>CM063110.1:60071945-62471945 GCA_031841125.1 Acanthococcus lagerstroemiae | reverse complement strand
ACAAGCAGGGATGTCCTTTTGAAAGACTTTTTGCCGCAGTCCATGGTACAACTTGTCCAAAACCATGGTACAACATGTAATTGTACCATGAACCTTCAGTGGAGCTTTTCTGAAGTACGTATATAGCAATAACCGAAAGTTTACTCAAGCCCATAGTCAGACCCTTTTTTCATAAAGGTCCATGTACGTAGATGTATCAAAAAGTAAATTCACTGTTGCCATAGCGAGCGTAAAAATGAGCGAAACCTCAAACAGTTGTAACCATATCTGTTTGGCAAGTTTCCCCCTCCATAGCCGCGAACAGAACCTCGTTCAGTCAATTCGTCATGTTTTAGTACCTTTTGAATGTCGTAAGAAAGTGAACGCGCCATCTAGGATTGAAGGGCGCTCAGCAGTGGCGTGCGGCGATTTTTCCCATGAGGTAAGCAATAAGCGTAGAGGTGAAGTAAAAATCAGAATAAAAGTATGAAACATGCTACTATAAAATGGCGTTGATGAAATTATTCAAATTATTGTATCCCTGTGTAGAGTCATTCCATGTGCGTTTATTCTTTTCTGTGACGAATAATAGACACAGTGATGTACCACCAAAGAGTTTCTCTGAGGGGGGGGGGGGAGCAAAAATTGTGAAAGTCCCAACTGACTCAACCCAAAATTACCAAGTATCAAAGCAAAAAAAAAAAAAACCTTTTGACTTGTTCGATTTTTCCAACTGACTTAACTCAAAATTCTCAACAATTCTCAAACATCACAGCAAAAAAAAAAAAAAAAAAAAAAACACACACCCTTTGATTTGTCAGATTTTTTCATATGAAAGTACCTTCCTTCAAACACTGGAACTATTTTTCGTATTTGGCTCCTAAATAACATTCCTAGTCATTTGCGATCACTCCCGTTGAAAAACGTTGTGGCACCAATTTCTGGCGCCTCAACATAATTATTGGTGCCACAATACCGTTTAACCTTTGATTTTGGTGCCTTAATACCTGAACGTGAATTGTATATATGGATAGACCCATGTTTTCTTGAAAAATTTTTGGTAGAATCAAACAGATTTTTTTTTCGTTGGAAAAACACATTTTTTGTCGTTACGGTCTACATAAGTGAGGGAGTGAAAACATTCCACAGTATATAAATTTCTCTAGCAATTTCCGACAACATTCAATACCAATTTCAAGAAACTAAGGACAAGAATATCTTATCATTCATACTATAGAACTCACAGCCGTAATTTTTACTAAATACTCTTCTGCTGCTGTTAAGCTTCGGTGGAGTGCCGCTTATCGATGTTCGTTGACGATGGGCCCGCCCTCTTCCGGGCTCTTCATCAGTTTGGGGCCGCCCTCTTCCAGGCTTTTTGACTGGCGGCTAAGGGTTCTGCCTGAGTCCCGCCAGTCAACATTGGTGTGCCGCCGACTGGGGCACCGGGTACGGGTCCACCCTGATTCCCGGTACTGGAGTCTGCGACGGCTTCTGGACAGCGGATACGAGTCCACCCTGATTCCCGCTATCCGTTATTTGGTGCTAGTAGTGACGACGTAGCGGTTTTCTCCCATGGGAACAACGGGTTTTCTGCTTCCCAGAGTCGACGCATAAAAATGATGCTACAATAACCTGACCAAAAATTCAGGCTGAAAACTGCTAAAAATTAATTTTTTCCCTTGTCCAGCAAAAACTGTCTACAATATTATTTTTATTGATTTTCACCTTTTCCTCGCTCATGGAATAAATCTAGTGGGAGGGGTATTTCTTTCTGTTTGCCAATTAATATTAGTTATAAGGAGAAAAAAGAAGCAACAGAGTTTTCTGAGTTATTAGGTATTGCTGGCAGACAAAAAGAACAAGCGACCTTACAGAACGACTATTTCCTGAAAGAGGGGGCTGGGAGGTTCTATGTACCTTTGTCATTTATAAAAAGTTGTATACGAGTCGAGTGAAAATATTTCCACATCGCATCGTAATAATATAAGAAAGAAAAGTCTTTCTTTTTTTTTGTTCAGATTTGTATGAAACGACCCATTATTTAGCAAACTTGAAACAAATATCAAGCGAAAGGTTCGCTATCCTCTCGCTCCTCTTTGCCCCGCTATCAAAGATAACTAAATACTATTTTCTTCAAAAGTTGAAAAGTATTTCAATGCTTTCTTCGCTACACTGGGAAAATTATTCATGGAGTAGAACGCCACCCAAGGGATATAACTTATTACCACTCTTTACCGGTCGCGGGCTACTTGAAGTTGCAAGTCAAATAATATGTATGAATTTCGGTTTTCCGAAAGGTTTCGGGGCCATTCAGAACGAACGGGGGACTGCGACAATTTCCATCGGATCCTGAGAGAACAGGGGCCCTCAAAACGCAAGTTTTTTGGAAACAGCATGGATCAGATATAAAGGCATAATAAGACATAATAAAGACATAAAATAGGACAAAGTACAGACGTAATAAAGACACAAGCGCAAATAGCTGATCAGCAAGGTGGTTAAGGGGGGAGGGAGTAATAAGTATCAAAATAATGCTACGTCCCTCGCTAGTATTATGAGCGGAGTTAGGATTTTTCGGCATAAAAATAATTGAAATACGGCATTTTCAAACATTATTTTCGGCATTATTCGGCATTTTCCCCAAATTTTGAACATTTTGTTCAAAGAAAAAAAGTGCATTACGCGTGTCGACTGTTGTAAGGAACATAGATTTACGAATACATAGCCATTCAAATATACCGTCGGATCAATGCGATTTGGAGCTATGTCCAAAATAACTAATTTTGCTACAGAGGAAAAGAAAGTTTTAGTATCTAAGGTTTACTGATAAAAGTACAATTGATCTACATTATGTTATGGAATGTTTTTGTACGAACCTTCATCTGTGAGATTGTTATACTCCCAACAAATTTCAAATTATTGAATATAGCATCGCTTTGCCCAAAGTTATCGAGAGAAGCGGTATATGATACTTTTACTTTTTGTAAATTAAAAAAAAAAATTATTGAACGCAGCATTAATACAGTGTTTCCTTCGATGCAGCATGAAATTATTTTTTATACTACTTGATCAGAAAGACAGTGTTTCCGTTGGTGTTTTCCAGACGACAAGAAGCGCCTATCATTCATGCATTGAGTGCTAACAAAACCTGCATGTAAAGTAAACGGTCCTCTATGAAAAGCGTTTTTACATGAAAAAATTGCTGGTCAGTAATTTTGAATCAGGGAATCGAACCCGAGTCCATCATTTGACTGAAATGCAGCGATCGTCTCTAACCACTCGGCCATGGAGCGAATTATAAAATAGCGACTTGAAAACGCATTTAAATATTCACGACATAGTACAGCTGTTACCGTTCGTTATTAACCGTTGTCACGTTTTTGCTGGCCACTGCCTGTGTATGCTGTTTGTGCACGTGAAGGTTTCAGCATTATTCGGCATTATTATTTCTATTTTCGGCATTCATTCCCTTTCCGGCATTTTTTGACAAAGTAAAATCCCCTCCCCATCTCCCCATCTCCTTATACCTTGAAACGTGCTTATCTTTCATTATCTGCCCCCAAACAAAATCATTGGACAAATGCCGGCGAATCCTAACTCTAATTATTTGACTTTCAGTGGATTTAGGAAGATGACTAAGCTTCTTGAAACTATGAATGCAGACTCAATACTGTAAAATGGGGTGACTTTGCAAGGTTTTTGCTATATTTTCTAAAATATCTTTGCTTGTATTGAAGTTAGAAAAAAAGTAAAAAACGTCCCCCAGAGCTTTTTCTGAGGTCTTTTGAATGCCCCTTAAACGAAAACCCTACCTTCATATGACTACCCTCCAGGTTTTAAAAACTACTCTTTCAAAGTCAACCCAGCCAACGGGGTGTCTTTGAAAGCTTCTTGGTTTTTACATGTAGCGTCGATTTTCAATCGGAATCGTTCCGGGGTGACTTTGAAAGGTTACCTACCAAATTTAATCGAAATTGAACAACAAATGGCCAAGCTATTGTCAAAAATGTATTGAAAAACTGAAATCCGATTAACGCATCCTCCAAGGTAGCTTCAGAATAGTTCGCATAGGAACGAGCACCAACGCGTCTTTCAGTCATCATAAATTCATCTTCCAAATTGCCCCCATTTGGGAAAACTGCTGTAGTTTGGGTTCTAATAGAGTTATCAATTTGATTCCAAAAGCATTGTACTCACCGTAAAATTCCACAATAATAAATGCCAAAACGAATTCTCCACCAATTGATCTGAATATTTGGCACCGAAGGGTTGGTTTCAGCAATTTTTTTTTTTGACTAAACCGTCACAATTCCAATATCAATTGTGATAATCAAACGAAATTCACATAGATCGTGTAATCATCCTCAGATAACACATTCATATTATGAAATCGATGTTTAGTTCACTCAAACTGGCACCAGATGGTGTGAAATGCATGAAACTCAACTTTCGAAGTCACCCCGTTCTACAGTAGTAGATTATGAGGTTATTTCTTCGGGAGGGGAAGGAAGAGCAAGATTCTTTCAACGGGAGGTTAGGTTCATTCAGAATGCAACCCGCAATGCTGTAACGTCACCACAGTGCTCGGCGTTTTTGCTGCGTATATGATACCTACGCACACTTCAACGTGCGAATTCACTTGTACAGCCGCAATACAGCACTACAGTGACATCACGCAAACGTAGCGCCTAGGAAATGAGCTAACCTGTTAAAAAAATCTTGAGGAAGAGAAGAAGTCACTAATATACAAAGAGAAGAGGTAACTGTAAAAATTCAAAACATTTTCGCTTGCTTCGTCCGCGGCTATAATTTCTTTCTGAATTAACCAACGTTCCACTGACTCACCTGACGTGATTTCGTGTGAGATTCTCAATTGGACAAATACTACGGTGTGCCCAGATCGATGGCCCAGACCTCGCGAAATTCGCCTCCGTAATTCCTAGTGCCCAAAACATACGGGAAATATTTTTATTTCGTCCGAAACGAGCACCACTCGGGACGTTAATGCGGCATCATCGTTCGACTTTATATTTGTTGCCCCGAGCCTGGCGGAAGCTTTTGGCGGCTCTGGTTAGCCGATCGAGGTATTAGCCCTCGGGTCCTCCCAAAATGCCACTTCTCGATTTCTTCCGGATTTCCGCGATGCCGTGAAATGCGCTCACGCAGAAAACAGCGAGCGGACAAGCTCACGAATTGGAAAACTAAGAAGCTTTCCTCGGATTCCTTCCTACTGCGTCGTTTCTAACGACCCGAATGTCTGAACGCCTCTCTCGCGAATTGTGGATTCCGGTCGTTCGTCATTCTCAACTCGACCCGATAGGACCATAAGGTAGCTCGGCGTAGAAGACGGCCGAGGCATCGTCGTCATCCGACATCTAAAACAGCGCACGGAATCCGGCAATTAATAAGCTTGAAAAATGAAGGTAATTTGTTATGCGGAAAAATCAATTAGGAAGAATAACCGAAGCTCTTCTGACTTCGGGGCGTGTTCGAAAACGCAATTTGTAGATTTACGCGGTCGACGCCGACGTCGACGAGGACGAAGAAGACGTCGAGAAAAGTTGAAAACGGAGAGGCGTACGTAAAAGTCCACGTGATGGTCGGCACACGGGCATCATTTAAAACGCGCAATCCGGCCATTACGAGCTAGAGCGAAATCGGCGACTGTGAATCGGCTGAAATGCATGATGAGTCGATGCTGGAAACGAACTCCTGATAAATTACAGCTGTATCCGGCGAACGTCAACTCGAACCCTCGAACCGAGCTACGCGTAGCCGCAAATTCGTCGTTGCCTTTCCAGAGATGGACGACGTCACACCTACGCACAGGATACGCTCTCGCGTGTGTGCAGTTAACTGGATAACGGAAACGCGAACTGAATGACTAATTTTTGGTGACTATCGGGCGCAGGTGAAGGGAGGTCTCGCTCGTGATCCAGCTGTAACATTTTGTCCATCTCCAAATCGAGACGAGCCGGTGTAAAAAACAGCGAACAGGAAAGAACCTCTTTGGACGCCCGCAACCTGATTAGCGAAGATCAGGAATGCACCGTGGGAGGAAATTGGAAGTCTCCTTCGTGAAGTTTTCGTCAGTTGCCAAACCAGATCCTTCTTCTCTTCTTCTTGGTGCCGTATAGCTTATGGACTTCAGGCAGTTGTCCGATTTTGCTGGACAGGTTAGTCGGGGTTGTTTGCCATTACTGTCCCCACGGTTTGTTGCCGTAGAGTTTTCCTTTTCTGTACCGCAGCATGTGCAGATGCAGCTCGCTTACTTGCCACGTGTTTTCACAACGTTGAATAAGCTATCCGTGACGTGCACACGCGCACAGTACCGAATCTTTCTGATCTGGTGGTAACACGCTCTGCGATTATAATGTCTTGTTTGTGTGAATTAGTTGGGGTTACAGAAGGTGCTATGTTTCCACCGGGATTGATACTGAGTCGCTTTTTTCGCCAGGATGGTAGTGGGCGTATTCGAATATCACCAGCTTTCCAGTGTTGGTGGGACTTGAACCCCTGACGCAAGGATTGCGTAGCAGGCACGTTACCACTGGGAATCTGCCGAGTTGATACGTATACAAGCCTGGTCTTTCCTTTTATTTTCAGAATCTAACATATACTGACCGAATCGAACAATTTTTGAATGAATGTAAAATGATTTAATTTCGATAGAACAAGCGAATTTTTTGTCTGAGTGCTTCTCAGCGTTTTCAGTCATTCTACAGTAGCCCTATTCTGTGGTGGTGGTTATAACAGAATGCTAAAAATGTAATGAAACTGATTTGTCTCAGAAAAATTAATTACTCTGGGCAGTAACAATAATGTACCTATGTAGAATGTTTTTTTCAACGAATTTCCAGAGGTCACTGCACCCTCTTTTATTTCTGGGGAAAAGTGAACCTTCTGTGTAGAGGTTACAGATAAATTGGCTTTGTTCGGAAATGAATTTGCACCTCAGGAATCTCTGTAGCCATACAGTGGAAGTACTAATCCAAATTCTTATGGGCTAACTGTCGGTGGATTCTTAGGGAGTGGAGGTGCATCTAGGAAATAGGTTCAGTACAGTGGCGTCGAATTTTATTTATTAATTTTTTTTTTTTTGGGGGGGGGAGGGGGAATACAAAAATTGAACACTTAATCAAGTACACGAGCAAAGAAAAATGTGGTTCTCTTGTTTCTCTGAAATGTTGAAGTAATCTTGTGAATATCCCAAAATTTTGTGAATTTCGTCTCTGAAATTTCTGAAAAAACCTGTTTCCGAACTTGCTGAAAAAACTAAAAAAAATGTCTGAGGGGGAGGGAGAATATACTTGATACTCTGCCCACCCATTCCATTATCATTGGTACAGTGAGACGTACCGAAGAGTTTTTCCTGGGATGGGGGGGGGAGGAGGGTAAAAACGGTGAAAGTCCCAACTGACTCAACTCAAAGTTCTCAAGTATCAAAGCCAAAAAAAATCCTTTTGACTGGTTCGATTTTGGCAGCCGATTCAACTCAAAATTCCCAAGTATGAAGAAAAAAACATTTGATTTGTTGGGTTTTTCCAACTTCTTAACTCAATTTCCATGTACATAATTAATTAAAAAAAAAAAAAGTTTGACTTCTTGTTAGATTTCCCCAACTCCGCATGACTGAAATGGTAATTTTCCCCAACTACAGAGTGAGAAATTCCTACAGGGGGGTGTAAGTTGCCCCCTCCCTCTACCCACTATCGGTAGTCCATGAAATCCGAAAATAAGAAATGAATTATTGAAGAGGCGCTCGGTGCATATGATGGTGCAGTCAAGACCAATGTGATAATGATAACAATCAACAAATTGTGCTACGCAAATGGCAGTCGTATCATCGCCAACAGCCAAGCGGAATGGCAGCAATGATGATAATATTGTGGATCATAGTAGAGCCTTCAGCCTTTCGATAAACACCTCCAAGAAAAGAGTAATTGGAGAAAACCATCTAACTTTACCTTGAAACACAATCAAATACTTCCGTGTACCTCAGAAGACAGCTTTACATGGAAAAAGAAAATTTGTTTTCAAATTGAGCAGACTCGAGCAGCACTCGTCGATATGAAGAGTCTGCGGTGATCTCTCGCCAATGTACATTTTCGTACTAATCGTCCGGCCTGGCTACTTTCTGCATAGCACGATGCGAATGTCTTAGAAACGTCTTGTGTTGTCGACATACCCGTATTTCCTGTATGCGATATTTTCTGAACCACGCTCTTCCTCTTATTCGCTGTCCTTTTTTCTCCCTTGATCCAGCCAGGTAGAACATCCGTTTCATTAAGTTATAGTTCATATGTTTTAGCTCCGTTGGTTGGATTTTCTTTACTATCCATCGATCAATTCACGTGCTGTGTAGTGTGTACACGCTCTCATTCTCTGTGATTTCGAATGCCCTCGCTGCAATCCAAACTAAACCCTTCTCGTATAAACTCCGAAAACTCCGCAAGTCTGTTCACAAGGCGGGAATTGAGCATCAAGCTCTGGCTTAGAATGCTTAAGGGATGGTTGGACTCTAGATCCTACTTTGGAAAGACAAATTCAGCCCTTCGAACTGCGCGCATGTCGCTGCATTCTACGAATCTCATGGAGGCAAAAAGTCACGAACGAAGAGGCTTTGTGAGATTCCGAATTGAACGGGAAGACGGCCGTTGCTATTGAACTCCATCAAAGAACAAAAATACATAGAATTTGGGTCACGTGATAAAGGCCATAGGTACGAGGACTTTTGAGTGAACTTGGAGGGCAACATCGCTGGAGAAAGATCCGCTGGCGAAAAAACTCCTGGTTGAAAGATTCCCGATGGTGGCTCGGCTACTTGTCCATGCAGAACTGTTGAAATCAGTTTTCTATCAACGGTCATGTTGGCAATGTGGATCGCGAGCTTCCGCGAGGGAGACGGCGGATGAAGAAGAAGATGAACACTCTGTACTCGTTTCAGACACCTTATACTGATTCTAAGGGTTCCTTATTTTAAACCGGAGCTGACAAATCCTGAATCTACTCGCGTTCAAGCTGTAGACTTACCTCCAGCGGAGAGGCATCGAAACATCTATTGGCGTAAAAAGCTCAATATTCGAATGCACGAATATAAAAAGAGTGAAACCTCATCAGCGCGGTCATTCGAAAAAGGCCGTTGTATCGGTACATCCAATTCCTGTCACTGCCAAAGTTCTACCGATGTTGACACTTAAAAGCTGTAAAATACCAACCGCAGAGAGAAATGGCGTAATTTGACCCCGCTCGCCCCTGTATTCCGATACCACTGCCTACGAGCCTCGAGCGTCGTCGATGATAAAACAAAAAAGTTTTGGAACACAAAATGCCTCTTCCATTTTGAATACTAACGAAGTGTCGATGCTTTTGCAAATTCCTCCCACATGTTTCGGTGTACAGATGATGTACAACATCCCACCGCCGTTTTATAAAAGTTTTATTGCACATGCTATATTAGATAGAGCGTAATTTTCAGCGGCTAAGTGGAAAATTATATTTGTGTCGTGAAATTGAATCGTGTCGGCGAATGTGATCGCGTTTCCTATATTGCGCACGTACATCGCGTAATAACCGGGCGGACTTTTGCGATGAAACATTCCCAAAAGTTCTGGAATTCGTATAATTTTTAAATTTTCTTCTTACATGGACTCGAAGATGCGAATAAATGAATTGATCTGTAGGCTCTGTTGCCAGCCGAACTTGAGAATAATAAAAATGTTATTAGTACTTTCTACTCGACGAGGAGCCGAATGAACGGATGAAGGCGATGGTTATTTCGACCTAAGCTGGATTTGAATTACATTTCTGTAATCGCTGACTGGGGCTCATAAGAGTTTCCGTCGCTCGTTTCGGACGTGCGCTCCGGATTCTGCTGACACACCATCCTCGTTCTTGGAGTAGGTGGATAGAAACAAAAACTACACGTTCGTTAATAAAGAGGGGACTGTTACAATGGTACGGGGTAAGACCCCTCCAGATATCGGCAATGCCGCTGAACACTGTTGCCAATCATGGTCAGCATAAAATATGAACTGCACAGGTATTATGAAGTAACACATTCACTAGCTGTGGAATGGGGTAAGGGTTTCGGGTCAGAACCTCCAAGGCTGTCAAGAAGAGCATTAATGAATGTGTTTTAGCGTATTAATTCTTTCTTCAGGCGCCATATCCGATGCCGGAAGTTGGCGGTTGCGGTGTCTGATGCACGACTCTCCTAGGCAGGTTAGTTGGGGTAGTTTGCCGTTGCTTTCCTCCCCGTTTTTGTTGCTTTATAGTTTCCCTTCTCTGTGCCGAAGAGTGTGCAGTTGCAGTTTGCTTTCTGGCCACGTGTTTCAGGACGTTGAGTAAGCTGTTCACGATCTGCGCACGACAGTACCACTCTTTCTGATCTGGTGGTAACACGCTCTGCAATTGTGATGCCTTGTTCGTGTGAACTGGTTGGGGTTACAGAACGCGCTACGTTTCCACCTCGATTCATACTGTAGTTGCTGTGTTCGACGTTATTGGGGGTATTCGAATATCACTAGCTTTTCGGAGTTGGTGGGACTCGAATCCGAGACGCAAGGATTGCGAAACGGACACTGCGACCGTCCAAAAATATACTAATAAAAAAATTTCCATTTAAAATTGAATAATTGAAATAACTGTGAAGTGAGATTTCTTTAAAGATCATGTTAAGATTCACAACGACAACTCGATGCAGTTATTAAAATCAAGGTCTGAAAACCTCAATATTTTAATTTTTTTTTCCTTTATCTCTTTTTCGGATCCAGTCGATTTTTCCCATTTTTTCGGTTGTTTTCGAACTCACTGTGAGACAACGAAAGAGGAAATGAAAAGTTACCCATTTGTAACCCTCGGCCACTCTCAGATGACCTAGAGACCCGCCAATTCCCCTTGGTTCCTTTTAGTTACCCGGGTAACTGGCGGGATTTTGCGCGTCGGGTGTAAAATCTTAATTTAATTTTGTTACCATGTGTTTAGGCCGTTGTGCGGCCAAGTGGTATCGCGCCCGCTTCGCAATCCTTGGTCTCGGATTCGAGTTCCTCAACGCCAGAAAGCTGGTGATACTCGAATACCCCCACTAACATCGAACACAGCAACTACAGTATCAGTCGAGGTGGAAACATAGCTGTCACCCCCGCCTGTTCACACGAACAAGGCATTACAATCGCAGGGTGTGTTACCTTCAGATCAGAAAGATTGATACTGTGCGTGTGCTCATCGTGGACAGCTTATTCAATATCGTGAATCACGTGACTAGCAAACGGACTGCGAATGCACTCTCTTTGGCACAGAGAAGGAAAACTCGAACGCAACAAATCCGTGGGGAAAGCCACGCAAACTAACCCCCCCCCTAACCTGCCCATGAGAAGGATTACGAAGTGGGCACGTTACCACTTGGCCCAGTAATAAGATTACAGGCTATGTGCTGTAGCGACCACTAGCCACCTCCCCTCCCCCTAGATAAAGACCTTCCTGCGCTGGTGAACACACTTGTGACCGTTTTGGAGAATATAGCTACTTCTGGATCGGATGGGATAGTTTCACGTATTGTGCTTCGAGCCATCGCAGCATCACATGATCTACCATCAACATTATTGATGGTATCGAACAAATGTTCATATTTTAGAAATGTTTTCGGAGTAAGTGGCTCTCGAAATACCAAGCATTTGATCAGGAGCATTTCAAGCATGTAATGATTCGTTTCGAATCAAGTCGGAGTTAACTCTCGAACAATTGACGGAATATCTCAGCACATCAGGTTATGGGCCCAGTCAATATTTGTTCAATGAAATATTATAGTGTGTTCGGTCCTGGTACTATAATTTGTAAATTCATTTCCCAGTGGGCACTGAAAACGAACTAAAAATTTGACGCCTCTGAAACTACATGAGTTAGTACATCGGTTTCAACTGTTGCTATTTTAAAAGTTTAAAAAGTTTCTTACTTGAAGCACCAGGTATTGCTGTAATCTCATCAAAACTTTTTCAATTCCTCCCCACAATGAACATCCTCACATGATGAAAGGATCTGACAGAGCCTTGCACGAGTTTATAAGAGCGCCAAAGACTCTCTAACAAGTCGGAAAGTGTTTTAAAGGGATCATAATAAGTCTTAAAGAATCAGAGGTAGCCTTATTAAAACCCATAAGTGAGACCAGAGAAGTTATAGAAATAAATATGTGTGATAGAATCCTAGAGTTCTAAATAAGTCTAAAAGAGGCTCGAAGGGTTTTAGAATGTGCTGAAGACGTGCTCTTAAAATATTTTTTGTACTACTTGATCAGAAAGGCAATGTTTACATTGGTGTTTTACAGATGATAAGAATCATCTATCATTCATGCATCGAGTGCTAACAAAACCTGCGTATAAAGTAAACATCCGTCAATGTAAAGCATTTTTACATGAAAAAATTGTTGGCCATTAGTTTCATATGGGGTAATCAAACCCGCATCCCTTGAAACATTTGATTTGACTGAAATGCAGCAATTATCTGTAACTACTCGGCCACAGAGCGAATTACAAAATAGCAACTTAAGAACGCATTTAAATATTCACTATGTAGTACAGCTGTTACCATTTATTGTTAACTGTCGTTACGTTTTTGCTGCCCACTACCTGTGTATGCTGTTTGTGTATGCGAACAAACTGAAGATAAGACTGTAATACTGTACTTTGTAGTAATTAACTGAGAAAATTAAATTTTTGAATTAATTACACACACACAAATCACCTGTCTATGATATAAATAAAGGAATAGATAGAAAAATGAAAATAAAAAATACAGACCATGTCAGCAAAAAACATTGCCGCTTCTGATCAAGTAGTATAATAAATATCTTCCACAACAAGAGCCAAAAGTGAGTTTACATGACTTGGGAATTGATCACTCGCTACACTCATTCGCAAACTTTCCCTTGCCATGTAAACACTCACTTTTGACTCTTGGTGTGTAATATATATTTTGACTGGAAAAATTTTAATTACCTAATCTTTCGAGTCTGATAGTGTACTTGAAAGAATCTTAAACGCGTTTGTGGGAACCCGTAAGTATCTTAACACAGTATAAATGTAAAAGAGTCTTAAACTAGTTTTGAGTGAGTCGGGATGAATCTGAAATTTTTTCTATTTACTTTTCAGGGAGACGCTTTTCATTATGCAGTTGTCAATATTTCAAGTTATAGCTCCTGTGGATCTTGATAGTAAAGTTTGCTGGCAAAATTATTTCAAAAATAAAGTCGCAAGTTTTGGAAACGTCATGTTGGTATACTTGACACTACTAACCCTAATTACTAAGCAATAGAATCGGAAGTATTTTTTAAGTTGGTATAAAAATTTAAATCGACATGCAAGAAAAGGGTTTTCGCCTCTAAAATCTGAATCAGTAATCAGAAAATCTCGTAAATCTTGCCTTCTGAAATCTGCCATAGCACCATTGTACCGAATTTTTGTATAGTTCTTGAACCGTTTTCTCAGCGAGGAGAATACAAATAATACTTTCTTAACTCTCCTCAGAAACTATTTTCAGAGGTACAGCATACCCCTCTTCAACGTTACTGCTTTCAAATGTTGACTCCCTGTGGAGGATTTAGGAGTGAAGGTGTATCTAAAATACCCTTGAAATACGTAGTACTTTATAGAATATCCGAAAATCTTGTCAGTCAATCATTAAATAACACTTATTTGATTTCGCTGAAGTATCATTTCTTCATGGAACCCTCGAGAATTGTACCTTGGAAACTTTGTTCACCACCTAAATGAAATTTTTTCGTGGAGTTATAAAGTTTTGTGTCAAGTCTTATAGTATATTAAGACTCTTTGGTCACTGATGCGATATTCGAAAGGGTAGTTTTCGGGGCCAGGGGTGCGGTGTCTGGAGAACCAATTCCACCAAACATTATAGTACCTATATTAAGAGGAAAACTATATATATATATATTTTTTTTTTTGTATTGTTGCAGAACCAGTAAATGAAAGCCTCTAGTCTTAGGATTTTTAAAGGAAAGGTGTATTTTAAGGGTAATTGAGGAGTTGTCTTTCAAAAGGGCGCTTGACATATGGGATTTCCATATGTCAAGCGCCCTTTTGACAGGTAACTCCTCAATTGTATCTTAAGCTTCAACCCCATTGGGCGCCTAAAACTTCTATTATCTTTACTTAATAATTTGGGTTGCTTGTTTGTACGTCAAAATATGCGACTACCTTGTAGGAGCAAAAATCAAAAATAAATACGAAATAGGTAAATACCACCCTTTCGTATATCATACAATTCCTTGCAAAATCAGTTATCCATTTCCTTTCACAACTTCCAGTTAGCATCCGTATCTGTTTCTCAGTGAAGCATACATGCTATCGAATCCTTACCTTCACTTCGCTTTTAAGTGTACGTAGATTTGAATCAATGCCGACCATAACGTCTGCGAGAACGCAGGTTAATACATAAAAAACTGTCCCAAAAGAAAGATATAGAATAAAAAAGGACACTAGAAAGCAAAAGGAACCCTCCTAGGAAGTTTCAAACTACACTAATACACGTTCGTTTTCTGAAAAGCAATAACTTCAGAGACGACATTTTTCCCGTAGAAAACTGTTCTTGACGGATATGCTCTCTCGCTCTCCGGCACAGATTTTATTTCCCAGATATATGCCGGGTTACATTTGTGTGGGTGTGTGGCAAAGAACATCAATATAACTACACCATAAAAAATCTGGAGATATGTACTTTATTATAATGGTTTCTGCTTTATCTTTAAACCATCCTGCACCGACGTACTAATATAATGAAAATGCTCGTGGACAATTCCTTTTTGGCGCAATAATCCAGCGCCTACTTGTTTTCCTTTTTTCTAGCTGTGTTGTAAAACTATCTTCGAGGTTGAAAAAATGTCTACGTAACCGGAGTGTTATATATACCGAAAGAGGATATCAAATTTCGATCGAAGTCGCGTGATTAGTTGGTCATTTAGGTCAAGTTTGAACCAGCCAAAGGTAATAAATACGTTCGCTATCGAAGCCGTTTAATCTGGCGAAATATTTACTGGCTTTTCTCGCAGCCATTTGGCAAATTAAAAACTCTCAATTATGCCTATCGACGGAATCGATTTTCCGCTAAGTAAATTAATTTCAAATCGCTATCCGGATTATGGGGAAGTCGTATAATAAACTTACGACCGTCGAGACCAGAGCCGAGATAATTATCAATCCGAAAAGTCACCCCAATTTGTGCAAAATATTTTCGACTTAGAATTAATTCTCTGAATCGCTACAGAATCGTGAAATTTCGAACGAGAGCTTTGAACTTTGAGAGCACGATCGGCGTGCTCGATAACGACCCGAAGCCAAAGCCGGTCAAGTCATTTCTTTTCCTCATCGGTCGACGAGTTTTTCCAGCTTTCGTCACTTCTGTGTGCATCACGGTTGGTGACACTTTTCGACTCACGAAGGTTTTATCTCTGTTGAAGAAATCAGCTCGGATACCTCTTGGCAAAACGAGAAACAGGTGCGTGTGCTAGTCGAAATTTACTTTTACAGTTCTGCACGTCGGCTTCATTATTTTAGAAAACTTAGAAGTTTCTCGAAGATAGAAAATCGGTTTTGAGACACAAGTAGCGGTGTTTTCCCGTTAATAACTTACGCGGCTATAGATGATGTCATTTTGCTCATGAAAACCGAAGTGTAGTCGATTAGAAACACTACTGATTCATAAGTCTGGAAGAAGTGCGCAGAATTTAACATACCAGCCTGAAATTTTGGTTTGTGAGCTCTTTTAAGCATAAGCATTAATTTTAAGATCGGACCTATCCTGTCTGACCCCCTGGGTTCTGCCTTATGTAACATAAGGAAACAGGTTAGGCTGTAACTAGCCAAGTACAGCTTAATTACAAAATGTGTAGGAGTATAGATATTATCACAAGATGATATTCTTGTTCCTATATGAATATATCATGATTCACGAACTACAAGCAAATACTAGAAAATGTTTTTTCATCGTTATATTATAGAAAATTAACCTTTTACATTTCTCTGGGGGCGGGAATGCAGATGAGCCCGCGAGAGAAAAGCTGATTTAAAAACGCTTTCTCTACTTCATCTATCGACTTTGATGTCTTTTTCTTCGTAACTTCAACGACAATCGTGATACATCTACTTTGCAGATACACATTACCCACGATACATGCAAAAAATCAGCTACTATAACGATTTTTAGATATCTTGCAGAATCTGACATCACTAAGTCTCAAAACCTGATTTCTTGCATTTCTAGTTCGTCGGTAATGTATCTGCACAGTAGATACATCATGATTACCGTTGCAGTTACGGAAAAATAGGTCATAAGAGCCGACAGACGAAGTAGAATGCAATTCTAAAAAATTAGATTTTCTTTCGGGAGTCCATCCACGCGAGTTCTTTTTAGATTTAGGCGAAAAAAATCGGCTCAAAGCAAAGGGGGGCTCACACTTGGAAGCGGAATTATTGGAAAATCATTTGGCCTTTTTGAATTGATTTAGGCAGAAAATGGGCTGGTTCGAATAGAAAATGCAAACGAAACGAGTGAAATATTTTTTTGCCAATTTTATTCTCCTGATCTTGACAGATAATAAGCTGAAAGTGAAGAAGAGAGCAAAAGTTAGAGGACCTCAGTTATGTGCATCAATAAATCGTGAGCGGAGCAGGCGAAAATTTGTAGCCACTTTTAACTGATTTGGCTGATTTTGAAGAAAATGAGCTGGTTTGAGTGAAAAATGGATAAGCTTGTGCCAAAAATGGTTCTCAATTATATGCATCGAAAATTTACGAGAGAGGCGAGCGATAAATTTGTGGACATTTTTTTGATAGGATTTTGGCAGAAGATGTGCCCAAAGCGAAGGAGGGGCCAGACTTGGAGGACATCAATTATAATGCATAAATAAATCGCGTGCGGAGCGACCAAAAGTTTATTTTTTCTTCTTAATACTTTTTGTAACATTTTCAATCCAATATAGTGTCAGCTCGAACACGTGTGAAAGCGAAAATCGAAAAGAAGAGGATAAATTAAGTGCCACCTTGGTGTACATGTTCCAAAAACTCGAACAGATATCATGAGTAAACTTTTCTAAAATCGAGCATGTCATCTCGAAGTATTTGTTGAGAATTTTTTAGAAATGCTAAGCACTTATTATTGAGCATTGGCTCACTTGCGATACAACTTTCAGACATTAGGACTTCTCACAAAACCATCCTGGTGGTGTGCCAAGCCGCAACAACAGCGGAGGTCGCGACCAAAGTCAACCGGGCGTTGGAGTTGCTGACCGGATGGATCGAGTCGGCGGGATTGTGCTTGGCGGTGCAGAAGACGGAGGCAGTTCTCTTCGCGACGCGCCGCAAGTACGACCAACCAACGTTCGTGCTGAAAGGCGAGAGGATCGCGCCACGCCCGGCGCTGAAGTACCTGGGGCTGTGGTTCGACGAGAAGCTGTCGTTCCGCGAGCACTTCCGGAGAGCGGCGGAGAACGCGGACCGGGTCGCCGGGCAGCTGTCGCGACTTATGGCGAACCTGGGCGGCCCGCGGGAGCAGAAGCGGAGGCTGTACGCGAACGTCGTCCTGTCGGTCCTGACGTATGGCGCACCGGTATTCGCGGACGCCGTCCAGATCCCGTACCGGAGAGTGGAGCTGGAGAAGGTACAGCGGAGAGTCGCGCTAAGGTGCGTCAGCGCGTATCGCACCGTGTCAACGGAGGCGGTAGGCGTGCTGGCGCGCCTTCCACCCATCGAGCTGAAGGTCGACGAGTTGGCGCAGTCCTACAAGGCGCAGAAGAAGGCGAGGACGCGGCAGGAGGCACGCCGGGCGAAGCGTGGAATTCAGCTCCCCACGCTTCAGCGATGGACGGAGAGGCTCGCCCAGTCTTCGAAAGGCGAGTGGACTCGGGAGCTGATCGGCGAGCTCGACCTGTGGTTAGGTAGGAAGCACGGAAGCCTGAACTTCCACCTGACCCAGGTCTTGAGCGGACACGGCTGCTTCGGGTCATACCTGTACCGGATGGGATTGGCAGCAAGCGCAGAGTGCACCTATTGTGCAAGCGGAGAGGAGGACACGCCGTGGCATACGCTGTTCGAGTGCGACGCCTGGGAGGAGGTGAGGCGCGGGGCGGTCACGATCGATCCCGGAGACGGCGTGATCGACCGTCTTGCGCCGAACACCTTGGTCCCGGAGCTGTTGAGGAGCCGAAGCGGTTGGAACCGGGTGTCGGGTTTCGTTTCGGCCATCATGCGACGGAAGATGGAGGCTGAGTGGTCGAGACAAAGGATGCAAGGAGGAGAAGCGGATGTTGCTGCTGCTACTGCGGCGGCGGATACCATCCAGCGAAGGAGAAGCGGATGTTGCTGCTGCTACTGCGGCGGCGGATACCATCCAGCGAAGCTCGCCCGTAGCACCAGGGCTGGAGCAGAGCTCGCCCGCAGTGCAAGGGCTGGAGCTTGGAAGAGTCTCACACGATGAGTGAGTGAAGAGGAAGAGGCAGCGCGTCCGGCTGCGGGGGACCTGAAATTTCCTGGCGAGTGCTCTGGGAGCGCGGACCTCGGTCAGTAGGGAACCCCGTGGTGGCCCTGGCAGGACGCGCGCACCGTTCCGGCCAGGAGAAATGGGGGCTCGGGCCCGGCCCCAAAGCGTTCCCCTCGGTACTGATGCGATGCCCGAAAGGGTAGTTTCCGGTGCCGGGGGTGCGGTGTCTCAGGGGCCACTTTGGCATGCGTGCATCGCCATACGTCCCACAACACCAAAACTATCTGCGAATCCTCGGAACAATCGCGTCTTACATCGCTTCACGCCCGCTAACGAGTTCGTGACTTGACGGGGTCCGATCGAACAGCGCTTTACGCCCGTTGACGAATTCGTAACTAAAGCGCTTCTTGCCCGCTGATGAGTTCGTAACTCGTCGGAGTCCCAAGTAACGGCTACCGTTACTTCACGTCTCGCTCGACGCCGCCAAGGAATCCGAAGCTCTGCGGAAAAAGGAAAGATCGCGCTTCCTGTTGAGCAGTTGCGGATTTAAAAAAAGGAGATGGGGGTACAGTAGCGGCGATGTATATTGATTAGCTGTTGCTTTTATGTTGGCAGGGATGTGGGGGCGGGGGTGCTCCTGGAAAAATATTTTATCTGATGTGGGATACGTAATGACGAATATATAGATGCGTTATTATACGTTTGTGGCGTGTAATGAGCGTACAATTTATCATTTTTATTCCTTTGTTCCTATTATTGCATTAAAAATTTAAACCAAGGGGAGGGCATGTACCCCATGGCCCCCTTGGATCCGCCATTGCTGTTGGATACACTTTGCTGCAAATTAATAGCGTTCTGTTCCTAGCTGTGGAAACGTCGAGAAAAATGTACCCTACCCCCAACTCCCACCATCAAATTAAGAGTAATAACTCACTTTTAGGGTCGGCAACGAGCCTCTCGCAATCTCTTTTTTTTTTCTTTTTTTCAACATTGAACTGATGGCAGAGTGCGTTCGTGTTGTTAATAGAAATTTTCATGATTTTTTTTTTTTTTTTATTAGGGTAGGATCAGGCCGAATCATGTATTTATTAATTTTTCCTGTTTTTTTTTCTCCTTTTTGGAGGGATAAATTATTCTTTGTTGAGAGTCAAGATGCGTGCTTTTTACCGACCCTCCTCCCGTAGCGAGGTTTCTTGTTTTTCATTATTATCGTTTCTTCTGTTTCTCCCAACCATTGTCTCATTGAATTGATTGCAGAGTGCGTTCGTGTAGTTCATAGAAATTTCCATCGAAATTTTTATTTCTTCCAACCATTTTCAGTATTGTTTCATCATATTCATTGCAGAGTACGATCGTGTTGTTGATAAAAATTTCAATGGAAATTTGTAGTCAAAAATTACAACATTTCTATAATTTATTTATTATTCTTTTATTAGGGTCGAAGTGAGTCGATAATTATTCATAAATTTTCATATAAAACATGAAAGTATCGATCCGTCATTCTCAGTTTTCCGTACTTTTGCTCCAAGATTCTCAAATTCCTTTCAGCTCGTTTTCAGATTCCAAGACCATTTGTTATAGATTCCTAATTTCTTTCTAATTTCTTTCATTAGATCGTCCATTGCGGACATGTTAGCCCTCGACGTACACGGAAAGTAACAAAATAAAACGGTTTTAATGCTCTCGTTTTAGGGTTGGTAACGAGTATCTTGCAATTGCTTTTCTAGGGTCGGCAACCAGCCTCTCCGCCCCCGCCCCCAATTGAAATTTCCGTCAACCATCTTTAGTATTCGGACTTAGCAGCGTAGTGGCTGACATCTCTGGTGAAAGTTTTTAACAACATCCGTTTACACACCATTACTAACGCACGCACATACGTCGCTCTTATCAACGTTAGGATAAATATCAAAGCTAATAGAACATGACGTGAAAAACTTCAATTTTCGAGTGACTCTGCACTAATTCCAATACATTTTTTCGCAAAAACTTGTCCTAAATATTATTTAATCGTCACTGGGCTCCCTATTTTTACCTGGATTGCTATCATAAATGAATTTTTGACGAAATTGGAACGAAACGAAAATCACGATTTTCCCATTTAAATGCATGGAGACGTTCTCCGCTATCCTAACGTTGGTAACGTTGGTGCGGCAAAGGGGAAGACTCCATGCTAGCGCTACACCGCGCTGCTAGATCCGAATTGTTTCATTGAACTGATTGCAGAGTGCGTTCGTGTTGTTGATAAGCATACCCATGGAAATTTGTAGTCAAAAAATACAATTACGATGTTTCCTTATTTACTTATTCATTTTTTTTATTGGAGTAGGATCAGGTCGATAATTATTTATTAATTTTCTGTTTTTTGTATTTTTTTTTTTTTTTTCAATTTCATTAATTTTTTTCTAGAGTTAAGATGCGTGCTTTCTTACCGACCCTCCTCGATGAGTAGCGAGGTTACTTGCTTTTATTAAAAAAGAAATCCGCTAAATATAATAAGTGGGTTCTCCCTGATTATGGTACATGAAGACAATATGTATACTCGTACATTAGAAGGTCCATTATCGTAGCTGTCCTCAGTTGCATTTTTGTAAACTCCATACTCGTACACGTTTTTTTGGCTTCTTGTAATGAATAAACTGATAGCTGTGTATAATATTGTACAGAGTTATAGAAATAAGGTGGAAACATTGATGAATTTTATCATTTGAGGAATCAAAACAGCCGATGTAGAAAAACGAGTTACCGTCATTTGAACATGTTTGTTCAAGAGTGTTATAAGTCCAAATTCACAATTTTTCAGGAGAGGGAAAAATTTGTTGAAAACGCGAGTGTCGTACAACATTATGCGAATAACATTCTTGCATAAATACGGATTCATTTTGAAATTTTTTTTTTTTTTCGAATAGAAAGAGCAAAGATCGAGAGAAACCGATGTTACCATCGTGTATTTCTCGTGAAAAGTGTACTATCAAAATCTATCCTGATCAGAAAAACGCAAAAAATGGACTTACAACACTGCTGAAAAAGCATGTTCATTTAAGATTTGACTTTTACTCAATACGGACGTCATATTTTCATGAAAAATTTCTCGTATTGAAAAAGGACTTCAAATAGCCGGACATGGATTGGCCATGAATTAACTCGGTTTCAGATCTGTTCGTGCAGGGGGAGACGACACTGCCAAAACCATATCTGAATAACTTTCTGAAAACGGCGGGGGGGGATCCCAATTTTTCCAAATTAAGTTGTCGATGTTGCCAACTGAAAATCCAATTTCGCCAACTACCAAGCAAAAGAGGGAAGCTAACCTAATTAGATCGGTTTTAATTAATTTTTGTTTAGTGACAAGAGAAATTCCTATTCCGCTTGATTTGTTATAAACCAAAAGTTAACTACAAATAAATGCAATCAGGTAAAGACTTGTAATTTGCAAAATTACATGCCCAAGTAGCGTATTTGCATATTATTCTTCACGCAATTTGACGCAGAGTTAATTCTTAATTGACATTTTCGTGCTGAAAATAACTTTGAAGTACAAAATTGTTGGATGTTTTTCTATCGATAATAATAATAATAATTTTTTTTTTTTTCTGAATCTGTCAGACTACCGAGAGACCTGACGTTTGAAATATAAAATGTACATAATGAAGCCACGAAAAATATTAATGAAAACCAATCAGACCAGAGAGAGATAACATGATGCCTGGAACATTTAAACAATGAATGTCACACAATGTACCAGTGTCGACGTGAATGGACTTATGGTTGATTTTATACTAATTCTATTACATCAAAGTTTTCAAAGGCTCGTGAAAATGAAGTTGACATTGAAAAGAATTCTTTTCCAGAACATGGTAAAATGAGTACAGTTAGAAATTTAAACAGCAGAATAATTGTGCCCGTACTTTTTTCCACACTGTATCACAATTCCAGTTCATCCAGTAATTTTGGCAATTTTTCCTAGTGATAGTTAAGTAAAGTCTCAAGTATGGAAGTGAGAAAATTGAATTAAAATGCAGCGCTGGTGCACAACTTTGGTAGTGTGTGTAACAGAGACTTAACGTATGCTACGTATTTTATTTGTTGCTGCCTTTGGCGGGCCGAGTGAGAAGGAGTGGCATTTATGTTGATATACAAAGAAACCAAGTATTTTAGAGAAAGAAAAATTACCTGGTCAAGAAGGTAATTTGTATAGGATATGAAAAATCGACGGAAAAAGGAATCTTATTGTAACAAAGCAATAACATATCACCTAACTAGGAGTGAAATGCCAAGATTGTGAGTTCGTAGCACGAGCTGAAAAGGCGGGGGCTGCAACACAGCAGTCGTATTTCACTTGTTTTCTCCAGGTATTTTTTTGAACAGAAAGTGCAAAATTACATAGAAGCTGCGAGCAGCAAGGAGGTAACTAATGAGGTACTTTTCCGAAGTATCGTCGCACTGGAGGAAGTATTCCGGAGCCTGGACTGGAGGGAAAGAGGAATTAAAATAAATGAAGAAAGATTAAGTAATCTAAGATTTGCGGATGACGTGGTAATTATAAGCAAAGATCCAGAGGAACTGCAAATCATGATAAATGAACTAAATATAGCAGGATAAGAGGCAGGACTAAATATGAACAGAAACAAAACAAAAATATTAATGAATAAAATGGAAGTATCGCAGGGTATAACTGTGGAAGGGGGTGGAGATAGAGAAAGTAGAGATACTTGGGACAGATGATATCCGTGGAAAATAAAACAGAAAGGGAAGTAAAACGGAGAATATCACTGGCGTGGGGAAAGTAATAGTCATTGGGGTACATATTCAAGGGAAAATACAGCAACAGAGCAAAGAGTACACGATCCTTAATAGCTGCGTATTCCCAACACTATCATACGGTTGCCAAATATGGACACTCACAAAAAAGATAAGCAGGAGGATAGAGACAACCCAAAATGCGATGGAAAGATCGATATTGAAGATAAAATTAAGAGATAAAATGAAATTAACGGTAATTAAAAAGAAGCTCGAGGAAAATTTGGACTTTTTGGAATCAGTGAAAAGATTGAAATGGGACTGGGCTGGACATGTGGTGAAAATGGGATGCGAAAGATGGGCAGCAAAAGTAACAAACTGGGTAACATATGAAAAGAGAAAAAAGGGAAGGCAGAGAGCCAGATGGGGGGAGGATATCGAAAGACTGTTGGAAAACAAATTATATCATCGAGTGGCATATGACCGGCTTGAATGGGCCAGATTGAGGGAGGCTTATGCCCAATATAAAGGGCCAGTTAATTAATTAAGAAAACTATAATATAATATAAAATGGATTACATGTGTAATAAGGGCTAATTGCAATTGTAATTATAATTCAAATTTCTCATTTTCCATTCCTTTTCGAATTTTTAACCTTATGCGCGTTACCGTCAAAATATTTTGAAACATAAATTTGGCTAAATCACGCTGCTTCCTGAAAAGAAGCGAATCTCAAGAAGGATCCGGAAGATTGATTATCCAAAGTGAATTTTTGATCCGAAAATTAACTGAGCATGTGAAATTGAAATTTCAGTTTCGTCTGCTAGAAAAGTCGCTTTGGTACGGTCCTTCGTGGCCTATGTGACCTCGAGTATGGGCTATTCACGAATTCATACATTGCAAATCTAGTACGAGTTCACGAGAGAAGCTTTTGAACGCGTGTACGAATCAACTGTCGAAAACGGAAAGCGTTCTTTCCATTTCATACTGCTCTTTTGACCCTTCGTAAAAATATTCCGGTCTATATTCCGCCTGTCTTGGGCAACCCTACAGTACATTTTTTAGTACATAGAAAATGTAATTCCCTGGATACGATCCCTGAAAAAAAGCAACCTTTCGGCGTTTGCGTTGTGCAAGGCGTTTCCAAATTACTATTCTGTCTCGAAGACAAAAAACATTCGTGTGATATAGTTATTCGTTTTGTATAGCTCCTTTTTTTTTTTTTTTTTCTACATCGTTTCTGCTACATTGCGTTTAAATATTTGAAAATAAACTCTCGCGAGTAAGCTCCCCGGTACGCGTTCTGCCTTTCTTTCCGGCACTGAAGAACGCTTTGGGCGATTGCAGAATCGCGTACATCGTTTCTGTACGGACATTTTTACTCGCAGGGTGCTACTCGGAATCACGAAGTCGAAAAAAAGAAAAAAACGCCCACGGATTCTCGGCAATACGAATCATTAGCCTGAAACGGCTGTCGAGTTCGAGATGTAAACGCATTACTGAATTATAAGTTAATTTTTTTTTTTTTGTTTTTTTGCAACCTATCAACTGATGCGAGCAAACCGAGAAAGCGGAGCTCAGGTGTTAC
Organism: Acanthococcus lagerstroemiae; assembly: GCA_031841125.1. Taxonomy (NCBI): domain Eukaryota; kingdom Metazoa; phylum Arthropoda; class Insecta; order Hemiptera; family Eriococcidae; genus Acanthococcus; species Acanthococcus lagerstroemiae. Next base: position 62,447,155 of record CM063110.1, on the reverse strand, counting down.
GATGTCCTTTTGCAGATTTCCACTCGCAGCTTTCGCGCCGGCTAAATGCAAAAGCTATTACAAGCCCGAATTGGAGGTTTAATACAGCAAAATCGCTTCGCCTTCCGAAATAATAAATTACAATTTATGAATCCACTAATGATGCCCAAAATGGGTTTTAGTCGTCGGTTTTACCGCGCAAACTTTTCGAAAAATTTATTCCTAATTCCGTTATACTCGTTTTTTCGCGGATATAGGCCGCGTATTAAAAAGGCCGAGAAAACTGTTTTTAAAGTATGAAACAAAAATAGAAAGAGAGAGAGAGAGTGAGAGGGGGGAGGAGACACTTGGAAGCGTACTCGTGGCCAGTGGGTTAGCGGGTTCGTTGAAAGAGTATTTAGAAAAAGTTTCTCGCTATTGTGGCCGACGATGGTTCATAAACACGGCGACTGGAGTCGAAATGTAATTAAGACCAGACGAAGAAAGTTTCGAAGCAATGAAAAGTGCAGTTACCGGGTATTTGAACTTCGTGAGTACACACGTGCTGACTATACAAGCGACCTATCATCGTCGTCGTTTCGATTTTCGAATCCAAAAATAAAGCGACGCGCCCACGTTCACCTGCACAATTAGTTGCTATTCCGTATGTCAACTTTGTACTGTTTTGGTCAGTTTTATTCACATTTGGTTAGGTATGATCGAATGAAGTCTGTAAGATCAATTTCAGTTAGTTCGGTTGGTTTTGGTAAAATATTCGTTTTCGATTGTTTTTTGGTTATTTTTGATTTTTGTTACCAAGACTGGTGAGATCAGTTTTGTTTAGATTCAGTCAGATTTTAGTTCGACTTTGTTCAGGTTTAGGGCCAGTATTATGGAATAGATTTTGGCAGGGAGCAAATCAGTAAAGAAGATTAGCAAAACTCTGTTTACGAGTGGAAACCTTACTCCGGGCATGCGTAAGATCAGCCCATTCATCCTGGATGATGATCATATTTTGATCAGACCGCCAATAATTTGATCGGGGATAAAGGATGATCATCCAGGCTGATCAGTCCTTCAGCTTTATTTTGGCTCATCATCCGCACGTCCACACTACATTCATTTTGGGCTGATCATCCAGGATGAATAGGCTGATCATCCTAATGTGGACGCACCTTAACGCGTCAGGTGAAATGGTTTACAATCGTACGGAAATTGTGAAAATGGCTACGGAGTTTTACAAAGAGTTATATACGAAGAGGAAAGAGAGAATATGGATATAGAAGAAAGAGACGGAAGAATTAGACCAACCCAGTGAATTCCCCGAATTCATTCAAACAGAAGTGGAAAAAGCACTATGCGGATTGAAAGTTGAGAAGGCAGTTGGGCCTGACGGGATCGACAGAGGGACCCTGAAACTTTTGGCGGAAGAGCCAACGCCTTTTTTGACCTGACTATTCAACAGAATTTTGGAACAGGAAATCACTTCGAAGCAATGGAGGGAGGCCGAAATGTTTCTACTGTTCAAAAATGGCAACAAAGACAATATCAAAAATTACAGACCGATTAGCCCAACATCTAATTTGGGAACAATCTTCATGAAAATCCTCAAACGTCGACCGTATCCTGTACTAGACGAGCAACAACCAAAGGAGCAAGCTGGTTTTAGAAGAAACCACTCAACAGCGGACCAAATTTTTATAATTGAAAGAAATTATTGAGGGGGCAAACGAATACAACTTCGACGCTTCCTGTTTGTTTATAGATTTTGAAGGAGCGTTCGATTTAGTGGACCACAGATTTTTGTGGAGGGTTCCAAAGTCACAGAGAGTGGACCAAAAAAAAAAAACAATAAACATAATCAAAAATTCCATGTGTAGGGTGTGCCAAATGCCAATTCACTTTTTCTTCTTCTGTAGTCCAGAGCGCTGTCGGATGTTATGCCATCATCAGTGGAGTACCCTAAATGAAACTTGTCTCTTGTGGTCCTGCAGTCATAGTCGAAAGTAGTACCGTATGGTGAACCTGTTTAGTCGTGTGCTCCTATTGGCTGTCTGTGATTATACAGTCTGTCCCATCAGTGAGTGTTATTAGTTGTGTGCTCCTGTTGGTGGTCTGTGATTGTGCAGTCTGTCCAATCCGTGGGTGTTATGTTATTAGTTGGAATAAGTTCTCGCTTTGGAAGTTAGTTGTTGTGTTTATTAGGTTGTTTTGTTTTTGCCTTTATTATTTCTAATTCTTTTAATTTTCTTTTTGTTGTGTTGTTTTCTGTGTGTAGGAATGTCCCTGGTCATGGCAGTGTTTTCCAAACAGTGATTTGTTATCACTTAGCTTCTGTGATTTTTCATGTTCTTTCATTGTAGTTGTGAATTTTCTGCGTGTTTTTCCTGTGTAGGTCATGTCACAAAGCTATTGATAAGATTAGATTCAACACCATGGCTTTATGGTTACGTTTGCTAGTGTTTATTAATGTGTATTCAATCAGAGCACAAAGATCAACGAGGTCATTTAGTGTGGTCGAAACAACCAATCGAGCATTTAAAGTCCAGCTGAGAACGCTTTGAGGATGGATGTTTGCCATTTCCGGAATGTCCGGCGTAAGTTCAGATATTAAGAAATCCTTTGGATTCTTGTCGAATACAGTCATCGAATTTTTAGTGATTACTATAATGAACACGCAATAAAACTGGCGTTACTCTACGCCAGATCTGCTTTGAATGCACCGCACGTGGTTCGGTAGGATGAATGCGGTAATTTTGACCAAAACTCTTATTTAGGTTTTTATGCGTACCCATAGCTTGGCCAGGCTTATTACAATTCGTTTGTTTAGTATTTACATTACCTACCTCTTTAAGATACCATTTCGTCTTTTACGACGGTGTAATTTATGGGTACGTTCGCATCCTGTTTTTCAGGTTAAGAACTGCTAGGTGCTGTTTGAACTATAACGAGAGTCGGTTAATTAGGTGCTAAGAACGAATTTTATTGACCTAGTGTTCTGTTTTCGATTATTCATAATAGTTCACTAAATTTTACGAATTTCCGTTCGTTGTCTTTTCCTGCCCGTTGGGTACCCAAGTTACTCTCAAGAATGTTCTTGTTAGTATTTTTAGGCGGAGCGACAAAATCGAATCTTTTATACAAAAAACCTGATCTCTCCCTCCGGACAAAAGCTCCAGATGAGAAGATATAACGTCATAGATTATGTCATCGATAAAAAAAAAACTTACTATCTGAAATTATGTCTTCTATCTTTTTTATGTCAGCTGTTCTCGCTATTGTATATTAAGGACCTGATCTCCCTTTTATTAACTCCTCCCCCTCCTGGAAAAAACTGAAGCTCACAAGACCTTCCGACCTAATCAACTATTGTGTCTGACTTATTACGTCTTTATTATATCTGCATTATGTTTTATGCTTTTATTAGGTCTTATTATGCCTTTTCTATATCGTATATGTCATCTTTTTGCTTTGTCTTTATTACGCATTGATCTTATCAGTTGAGGACATCTTCAGGCGGCATATCGGTTCCGGACCCGCGATTCTCCTGGGCAGGTTATTCGGGGTAGTTTTTCGTTGTTTTCCTCACGGTCTTGTTGCGTTAGGGTTTTCCTTCTCTGTGTCGAAGAGTGTGCAGCCGTAGTTTGCTTACTAACAATGTGTTTCGCGACGTTGAGTAAGCTGTCCACGACGTGCACACGCACAGTACCAATCTTTCTGATCTGGTGGTAACACCCTGCGATTGTAATGCCTCGTCCGTGTGAACTGGTGGGTATTACAGGACGCGTCATGTTTTCTCCTCGATTGATTCTGTAGTCGTTGTACTCTATTTCTTGATATTTTCTATACAGGTGCAGTTTCTTCTTCCAGCTGGTCTTTTCCTCGTCAGTTTTCTTCTGCAAAACGAATCTCTGAAGCTCGTACTTCGCCTCCATATGGCCACGTACGCTATCTTCCTCTCCTTTGAATAGTTAATAGGAGTTTTCTTTCTCCATCCGCTATGGTCAGAACCTCAGCATTTGAGACTTTATCAGTCCAGGAGATTCTCAGTAGTGTTCTCAAGAACCACATCTCTGTAGCCTCTAGATGTCCTGTAGATCTGGCTATGAGCGTCCAAGTTTCAATACCGTACAAGAGAGCATTGTTATTATTGCCAGAAGGAATCAAAGAATAAGCTATGAAGATCAGGTAATAAAGAATACAAAGTGTAAATCCTTCTCAGAGATGAGAAGATTAGCGCAGGAGAGAAAAAAGTGGAGAGACGCAACGTCCTACTGATGGTCGAGAGACTAAGGAATATACTCGTACATCAACAAGAGAACATGAATTACACAGCAATCTACCACTTTGAGTCTCAGCTGTAGAGGGACATCATTGGCTAGCGTCAGGGTTTTCATAATTTTGAATGTTTCCTTGGTCATTCGGTACCAAATTTGTATTTCCTTATCACAGTCTGACTTCTCGTTTATGACAGTATCACAGACCCAAGATAATTCAAAGTACTTACTCTTTCAACGAGATTATTATTTATGACTAGGTGCCTAGCAATTCACGATCTCCTCCTTTAGTAACTATAAATTTCATTTTTGCTCATTTATTCAAACTCCATGTTTCTGTCCTGCGACAGACAACTAGTCTAGCATTTTCTGTAGGTCTTGGAGACTTCCTGCAATAATTGCTGAGTCATCGGCGTATCTGGAGGTGGCTCCATTATCTTGCTATTCACGTTTATCCAATATTCCTGGAATGCCTTGTGGAAAATTCCAGAGAAGGGGTGATAGAACACACCCTTGTCTCACGCTTTTTTTCATTGTATACAAACTCCCGTGGAAATTGAAATGGAAATAACAGACAGAAAGAAACATATGTAAATAGTACAGAAAGAGGAATGAAAAAGAAGGATAAAGGCAAGAATAATGAAATGAATGAAAAGTACAAATACAAAAAGCCTAATTATAGAGAAGGTACAAAAAATACTCGACTGAGCACGCGCCCAGTCAAACGCAAAATATCAAACCACTGGGTGAAATTGTTCAAAGTTCATCTTACAATTGTTCTTTTTTTTCCTGTTGTACCTTTGTAGAGGTGTCGACTGCACTAGGTGAGATGGTTCAAAGTTCATCTTACAAATTACAAACTCAATGTTCCTTTTCTTCCTGTATATCTTTGTACAGGTACTCGCTGAGTAATAAAATCGGAGGTCAGTATGATTCATTCAAAACATTTGCGTATGAAACCGAAGGCTGCATGCTAAATCCTGCTCGCTAGGTTGGCAGGTGAAAACATTCACAAAAAGAGATAAGATTGTTGGCGCTTGGCGATCACGGGCCGAAGGTACAGTGCCATATTAACAAACGCTAAGGACTCCTCAGTCACCAGTTACGCCTCTTCGGTGAAAGTGTGTTCGTCGTAGGAATTATTCGATCCAAACGAAGCATGTCTCAGAGTAGTGTTTGCTCGAAAATCAGTGTAATTAGTTCGGCTCACGTTGTTGTGTATAATTTATTAATTCGGAAATGTGTCTTGTTATGTAACTCGGGTTCAATGGTCAGTGCCATCCTATAATAAAAGAGCATGTTAATGCATGATCGAGGCGGAATCTGCAGTCGAACGAAACAGGTACGTTGTCCAGTAATGCAAACCTATAATGAGTAAATCTGATTTTGTTTTAAAAGTTGAACAAATTATTGAAATATAAGTTTCTTGGGTCGCTGATTCAAAATCAGGACCGCAGCTAACCGCTTGTGTGTGCCAGGGTATTTGATATTCAACCAGGGCATGAGCCATAAGGGTACAACAAAATTTTTTTTTCACTTCTAGCCAGAGTTGGGCAGAATAATATTCGAATACTGAATAATGAATAACGCGACCTTTATTCCTTATTCATGAATCATGAATATTTTATTCGTTATTCATAAGCACATGAATAACGAATAGTTTATTCGTTAGTCGTAAGTATGAATAACAAGTAGTAGTCATTCATTATTCAGTAATTAGTATTCAATAACATCAATCACGCGAATAATGAAATCAGACCCGTAGCCAAAGTGGAGCCAGGGGAGACGTTGTTCTCCCCTGGCGCAGTCATTTGCCCCCCCCCCCCTCGGAGAAAATCGGAAAAACTTTATTTATTTTCTAATTACCCCAATAGGATTAGGGATTACTATACATGTTTTGAAACTTTATATTCGTGTCACGGATTTCTTTCTCGTTCATTTCGCATCAGGGTTGTACCATAGAATAAACTGGCGTCGATTTTTTCATTCTACGCATAGAATACACCATGTAGAATGAATTACTATTCTCAACTTCTTTCTTCTTTTTTTTTTTTGGGGGGGGGGGGGGAGGGATAAAAATTTTTTATTGTGCAGGCGCGGATTTAGAAAAAGGAGATGTGGGGGTACAGTAGCGGTGGTGACTACCTTTGTGGCGTATAATCAGCGAACTATTCATCATTTTTATTCATTTTTCTCTATTATTGCGTTAAAAATATTCAAACAAGGGGAAGGGGGCATGTACCCCCATGCCCCCTTGGATCCGCCACTGTTATTGTGGATAGGTGCCTAGTTTTCGCCGTATCCTAGTACTGGGATGAGTTAAGACATGAAACTACTTACCTAGTTGAAGAACAATCCTCGTCAGTGGCGTAGTGTGTCATAAGAGGAGGGGGTACCCCAAAAATAATATTTTTACCCCCACCAAAAAATTCTCCCCGAGAAAAAATACCCCTCCCCAAAAAATATTTTTACTTCCCACCCTAAAAATCTCAAAAAAAGGAATTCTTTTACTCCCCCCACTCTCAATATTTTTACATAGTCCTCTAATATTGGCGATTTAAAAAATAATACTTCAATTTCTGACTTTTTCTCCCTTAAAAATCTTATCCCCCCGGCTCCCTTAGGGAAAATCCTGGCTACGCCGCAGCCAGGATTTTTCCAAAGGGGGCCGGGGGCAAAATAAGATTTTTAAGGGAGAAAAAGCCGAAAATTGAAGTATTTTTTTAAAATCGCCAATATTCGAGAACTATGTAAAAATATTGAGGGGAGTGAAAAAAAATTTGTTGGAAGGGATGTAAAATATATATTTTTTTGGGGGGGGATTTGTTTGGGGGAAGGGTATATTTTATTGGGGATTTTTTTTTAGGGGGGATATTATTTTTGGGGGTACCTTCTCCTCTTACACGCTACACCACTGACGAGGATTGTTCTTAAATTAGGTAAGTAGTTTCATGTCTTACCTCACCCCGGTACTAGATAACGGCGAAAACTAGGTACCTATCCACAATAAAAAATGTTCTCTCCCCCCCCCCCCCCCCCCCAAAAAAAAAAAAAGAAGAAGAAAGTATAGAATAGTCATTCATTCTGCATGGTGTATTCTATGCGTAGAATAAAAGAATCTACGCCAGTTTATTCTATGGTATAACCCTGATGCGAAATGAACGGAGAAAGGAATCAGTGATACCAATATAAAGTTTCAAAACATGTGTAGTAATCCCTAATCCTACTGGGGTAATTAGAAAGTAAATAAAGTTTTCCCGATTTTCTTGCGGAGGGTGCGGGGGCAAATGACTGCGCTAGGGGAGGGCAACGCCCCCCTGGCCCCACTTTGTCTACGGGTCTGATTTCATTATTCGCGTGATTGATGTTATTGAATACTGATTACTGAATAATAAATGACTACTCGTTATTCATACTTACGATTAACGAAGAAACTATTCGTTATTCATGCGCTTATGAATAACGAATAAAATATTCATTATTCAGTATCCGAATATTATTTTGCCCAACTTTGATCAGATTTTTTATTCCGCTCCGATCTGAACAGCAAATTTTAATTTTACCCTTTTGGGGTCCGAATTCGACTTTGCTTCAAAAATCGAATAACATATAACTATGGCACTACAGATATGAGTATAATCATCCGCCATTTTAATTCACAGCGTGCCCGTGGATGTCGAGTCCGACTGTGCGGAGCGTACCGCATAGTCAATTTGGCATCGACGGGCGCAGTGTGAATCAAAATGGCGGATGACTATACCCATGTATACAGTGCTCTAATATATAACGAAGTAGGGTTTTTTGGGTCGTTGCTCTCGAAAATAGCATTCGATTTTTTATTTAGCTCCCGTTTTGGTTCCAAAATTCTAATATGCATGAAATCAACTTGCTTTGAAAAATCGAACAAAGTATCAAAGCTCCATTCGCCAGTAATGGCTTGTCACTAAGGGGAATTAGACTATAACCCTTGTATCAAAATAATTGATCAAGGCTGAAACATCTGTTTCAAAGCTTATTTATCGAAGCCAGAGTTTTTTTGGGGCGGTAATTTCGAAAATGGCATTCATCTTTTACTAAGCCTCGATTTGGATTTCAGAATCTAAATTTCAGTATTCAATCGAGCATAATTGACTTGTCGTGGAAATTGGAACAAAATATTAAATTGGGGGAATTTGGAGCGCTAATATTCCCCTCTTCGACTTCATGTTGATACTTCGCCCGATTTTCAAAGTTAAGTAAACTTCAGCCCTGCCATGGGTAACATGTCGAATTTTGGGCCCAAATCAGGATAGTATTGGAGATCTGATGCAATTTTTGAAATCAGCGACCCAAAGAATGCTTATTTCGGAATTTTAATATTTAGTTCAAATTTTTAAGCCCCTTATTTCAAAACTTTCTTTTCATGTTCAATTTCGACCTTTTTTTTTCTTCCATTTGCTCGCCTCTATAGTTACGTCTGAACGCTGGCATTTTTAGCCGATTCAAATTACATAACGCTTACTGAACTTTACCGGTTCAGTACTGTATGCTGGAGGCGAATATTCTTTGACTCGGGCTTCTCTCCCCCATGTAGTTCCCACGTGTAATTTTAATTCATTCTCCCACCTTGTTGCTGGTTTCCCTATCTTCCTTTTTGAGTTTGTGGCTGTCCACTCCAAAATTTTCCATTGCACAATCACAGACAACCAATAGGAGCACACAGCTAAACAGGTTCACCATACGGTACTACTCTCGACTATGACTACAGGACCACAAGAGACTCGTCTCATTTAGTGTACTCCACTGATGATAGCATAACAGCCGAACGCGCTCTGAGCTACAAAAGAAGGAAAAGTGAATTGGCACACCCTACAAATGGAATCTTTTTTATTAATTTTTCGCCAAGAATCCTTGTTTCTGACACCCCTGTAATATCAAAATTCAATTTTTCGATATTTTCTTGAAATTCTGTGATACGGTTCCGACCGGCTAAGCCTTGGGCGTTGAAAGTAAAAATTTTTAGGTTTAAATATGTCTTACCCTTGTTTTTCCGTGGATATTTAGAACCGTTGGAAGTAGGGTGGCGGGTTACGCAGCATTTAAGCCCCTCGGCTGCTGCCTTCCGTTGTGAGGCTCTAATGGAATGTCATTTTCCTAATGTATAGGAATCTTCTTCGGTGAAGGAGCCGTTAACGGCTTTAAGTTTTGGCTACTTAAAGCTGAAGAGTAGGTCTTTGCCTCTTAGTCATGTCTGTCGCCGGTACTCACTTCGTTCTCATATTCTCCTTACGACATTATTCGGGTCGCTTTTCTAGGCGCTTGTCAGTGAGCCAGTATATCTCGCAGTATATGTGCGTGTATTTTGCTCCGCGATCCCTCTTTCTCTCCTATACATAACAAATTTCGGTCTCCAGGTAAATGATTCTTTGAAAGTAGATCACCTGTCACCATCTGACAACGATGTGTACTCCAACGTTTGAAGGTCTGGAACTTCTTTTTTTTTATATTTTCCTTCAAAAACCAGATACATACAAACCGCTGCTTGACATCACGCAAATCATATTTCTTATTTTGTTTGGACCTACTCATAAATGGCTGAAGTCCAAATGCCAACGTATTTAAAACTGGCGGTAAACGATATATCGGCGGTCGTCTCTCTCCTATCGGATGAACGACGATCTTCGCGAGTTAACGAGTTATTGCGCCACATAAATAACTTTTTGCGACACGATATGCAGTTTTTATGTCGCTCGTTAGCGGATCAATTTTTCGTGGAACGATTAAAAATTCTTCGCGTGATGTATTTAAGTTCGCTTTTCTATTCCGATCGAAGCTGTCATCGGATAATTGCACCCTTGTAAGCCACTCGACTCGTCGGCTCGGAAAGCGCTGCGCCGGCTTGGACAAAATTCGTTTTCATCGAGTGGTATGGGAAAAAAATACGTTTTCGTGATAGATGAGGGTCTCTTTCGAGTGAAGGCGATAGCGGCATGCACTTCTGATTTATTATTTGAAAAAAAAAAGAGAGAGAGAAATTTAACACGTGTAATGCCTATTTAATTTTCATTCGGTGCTTCGTCATCCGATTACAATATCTCTGGAGAAATGTAGACATGGGTACGCAAAATGTCTGTGGGCCGTTGTTTTGTAGGTGTGTTTTTAAAAACGTTTTTGTAGGCTGGTATTATTCACGAAGGTCAAAATATCTTTATCCTTTTCTGTTTCCCAGACGTAGCCTGTGTACTGCGTTTTGAAAAATAGTTCGAAAATAAATTTTTATCGTATTCCGGTTACGTGACACGCGTTCTACGTCTCCGCTGGTGACGATGAGAGATGTGACGTGAAACCTAAAAATGAATATTACAATGAATAGTAACGAGCAGAAATGAAAGAAAAAGAACTGTTTGTCAAATTTTTAGTCTGTATCCTTGACGAAACCAAACATACGTGTGTCGCCGTTCCTTCTTGCGAGAATTTGCTCGCGATGAGTGCTGCAGATTCGCAGGCAGTGAAATACCGGCCACTTTCGCCGGTTAAGGAAACGGTAGATCAAGCGACCAAATATTTTGCTCGTCCGATAGGTCTGGGTTTTGGAGGATCTGGTAGAGTCTGAGTCTTGTGGTTACCCTTAAGAATAAAACAAGGTACGTTGGTGCCCGTGACTATGGTAATCTTCGTCCACGCATTTCAGTTTGTCGAATCATCCAAGTGTGGGATGTACAGCGACCTTTGAAATTAAGAAATGTTGTTTACAGTCTACCAACCTATACGATCACCTGTTCATTTTTCATCCCCATAATAGGGGGGCATCTCTTTCCTAGTTTGACAGTTAGCTCAAGTCGGAAGATCAGTGGCCCTCAATTAGAAAATTGATACGTTGTGAGACATTTTTGCCTGTTTTCCTATATTCAAATCAGCAAAGAAACCGCGAACATTTTTTCACTCGCTTAGCTAGCGAAATTGGGGCTTCCCATTGAAAAATTTTAGGTTCCTCCGTGTGTAGAAATTATCTTTCGGTACGCCCCTGTTCTTATCGTAGATGTCACAATGTGCTCAGTAGAGACGAACATCGAACATACCTCCAGCAAATTCTTAAGAAATTATACTCCCATCTACCTTAGACGTTATCATTTGCAAATTAGGCTCAAACTATTGGGGCTATCTTTTCAAAACGTGAAAATGAATATCCTCGCCATCTAGTTTTTTTATTCATCTTCACATTCGAGCTACTTTTCCTACCTAAATCCAGCCAAATTGTTATTGGAAATCGACTCCAGATTAAGATTAAGGTCTCTTACAAGCACTCGGGTCCCCCAGCTGCCTAGCCGGGAATTCTTTTCGTATCTGTTCAGTAGCTTTTTGTTTACAGTGCCATGTCTGGCTGATGGCATATGCAGACGTGCTGAAGGCAGAAATGCTCAAAATTCAGCCGCTGCAAACCGATGCTTGTTGTGCCTGTAGGTAAATTCGGGGTGAGCAAGATCAAAAGGACCATTTCTCGGGCCCTGGACCGGGAAGAGGTGTTTGCAAAAATCTGGTATAAAATGGGAAGAAAGAAAGCAAAGAGAAAGTAAGGAAAAACGAACTAGCCTAATTTCTCTGAAAAATTGGACAGAGTTTTTTTGAAGGAGACTTTCCGTTTCCAGTTATTGGCTGCCTCTCTGTGGCTCTGTACTTTACTTCAGTGTTAGTTTTAGTCAAGTTTAGTCAAGGTTGGTTTATTGGTTGTTATGGGGTTTTTATGGCCAAACATGGTCACTCATAATGAGCATTGGTGTTAGATAGGTTTTAGGTCCTGTTTGGCAAATTTTGTTCCAGTTTAGTCGATCGTAGCGACATTTAGTTAATTTTGGATGGACTAATTTGATAGTTCTTGGTCGTCTTAGGTCAGGAAGTCCAGACGTGGTTGTTTCTGTCATGTTTGATAATTTATATGCTTTGTGGTCATTTTGGTCACAATTAGTCGTCCTCGATAAAATATTGACAGTTTTTCTTTTTGACGCCAAATTTGTTAAATAATTTCAGTCGAAATATGCCTATTTTTTGGTAGCATTTGGTTGAATTACGTCGCTTTTGATCGAGAACGTACCGAAACGATTTTCTTGGGGGGGGGGGAGAAAGGAAGGAAGGAGAACGTAAAATTACTACCTGAAAAGGTAAATATTGTTTCATAGGAGGCCCAATTTAACCAACAGCTCACGAATTTTTCCGACTACCCATCTTTCATCTTGTCAGCACAGGGTCGGTTTTACTAACTTGGCTAAGTCTGGAAGACATTCGTGTACGCCGATTCGGGAAGAGGCCTCCATCGACCCCTCCCCCGTTTTGAATCTTAAATATATTTAGTTTACGGAGTTTTAAAATACTTTATTATGATGAGTTTCGATTAAATTTGATAAATTAGATCTGACTTGATGGTTTTGAATAGGTAGTTTTGTTTCGATCGTTTTCCGTTCTTGTAGGTAAGTTTCGAGTAAGATGTACTCCAAGTTGATCAGTTCCACTCGAAATGACTTAGGCTTGGTCGTTGTCGGTCTGTTGTGCTTTTCTCTCTATCAGTTTTGATAAAACTTGGTCAAATTTGGCAATTTTTACCCACTTTTGGTAAAATTTTATCTTTTTACATTGTTATGCAGTGGCGTAGCCGAAATGGAAGTCGTCGTGGCTGAACCCCCTCTACCTTATGACTTCGTAAGATAGGAATTTTATAACTTAAGCACCCCTTCTGACACCCCCTCCCATGTTGGTCAAGACCAGACCTCCCCATACTCTGAGCTAGCTACGCCACCTATTGTTTTGCATTATTTTGATCATTTAGATCAATTTTGATTAATTTTCGTCCCTTTTGATCGGTTTTGATCAGATTTTATCAAATTTGGTGGATTTTAATAAATTTTTGTTCAAGCCTCCCTTGGACTGTTTCTGGCCTAATTTGTTCGTTTTTGGATACACGCGGTCGTCAATTTTAGCTAGAATTGTTCCCAATTAATTGTTTTGGGTAATGTTTAGTTTAAGAATTTCTGACCGTTTTTTGACCAGTTTGAATATTAACTTGTTTAAGTTTCTTATCGTTAGTTAGTTTCCATAATTAAGCATGGTCATTTTCGGTAATATTTGGTTCAAGTCGTCCCTGGACTGCTTTGATCAATGTAGTCGAATTGTATCAGATTTATCCGTTTTTGATCATATACAGATAGAGCCGGATTTGCTAGTAAAAAAGGATCAGAGAGACTATTCCTCTAGAAGGTTTAGCTGGAAAATAACCTAGGAGAATGAGGTAAAAAAGAAGAAAAAGTAAAATCAGAGAAGAAACAAAAAAGGAAAACTTGTTCAGTTGTCCCGACGAGACTGGGTGGAACATTTCTCAGGACGGCTGTTTCGTAATGATTGGTGCTTGGACACTGATTTCACCTAAATTTAGCTCTGTATTTCGGGTGCTACAAATAACAAATTACGGCCATCTTATCATCAAGAATTATTGTGAGAACCAATAAAACTGGTGAAATTATATCCACGTTATATTTCATGGAATTTTTACTCCAAGCGATATCAAAAATGAATTCAGTGACCTTGGAATCATTACAAAAGATACCTCGATGTGATAATTCCTTCTCAGTGAAGTTATTCAAGAGTCCACTGTGAATGTAATTTGACATAGTTCCCCAAATCAAGTCCTTAGAGACTAGAGATCGTTTCCAATATTCAGTCCAGATGAGAGAGATGGAAATAAGCATAGATAATATAATCTGTATCGAACCAAATTAATTTGTAACATTACTAATAAAATTTGTACTTTTTTTGTTGCAGGTAAGTTTTGAAACTTGTGCAGAATAACTCAAACGATATAATGATTCGTACACCTCGTGAGTATAGATTACATCAGTTTTGTTCGGAAATCAAATTAGAACTGAGCTTGAGCGAATAGAGGTAGGAATGATGAGAGGGTTATACCGTTATTAAGTTCCTAGTTAGGTAGTAAGCACCTTCTCCTTCTCAAAATAACAAACAAGCCTATTGCCTCTTTCTAAAGCAGTTGAATTCTTCAGTATTATTTGTTGAAATGACGATTGAAAAATTAAAGAATAATGTTGAAAAATTTAAGAAAATTATCTCTTTTGAAATTCAGTCGATTCCCCCCCCCCCCCCCCCGGAGGAATGATTTTCAGTTAGAAGCGCCAAATCTAACTTGGTACAATTGAAAATTCTGACAAAGAAAGAACTCTCTTCCTCATTGACTGAGAAAAATTTTGGTGTTGACTAATAGACAGAAGTGGAAGAAAATGTCAATTTTTTTTTGTCAAGATTGCGCCTGCAGTAGATAGATAAAGCTGTAAGTTTTCCTTTCCACTCCCCGTAGAAAGTCAGTTCAGAAGACGGTATTCATCTGCTTACTTCGAGAATATTTATTTTATCAGTCCTGTAGTCCCATCAACGTGCTATGCAAAACCCACGCTCTTGTAAGTGCAAAAAGAACCCATTTAAAATCTGCATCTTTATACGCTCATTATTTATAACTCATTCATTTACCAGATTATTTACGGTCCGAGCCGCACGAGTACAAAGCGCGAAACTCGCGGTCTGAAAAAAACAAGCTTCATATATAACAATTTTATATTTTTCTTTTCGCGAAAGGAAAAAAAAAAGGACTTGATAAGTTTTGCTGTAATGGTATCGCGGTTGAATCGTAAATCTTGGTTAAAAATACTACACGATACTTACAGTATAATGTCCTCTACTGCACCTCTTGAAACGTGAAGTAGGTCTTCAACAGGAAAAAAAAAAAGAAGAAGAAGAAGAAAAGGGTAAAAACCGCATTATTTCAGTATAGAATTAATGGCACGCTGGTACACCAAAAAGCTGAAATAATTACTCGTATATCTTATTGCAGAAGAGAGTTCCTAAAGTGTCAGCTATGCAAGTTATATTATCGTACATTTACCGTAATTTTCACTTCATTACCTCTGTGGATGCCGCAAATATCAAAGGCAACTTGCGGTTTGTGTTCGAAATGATACCAGTGGCGTGGTTTTGAAGCTCGAAATATTTTTGGGGTATAGTAACAATACTATTGTGGGATTTTAAGGCGAGCTTTTGCAACTTCAGCAGACACTTAACTCGTATAGAAACACACCTTCATTACATGAGAAGAAAACCGTATTGTAGAACCTAAATATTTTGGTCTCGACTTTTTTTTTTTTTTTACGGATGTGTTGTTATTGAAATATTTCTCAATGCTCGCATTTTCTGATCTTCGTGGGGAGTTTCGCATCTTCTAGCCTAAATTGAGGTATAATTTTTTTTCCTTGCCGTTATATCTTTCTTTTTATAATTCTTAAATTTTCCCCTTCTTTTAATCGTTACTGTTGATCTACATAATCTATGATCCGATGGAAAGTGGAAACCTGGCAGTGTGGCAACATCTTGCACTATCGATAGGTCGCTGACTAGGATGTGGTCTATTTCATTTTTATTGTTTTTGTTAGGCGACAGCCATGTCCATTTTTCTCTTTTATTTTTCTTTTAAAAAAATGTTGGCTATCTTTAAATTGTTTTTAGCCCCGAATTCTAATAATTTGATCCCGTTTTTGTTTCTCTTACCTAATCCAAATTCTCCTATAATTTTCTCCCTCCCTTCTCTTGCCCCTACCTTGGCGTTCCAATCTCCTATTACGATTTTATAGTATTCTTTCTCTTCGTTTATAATTTCGTCTAGCCCGATGACGAGATGCATCACGAGAACGACATCCATAGATACACTTTTCGCTTCTCGTGTTTCGCCTGATTTTTCTCGCGTATCGTCTGTTTTTACGCTAAGTGTATAGCCGCCTTTATAGAATCTATCCCTTTCATTTTCGTCCGATACCAACGTTGGTGCATAAATTTAGATAATCATTATTTTCGTCTTTTCATCAATTTTCAATTTCATATAGCAAATTCTTTCCGAAATCCCTTTGATAGCCTGCACTCTCTTCATTATCTGTGGTTTGATGTAGAAATCCACTTCCCTATGATCTGTTGTTTCTCCAAGAAAATAGAAGAAGCAGCCGTCTCTTGTCTGGATTAATTTTTCTCCTTTTCTTCTAATTTCCGAGAGCCCAATAATAGGTATCCCGATTAATTTTTATTATTTTTTGAATTTTATGATAGCAAATTTTTATTCACTAAATTTTTCTCTAAAAATTAAAAAAATTACAGAACTGAATTTCTAATTGGGGAGGGGGTAGCAGCGGTGAACATTCTTTGTCTCTCGCTGGCAAATTTCTTTCTGCGCCACTGTAAAATGGGTGCACAAATTTACTGACAGTCAAGCCCTTTCGCACTTACACCTTCGCGTTTGTCCAGAACCTCCTTCAGGCAGTTCTCGTCATGAAACCATTATCAAAAAATTCTACTTACTTCAAAAATGAATGTTAATTTTCTAAAAGGTGGCTTAAGCATTCGTCTGTTTGTAACTTCGGGTAACACGAACTTTTTTTTTTAAACTTTACAATATCTGGCAGATTTTTGATGCGGCAGATCAGTATGAAGTGTTGCCACCTCATATTAAGTTCAGATATCGTCGCCTGTACATAACCATCACCTGTCCAAAACTTCCACCCTCTCCCCTAATTATATTTCGTGCTCAAAATGCTAATTTTTATTACTAGAACATGATCTTAATTGTGACCAACCAGAAGAGAGCAGGGCGGTTCATACCAAAAGTATTTCGAAGTATTTTCAAATTTTCTGTGGTGTACCGAGTCCCTCCCTGAACTCGAATATACTATTTAGTTTAGAAAATGCTAATTTTTATAACTAGAACATGGTCTTAGATTGCGACAGTCAAAAGAGAGAAGGGGATTTCACACCGGGTAGAATTTTGAAGTATTTTCTAGTTTTCCACGCTGTACTGAGTCACTCACTGAAATCGACAGTATAGGGTGGGCCATTCTCAACCCAAAAACACCACACATGCAGCTTGTATCCGTAACACCATACGTGTGACAAATGTCACAGTCCGGCACAAATCATCGGAATTGAAGTACATAATCAAATTGGTACCCACTCTAATAAGAATTTTCGTGCCCAGCTCAAATTTCTTGTCACAACTGTATTTTACGCACTCATTCATTTCCTAAAAAAATTTCCAGATCTGAAGAAATATGGCATCTTCTGTTTTTCTTTTCTCTTTTTTTCTTTCTTAATTCTTATATAAAACATTTTAAATGCATGAAGCGCTCAGTTTGAATATTTAAAGGAAAATTCAATCCAACAATTTCAGTTCAATTCAATTCAAGAAGCCTTTATTGGTACTGAAGAGTGTTATGTACATATAATTTGAAATGCCACCTATTATGATTCCGAATTACACTGTCTGTAATATAATGCAAAATAAAAATTTACAATTTTTACCTCAAGCTATAGATACAGTTTTCTCACTTGTCCACTGCCACCTACCCTTCCTCGTGTAAGAAACTCATATCTCCTCGCTCCTGGAATTCTGAATACTCCCCCTGTTTAGATACCAGGCCCCCACTCAAGAGGCCTCCCCAATCCTATCCCAGGTTGCCTATTTTGGGCTGCTCTGCTCCATGGTATCCTCACCCTTCTCTCAATCTCCTGCCTCCATCTTTGTGCAGGCCTTTCTCTCTTACTCTCTCTCTCTCTCTTCCTCTTTCCCTCCCCCCCCCTCCCCCCATGTCATACGAGACCCAAGGCCCCAAATATCTTTTGCACGTCTGATAATGTGCCCTACGTAATTTATTCTTAACCTTTTAGCCAGATACAGGATATCCTTCGATCTCGCGCTATATCGGATAGTCTTCGTTTCAACTTGGTCACTCGTTCTTATCTTTATAATGCTACCCAAATACTATTATGCATGAATATCAGCTATCTAGTCTCGGTTAATGATAAGGTCCGGGTTTATGTCTGGTAATCCAACAATTTATTAAGGATTATTTGAGTCAACAAGTCATTACTTAGTTAACATGGTCATAGTTAGAACGCTGAAAGTGGATAGCTAAACTTGTAAAGGAAGAAAAATAGTTACTCTGCCCTCTGCAGGCCCCTTAAAAACACTGCCTCTTCAAAAAGTGATCCAGGTAACTCGGTGTACATTTCAAATTAAAGGTATGACAGAGAACCCCATGAACTACAACACTCGTCCACGTGTTAGTACAGACGCAAGTAATATTAGCCTGACATGAATACTGTAAAACTTCCCTGCAGACTAATAAAAAAATCCTGTCCCTTCAAGAACTTAATTAGACAACACGTTATATCTCTGAAATTGGCGCACTGCTGCAGCCCAGCTTTACAGTGTAACCACATCACACCTACGAAGTTCTAGTTAAAGAAGTGAAATTTTAAAATTTTGGATCCGAAGACACAATGGAAAGGAGGGGAGCGAATATTGAACCAAGTAAAAACAACCATGTTCTGTTACTTATTGTTTTGAGTCCCCAGAAATATCACATTTCTCTAAAATCTGAAGTTCTAATTTGAAAACACCATAGAGAGGAAAAGACAGGTTTCATATCGAGAAATACATAGCCTGCATTTTATTTAATTTATTTACTTATGTATTTATTTTTTTCACTGCTTGAGTCCTTAATTTCCTCACTAAAATGCCATAGTTTTGGAAAACTTGATTGTCTGGCAATGGGTTCAAGACATGGTTTAAAAAACATAATAGAATTAACTTGATACAACGCATTCATCTTCCCCCTATCATTGTCAAGAGCCATCGTGGCCCTGACTTTGTTTTCGAATCCGGTGTATCAGTGTGCGCCATTTTTCTCAGTCTCGGGCTAATCTTGTGCATTCAGTGAAGGTATATCCTGTCACGGATCGGATTAGGTCAGACCATTTTGTAGGCGATTTTGCCTCCGAACTTTTCCTGCACTACTATGGTTTCCAGGCTGGTTTCCTCGTGTTACATGCACGAAGTACTTTAAGATTCTGGCGAGTACTTCCGATGACTGTCGTCTCTTGTCTCTTATCTCACTGAACACTGACGTGTCAGTCCTCTTGGCCGTCCATGGTATCCGCAGCATCCGTCTCCAGCACTACGTTTCCAGAGCGTCTATTCTTCTTCGTTCCGCCTATCGAATTGTCCACGTTTCTGAGCCGTGCAGAAAGATTGAGAACACCAGCGTGCGCACCAGCTGCTTCTTTGTATTCTTGCTTATCGCTCAGTCTAGCCAAATCCTATTTAATCTTGTCATCTTTTTGCCGTCAGGACCCTTGCTTGATCTCTCGTTCGTATCCACCGTTGTTATCTACTTCAGACCCCAGATATGTGAAATGATCCACAACCTCGACTCCGGCTATTTCTTTGATGTTCAGTCTGTTCTGGTTGGGTCCATTTACAGTCATAATTTTCGTTTTCCAGCGATTCATTTCCAAACTGTATTCTTTACTTGTGGTTTCCAGCATCTGCAGTAGTTGCTCCGTTTCACCCACATCTGCCGCTATTAGCGTTGTATTGTCCGCATATCTCAGATTTGTCACCTTCACTGCTCCAACCGTGATTCCACCTTTCCAGGCTATGTCAGTTCTCTCCTATAATTTTCCCCGTGAGGTATTCGCCATATAGGTTGCACAGCAGAGGTGAGAGAATGCATACCTGTCTCACTCCTCGAACAGCTCGAGACTCTCGAGACGTATTCCCGTTGCCCATCCGTACCAGCACTGTTCTGTCCGCATAGATGGAGCCTCTTGATCAAGACTATCAAATGCTTTGGTACTATCATCTTGAGCAAGATCTGTCAGAGATTGTCCCCATTCTACACGATCGAAGGCTTTTTTGTAGTCTACAAAGCATAAAATCACTTCTATGTTGTATTATCTGGCCTTTTCAATGAGTTGTCATTGATTTAAAATCTGCTCTCTAGTGCCGTGTCCTTTTACAAATTCAGCTTTTTCCTTTGGAGTTTGATCAGCCATTACGGTATACAGCCTGTCATGTATCATCTTTGGCAGTACTTTGCTTGCGTGTGAGAAAGAAGATGGTTCTGTAGTTTTCACATTGTTTCGTGGCTCCTTTCTTGTGAATTGGGATGAAGACTGACTTGCCCTATTTCTTGGGCCATTCTCTTGTATTCCACATTTCTACGCATATCTCGTGTACTACTCGCGTCAGTTCTTTTCCGCCAGGTTTAAGTTTTTCCGCTGTTATTTCATCCGGCCCACAGATTTTGTTGTTTTTCAGATCAATTTCTACTTTTTCGATCATTATTTATTTATTTATTTATTTAATAGTTTCCTCCCCCATCAAGCGGTTAGGCCAATTACGATGGGGGGTGAGTTACAAAAAAATGTTTCAAAATAATAATAATAATAATAATAATAATAATAAATCTTTTGACCCCTTACTTCCCTACAACGTCACGCTCCCGGTCTCTCATCACGACCACAGCTTCAGTTTATTTTCGAAACATCAGGAGGCATGAAGACCAACTGGGTACTCAGAAAGCATGATGACCTAGTAGGGTTCGAAATTAATTGACTGAAGGACTCTCAGTGCCTGAGTTTGAAAATTTTTTCGCTTTAGGAAGAATATATCGATTTCCGGACTAGAGCGAAGTATTTCGTTGTACAGACGCATTGCTCTGAACAAAGTGGACTCCCTGTACCCATTTGTTCTCGCACTGGAAACATCGAAAAGATCTCTGGAGCGTCCCTGAAAAGAGGGGATACGGAAACGAATCTCGGTTAACATGATGTCAGTTATTTTGCCATTGATGATGTCCTACAATAATAGCAAAGAAGAAAGCTGCCTCCGAACTTGTAGGCTATCGACTTCAAAGCCCTGCCGCAATTCTTGATGTCTCAAATCTAAAGGGTAATAAGAGAAAAGTCTGTAATACAGATACTTGAGAAATCGATTTTGTACTTTTTCAATTGCTTTATTTCCGATCTTTGTACCTGGATTCCAAATTAGTGCAGCGAATTCAAGATTTGACCTTACAAGTGAAAAGTATAATATTTTTATTGTATCAGTATCAACGTAGTTTTGCCCATTTCTCATTATAAAGCCTAACATTCTTTGCGATTTTGACACGACTTTCATAATATGATGTTTATAGAGTAATTTTGAATCTAGGACGACACTCAGGTCTCTTACAGTTGTGACATCGCGCAAGTACTCCCCACCAATATTATAATTATTATCCTTGGTCCTAGTTCCTCTGTTGGCCCCTACTACAGTGTTCTCAGAATCGAACTTCGAATTTTATAAAAATGCGACATTCTTGAATAACTGAGGGCTCGATAGAGGGCACAAGATTTCATTTGAGGAACAAAATAAAATGTGGGTATTTTTACTTAATATAATACCAGCTTTTTCCCACCTTATTACATTTTAAATTTCGGATTTATATAGTTTTTGGTCAACCCTAGTATCCATTAATCCACCTAATGAGCTTGATAATAACCCTCGCTCTCTGTCACCCCATTAAGGCACCATAGTGTTGATAAAACTGCCTGAACGAACATGTCTATTCTCCTCGTATTAATCTTATATAAACTTGAAAACTTACGCGCCACATAAATACCAAACAAAAACATGACTTCGTTTAGCAAAAACGACGGAATGCGTGTTGTGTATACGAGTATGCAGCGCTTCCACTATAAAGCCCATGAATAAAACATTCTACGTGTCATAAATGATTCCAGTATACCTTTTGAAAAAAACCTACATTTTCCGCAAAAGACTCGAGCACTACAAAAAAAAAATGTATATGTATATAGACCTGCGAGAATGGAGAGCAATAATACACCGTGATAAATGATATTTTATTTGATGTAGTTCTTCCTTTTCCTTTTGAATTCAATCCTTCACTGTTTCATGCTCTAAAGAAAGAACGGAGGTAGACAAAAAAAGAGGGAAAAAAACTTGGGAAATGAAAAATGAATACGCGCATTAATGTTATTGTTATTTCAATACGGAATAATTAGTTGGTTTTAAGAATTAGGTAGTTTTAAAGCTGTTTATACCAAAATGAAAACTTTATTTTAAACTCTGCTCGGAATACATTTTCTGAGTATTTTTTTATATTTAGCCGTGCGCAACACAGTAGCTTTTCCGAGGATTTACAAGTCAGAGAAACTTAACATTATGGAAATCTTTTCCTATTATCCCTTCGTATCAAAGGTCCTGTCCTCCTGTCCCTCTTTAACTCTCATAGTCGGTCAAGTCGATTATACCTGCTGTTCGCAGTTGTAAATTAAGATGGATTTCATTTATGGTTGATGGTGTTAGATTATGATTCGTAGATTTAGCGTCAGACCGATCAGGTCAGATAGTCGAGGACGGCCGAACAGTCGAGGCCAGTGAGTCTCCGAAAGAGGCCTAATAAGCGTAAATATGTGAACAGTTACATGTCGAATACGTGTGAACAGGCTTATTTA
Organism: Acanthococcus lagerstroemiae; assembly: GCA_031841125.1. Lineage (NCBI taxonomy): Eukaryota > Metazoa > Arthropoda > Insecta > Hemiptera > Eriococcidae > Acanthococcus > Acanthococcus lagerstroemiae. The sequence goes on along the minus strand of CM063110.1, from coordinate 62,424,545 downwards.
GTGATTTGATTTCTGGCCGCGAGTCTAAAACTTGGCCACTCCAACCCTGTTTGATGTGGGACTCTTCCACTGCTGCTGAAACAGGCTAGAAAAAAAAAAAAAAAAAAAAAAAAAAAGAGGAAAAAACGGAGCCGAACTATTTCAACACTATTCCGCCATAGACCATAAATTGTATAGAAATCAACGTATGGAAATTACGTTCTTTCAATGAATAGGAGAACCAGAATTCATTCGAAATTTAGAAGACGAGAAATTGAGATTCCTTTCGAGTTTCCAGGATGACCGTTTATATTCTCCTCGCCTTCACTGGTCGTATCGGCTCTAACCGTTATTCGAGCGATTGGGTCGATTCTTATCAATTTACTCGGCATTGGACCGGAGTGCTCCGATTCTGACAATGGAGGTGCTTCAAACCTTATCAATAAGAAGGCAAATGGTATTGACAAAATATCCAACCGTACAATAAAAATCATCTACGACAAAATGCCCACCCTTCTACTGAACATGCGCAACAGCTGTTTGAGATTGTTGATTTTTCCAACTCTTTGGAAAACAGGACATATAATCCTCTTGAACAAACTAGGCAAAGAACCCTCAGATCCAAAGTCGTATCGGCCAATCACTTTACTGTCGTCCTTGAGCAAAATATATGAGAAAGTCATTAAAAACCTTTTAAAAATCAAATGTGATAAACTCAATATTCTCTACCAGAATCAGTTCGCTTACGTCAGAGGTCGATCTGCAGAGCACACGGTCAACAGTGTAGTTGTTAACATCACAAACATGAGAAAAAAATATAGACATGTCATACTTCTCAGCTTTGATATGTCTGGCGCTTTTGCATATTAGGCACTCGTTAATAATTAAATTTCTACGAAATAACAATATCAATTCATCTCTCACCAAAATAATAAAATCTTATCTACACAAACGGCAAGTAATCATTGCCTCCGGTGATGCAAACATGAAACATGCTCTAACTGCAGGCATACCTCAAAGGTCTGTCTTAGGACCTACCCTTTTCAATCCAGCTGTGCGCGAAATTCATGCTTTGGGTTTTAAAAATAAATTATGAAGTATTTAGCTACGCCGATGACATTGGTTGTAAGGTTGAATAGTAAAAATGAAGCAGAACACATACACGAGTCGATTAACAAACGTTAACCTTCTTGGTCTAAACTTTAATAGTCAAAAACCTTTTGATTTATTAATTTCAAGAAAATATGACAAAATCGAAATCGAGAATCACTTGAAAACTCATGTAATAGTAAACGGTGAAAATATAAATTTTGGCGAACAGGTGAAATACTTAGGGGTACTTATAGACCGAAACCTTAACTTTAATGAACACGTAAATATGTTAGTCACGAAAACAGTGAGACACTATTACTTACTGGCGGCTCTATATGGAAACACTTATGAACTTTCAAAACCGCATTATTCTGTGCAAGGCAATTTTTGAATCCTTCGCTAGTTATGGCTCGTTAACCTATGCTAGAAACCTTACAGCTGCTCAAAACAAAAATTTACTTAAAACACAAAGAAATATATTGATAGGAGCAGTTTCTGGGTGCCGCACTATCTCTTATCTGTCGGTTTGGACTATTTCAGGCATAGCTCCCATGACTCTGAAACTACAAGAAATCAACAGCATTAAAACCCTGAAATTGCAGAGCAATAGATTAACAAGGAATGAACTTTAAACAAAAAATTATAGAGCTTAACGAGAAAACTGTAACTGACTGGCAGGAAATGTACGATGCAGGCACCACTGTTAGAATTACCTATGCTCAAATTCCAAATCTTAAATATAGAATTAAATGTGAACATTTTGACACAAACTACATTATTACACAATTTTTGAGTGGTCACAGGAATTTCACGACTACCTCTACAGGTTTAAAATTAGTAAGTGTCTAGAGCAGGGATCACTAATTAGTTTCATTGCGGGTCTGTTTATAACAAATATAAATCTGTCGCGGTCCGTTTGGTAGATAATAACTAGCAACCAAGATTTAAAATGTCAATGAATAAATAAAACCAAAAGAAATCAGAATATTTTGTTTATTATTAAGGATAAATCTAATTTAAAAAATAAGGTAAGCACCTAATATTAATGCGAAAAATGACATTTGCGGGCTAAATTGAATTATCACAAATTCTTCTGGGTCCGCACAAAATAGGTCGGCGGTCCGGATTCGGACCGCGGTCCACCATTTGGTGACCCCTGGTCTAGAGTGTAATAATGCATACGTCCTTCAGGGTGGTGGTAGAGGATCACAAGAGACAACTTTTAAGCACAGTCCCGTCGAATGAAATTTGGATGGGCCGGAGCTGGGGGAGGGCTCAAAGTTTTTCGACATAACCCCATTTGGTTCTGAACGATTTTTTTTTTTGTAGTTTTACGAATCGAAATTGCCCCCACTTTTGTGGTCCCATTCCATTCGAGCAAAATACCTGCTTGTAAGAAAAAAAGTTCCGAAGCTGTATTGGAAAATTTCGATTTCGTTTTTGAAAATAGCACGTTTCAGGTATAAAAATGCAAAAAGAGGGAGGTGGGCCGGAATTTTTTATTTATTTCTATTTTTTACACTAAAATACACCATTTCAAATAATTTCTGGAAAAAATCAAATTTTTGAAAACATTTTATGACAAAAAAAAATGAAAGAAAGCGATGCTGCCAAAAAGCACTTTCCCAGCTGTTTCACGAAATTTCAACCACACCAACAGATCCACGATTCAATACCCCATAATCCGTGAAAAAAGCAAAAACGACGAAAGCGGACTTAACCCCTTTTGGTTCTAACCAATTATTCAATTATCTATCTAATTATTTTTGCTAGAAGTAGGGTCTCCGCCAGGGTCGGATTTACCTTCTGCGGCGTCGTAGGCAAAACGGAAGGCGGCGCCTAAGAATTTTCACCTTGAAATCCCCCCCCCCCTCCTTCTCAAAATTTTTTTCGTGGGAACAAATTTCCTCATTATTTTTTCTCTCTGTGTTCTAATTAATCAATCTTGAAATATGAATAATATGATCATGTATAAGGAATTAGGAATAATAAAAAACTACAAAAAAATAGTGTTGATGATTGATGAACCAAAAACTAGATAGCGAAACCAAAGATTAAACTTATGATAATAATTGAACAAATGAAAATGAAAGTATATACTAGGTATATGATGAGAATAAAACTAAGAAACAACTATAGGTTATAAACGAAATCATAAGTTTGGTAATAAGTAGGTAATGAAAATTCAACAATAATGCACGAGTGAATGATAGAGAAATATAATAATACAAAAAGAAATAAAGAAAAGAGTCACCAATCATATTGTGATAGACGGCCAACCGTATTTTTACTTTGAAATACGGTGCCAAACACTCTAGAAAGATTTCTTTCTGGCTTTTCTGGCGGCAAATGGATCAATAATCTGATTAAAATCATATTCTTTGGTCAATTTAGACTCAATGTGCAACAACGAGAGATATGAAGTTTTAATCTGACTCAGCATATTCCTTAGGTAATTTTTGATACCTTTCAAAGCTGAAAAACTCCTTTCCCCAGAGCAATTGCTGGCTGGTAATGTTAAGAAGATTTAATAAGCAATAAATATGTTTGGAAAGGTGGATATCAAATTATTTTTTGTGATACACTGGAAATTTTCCAAGGGATCCGATTTAAGAGAACTTTTAAGATTTTGACTCTGCAAAAAATACTTGAATTGAATTCCTCAATTAGGTCATTGGATACATCGACATCATAAAATTCTGAAAATTTTTTCGCACTTTTCCTTAATTCCTCGTTATGTTCATCACTTTTTCCGAAATTGAAAAAAAATTCAAAGTTATCATTTATATCGTTGTAATCTTTCTTCCTCCGCTTCATCTCGTTGACCAAATTATCAATAATCGCACGTTGAAACCTTCCACTCCCATTTCTTTGACCCCGGTCAGTATGACCTCAGGAGTCTGAGCTTCATCATGAAATCTTTCAGTCCTTCGATTTCTAGGCAACCTAGTTCCACCCTGATTAGAATCACCTTCATCCGGCACAGTCATATCTAGAGAAGTGTGGAATGTTGTGTTCATCTCTGCTCATTGTATCGTCCTCTCACGTCTTGAAAATATAATTGCAAAGATTCATATAATTCACTCGAAGTCTTCAGAGATATGTTGACTTTTTGTAAAGTTATATTCGTCTTATTCAGTCTTTTCAGTATTTTTGTCCACAAAATCGTGAGAATTCAAGTAGCGCCGATGAAATGAGTGGTGCCCATTGGCGCCACTCACGAGCTTCCGTCGTAGGCAATTGCCTACTTTGCCTGTTCGTAAATCCGGCCCTGGTCTCCGCTGATAAACTTCTGTACTAGTGGGATCCTATTTTTCTTGTCAGGTACTGTTTCTATGTACAATTAAATAAATTTTGGGGGAAAAAACCTGTTTGATGTACTTATCCTTAATTTTTTCCTGGAACAACTTGTTTGATGAGAGTGGTGGAGGAGTCAGGTTACTTCAGTTTTTCGAGCTTCAATTTTATTGTGAATTTTTACGAAATTGAGTACATTTCTTTGGATTGTCATTGTTCCTGACTTGGCTTTTTTTATGTTGCTACAAAGATTTTTCGGCAGTTATGTCCTGCCAGAGTCCTGCCAGATCTTGTAATATTTAGCGTATCCTCCCATCAAGGGGTGTCGTGGGCTACCTTCCTTCGCGAAGAGGTAACTTCGACATGTCTCTAGTATTTCTCTGTGCTATATCTGGCATCATGAAGCAGTAAACAAAACTTAGCTCGCCAAGATTGGACTGATATAACGTAGAAAACTGGGTATCAACTTTTTATGAAAATACTAAACAACTTGCAGATTTGTCAATCGCTGGTTCAGCGAATTCGAATTTTATCATCACTTTTTTCTAGTTCATAGCTCGTGGTGCTGATAACTTCGTTTACTTTTCGCAACTTCACCCACCTTTCCATTCATTCACCCGAGCAGCGCGTGCCTATCTGCCGCTCGCCGTACTTGGAATACTTCGCAAGGAAATTCTACTATCAAACATTGTTCGCATTCTTCGACGAATAAGCGGCGTCAATTTGAAATATGCTTTGCTTTCGTCGTTTGCCGAGAGGAGACCGCTCTACCAACGTCACCTACTCGCAAATTATATGTTTCTTCTCTGGCTGGTTTCTCTCGGCTTCTATTGTACAGCGTAGGGAGATACATTTTGAAAATGACATACCCGCTTTATACCGAAAGCTTTCCTTCAATTTTTCCCCTGCCTATTGAGAAGAAGAAGAAGAAAAGAAAAGAAAAAAAAAAGAAGAGGAAAACCAGACATTTGTAATGCATCGACATTACATAATGCGAATAGCAATAGCGTTTTGAAGATTGTTGTTATTGATTCCGTTCTATTTTCGAGTCCCCTTCAACGCCGTGTAATACTGTCTGGGCGTGATGAATTATTGTTAAAGTTGCCTGTTAGTCTGAAATGAAGGCATGACCCCTTTCAGGACATTAATTCAAGCCGCGCACTACAGCGGTTTAGGTGTGTTCGGTGGACGACGGCGTCGAGTGCGGGTTAAATTGATGGATCGCCCTTGTCAACCGGCAGTCTAGCTCAGATGTTGAAAATTTTCGTAATAAAGCCTAACGTTCCCATTTGAAATTCAATTAAATTTCTTGTTATACGATTTTAATAGACTTAAGATGTTAAAAGTTTACGACGTTTGCTTTGCATAGCGTAAAACCTTTAAATTATCTCCTTACGAAACTGTTTATGTATAAAAATTTCGTTAATATTCGCTTTCTTCTTTTCTTCTCTCGTTCGTTTTTCCTTTTTGAAAAGCGTTTCGCTGATAAAACGGGCACACCGGTTTTGGTCGTTAAACTTGGGTTGTTAAGGAAAAGCGTAAATAGTTATTGTCGATCGATGACGGTGAAGCAATTCAGGTTCAGCGCCGAACAGCTGAACACATCTCTACAGCAGCTGACGATGCAGCGTGATTGGCTTTGACCGAGGTGGTTTGTTGGGACAGAGCAAGCTCATGCGATCCTCACCGCTGAGCACGTAATCAAAACCAGAACAAATCGGGAGCATGGGTAGGAGAGTGGAGAACTCCGCCTGGAACTAAAACACTAATCGGAGTGTAAGCCATACACCATTTTGATTCTAACCGCGCCCGTGGATGCCGAATTGACTATGTGGTATTCTCCGGGTAATCGGATTCGGCATCCACGGGCGCGGTAGGATTCAAAATGGCGTATGTCTACCGTTCGGTTGAAGTGCTCTGCCGAAACTAGAGCACCTGGAATCAACCGAGTATGGACATCCGCCATCTTGAGTTCAACCGCGCCCGTCGATGCCGAACCCGACTATGCGGAGCTAGCGGAGCGCACCGGGTAGTCAATTCGGCATCGACGGGCGCGGTTGGACTCAAGATGGCGGATGTCCATACTCGGTTGTTTCCAGATGCTCAACCGAAACTAGAAAAGGGCCGATGGGCCTGGATAGAAATCAGTAAACCTCCGTTTTGGTGGGTTTAAGCAAATACTTTGATAAGGATTTCACTTGATGAGTAACGAGTGAAAAATTCCACTCGGAACTAAAAAAAAACACTTTAACCAGAGTGTCAGCCGTACGCCATTTTGATTCTAACCGCGCCCGTGGATGCCGAATTGACTACGTGGTACTCTCCGCGTAATTGGATTCGGCATTCACGGGCGCGGTAGGACTCAAAATGGCGTATGGCTACCTTTCGGTTGAAGTGCTCTATCGATACTAGAAAATGGCTGATAGGCCTGGATAGGAATCACTAACCTCCATTTTGGTGAGTTTAATAGCAAATACTTTGATAAGAATTGAACTTGAAGAGGAAATCCTGGCCAATTACATAGCAGTCCCAAATCGAAGTACTTGATTATTCACATCCGCCTTTCTTGAAACTTTAAACTTCTCTTTCACTACCAGAAATATCAAGTCCTGAATTGTTTTGGCTCAGTTTCCCTTTCAGAAGGAAAAAGGCGGTGTGCAGTATACAATAGAAAGGTAATATGAACAATGAAGGCTTTATATATATTATTGATATCTGAAAGTCGCAATGGAGATAATAGGATATAAATGAAAAATCTACAACAATGTCTTCTATCCAGCGAAATGCATAACTCTGTATCTTTTAAAAATAGGACTTGGCCTTTTCCAAACCAAACTCCAGAAATTTGTCAAGGGCCATTTATTTCTTTTAAATGCTGTAGCAAGCACTTTGAATTTTTTTTTTTTCTTAAACTTCCAAGGGCTTAAGATTTTTATTTCTCAGGAAATAATGATCTTTCAAAATTTTTATGAATTCTTGTTTAGTTACATTAACTTTCTTTCCCCTTGTTGTATTGAAATGCCGGTAAAGTCTTTTTCCTGAAATACGAAAATTATGGGAGCTAATCTGTTACTCAAACCTAATTTTAGGAAGAATATGGGTTATTACTCCAGACCTTCATAACCTTGTTAGAAAATTCCTCCCATCACCGTTTACGATTTGTTACTTGTATTGAACCTGCTGTTACTCCAGGAACTTGTTAGCCAGATGGATTAGCTGTGAAATAGACAATCAGTCTGCTAAATTGTCATCCATCCATCCATCCGTGCAAAGAGACTGATTAACTGATTGATTGATTGATTGACTGATTCACTGATAGATGGACAGGCAGATAAACTGACTGACAGGAAGATAGACTGATAAAGAAACATAATGATAGACAGAGAAATGGATTAATTAATAAACACGTAGGAAGTCGGTAAACAGACAGTAGTACAAGTAAAGAGCCCAGTCTCTTCTCCCCGAAAAACCGGATCCGAGAGTCAAGATCCAGGTTTTGGCTGATTAATATATGGGTTCTGTCTTTTTGCGTTTCTACCTAGTTGTTCCTGTTTTTCTCCCTTTAGACCTTCTTTGGCTGTCTTTTTTCTGACTCGTCATAGCCCGTTCTTCTTCTTATCTGTCTCTACTTCATGTCTCTTTGTTTTTCTGCTCGTGATCTGACCGTTTGTTTGTTTACCTACCGCCTTCCATATATTTCCTGAAAAAATGACGGAATGTGGTTACGATCCAGGAAGACTATAACACGAAGGAGTCTAACAAAGTGACTGAGAGACAGACAGAATGCCGGGCCATAAATTAGGCAGGAAATGAGATCTTCTTTGTTTGTAAATTCAAAGTTCTTTGATCTCTTTGATTGTGGGTCCACCAGAGTAGGTATATGGGAAGAGTAAACTTTGAAAAGTTTCTTTTCTACAATTTCGCTGTAAACATTTCAAGTTCATTGTAACAGGAGAAAGTGCAGTCTCACAGGCTTTTGGTTCTTAAGGGCGTGGCGCTTTGCTGAAAATATGTTCATAGGTGGTATTTATACTGGTGACTGAAGCGACCTTGTAATTCCATGAAATAAGAGCAGTATTCAGATATTACTTTTTTCTTCATACTGTATTAGTAGAATCTATTAGGAGCGGCACAGTGCTTCCTTGAGATCTTGACCCAAATTTAAGAATTTGTGAGACACGTACGTGAAATCTATATCCAACCATTTCTGTTCAAATTTAATTTCTAGTAATTGTGAATATGGTTAATTGAAAGCGAATTGTGTAGATATTTCTTGACCAAAAAACTCAGTTTCTGTTTCTCTTTTCACTAGGAAAGTGAAATCACAGCGTAAACTGGAAACGACTATTCGTAACGAGACACTTTCACGTCTGGTCTCAAATTTGAAGGGAACCATCTTTATGAACGCTGTCTCGTAGCCTTCTTCACGGCCGTACCTTATAAATTTTTTCAATTCTTTTGAACGGGGAGGTGGGCAGACAGCAAAAATTTCGATTAAAAAAAATCAATTAAAACCAAAATAGTTTTTTCTGTCCTAATTTTACCGTTTGGTCATCAAAATTCACTGAGAGAGCAGACTTTTCAAATAGCGCTGGGGTGTGACAACCATCGCTCATATCTCCCTAGCTTCATAGCTCTGCCTGTATCTATGAGACAATTCCAAATAAAAAGGCCCAATTCTTGTTTCCAAGAATATATTAGAACCGGTATAATCAAGATCATCTTCATTAAGTTTTCAGAATCTTTCTGGCGATTCTTTCACGGCGCCTTTTCCATTCCTTTTTTTTTTCTGAATTTTTTTATACCCCTTTCTGATCTATGGGGCACAAACAGAGGCCTGCACTGCTAAACAGATCCAGAAAGTGGCTACAACTCAACACGCTATGCTGAGAAATATCATAGGAATCAAACTGAAGGATAAAATAAACATATTGGAATTGTACAACAAAACAAAAACTAAAAGTTTAGTCAGATACATCAAAAAACTAAAATTAAAGTATGCTGGTCGTATCGCAAGGGAACCAAATCACAAGTGGAATAAATCAACGACTTTCTGGTCTCCTCACAATGGTAAGAGAAAAAAAAAGTGGACCATCGACGAGGTGGGTAGACAGGTTGGGATGACTGGCCCAAACTGGGCATCTCTAGGCTCCGACAAGCAGAAGTGGAATGACCTGACGAAGAAGACTTATACTCAGAAATTGAGTGAACTGAATGAGGAGCAAGATGAGGATACTCCTACAAACCAATAATCCCAAAAAGTGTAACCTCACTGAGTATAACAGCATGTGATAAAAAAAATAAAATCGTTCAACGTTATCTATTTTTAATCACATATAGGTGAATCAACTCGACTCTCATGTCAGAACCGATCTGACTCTTTGGAGAGATTTGCACCAGGAAAATGAGTCAAAGTTGCTAGACTAGAAAACGTACTTGGTCTGTTCAAGTTCTGAGTTACATTTTCAGCGTTCGTATTTGAGCTTCTACTGAAATGATTTCGCAATCTTTCAAGAAACGTTCTCAAGCGTCCAATCGCCTTTCTCGCTGGAAGATGGCGGATTGGGTTCCCAGATTCGCCGAAGCAATTCGGAATACGCAATCCGCCGTCGTCCAGCCGGAAAGGGAGTTGGACGCTAGAGAGAGTTTCTTGAAAGAACGCGAAAGCATTTCAGCAGAAGCCTCCTTGCCCCATGCAGTAACAAATATGAATGCTGAAAAAGGTAACTCGGGATTTTAACAGACTAAGTACGTTTTCTATTCCGGTAAATTTGACTTATTTTCGTGGTGAAAATTTCTCCAACAGTTGTTTGACATTAAATATTAATCAAAATTTTCACAGCCTTGGCGTATGCTGGCATTTTGAATGTAAAAAGCCTCTCAACTTTTGCGTACACAGAGCAACGCCATACAGATTTTTTATTGGTTGACAATTACTTTTGGAAGGCAGTCAGTTTATATGCGTCACTGATGTATAATGTAGCGGGTGTGTCCGATTCTCGCGATTAACAGTTTCAGACAGTATCCAATAAATACCAAGGTTCGGTCGTAATTTTGGTCAATGAAAATGTATTGTTGGTTTTACAGGACATGTACACATAGGTATCCTGCATTAAGCGAGCTCGGAGAAGGAAAAACTTGGGAAAATGCCACGCTAGTCGATAAAAATACGCTATATTGGGTGTAGTCGGATGATTTACAATCGACAGTTTATTGGAATACACATTGCAGTGCACGAGTGCATTCGAGAACCAATTCAATATCCGTGCAAATGACACTCTAGTTTGCCTTTTTTTTTCCTCTCCAACTCGTCATTAATAAATTATAATCGATTTGCACATTCCAGCACGTTACCGGGTTATTTATTCTGTACAGGCTTCTTCCTGAGTTCGAACACAGTTCCCCAGTTACTGGAAATTGCTCAATTTTCTTGCAGGGATCGCAGGGCGGCGAATTTATGTTGGAGGGAACACGGTTATACTGCAGTTGTAAATTTACTATCGGAGAGCGTGTTTAACTGCTCTGGTGTTTTGCATTTGCGGTTTATGAGTTCGACGTATCACTCCTTTATCACTCCTTTTCATGGCGCGAAAATAAATTTGGCATCGTTGATCATATGGGCGAGGAAACTGTGTAAAGCTTCTATGCCGTTCCGATGGTACGACGAGCTGGGCATAATTATTTCGAAGCAAGGATCGAGAATACGTCTAGGCGAGTAGTTTGAGATGTATAACGGTGTAATAATGCCATTCATGCCAACAAATATATAGCGAATCATGAAAGCGAGACATTCGGTATTGTGAGTCCGGAAAAGCAAACAGATCAATAATTTCAAAATTGACGCTGTCCCGCCAAACTTGTTGTTTCATAATGGGGACAAGTGAGGAGGGGAATACGTTCGCTTGCTTAGGAGAACACTCATCGTTTGATATTGTTAACACCAGGTCAGTCGAATCGAGTACGCAATATGTTCCTACATGAAAATTATTTGGTTTCAACAAAAATCTAATTAGACAAATTACAAGTTCTTCAAAAAGTTGATAAAAAAGGTGAATTGAGAGATTTAAGACGAGATTTACTAGATTTTGTACCAAACTTCCAACTCCGCTGTTAGAATACAAAAACTTTTTTTTTTTGTCTACTTACATTTTAAATTATTCCAGCCCCCCCCCCCCCCACTCTTGATAAACGTCCGACGTCACTCATCAAAATAATTGGCCAAAATATAATAGGGCAATTCTATACCAATGCGCCTCTTTTTGCCTTTTGTGACTATGAATTCTCACCCCCCCCCCCAACTTACGTAAATTAGGAGACATTTTTCATGCCATTAGAAAATTAAGAATTAGTGGCGTCTGATCGGTTGTGCACAAGTGCGTTTCATACCTCTCCCTCCAAAAATTAGAGGGTATCAAGTATCATTTGTACTCCCTTCCTCTCCTCTCCATAAAAAATAAAATTAGAAATTACAAACTATCCAAAAAATTGATTAAAAAGGCACATTGAGAGATTTCCGAGACGAGATTTACAAATTGTTTGGAAGTATACGAGATTTTTTACTTAACAGGGTGTCTATTAGCCATAAAATTCATACAGGTCATACAAAAGTCCTACAACTGCCTCTAAATACTTACAAATTTGAAATGATATTTGTGAATATTGTTAGTTAGCATATTGTGATTACTTGCTGTATTTCTTATCAAAATATGGCCAATTGGAAATTTAATTGTAAATGTGTGCCCTTTGCAACATTCTTTGCAAGAATTCGTTCGTTATTATTCAGTTACTAAGTTTCCTCAAAATTTTTGTTTGCAATTAGCATGTTTTTGAAATAATTTTTTTTTTCTTGTGGAAATTCTGTTCTGGCTTGAAATAGTCCTAAAAATGGTCATACAAAAGTCATATTACTGAAAAATTCGTATTCAGTAGACACCCTGCTGAACTTCCAACTTCGCTTTTAAAAAACGAGAAATTTTTTTGCTTGTCAACTTATATTTTAAAATATTGAACAACTCCTCCCCCCTCCCCCCCCTTGAAAAACGTCCGATGTTGCTAATAGAAATGGATAAGTAACCAAAACATAATACGGTAATTCTATATCAATGCGCCTCTTTTCTCCGTTTGTGTCTTCAAATTCTCACCTCCTTAACGTACGTGAATCAAAGCCGGACTTAGGATTTTTGGGGCCCTTTAAAATTGATGGAATCCCCTGCCAACTTTGGAGTGACATTTGTCTAGGTGAGAGGGAAGGAGGATATGCGTTTAATGTTTGATAACTGATCGGCAGTTGGTAAACAATTAGATTATCCATTTCCATAAATTTTTTTTTTAAATTTGTGGGAGACCTCTGTCGATGAGGACCCCGGGGTCCGGGTCCCTTGGGTATACCTCTAAGTTCGGCTTGACCGAGATTACGATTCCATTCATTTATGTATTTTTTGTAAGACTCCGGAGAGGCTGAAGTTTTTGTGTGTTTTGGGGGGGGGGGGTTTGCTCTTCTGAATGCCGCATACCTTCGAAACGAGGAAATATGAAAAGATTTTCATCATTAATTAGTCCATGCAGTAAACTTTATTTTCGCTACAAAACACTTAATTAAATGACTTTTCAGCTACGATATCATTAACTCGAATTTTTTATGTAAAAATCTTAAACTCTTTGCCCTGGGGAAAATCTGAAAAAAATTCTAGAAGTGCTATAATAAACAACGATTGCTCGTTATTCATAAATTTCCAGAGGTTATTTTTGGTTGTTAGAGTATATTAAAGTTTAAGACATTTTAAAGAATGTTAATGAGGTCTGGTTGGCCGAGTGGATAGCGCGTTTTGGTCTCGGAATCCGGAGCTCCCAGGTTCTATTCCACGTAACAACTCACCAGATTTCGACCTAGGCCGGTTTCTCGGCCACAAGTGAAGAGAGATAAGACAGCCCTAGCTGCCTCCCCGACGTCTCTGAGGTAATGCTCGAAAGGGCGGATTCCAGGGCTCGGTTTTAGAGCAAATTAGAAGAGAAGAAAGGGAAAGACTTTAAAGAATGCTCAAAATAGCAATTTTTCACATAAATTTTTACTTAGCCCGTTATTTACCTGGAACTGGGCTTGAGAACGGGCTATAAGGACACTCAAAAGCAGTTTCAAAATTTGACTTTTTTTTTCTTTCTTTTTCCTTGTGTGAAATCTCTATTTTGAGTGCTGAAGCCTAGACCGAGAAGAGATTAAATGCGGTTCAAAATTAACAATCCCAGAAACCCTTACTTCGATGCTTGTTCAATTTTTCAAGCCAAGTCAATTTCAACCGTTTGAAGGATAAAGTTTCGATTTTAGAGCCCAAGCTGAAACCAAATGAAGAAGCAAACTGAATGTATATGTTACACCAAATTTATCAAATTGACGATTTCATAAAATCGGCAGGTAAGGGTCCCTTGGGGAAAAACTGAACAGCCAATTTTCAGGGTAATAAGTAAACATAGTCCAACTTTTTTTAGAAAGAGTTTCAAAAGGAATTTTAAACGACAATATGTAGGGAAATCCTTCTACTATGATTGTGAGAAATAATCTGACCTATTCTCATTCAAAATTAAAGAAAAAAAATCAGCTCGAAACTTTCCTTTTTCTAGGAAAAAAATGGTCTTGCCATTAAAATAAAAAAAATTAGAGTATACGATGTAATCATTATGTCTCGATTGTTTTTACATTTTTAAGTGACAAAAAGAATGAGCTTTCTTTGAGTGCTCTCAAAAACTGTTAAGTTTTAATCATTCAATAGCTGCAGAAGGTTAAATTTATGGGGTTGAAAATGAACCACCGAGGGGCAAAAAAGGAATCAGTGTCGGGGCGAAAAGTGGACGTATTATTCTGATTGATTTGAGGGAATATTTTGCACGCGATTGTATAGTTGGTAATTCAACTCTGGAACCGCCTGATGCACTTTACGCCTTCAACATCTTTCAAAATTCACACAACTTGCGCCTCTTTTTCACAATTACATTAATCTTGATCCATTGGGTCAAAATCAAAATAAGAGTCATAAGAAATAACTTCACTGGCACTGTTTGTATTGAAGAGCATTTTCGAAGGTGCAGATGGAGTTTGTGTCTCATTTTATCAGTAGCGAAGTCACGATTTATATTCAAATTATATCATAGAGATTTTGCTTTCCAGTAAACACGTGAAAGTTCTGACCTCATCCGTCAGGTACACTCATCAACAACAATCATTTATTACTGATTTTGTAAAATTGGCAAACATTCGCCTATTTTATAAATTCAGCAAATAATCTAGCTGTTTTTATAAATTCGGCAACAATTGCTCTTGCTCTACTGATTTTATAAAATCAGCAAAATATCTCTGCCGGTCTTATGAAATCGTCAGTTTGATGAATTCGGCGTGACATATGCTCCAATAAGCGATCTAAAAAGTTTTCCTTTCAATTTGTTCGATCCGTTCCTGTTTCGAATTTTGAAGTTAATGCAATGTTTCTTTCTTTTTTTCTAAGCAAAGAGAAAGAAACCTTGCCAATTATCTTGACACGAAACTGTAAAGTAGCACAGATTTGTTGCAAAGATTATCTGATGTTACTTCATCATCAATGCTTTACAATTATCAGGCTTCTGAGCTGGATTCAACACCTTACCGAATTCAGATCCTGTTTTGTCGTGCTTCCACGTGACTTCACTTTAATAATGAAGGCATGGATGGGGGATCTGACGCTGTACCTTGTTTCACTTAATATTTGTTGCGAGTGCGTATCAGGCTCATAACCCGCCCAAGTTTCCAGAAGGGGAGAGGGGGCAAAATGTGTATAAGTTGTGCCGATTGCTATCTGTGAAACTCGGCGCCAGGCAGACGTAGGGCAGTAGTTGTTTCTTTCTGGTGTTAGGATTAAGATTATGAGGAAAAGAAGTCTTGCCAAAATTCATAACACCTTCCTCACTCGACAGAAAAGTCGTGGAAAATCATTATTGAAAAAAGTGGCAACCCTTAATTAAATCCTGCAACGTGCTCCACGCGTTTGCACAAAATCATTCTAGCCGAGTCTTATCAGTTTGTTTGTTTAGTTAAATAACACACTGTAATATGGGTCTTACGAGGGCAGGAAGACAAGGAGAAAACTCGGTTCGCCTCCCCTTCGGGATTACGTTCAGACGATAGAAAATTTATGGTCGTGGCAGACTGGACGAACAAGAGATGTTTCGCTACGATTTTTTTTTTTTTTTGTTTTGCCTATGCTTTGCAAGTGTGCATAATACGGAGAACTAACTTCCACTTTCCACACGGAGGCGTACAAACCAGGCTGGCAATCGCCTCTGGACCTCGTGCCAGTTCGTGTCGTATTGAACATTGTTTAAACATTCCGAAAACTGGATTCACTTTTTTCCAGTGTGAGAGTCAGACAGTGAGCGAGTTTCTTCTCAAAGATAGCGTGAACTTTATTCGCCCCGGGTTGGCACAAACGCTACGAGCAGCACCGCCGAGACATTAAGACTAGATAAAACTTTTTTCGAGATATTTCAATTTCAGAAGAGAAGTTCGTAACCACCCGAACAGCTGAATCTAAGAGTTACAGACTGACGAACGAAAACGAGTAGGTGAGCCAATCTCAGCGGTAGTAGAAGTTGTTCAGATGTTGTGAAATGTTCAACCAATTTTAGCAGAGTTAAAATCATAACCACTATCAAAATTAATACGAGGAATTAAATCCTTCATAATCATGATAGATTATGATAACGGGAGCATTTCATCTTAATTAATAAATGTAGAATAATTAATAATTGCAGTGGAAGCTAATAAATAATACACGTACTCGCTTTGAACTTTAATATATAAATAAATAACGAACAAAATAAAAGAAACTGTGAAATAATAACGACTCCAAGGAAACTGACGAAAGGCTTCGGCTTCTTCACTCTGGGACACGATACCAGAGACCACTATTGGGTAGTACCTAACGGCAGAAAGAAATCATACCGTCAGTCTGGCTAGCAGATGTCAGTAGTATATAAATGTAAAAGATACCAAGTATTATGAAAGGTGGAAGAAAACCACCACGCGATAACCTGGAACAGGTTATCCTAAGCAGAGGAAGAGCTAGCTCCCACGAGAAGGCAACTCAAGGTTAGAGGCTACTTCTTTAAGTAAAGGAATCGGGGGGCCCGATCTCTTAAAGGAAAGGCTATGGTAAGCCCAATTAAAGGTAGAACAGGAACGCTGGCAATTGCTCAGCTGATCCCGGAGAATCTATTCGGAGGTCTACTGTAGAAAGGTAAGTGCAATATTGACTTCAGGTGGCACGCCACTCACGAAAGGAGAAAAGTAAAATAATAATACCACTGACCTGTACTGAAATCAGCACGCTGATGTGTAGCACAAACGTTCTTAAAAAACTACTGTCGAATACCAATACCCACGAACGAGTCTACAGCACAGTAATTCGGCCACACGAAAAGTGACCAAGGCTCTTGACCCAAGTCCGGAGCTCAAGGGTTACCACCCCGTTCACTGACGGAGGGAGCGAAAACTTCCGGGGAGCCAATCAGAGCTACCTTAATTGCTGTAAGAAGTAACAGCAATTTGGGGCTCCAATCAGAACAGCCCTCGTCAGTACAGTCCACATGCATAGTAAACAAACCATGGGGAAACCCCATGCGGGTAAAAGGCCACGACACGTATGTGCACGAAGAGCAATAGTAATTAAAAATAGATCATTGCATAATCATCAGGTGTAATTATAATTTAATAACTGACTGATTAATTAATCATATTTATGGTATGAACGGCTCTAATATGACAATTATAATAAATGTACCTGTGAACGTCGTCGAAGTATTCGACAGATGTCGAGAAGATCGCGACCGCCCGCCGAGTGTCGATGAACTGCCACACTGGTCCGAATTTTGGAAAAATAACTAACCCGACTAAAGACTGAAGTGCGGCGATATAAAGATCAAGTCGTCTCTTTTCAGACATTCTAATGGTCGTCTCATTATACCGCCAAACGACGGAACTTCCAATACCGGCGAAGTTGGCGCTTGTTTAACGGCTTAATAACGCCGTTAGCGTATTTTCGAACGGCTTCGATGACCGTCTAATAACTAACAACTACTAATTTGCAAATTTGAATGCAAGTCGAGTTCTAGCCGAAATTCAGCTTCAGCCACCCGGCTACCTCCCTGCCTCCTCAACGGCCGCATCCTGTCGAACTTCGTATTGCGAAGCTTTTCTGTACAGCACGCCGAATTAAACTTTCCAACTTCGTATGACGTTATTTTGATGCCGACTATATAAACTTTTAACGAGTAACCGATGTCGCATGGTGGTCTTTCGAATCGTCTTGCGCCATTCGTTGTCTGCTACGCGATATAAATTTTCGACGTATACAAATTCTCGCCGGAAATTCCGCGCGACAGCCGGGATCCGGCTCCGGCCCGGCCGCCCGGTGCACCAGAAAATTTCTTCGTCGCGGAGATTCATTGTCTGGTGGAGTCGTAAAACAGATGCGGACGAGTTTTCTTTTCTATTGCAGGCACGAGTATATACGGCTTAGCTGTGTGCCCAAATTTTTACCTATTTTGACGGGCGGGATTTCAGTTCGCGTTATCTGCGAGCGAAACGCGATCCAGAAGTTGTTTATATTATAATTTTGGCACGAATACCAGAATTCCCGAATTCGAGAAATCGTAACGAGTCGAACCTCGAACGAGACAACAATAAGGAAGATGATTTCTTTTTAATATTATATACGGCCTGAAATATACGTCGGCGGCGTTTAAAATAGGCCCCCGATGGGATGGAATTGCGAAATTCGTCGTAGGCTGATTGCGTATATAGTATATAGGGTGGAACACGCGCTGAACTTCCACTGGCGAATGGGGAACCCAAACAAGGAAAAGTTGGGTAATTTTATACCAACGCGGTGCATTTTTGCTTTTGGGTTTTCAATTTTTTTCCTCAAATTTTGGAAGATTTTAAACCTAAAGAAATAAATCTGCCGACTATTTATAATTTTTTTTTTTAAGGGACCCTTTCTCACCATCTCTTTACTTGCGTAAAGGAGGGAGAGAGAGAGAGAGAGAGAGAGAGAGAGAGGGAGAGAGAGAGAGAGAGAGAATTTATTGTTTTTAAATTACAACATTAAATTAGTACATGACCCCTTCACTATGCACATATTTGTGCGAGCGTAGAGGGGGCTACTCTCACTTACATTTTAGAAAATAAAATAAACTATAGTAAAATAAAACAAAACAAAACAAAATGAAAAATCGAACTTAACTGGGGCAAAACCAAAGCGGAGACAGAGATAATAAGATGATAACAAAACCAAATCTAAAAGATAAATAAATGAAACAAATAGGATAAAAAGCAATAGCAAACTAAGGCAAACAATACTTTTGGAACAAATAATAAAATAATAACAAAAATAGTACTAAAATAGTGCTAAAAATTGAATAAATGGAATAAAATAAGAATAAATAAATAAGTATGAAAGCAAAATCAAGCTGCTGCAAACAATACTAGGAACCATATTAAAAGAAATAAATGAATGAAATAAAAGTTAGCCAGCAATAAGTAAACAAATAAGTAAACAGATAAATAAATAAAAATCAAACTACTTGAATACGGCAAGCACTGAGACAGAAAACTGTAAACAAAAGAGATGAAAAGGAAAAGAAAATAATAATGAAGATAATGAAATTTAAGTAACTAGAGAAATAAAATATGTAAATAAGAGTTATATTGTAAAAGAAAAAGAAAACAGAAAACAAGCAGAGATAAAACATAAAACACAAAATAGACAGAAAACGTCTCTGGTGCAGATCTCCGCTGTTTTAGAAGCAATCAGACTCTTCCTAGGTGTAGACACAAGAACACAGAGCTGAAGCAGTAAACAGTGTTTAACATTGGGTCATTAACAAATACTTCTTCAACTTAGCGCCAAACCGTTTGCTATTAGCGATTTCCTTTATACAGGTGGGTAAACTATTATGAAATTTTGGCGCATTGTAACTTGTAAGCCCCTTGTAGTCTAGAATGATATTTTCTCCACCCAGGGATGGAGGCCATGTAGTCTCCCATTCTAAGGCCTACCCTAGGTCGTATGGCTATGTTAAATTTTGATTTCCTTCTCTGAACATAGCAAGCAGCACTGTGATTATATAAACTGCTGAGAGTGAGTATATTGAATTTCTTAAATAAAACATCAGTGCTGCTTCTCTTCTCTGCACCTGCAATATTCCTGATTGCCCTTTTCTGTAGTACGAAAATCGGATTAATTAGGTACGCTGAGGCCTTACCCCAGTTCATAATTCCATATCGCAGTACAGACTCATATGCAGCTGTATAGATGCGTAATAGATGTTTAATTGAAAAGTGCTTTTATGCGTAGTACGAGTATATGAGATAATTTAGTTTATGGTGCTTAGTTTGCAGGTAGAGAGACTGAGCCACCCAGGTCATCTTTGAATGTAGCATGAGGCCTAGATACTTGATGTCATTTACTTGTTCTATACAACCGCAGAGGCAGCGCAGTTTGGGGTGGAATGTAGTTTAATACAGTTTTGTAACTGTAGCATAGTAATTTTGTTTTCTGGAGATTTGGGAATAATTTATGATTGAAGAACCATTCAGTTAACACACTCATATCTGAATTAATTATTTCGATTAGCTGGTTTCTATCCTTCCTATTGTATACAATGGCAGTATCATCCCCAAAGGAGTAGATGGACACTTCCAGTTTCAAGTTAACAAGATCATTTACATAAATTAGAAACTGGAGGGGGCCAAGCGTACTCCCCTGCGGTACACCATTTTCTATACGCAGCTTATCACTCAGTGAGGTGTTTAACTTGGTGATTTGTAGGCGATCTTTTAGATAGGATTCAAACCAAAGCAATAGGATGACCATATCCGACAAAACTCCTGCCCAAGGTGTACCTGTGCGATTAATGCTGAAGTACCCTTTTTTCTGCAAACTTCTTGTACACTTGGGGATGGCTGTTCTTCAGTTGCAGCATGTCTTGTACGTAGAGATGGGCACATTTTGCGTATTGAAAGTGTCCACATGCATGGAAGAATGGGATCATCTGTTGTACACACGCCAAGTGGCCGTCCCGATCACCACAACGCTCACAATCAATGTGCTTCTTCATGAGGGTAACCATATTGAAATACTGCACCCATAAAGCAGCGGTAGGCCCATTCTCCTTGAGGGTTTCCAAATGATTCTGGATTTTCTTCAAAATGGACAGCAAGGAAAAATTTTCTTCGAATTTGCCTGGAGTAAATTCTTCGATGTTGGTCAACATGGTCAAGATGTCCCTTTTTCCCCCTCTGAGATATTGGCGTAGCTAGGGGTTTCCCAAAGAGGGGGCACAATAAGGTTTTCAAGGGAGAAAAAGTCGAAAATCGCGGTATTTTTTAAAAATCGCCAATATTAGAAGACTATGTAAAAAGATTGGGGTACGTACCCCCCCCCCCCCCCCGACGCTACGCCACTGTTTGTAATCTATATAAAATAAGTCGGATTGTTCTAGTACACTTGGAGAACTTAGCTCGCGTTGCTTACTCGTTCAGTGATTCATTAATACACAAGTATAACATTTATTACATGTAGAATTGAATATAATTAACTTTACCCCTTTGATATCTTCTTTAATATTGATCCCAACGAAGAAATGTATAGAATCTTTTTTGTAGAGAATTTTATGTAGATTACTTAGGCATCAGGACATTTTTTGCTATGGGCCACCGTTTACGAGTTATTTACGAAAAACTAAAAAAAGTGACCTTTACACCCCCCTCCACCTGTAAGCTCCCCCCACCCATCAGTACTTTTAGTATGTTGTTTAAAACACCTTCCCCTACAACTATACCAAAATTTGCTTTTACACGAATAATTTCCGCTATTTGGCAGTTTTCCGTCTTTGTTGTGTGGGCTAGTAGAACGCGTGCTAGAAAGGAAATATGTTGGTAGAGCGCCTATTAGAGTGGCATCGAAAGCAAACTCCGACAGATAAACCCTGTTGAAAGCACTGAGAGTTGCGATCCTAAGTAAGCAGAATGGCTCCCCAGAGGGGGAAATACGTCTCCCTAGCAGCTGTTTGATGAGGTCTGTGCGAGAGCATTCTGTATTTTTGGATCTTGAACATCTTAGGAACGGTGTGGCGAATCGAGGCTATAGCTTTCCACCATCCTCTAAATATCGTAAAATGAACGTTGGAAAAGGCTTTGGCTTCTTGCGAGCTTCTGTAATGATTTTTACGTACTTTGGCATTGTTTCGGCCGTTTCTCTCATTTTTGAGTGCACAAGAAACGAAAGTACCACGAACACTCAGAAGACAACCATAGAAACCAAAACCGCTGATAAAACGAGAAAAAATAGAATTTCAAACATTGATAGACATTCAAAAGAGCTAGAGAGCTGAGATTTGGCTTGTACATTAAAGGGACATTGTAAAATCTGAAAGGACAGTCTTCCGAAAAACGCGCGATTTTCCGAGAAATCCCCTTCTATCACAGGTGTACTTATTTTAGTTCTTGTCTTGTTTCTTGGTACAATCAATTGTATGTTTCATAGAAAAATAGGAGAGAAAGACTCCTGCAAACATAAAAGGAAAAGAGTCCGAAAAAGTAGGCGTAGTTTTCGTTTTTATTTTTGTATTCCGTAGATTTAAATTTTTCATTTCGTTTCGCAATACTCGCAGTCTTGTCCTTTTAAATTATTTTTGATTAACGCGCTAAATTCCCCCAAAATGGCTATTCAAATTGCTAAGAAAAATAGAAGAGGCAGAATGATGCCTCGTTGCTGAATTCCTTTTCACGCCAACTCTGCTACACAGTGACGGGGACCGCAAGTGGGTTGCGGTAAGACCAAAAACTTTTCATAAATTGCGGTTGTTTCTGGAGTTTTCATCCGCCCCTCCCATTTATTCTGTCATTTTGACTTTCAAAGAATAAGTGGCTTTCCGAAGTAAGCCTGCTCATTTTCCTGAAATCGTAGTTGATGGCGCGATATTTTCAGTCTCTGGAAAATAACCCGGCTACTGGATACGTGGCTAGGCATTGGAAAAAGATTCTCGCTAAATATTATAGGTGCGCGGCAACTGTGCGAATTTCTTGCCGCCCTCATTTTATAGCAGCATGCGACCTCATAACCGAACATTTTTCGAATTTTTTACGTTTTCATCCGTTAATGAGCGTCCGGAATTATTCGAGCTGGATGAAGATTTTTTTATTCGCGCTGAGAGAAAAAAAAAATGAAGTTGCTTTGTTAGCTTGTAAATAACACGGTAGCGTAATATTAATTAAAATATTTATCTATGTTAATTTTAAAAGGGAGCTTACTTTAAAAGTTACATTCTATAAACTTTTCTGACCGATGTTTGTTTCAGGCGGATTAAAGTTTGCGTTTTTTGTGTATACGAGCTGACGAAAAAAAGTACGAATTAATTAAAGTCGGAAGTTTTTTTTTTTTTTTAATTTTGCGGATACCTAAACGATTAGATATACATGCATACAAAACTTGCGAATAATAACGGTGTATAGCTGAAATTACTTACAGCAAATAGAATAGTGGTAGTCGGTGAGCACAAAATGGCGCAATCCTCGATCTTGTATGGGCTGAAGTCGGGATGAATGGCCGCTAGAAGTGAATTATTCTAAGAACACGAAAATGGTTGCGGAAAAAATCAATTCAATTGCGGCCAGTCTTCGAAATTTGTTAGGAACAAAACCGACGACTCCAATGGGTAGGAAATTTCCTTCTCTATTTCTGGGTGCGAATAAATTACGCGTTTCGTTGCGCTTCCAAAACGAATGTAAATAAATATTAACTTGGAAACTTTTATCCGACTTGCGGCGTGCTGTTAAATTTTCCACGATTACTTATTTTTCCGGTTGAACTCAAATCGAAAACGAAGTTCTTTTGAATCATCGAAAGCGTGTCGATTTTGACGAATGATAATATGAAAGAAAATCAGCGCTGACCTCGCTCCTCGAGTATTTGCTTGAGTAGTTCTCAGAAAAGAAAAGTAGTCGAAGTGCCGAAAGGAGCTGAAACACTCGCCAATACTCGGGACTTTCGAGGTGACAGAGTGACGGAAAGGTCAAGTCCGTATGTTCTATTCCTGTGGGTAACTTTTCGTATTGCGAGTGTTTCAAGCAGAAAAGACATGAAAATAATTCGTAAATCTTTCGTCAAAATTCTTTCCGATGTAACAGTCGGTGTCGAAGACATTGAGTGTCTGTTATAATGGCTGGACCGAGCCGGTGATGGACGGTTATTCAAAGAAAAGTAAAACCAAAATCTTAAAAGCACAATAATAATAATAATAATAATAATAATATAATGATATAATAATAATAATAATAATAATAATAATAAAGCCTTTATTGTGCGAGTAACACAGTAAAAGCAAAATAGTGTTTTTTTATTTTGAAGAAACTTGAATGCATTTTGTTGTATCAGCGGAGTATAATTACTTTTGATGCTCTTCAGAGGGACAAAGGTAGAAAAAGCCTATAAAAAGGAATAAATATGCATTCAAATTTAATGTAACTGACATGTATTTGAAGATTGGTTGTCCAAAGTGAGTTTGGTTCTATTTCAAAAAGAAAGTCCGAAGCAATGTTACCCAATAATAATGACTCGGTCTCGGTAAGGTTTTTTAGACACTCCAAAGTTGTCTCTATGACCTTTTACGTACGATGTTCTAAAATAACAATCGAAAATACCAAAACATTTCCCAGTTATGCATTAGAGAAGTTCAGGATTTTATTTCAAAAATAATTAGCGCAGGGTGTCTATTACTCATGAAAGTCATGAAAGACATGAAAAAGGCATGAATTTAACTGTATATTTAATTTGCTTTTTCCCAAAAATCATAAATTCTTTCAATTTTCATTCTCTCATTGAAAAAAAAAAAAGAGATGAATTTATAATGTACAATGACTTGAATTTATTATTTTATCTTCCTTTTTTAATGTAAACTCCAGAATATTGGTAAAGGAAGAAATTGAACAAGTATCGCAAAAACGTTAAAATTAGTTTTTGTTTTTGAAATTTAAGACCCCTAACATAAGTATTGTGAGCTAATGAAAAAACAAAAAGTTTCGGAAAGGTCATGAAAAAGTCTTGAATTTTAAAAATTTGTATTTGGTAGCCACCCTGCTAGGGAAAATTACGTTACATTTGAAGTTACTCGTTCATTCTGTTTCTTCCATTCTGACTGGACAATCCTTTAAATCTTGTCATCCTAGGCGATTTCTTTCTTTGCTTATTAAGAAATGGGGCACTCTTCATTTTCATTGTCTTTTACATGATTACCCTTTATTTTCTACTGGCCAACATTATTTTTTTAATTCACACTCACTGCACTTTTTCCCATAATGTTTCATTCACCCCCCCCCCCACAATGTTTTACCCTCGTTTACTATTTCCTCCCTATTTTTTACACTTATTTATAGAATTTCACTCTTCTTTTCACACTTTCTCACCATTATATGCGCGCCGTTTTTCTATACTGTTTCGAACCTTGTAACTCTGGATCCCCCTTCCTTTTACAGTTTTTTCACTCATTCTTGCGCAGTATCTTCCTTGACTTTTCACACTCTTCCTCTCTTTCATTCGCATTCATCCAAACTCTTTAGTTTGCGTACTCTTTCGCAGTCGTTCACACGCTTTCAATAAACTCAAATCAAAATAATTATAGGCATTGGTGATTTTACGTGCGTAATGAATCTGAATTCACGCCTTTTACATGGACTTATGCACCTGTTAGCTCAAGTCGAGATATGGTTAAGAACAGCGTCCTTAAGTGACGTATGTTTTTTTCTCCTGCGAGAGGCCAAGGCTTCACCCGGTGGCCAAATCGAAACGTCGTCGGGTGGCTCCGTGTATTAAATACTAAAAAAAAGAAAAGGGTATGTTTCACCTTCATCGCCTTACATAGCTTCGAAGAGATTTAGCGCGGGGCAGGGAGGGGATCCCGCTCTTTTAAATTGCATGATAATAATTAGGAATACGTAGTCACTTAATTTTTAAACTTGCTCATCTTTGGGCATACGCCTCACCAACCCTTGCTCAGCGGCTGCGTACCCTCACATCTCACGGCCAAGCCAGGCCTGCATGTTGGATCACTTCGTCCTCCCATCTTCTCCTTGGACGACCTACCTTTCTCGTTTCCTCCCCAAGGAACCCATTCTAATGCTCTCTTTTCCCACCTATCCTCTTCGTTACGTGCCATGTGTCCTGCGTATTTGAATTTGAGTTTTTTAGTAACGTATCTTAGATCTTTAGTTCCCGTTAGTGATCTAGTAATGGTGTTCCTTATTTTTTCCTTACGTTTAGTTTCTGTAATACTACGTTCCATTTTCAGTTGAGGTCTGTATATTTTATTGAGTTATTTTGTTGTGGTTGCCCACGTTTGTGCTCTTTATTTTTTTTATTTTTTTTTTGTTATTTGTGTGAGGTGGTGCTCAGACTTTGTAGTACATTACACTATTCCTCAGGTTGCTGTTGAGGATCAGCTCAGTAGCCTCACTTTTATAGCCAAAGTGAGAATCGTACTGAGCTCTATCCCTTTGACTTCACTGGGTGCTGGATACTCTAGTCTCAGTGCTTCGCGTCTTGTCCCGGCTATTGCTGGACATTGACATATATGATGTGGATCGAGGTCTCTTCCTCTTCTCCACAGTACCTACAGGCGCCGCTTTTCACCATTCCTATTTTATACCGCATGTATTTTGTGGCCCCATTACCAGTTAAGTAGTAGGAAAATGCCGATTCTAGCACAGTCATAAGGTCATTGACCTTGAACCGGGGTCATTGACCTTGAACAAGAGGTCAATGACCTTATGGCTGTGCTAGAATCGGCATGGTCTTTTGCGGAGGTCATTGAACTTTTGATCCAGAATCGGCATGGTCATTTTGATGGAGGTCATTGAACTGTGGTTTATTGTCCTTTCTGAGGTTCTTAACCTTACTCTAATAGGCGCTCTTAACCTCACTCGATTAGGGGTTCTTAACCTCACTCTAACAGGGGTTCTTAACCTCACCCTTGTTTGAACCTGTCACCTCCATCAATCCAAACGCCATCTATATGAAGTCCCATGATACAACATTGTGTTTAGTTTCATCAAGCACTCATAGAAGTCTCCATTTTTTCACCTCCTTCTCTCTAGATTTTTTTTTATTTTTTTTCTAATTCAGCCGTGTTGGGATTCGAACTCTCAACCTTTGGAATGAAATGCATGCACTCTAACCACTCAACTACCTGACCCTCCCAGAAGAGTAGTGCAAAAAACTTATTCTGATACCTTTCTGCAGACCTAAATGCAAGTCTAAACTGGTTCTCATACCTGCTGCTGGCTTGATTGAAAGGTTATTGTCTGAAATTTCCACACCAGACTAATGTCTTTCTATTGTTCTCCCCTCTGGCGCCAGCTTGATTGACAAGTCATTGTTTGAAATTTTAAACCAGACTAATGACTTTCCATTGTTTCCATTTTTATCGCCACTTTGATTGACAGGTTATTGTCTGAAATTTTCATGCCAGACTAATGTCTTTCTATTGTTCTCCCCTCTGGCACCAACTTGATTGACAAGTCATTGTTTGAAATTTTTGTGCAGACTAATGGTTTCCTTTTACTTCCAATAATAATGGGACTTTAACAAACTCGGCTAACTAGTTATAAACATTTCAGGAATTTCTATAAAGTAGGGATGGTGTTGGTTGTGGTAGGAGACTTATCAAACCAGTTTTATACAGCTCACTCAGTACTGATTGACTTCCCTTCCCTACCTCTAGCTATTGTCTGAAATTTTCAGCCCAGACTATTGGCTTTCCTTTGTAGTTTGATGCCCCACTTTTATCCCACTTTGAAGAGTGAGTGGCGAGAATCTGGTTATAAAAAAGGATAGCAGACCTTTACTCCTCACTAGTTTGAACTCTGCTATTTTGCATGTTTCTTCTACACTTTGTTGCTCTTTACATTGCGACTAGTATAGTGAAGTATTGTGTTGTGAAATATTGTTCGGTGAAGTATTGTTCGGTGAAGTATTGTATTGTAAAAAATGAAGAAATTGCTGTTGCAACACTACATGAGGGAGAATGATGGAGCCCACAACCCGGGAGCAGCACCGCTCCCTACAGCAACATCTATGAGTGACTCCAACCTGGAAGCAGCACTGTCACCTGCATCATCATCAGCGAGTAAGACCAACTTTGGAGCAGCACTGCCACCTACATCACCCGTGAGTGAGTTCAACCTAGGAGCATCACTACCACCTACATCATCATCATCATCATCATCGGCGAGTAAATCCAAGTCGGGAGCAGTATTACTACCTGCATCGTTGGTAAGTGAGCGGCAAGAACAGGAGGTAGACAGGCAAAGAAAAAGGGAATTTGAAGCGGCTCTCTGTGAAACTTGTGGAAGCATCTACCCCCGACCCTTTTGGTTTCACCATACTTTTTCAACGGTCCATAAGGAGGCATTAAGAAGAAGTGATTTGGAATCCGACCCCATCAATGGTTTTATTATTAATGAATCGCAAGATAGGAGAATAATTGATGTCTTATTTAGTTCTAATATAGATGATCTCTACCAACCAGTTGTCCTTAGAGACATCAAAAGTTTCCTGACACATTTTAAGCAAGGCGTCTACAACAGAATTGAGCAAGCTTTAGACCTGCACTGCTCAATTAAAGTAAATATTGTTCTAAATATCATAATTGTGAAACCTGCGGCTAATGGTGGTGAGGACTTGCGAGATAATTACGGGCTAAGATCACGAAATAGTGAAATATTGGTTGGAACTAACATAGACGAATGGTATGAAAAGCTAGTAACCCGGATGGAGACACGTATGGGGGAGCTCGAGTACATTGGATCAAACTGGAGTTTTGAAAAAGTTTCAGATATGGAGCTTCATATAACAAAGTTCTCTCCTCTCATTGCTGGCTCTTATATTCCTCTACCCGATAAAGTTAGAAGAAAACATGCTGTAATAAATATCCAGAATAATGATCAGAAATGTTTTATGTATTCGATCTGTGCTAAACTAATTGAAAACACACCCAATATTTATCGAGTGAGCATGTATAAAGGTCTGTTAGATAAATTTAACTTTTCAGGATTAAGTTATCCAACACCTCTCAGTGAAATTGCGATTTTTGAACGTAATAATAATGCATCTGTGAATGTGTATGGATTAGATGAAGAAAATTCTGTTTACCCCCTGAGAATAAGTGATCGTTTTGTGAAAGATATGCATTGGGATCTCCTTTATCTTCACTCTGAGAAAAATTTACATTATTGTTATATCAAAGATCTCAGTCGGTTAGTTTCGAAGCAGAAGGGATCACGTGGACATAAATTGCATATTTGTCGCCGTTGTCTCCAGCATTTCTATTCAGAGAAGACATTGGAAGAGCACGAAGAGAACTGCATCAAATATCATCCTGCAAGAGCGATTATGCCAACTGAGAAAAACGCGCTGTTGCAGTTTAAAAACTATAAGTATAAGCAACTGGTTCCATATATAGTTTATGCGGATCTGGAGAGTGCTTTAGTCCCGATTGCTGGCCCACCCCCTCTACCGATTCCTCCTTTACTGTAAAGAAGCAGAGACACCTCACAACATCGTATTGCTATTACATAGTTTCTAGAAACCCAGCTGATAAAACAGTGTACAAGCCAGTTTTATATAGAGGTCCCAATGCAGTGAAGCACTTCTGGTCAAGCTTGGAGGCTGATGCTAAGGAAATTGCGGATAAATATAAAGTAATCAAACCCATGAACATATCAGATGCTGAAAAGAAAGCATTGTATGAAGGAACCCTTCTTTGTCATATATGTGGGGAAATATCTACGGATAAAAATGATCTAGTCATAGATCATGACCACCTCACAGGGGAAGTGAGGGGGCTAGCACATAAACAATGTAATATTGAATACCAACAACCACACTTCCTGCCAGTAGTCTTCCATAATGGCTCAAGATACGATTTTAAACTGATAATAAGTGAAATGTTCCCAGAGCAGCTAGTAAACATGAACAAAGAAGAAGAAGAAGAGGAAGATTCAATTGGAGTTGCTGCTGATGATGAAGAAAGCATAATAGATACACAGATGTTCGATGGTGGTGATGGTATCCGTAGTAATGAGAATAGGAAACGTGCTAGTTCAGAAGAGATCAAAGTTATTGCCTCAAGTGCTGAAAATTTCATATCTTTTGAAAAAAAGATAACAAATCGTTTCAGCATCCGATTCATTGACTCATTCAGATTTATGGCGTCATCTCTGAGTAAACTAGTTGATAATTTGCCCAAAGAGAATATGCAACACACTCGACGATTTTATAGTGGAGAGAACTTTGATCTTCTTTGCAGAAAAGGAGTTTTCTGTTATGAATATATAACTGATTTGAGCAAATATGAGGAGAAAGAGCTCCCCCCACCGGAAAGATTTTATAATGAAATGACTGATGAAGAAATTAGTGAGGAGGATTACCA
Organism: Acanthococcus lagerstroemiae; assembly: GCA_031841125.1. Lineage (NCBI taxonomy): Eukaryota > Metazoa > Arthropoda > Insecta > Hemiptera > Eriococcidae > Acanthococcus > Acanthococcus lagerstroemiae. Next base: position 62,394,668 of record CM063110.1, on the reverse strand, counting down.
ACATGCTTTAAATGTTTTCAGAAAATTTAACTGCAAAAACCTTGGAATGTATAGTGACATTTATCTCCAGACAGATACAATTTTATTAGCTGATGTCTTCGAAAATTTTAGAGAAATTTGTCATAATATATACAAAATAGATCCAGCTTGGGTATACTCAGCCCCAGGTCTTAGTTGGCAGGCTTGTTTGAAGTATACCAAAGTAAAACTAGAATTAATTAAAGATTATGACATGTATTTATTTATGGAAGAAGGCATTAGAGGAGGATTTTGTGGGGCCAGCATTCGTTACATGAAAGCAAACAATAAAGAAATGGGAGAGCGCTACAAACCTGATCAGCCAACAACATATATTGGTTATTTTGATGCTAATAATCTATATGGCTACTGTATGTCCTCCCCATTAGCTGTGGGTGGCTACCAATGGATGACTGCGGAAGAATTATCCGACTTAACAGAAGAAAAAATTCTAAGTATCCCAGATAACAGTAAGACTGGTTACATTCTTCAAGTCGACCTTCAGTATGATCAGCATTTACATGATGAGCATAATGATTATCCGCTGTGTCCACAAAAGATGAAAACCTCGAAGAATGGAGTTCCCAAATTGGTAGCCACCCTAGGAGATAAGAAGAAATATACAATTCATTACAGCTATTTAAAGACGGCATTAGCATGCGGATTGAAGATAACAAAAGTCCATCGTGGAGTAAAGTTTACTCAGGCATGCTGGTTGAAGGAATATATTGATCTGAACACTGAAATGAGAAAAAGAGCTAAAAATGAATTCGAGAAGGAATTCTTCAAACTAGCAAATAATAGTGTGTTTGGCAAGTGTTTGGAGGGAGTGAGGAAGAGAAGAGAATTCAAGCTATATAGATCACCACATTTGATTCAAAAATGGGTCAATAAGCCCAATTTTAAGTCTCGCATGCTGTTGAATGAGAAATCAAATTTAACACTGATTGAAATGAAAAGAACCAAAATTTATTTTGATCGTGTAATAGCCATAGGGTTAAGTATATTGGACATTTCAAAGAAGGTAATGGCGGAATTCTATTATGGAGTAATGAAAAAAATATTTTCAGAGAAGGGTCAAATTCAGGTCGGTTATACTGACACAGACTCGTTTATATTCATAGTAAGAACAGAAAACTTTTATGAAAAACTACGACAAAATAGAGATCATTTCGACTTTTCTGATTATCCGCAGGATCACATCTGTTGGGATTCTAGTAATAAGAAAGTCCTAGGAAAGTACAAGGACGAGGCCAATGGCAAGATAATAGAGGAATTTTGTGCCATTAGACCTAAACTTTATAGTTTTAAACTATCAGGAAAAGAACATAAGAAAGCTAAGGGTGTTAGAAAAAATATTGTAGAGAAAACCTTAGCATTTGAAAATTATGTACAATGTCTGCAGAGTAGAATCCCTGAATATCGCTTAATGAATAGTATTAGAAGCTATGATCAACAATTATACACCATAGAACAAAATAAAGTAGCGTTATCAGCAGATGATGACAAACGATTCATTCTTGACAACGGGATTGACACATTGGCATGGGGGCACTATCAAATACCTCCCTACAAAGATATATTAAAAAATAGTCAATATGAAGAAGAAGAAGAAAATATGGATATTGAAATAGAATCAACCTCAATAGTAGTTCCACCATCACCACCACCACCACCACCACTATCAGCATCCTCATTGCCGCTAATAAGAAAGAGGAGAGCAGAATCATTAGTACACCCACCTATGAAAAAGAAAGCTATCAGACCGCCACCCCCTCTCATACCGCTTAGTAAATCATAGTTATGTAGTTAACACAACAGTGACATCTAATTTTCACTGTAGCTTTCCAAAAAAAAAAAAAAATCCAAAATATAGAGAGCCTACTTTGCATCTTTGCCTACTTTGTGTATATAAACCTACAGAAATACATAAATATTCACCAATGTAAATATTATTGTAAAGAAATTTGTTTGTTTGTTTGTTTGTTTTTTTTTTTTTTTTTTTTTTTTTTTTTTTTTTTTTTTTTTTTTTTTTTTTATGTAAATATTATTTATTTACCATCACCAATGTAAATATTATTGTAAAGGAAATTTTTTTTTTTTGGTTTTTTATTTTTTATTTATTTATTTATTTATATTTATTTATTTATATTTATTTATTAATTTTTTAATGTAAATATTATAAATATACTATATTATACCTATATAAATATACTATATTATACCACCACCATAAATATTCTTCACTTGTGTGAGGTGGCGCTGTGTGTGCCGAATGCTCAGACTTTGTAGTCCATTGCACTATTCCTCAAGTTGCTGTTAAGGATCAGCTCAGTAGCCTCACTTTTATAGTCAAAGTGGGAATTTTACTGAGTTCTATCCCTTTGACTTCACTGGGTGCTGGATACTCCAGTCCCAGTGCTTCCATACATCACCTTCTATTTACACATCATCATCAGGGTCTTCGCCTGTTTCAATTTGGAGTTCCTCTATGATACCCCGGAGAAAGGTTTGGAGTCCCTGTCTCTCATCAGGGGTATAGCACGGGTGACTGGGGTTCATATCAGATAGCAATTCCCATAATAAATAAAGGAATCGTGTCGTATACGCCCGAGTATGGTTCATTTCCAGGCTTGCTAGTATGTTTTGCAGATGAGCGAGCAATCTATTACCATTTATGGTTATTATTGGCAGCGTTGAAGAGTTCACCACTGGAACGCATATAGTGTTATGACTATAGCGTTCCATGGCCTCTTCAGCGTACCCTTCATTAAATATATACTCCACCGCTTGGAGAAACTCTAACTTCTCCTCCGGAGTATATACTTGGGCAAAAGGACCTAATGCTTCTATAAAACTATAAGTCCTCTCATTATGAAGAGCGTAAATGCGGCTACATTTGCGCTTCTCAAGAACCAGATAATAGATAATAGCCGATTTACGGCTCTATTGCCTGGTTCAGGAACAGTGCTTGAAATTTCATGAACTTGAGTTTGATCCATTTTTTTTGAGGAAGAGTGGTAAAAAAAATGAAAGACAGTATAGGAAAAGGAGATGAGAATATAGAAGTTCGCAAAGATCGTAAAGACAAGGCAGGCACAGAGTGAATAGTCTTGATGCTCCTGTTCCAGTCTTTATATAATTTAATCAAACAGTCTAGAAATGTCAATGTGAGGGAGCTCTAAGAAAAAAATAATGATAGGAAGATTCTTTAGAAGACAGCATACTATCCTAATAATAGCATTTAGAACTTTCCAGAAAAAATTTAAAAGTGAAAGAAAGGCAAACACTTAGTGAATAGTCTTAATGGTCCTGTATAATGTATCTCACTATATTTAAAAACTATTTAAAAGTGAAAGAAAGGCAAGCATACAGTGAATAGTCTTGATGACCCTGCATAATGTGTCTCACTATATTTGAAAACTATTATTTTCTCTCTCTTTTTTCAATAACAGCTAAATTTATATAACTGAGTGGAAGTAGGTATTTTGCTTTTTGTTGATGTGTAGGAAATGAAATATTTTTGCTAATAATAGCATTTAGAACTTTCCAGAAAGAAAGAAAGAAAGAAAGAAAGAAAGAAAGAAAGAAAGAAAAAAAAAAAAACCATACCTACCATTACCCTCTAACAATGGTTAAAAGAGACTGTGGATCCAGGTAGATGTCCTACTATAATTAAATCTGTTTTATTGGTTTTGTCCATTGTGACTACCGAACCTGATGCCCGGCGAACCTGATGACCGGCACGCGTTTTAGAAGACAGCGCACTATTGTTCAACAAGATATATACCCGAGTGGATTTATTGATGTGTGTGGGAAATGAAATACTTTTGCTAATAATAGCATTTAGAACTTTCCAGAAAAGAAAAAAAAAAACAAGAGAGAAAAAAAAAACAACAAACAAACCATAGGTACCATTACCCTCTAAAAATGGTTAAAAGAGACTGTGGATCCAGATAGGCGCCTTACTATAATTGAATCTGTTTTATTAGTTTATCACTTTTGTCCATTGTGGTTGGCAAACCTGATGGTTGCTGCGTTGCGTCGGGTATTTGCTTGAATTACATTTCTACATTGAAAGTATGCTTCACACGAATTTGAGCTAGACCTTGCAACAAAAATTTTGGTTTAGTATAAATATGCTATAAATTTTCTAACATGAATTCTAAAATGACATTCATTAATAGACCTTCTTCAGTGCAGGTTGGTTGTGGTTTATTCAATAACGTGTTGAACAAGCTTCCCTTTGAGTTACATTGGCCCCTTGGACTCAATCACCTAAGTTCAGATATTTCCCCTGTCTCTCCAATTTTAAATAAACTTGTTGGTAAAAAAACATATCACTTTCTTGGACCTGGAACTGACTTGGAGAAGCGACTAAAACGTGGAGATAGAGGAATCAACCCGCTTGACGAAGCTGCAAGGGAGCATGATATTTTCTATGCCAAACATAAAGATACAAAGTCACGCCATTTAGCTGATAAAATACTTGAAGACGCTGCTTGGAATCGCGTGATTTCTTCAGATGCTGATTCATCAGAGCGCATAGCTGCCTATCTTACTACCAACTGTATGAAGATGAAGAGAAAACTAGGCCTCGGACTTAAGAATCCTAATAAAACAGGGAAAGGAAATAAGAAGATTAAAAATAAGAAAGCAAAGAGGAAACAACTGAAGAATGGTCAGGGTCTCACTTTTGGAGCTATTCTAAAGAATGCTAGAATGGCTATTAAGAGCAGCAAGCCTAGGAATCTTCAAAATTCAGCAAACTTGAAGAGGGTTGTTGCTAAAGCCATGAAGGCTGTAAAGAAAACAGTGAGGAGAAGAAGCAAGCATCTCCAAACTCCTAGAATTATTCCAATTCCACAAGTTGGTGGTGTTTTACCACTTGTTCCTCTTTTAGCGGGAGTTTCAAGTCTGGGTACTCTTGCAGGAGGTGTTGGTACTGTTATAAAAGCAATCAAAGATATTATGGATGCCAAACAACAGATAAAATCTGGGAATGGTAATAATATTGCTAGTTATCAGATTGGTAAAGGTCTTTTCTTAAGACCACATAAGAGAGGTCTTGGTCTATTTCTTTCACCATACCCAAAAAACTCGAAGAATTTGTGAAAATACTCCCCTGGAATAAACCTTTGACCAACTATGATATACTGGAGATTGTTCAATGTACTGAAATGGTTAGAGTTTTTAGAGGGGTGTTTTCACGCGATGAGTTTGGAACTGTTTTAAAGAGACCTTTAGTTAATGAGATGGCTGTTGTAAACCTTGCTGGGGTATGTGAGAGGGGGAGTCACTGGTGTGGGTTTCTAAAGGTTGGCTCAGTTGTATATTGGTACAATAGTTTTGGTGGACTGAGGCCGCCTATTGAAGTAGAGAATTACCTAGCAAATTGTGAAATTTACTATAATTATCAGCAAGATCAAGAATATAATACTGTAATATGTGGACAACTAACTTTATGTTTCTTATTTAATAAATACAACAGTATTTTTTGTTCTGAAAGTAATAAATAATTTATAATATTTATTCTTATTAATTAATTATTATGTTTATGGTTTCACTCCCACCACAAGGCTGGTTGATTATTCGGCTGCAATCAATGTTTATAAATAGTCTGCAAATAAATAGGGTTCCTACATTTTGTTAATACATTCCATATAAGATAGTCATGGATTGTCTGCTTGGTATTAGTCAATGCTCTTCAGAGCTAAGTCAAGATTATTATCCACCAATTGAGTTAGATCAGAGTGCTATTTATGGTATAGGTCTGTACAGTTTAAATACATACAATTCTATTTCCAATATTAAAAGAGATGTGAATGATACGATAACATTTCAAAATCCTGAAACACTGGAAACTCATGACATTATAGTTCCAGAAGGAGCATATGAAATTGATCAGATTGCTAACTTCTTACAAGAGGAAAGTAAGAAGTATGGTGTAAAAAGTTTCCAACTAAAGGCTAATTTAAATACAATGAAAATCGAGTTATACTCTGATTTTCACATAGCTTTTGAGCAAAACTCCTTGAAGTCTGTATTTGGTTTTCAAAGCAACTTCTTGCTAAATAAAACTCAACATATTTCGGATTTACCAGTATCAATTAGTTCGGTTAATGAAATAAATGTTGAGTGTAATATTGTTGACGGCTCTTACAGGAATGGTAAAAAATGTCATACCCTCTATGTTTTTTATCCGGATGTAGAGCCAGGCTTTAAAATAAGCATACAACCAACTCAAATTATTTATTTACCAGTGACAGCCAAACGGATCAGTAATATTACTCTGCGTTTAACCGATCAGAGAGGACAGCTAGTTGATTTTCGAGGGGAAGAAATAACTATCCAGCTAAATTTGAAACAAATTAATCAACAGTAATAAGTAGAATCAGTTCCTATATTACTGTAGGTATCATATATAGAATAATGGGTATTGCTTTCCATAATCAGATACCTGCGAGTTATATTAATAACAAACCACGACAGCAGCCTATAAAAAGAAGCACAAAGCCAAAATTAAGTAATCACTCGAGGAAGGTCAAACAGTTAACACGTGCAAATCGTCGTTTACTTCAGCTGCTTGGTTTTAAATTAAAAAAATTATAAATTCTTAAGAAATGGCTACACTTGGATCTGATGTTTTAAATATTACTAATAATGTTCGATTTCAAAATGCCATCACACACTGTGATTTCCAAATGTATCAACCACTGGCTTCATCAACATATTTATACAATGATGAAATTCGTATTCAAGTACAAGATCAGGATGTTATATCAATCCCTGGAGAGAGTTATATTCTCCTAGAGGGACGTATTAATATAGATCCAATTGGGTCTAATGCCTCATTTGTTAATAATGGTATTGCATTTCTGTTTGATGAGGTGCGATACCTCTTGAACAGTATTGAGATTGATAAAACTAGAAATCTTGGTTATGCATCATTATTGAAAGGACTTTGTAGTTTTACTCGAGATCAATATAAAAATTATCAGAATGCTGGTTGGGGGAGATTTAGTGAGTATGTAACAGCACAAGAAGGGAGATATTTCAATGTTTGTATACCACTGAAACTCTTACTTGGATTTGCCGAAGATTTTCAGAAGATTATAGTTGGATCTAAACAAGAACTGATTCTCTTGCGATCGAGGAATGATAAAAATGTTTTATATTCCACAACAGCTGAGGACAAGTCTACTGTTGAAATAACCAAACTTCAGTGGTGTTTACCAACAATTAAACTGTCAGATGCGGCTCGAATTGGATTATTAAAAGTTGTGCAGAAGGATGCTGCCTTAACAATAGCCTTCAGATCATGGGATCTTCATGAGAATCCTTCCCTAACTCAATCAACAAGCAACAGTTGGTCAATAATGACAACTACACAGCTGGAAAAACCACGATTTGTAATTGTAGCTCTCCAGTCGGGTAGAAAAAATGATTATGCTCAGAAGAATGATACCTTCCAAAACCTACAACTGAGGGATATAAAATTATTTTTAAACTCGCAGTATTATCCCTACAGTAATATGAACTTGGACTTTACAAAACAACAAGTATCTTTCCTATATAATATGTATGCAAACTTTCAGAGATCATATTATGGGCGTGACTATGGTAGAGCTCTTATGGATATTAACGAATTTATTAAGGATTATCCACTAGTAGTATTTGATTGTAGCTATCAAAATGATCAGCTAAAAAATACCCCTGTCGATATTCGTTTAGAAATTAATACTAGTGTTGCTATTCCAGCTAATACAAGCTGCTTCTGCTTGATACTTCATGATAAGATGGTTCAGTATACACCACTCTCAAACATTGTGAGACGATTGTAATAGTTGTAGTGAACATGGAAGGGAGAGCAGTAGGAGGGATAAGGGATTACCTATTGTTATTTAAACCATTATTTGTATAAAATTTGTTCATTCTATTTCTGTAAGTTGTTGAGAAAGTACTAGCTCGCAAGTTAAAAATGGAATACTTCACATTAGATTTCCAGGCTTTTAAAAACTCTGAAAATGAGTTTATCTTGAAAGAGGTGGCCATCTGCTCAATCAATACTAATCAGATTGTACATTGTATTGTAAAACCACCAATCAACTTTCATTTGTTGGCAGAAAAACAGCAGAAAAATGTGCATTTCTTAACCGACAACATTCACGGTATTCTATGGTGTGATGGCTATACTGATCCATCAAGCTGCAAAAGATTAATTCTGGATGTTACGAGTCAGGCAACACTAATATATGTTAAAGGAGGTGAACGATGCAAGTATATTCGAGACCTGACTGGTAAGCCTGTAATTGATCTGGATATTATTAAATGCCCAAGAGCTAAAGACCTACCTAAGCTTACTAATTCTGATCCGCAGTGCTTTTACCCCACCCACTTAGTTACTTCTTATAAACATGTACCATATGTCTGTGCTCTTAATCAGGCAATGAAATTCAAACTGTGGCTTCTAAGAAACAATCTACTACCTAGAAATGAGATTTCAACTTCTGAAAGCGAGTTAAATTGTGAATTCCAAGGACAAGATGAGCCTGAGGTTCATACTAATTGCGATAATATGGATGTGTATATAAATAATAATAATAATAATAATAATAATAATAATAATAATAATGATAATGATGATGATGATGATGATTCTGATTCTGATTCTGATTTGGAAATTGAATTTGTATATAGCAGCGAAGATGAGTAATTTTATTAATTAAATATTGGAATAAGAAACAGTGAATTTTCTAAATAATTTATTATTGATTATCAGTTGTACATATTTAATTATGAAATATGAAATATAATTTATTATGAAATATAATTACCTAAGTAAATATTTACAAGTTGATTATTTATATCCACCAGTCAGGAAGAGGCTTATTCTGACTTAAGGTAGCATTAACAGCTGCTTGAATATCTCTATAAATAATATTTACAGCAAATAATCGTATCTCAGCTTGTATAAGCTCACAAGTAGCGTAATCTATAGTACTCTTGTTATATTCAATCGGACATTTTGGTAATAAGTTACTATGCAACCTTACTAGACTAAAATTTAAATCATTTAATGTTATAATGCACAAATTCTCCTCAATTTTTTTGTTTTTAATAATAATATTTAAATAATAATTCACAATTCTAGAGTGCTGGATCTGACTATACAGTTTATGGTTCCCTAAGATTTTAAATTTACATGAAATAGTGGGATACATTTTTTCAATTTCTAGCCAAGTTCTAAAACTTAGGTCCAAACAAGGAGCTCCATACATGAGAAAAATAGTTTTTGAAAATCTTAAAATATTATACTGGTATAATAAACTGACTGTATAATTTCCAACTTCAAAAGGTTGACTTACAGATGTATCCATGGGGGGAGGAGTTATTGAATCAGGCGAATATTCACATTCATGTTCCTGGTATTGTTCTTCATCATTGTTACATGGTGGATTTGATATAGTGAAATCCTCTGGTAGTGCAGCTGGGGATGATATTCTTGATATGACAATATCGTTGAGGTTCCTCAAGCGATCAAAATCCGATGCCAATAAGGTGATGAAATTGTCTTCGCCAAATGTTAAATCAGAAATTTTTATTGTTGGTTGATAGTAGTTCTCTGGATCCAAACCAATTTCAATATAAATAGCCGGAGTACTGCATGGGTACACACTATTCAAGATGAACACCATTGTGGATACACGTTTATCACACTTACAGTTTTTTGAAGAAAAATGCACAAAGTAACACTTCACTTTTTAAATATCACTCAATTATTCAGATAGGTATTGTTTTTTCAAGGTAAGAAGATGAATACTAATGGGAATAGTGTTCGAGTCGATAAGTTTGGTCGGTTTACAAGACAAAACAAGTGTGGTGGGACATATCCCTACTACAGTATAAACTACCCCCACTCTGCTCTACTAACCAAACTGGTTTTAAACGCTGATGCTAGCACTATTGATGTGAATCAGGTTCGGTTGCGGAACCTGACATGTGATGGTCAATCTCAAGATAGTGATGCAGTAAATATTCAATATTTACAGGAATTTGTAACAAAAAGTCATAATGATTACATGGAATCTATAAAAGAAGATATCTTAACATATATGCAAGATGTATTCTTAAAAGAGAGACAATCTGCTGAAGAATATTTACATAAAACTATAATTCAAGAAATGAAAGATCTTTTAAAAGCAGTGCAAAAGCAGAGTAATTCTATAAAAGGATCGGATGTTGTATTACCAAACCCAAATATCATTCCTACTGGAATCCTAAAAGAAACAAAAGCTGAAATTAAGTGATGTTTATAGGTAGTGAATGTTATATATTTACACATATATAAAGCTTTAATTTTGAAATTTTTGGTTAGTTTCTATTAAATTATTTCAAAATGAGGTTGTTAGCTCAAGAAGTTAAGCTACCTATAACAGAGATAAAAACTGTGTCTCAGTTTACTACTGAGAAATGTAAACATGGTAGTCTCTTACCCAATAATATTCGAGCCATCTTTTGCGGTCCTAGTAACTGTGGAAAGACAAATGCCCTCTTAAATCTAATTTACAATTTAAATGGATTATCATTTGAAAATATTTACTTATATTCCAAATCAAGATATCAGCCAAAATATCAAGAACTAGAAGCGGTCTTATCTCAAGTTCCTGAGATTGGTTACTTCCCATTTGATGACAACGAGTCGGTCATTTCCCCAAACGAAGCAAAGGAGAATTCTATCTTTGTTTTTGATGATATCGCTTGTGAACGACAGAATCATCTCCGTGCTTTTTTCACAATGGGAAGGCATAGAAACATAGACTCATTTTATCTTCTTCAGACATACACATCATGTCCAAAACATTTAGTTCGTGATAATTTGAATATGTTGCTAGTATTTAAGCAGGACTTTATGAATTTGAAACATATTTACCACGATCATGTTAATACTGATATGACTTTTAAAGAATTTTGTGAGATGTGCTCATTTTGCTGGAATGCTGCATCTTATGGTTGTCTACTTATTGACAAGACTAGTGATATTGACAATGGTCGTTACAGGCTGGGTTTTGATCAGTATATAATAAGATAACAAAGCAAAATTTTAACCAGTATCAAAATGGCATCGCAAGAAATAGAACACAAGAAACGCTTGGTTGAACTAGCCAACGCTATTAGAGCTAAGTATCAAGCTCTTAAAGAGGGGGACTTGAATTATCGTATGAAGATGGAGAAAAAGTTCCAGCCGCTGCTTGATAAAAGTAAGCCACCACCTTTTCCTGAACACGAGTTTAAACAACAAGATTTTCAAGCAGATAATAATAATAATAATAATAATAATAATAATAATAATGTGAATGATGATCCTCCTTCTGTAATAATTTGTGACGATAAACTATTTGGTATTCAGAAGAAGAAGGATGGTTGGTATCTTGGTAACTACCCACTTACTTTCACACACTCAAAAGTGACTGTTTGTGGTAAGGATTATGATCGAACCAAAGGATTGATGTCTCTACTCACAAAGAAAAGTCCTGAACACTATAATGAACAAGATTTGGAAAGTTATAAATCAATGCTTCAAGATACAAAATATCACTTAACAAAGGGTGGTGATAAAATCAAAAGCAAAGTTGGAAATAAATATAAGAATATTATAAGTAAATTTTTCCCCGAGTATGAAGATGTATGGGTTAGTAATTTGCATCCATCACAAAAACCTTTAGCTGCGAGTACTCCCATCAGAATAGGGACTAGAAGTTCCTTGAATGAGGATTTGAATCAATCATTTGCTATAGCAAACAATTTAAGGGGTCTAGATAGCATAAGAACGGATATAGATGACATGATTTCCAACATAAATGCAATCCTCCCCAACAGAAACCCTAAACATGGTAATAGGGATGGTGATAAAAATGAAAATTCTTATACTGGTCAAGGTTTTGAGCTCCCTACTGAAATGAAACTTATAAATACACATTTGGGGCCTATCAACTCTCATTTTACCTACTGGGATGATCCGAATGAGTTGGTTGAACGTTTGTATTTATTGCATTGTTCAAAGCAGGCTGGGAATACCGGACTAGATAACGAGATTCTTAGTATAGTAGAAGAGCTTCGTGAAGCTGGATACATTGAGTAAATTAACTCATATTGTTTTGTACCCATACTATGAAAATGGTAAAAAATTCATCAGTGTCGTTAAATGTTAGGAAAGAAATTGCGAAGGAATTACACAAATCAGCTCGTCGTAACTACTATAGAAGACATGTTTTTGTTAGAGGCTTGCAGGATTTATTTCAAGCTGATCTTGTAGAAATGATACCGTATGAGAAAGAAAATGATGGATTCCGATATTTACTTACAGTTATTGATGTATTTTCAAAATATGCTTGGGCAAGACCTATTCGTCAAAAAAACGCTATTGATGTAACTAATGCTATGAGAGATATTCTAAACTCTAGTGATGGTGCTCATTTGAAACCTCCCAAATTTCTTCAGGTTGATTTGGGGAAAGAATTCTACAACTCTAAATTCCAGTCAATGTTAACTAAGGAGTTTCATACTAAAATGTATAGTGTTTATAGCAATAAAAAGGCATGTGTAATTGAACGTTTCAATCGCACTTTGAAAACCAAAATGTGGCGAGAATTTTCTGCTAGAGGCTCTTATCGATGGGTAGACATTTTACCTGATTTGATGTATGAGTACAATCATAGCATTCATAGAAGCATCAAAACTACTCCAGCAAGTATTAGTGCCCAAGATGAGGGTAGGTTGAAAGCATTACATGACTCTAATCATAATAGTAAAAAGCGTGGTACTGTAAAATTCAAGGAGGGGGATTGTGTTCGCATTAGTCGCATAAAAGGAGTTTTCGATAAGGGCTACTTACCAAACTGGTCTACAGAGTTGTTTTTCATAACTAAAGTCTGTCCTACCTTACCTGTGACTTATGAACTAAAAGATTATTACGGAAACCCTATAAAAGGTGGGTTCTATAATGAGGAATTGCAAAAGACCAATTTTAGGGATATCTACCTTGTAGAGAAAATTGTGCGACGCAAAGGTGATAAGGTTTTAGTAAAGTGGTTGGGATTCTCAAGCAGCCAAAATACTTGGGAAGATAGCAAAAATATACTATAATTATGTCCGCACAGCTTCCTTCCTTTCTTCTAAATGAAGGGTAGAATAAATTTGTTTCAGTTTTTAATTAGAATAATATACACATTATATACATTGATGAATAAACAATTTTTACAATACTTATCTCTATTAATTTATTACTAATTCAACTTACAGCGTATAACTAGAAATTATAGATGATCATGTGATGAAAACTGAATACAAACACAGGATTCTGATTTGCTAATGATCTGGCATTTGCATTCTTCGCACTCCATATCACATAAGCAATCATTCCTTGGCTTAGTTTCTGGAAATTCAATAATTGGATATTTACCAAATTTACCATCTTTGAATCCCAGAAGTTTCAGGAATGGAGCTCCATTTTGAAATTTTTCAAACTGAGTTTCGTTGCAGGCTAGCGTTGTGGTGAAGCGTTTTGGTAGATGAACCATACAATCTTCCAACTCTACTACAACTGACTTGCCAAACTTTGTTGTCTGAATTTCTTTTTTAAAGATCTCATATGTCTTTAGTCGCTGTAGTTCGGCGAGCTTCTTGTATGGCTTTCTTATTCTACCACCACCAAGCTGGTTTAGAAAATCACCAAAATTATCACTTGACGAAGCCATATGTTACTAAAGAATGTGAATTAATGATTTTTGAATTTAAAAACACAACACAACACAACACAACACTTCACTATATCAGACTCAAAGAGTGTTTAAATACTAGGAGTGATAGCAGATAAGTGTACCCAGCAAACAACCAATTCATATCTCCAGACTGATGAAGAATCCACACTCTAAACTACGTGAATGGAAGGGAAGCCAATCAGTGCTCTGTGATCCATATAAAAGTGGTTTGACAAGCCCCCACCACAACCACCACCCTACTTTATAGAAATTTCTAGAATGTTTGTAACAGGTTAGATGAGTTCAAAAGAATTTGTTGAAGTCCCATTATTAGAAGTACTCAGAATAAGTAACAACAAAAGAAACCCATTAGTCTGCTCAAAAATTTCAAACAATGACTTGTCAATCAAGTTGATGATAGAGAGGAGAACAATAGAAAGACATTAGTCTGGTTTGAAAATTTCAGACAATAGCCTGTCAATCAAAGTGGCGACAAGAATGGAAACAATGGAAAGCCATTAGTCTGGTTAAAAAATTTCAAACAAAAGCATTTCAATCAAAAATGGCGACGAGTGCGAGAACAAAAGAAAGCCATTAGACTGGTTCAAAAATTGCAAACAATAGCTTGTCAATCAAGCCGGCGACGGTGATGAGAACCAGTTTAGACTTGCATTTAGGTCTGCAGAAAGGTATAAGAATAAGTTTTTGTACTATTCTTTTGGGAGGGTCAGGTAGCCGTGCGGTTAGAGGGTATGCCTTTCATTCGAAAGGTTCGAGTTCGAATCCCAACGATTGCATTAAAAAAAAAAAAAAAATCTGAAGAAAAAGGAGACAAAATCAGAGACCTCTATGACTGCTTGGTGAAACTAAACACACAGTGTGGTATGATGGGCTTCATATAGATGGCGTTTGGATTGATGGAGGTGATAGGTTCAAACAAGGGTGAGGTTAAGAAAATCTCAGAAAGGTCAATGAACCACAGTTCAATGCAGGTTCAAACAAGGGTGAGGTTAAGAACCCCTGTTAGAGTGAGGTTAAGAACCCCAAATCGAGTGAGGTTAAGAGCGCCTATTAGAGTAAGGTTAAGAACCTCAGAAAGGACAATAAACCACAGTTCAATGACCTCCATCAAAATGACCATGCCGATTCTGGATCAAAAGTTCAATGACCTCCGCAAAAGACCATGCCGATTCTAGCACAGCCATAAGGTCGTTGACCTCTTGTTCAAGGTCAATGACCCCGGTTCAAGGTCAATGACCTTATGACTGTGCTAGAATCGGCATTTTCCTACTACTCAGTTAGTAGTCTGACCATGAACCTTGCATGTTTCCTGTCAAGCCCTAATAGGAACTTGGCATATTTACTGGGGGCGTCTCCTATCAGTGTTTTGGTGACTTTCATGCCACTGGCCAACAGCTATAGTGCATTTCTGTCTACTTTCCAAGTCTTTACGTTTTATGATGCTGTATATGCTACAGGAAGACACGGCCTGGGTGTTGCCAGTTCCTTTTTTATGCGCTCTTTGGCTAGCTTGCCAGCGATCATGTGCCCTTTTATGCCGCAGTGTCCCGGTGTCCGTAGTATGGTGACGCAGTTCTCCCAAGCGAGGGTGTATAATTTGTTGACACACCCTGCCGCCACCAGGAATGTAGTTTCGTGTGACGATAGTGCCTTAATAGCCGATTGATTGTCTGTACAGGTATAGATATGCTTAATAACAAGGCCCTTCTGCTGGCTTCTAACATTGGCCACTGTGATCGCCATTACCTCTGCCTAGAGGATAGTGATGCCCTCGCCCAATGCCATTGAATAGTTGTCAGCGCCTTTTGCATTCGTGATTTCGATTCGTACACCTTGGTCAGTTTTAGAGGTATCTGCAAACCACGTATTCTCCTCTTTTGCTAGAATGCTTGGCCACTTCTTTTCCCAAACATCCTGTGTGGGTATCAGCGCACGGTATGGCTTCTCAAAGAAGTGTTCCATCGCGATTCTACCTTTCGGCATCCCAAAGCATTTGTCCATCGTTCTCGCCATCTCCCATATCCTTCTGTGGACTGTTTTTTGGGCCTGAAGGTTTGGTTGGCCTAAACGATTAGCCCCCATTATCGCAGCTGATCCTATAGCAGTGCGAAGTGGTGGCAAGTTTAGGAGCCTTCCCAGTGCCTTAGTCGGCGCCGTTCTCATTGCCCCCGTTGCCATCATGCACGCCAGCCTGTGCAGGTGGTCTAGTTCCTCTCTGACTTTTTTGCTAGGTGGACCCGGCCCCACCATACAGTGACCGCATATGTATATATCCAGCGCATCATTTTGGTAGAGTCCCCAGGTCTTGCCGACGAAAGTGCGACAAGCCCAAAGTGTCTTAATCCCTTTTCTTCTGTTATCCGAGACGTGATCTCTCTAGGTGAGTTTTTCATCAAGATATAGTCCTAAGTACTTCAATTTTCCCTGTCAGGGCTAGTTCCGTATATTAAAATTGGGTAGATTTTGGTTTCTAGAATCTCGGCTTTGAGATTTATTGGCATTCTTGACTTCAGCAACCCCCTCATTGCCCAGAAGCTTTTCCAAGCCTTTGACGTCCTCGCTGATAATTCTTTATCTAGTCTTTTTCTCTCTCCTGAGATTAAAGTCAAACTTCTCTTTGCTGTCCGAAAGTAGAACTGTTTTATTTGTATTAATTTTTGGCTACTATTTATCAGCATGGAAGAAACAGATGAAACCATGGAGAAGTAGTAACTATCACAATATAAGAAAATATTAAACGGAGGAAATAATACTCCGCGGATGCATACTGCAATGCACACGTGAATATGAGGAGTCCACAACAAAGAAATTATTTAACGGAAGAAAGGCATATCGCCCAATGACTGAAAATGAGCATTAAATTAAAAATTTTTAATCACGATGAAGAAGCGCACGATTTGTAAGTTTCGGCCGTCCGAGCTTCCGTTTTTGACCTAACAGAGTCTCCTTAGCATCAGGTGGTACCATGTTTTGAAGAAATCTTGAAGAGTCTTGTTGGATTTAAAGGAAGTCTTAGCAGACCTGATAGTCTTGGACGAGCCTAGAAGAATGTTAATGGGTCTTGAACATGTCCAGACGAGTGTTTACGATTCTTAACTTCTTTGAAAGAATCTTAATAGTTCTTCAACATGTCTGCAAGACTCGTAAAGAAATTTCAAAGACTTTTTTGGGCTCTGAAGGAAGTATTCAGAAGTTTCAGTGGACCTTGAATGCTTGAATTATTTTGGATGAGTCCGGAAGAGGGTTAAGGAGTCTTCAGCATATCTAGGAGAATCTGAAAGAGTGTGAACATGATTGGAAGAATCTTGAAGATACTTAAACACGCCTACAAGAATCTTGAAGAAGTATTAAGCTAGATGCACACTACGCTGACGTTTTCATGTTAACACGTCATAACACGACGTATGACGAAAACATAACCATCTAGTTCAATTAAACCGTTCACACTACATTGATGTGTCGTCAGATAACGCATTATGACAACACATCAGTATAGTGCGAACAGTCCAATTGAACTAGATGATTTTGTTTTTGTCATGTGTCGTGTTAACATGTTGTATGACGTGTTAACGCGAAACGTCAGCGTAATGTGCAGCCGGCTTTATACTTCACTTTAAAAGCTAGATGCACACTACGCTGACGTTTTCGTGTTAACACGACATATGAAGAAAACGAAACCATCCAGTTCAATTGGACCGTTCACACTACACTGATGTGTTGTCAGATGACGCATTATGACGACACATCAGTGTAGTGTGAACAGTCCAATTGAACTAGATGATTTTGTTTTCATCATGTGTCGTGTTAGCATGTTGTATGACGTGTTAACACGAAACGTCAGCGTAATGTGCAGCCGGCTTTAAAGAATTTGATATAATACTGTATTATTTGCATATGATTATCGCATGACTTCACGTTGCTGCAGACTTCTGTTCGTAGAAATTAAATTTGTGTACAAAATCCTCCGTTTGTATTCTGCGATAAATAGTGTGAATTCGTGTTTTTTCTCAATTGTAGTATTCCTCCGTTTTAGCACCCTATTTTTCCGTGCTTAATATTACTTCCCTTAATTTCTAGCCCGGCTTTTTGTTTTTAAAATTACATAATGTATGCAAATATAGCTTAAGTCCTAATGCATGCTTAAAACTGAACTACATTACACTGTCTGTCCGCAGTCAGTCAGTTCTGCTTGGTTTTCATATTATGTCGCTTTTGATTCCACAGTCTCCCTATCAACCTCCTTCCTTCCCCGAGATGGAAAGTTCACCTCTTGTAGAGGGAGCTGCCTTCATGGTAGGATGGTTACCACAAAACTTTTGCCTTTAGTTCTTTATCGCTTATTCGAATTGGTTGGAGCCGATAAGTCCGATATCAGTTTCCAGGTTCTGTCACCAGTGAACCTTTCCGGGACGGGAGGGTTTCTCACAGGTGTCAAGGTGCTTGTGGGCTTCCCCTTTTTCCTTCAACTTTTCTCACCCACTGATATTAGTATCTCCTGTCTGCTTCTGCAGTTATGGTGGGGATGCCGATGGTCGATGTACTGATGGTGGGCCCACCCTCTTCTGGGCTCTTCGACTGATGTCTACGAGAACTCTCTGATTCCCGCCAGTCAAGGTTGGTGCACCGTTACCGAAGGCACCGGGTACGAGTCCTCTCTGATTCCCGGTGCTGGAAGTTACTTATATTTACTCGACATTGACTAAAAATGAGCCAGAACCTTGTAAGTAAAATAAGTTCATTCTAGCATGCCGCTATCTTATGAAGCCATCGTGGGTTGGCCCTTGAAATCCGAGCTATCCTTAAGTAGGTAATTGACACACATGAGTGTTTGTACAAGTGTAAGGCCCTAGTGGCGAAATAGTTGTTCCCTTAACTTTGGAAAGACAAAGCATACAATAATAGACCCGAAGCGATGCAGAGAACTATACAAATCATTCCATCTCGGGAAAAACGTTATAGTAAAATAAAATCGACATCTCCTATCTTTCTGTGTCGTTTTTCGGCGTTTTCGATTCCCCGATGGATTCAGTTTTGGCGATTTGTCTTTCAAATTTAATAAACCCCGACTGCGGAACTTTCCTTCAAAATTCTTTCGAAATCAATCAACGCGGCTGAACTGCAATATCCATAATTTCGCATTTTCAAACTTTATCTTAAATTTATACCGTTCCCGGATTTTACCGAATAGCTTTATGAACTAACATTGAATAAATTGAGCGCAGCCAACTCAGAATACGGGAGTGAATTTTTGAGGGGGGAAAGTCACCGTATGCGAGAGTTTTAATTTGTCGAATCGACTGGACGAAAGTTTTTTCTTCCCGAAGAAACGCGATAAATTTGGTCTAAGTTTACGAGGATACTTATTAAAAAGTTATGCAGTTTGGTATGCGACGTTGCTGAAGTATACCAAACTAAAACTTGAGATAAAAACAGGAGTACTTTCGGCTCCTCTATAATGCATGTTTTTTTTTTAAAAAAAAAAATTGAATTTGCGTTAACGCGAAATGAATTTGAACTTTTAGTGTTTATGAGAAACCGAAATGTCGAACACGCTGAACAAATAAAAACTTCAAAATAGGCTCCAGGCTACTTGTATTTGCTGTTTCAACTTTTCCATCGTGTTTTTTTCTTCTTTTTTCTCCGTTTTACCCTCTCTTTCTTTTATTTTTTTCTTACTCTCGAACAGACTGAGAAACTTAGTCGTCCTCAACTGGGTACCCGCTACCCGGCATGTAAGTTGTTACAGTTGACGGAAATTTTTACTTCGCAGAAGACCCAACGCCGTTAAACTTTGACTTATAATCAACGAATTTCCAACTTATTTACTTTCAAACGTTTCCAAACTTTCGCGCTCCTCCATGTCGCTGTGGAGTGTACGTAGACATACTTTTGCTGAGCCGAAAATGCGCGCATTTGTTCTCATCGTGCTTGCGTGTATGTAAATGGTATATAGAAAAGTTTCTCTCCTTCAATCAAGGGGTTCATCGCTTTACAAGGTACGAAAGTTTATTACCATCTTAATCTGCCTGCTCTTGTTTTATTTATTATTTTCCATTCTTCCCGGCTGCCTTGTCTTGTTTTGCCATTATAATGCGCGTGTCTTGGATCCAGAATTACAATTTATGTTAGAAATGGCCACGGACTGAGACAGAACCCACGTTAATTTCGACGACGACGCGAAACGCGTGACATCATTTTTCATTTCTAGACGAGATGCTTTAAATTGCATACCTTCTTCCTTGCCCTACTAGTGCCTGCCTCGTTTTGTATTATGTTGATAGCCATCATAGAATGTAGTACCTATATAGCCAGTGCGCTGAGGCGACTTTCAAGTCTTGCCTGTACATCTTGTCAGCTCTCTCTGATCTCGCTGAGCGTGTAATTTTCTGCTTTCTTATAGACTGTATTATTCATTCATTTTATCGGGAATGTCAGTGACGAGTCTTGCTGTGCAGAAACCGGGGACTAAACCCCGTTAGTAATATCTGAAAATAGTTCCGCTTGTCATAAAATGAACCGAAACCGTACTGGCTAACTGAGAAAATGGCAGGAGGCGCCCTTAGTCGGTACTGGTTAACGGAACGAGTAAACTGGTTGCCTAGTCGTAGTTGCATTGAGGTAGATTACTGAGTCATAGTGAAGTCATGCAAGTTTTGCTAGATGATAAAATCAAAATTTCACTTTAATTTATATTCTTAGCATTTTCCTTACTTCTGTCGGTGCCAGACGTTCTAAAACTTAGCGAAGTCAAGGAGTGTAGCCAATGGGATAGATCGCCCCTCGCCCCGTTTGAATCAAGTTGGTAAGTTGGAAAGATATCCTTCAAATCGAGAGACGGCTTTCTCAAAAGTGAGAAAAGAATGAGTTTTTGCCTAGTTGGAAAAATTATTGGCCTCCCTTTCCAATAATATTCACTTCGCTATCCTGAGGATGTCTCCGATATTGTCAAGTTGATGCAATCAGTGAATTGACGTGATCAAAGATACATCTTACGGATCATATTTCACAGTCACATAACAATTTTGACGTGTTTTATTTTTTTCATTAAGCTACCTGCTATACTATATATTTTTGTCATGATTTAGACATATCCCTAATTCGGTATTGTTTAAAGAACCTTTTGTAAAATCACCAGTTTTGCGATGGTCCTCTCCTCTCGAATGTTACATTTTTTGTATAAATCGTCAAATATTCTAATCGTCCTGTCTGGTCAGTTTCTGTGTTGCAAGATGCGTACGTCTCACAAATGTCTTTTGGTTCCCTGCATACGTGGACTTCCTGCACGCGATCGTTACAAAACAGCGTTTTTCTTCTTATTATTGACATGAGGCATTCTCATTTTTCTGCCTCGATCGGCCAGGTAGGATATTCGCTGAATTTAGTCACACTTCATACTCTTAGAACTGACGAAGATCTCCTTTTACTATCGATAGTTCAATACTCGTGCTTTTTACATTCGCTCCAGTTTTTCTGATTTTGAATGCCCTTGGTGGGGTCCGGACTAAACACTTCTTGTACAAATTCCGAAAAACGTGCAGTTTGTTAGATTATGTTGAAATTCGCGTGGCAGATGATGCATCTGGTAGATCAGTTATTGCCAGTTGGTTTAAGTTACTGTTTTACGATGAGAAATAATGGACACAACACCCTTGCTTCTGACTGAACCTGTATTAAGCAAGACTTTATGTGCACGACTGATACATTTTTTCCCAGCTTGGCTGGTCTAAGAATACGACGAACATTGTGCCAGCTAGATAAAGGGACCGATCCCATAGCTAGCTGGCCGCGGTTCAACATAGGAGCAAGCTGGTGCCGAGTACCATAAGACATCTCCCTCCTTGAAAGGCCACAACTGAATGTCTTTGTACTGAACCCATAGAAGAGCCGTGGTTCCTCAAGCTCGGCTGATTGATGGACCGGAATCGACGACGTTCTTTGTGGGACTCTCGACAATGTTGTTGAAACTGCTGGCATGGCAATGAGATATTTGACCTCGGTGAACTTGGTGCTCTGATGACAAAGGAGGGCTGCTCTTAGAGCTGGAACCCGATAAGAATGCGGTTCCTTGACTAGATGACACCGGAGTGTTATTTTGATGCTAGAACCCGACGACGATCGGGTTGCTGGAGCTGACGCTTTCTCTGGAGAAAGCTCGTGCAACGCTTTTCGGTTACGGCGCAGTTCGCTCCCATTATCTAGGCGAACATCGTAGGAACGAGGTTCCTCTCTGTTTCTGACGACCTCGCCTTTCTGGTCAGCATCCTCGATGTAGACACGTCTACACCTGGTTTGAGCTTACTTAAAGGACGTGCCTCTTTGGCACGATCGAAGTTGCGCTTCATTCTGGTCTGTCGCTCTTTGTCTCGCTTTTTGACGTCCGAGTGAACTTGCTTTTTCCAACCAAAGTCGACAGAAGGTACTGTGGTGGGCAAGTTTCGACTGGAGTGTAACTGCATTGGTGAATAACCAGTTGATGTTGGGGCAGCATGATGATGGAGTAGCGCCAATGAAGATGAGCTTGAGCGGAGTACTTTTTTGGGTATCTTGACGGCCGCCTCTGCCAAACCATGTGCCTGAGGGTAGGCAGTAGATCGTGTTGTTATCTGGAAGTTGTAGTTATGGCAAACTGCTTCATTTCGTCGAAGACGCTCTGGGTCCCATTATCGGTGAATATATCCTCCGGTATGCCGAATCAGGAAAAAATTGATTCTAGGCGGGAGACAATAGTCCTCGAGCGAACTTGGGCAAATGGGTTAGCTCCATGTACTTGAAGTAGTAGTCGATCAAAACCAGGTACCACTTCCTCTCTTCCTTGAGGAGACTGAGTCCTAGTTTGCACCAAGGTCGCTCTGGTAACGGAATAGGTATGAGAGGTTCGCTTTATTGGACTCTTATTTCAGCGCAGCTGGAACCATCTGCAATTCACTTGGCAATATGGGCCTCAAGACTTTAGGCCACCAGACAGGGGTACGTGCCAAAGCGCAGGTCTTGGTCACGCCAAAGTGTGACGCGTGTAGTTTCTACAAAATGGACTGGCGCAGTGACGAAGGTATCCACAGTCGATTTTTGAACAGTGTCAGGTCGCGAGTAATATAGAAAGAATCTTGCAAGCAACGATATGAGGTAAGACTCTCAGGTATCTCGCCACTTTAATTTGGCCAATCATCTTTGATGAATTTGCACAGAATTTTGCCTACAGTATCAGGCTTGCATTTCTCGGACTCGCGGCAGCCTAGTAGAGGTTGCTTTTAGCATTTCTGCCGTGTTGATTGCCACATAAGTCAACTCCTGTGCCTACTTTTTGTGGCAGAACCTGCTGGTTTCCGCGACAACAGGTCTGCTATTGCAAAATGTCTTTCTGGCACATAGACAACTGAGTAATGGTACACCATTTCAGTTGAAGACGGAATCTCAGCAACCTAGGGGTCAGGTCATAGAAGTTTGTTGGTCAATATTGGTACTAGTGGCTTATGACAAACCAGAGCCCAATCAGGAAATTCTGGAGCCTGTTGCGTGCCTACGTGATGACTAAGGCCTCCTTTTGTATCTGGGCAAAATTCTTTCCCGCCTTGGTTAGTGTCCGAGGTACATAAGTAAGAGGATTTTGGTTATCAGACTCGTCTGTTTGCAGCATAACAACTCCAATACCGTATGATGACGCATCACATGAAAATGTTGTAGGACGTTGAACATCGTAAACAGCAAATACTTCCGGGCTGTCTAGGAGCCGTTTCAGTTTCTCGAAGACTTCCTGTTGGCTGGTTTCCCAAAGAAACTCTTGGCCACTTTAACAGCCAACATCGTAGCTCTGTCCGAGACATGTTGAGCTAGAAAGTTTATGCTGCCCAAAACAGACTACAACTCCTTCTTATTGGTCGGAGCCGCTAGGTGAGCAATTGTTGACGTTTTTGCATAGTCAGCGTGGACTTCGCCACCTTCTACGTAGTGACCCGAAATTTGAGTTTCTTTGCTCTGAAGACGCACTTTTCTTTGTTTAGAGTCATGCCGGGTGCTTTGATGCGTTCTAAAGCCGCTTTCAGACACTATCGTCGTGCTCCTTTTCGTCTTTGCCCGTGACAAGGATAGCATTCATGTGACAGACAAATTTGTGGCACTTTCAGACAGGCGTAGCCCAGGACTGCTTGGTCTCGAAGGCCGCAATGTGCGTCCGACTTGTCGATGTTCGCATAACCTGCGGATTACACGACGACGCGTAGTTAGCTGCGGACTTCATCGACCCACGAGCCAAGTGACCCACCGTTCGGGGTATTACCGACGGTATTTTTTTTTTTTTGACGATGATCACGCTCTTTTCGGTGAAAAGCTAGACGACTTTTGTGGGGAACCGGGAGCTGATTTTGGTTTCTTTCTGGGATTGAGAGGTTCGGCCGCTGTCTCGCCGATGTTAAACAGGCCCAACTTTAATTTCAGCGCCACTCGTTCTACAACTAATGCTTCATATTCTTCTCGAGACACCGCGTCCGATGGACTCTGATCGACTTCCCTCGATGTTGATGCTCCAGCTGCCGTCGTCACTTGATCATTTCGCTATGAGCCACAATACGACACGATTGTTGATAAACGGAAAACGGGCATTGTCATCGAATATTTTCTCTTTAATATCTCCAAATTTTTCATCCATAGAGTTTACGAAAATCTTGTAATTAGGTAGTTCCTTTAAAAACATTTTTTAAATCGGTAAGAGTCACTTTATCTGGTGATATTGGTAACTTGTTCATATATACGGAGTTTCTTCCTTGTCCAAATAATAGAAAACATATTTTCGCTTTTTTACTCATTTTTAGATGTTAACAGTGTAACGTTAATTAGCGCTCCTAGCGTTACTAGTTCCGTTCTATGTTATTTCGATCCAGCATGTACAAGTTTGCGTTTTCTTTGCGTTCTATCATCATGATATGATCGACTTTATAGACCGACCGTTAAACAAGTCTCATTGCATTCTGAGTAACAGCTTATTTATAACGATTTTTTTCGTTTGGGTTATCTTGTATACAATGTATATTCTTAATCTGGTATTCGTGAAAAATTCCTATAAAATTGACACTCTGGAATTTACTTGATGTGACAGATGGCTCACCGTGTAGATTAGTTGGTATACAAATATCATGATATCCTGAGAGATGGTTGATTTTTAACAAATTTTTTCACGATGGAATTATCTTGTGCACTTCATGTATCCGTATTTTGGCATTGGCGAGAGAAATTCCTATAAAGTCGAAATTCAGTTGAATCACGAAATAGGCATGATAGATGATCCATATTTTAGACCAGCTGTCATACAAACATCATCATATATCCTGAGAATGAGTTGAACGTGTTTTTATTCTTTGGAATTATTTTGTACACTCGTACATTGCACATTAATATTTGTTATTGGGGAAAGAAATTACTGTGAAATTAACAGTGAGTTTAAATAACGTTCAAATCACATCTTAATATGCGGAGAAGTAGTTGATTTTCAACAAATCGTTTTACAGCTGATTACTCTATCGATGGCCTAAAGCGAAAAAGTTCCATATCCAAAAATGCGAATTTTACAGAGCAGCCAAAAATGGATGTGGAATACGCAAGGGTTGTGGATATACGGTAGTACAGTTACATTTTTGTGGTTTTACACGCAATGCGCTTTAAATTCGACGAGAGGAGTGGCTGCACTGACTGCGGAAAAAATTTATTTTCTCGTGTTCCTAATAAATCAAATTCGACAAAAAAATGGAGGTAAGATTTTTTTCGCTGTAGGCCATCGTTATATACGTCATTATGTATTCATAATTTGGAATTGGCTAAAGGAATTCTTATAAAAGTGACACAGTGAGGTAGGATCATAATGAAATTCTTGTGACTGATAATGTATTTTGTGGATCTCGATTAATATCGATCTTATCGCAGTCTTATGAGCACTTGAGTTTTAAAACATTTATCAAAATCAGTATTAATTTCGGTATCTTGCATATCTGACATTTGGTATTGACCTATGAAATTCTTGTAAAATATCATAAACGATTGATTAGATAATCTTTAAATTCATATGGCTGACGATCCGTTTTAAATACCATTTGTGATATCAGTGTCATCGCCTCTCTAATCACCGATGCGATACGTGAAAGGGTGCATGTAGATTCCGAGCCCAGGAGTGCAGTGTCTGAGGAGCCTCGGTGGTTTCACCAGTCAGATGAGCGATCAGTTTTTAAAAACATTTTTTCACATCAAGATGCCCTGTTACTTATGTAGGTATTTTCACTGTTTCACTGATTCTTAAAGAAATTCCTATAAAATCAATAGTTGGTTGAATCACCTTGGAAGTTACGTAACAGAAGATGAACTTTGTGGTTGAACTTCCACATTCCTATCAATATACATCCACAAGTAATTAATTTTTAAATAATTTTTTCACAAACGATTCCACATAGGTTTGTTTTATCCTTTTATGTACCCACATATGTGATGCAGCATAGAAAACCGCACCATAAGTCGGAAAAAATCTTTCTTTTTCTATTTTATCGAAGGTACTCGTAAGTAACAGTTTCCGCAGGCTTACGTTATCCAATTCGAGATGACCCATTTTTCTATCATGCAAAATAAACTCGAAAAGTTACATGGTCCCTTAAGATGAATTTTTTCTGTTTTTACTTTCCTGAGAAATTTTGTTTTCTGCCTTATGATAGGGTTTCCCGCGCTGCATTACATATAGAAATTCCTGTGTGAAATCAACAGAGTTTATCGCATTACAGTGAAATTTACATGACAAGTGATACCTTCTAGACTCTTATTCAAATGTAAGATGCAAGGACTAAGTCGTGAGCATAAAACAAAATATTAAGACGAGAGGGGTTTTGTTTGCAGCTCATGAATCAACATGCCCCATCAAGGTGTCTACAGGTTTGGAAAATTTGGAAAGTTTGGAAAAAGTCAGGAATTTGAAAAGTAGGTCAGGAAGTTTGTAAATAGTCAGGAAATTCAACAATATTTTAAAGAAATTTGGAAAAAAAACAAAACAAAGAATGAACTCACGGAAATTTTTTTCGTCGTTTAATTTTACTTCAGCACTCCCTAGCTAGAGTCGTCTCGTACAAATAAAAACTGTGCATTGAATAATGTGTCACGGGTACAACAGAGTGAATTAACCGTAGCGTCTAGTAGTATAAACATATAAATATATGTATACTGTCTATACTGTAAAGGTTTAAAGAAGAGAAAAAAAAAGTTTGGAAAAAGTCAGGAATTTATATTTTTCCATTCTTGTAGACACCTTGCCCATAGCCCATCATTTTACACTGAATTCTTGTATTCTTGCTAGTGATGTTAGACAAAACGATTTTTTGTCATTTTTGTCAGGCGAGCATTTCATTTTTTTTAAATTTTTTTATTATTTTTTATTATGTCATGTCATGAGTTTTGTCATGTTTGAGTTCTGTCATTTTGTTTTTTTATGATTTTGTTATGTCATGACAAAATTATTTTGTGATTTTGTTTTGTGATTTTATCAAAACGCCAATACCTGCTGTTAATGCATAGGTATTTTTACATACAATCCAATTCCACCAATGTTATTCCAACAAAGCTTGCATAGTGGTCAATAACTGCATTTTGAAAATTAAAGAGTTTGAACTTCCCATGAAAACATCCAGCAGAACAGCCGTAATTACATTGCTGTCTGGCGGGGAAGTTGATATTTAAAAATCTGACCTAGGTTGTTTTCACGGAAAGTTCTTCAAATTATTACCTTATTAGGGACGTGAAAGAATAGGGAAGACGCAAACTGACAAATAATAATAGCAACTTACTGAGTTTCCCTTTGAATGTAAGAATAAAAGCAAAATACAAGAATGAAAGAAGTGTAAGACAGCAAGAAGGTAAATACTACATGCAGTGCCGATCTTACCATACGGGCTGACTGGACTGCCGCTTAGAGCAGCAAAATTTTGGGTCGGAAAAATTTGCGGAAGGGGAGATGTAAAATAATAAGGCGGCAAAAATACTGCAGCCCAGGGCGGCAATGTAATTAAAACCAGCCCTGACTACATAACGATAATAGGAAAATGTAGTGATGGAAGAGAAAGGTTCTTCTATAAGCTGACTCATCCTTAACATTCTTGATCAGTTAGCTCTTGACAGACTTGTGTGAAACCATATAAAATTCCAGCTGCTCAGGTCATCTTGTCTTTCTATTCAGAACTCGGTTCAATTAATATGAAACGTAGTCTTTTCGAGTATTTAACATTTACCATTTACTCTGAGAACAACAAAGCAGAAATCTGGTTTTATTTCTGTTTATTATTCAATGAGAATCCAAGAAAAGACCTAACGCGTAATGACAAAATGTCGTAACCAAATTTTTTTGTCATTTTGTTTTGTCGTTTGATACATTTTATGTCATTTTCATTTTGGCATGTTACAAAACTGGTAAATGATTTTGTCATTATGAAAAAATTTCTATTGTCATTTTGTTTTGTTATGTCTAACAACACTTGTTCTTGCATTGTACTAGAACTGGTCAATCCTCTTGTCTCAGTAGTTTCTCTCTCATCGTTCTTAATTTGACGTTTTTTCTCCTCATTCTCGGAGTAGATATGCTGGGTGCCGAGCGCAAATTCAAGGGGGAGGCAGTTTATTAATATCTAAAGCTCGTAAGTCCTCCTAGAAAACGATGGGTGAAAAATTTGAATTAATTAACGCGAAATGCCGGACGAGCCGCGACCTCGGAGATTTCTTTTCGTCCGTTCAACTTTTGGTCGAACGTTTTTCGAAAAATTAGTCGCGCGCGAGACACGTAAAGTAAACTGCTCGATCCGCCAGCGCCATTCCAACAGGTGGTTGCGTATTCGAAAACTGTATCACAAGTTCAGGGTAACATAATCGAGCTGAAAATAAATCGGGCGGGCGATTAACTCGCGCAAAGGCAAAAATCGAAACACTAAAGGCTGCCAATTATCCGCTGGCGCACAAATGTCCGCGAGCGGGGCAAGGCCGCGAGGGCTCCCCAAGTTGTAAATGAGCGATTTAACGGCGGCGTTAATTTGTTGGCGACGCTTTATAGGGCGAGGGGGGGGGAAGAGATGATCACAGCCAACTTGGGTGGCGATGGGCTACAGTACTCCCCGCAGATACAGCAGTCTTTCCGAATTACGCTCTTTCGGTATTTCGCAGGTTGGTTTCTATGGCGACAAAAGCGTGCCCAACTGAAACAACTTTTATGATTGATGCCTGTGAAAATATTTACGCGGTCGAAAATGTTCGTATTGTCTAGAAGGAGCGTGTGCTTACCGCGAGCGATTGTCTTGGAGTCGCATTTGCCAGCAACGGCAGAGAGTTAAAAAAAAAGAAGAAAACGACCCCGTAAAGGCACCACTTTGAAACATCAAACGTGTCGGGGGTTTTGCTGCGCCATTTCATGGGATCGGCCATCGTCTCTTGATTCTTCAAGTTACGATGTAATCAGTTCGTGGATTCCATCACTAAAACTGCGTGTATTGATGGACCGACATCTTGTGAGGGTTAGCCTACACTGTGACTGAACTGTAAGTGGACTGCTCTAATGTGTCCTGTCAGGCCGACAAATGGAGGAGAAAGGATAATGAGTGAGTAGAAGAAGAAGAAAAATGTGTTTTGTGAACAAATTACGAACCGGATGTGCAGGTATGCAGAGACAAAAGACGTTTGTTAAATACTTGCACCGTGCTACGCAGAAACGGACCAAGTAAACAGTTACACCCTGTTATCACGGTATGTAAATTGAGTGAAGGTTATAGCCGCACAAAATACGGGCCTACAAAGAAATTTTCGATTTGCGGTCATTGCGTTAGTTGGCAAATTTTAGATTCACGCGCACCCCCCCCCTCCCCCGCTCAAAATGAAGACGCTTCGGAACGCCTCTGCTCCCGCGACTTCACGTGATTATTGCTAAGTGTCAGTTTGTTTTCAGTCTTTTCTCAACATTTCTGTTCAGAAGACATATACGTTCTGCCACAATTGTACGTGTATTTTGTGTCATGTGCAAAGTAGCCCCAAAGCCATTTAACTTTACCAATCGACTTTCAGACGTCATAACTACCGACCCCCGAGCCCAAGGTCATTATGTTTGTAATGGATGTTTTCCTCACACGGTTCACTTTCCAATGATACCACTGTTGATATCTTTCAATAAACTTCGTCCATTTACCCCAGCAAAAAAATTTAAAAAAAAACTAAGAAAATGTGTAAAATAGCCCCAATTTACGGTATTATTATTTTCAGTAAATTGTACCAGTCTTTCCCTTCTGTTGTATCATTTCTTGGGTACTTTTTTAATAATTGATTGGCTGTATCTGGAGATGAGTTTCATGTCTTTCAAGGACAAACTATAGGGGGCGGATTTGGGGGTTAAAACACCCCCCAATAATTTAGCAGTCGATAAATTTTGAAACTGTTCATTAAAATTTTTCATTTTTCATGAATGTTTGTTTGCTTGTGTAATTTTTTTATCAATTAAGAAATATTTCGATTAAAAAATCGGCCAACATTTCTTCTCCACCTCCCCAAACTGAAAGTCAAATTTAGTTTCTGAAAATGGAATACCCTGGACTCCTGTCAGAGACTTTTTCTTCTTCTTCTTGACACCTTCTTTCAGAGGTTGGCCATCCATAAGGCAATCCGGATCTGTGAAACGACATTACGGAGAATGTCAAACGATGAACACCCGAGCCATCGACGCAGGTTCTTAAGCCACGAGTTCTGCCTTCTTCCCACAAATCTTTTTCCGGCAAATCTTCCCTCAGTGATGACGCGTAATAGTTCATATTTCTCGCCTCGCATGATGTGGCTCAAATATTGCAGTTTCCTGCGTTTGATGGTGGATAGTATCTCAAAATTTTTGTTAATCTTAGTCAGTCAAAAGCCGCAGGTTTCAAGCTGAGTATCGAACGTTATCTGGAAAGTAGAAACAATCTGAGAGTCGGTAGCAAACGTTGAATCTCGAATTTCAATGACTATTTTATTTTTACTAGATTCTCTGTTTGACCTAGAGCCTGAAATTTGAGAAAGTTGAACATTTTATTAAAATCTGAAAGTTGAAAGCAAATGACTTAGGTATTTTTCAATGTCACAAGCTGAATCCGATGGCAAATGTTCTATTGTTTAATTTACGGGCTTAAGTCCCAGTAATTATAGGAGGGAAATTTAGTCTGGAACAAAAGTCAAAACTCCATGTGTTTTTTCCACGAGAACGAAAGGGTGCATGTGGCTCGGATTCCCCTAATCCGATCAACCTAAAACTTTGTAGTTTTTATTTTATTTTTTATTTTTCTATTTATTTATTGAAACCAATTCAAAAGACGAATCAGAGGAAATTCAGAAAAAAAAATCACCTAGAACGACCACCTTCATGTGTAAAGGAAGTTGTGTGTTCCTCTCAAGTATTACTAACATTTGTATGCTGATGTGCGCCAATGTGAGTGCTTGGGGGATAAGGTGCCAATCTGCATTTTCAGGACAAAACGCCGGGAGGGGGGATGAAACACCCCCAATAATTATGCAGTCGGCAAATTTTGAAACTGTTCATTTGAATTTTTCATGTTCTGAAAACGTTTATTTATTTATTTATTTATTTTTCCAATAAAAAATATATTGATTAAAAAATCGGCAAATTTTCAAATAAAAAAAAAATCTGTCGGTGAATTTTTAGCTTTTAAAAAATATCTATAGGCAAATTTTCCTTTTCCACCTCCCCATACCGAAAGTCAAGTTTCGTCTGTGAGTATTTTGTCGGTGCTTTTCTCGCAAGTAACCTTACCCTCTCCCCGAATATTTTTCTTATTCGTTATTAATTTGTTGTGTTTTTCATTTCCTCAACCTATTCTATCTATTAAGTTGTGTATCATTTGAGACTGGTAGTTGTGGATGATTGAAGCTCTTCTCTCGTTGTAGTCCTCTGTAACTGCCCGCTGACAGTATGGTGTAGTGCTGCCATTTTTTGTGTTGTATTGGCGGTTTTTTGGAACCGGGAAAATCTCATCTGTTACCTGCACCTTTTCCGTTTCAACAAATTCAAATAGACTAATGAGCGCCGCCCCTTAGGAGTTGTTATGTACGTCCCATCCTGATTATTTCTGCCAAGAACATCTCCTTACCTACTAACGTTTTCCGCAGTCCGCCATAATGAATCGAACGATTACGATTCAGTAATATCCAGTTTGTAATCATTGAAGTTACCGCTTTTGCTGAAAAAAACAAACAAAAAAACAACTACTTAAGTACCTTTTATAACCCCGCACCTACTTTGCACGAGGTTCACTCATCCTCACTCGCTTGTGTTAATGTCCGGAAGAAGGAAACTTTTTCCTCGATCGAAAAGTACATGCACAAAAACCCGTACCTAGCAGGGTTCGAGATCATTTAAGAAAATTACTCGTACGATTGTCAAGCTGTTGTACTTTCCAAACTATCCGAATAAAGCTACCGGAATTCGACGACACCCTTCTTACGCTTTTTCGTGAGTATGTATGTGTACGTACGAGTATGCGAAAGTTTCCTTCATCTAAATGAAGTTCGAACTTTACGAACAGAAGAAACTGGACGAGTTTTACTATATATACATCTACTCGGTACGTGCGATGCGCTCTTTCTCACAGGTCATTCGGTTTAATTTTGGTACTTCACGCTCTGCCCCCGGACGCGGTATACAATTTTGAAAAATGGAAAGGATTGACTCCCACGCGCGCGGGAAATATTTACACCGCTAATTTACGTCTCGAGTTTCCTCCGAAGGCGCGTAAAAGTGTAAAAAGAATGTGGCTCGGGCGACCCCCGTTCACCTCGTAAAGTGTTTTAAACATCGTCGATTTACGATAAATTTCGAACACCTTTTCTCCTTTTCTTCCACGGCAAAAGCTGCCCGCTATATAAGTGTATATTTACCGGAGAAACCTAAACCCCGTGTACTTAATCTCTTTTTCGATATTAATTTGCTTTCTCTTTCTTCCCTCTGTATCGTCGACGTCGTCTTGGTCGCCGTTTCTAACTCCGTAATTTGAGTTGGCGCACATGCGACATATAAATATACGGGTACGGCGACGCCGGCTTTATTCGGTAGTAATTTGCAGTCGGTATGGATTGTGGAACCGAAAAAGGAATGCAGCCATTTTCCGGTCCTACGCTTTCGTTTGTGGGCCTGTTTTTTGTTGACACGGTCAATAATAATTTCCCTTTTATCGTTGTTTATCTTATCGCCGTCCGTCAAAATTCCCTGCGGAAATAGTCTGATTTCTGCAGCAAATTGAAAATGCAGTAATTCATTTGGCAACGCTGTTTATATTTTATTGTTTTCTGCAAATACGGTATAGGTTTAGAAAAATATCAACGCTGCCGAGTTTCAAATGCTCGGGGGTTCAAAAATGAATACAAATAATTTGAAAGGTGTAGTCTCTGCCTGGCTATTTCTTGCTTAATGTCACTCCTTGCACAGTAGGATGCGTCAAAAAATATGAAATTTGATTTTGAGAACGCAGTAAAGTAAGGGAACCGGTATAGTAAGCACGTTAAGCCGATCCGTTACTTTGCTACGTAAGTAGGATCACTTACAGTGGCTGTACAAAGTTGAATAAAATATAATTTGAAAGAGAATTATTGATTTTATTGCGTGTTACACTTAGATTCTTCTAAAATTCATTTATGATTTCTTTTTCCTTCAATTTTTCATTGTCCAGGTACTCCAGTAGTGAGCACTCTAGAAATGGTCGAATACGACTAAATTATGTTTATTTCGAAATTTACATGCGAAGAAATTCATTCTTCCGTAGGGTGTGCCAATTCACAATTTCTTCCTTCTGTAGTCCAGAGCGCGTTCGGCTGTTATGCCATCTTCACTGGAGTACCCTAACACTTTTCTCTTTGTCGTCCTGTATTTATAGTGGTGTGCAGTACCGTATGGTAAACCTATTTGGTATGTTCCCATTGGTTCTCTGTGGTTGTGTAGTCTGTCCAATCAGTGAGTCTTATGTTATTAATAGTGCTGTCGATTATTTAAAATATAATCGATTGATCGGTTATTCCAAAATTAATCGATTCGATTGTTAATCGAAAATTGACCAATTGTTTAATCGATTAAAATAAATGACGATTTTATTCGATTAAAATAATTAACGATTTTAATTGATTAGAATAATCGACGATTTTAACCGACGACAATGATCGAAGTCTTGACTCGAGTAAACTGATCGACAATTTTATTTGAATGAAGTAATCATATTTTGTACATACTTCCTGCATGTTGGTTCAAATAAATATAGTAAATGGCAAAATATTCCTTTTATGTATGTATACCTATATATATGTAGCGCCGAATCCATCAAATTGGCGATTTCATCAAATCGGCAACAAAATTTCAAAAACGTCTTTGCAAAATTTGCCGAATTTGTAAAATCGGCAGGTTCTGCTGATTTTATGAAACAAGCAATACATTTGTACCAAATTTATAAAATCGGCAGGTATAGGATCCCTTGGGACCAAACGTGAACACCCAATTCTCAGGGTAATAAGTGAACATAGTCTAGCCTTCTGTAGAAACAGTTTCAAAAGCAATTTTGAACGACAATGTGTAGGGAAATCCTTCTTCTATGATTGTGAAAAATAATCTGACCTATTCTCATTTAGAATTAATGAAAATAAAAATTAGCGTAAAACTTCCCTTTTTTAGGGAAAAATGGTCTTGCAATTTGAAAAAGAGAAAAGGAGATTGCTTACGATGTAATCATTATTTCTTGATTGTTTTTTACATTTTTGAGTGACAAAAAGGATGAGCTTTCTTTGAGTGCTCTCAAAAACTGATAAGTCTTAACCAGTCAATAACTGAAGAAGGTAAAATTTATGGGCCTGAAAATGAACCACCCAGTGGCAAAAAAGGAAACACTGTTGGGGCAAAAAGTGGACGTATTATTCTGATTGATTTGATAGAATATTTTGCACGCGCTTGTATAGTTGGTAAATCTGCTCTGAAACCGCCTGCACTCTACGCATTCAACATCTTTCAAAATTCACACAGCTTCCACCTCTTTTTCAGAAGTCTTTTCATCTTGATCCATTAGGTTGAACTCAAAATCAGAGTCATAAGAAATAACTTCACTGGCACTGTTTGTAAACATATATTGAAGAGCATTTTTTTCAAAGGTACAGAAGGAGTTTATGTCTCATTTTATCAGTAAAGAAGTCATGGTTTAATAAGTCAATGACATTATTCGAATTATGAGTAATACTCGTCTTCATTTTCTCCTATCATAGATTTTACTTTCCAGTAAGCACGTGAAAATTGTGACCTCATCCGTTAGGTGCCCTCATCAGCAACAATCATGTATTACTGATTTTGTAAAATCGGCAAATACTTGCCTATTTTATAAGTTCAGTAAAACATTTTGCGGATTTTATCAATTTGGCAACAACTGCTCTAACGCTACTGATTTTATAAGATCAGCAAAATATCTGCCAAGTTTATGAAATTGTCAATTTGATGAATTCAGCGTAACATATATATACTTACACTTTTTTTTTTCAATTGAAAATTTGACATTATTCAGGACAAAAATAAGTGTGGTTATGAGATTTTTACAATAATCATTTGCAGTTCACAAGTTCATGTTCATCAACTTCCGAGATTAAAGAATTATATGAATTAATCGCAATTAATTCAAACCGTCGATTATTTTAGACAATTAATCGTTCAATCATGGATCGATTAATCAAAGAGCGCGCGATTAATCGACGATTCGGGTAATCTTGTTTAATTGACGATTCAGGTAATCGATTATTCGATTAATCAATTACAAACGTTTGGTCGATTAATTTAAAATTTTAATCGATTAATCGATTAAAATCGACATTACTAGTTATTAACTGGAATAGATTCTCGCTTTGGAAGTTAGTTGTTGTGTTCATTAGGTTGTTTTGTTCTGTTTTTGCCCTTATTATCTCAAGTTGTTCTTTTAATTTTCCTTTTCTTGTTTGTTTTCTATGTATAGGATTTTATATTTTTCTGTCAACTTGCGGTGGTTGTGTCCCTGGTCGTGGCAGTGTTTTCCAAAAAGTGACTTGTCATCCTTTAGCTTCTGTGATTTTTCATGTTCTTTTATTCTAATTGTGAATTTTCTGCCTGTTCCTGTATGTAGTTCATGTCACAGTGTTCGCAGCCCAGTCTATATACTCCGTTTCTGTTGTTCCTGTCCTATGTTTCTGTTTCGTCATTGCTTATTTGTCTGATCAGAGGTGGTCTGTTTCCGATTCCGAGTTTTATGTTGTACTGGTTGAATATTTTCTGTATTTTGTATGTATATGTCCCTTTGAATGGTATTGCCCCTGCGTATTTGCCTGTTTTTGATGTTGTTGGTTCTGTGTCTGTACTTTTTTGTTGTATTGATTTGTTGATTATTCTGTCTACTGTTTGTGGTTGGTATTTGTTATTAATGGCTATTTGTTGGATTTTGTTAATTTCTGTTGTTCTGTGGTTGTTGTCGTTTAATATGATTACTCTGTTGCAGAAGTTGTGTAGTGCTACTATTTTGTATTTGATGGTGGAATGAGTCATTGCGTATTTTTGCGTCCGTGTGTGTGGGATTTCTATTAATGTTGTACTGTATCTTGTTATCTTTTATTTGTATTGTTAGGTCGAGGTAGTTTATGGTCCTTTTGCCCTTTTCCATTGTGAACTTTATGTTGTTAATTATGCTATTTGTCTCCGGGAGAAATTGGTCCAGTTGTCTGTCTGTTCCTGTCCAGAGCTGGCAATATTGTCGTCTTATGACTAAATTTGGGTTCACACATTCCTAGTACGTATGATGGAATGTAAATTTTGCATGTTCGTCTGCACAACTAATTGTGATCCCAGAGGAGGGTGCCTGAACAGGGTAACTTCCGTAGAAACTGATCCCTGCATCTTTGAGATCTCCCTATTGCACAGGTATGCGGATACTCAAGTTTTCATTATACATAGTTATGTACTATTCTGTGGTCGATAATTCGTTGGGTTAGTGTAAAAAGGTGCTATCTAAAATTTTTTCACAAAGCGACTTTTTGACGTTGGATAGGGAATTTTATTATCTACAAGATACCATACGGAAATCTGTAAAATATTGCCTCAGTTCAACTGGAAACACTAAAAACAAAATGGGTTCAAAATACACTACTAACAAAATTCATCATACGAAAAGGTTTAAGAAAAGAAAAATGGAATATTTTCATCTCTGAGGTGTATTCCTAGTTGAATGTTGAAGCACTGTTATGCTATTTTTAGTTAAACACATTTTTAACAACTTCGTCGTGGTTACTCCAAAACCTTTAAACCTCTCTCCTGTAAAATTTGTTTTTTTGCAGATAGCACCTTTTCATACTAACTCAACGATTTACTCTTAGGTCTTAGTTGACTTTTTTCCTAAATTTCCTCGTGTTCCTCATCTAACTCAATTCCAATCATTTAAAAAAAAAAGTAAATTTTTGATTGGAATAGGGAAACTTGTGTCATAAGCCCCTTCACTTCTTATGGTGAAAATATGTAAAATTTTGACTTTCCTAAAGACAAATTGTTTTTCTCGAATCCTCAGTGTATTAGAAATTTGTACTCCAAGTTCTAGACAGCTCACTTACCGTGATTCGAAATGAAATAGTATGACTCCTCAATCTGAAATAATGGCCCCAGGAGTCATATGTTCAAAGATAAAATGTGAGATACAAGTCGATTTACAAATTTTTGAGATCACTAAATTCGATTTTACAGGTAATGTTTAAATCCAGTTCTTTGGTATGCCACCAAAGGGGCCTGAAGTCAGATAATGGTAGTTTTTTATAATGGTATTTGATTTCATAGTTTTCAAAGTAGGAATTTACTCCCCCTACCCCCCCCCCCCAAAAAAAAACACAACAGTTTCACCAAACTGTATAAATCAATTGCTGCCTTATAAAATTTGTATCGCTGGGCCCCATATAGCGGCATATTGGGAGATTAGATCAATAAATGAGCAACAGAATCTAATTCAAGAATTTTGAAACTAGGGGTCGCATTAAAAAATTACCCGCATGACCTCAGAAACCTATAAACAGATTTCTATCTCCAATGCTGTTTTTGACATGAATATGTCTATTGGCTGGCCCTCATCCTATTTCCGACTGACACCAATTCCGACCGACACTGAACTTGATTCCAGTTCAGTTCATAATTCAGTTCAGTTGTGCGTATTGCGTAAAGCCAGTCAGTATGATTTAGCTCTTCATGATCACAAATAATTCAATTCAGTGGTCCACATTTCTATGGAAATTATTTTTTCTTCTAGCCATGTGCTCATTGATCTTGATCCTTGCGGCGCGGCTGACCGATAGCTGCGGTCGGTTGATCGAGATCGACATTCTTGTATTGACTGAATGCGTAGAACATGTTCAGTAACTATAAGACATGTCCATGTATCAATGTATCTGCATGCAGTGTAGATCATCGTCATCAGTTTACTGATGATATAGCCTAAACCCTTCCAAGAGGGTTTATACGAACACACCCAGAAAGTGTTTTTTTTTTTGGGGGGGGGGGTGGAGGCTTATGAGTTTGAATTTTCAACATGTATCGAGATGATACATCAAGGATAACAGCTTAGTTTTTGTGCCGGCAGGTAGCGCCATAAACAGATGAGATAGGCTGGTGGTCTATATTGCGAACGGGTCCATATTAGACTACCTTACTTTACAACTGGTTTTGAGGTGATAACAGGGTCTGGAGTTACACTCTAAAAAACCATTGAACATGAAAGCAGCAGCCCAAGAAACAACCAAACGATGTGATTGGAGCAGTTGTAGCTATTATCCCAATTTTATAAGGTTAAAGGCCTCTGTGGCAACATTAGGGTGAAGGTTCCAGTCAAAATGACATCAGAAATAGCGGCCAAAGAAGGACCTAATGATGTTTTTGAATCCTTCATCCCCCTTTGGGAGCCACTTGTGGACACATCATTCCAGATAGAGGCACGAGTTCTTCTAATCCAGTCAGCTCCCTCGGCGTACAATTTTTCATTTTAATGAAATCGCTTTAGTGCGGGGGGGGCGAGAAAATTTTAATGCTCAAAAATGATGGCCTCTCTACCAGATACATACAGGGCAGGTGTACCTAATGTGGCCGCTAGGGGAGCACTTATTTAACTAAAGTCTCCTTTCCGTTTCGAGAAGAGATTTCGGTGTATTTTGCTGTGAAACCTGATTGCCAACATTCTCTTGAAAAAAATGTTAGCCGGTAAACACTGGAGAAGAAATACCCTTCAAAAATAAAAAGTACATATTTTAAAACATCTTACAGATATGTGTTTCCAAAATAATAATAATTATTATTATAACAATAATAATAATAATAATAAATTGACCCGGAAAATATATTTTTCTTAACATGACAAAAGACTTCACAGGAATATTTTTTGAAAAAAAAAAAATCGTATAGGAGATGCTTGGGTACTCTTAAGATTTCACAAGGGGTGTACATGAACAACCTGTATTTTCGAAATTGTATTAATCTGCATTGATGAGCTTCCTGGTAGAATAACCAAGTTAATTTTTCGCAAAACTAAGTCAGGTTGTCTACCGATCATACAAGTCATACAAAAATCGTACAGTTGAGGCAGTGGTCATACAAGTCGTACAAAAATCATACAGTTGCCTCTAATTGCTTACAAATTTGGTCATTCTTCCGGAACAATCGTAATATTTCTTATCAAAATATTACCAAATTTAAATTGAATCGAAAAATTACATTCTTTATAATAATTCGTTCGTTATTATTTAAGTTTCTTCAGAGTTTTTGTTTGCAATTAGCATGTTTTTGAATTTATTATTTTTCTTTGTAGGAATTCTGTTCAGGCGTGAAAGTGTTTCGAAAAAAGGTCGGACAAAAGTCACACAAAAGCCATACTAAAGTCGTACAAAGGTCATACTTTGCAAAGTTCGTATTTGGTAGACACCCTGGATCTGTATCAAAAATTGAAATTGAGGAGCCCTATCGACTGGTACTATTCATTAAGTCCCTATTTTACTGTTCTTGCGCTCCCAGTAAATTATGTATATTAAGTAAGTTCTTCAAAAAAAATTTAATCAGTTGGTGAAGCTAATTATACGGACTTGGTTAATAACACTCATGCACTTCTTAATTTAACTTCCCGTATTATGGACTTGGATAATTGGGCTTATAGACTAGGTTAATTTAATTGCCTGGCCTTTTAGAATACTTCCTCGCAGGTGAGTTTACATTCACTTGTTCTCCCCCCCCCCCCCTCAATGCGTATTCAATCGTTTCTCTAGTTAGGCCTGTAATTGTGGAAGAGGATTTCTCGCTGTTGCCCGTCTACGATTCTGGTAGCCCTTTAAAGACTAGTTGGTGAACATATCTGTTCACGAAAGCGTACTATATAAAAGAGGTTACACCGCTGGCACATAGGCCGTTTTACGACGGAAAGGAATTTAACCTATTTCAAAATTGCACTACAAAATACCGCAGTTTCAATAAATTTGAGTTTTCGTTACGGAGCTTCATTCTTAGCCGTAGACAATGGAGTAAAAAGCCAGATATTTATCGCGGTTTTAAGCGGGGGCGTCGAAAAGGAATGCTATTCTACTCGCGATAACAGTAATATAACTTAAGTCACCGCCAACATACGTATATTGCTCGACACTATAAAGCATCCAGGTACTGGTATTTCGTAAAGCATTTAACTGGTTACGCATGTGGGTGCACCTCCACATCAGAAAACGAAAATTCGGAAAGTGAATGAAATTTCTATCCCACAAAAACAATATTTATACCTGCTACATAAAGTCCACGAGGATTGACCAGATGAAAATATGGAAACTAAACGACACAAGAAAAATGAAATTACAATAACGGATGAAAGTCGTAAGAATGAAAGTACACCAACTTGAGTATGCTGATGTCCACAAAGCGCACCCGCACAGTACCAGTCTTTCTGATCTAATGGTAACACGCTATGCGATTGTAATGCTTTTTTCGTTTGAACTGGTGGGAGTTGCAGGATGCGCTATGTTCAGGGGCGTATTAGGGCAAGAAGCCGCTCTTGACAATATAAAATCTGCCGCCCCACTTGATTAGAAATACATTGTAGGAGCACATGGAATCATAAGTGCGCCGAATTTATAATGACTAGGTGACTGTGAACTAGGCTGCTAAAGTGTGAATACCCTTTAGACCAAATGGCGGACTTAAATTCACTTCGTTGTTCAGAAAATAATCCTTAGTTTAAATTTACTTATATTGATTGAAAAATAATGCTGAATAAAGAATAGGCATACGTCATGACAAAATTTGTGTAACAAAACTACAGGGGGGAAAAAAATGGAAAAATGACTGAAATAAATCATGAAACAAAAATTACAATTACAGATTTACATAGTGCGTTTTTGATCAGTTCTTGGTTGTCACGGTACTAAAAATTTCGTACGCTTTGATAATTCGGAGAATGGCTATTGTTTCAATAGTAATGGACCAAGAATGCCTTCGCAGTAGAAATTTTTTTGGTAAGTTGACTGGGAAATTTTTGCGAAGCATTTTTCAATAGGAGACTGATAGTTATTAAAATCGGCTGTATCTCCTTTTTTGTGTAGAAGTATAATTTCAGAGAGGTGCCACTGTTCACTTATCCAATGTTTGTAAAACATGTATGAAAATTCTTAAACATAAAATCTATTCAATTCTAGACGCCCAGCAACCTCTCGAATAGGAGGTTTTAGGAAAAAGTACAGCACTATTGATCACATCTATACTTTAGGGTAGGTTTTTGAAAAGTCGAAAGA
This sequence comes from Acanthococcus lagerstroemiae, assembly GCA_031841125.1. Taxonomy (NCBI): domain Eukaryota; kingdom Metazoa; phylum Arthropoda; class Insecta; order Hemiptera; family Eriococcidae; genus Acanthococcus; species Acanthococcus lagerstroemiae. The sequence goes on along the minus strand of CM063110.1, from coordinate 62,353,059 downwards.
ATTTCAATACAAGGGAGTAGTCATGTTTATAGACTTTCATAAAGCTTTCGATTCACTATACCATGATAAAGTTTGGATTACATTAAGCAATGAAGGAGTTCACTGGGAGATTGTTGAAGTTTTGAAAGAAATCTATTCCAAATCGGAAGCTATCATCAGACTGGATGGAAATGAAAAGAAGTTCAGGATTAGGAGAGGTGTCAAACAGGGTGATCCGCTATTTCCTAACATTTTCAATGCAGTACTGGAGGAAATTTTTATAAAGGTAGACTGGACGGGTACCTATAAAGGACTAAAATAGGGCTAAAGTGTGATGTCGGCAAATATAAGTACCTAAATGATTTGAGATTAGCTGACGGCATTGTTATTATAGGGAAAACAGCAGGGAACTTGAAGCAATGGCAGAGGATTTGAGGAGAGAGCAAAAAGTTTGGTTTAACAATTGAGCGAAGAGTATGAACTTCGATTTCTCAGATAACCACGACCAACGAAGAAACTCAAGAAGTGTACAAAAACGACGGACGTTCGAGAATAGGACCGAAAATCGAAGACAAAGACGGTATAAGAAATGATGGTGTGAAAAATAGAGATAAAGGGATGAAAACATTTGATAAAACGACTTTTCCAACAGGTCGAATTTTAGGTTCCTTTTTCATCGGGTGCTTCTTGATTTCGGTCATCGGATCGGCGTGTATTTTTCTATTTTTATTTATTTTGTCACGCTCATTTTTTTTATTTGTCGTCGAACCAACTTTGAATAACTCTCGAACGTGTGTTGAATTACCAAATCTGCGCATGAGAAGTGCTCTCATGTCTCGTTATCGAAAGTCCTCGAAAGGCGAAAGGTTTGGGTACAACAAATAATGTATACCTACGTTCGCGTCTCGTTGGATATTAATTTATCGAAAAGGGAAAAATAAAACAGTACCGGCGCTGCTTTTTGGCTGGTTTCCGTGTGCAATGATAAAAAGGCTCGACTGTGTAGGTAAATAAGATATATCACGCCGGAGAACTATTCGGTAGACTTACCTACTCGAAGTCGGATATGTACCCGCCCGGACCACAAAAGCGTACTTCGCTTTTGTCAGCCCACCGTGGAGGAGGTATTCCAAAAGTTAGAAGTACCATCTTGAGAGTATAAACCGCGTATAGTTTTCCGCGAACAAAGCAACTAAAAGCTATAATTTATTCATTGATTCAGTTATAGCCGCTTCTATACGCTTTTAATAAAATTAAACTCGATGGGACTGGCAGAGAAAAAGAGACGAAATTATCTGCGAAAATCGAAATGGATTGCGCGGGTACAGACGAACGAAATCTGAAAAGCTTTAAATCAGATTGCGTTGTTTTTTTTTTTTTTACTTAAAGAAGGCAAACTGATAAGGTGGTGACTGGAGTTGAGTGTTGTTTATTTATGGAGACCATTATCTTACGATATGTGGTTGATCGATCATGTGTAGAATAACAGAACTCTCTGCGACGGTATAATTTTTAAGGAAAGCTTTGTGAAAATACGCTTGACTGACGTTCGTTATACCGATTTGCAAGGACAAGAGCATCGATTGGAGGCTCCAGAATCAATTTCCCGTGAACTATAAAATGGTAAACTTACACTAGCAAACTGGTCGAGTTTGCGGAAGTGAATTTGGTAAAAATAATAGTGGAATAATCTATCTGTATCATACTTCATCCGATTAGCGATTACAAATTCACTAAAGTACGAGTATTTTACGCGCATTTGAGAAGCCCAGAATCACAACTAAAAAGATCCTAAAGCGCAATTTTACACAGGAAAGACAAAAACCATGTACAACGACTCGTACGCCACAGATTTAGCTGAAAGTTGGACTGTGTGTTCTTCGACTGGTTAGTATCAACTTCTAATCGAAAAATAGTTTGAGAGTCTCGTGGGAAACCTTACCCCCTCTCCCCACAAAAAAATGAATGTTGTGAGTTTTGACTCCAAGGTCTTAACTTTTTACCGAAAGCTAATCTTCTGGTACTCGATACTAGCTAGCCCAATTGTTCTACAACATGATGAAAAACGGTCAACGTTACTATTATCAACCTTTTTGCATCTGCCATACCCTTCACCGCAACTGAAAGCTGGAAAAAGTGAAAAATGAATACTGCAGCTAGGAAAAAAGGTGCATCGCGTTCTGACATAATATATTTCGAACGACGAAGTTCTTTTTTCTTCCTCATCTACCGCATACTTGTGGATAATAATTACTGTGGAAATAAACTCAAAAATGAATCCAGTGACTCAGAAAACATTGTATCAATTTATTTGAAGTTCGCACCTCTAATTTCTTGATCGTGACCCCCCCCCCCCTCGAAGTGAAGCCTATTGAGTGGGTGGTTGGGACGAAATTGAGACAAAGAGAATAGATGTAACGTGAACGGATTTGTATTTTTTTTGTTTTGTTTTTCATTTTATTTTCGTGAACTGTAATGAAAATATATTATAGTTATTTTTACCAAAAAATAAAGCAGATGCTAATCATCTTCAGAAAATTGTTTTCACTAAATTCTAAATAGCTACTATCCCCTCAGAATTTTTGGTTTAAAAAAAAATAGCTAGTGTGTTTTTTTTTTTTTACCTTTAGCTCTTGAGAGCAACACATTTCGGAGAACCCGTTTTGTGAAGCACCCTACTGTGTACATTCGTTTAAATTTGTATCGTCATCGTTTTGAATCTATAATTTCGAACATGAAATATCATGTTTTTCCAGTGTCAAACAGGTCAAGTCTAAAAAACAAGAGGGGTAAAACGCGTCAAGTCCACTTTAATATTTTCACAGGTGTGATATGGCGAGTAGAATTTCTGCCACAGAATTGTCAATTGTTGAATCTGTCTTTTCACTGAATAAAACGTGAAACATTTTTTTCGTCTAAAGAAATTGATTAAAGGTCATTTGGACTATTGAAGAGAGAAAAAAAATCATTGTCCCTAAATTTATCGACTGAGTAGACATTTTTTGGGAAGGGTATGGGAGCTTCTCGCCTTGAGTATTGGATTGAAATTTTTTTCTTCCTTCGCATGACTCAACACATATCTCTGTCAATATTTCTTGTGAAATACAAGGAAACTGTTGTATTTATAATTTTCACTGAGTTATGACGAGAGTGCGGCGTAATATGGGGGAAAAATAACCCAAATATGCATAAAATATGCGACTTTTTTACCCCAAATATGACCAAAATATGCGTTTTTCCTGGAAATATGGAAAAATATGTAAAGTCAATATAGGTATCATTTTACAGCTTTTTGAAAGCCTCATTCATAATTTATTGTTGTTCAAATTTTATTCTGAACTGAAACGCCTGAGAAAACTGAATAAAACTCAAATACATTATTAAGAACGAAAAAAGAGACCATCATCTCGAAAAACCTTTGATTTGGTAAATAAATTATGCATACACCGTTTCTTCACGGGCTTCAGTTCGATCCGAAAAAATCACCGTCGAAGCTCTCTTCTAGGCTTTGTATGTATTACGAAAGGTAACGCTCAATCTGGTGTTTCAGTATTACCAAACTGCCAAAAAATAATTTGCTAAGAATTTTTTTTTCAACTTTTGTTTTTCCTATAACATGAGTCGATTTTTTTTTGTGCAAGGATGAAACGCAAATAGCAGTATTTTGGATGAATTTTGTAAATTTGGCAAAATGTGTAAAAATATGTAACCCCCCCCCCAAAAAAAAAAAAACAAAAAAACCTAATAATTGTTATCAACTAATTAGGTTTCAATATTTTCGGACATTAACAAAGGATCAGTTAACGAGATTTTAAATGTCTGGTTGGCCGAGTGGATAGCGCGTTGGTTTCGGAATCCAGGGTCCCGGGTTCGAGCCCCCGTAGCAACTCGCCAGATTTGGACCTAGGCCACTGTTTCGGCCAGCAGGGAAGAGGGCTAAGATAGCCCTAACAGCCTCCCCGACGTCTCTGAAGTAATGCTCGAAAGGGCGGATTCCGGGGCTCGGGTTGACAAAGTATGTTATGTGAAAATTTCTACGAGGCAGTAGTGTAGTCAAGAGGGGGTGAAGTGGGCGAATTTCCTCCCCCCTCCCAGGCACCTGAAATCGAATACCTATAAAATAAGCAAAAATGAGCAATTTTTCAACTTTAAAATGCGTTTTTTCGAAATCCCATTCTCGATCCATGAGTCCCAAATTAGTTAAATACCCGAACGGGCACGGTCTTCTATTGATAGACCAACCCAGCCCGCAAATTTATCAGTCTACTTTCTACTTTTCGTGTCGTCCATGGCGTTTAATTTTACATTCAAGTGTACCATGAGCCTGTTAATCCATTCAGTCGTTTCTTCTGTTATTCGACCTGAATTCATAGGCTTGACTAAATAAAGCTGCAAAATACCTCTATTATATAGTACATATGAAATAAGACTCACTATGATCAGAATAGGCCCGTAGCCAGCCATCTGCAATAGGGGTGCTGACTGTGTACCAAGAGGGCTTGAGGATACGCATAATATAATAGGAGAAGATTTCTACGAGGCAGTAGTGTAGCCAAGAGCAGGCGAAGTGGGCGAATTACCCCCCAAAGCACGTGAAATTGAATTTAAAATATGCAAAACTGAGCAATTTTCCGCCTTTAAGACACGTTTTTTCGAAATCCCAGTTCCGATCCAAGAGTCCCAAATTAGTTAATCAAGTTTTTGTTCTAAATTTTAAAATGTTTCTGTGATATTAATTCTCTTCGTCCCTTCTGTCTTTCTCGTTCAACGTAATTATGATTTTTTAAATTGTGGTATCTTTGCCAGGGGGCTTCAGATACCTTTAGAGGGGCTCAGCCCCAGGTTTCCCCCCATAGCTACAGGACTGGATTAGAATCAACTTCTGATAGTCCGCTATCCGAACTACGGCTTGTCACCGATTACAATGGACTACCGACACAGAGAATTGTGGATCCACTTTAATTCGCCTAGCAGTCATAAATAATAATTCGTTCCATAATTAAATGGAACTAAGTGTATGTTAAAACATGATAAACAGAGTCACTAAGTTCGCAAAGACTGATATGGAGGAAATTTTTGTTGGCATATATGTAAATCGCTTCCCTCTTAAAATTGGGCCAATTTATGGTTCGTGGACCTTAAGGCCGGTTCAGACTAGCGCGCATCAGCTGTAATGCAACATGTAAAGGCCGGTACAGACTAGCGCGCATCAGCTGCAATGCAACATGTAATGTAACATGTAACAAACAAAATTCGGGCGAATGCGCGCATGTATGGACATCCATACATGCGCGCATTCGCCGGAATTCTGTTTGTTACATGTTTAGGCCGGTACAGACTAGCGCAACAACTGCAATGCAACATGTAATGTGACATGTAACGAACAAAATTCGGGCGAATGCGCACACGTAGGGACGTTCAAGGCTGTGAACCGGAATAATTAACTTAACGGATTAACGGAAAGATAACGTTACCAGAACATAATTAACGGAACGGAACGGAACGTAACGAAAAGAATCAGTCACGGAATACCGGAAACATTTTTACCCGGTAAATGGGTAAATCTTGGGGTGCGTTCAGATTGAACAAGAGGACGCACACTGGGTGAAGGGTGAAGACCCGACTTTTGTGTGATAATCTGACCGCCTTCAGGGCTGCCGTTCCGGCAACACGGCATAGTGTGAAACGGGCCTTAGACTCAGTATCAGTCTATCAGTAGATAGCAATAGAAGTTCTCAGTTTAACCCTAATGTATAGTGAACTAAAGCCCCTTTTGAATTTCGATTTGTAGATTGCTGAGATAAAAAGTGTATAACAGACACTGGAAATACTGTAGGGTACAGTGTATATAAGACCTATTTCACTACTTATATAATTTACGTAATCTGATCAACACCTGTGTCAGTAGCGTACATGTTCAACATCCTCTCATCTATCGTGACTAAAAAAATGAACAACTTTACTTCTTCGCCCCCCCAACCCCACCGCATATGTTTACCAAATCGGCGCCTCTAAACAAATAAAAAATTAGGAAGCTCCACAATATTTAACTATTAGTTCCTTGTTCTTCAGTGAAATATAAACGTATAGAACGAAGCAACAAAGTGGGCGTAATGTGAAATTCTTATTGGTTTATTATCTTAATTAACATTGGTAACGGATACCTTAACGTAACGTTACCGAAACAATACCGTAACCAGTTGTAACGTTATTTACCGGGATGAAGCGGTAATAATACCATGTTAACTTAACTAATCCGTTCCGTTATCACAGTCCTGGGGACGTTCATACATATGCGCTCATTTGCCCGAATTCTGTTCGTTACATGTTGCATTGCAGTTGATGCGCGTTAGTCTATACCGGCCTTATATGTAACGAACAAAATTCGGGCGAATGCGCGCATGTATGGATGTCCATACGTGAACGCATTCGCCCGAATTTTGTTCGTTACATGTTACATTACACGTTGCATTGCAGCTGATGCGCGCTAGCCTGTACCGGCCTCTATATGCGATCAAAACCAACAGTCGCCGCCGTAATTTTAAAAACACTTTGATCCCTAAGGCCCATCACACATGCGCGAAGCTACATGCGACGTTTTTTCGTCAACATTGGCTGATATGAATGAGCACACACTACAGCGACGTTTACTCTCATGGTCAGTAACATTCACCTTTTCAGTTTTGCCATCTGATTGTCCATTTTGTTGAACTACAGGCATCATGACAAGCGCAATGATGAAGGGGCGAACCTAGTGGTATCCAAAAAGTACAACAGTATCAATAGTATCGATACTTGACTACATTTGATATTTATTGACACTTTGACTGGAGTATCGATACTATGTAAGAATTTCTTTAATGCTATGAACATTTTGTAAATTTTAAGTTGAATCGGTGATATTTTCCTCGTTGGTTCCTTCAAGTGTTTCATTATTCTATTTTTTAGTATTAGTCATCTTACCTGGTGATTTTAAACCACAAATTTCAATTTTCATATTTAAGAAAATTTTTTGCTTCCCCGTTAGTTCCTTCGCATATCTTAGTTTTTAGTTTATATAATTCTTACCATCTTACCTAACGGTTTCGAACCAAAAAATCTAATTTTATGTAGTAAAAAATAGATAGTAGTTGATTTTAATTCTTTTTTTTTTGTTGTTTTTTTATTTGCTAACTTTGAATTAGGTACCAATTCTGTTTCAACACTCAGCCTAGCAATATCGATGCTTTTTTTGTTCGATACTTGACACCCTTCTAGGCGAACCCCCTGGTTTCAACTAAACTGAAAATGAAACCTTTTGCTCTGGATTTGAGGTCACAAATCGCGTAGAATAACATACTTAAATGAAATTTTTATGTAGGTGCGTAACTTCTTGCGGTGTCCACAGTTTCAAACTTCTTCATGAACACTGCTTTCGCTCAGTCTCTGCCAATCTATATCACTGTCCAGGTGTGAGTACGACTGTAAGCTGCGTAGCGTGTATCGAATTGGAAATGGATGATTTATTCGATGGCATAGCATCGAAAAGGACCAGCAGGAGTCTTTAACGCGTCGCCATTTCAAACGAGAAAATTTCGTGTATCTTACCTCACTTGTGTACCAGAACACGTGTAGGTACTGTATGCAGTATGGTATGGTGCATTATTCGTACACGAAACCGTTATTATCGAGAGGTTCTTTGAAATACCGCACGTTCGCTCTAATCTGAACAACCTTTGAAAGAGAACGAGCTCCCCTAGCCGCGAGAATACGCAAAAATGATCTGTAGTCCTTTAAAGGGAACCAAAGAGACAGCGCCAGGAACAGCGAGAATGTAATGCAGATGTGAAACAAGAAAAAACGTAAAATATGGATAATAAAACACCGTGGGAGAACTACCCCCAACTTACATTAATCGTGTATCTACTTCTATTTACGTACGTATTAACGTTTTCCTGCAATGCAATGTGTATACTTCGTCGACGTATTCTCCTCGTGTGCAAATACTGGCTTTTGTAGCAATGGTTGCAGTTGGGTACTTAGCATGTGTTTACTGTTGCCGTCAGCACATAATTCAGGCGTCGCGTTGTTACAAAACACAGCGCACTAATATTTTTAACTCGATGTGTTTCTGCATCGATGTACCTGACGTTAAAATGCAGATTCCATTTTCCCTCCGCCTTTCCATCGAACCGCGAATAAGTTCGGTTATAACTTTTTAGATAAAAACGAAGTGTTGCCACGGATGGGCGATATTATTTGATTATATCTTTTATATCCTTTGTACCTTTAATATCAAATATTGTACCCTGGTATCTTTAGAATAAGGTATGTTGATCTACTTTTTTAAAATGGCCCCTACTGCCCCAATATATCAGTATTGAATCCAGAAATCGCGGTTAATAATATATTTCAACCTTCTACTTTTACTTTTCTCAGTTGAACTTCTTCAAAGTTCAGCCAGTGTTGACTCGCAGGGATTTCAAAAGAGGTCCAAAAAATGAATGGAAAAATTCCAGTGCGTTCAACAAAGAACGAGGATGTCAAATGTCAGAGTTATTTGGAAATGAAGGAACTCACACAAGATAGGGAGAAAGGGAGAGCTGCATCAAATCGTGATAACTTCATCATCATCATTTGTCCTTCGCGTGGACAGCAAAAATTTCAAAGTTCTGTATACAACGAACTAGTGACCACGTCAATGGGCCATCCATATATTGAGTATCTAGGGCGCCCTCCCAAAACATTCCAGTGAAAACATGCTGAAAATTTAACAAAAAATTGTTTCAACTTTGCGATGTTAAATCATCCCTAAATTTGAGTATTACCTTTACAGGGTGTCCATTCTTTGGAAACCCTGGAAAAGTCAGGGAATTTTGGAATTTTCAGCATGTTTCACGTAAAAGTCAGGGAGTGTTGTAAAAAAATCGATTGCGAAATTTTGCAGGGATTCAAACCGACTCAATAGCAAAACCTTTGTTGGTGGGTACCAGACTGATTTCATTTATACAGACTTTCAAAAGGCATTTGACAAGGTAGACCACAACATTCTTTTAATAAAATTGCAGTCACTTGGCTTCTCTTGTGAGTTAATATCGCTGTTGAGGACGTATACTTTTTGAATAGAGTAACGTACATTTCAGAGGAGCAATTTCCAAATCATATGTAGGTATTTCAGGGGTACCCCAGGGATCTCATCTCGATCCACTCCTTTTTTGATTTATTTATTAATGTTATAGGTGAATGCCCAATGGGCAGTTCTGTAAATAATAAAAAAAATGTATTAATGATCTTCCCTTAGGAACTACCTCGTCCTTCTTTATGTTTACGACTTGAAGCTTTATAAATTAATCGAAGATAGTGCTGACTTCATTAAGCTCCAAGATGATCTAAACATCTTCGCTGCTTGGTGTAAATAAAATAACTTGCCTCTTAATTCAAAAAAATGTTCCCAAATAACCTTCACTAAAAAACAAAAACCCCGTAGCTTTGCAATATACCATTTATTTATTATTTATTTATTCCTTTACATTATGGACGCTGTTACAGCTACGCTGAACGTGCTCCCGGCCCTTTTTGGGCAAAGGTATATCTCACCCGCTCCCATTCGGATCTCGTGGTGGCTATGCGGTTAAAGTGCTTGTGCTGAAGGAAGCGGTCAATTTCAGTTCTCTACTTCATTCTTTGGCCTCCGCATCTTCTTGTTCTGAATGTCATACTCCAGAAGGTCACTCTGTGGGTCCACCTGTCAGGGTCCATACGAGCCACATGACCCGCCCAACCCCATTTCATATTCCTGTGGTATGTTATTGCGTGTTGGAGTTTTGGGATTTTCCCCCTCATCCTTTCTATGTTAATTTTGTTGATTTTTTTGTACCCTAGAATAGCCCTCATCATCGCATTCTCGGTGGAAGTGATCCTCAATTTTAGTTTCTCATAAAGGGTCCATGTTGCACATCCGTACATCATTGTCGGTAGTACCGATGCATTGTACATCTCGGCTTTCTGGTTTAACTTGAAATTGCCTTTAAGTATATTTTTTAACATCCAGAATTTTTTCCATGCCCCCTTCACCCTCCTCCTGATCTCATTTTCCATTTTTTGTTCGAATGCGATGGTTGCCCTAAATATATTGTTTCGTGTGCCCATGTAATTTCGTTGTCTCTGATTTTTATACTTTTTGTTGGGGTCTCTCGTGCCATGAATACCGATTTTTTAAAATCAATTGTTAGGCCGGCTAGATTGCTGTTAAAGTTTAGTTCGTGAATCATTTCCCTTAAATCAGAGAAGGAATCCGCAACCAAAGTCACGTCATCAGCGAAACGCAGGTTGTTTAATCTCTTCCCGTTAACCTCCAAGCCCTTGCTGCCCCAGTTTAATCCCCGAAACACCTCCTCCAACACGCAGTTAAAAAGTATTGGTGATAGGGGGTCGCCCTGCCTGACTCCTTTCCTTATCCCGAAGTAAGGCCCCAGCTTGTCACTTTTTATTCTGCCCATAGAGGACATCCCTTGCAAAGCAAATTGGAGATTAGGGACTTGGGTGTTACTCTTGACTCTAAATTGTATTTTATTCCTCATTTCAACCATGTAATAAAATCTGCAAGATCCATACTCGGCTTTCTTGAAGAAATGCCCAATCATTATTTATAATTGATACCATATTAATTCCGTATTTCTCGTTAGCAAAGTCTAGACTAGAATTTGGATTCATCATTTGCAGGGTGTCCATTCTCTGGAAAACCTGGAAAAGTTACGAAATTTTGTCCGTTTGGAAAATTCAGGAAAAAGTCAGGGAATTTTGGAATTTTCAGCATTTTTCACCTAAAAGTCAGGGAATTTTGTAAAAAATCGACTGCGAAATTCTGTAATATTTCAAACAGATTTTACCCTATTTGTTATAAAAAAAAATTTTCCTTCGCTTCGCTCAGGCAATTTTCTTATCTTTTTTCTTTCACAGGAGAAGGGTGTGGGTAATACAACCCCCTCTCCATCACAGTAGTAGATATAACAGAGTGTGTTGGTGTGATGAAATCGTTTTCATGGTATTCGTTTCGCGTCTACATCTTTCTATTAAGGCTGCTATATACTTAACGTATTTCGTATTTCGTGACTTTCACAAACCATTTTACAAAAACTATGAACAGGGAAAATTATTTTATGTTTCGACACATTTATCCTGTTGATTCATGTAGGGAATATCCATCATATCTTAATGATTCATGTAATATGCAGTCAATTGGACCCAACTTGATTGGACATATTTTGACATATTTTGCTATTAAAAGCATATAAATGCATATTTGTTTTATTTTCCTCGGTTTTGGGCATATTTTGGGAATATTTGGCCATTTTGGAGAACTTTTCGGGAATATTTCTACTTTTTTGCTGGAAAACAATAAAAACATCTGAAAATTCGATAGGAAATGAAATGGCAGAAAGTAACGGTTGGTTGTACATTGGCGCTCCTACATTTTTTCATGGTGCAAATCCGAATGCTGATATGAAGTTGTACTTTTGAATTATGTTATCTGTGACATGTGTTGATTTCTTTATCTGTGATGGATTTAGTTTTTGTGTTTGTAATTTTTGACCATAGACATGGTGTCATAATTATTCAGCTTGGAAAGTCCTGCACTTTGATACCCATACTGTGTTACTGAATATGTTGAGCATATTTTACACGTGAGGGAATATTTTGTCATATTTTGGCTTTTCTTGGGGAATATTATGTGCGCATATGTTACTGTTCTTAGGACATAAAATAATTTTCCCTGAATATGAAGAAACGCGTACCAATCCCTATACACTCCTTTCAATATCAGCTGTTTCGTGTTTCGTGTTTTCATCTCATCCCGTTCGCGAGAATTTGAAAATCGGCGCGAAAATGAAAAAATATCCGGTCTAGCTTTTCTCCCCAGTGTAAATATTTTTTTGAGGAAGTCGTAATGAAACGAAAAGTTGAAAACCAATTCACCTTCTGGGACATCCTGCCATCGGGTTTTGCTTCGGTTCCCCTCTCCTTCGCAAATGTAGATAAGGGTGAATGAAAGGGACTTCCGAGAATTTGGAGAAAGAGCAGTGGGCAGCTAGAATTTTCTTAAGGGGGTAGGGACAAAATAAGATTTTCAAGGGAGAAAAAGTCGATAACTGAGGTATTTTTTACAAATCGCCAATATTAGAGAACTATATGTAGAAAAATATTGGTGGGCACGTCCCCCCCCCCGACGCTACGTCACTGGGGAAGAGTAATTAATCCACAACATTTGAAAAAAATCTAAAGACCGCACAGTAATAATTATCGCGTTACGAAAGAGTCCATTGCTTTCAAATATATGACCTTTTATTGTATCGGTCGATACTCTTAAATTGGAGCCTCTTCCACCTCCCCTGGTGCCATAATTTTCCAGATCGTAACCACCTTTTTATTTTCATGGCATTTATCGTTAGATATGCTGCAACTTTTTCATCTGGGTTCCAGAATTCATTTTAGTAGTTATGTTCCCTCCCTCTAAACCATTCAGGCCCCACGAGGGAAGGGCTAATTCCGGTTACTCTAGTTTCCCTCAAGTTCCAAATTCTTTACGAGATTCTGAAGTCAATTTTTTGGACAGGATAGTCAACCAAACTCTGAGTCGCTGATTTCGAGAATCGCCTCAGATTCTTATCCGACCCCTTCCAAAGCACTGTCGCGTAGTACAGATTCAGCTTCTCCAGTGAAAAATTGCACGAAGCATCGAAATAGGGGCGATTTTGTGTGGCTGATTTCGAATATCGCTGCCGAGTTTTAATCTGGACCAAATTTAAGTTCCCGTGCTTTTTCAGTTAAGAAATTTTTACGACGTTATTTCCTATTAACAACACTTTGAATAAATAAAACTGTATTTTTACCCTATTCGGTGGCTTTAATTAGAAAGGGTAAATTCCGAGTCAACCGTTGCTTGTCTTACGCTCTTGCTACCTCATTGGTCGCACCAGGAGGGACAGGATCCAAAAATTACCCGTAAAACCGAATACAACGACCTCGAAAACCTTTAAATCAATTTTAGAATTTTATTCTTTCAGCCCCCTCTCCCTTCATGGTCGACATTAAGTTACACGAAAAAATCTATGAAGTCTTTAATTGACATTGCACCCTATAGAGCGCGTTTTCATTTCCACCATTAAATGTTTACACCCCCTCTGCCTTAGATTCATAAGCACACGGTAGTTAGGAAAAAGTTTGTGGAGTCATTGACGATAATCGTCGCTCACGATGTCCGAAAAAATTTGACCCCCTTTAACCCCCCCCCCCTCTTGAATGTGTAATTTCAATTTGAAGGGTTGGGAAAACTCGAAAAATTGGCCTGGAAAACCTGGAAAAATCAGGGAAAATCATTTCCGAACAAAAATGGACACCCTGCTTGAAAAGACTTTGCAACTCAGTGAAGACTTAAACAACCTTTTTTTCGGTCAAGTACACTAAGATTCGTTAAATATGTTGTTAGCCTGTGCTCAGACACCTGGAGACTCGGGTTAACAGTCAGAAACGAAAACTATTCTGCCACTCAAAATAACGTGGTATTAGCATGAAGCTGAAAATTTGGCCTACTAGAGGAACGAATTAGAACTGGCAAATTTTGGCATATAACACTAATCTTAATAGGGGGGGGGGGAGTGTCAACATCACGTCCATAAAACAGGAGCACGTCCCTGACTCGTATTTTATATTAGGTACCCGGAATATTCAAAGTGCAATCGCTCAGTCTCTCAATCTGACAACTATGAGAGGCAAATCCGATAAAGTGGCTGTTTTTCAGACCGCGAGCAGTGTCCTGATTTACGTACACCTTGTCTGGGATGAAACGAGTAAGCTCTCGGTAAGCCGACTCGGCTCCGGGCACTTGCGGTAATCACGAGTGGGACAAGCCCCGACGACTGAATCGAGTACATGTACCAGCGACATTTACACGGTCGTAATCCGGCATTAATTTCGTTTCAAGCGACCAACACGAAAATGGGCGCGAGCTGCTCGCTTCGTCGAGTCCAACCGACCGTATTGTAAACAATCCGCTTAAGCCTGGTAGCGATTTCGCATTGTCAATACGAAACCATCGAACGAGAAAGTTGATTTGGAAACAAAAAAAAAACAAAAAACGACCCGATTGTTTGGATTTAATTTTGATTTCGTCGGACTCGTACGTATTATGTATGCGTAAAATTGTACTCACTAAAGCGCGTACGTGTATCGAAGGGTCTGGATGATTGAACGGCTGTATATAAGTGACACACAGCATCAGGCGGTGTTTCACAACAAAATATAAGAAATTAATCCCTTTATCTTCCCCTCGCTCCACTGATGGTCGGATTTATTGCAGCTCAAAACTCCGCTTCCATTATTGCAACACGATGCACAACATATTAACATTTCAGCTCGAGAGCCGTCATATAATTCTCAGTATCATGGGACAAAACCAGGCGTAAGTGATTAAAGCAACTAATAAAACAGTTCTGATAAATCGGATAAAAATAAGTTCTTTAGAAAGTGGGGGGAAAAGACACACAGGGCTGCTAATGGGTAACAAACCACAGCATCTGCCATGTAAAGCAGTCACTATTTGCTGCACTGATTTTTGATTTATTTCACTCGAAATGACTCAGGCTTGGTCATTGTCGGTTTGCTGTGCTTTTCTGTCCATCAGTTTTGATAAAATTCGGTCAAAGTTGGCAATTTTTACCCACTTTTGGCAACATTTTATTTTTTTTCATCGTTATGCAATGGCGTAGCTGAAGGAGAGGTCGTGGTGGTCTACCCCCCTTGTGACTTCGTAAGATAGGGGTTTTCTAACTTGAGCACCCCTTCTGACACCTCCTCCCGCTTTAGTCAAGAACAGACCTCCCCAACTCTGAGCGGACCACGCGTTTTGCATTTGTATATTTAAGATAGTTTGAAAAACTGGGTTCTATGAAGTTCAACACCTATATCTCAGGCCCTAATTATTGCACAATGCTGGTTAAGGTCTTAAAACACTCTGTGAATCAAGTTCCTTATGAATCTTTTTTGATCACTCAAATCCGTTCAGTCTGAGGAGAGTTATGAGGTAACATCCAATTCAATCTCACTACTCACACGCATTTCTTCCACTCATTTGTCCATTACTCACGAACTATTTGACCTACAAAGTTCATCTTTGTCCAAAGCTAGATGCACACTACGCTGACGTTTTCGTGTCAACACGTCATATGACGTGTTAACACGACATCTGACGAAAACAAAACCATCTAGTTCAATTGGACCGTTCACACTACACTGATGTGTCGTCAGATGACGCATTATGACGACACATCAGTGTAGTGTGAACAGTCCAATTGAACTAGATGATTTTGTTTTTGTCATAAGAACACTCAGTGAAGCAACCTCTTTCATATTACTTTTTGATCATTCAAATCCGTTCAGTCTGAGGAGAGTTATGAGGTAACAACCAACTCAACCTCACTGCTCACACGCATATATAGCAGCAATGTTACTACCAAAAGGACGTACTGTTCACAGTCGTTTTAAATTACCTCTGAATCTGCACGAACATTCAATATCTGGTTTGAAAGTCAACAGCAAAGAAGCCAACAGTATCAAGAATGCAAGAATCATCATTTGGGATGAAGCTCCAATGGCAAACATGTACGCTCTGATGTGTGTAAACAGACTATTGAAGGACATCATGGAAAATAACGTGCCGTTTGGCGGCAAGATTATAGTTTTGGGTGGAGATTTCCGGCAAGTTCTGCCAGTAGTTCCACATGGTTCGAGAGCTGCTACAATTGCTAATTCCATCAAGTTTTCTCCTTTATGGTCTATATTCATGACGCTGAGACTGACCCAAAACATGCGAGCGGAAGCAGGAGGAAAAGAGTTCTCAGAATTCTTGCTGCAGATTGGTAATGGTACTTTTCCTCATTCTGACTCTGAAAATGGGGGCATTATAGAATTACCTGCAAGCATAATTTCTCAGGACATTATAAGAGATGTCTACGGTGAAAAGTTTGACACTCCAGAGGATGTCCTGAAATTTTCTAATGTTGCAATTCTGGCACCAAAGAATAATCAATGTCAGAAGATCAACGACAAGATTTTGGACTTGATTCCTGGAGAAGCCAAAACCTACACAAGCGTGGATGGACTGATCAGTGAAAATGACAGTGAAATCCTGCAATTCTCCGTTGAATTTCTGGATAGTCTGGAGCTGACAGGTTTACCACCAAATAAATTACATTTAAAAATTGATGCGATTGTTATGTTGCTACGTAATATGAATGTTGCGGCACTTTGACTGCTGAATGGGACACGACTAATTGTGAGAAACATGTACACGAATGCACTGGATCTGGAAATAATAACGGGGGTGGAGTGCGGTCGACGGATATTACTCCCAAGAGTGGACCTGTCGCCAGCAGATTGCACCTTGCCTTTATCATTCAAAAGGAGGCAATTTCCAATAAAGTTAGCCGTTTGTATGACGATCAACAAGGCCCAGGGACAGACGCTGGAGAAACTTGAGATATACATATCTACCCGAGTATGTCTTCAGTCATGGACAATTATACGTAGCCCTGTCGCGGACAACTTCCTTTTATAATTTAAAAACCCAAGTACAACCTGGAAGCTATAAAACTGAAAATATGGTGTGGAAGGAAGTCCTGTAATATGATAATTTCATAAATTTTTGTAATTTTCACTTTTTTTCAATATTATATAGAACAGAGAGAGATATGTGGTGCGCTGCTAGTTTCGATTAATTCTGATTAATTATCGTCCGTTTAGATCGGTTTTGATCAGATTTTATCAAATTTGGTGGGTTTTGTAGAATTTTTGTTCAAGCCACCATTAAACTGTTTCTGTCTTCATTTGCTCATTTTTAGGTGTCCGTGGTAATTTTTTTTTTTCTTTTTTTTTTATCTTGTGTAGTCAGTTTTAGCTTGAATTGCTCCCGGTTAATTGTTTTGGGTAAAATTTGATCAAATTAAGTTGTTTTGGGTAATGTTTAGTTTAAGCAGTTCTGGGCGTTTTTTGACCGGTTTCGATGTAACTTATTTAATTGACTCGTTGGTTAGTTTCCATAATCAAACGTGATCATTTTCGGTAATATTTGGTTCAAGTCGCCCCTGGACTGCTTTAATCAGTGTAGTCGAATTGTATCAGATTTATTTGTTTTTGATCATGTTTAGATACAGCCGACTTTGTTAGTAAAAAGGGATCAAATGGACCTATACTTTAGAGGGTTTGACTGGAAGGTAACCTTGGAAAATGAGGTAGAAAAGAGGGAAATGGAAAATGAGAGCAGAAGAAAAAAAGGAAGACTCGTTCAATTGTCTCGAGAAGACTGAGTGGAAAACATTTTTCAGGTCGGCTGTTTCGTAATGATTGGTCCTTGGACTGATTTCACCTAAATTCAGTTCTATACTTCGGGTGCTACAGATAACAGTCAACCTAGCATTAAGAATTATTGTGAGAACCAATAAGACTGGCAAACTTATATCCACGTTGTATTTCATGGACTTTGGACTCCCTCTGTATGTGCCACAATGTTACACTCAAGGTCCAAGCGATATTAAAAAAGGATTCAGTGACCTGGGAATCATTACAAAAGATACCTCGATGTGATAATTCCTTCTCAATGTAACTCTACAAGAGTCCACTGTAGAGACTAGATCGTTTCCAATATTCAGCCCAGATGAGAGAGATGGAAATAAAAGCGTATATAATATTATCTGTATCGAACCAAATTAATTTGTAATATTACTAATGAAATTTGTACTTTTTCTGTTCCAGGTAAGTTTTGAAACTTTTGCAGAATAATTCAAACGATATAATGATTCATACACCGCGTGAGTATTGATAGATTACACCAGATTTGTTCGGAAATCAAATTAGAACTGAACTTGAGCGAATAGAGGTAGGAATGATACAAACTGAACAGGTCCTTACAGAGTTTGAATAATCTTATCAAAATCTCAGAGATACCAAATAAATACAAAATACTATCTTAAAAAGGTCTCAAGGAAGTTAAACAGTCTTTGAAAGTTTTAAAGGCTTAACCAAGTCCGAGAAAGTGTATCGAAATTTAGGTTTCGGGCGTCCTGATTTCGACTATTTCGTTTAATTTTTCGTTTGCCCTGATAAGGGATATAAAATTCCAGGTCTTACTGAAATCAGCAACAATTAAGCTTGAACCGGAATCGGATCGAAACTCCAAGAAAATAAGTATTAGAAACCAGCAACCGAGGAAAGAGTGATTCAAATTTCTGAGTTGACTCAATTTTATCAATTTCAACGATAACACTTCGATTTTCGGGGATAAAATCGAAGCTAAATGAATGTCTGATGAACCATCGAAGAAACCCCAATTTCATTATTTTGCTCAAAATCACTCCACTTAAAATTCCGAAGTTTCTGGCAAGACAGCGCAAATCGGAAGCGAAGAGGCGAAATGGGAGCTCAGACTAGCCTCAATGCGTCCTTCTGGTTACTGATGCGATACTCGAAAGGGTAGTTTTCAGGGCCAGAAATGCGGTGTCTGGGGAGAGCCACTTTGGCATGCGTACATCGTCATACACTCCACCAAGTAAAACAGATTTAAGTTCGCTTAAAAAGAGAGAGGCACTCCGTGCTGAAAAAGAGACTAGATCTTGCCATTTGGAGGACTTCGGCTGTCCCGCATTGATCTAATTTTAAGAACAAAAGAAGAGAAGAGGCATTTTGTGGAACAGTGCACATCGTTATAATTTAGAAGAAAATACCCAGTAATTATTTACTTCGCCTATTTTACTGGATGACCAAAAATTCATAAAATTATCTTTTCAGTTGAGTTGGAAAAGTCACGTTTGAAATTCCAGCAGTTTTTTGAAAATTACCTCGAATGTGTAAAGAAATTTTGAAGAAATTTCAGAACTCATAATTCCTAAACATAGAAATGCTCAATTTTCGAAAAATAGATGAACTATTGCCGGGAATCGATCTACTTTCACCGAAAAGAAGTTTAGAATTTTTTCAGATTTTTTTGAATAATATTCACCCATAGCGTCGGTGGCTTGAAATTCAAAAGTGAAGATTTTTTTTTTCGAAATTGCCTAACTGACCCAGAATTTGTATTAAAAAAAATGTTCGGTCGTCTTGAAATTAAATAACATTTTTATCTCAAAAATTGTTCCCCAATTCAGAATTGAATTCTTGATCTTGGGCAATGGCATGATTCCTGAAAAATTCCTAAATACCTATAAAAATGATCGACTTCAAACTTCAAGCCATTGGCAGTACAGGTTAATACATTTTCCAACAAATCTGAAAAAAAAATGTAGAATTCTTTTTTCAAAATGTAGAACAAGATCGAGGGGCGACAACTCGCGCATCTTCCAAAAACGAGGAGCATAGCAGTTTCAAATGACTTAAATTTTATAGATCTGTCACTCAGAAGGGGTCAAACTGATTTGACAAACCGTCGAGAATTTTTCGAATGCAGAGTAACAGCTGGCGAGTCGCCTTAGTCATAAAAATAGAATCCTTATTTTTTATTTCATGTCAAATATTGCATTCGGGCTCTTCAAAATATACATCGAAGTTTGCTCTTATTTTGGCAGCCTCCGAATTTTTCTCATCTTCAGGCATCTAGTCTTTTACGAAAAATTAATGTGAGCTGAGTTAAGTTTCAAGATTGTTTAACAATCTGAACCCGAACCCCAGGAAGATAAGAATTGCGGAAAATACCAATTTTGCGTAAAATTATTCGAAAAATTTCACTTACTTACACAGTATACAAGTATGAAACGCCTTTTCAAAGCCCCCTACTTCTCACAGTGAAGCTCTGAAATTGGAAAAGGAAGGGCAGAATATAATTTGATGCGAGAATCGATTTATAAGTTTTCGAGGTCGCCGATTTTGAGAGTGATTTTCGAATCTGAGCCCTTCGGATTGACACACTGGAGGGAGCAAATAATGCTTGTGGGTGGCTTCCAGTTTATAGATTTTCAAAGGTCGACGAATAATTCGATTATAGAATTTATTTTCGGATCCTACCCTTTCCACGCCATTCCTCGCCTCCTCACTCTCTGCTGCTGCGCTGCGGTGTTACTAAAAAACTGAGGGGAGATGAAGCCACAAAGCCAAATTGCAGTCAAGTTTTTGAGACGCTGCTCTCAGATATGGTAACCAGAGTCAAACAAATCTTGAATAGCTCTCGAGAGTTGGGAAGGTTCAACAGAATCTTAAACTGAATTGGGTCAGACTTTTTGATTATTTGAGATATAAAAATACGGAGCAATGAGCCAACATTTGCTATTTTAGAAGAATGCCAAGAGACATATTTGTATTCACCCTCTCCTGCAACAGAGAAAGATGAATGGGAGATCATAGAGAAGTCGTAAATTTTCATGTTCCATTTTCAGCAGACATCCTGAATGGCCTTAAAATTCTCAGTGAGGTCCAATTTTACTCTGTGGATTTGATTTGAAAAATAATTTATAGAGTTTTTCCACCAAATTTTGTACTGATTCTAAATGCATTGTCTAATCTTATTTGAATTCTTTTTTAGCCTGAGAATGAGCTTTTAATAGCAAAATGCTAAAATTCAGGATCAATATATATCGATCGAAAGATACAGTGTTTAAATATTCGCGCTGATTTCAAATCTGATTTTAAAATTTGGTATGCGTCTTTTTTCTCCTGAATTTCGGCATTTTTGGCTACTAAAAGATAGTTCGAATGTTTTCCAATTGTTTTTGATAAACAATTTTATGTGCGGTAAATGTTTTAAAGAAAGAAAAAAGAACAACCGGAAAACTGTGAAAGAAAGTGGAAAGTTAGAGGGCATAACTACTGTTGTCAGGCTTCGTTGTACCTTCGGGTTTTTTGGGCATTTCTGCTATCCCCAAAAAACTTGCTACCCACAGCCCTGGCCACGCATAAAATTTGCAACAGCTCGCCAGTAACCCGCATTTGCTTTTTGCTCGCTCTTTTCTGCATTCGTGCGGCGGGCGGTCTTTCAACATCCATACCGACACGCGGAAATCCCAGCGCTGTTTTCCAATCTCTTCTAATTTCGCTATCATTTCTCCCACGAGGCCTGGCCTGCAGAGGTGTTTTTTATCGTCCTCGACAAAATATCGAGTGCCGTTACTAGCTCGTCGGTGTCAAATTTTCAGAATGCTTATCACGCCGGCCAGTCTGCGGAGACGTAAATATTTCATCCGCTCGTCCCAAGAGAGTCGTATTGACTTTTACCAAGCTCCTAAATTCATCGTTTAAAGCGGAATCGCCGCAGTCAGTCCGAAATAAGCTCACATTTTTCGGTATAATCGAACAAACTTCCGTTGGTTATGTTTTGTGATATGCTAGAGGCGAGTGGAGTGAAGAAGAAAAGCGTCGAGCGCGGAGCGATGACCTCGAAAAAAATGGCCAACTGTTGGGCTCGTTGGGGTTCGTGCGATATATCGCATCACGTTCGAAGGAGAGAATGTTTTACATGTTGAGGTTAAGCCGCTTGTCGAGGTTACACAGCAAAACTTTATTTTAGTTTTGAGATTAGAAAGCGGCACGTGGAAACCGGCGAACATTTCAAGTTTGCTTTTTTTTTCAGTCCTGATTTTCCGTTTCAGTTTCGAAGAACGAGGTGAACATTTCGCTGAACTTCAAACTGCCAGCAGCTTACACTAGGAACTGTCAAGGAAGAATTTGAACGAACGAAAGATTGATAGACCCGAGAAAGAGAGTGGGTGTGACATTGAAAGCCCAAGGGTAGGTCATCTCTCTCACTACTTATTATTCTATTCAATTCTGATTTAAATGTGTACGAAAATGTACAAAAGTCACCCCCCCCCCAAAAAAAAAAAAACACAAAAAAACACTCACATTTAGTTTCCTGGAGAATATTTTTGGTTATCAATTGCTGAGAAATTACTGGATTAAAAATATATATATATATTTGTATATTCCTCGATCTAGTGCGAGTATTTGAAAATTATTCTCAACATTTTTGGTTACTTTATTTTATATATGAGGGCGTGTGTACTTATTTTCGACCATACTCGAATTATCTACGGGACTCCCTTTTCTACACATGGGTTTCTAAAAAATGTTTTAGGTCGATCGGATAAAAGGAAGACATGCTTCAAATCCCCTTTCCCCCTGCTGGGAAAATACACAGATTTTGACATTTTTAACGAAAATTATTTCTCAGTTTCTAATTGCATTGAAAATTATTATCTCAGATTTCGAAGGCTTATTCGATGTAATCAAAAGTAAAGTAGTTTGATTTCCGTGTGAGGACTAATAAAAGAGGAGAGGGGAGTTATAGAAAATTGAAATTCAAGATAAGGATCGATGTACCGGTTTTTAAGGTCCCCTAATTCAATTCAGGGGATAATTTTTACATTCAGCTTTCTGGGATACAATTGGAGAGAGTAGGAACAAAATATTCGTCGTTTTCTTAGAATGGTATTTGATTTATAGGTTTTCTAGGTTACTGGATTCAGCTCTGACAGTAATTTGTGTAATCGACCCCCTGGTGGACCGTTGGAGGGGATGGGCTAAAATATTAGCAATTTTTCATAGGTAATATTCACTTTATAACTTCTCAAAGTCATTAAATTCCATTTTTGGGTACATTGTACGCTTGTCCCCATATGGAGTATACAACTGCAGACACGGGTGCTATTGTCATTTTGTCTAGATAATATTCGATTTCCTGGTTCTTAAAATCTTCAAAGAACTAGTAAACAATGCAGAGGAGTTTATCAATGTTATGTAAACACGCTGGGCTAAGTGTAAACATGGACAAAGCCCAATTATTATCAAATGCACAAAAAACTCACGAATCATTACACTAGGCGAAAATATCAAGTGGGTAGACGAAGTAAAATACCCAGGGCAAATCTTGTCATTTAGAAATTCCAGAGAAAAGGAAATGTCAGCTAGAACAAAAAATGGATGGAGTAAGTATTGAAATCAAAAAAGTGTCTACAAGGGCAAATTTCCAATACAGACCAAGGCGGAAGTCTGGCGCATTTGCGTCCAGCCGTGCTAACATATGGAGCACAGACCTGGGTGCTCACAAAAACTAATGTAAACAAGCTAAATACTACACAAAGAGCAATGGAGCGCAGTATGCCGAATATCAAAAAGAAAGACAAAGTGGGGATAGCAACAATCAGGGCAAAAACTGGGCTAAAAGACATTGGAACGGAAGTTAAAAGGGCAAAATGGAGATATGGGGGGGGTACATTTCAAGACAAGATGGGAGGTGGGAGAGGAAACTGGAGGAGCGGACCCTATAAGGATTTGAAAAAGGAGTAGGCAGACCAATAACTCGCTGGAAAGATGAATTCCAAAAAGAACTAAGGCCCTTGTGGAGAAGGCAGACCTTGGACAGGGTAAACTGGAAGAGGAAAGGGAAGGCGTACACCCAGAAATGGGTGGGTAAAGAAAAAAGGGAAAAGGGGGAGGGGGAGTCGTGATCCCCTCACCACTCACGGCACGTAGTGCCATACAAGTAAACAGTTGTTGTACATTATAGATACCCAATGAACGCTGTTTATTATTATTATTGTTATTATTATTAAAATCTTCAAAGACAAATTTCTGAATTTCAGTAAAATTACTAAAATCGAATATTATCTCGAGAAAATGAAAAATATATTAACAGTATTTTAGATGCCAGTTCTACTGCGCTGACTTTGAGTAAAGTGGGAGCAAGGCAGCAGTTTTTAGTTCGAAAAATTCAGGTCCACGAAAGCGGTCGATTGACTAGATTTGACAGGGCCAGTTTTAAGTACTTTGCCGCCATGGGCTGCAGTATTTTTGCCGCATAATTCTTTTACATCCCTCCTCCTGCAAATGCTTTTCTGGGGTCGCAAATTTGCAATTTGCCGCCTCAAAATTTTGTCTCTCTGGGCTGTAGCCCAGTCAGCCCGTGTGGTATAACCGGCACTGAGATTTGAATACGTCAAGTGCTAGAGTTATTTTAATAAGGGCATGTTGGGGGAAAAACAATTTGGCCTACGTTTTACCTTTTTTTACGTTTAAATATGACGCTGATTAATATATTCATTAGAGTAAGTTACCATTACATTACATTCGTGAGTAGACCTGCTGTCTCATATTCAAATAATTTGTACTGTAAGGCCGTACACTACATGATTTTCCCGTATTGTTCTAATCTACGCGGTAAAGATGTACAATAGTTTGCAGTTCACATATATACGCAATTTGCAGTTCACACATGTGCTCCTCCATTTTTTTCGGGCTCAGTTTGCAGTTCATACATCCGGTCCTCCTCTCGGTTGGCAATTCATATGCGCCCGTTTCATAAGTAACTGTAAGGTGACCCTAGGGCTGCTGGGTGTTCTTTATGAATAAAAACTTTTCTTCTAGTAGCTTTTCAACTTGTTCCTCCACTGGGTAATACTGAGGGTTCTTTATGCCATTTCACAATCCCAAATTTTTACCTAGTATTATACTTAAGTACGATGAGATGATTCAATTATTAGAACAGTAATAGCGTGTGCGGCGTGGCTGCAAAACTTTAACCATGTGTACAGCAACCCCTGCTACACATCAGTTGCCGCCACTGTCACTTAGTGTCTTTGTGGTGGACTTATCGCTGATTCAAATTTAGAAAACCGGCAATGATACCAATCAAAAACGGATCTTTCCGATCGATTGCGAATCGCCACAATGGCGATCCATCAAAGTAGTGCGCAAAAGTGTAACTGTGGCTATCTTGTGTCTCCCCCGTCAATCGGTACTCATCACTGCACAGGTTGTCACCCTGTGAGAAGACACTCGTAGAACAAAACTGGTTTCCTTGGCCATCTATGATATTCCAGACGGTTAAATAATTTACCATCTATGATGAGCATTGTAGAAGAGCTTCTGCAGTGAGACGCGCGAGACAAACCCAAATTGGTACCGTGGTGTTGGAATTTTCCTATTTGAATCGCCGCTGCAGCACCGGTTACGCGGCTATGAATTATTAAATCAGCAGTGAAACGATTTTCACATCCCACCGCGTTGCTAAAGATTACGCCGAGAGAACTCTCGCACACCTTTTGAGGATATAGAAGTAGCGTTCGATGTTTGTTGTTAGTTGTTGCTTGTTGCTTCGCTGCTGCTGCTGCTGCTGCTTGGCGCACAGCAGCGCTCAACCGCCTCACGACTCCGCCCACTAATTAATCTAATTCTGTTTGTCGATAACAGATATAACTTCGCTAAGTGTAACGCGTTGTCAGGTTGCGTTTTAAGGCGATTAATAAAGATTGAAGCAGGAAGTCGAGTGCTTTGTTAAACTGAAAATAATTTTTGGTCCAAACATCCAGCCGAAATTCCCTGCGGCATTTCAACGAGATTCCTCGACGGCGGGAATAATATTATCTAGCGTGCCTGGAATTCGCACCGGCTGAAATAATACGTAGCGAGAGGCGTTGGCGCGAAAACGACTCCGTCTCTCCGGGAGAGCTGAACTTCGTAAAGAGTTTGCTCTGTAATAGCCGCCCATACGTGACACGATTTCCTCCAAATGACGTGTAAAAATAACATGGGATTGCGTACGACTGCTCTCATCTGAATCAATTTCTGATTACTGTCGTCGAACACGTGTAATTTACTGCACCGAACGCGATGGCGATGTGACACGCGACATTCGAAAGGGTGACGCTGACGTCTGTCAGAACTTCTTTCGCTCGAATAAAAACGTTAATTGTCGTTAACATTCTGCTTTTTCGCCGATCAGATGTCACCGACTGTGCTCGCACAATCGTGTACCTGTCGAAGGGGTAACTGCGTATCAGCGAAATGCCAAAATGAATTATGAACGTGTGTTTATTTGACAATTTCACGCGTATCAGACACGAGTGTAAGTGGTACATAAATAGGTCGCATTTGCTGTAAGTTTGAACTGTGCGGGCAGGATGCAATGAGCCTAAAAAAAAAAAAAAGCGAAAAACTATAGTTAGTCCTCGCAAGTCCGTACTAGAGCCCTGAGTGAGGAGTTTATTTTGCTGGTATATGTATATACTCGCAAAATGAATAACTCGCAGCACTGAAGCGAGTTCCTCAGTGTCGTTATCGTGTAAATGGGCGTCCACATCTGAACGCGAACGAGGCAAACGGAGGCGAGGCATTCGTGCTATGTGGACGTGTTACCGAGGCCGGGCAAACTGTCTCAGGTTGGGCAGCGTTCGGCCTGAGGCCGAACAAACATTACCCGTCGCGAGTCGGTACTTTGTGGTGTCCTAACGTTAAGGCCTGCGAGAGAGACAGGGGAACGTCGGATATTGGATGGGAACCACTGCAGAGGCCACGACTAGCAAGAGCGGTCTACAGGGTGCGGAGACGGACACTAAGGGCTTAGGGAGATCGATCGTGTAGTGTCCGCGAGGTATCCCAGTTTTAGAGGAATACTAAGTCTTCGAGGGGCCTCAAGTACTTGATCTTACCCTAGTCAGATGGTAAGTAGAACAGGAATAAATACGAGATAACGTGTATTAACTAAACCAGTAGCTAATTAATCTACGTTACGTGTTTCTCGGACTTAAATCTAGATGAACACGATGAAACCTCTCGACGATGTCCGGCGGGCAGTTCGAATCTTCCGGGTTGGTCGGCGGACGATGGAACGGAGGTGAAAATCTCAACGTATCGGCACGTGGCACCAAAGGAAAGTCAAAGTGTCACGATAACGAAAAACGAACTCCGGGATGTGCAAGTATCGCGATATAACGGTAGTTCGAACTCAGAGAAGGGTTTCGCACTTTTCGTTATTCACTAGATTCTCGCAGCACACAAAATTGAGAGACTCAAAACTGGTTCAAAATCTGGAAAATTTTAGATACTTTCGATCGCTCTCTTCTGTTACACGTCCAGGAACCGAGTCCTCGCTGCCGCGTTTTCCAAGACGGTCATCGGTGAGTTTTCCCCCTCTCTTGTTAGGTCAAGGAAGCAAGAAATTTTAGGAAAAGTCGATAAACATCGAAAAACGGCGGTAGGAATATATAGTATCATGTATGGAACGGAAATAACAGGAAACGACATGTTAGGAGAAATGAGAGGAAGAGAACTCGTTTTCAGTATCAATCGAATATTCGATTTCAACCGCCTTGATCGTGCGGAAGACGCGTAGCTAGGATACCACAACTTCAAAGAGAATTCTGTAGGAAATTGTGCAGATGTGGACGTTATAGTATTCGGGATACCACCGAGCACCGAACACTGGATGGCACGTTGCCGAACACTGTCTTGTTAAGGTGCATCCACGATCCACGAGGCGAAGCATATGCACAGATGTGGACATGTTACCGAGGCGTGCCAAACTGCCTCGGGTTGCGATCGGTCACGAGTCGGTACTTCGAAGAGAATTTGGTCCGAATTCGTTCAGATGTGGACGTCATATTATTTGGGATACCAACGAAGACTCGATAGGATGCTACTGAACGCTGCCTTGTTTGGTGCCTCGGCGAATGCCGAACACATCTACATATACGGCATGAACGAGGTATTCATTCGGCCTTCGCTTGCCTCGTTCGCATTCGCGTTCAGATGTGGATCACCTTTAGGTGCCTCGACGAGCGCTGAGTGCACGCGCGAAGCACATTCGTTCGGCTTCGGCTTGCTCGTTCACGTTGCTTTCAGGTGTGGACGCACCTTTACCCGTCAGGTGAGTGTGCGAGTGTACCGATGCGGGTATTCGTGAGTACCTGCAATTAAACTTGTAGCATCGGGAGACTTACTCGTTGGTCGCCAGTGTACCTTTAGATTTCGGAAGTGCGTTTGATTATAAGGGACGGTCAGGACGGCTGAGACACTTTTTCTTCTACATCCCCTACAGGATTCCCTAATTCAAGTAGGAATATCCGTTTGAGGTCACTCATTAGCTGATACTACTTTCTACATAATAACGAATATTTTCGACTAATTAGCAGAAAAGTTATCTGACTAGATTACGCCCGTGAGCCGACGATGCACCGAGTCAGCCCGTCCATTAAGAGAGAACCCCCGTTGTGGAACATATCTTTTGACAGGGTATTGCGGCTCACACTTTCGAGAGGAGCCCAGGCCATCTGCTTTGCGGACGATACCCTTCTCCTTATAGAGGGGAGGTCGGAGCAGGAAGTTCGCAGCAGGTCCATACTCAGCATCGAGATGGTGTCTCGCTGGATGTTGGAACAAGGCGCCCAGCCAGTGCTCGCATTGTCCAGCAGAGGTCGATGACGCGCAGCATACCATCTTTTGCAACACTGCGTGGAACGACGCACGAACAGCGCTCTAGGTGTCTGTCGGCAACCACATCGCTCCCGAAATGATGGTTGAAGTGATGCTGGCTTGCCCGCAGAACTGGTCAGCGATGATTCAATTCGCTGGCTCGGTGATGCGGGCCAAGGAGGATGCCGAACGCGTGAGACAGCGGACAGCATCCGCGCAGCTGGTCTTCAGCGACGAGGACTCCCCATAAGTAGGGAAGGCTACCCCATCGGATGGCGGCTCTGCAGCCGAAGCCCGTCGCTGTGTCCGAGAAGAATACCGAACGGTAATACTAGGGCGTGGCGGCAGTAAGGGTAAGGACGGACACGACAACGATAGTGGAACCGCGAATACCGAATAGGAAAGCGTGTGCTGTCGTTAGGGGTATAAAATAAAATAAATATAAGAAGAAAAAAAAATTGAGAAGAGAGAAGAAATTCTCTTGTTACTGAACAGAAATTAATTAAAAATCAAATAACGCTGTACCCCAAAGCCAAGTAAAATAGTGTGGAGGGGGCTGCTCTGTATTTGGTGAAAAAATAGACGAGGAACTGTTTACCAACACAAATCACCGTATTAATGGAAAAATTTTATAACTTCTTGGAGATCGTGAATTTTCTTAAATTTTGTTTCTGTTTAAATCAGGTGAAACTACCCTACTTGATCAACCTTGATGATTTTTTCCAGTAGTTGGCACAACTGTCCTCTTATTTCCTGCTGTAAATTTTTATATATCTTTAATCTGGAGGAATGAAAATTCTTGATTGAAGTTGAAAAAATCACTTCATCAAATATCTCTACCTACTGTTTCAATTCGTAGAGAAAACCATTATACACTCACTTGTAATGTGCTGCCCTTTCCCCACGCGGATCAAATTTACAGACGACCTCAAGAGGCCCCTTTTCGTACCGAGACCATTTTACCTATACGTATTACGCTCTCAATGATGGAAAAGTGTGACTAATCGGGAGTAATACTACGTACTTTACTATTTTACGCGAGATTTATCATTGAAAAATATTGAAGACTAAGCCTAGATATCAGCTGCGAAATTTCTTTCATTTTATTGAAGAAAGTTATTTGGGGGAGGGGGTCGCTATAAGAATAACACGAGCGCACAGTGGAATATTTTTCATACTCATAAATATGACAGAATGATTAACGTGAGCGTAGATTTCATTTTACAATCCAAACACAACTCTGATCTTAATGCCAGAATGTCACCCAACCGTTCGGGTCAAATTAACATTTCTTCTCGTAATTCTGGCTGCGAAACTTTTTGCACGTTCCTCAGATACTCCCACGCCAAACCGCTTTTGTAAACACTCTCTATGAATATAAATAATTAATTTTCCTTTTCACGTGTAATTTATGTAGGTGCTTACCTTTAATATCTACATAATTAGAGCATTTAATTACGATTAATTATTATTGCTCGTCTCGGAAATGCTTTACTATTTACTGACAAGATATTTTCACAAATTTTATCATCAAATACCAGCCTCTGATATCCGCTCGTTCTCCATCAGTGTCATGAACGGGTAAATTAATGAGATACGCAAGTTAATTTGCTATTAATTTCGAAGACGTTGAGGTGGTACCGCACCTGCGCCGGAAAGGTAGTGATATTCGAATATCCCCCACTATCATTCTAGCGAACTCAGCGACTACAGTATCAAACAAGGTAGACCCGACAGTTCGAACGAATAAGGCATTAAAATCTCTGGGCGTGTTACGAGCAGATCTGAAAGATTGAGACTGTCGTGTACACGTCGTGGACAGCTTACTCAATGTCGTGCAAACACGTGGCTAATATGTGAACTGCGGCTGCACACTCTCCGGCACAGAGAAGGAAAACTCTAACGCAACAAACCGTGGGGAAAGCAACAGCAAACTACCTCGACTAACCCTGCCCAGGAAAGTCACGCATCAGAAACCGCGACCGCCAACTTTCGGAAACGGATACGGCACCTGACTGGCCGCAGGATTATCGTCGTTTATTGGCTAGATGCTGTTCGGTGTCATGAACATATTTTTCTCCAGGATCACCCATCAACTACTTGTACACCTCCGTCGAGTTTGTGAGCCTTATCCATCGATGGTTTTTTTACTCGAACGAGACTCTATGAACAAATAACGTTTCCTATAAAATTATGAGGTTCTGGTTCTCCGTTTAAATTCGAACGATGACAAAACTTCGGTACTCGGTCTGGTACTTCGCCAAGCAAGCCGTAAATTTACTCAGCCTACCGCACGTACAATTTGTACATCAACTCACACACACTTTCTTATTTACATTCCAGTTCATCGACGAAATACACCGGTGTGCTTGAATTCACTCTTCCCATTCTAACTGGAACCGTCTTACGTTTATTGAACAGACGAGCAAAGAAAACCGAGTAGTTTCATTTTCTAAATTCGTTCGAATAAGAATTTAATTATATAGGGCCGATTATATTCGGAATAAAATCAACGACGAGGACCCTGTATGAAAAAGTCCATGGCCAGCAACGGAATTGGATTACGTTTATTTTCGGGAAAACTTTTCTTACTCCATTATCCGGCGTTGTAAAGTTTTGCGAAAAATATAGACTACCCCATTCGACCAGAACTGTTACGATTTTGAAATTAACGTGTATAATAACGCCCTACGACACAGATTACTCGTCTTCGTGTATTCGGCTATACAATCTTGTTATTTCCTTACTCAGTCGGCCGTTTTCTTGATTCTCCAGGAGGTTAAAGTATATATGTATATATACATACAGAACTTGGAAACTATTTACAGAGCTCGACCGAAGTCCTCGTAGTTGTAAATAGCGTCCGTGAATTACACATCCCGGAAGAGTGGACGGAAAATCATTTATTTTTTTGTGGCATTTGGTTGGGCGGAATGGTCGAGTTACTTTTTAAGACAGTTGTTAATTCCACGAGAAGGCGCTTTCCACTTGACACCAACATATTGCTCTCGAGTTCGGCTGCCCAGAGAAGCTCGTCAATATTATAGCCAACCTACATCAGGGAAATAAAGCAAAAGTAGTAACTGGCAGCAACCTCGTAGATTCAGCATACCTAATGGGGTCCGTCAAGGATGCATTCTGGCCCCTTTTTCCTTTAACATGTTTACGACTGCCTTTCTTATAAGTGTGGACCATATACTGTAAGGCCGAGGAATCAACATTAGGTGCCGATTCGACAATAGGCTGCGTAACCTCGCTCGACTCAAGGTTAAGAAAAACGTGGGCAGAAGATTGATAACTGAGCTGCAATATGTTGATGACCCCTGGTTGGCTGAGTGGATAGCGCGTTGGACTCGGAATCCGGAGGTCCCGAGTTCGAGCCCACGTAGCAACTCGCCAGATTTCAACCTAGGTCGGTTTTTCGGGCGGAAAGGAAGAGGGCTGAGACAGCCCTAACAGTCTCGCCGACGTCTTTGAGGTAATGCTCGAAAGGGTAGATTCCAGGGCTCGGGTTGAGAGCAAGTCAGAAAAGAAGGTCTTCTTCTTCTTCTTTCGTGCCTTGACCGGTTCCGGTCTTAGGCATCATCCTGTGGTGGCGTGAACGATTTCTCTGAATGCTTCGCGGTCGCCTGTGGAGTGGAAAAGTGTTTCGACATCGCAGCCTGTCCACTTTCTGATGTTGCGCGGCCAAGATATGCTCTTCCGGCCTATTCTTCGCTTTCCCTCCACTTTCCCCATCATTTATGGTCTGAAGCAGTTCGTACTTTGGTCCACATACTGGCTAATAGGCTGCATAACCTCTTCCGACTCAAGGTTAATAAAAATGTGGGCATTATAACTGAGCTGCAATATATTGATGATCTAGTCTTACTGGCTAATAGGTTGCATAACCTCTTCACTCAAGGTTAAGGAAAACGTGGGCAGAAGATTTATAACTGAGCTGCAATATGCTGATGACCTGGTCTTACTGGCTAGCTCAGAAGATGAAGTTCGCAGAATGATGGAGACGTCTCAAATGTATATTTCTTCGTGAGTATGGAAGTGAGGGCTTCTAAAACCAAGTAGCTGGTATTGAGCTGTCACGAACCTAGGAAAAACGCAGCCATAATCTCCATATAGGTGACTTGCCGATATAAAAATTAGAGCAGTGCAACTACTTAGGAAGTCTAGTGACGGAAAGGGGAGTCTTGGACCGCTGAGATCGGTAATCACCTAAAAAGCGCATCCTATGCCTTTTTCAACCTAAAAGCTCGGGCATTCAAATGCAGGGGGCTCACGGTCCTAACAGAAGGCATGGTCTTTAAAGCGGTAGTGAGTGCTGGACAATTTACAAGAGACATGTAAAAGCGCTTAAAAAGTTCCAAGTGAGGCACTGGCGTGGCATAATATAGGAGTCAAATGGCAAAATTACATGTCTAATAATGAGATTCGAAACCGATCGAGCCAACTGTGCCACAATAAAAAGTATGCTGGCACAAAACCACCTGAGATGGTTTGATCACCCATGTAAAATGGATGAGATGCGCCTTCCTTAACAAATCCTGTATGGGGAGCTATCCAATGTACAGAGGCTACCGGGTGGACCGTTATTCATTCCACTGCGAGGAATGTCGGAGTCCGAGATACGTGGGAACCAAGTAGCCAGGACAAAACAGCATGGAGAAGTATTGTGCACAGCGACAAAGGAATATTCCCTTCACATACTCGCAGTATTCGGGGGACAGAATCGAAATACTTCGAGTATCCTGAATGCTATCGGATAGTAAGTAGATTTTGGAGCCATCGGCAGGCCTACATTCGGCGACAACAGAGGCTGATGAATTGAAGAATGGGATGTTCGGCCCCGAAAGAACCCAGACGACAACGACGAAGACGATTCCTGAACTTAGCGATAAGTGAAGAAGCCATTCCCTCATACAGAAAAATCTGTTAACGGAAGGAAAGCGAACTCAAATTTCAGATACCTACAGATTACGAATTATTATTAAAGCTCAAAGATTTAGAGCAAAAACAATTCAATACTCTGACAAAGTCTGACAACAACTAATTAAACAAGCTAAACAATATTGCACCAAGCAGGGGTACGTGTTTCTAGATGAGAATAATTTAAACGCTATCGATATTGTTATTACATGAATGCTCTGCATTCAACACCCCCCCCCCCTGACTGGCAGGTAACAGCTTTAACTTTCTTCCACTAGTAAGGGAACGATGTACGTGCTTGATCTGCGTTTGGTAGCACCCTCTGAGACCACATCCACAGTGCGAACACGTTGGACGTCGGGGTAAACCTTGACTTAGTCGACGAGAAGATTCGGACTGAATCGGGCTGAGGTAATCCGCCCTCCAATACTCTCAGAACCGACGAATTTGGTCTTTAAGCAGATCATATCGACGCGACATTGATACAACTAGACTGGCTAATTTCAGGTTCGGGCAATTCGAACAACGATGACCCAATTAAAAAATGGGCGGGGGTGATTAAGATGGAAGACTCATTGGCAATTTTTTGATAACAAAGCGGCCTGGAATTCAAGACTCGTTCGATTTTGATAAAGATGGTCTCAAACTCCTCGTGAATGAAGGTTCCCCTTTCGTGACCCTCATCAAATGCTTTTTTGCGGACGTAATATCGGCTTCCCACAAACCACCTTTGTGCGGTGACCTCGGCGGAATAAAACACCACTGAATTCCTTCTTTGGCGGCAAAGGATTCGAGGACTGGGTGTGGTGACTGGAGGTGATTTTCGGCACCCACGAAATTCGTGCCATTATCGGACCAGATGGCAGATGGTAGTTCTCGGCGGACTTTAAATCTTCGTTGACAGGCTCGACAGTACACCGATGTGTACAGCTCTGGTGGTAAAACAAATGAAAGTGGCTGCCCACATCTTGTATGTCTTCACAGTTTGATGCTTTTTGTGCATTTGCATCGCTTCAAGATTTTCAATAGTTTCGTTCAACTTAGCCAGCAGTGTGGTCAACGCAAATCTAACACCATCGTATTCATGATCTTAAGCTTTCTCTTCATAGCCTATGCCTGTTCTGGCGTGGCTGCTTCAGCAGCGTGCTGTAATAGCTCAAGATGACTTTCTTTTACACTGCTCCAAAGCTGTCAAGATGTCGATTTTGATTATCTTGATGGAATTATATATTTCGGAATCTACTCCTTTCGGCATCCACTCCTCATAGGCGTCTTTGGTTATTGCAACATTTCACGCTTCTCCCTTCAAAATCGGATCAGGTGTTTTGACTTTGTGTGCTCACGCGCTTCCGATATGTGAAAAACGATTCAATAAGTACTTCACAATCCACAATAAAACGCTTAAAATCGATCCGGCCCGGAGGACCATAAATGTTGACGGAAGAAAAGCAAACACAAATTTCAGATGATTATAGATTACGAATTATTATTAAGCTTAAAGATTCACAACAAAAACAATTTAATGCTGTGGCAAAGTCTGACAACAACTAACTAATAACAACTCACTGAACAAGCTGAACAATATTCTTTTTTTATAACAAAAAGCTGGTTAAAACAATGCCACACGAAGTCGGAATATTCGGTATGTCATGGTAGAACTACAGGAAAGGCTGTGCAGAGAATCTATATAATTCTAAAAGATTTCTGCTGCGGTATCGGCGTCTTAACAAATTGTTTCAACACACTTTGCTTTCGTATATAGTCAACTTTTAATTTTCATTCCCATCGGCTTCGGTTGCCGGGTTGGGTATTGATCGACTAATCCGTAAAAAAATACACCGACGCTGTACAAATTCTGTCGAGTTCGGCGTAGTGTAGAGCTACATGAAAAATTAATTTTAAAGAAGTTTCGGTAAACGTTTAATGAAAGAAACACGATGATATTAAAAAATAGTGTCTGTTTCGAAGGCATTTCTTTTGAAGTGCCAGTTTAATAAATGAATTAGCAACAGCGTCGCGCTTTTATGAAGACGTTATACAGACGAGTTTCCTTTTTCCTTTTCCACTCTTTTTCATTTTTTCAACGGTCTATCTAGACACGATGTCGATGATGTCATTCGAAGTTCTTAAAGAGCAATTTAAGAGAAACATCCACGTTTCGAGATTGTAAACATTGCAGCGGCGTGGCGATTGCCTCGAATGGCTCAGACATTTTGACCGACTTTTACTCGAGTGCTTCTTTTTCGGTTACGTCCTCTTCGATTATGTCCAGACATACCCAGTTCTGCTGGAAGTTCTTTAAACGTGTATCTGGTCTCAAGGTGACTTTCAACAATTTATAAAACGCGTTGGAAATAACCAAGTGTACATATGGTAATCATTTTTGTGTGCTGCTGAAGTTACGAAGCAACCTTGGAATGACCTCTCCCCCTCCTCAACAAATACATATGTTCTGTAATCATATCACGTATCTTCTTCGGAAACAGGCATGGACTTAAGTGTTTGTTAAAAAATAGAATGAGGTAATTTCTCTCGCTAGACTCATAATGACCTGCTCTTGGTAATTTCAGTGGGTTTTTTGGAATTTGTACGAGAGAAATATTTAGTTCGAACCGCAGTGAGGGCATTCAAAATCAAAAAAATGAGTTTTCAGAAACATCGCGGGTATTGATTGATAGTGAAAACAGATCTGACCAAGACCGGCGAAAGTCCTGTTGCACTGAAGCAGTGGCGTAGTCGGGGGGGGGGGGGGGGGGGTGAAGGGGGTGAATTCCTTCCAAAGCACTTGAAATTGAATGTAAAATATGCAATAATGAGCAATTTTTCGCCTTTATAACACGTTTTTCCGAAAAATTTTTGCTCGAGCAGTTATTTTACCTTCATTTCCGTAAAATAGTCCTCTAATGTCGGCGACTTTTAGAAAATACCTCAATTTTCGACTTTTTCTCCCTTAAAAATCTTACTCCCCCCCCCCCTCCCTTGGGAAAATCCTACCTACGCTACTGCTCTGAAGCACGTGTGCACCAGGTGGAAAAGGTCACATTTTGTAAAAATTCAACTTACTGGATGTTTTTCGTATTTCAATTTTCTTGGAGGAGGGGGTCCAGAGTTTCATGTTTAGAAGTTTAGTATGTGCACCCGATGAGAAAACAGAAGATCGCCGGCTTTGGAACTGACTGAGAGTCCTGAACATGAACTGTGACTGATTAAATGAATGTCCTGCCTGGTCGATCAAAGGAAGACAAAAAAGAACAACAAGTGAGGAGAAGAAGAAGAAGAAGAGCGTGTTTTAGAAAAGATCACGTACCGGAAGTACGGGTATGCGAGCGACAAAAGATGTTGCTGAGACGCTTGCACCGTGCTACGGAGAAAGTAGCCAGGCAGGACGATTTATACAAAATTGAGGAGTTACCTGTCAAAAGGGCCCCTGACGAATAGGATTCCTATTTGTCAGGGGCCCTTTTGACAGATAACTCCTCAATCGTATGTTCCAAAGGTGTCTCTACAGGTTTTATTTTGGTATACGAATCAACTGTACCAAATTTATTACACTACACAAAGAAAATATTTTTCCCACGGATGATCGGAATGTGTGCCGGGAAAATGACGATTTTCCAATTCCAGACAAAACAGGGGTTATGAACCAAAATGACTTTAAAATGAGGTACTTTTCGGCACTATAGTTGCTTTTTGCTCGATATCCGACCAGTTTTGGTGTTGTATCGAGTTATCACGAATTGTCGGCATATTGAGAAGTAAACTTTTGACATGAAAAGTTCGTAAGCCTAATGGTTTCTCAGAACATAGGACGGTACAATCGTTCACTTTACTTTTTCCTCTCACTTATCGAAAAACATGGTGTACGCATACGCAACCCGGTTAGTTGAACCTGATGATCGACTTATGCGATCCTTACTCAACAACTCGTCGAAAATCACTCTCTCTCTCTCTCTCTCAATTTTCTTCACGACTTTCTGGTCGAATTCGATATTCGACTTCGGTACAAAAGTAGAGTTACCGTGTCGACGTCGTCGACGTTTGAATAGAATTCTAAATCGAAGTCGATATTCATGATTTGACGTATTTGCGTTTTTTTTTGTATTTTTTTTTTAGTTTTGCACGAGGGAAGTACTTGGTCCGGACCGCGGCGTATAGAGGAGGTGCGTGTATCAATCAATCGAAAGTTAAAGTAGAACTTAATGCGAGTGCTAAAACATATAAACTGTAACTGTACTAAACGCAGGTCTTATCTATAGGCGAGCGAGGGGGAAAGAGAAGATCAAGTCATGAGAATAAGAATAAGACGAAGACGAAGAAGAAGAATAAGAACGTTGTTTCAAAAAGATCACGTACTGAAGGTACAGGAATACAGGAGACAAAAGACGCGTGTTAGACGCTCGTATCGTGCTATGCAGAAAGTAGCCAGTTAGGACGATTTATATGAAAAGGTGCATTGAATAGGAGAAGGTCACCGTAAATTTTAAATGTCGACAAACGAATCGATTTTTGTCTTTTCAGAGGCTGTTCATATCCGAAGTAGTAAAGGTACATGTTTGGAAGATATGTCACTCTGTTACATGATTCAAGTTATCTAGTGTAAAATTTTCTACTGTGGACTATAATCTGACACAATGGGTAACTATTTCCCGCCTCACCAATCCGATATACCCCTCAAATACCCGCGCATTGCTGTCTTGTTTTTAAAAATGGGTACACTCTTGAGTAGATGAATGTCAGTTGATCAATACTCTAAAAGGATGAGGGTCACTCTACTTTCTGAAGACTGCAAGCAATATTTCTGATTCAGAATAGATACCAGCATATTCATTAGAAAGGTTAGGGTAGAGAATATTCTCAACAAACAATATCATTTTTGAGAATAGTCTTCTAGAGAAAATGCTGAGAATATTCTCAGCATTTTCTGTTTTAAGTGAAATAATGTTTGAAGAATGATCAAATAATCGTTCAGTGATGTTCTTTATTACTTTAGTCAACTTCTGTAATATTTCTGCCCTTCATTTTCTTCAGAATTTACTGCCTGTGCTCGTACGTACAGTAACGAAGGCTGGTGTGTGGCGCCTTCAACAAAAGTGCTAGTGGATGTAACATTCTCAAAACGTGTGTCGAAAAGTAGTAGAAGCTGTACGACAATCAAGTGTTAAGCCACAAAGGCTGATAACTGCCAAAATTAAGCCAAATAAAAAAATTATAAAAATCACTAAATACTGTCTAATAATTTAATTTTTTTTTTTCCAATTTATTTGGGAACTAGGATTATAATATTAATTTTGTCTCGTTTTTCATTTTATGATGTGATTTCCATGCTTTTGCGTTACCTATTCATTCAATTACTGCAGTGACCCTCTACTCGCTTATGTACATTGTTGTATAAATCGTCCTGCCTGGCTATTTTCTGCGTAGCACGATGCGGTCTTTTGTCGCCTGCATACTTGTACTTCCGGTATGTGATATTTTCAAAACCACTTTCTTCATCTTACTCGATGTCGTTTTTTCTCCCGCGATCGGCCTTGCTGGATATCTGTTTAGCTAAGTTACAGTTGATACCTTTGAGCACTCTCGGCCAGATCTGTTTTTTCTATCGATCGATCAACACACGCTCTCGTTTCTTTAATTTCAAACGCCTTCACTGCGGTTCGTACTGAATACTCTTCGTACACATCTCGAAAAACCCGCATTACCATCGTAAGGGCGAAAAAACGAACGAAGTACTGAGGACCAGGGGTTGATAAAAGTATAACTATAATCTTTCATACTCTTATTGCTCCCACTGGGATGGCTCCCTAGATCCGCTATACAGGAGTAGATAACGGAGGCGCCGTGTTAATCTTAAAATGTCGTGTTGTCTTACAGTTTAAGAAATGAAAATCGGAGCATAAAAGGACGAAAATTTGTCACGTGGAGCCGAGGTTTACTTTCTTTCGCGAACCCGACGAGCATTTTGGCGAAAAAATAACATAAAAGACCGAAAAGCATTCTGACACGGCAGGAAAAAATAAAATAAAATGACTTCTGATGTTGACAAAGAGGCTAGATTTTTCACTTAAAAGAAGCACAAAAGGTAATTGCGTGAGACAAGATAACGAAAGCGACGACGAATTGCGGCGGAATTTTTTCGCCACACGTCGGTATAAATTTCTAATCTTTTTTTGTTTTCCTCGGTATGAGTTCCTAATTTTTTTTTTTTTTCGTACATTTTTTGCCTTTGTCGGGTTGGCGTGCGTGTGTCATTTTATTTTTATATTCGCGTATTGTTTCGATGAAATAGAGGTCCCGTCGAATCTCCTAGAAGCACGCGAACTGCTGAAGATTAGTTCACGTTCGTACATCATCCGTTGCAAAATAATTAGTTTTTATATATAGGACAGAAAGAAGAGTTGTACAGGGTGTCCAATTAGGTTGAAACTCTAGTAGTCAATCTGCCGGACAAAAGTCTATATCGCCTCACCAAAAATACGTTATTTATGTTCCGATGGCAAATAAACGCACGCGAATGACCCGAAATGATGATATAATATTCTCATAGTGTTTTTCTATTTACGTCTATTCTGTAGCAGTGAGGACGTTATTGGAAAAAAACAGGGGGTACCATGCATTTTGTGATTAAAGCAAGCCACTTTGTAGGGTTGTTTTTAGGCCTATATAAAGCCGATTTAGAGTTCGAGCTACTGTAGATATGTGTACCAACAACGTGTAATGCGGGTTGTCTGCGCAAATCAGTTTTTTGCGATTATCTCCTCAGGATTACATCTGAGGGGGAAATGTTTCAAGTAAAAGTTATAAAGCATAAAATTTCATATGAAATGATATATAATATGCCTAACTTTGGTTCATAGTTACGCTCATAATCACAGACAAATGACTGGTGCTTACACTAAAAATTAGTTTTTCCAAAATATTTTTCCCAAGATACAGGTATGGAAAAAAAGTTTCAAATAGATGTTGTAGAGCGTAGAATTTACTTTAACATGATGTACATGTCTAGCTTGGACCAAAAATTAGGCTAGTAGGCGCAGAAAAAATATTTAAAAAAACGAGAAATAGCTGGCTGAAATCCGTAACAAATCACCCCATTTGACGGTAGTGTAGAATGTATGGGTAGATGTAGAAGCACGACTAACAAAAATGACTTCATAGAAACTGAAAGAAGAAAATATAACGTTCACCAAACTGAAAAACAGCAACATTTACAAAGAACAAACAAAATTAGGACCTGCTCAATAAATATGGAAAAACAAAAATTGTAATAAATAAGGAAGAAGAGGAACTCAAAATTGAAGGAGACATAGTATAAACAGTAAAAGAAGTTGGATATTTGGGACAAACAATTTCATTTCAAAACAAGAATAAAAAAGAAATATCCAAACGAATGAAGGGCGGGTGGAATAACTATTGGGCCAAAAAAAGGAATTGTAGAAAAGGAAAATAGCAAAGAAACTGAAATTCAAAATCTGGGCGATCTGTACCCTACTTCACTAACATACTGGTGTCAAACATGGGTGGCAACAAAGGCCAGTGCTGAAAAAATTCAGTCCACCCAAAGAACAATGGAAAGAAGTATTTATGAATCAACAAATGGGACAAAATCAAAAACAAGGAAATCAGGATAAAATCAGGACTAAAAGACACAGAATACACAATCAAAAAGTTACAAGCAAAATATGCGGAACATTTAATAAGGCAAGAGGATAGATGGCAGAAGAAAGTTTTGGATTGGATACCAAGGGGAGGGAAGCGCACCAGTGGAAGACCACAAACAAGATAGAGAGACGAGATATGTAGTTCAGAAGTGAGGACCAACTTGGGGAAGAGAAGTACGAGAAAAAAAAAGTGGAAAAGATGTTTACGGTCATTTGCTCAGAAATGGGCCAATGTCGGAGGAATAGAGTCCGACGAGAGTTAAATATAGGAGTTAATATAGGAGTTAGGGGTGTGCCCGCTGCCCGGTTTGCGTCAGGTCACAGTTTATGTCACAGGCATCATTAAAAAAAACGGTAAAATTAAAAATTATACTAAGCTTCATTTTTTGTTTTACGCTTATTCTGAAATATTGGTTCCCTGTTGGTGGAATAAGACCTTCCAGGGACGTACAGAAGAGTTTTTCCTGGGGGAAGGAAGTGTGAAAGTCCTAACTGATTCAATTATTAAAATTCCCAAGTATCAAAGCAAAGCAGTTTGGCTTGTCGGATCTTCCCAACTCTACCGAAATTTCTCAACTCCGCCTGACTGAAATGGTAAATTTTTTAAAGTGCTGAGTAAAAACACTTTTCCACGAGGAGAGAGATTGACAACCACGTTTCCAGAGGACAACTTGGGACAGAATAATTATAAATTTCACGCTCAACACAAAAATACGTGTCTCCTACAGAGACACGTAGTGTAACATTTTATATGAGGAGCGATTTTCCAAAACGGTTTCTGTCCAGTTTTATATTTTTTTCACGGGGAAGAAAAAGCTTGGTGTATACCCTATGTTCCACCTACATGTCACGGTTGATAGTCGGGTGGTCTAGTAGAACA
Organism: Acanthococcus lagerstroemiae; assembly: GCA_031841125.1. Lineage (NCBI taxonomy): Eukaryota > Metazoa > Arthropoda > Insecta > Hemiptera > Eriococcidae > Acanthococcus > Acanthococcus lagerstroemiae. The sequence continues at coordinate 62,311,419 of CM063110.1, read as the reverse complement.
CTTACAGGAATTTATCTCGTTGAAATATTGAATGTATATGCCTTGTACAGGAGACGCGCATGACTGTCGCGAAGTGGGGATCTCCTGGATAAAGGCCGTTTTGGAACAACATTTTTGGATTATTAGTTTTGGTTTGGCACAAAATTAGACATACTGTGTCTTTCAGTAGATTCTAATTCATAAAATTTTCAAGATAATGTCGACGCCTCTATTGTGATACAAATATGTGAACAGAGGCCGTTTTGGAATATCGCTCCTCATATGCTTTCGTACCCTAATAAAGAAAATTTTCATGGAAATTTCTATTAGCAACTCGACTGCAGACTGTAAATATCAACCACTGAACTCGTGTCCGGGAGCGGGTCGGGGTGGCGTTACGGTTTTCGCTCAAGTATACCCAGAAGTAAAAGCATATAAAATGCTAAAACCCTGACGTCTCTGAGGTAACGCTGGAAAGGGTGCAGGCTTCGTGTCGGGAGAGCATGTCGAGGGTGGCGTTACGGTTTTCGCTCAAGTATACCCCTGGCTGGAAGAAATAAATGTCCATAGAAATGTATAAACACGATTTTTGCTCAAGTATACACAATAGTATGACGTCATAGTAACAGGAGCGTTAAGGGGGAACCCTACTTTTGTAGACCATTTTATGCTCTATAACTTTTACCTGAATTATTTTTCTCTAAACTGTAATCCTAAAGAGATAGTCGCAAAAAACTGATTTGCGTATGCAACCCTCATTACACGTTGTTGGTATACATTTCTACAGTGGCTACTGGTTAGAACTCTAAATCAGGTATATATGGGTCTACAAACAACCCTACAAAGTGGCTTGCTTTAATCACAAAATGCAAGTTTTTTCCTAAAAACTCCCTTACTATAGAACCCTCAGCCATACAAAAATTTGGGAAAAAATTGAGTTTCCGAAAGTAGAGGAAAATTGATATATCATAATGCGGCTACGCTGTTCAACGTAGACCATGATTCGTTTGCAATAATTAAATTCAGCAGTTTGTGCACGTTGATTAGGTAGCATTTAGAAATATTCGCGTCAGTTTGCAAATTCGATTGAAAGAATTTTAAATTTTAAAATAATATGTCTATTTCGCCAGAAATTTTTGCGCAAATTGTTGCATTCGTTAACGAGGGTAGAAGTCGTCGTTCTCTGTCGTTCTACAGTATAATCTGGCGCATGGTACCGTGAATTACATTTACCGACGGTACATAGCGACAGGATCATTCGTCCACAGTCCATGATCTATCCGCCCAAGAGCTACCGATGTCCGAGAGGATAGAAATATTGCGAGAATGATGCGAGATCTTTATTTAACATCGAATAGAATAGCTGGGGAAGTGAATTTCTTTCGTAATACTCCTGTGAATTTTCGAACAGTCCATCACCGACTTCGCGAACATGGTATATGTGACTGTAAACCGGCAAAAGTCTCGATACTCACTAGGGAACACCGACGACGACGCTTGTCTTTCGCTCGCAATCGCGTGCAGTAGCGAGAAGGGGATTGGAGGCGGGTTTTCATCACAAATAAGTCCAGATTTTCGCTCGCATGACCAGATGGACGTGTAAGTGTGTGGAGATACCCTAGTCAATGATACGCTCAACTTATGTTTACACAGGGGTCAAATTTCTTCGGTGGTTCTGCTATGGTGTGGGGTGGTATTTCGCGTGACGCTAGGACGGATCTCCACTTTTGTGATTCCGGCACCGTGAACGCTTCAGTGTACATTGAGGACATTTTCCTGAATCAAGTCGTGCCTTATATGCCATTTGCGAGTGCAGCCTCTTTGTTCATGCAAGAAGGGCTACCATGGGGTTCCCTACTGACCGAGGTCCGCGCTACCCTAGCACTTGCCTGGAATTCAGGTCCTCCACAGCCGGACGCGCTTCCTCTTCACTCACTCTTAACCTCCTCGTCTTGGTCCGCGTGGCGATGCAGGCAGGTGGTGATGCCGAGAAGCCCTACCGGGGGGTCTGCAGCGCAGTGGTACAAAGTTGTCCTATTCGATGATGTGGGCCCAGCTTGGTTCGTCGCCGGCCCTCTGCCTCGACCACTCCGTCTGCATCTTCCTCTTCATGATGGACGAGACAAAGGCCGACACCCGCGGTTCCAACTGCTCCGACTCTTCTCCATTTCCGGAACCAGGGTGTCCGGCGCGAGACGGCTAATCACGCCGTTGTCGTCGTTGATGCTTCCTCTTCCGCCAGGATCGATCGCTGGGCCTGGGCGGGGTGGCTAACGTCTTCTCTTAGGCTTCGGTGGTCCTCTGCTTCCTCTTCCGTCGGACTCCCTCAGCCCATGTCGCAGCAACGCGCAAACCCTCGGAGGCAGATTCGCTCTGAGGAGCACGTCTGTACGTTCCTCGGCCTCCATTAGCTGCTTCCTCAGCTCCTCGATATGCTTACTGATCGGGGTGAGCGGCCGCGGCGTCTCCGGTGTTGCCGTCGTCTTCTGCTTCTTTTGATTCTGCTGCTGCTTTCTCCGCTGCTGCTGCTGCTGAGGAACCGGCTGGAACTGTAGCTTCTCCTTGAGTTCTTGCAGCCACCTTGAGCTCCTGCTCATGCTGCGCGACCATCTGCTTCATCTTCTCATCCATCTCTGTGACTCTCTGGTCGCGCAGCTCGAGCACGTCCTTTAGTCGCCGGTTCTCTTCCCGAAGTTTGACCCCCGGAAGCTTCGGTGATATCGACAATTTCTTCCTCGACGCTGTAGTTGTCGTCGCCTCCCGCGCCGATGACGAGGAGACGACACACCTACGCTTCTCTTTCTTCGTTTCACATCCATTATCGATAATCATTACCTCGTTGTTGCGGCCCAATGTGGTTGGAAACTTTGACGGCAGGACTTGGGTCGCCGCCAGTACTGATGCTGTTTCGGTTGTTCCATCCAATTTGCCGGGATCCGAACTTCGGCGGGTGGGGGCTCTTACGTCCATATTTCCCCCTTATTCGTCCAAGTTCATGTAGATGAAGTTTGCCATTTTAGGGTTCGGCCAGCCTTCTGGCGCTGGTTTCCGGACGTGAACGTGTCGGCTGAAGTCGCCCTAAGCGTTACGATGCCTTCACGATACGTAACCCATCCACCAGCGCCTCGTCGTTTCAGAGTCTTGCGGTCCATTACGACTGCAGTAGGGTCGCTTGGTCCCCCACTGCAGAAGGCTCCAGTCACGGCTTTGGCCGGGTTTGTTCGAGTTTTCCTTCTCTCAATATGGTTTTAATCTCGGAGTTTTCTTTCTCCTCCCAATGTCAACTCTACTGATTAGGGATCCTTGGTAGCCTGTTGCGCTATACTGCCTTCCTTACAATACCTCCGCGCTGGCGCATTATAGGTACCCGCACTTGCAAGCAGAGGGTAGCTACTTCCATATCTCGACGTTGTAGGTCGAGGCAAGTGCACCGACGATGGGTCGGCCCCTCCTAGCTTGGCAGCCTCCCAACTGTGTTGCTTGGCTGGCACTCCAATCACCACGTGCAGGTGCTAGGTAGAAGTTGGCGAATGTAAATGGTAAGGGGTCGCGCTGGTGTGACGCTACGCTCTCCCTAACTAGAGGAGAGTTAACCCACTACATCCGCCCGTTTGAGGGGTGGTGTGTACTGGTACGTATGATCAAGGAAAGCAGGGTGAATGGCATCCCTATTTTTGAACAACTGGCATATAGATTATCTAATATGAAAATAGATTTCGGGATTCGAATTGAATGCGCTGACACTGTTCAGAACTTCGAGAAAACCAGGCGACTCTCTCGATCGACTCTTACGTTCGCCACCGGTCAGTGCACTTCGAATCGAAATTCCGAAAATAAACGAAGCAGCGCAGTGGCGAACCAATGTGTTAACGATTTCTCACGAACACAAAACAAATTGTAAATAACGACCGTCTGGGTTGAAAAGGTTGGGCTGGCTTGAGGGAGCGTGTCAGCGTGATTTTCTGGTGAACGTAAATCGATTAATCGCAGGGATGACCGTTGACCCCTGCTGTAAATTCTCGGTGAAAATCGAGGCCCGACTGTAACACGATGCCGCGGTAATCAGTTTTTTTGTCTTTTTTTTCGTGCAGCTCTATTTATCGGGAAACGAGCGATACATCGCATGGCCCATACTCGGGGTTGATTGGCTGACCCTGGGGAATGTAAATTGAAACAAAATAACCGAACGCGCTATCATTCGGGATTAAAATTAATAATGTTCCATTTGTGTCCCGTCGATGCGTGTTCATTTTTCGGTGTAATTGAGTTACGTGTGTACTCACACAGCGGAGAGCGAATGCCGGACTAATTTCGATTAAAATCAAAATTTCCTCGATTCCAGATCTTGAATGTAGAACTGCGGCGTTGTTTGATTCTTCAATTTCCCCCCCCCCCCTCCACGCGGATGTACTCATCGAGCACGATGACCTCTAGTCTCGGTGGCACTTTTCTATCTACGATTCCCTGGCGGATAGAAATATGGTCGTCTCGCGTTGAATTTAAATGGCTTTTCACGAGCTCGGAACGTGCTTTCTTTTTGGTAGATTACATCGACTTGATGACCCCGAAGCCGATTTGCGGCTGCAAAATGAATGAACCAACGGAGGTGCATGATTCGTTAATACGATAGTAGCGAACGTCGGGCTGGAAAAACGAAATTACGAGCCCATTCAATTATCATGGGTAAAGAATAATAGATTAAGAGCGCGTGTACGTGGAAAACGGTGCAACATGATTGTAGTTTGGGAAGGCCGAAGAGCGAAGAAATTCAGTCTTGCTCAACATCTTTTTCGAATCCAGGCGTCGTCAGTTATTCGTCTCGCCGTTTCTCTCAATATTCGAGAGAGAGGTTCCATTTACAAAATCGAACCGAACGAATTTCTTTCGTCTCGCGGAGTTCCGATATTGTTTGATTCAGACTGAAACTCGTTTACGATCATTCCAGACCTGTTCTCAGGATTCTTTTAGACTCGTTCAAAATTTGTCGAAATTCATCATCTGAGTGAGTTTAACGATTACTAATCTCATTGAGCGTCCCTCAAACTTGTTTTAAAAGCTTCAAGAAGGTTATTTTAGACTCGTTCGGATAGATTTGACTGCAACTTGTTGAGATTATTCTGAACTTGCTCGAGAACATTGAGAATTCTTCAACACTTCTTCAAAACTAGCTGTGGCACTTTTGGATAGTGGCGTAGCCGATGGAGGAATGCGGTCTGGACTCCCTTTGCGATTTCGTGAAATAGTGAGTGGGTTCTCTGATTGTAGCGCTTCTTTAACACCCCCTTCCCCGTTGGTCGAGAGACCATACCCCCTTCGAATACTAGGCTGGCTATGCCACTACTTGTAAGACATGTAAAGACACAGGGTGTCAATTCTCAGGATAACCTGAAAAAGTCAGGGAATTTTGTCCGTCTGGAAAAGTCAGGGAAAAGTCAGGGAATTTTGGAATTTTTAGCATTTTTTATCTAAAAGTCGGGGAATTTTATAAAAAAAATCGACTGCGAAATTCTATAGTATTTCAAACAGATTTTACCCAATTTGTTTTTAAAAAAGAATTTTCCTTCGCTTCGCTCAGGCAATTTTCTTATTTTATTTCTTTCACAGGAGAAGTTCGTGGGTAATACAACCCCCTCTCCATCGCAGTACTAGATAAAGAGCGTGTTGGTGTGATGAAATCGTTTTTATAGTATTCGTTTCGCGTCTACATCTTTCTATTAAGGCTGCTATACACTTAACGTTTTTCGTATTTCGTGGCTTTTCACGAACAATTTCACAAAAAATATGACCAGGAAAAATCATTTTATGTTTCGACATATTTTTTCTATCGATTCATATAGATGTAAGTGTGAAACCCACTCAACTGCCAATTGCACTTCAATAACCCACAATGTTCCGTTAATACTTGTATTACACAAAAATAAAGAACAGTAAACACGGTGAAATTGGAAAATTAAAGCAATATATATGTACATATATATATCATCAGTTTCACACGAAATAAAAATCTGTCTATACAGTGAAAATACGAATGACCAGCTTTACCACTGAATCAACGAACTAGGTTCGAATCGGATAAGAATAGAGGTGGAATGCCTTGGAGACGTTAGAATGGGCAAACAAAGTTTGACAGGACATAGAAGTGTGAATTGAGCAGATAAGGAAAGAACATATTTATAAGCAACAAGAGAATTTAGTTTGCAACCAAATACGCGGAACATGTGAAGTTGATTTAAAATAATGAGACAACGCATTATTTTACATAGGGAATATCCATCATATCTTTATGATTCATGTAATATGCAGTCAATTGGACCCAACTTGATTGGACATATTTTGACATATTTTACTATTAAAAGCATATAAATGCATATTTGTATTATTTTCCTCGGTTTTTGGGTATATTTTGGGAATATTTGGCCACTTTGGAGAACTTTTCGGGAATATTTCTACTTTTCTGCTGGAAAACAGTAAAACTATCTGAAAATTCGATAAGAAATGAAATGACAGAAACTGGTTGGTTGTACATTAGCGCTCCTACATTTTTTCATGGTTCAAATCCGAATACGGATGTGAAGTTGTACTTCAGAATTATGTTATCTGTGGCATGTGTTGATTTCTTTATCTGTGATGGACTAAGTTCTTGTGTTTGTAATTTTTCACCATAAACATAGTGTCACAATTATTCAGTTTGAAAAGTCCTGCATTTTGATACCCATATTGTGTTTTTGAGCATATTTTACACGTGAGGAAATATTTAGACATATTTTGGCCTTTTTTGGGGAATATTATATGCGCATATTTCACTGTTTTCAGGACATGAAATAATTTTCCCTGAATATGAAGAAACGCGTACCAATCCCTATACACTTCTCCCAATATCAGCTGTTTCGTGTTTCGTGTTTTTATCTCATCCTGTTCGCGAGAATTTGAAAATCGGCGCGAAAAGACGCGAAAATGAACAAATATTCGGTCTAGCTTCTCTCCCCAGTGTAAAGAGTTTTTTGAGGAAGTCGTATTGAAACGAAAATTTGAAAACCAATGAATTCACCTTCTGGGACATCCTGCCATCGGATTTTGCTTCGGTTCCCCTTTTCTTCGCAAATGTATATAAGGGTGAATGAAAGGGACTTCCGCGATTTTGGGGGAAGAGCAGTGGCCAGCTAGAAATTTCCCAAAGGAGGGGGGGAGGGGGCAAAATAAGATTTTCAAGGGAGAAAAGTCGATAACTGAGGTATTTTTTTAAAATCGCCGATATTAAAAAACTATGTAGAAATATTGGAGGCACATGCCCCTCCCCCCGATGCTACGTCACTGGGGAAGAGTAATTAATCCACAAAATTTGAAAAAATCCGAAGACCGCATAGTAATTATTATCGCGTTACGAACGAGTCCATTGTTTTCAAATGTATGACCTTTTATTGGATCTGTCGATACTCTTAAATTGGAGCTTTTTCCGCCTCCTTCCCCGGGTGCCATAATTTTCCAGATCGTAACCACCTTTTTACTTTCATAGCATTTGTCGTTAGATATGCTGCAGCTTTTTCACCTGGGTTCCAGAATTCATTTTAATAGTCATGTTCCCTCCCCCTAAACCATTCAGGCTTCACGAGGGAGAGGCTGATTCCGGTTACTCTAGTTTTCCTCAAGTTCCAAATTCTTTACGAGATTCTAAAGTCAATTTTTTGGACAGGATAGCCAACCAAGCTCTGAGTCGCTGATTTCGAATATCTCCTCAAATATTTCTATCCAACCCTTTCCAGAGCACTGTTGTAATACGAATTCAGCTTATCCGGCGAAAAATTGCCCGAAGCATCGAAATAGGGGTGATTTTGTGTCGCTGATTTTGAATATCGCTGCCGAGTTCTAATCTCGACCAAATTTAAGCCCCCGTGCTTTTTCAGTTGAGAAATTTTTACGACGTTATTTTCTATTAACAACACTTTGAATAAATAAAACTGTATTTTTACCCTATTCGGTGGCTCTAATTAGAAAGGGTGAATTCCGAGTCAACGGTTGCTTGTCCTACGCTCTTGCTACCTCACTGGTCGCACCAGGCGGAACAGGATCCAAAAATTACCCGTAAAACCGAATAGAGCGACCTCGAAAACCTATAAATCACTTTTAGAATTTTATTCTTTCAACCCCCCCCCCTCCTTCACGGTCGGCATTAAGTTATACGAAAAAAATCTATGAAGTTTTTAGTTGACATCGCACTATGCTGCACCCTATAGAGCGCGTTTTCATTTCCATCAATAAATGTTTACACCCCCTCTGTCATAGATGCATAAGCACACGGTAGTAAGAAAAAAGTTTGTGGAGTGATTGACGATATTCGTCGCTCACGATGTTCGAAAAATATACCCCCCCCCCCCCCCTCCTTGCATGTGTAATTTATATTTGAAGGGTCTGGAAAACTGGAAAAATTGGCCTGGAAAACCTGGGAAAGTCAGGGAAAATCATTTCCGAACAAGAATGGACACCCTGCAGTGATATGGCTCTTTCTGACGGCGAATTCTATAAACAATTATTATGGCCTTTCGTTTCAAAGGCGTCCACCTGCAAAATATGTAGAAGTAAATTTAAAAAATCCGCAAAATCGTTTAAAGAAAACAACACGTTATTTCATTAACTACACTGTATTAGATCGTCTCTAACAGGAATGAGTCTCCAACATTGACACACACCCTTGTACGATGTTTCAGAATTTAGGAATAGAGTGAGCCACGATTAAAGGTGTATGTTTGGTATTATATAGGCACATTTTGAAGATACTGTCGGAAAAAATGTCTTCCACATTTCGGTACAATTTCAAAGATCAAATATTTTATTTGGTATATTTCACTGGGAATCTGGCGGTACATTTTTCGACTTCCTGTTTGACAGAATTGCTGAGTTAACAATTTCTACAGATTGAATTATTAGAAATTAAAAAATTGATCAGAAAGGAAATCAGAAATGATATCCAAAAATTTGACCAAGAATTAATCAAAGAAATTATAGAATCGACCTGGTCCATTAGACAGACTAGGAAGGCACTATCCAAAGGCAAGTGGCTTCTACCCAAAGTCAGAAATGAGAGAGGTGAACTAGTCTATGATAGAAATGCAATTGCTAGCACAGCAACAAAATTTTATAAAAAAATTGTAGGATGATGATAGAGCTAAAGATGAGAAAAGGGAGGCCAGACACTGCGACGACTCAACCGACAGCCCAAGAATACACGAGAGGGCGGTTGACAAGGCAATAGCCTCCTTAAAATCCAATTGTGCCCCAGGACCGGATAAATTAGAAAATTCAACACTCAAAACATTTAAACGAGCTCTCATTACTCCGCTGACGGCAATATTCAACTGCATTCTCTCGCTAGGTCTCGTGCCGAAACAATGGCATCTCTCTGAAATTATACTCCTTCACAAAAAAGGCGACAGGTCAGATATTAATAATTATCGGCCCATAAGCCTCTCGTCAAATGTTTGCAAACTTTTTATGAAAATTCTCAAAAAGAAAATCTATCAGACTTTGGATTTACAGCAACCCGCCGAACAGGCTGGTTTTAGAAAAAATTGCAGCACCGTTGACCATATTCACACACTAAGTCAAATTTTTGAAAAAGCTAGGGAATTCCAACTAAAAATAGCAGTCATGTTTGTGGATTTTAATAAAGCGTTTGATTCACTATTTCACGACAAAATTTGGTTAGCGTTAAGAAACCAAGGGGTTTCCCTAGGTATCATTCGAATTTTAAGAGAGTTGTATTCCAAATCAGAAGCAATAATTGGGTTGGAGGGCAACTCAGAAAAATTCAAAATCATGAGAGGTGTCAAACAGGGCGACCCATTATCACCCAACATATTTAATGCAGTGCTAGAAGAAATCTTCAAAAAATTTGACTGGGAAGGGAGGGGTATCAACATGGGGAGAGACCATTTTTTTGGAAAAATTAAATACTTGAACAATCTGCGCTTTGCTGATGAAATAGTGCTGATAGGCAAAAATAACGATGAACTTGAAGCCATGGCAACTGACTTAGCGAGAGAAAGTAAAAAGTGGGGTCTTTCGATAAATGTTGGGAAAACTAAAATCATGACAAATATCAATCAATTCGGGGAAATCAAAATTGACAACAATATCATCCAAATAATGGAAGAATACACATATTTAGGCCAGAATATGACTATTGAAAATCGAACAAAAAATTATATTAAAGTTAGGAAAGCTAAGGCTTGGATAGCCTTCTGGGCCCAATAAGCCATCCTCAAAGGCAATCTCAATCTTGAATCTAGAATCAGAATCTTGGAGAGTACTGTTTATCCGGTCCTAACCTACGGGGCGCAAACTTGGACGTACACAAAAAAGCAAATACAAGAAATAGGAATTACGCAACATGCAATGTTAAGGAATATTTTAGATGTTAGACTTAAAGACAAAGTTAATATTTCAGATATCTTCTCCAAAAAAGGTGCAAAAAGTGTAGTTAAAAAAATACATAAATTAAAACTTAAATATGCAGGGCATGTGGCACGGCAACCCGAGGCTAAATGGAGCAAGATCTTCACATTCTGGTATCCTAGAAGAGGCAAACGCAAAGTAGGCAACCACCCACTGAGATGGGCTGACGGGATAGTCGCAGTGGCTGGGCCAAACTGGTCTCAAAAAGCTAAAAATCGGAAAACATGGATTGACTTGATCGAAGCTCATACACAGCAGTGTGTCACTGGGTGAGGTGCACGTGAAACTCCACTTACCTAACTAGTTAAATGTATGTAAACATCTAAGAATTAAGTAGTTTCCGTTGCCCGACCGAGTATGTGAGCTTTAAATAAATAAATAAAATAAAAAATAAAAAGATGAACACTGAGCAATACACGGAGCTACCGAAGCAAGTTTAGGATTGGCCGCCTTGGATGGAACCGTCGGCGTCGCCCCGACTTAAAATAAATTCACTTAATGGTTTGGTATTTTAGACTTGAATCGGCGAAAGCACTGAATTCATTCCCTTGGGAAGGAGACCATAGGATCATACGGCAGTTCCTATATCGTACACTTTTTATGAAGGACAAACCGGATCATTAGAAATGGCGTCAAAATTGACATTATGACGACGTCGATTTTACCGTTAAAACTATATCGATTTGACGGCTGAAATGACGTCGCGCCGGTTTGACAGTAAAAACGACGTCAATTTGACCGCAATTTTCACTTTGAAATCGACGTTAATTTGAAGTGCAATTTTTCCTGTCAAATCGGCGTGTCGATCACCGCCACAGAGCGCTCATTTCGACGTCACTATAATGGGAACTGAGCGTTCACTATGTGTCAGTTTGGTGACAGTTTAACGTATCAAATCGACGTCGATTTCACGTCGAAAAAAATGCTGAAGTCGACGTCGAAATGACGGCGATTTCGCCAGTCGAACCGCGTAAAAATGGTTTCGTGGATTATTACTATAATACGTTCGTAAATTATTCGTCGAACGGAAGCAAAAAAGGAGGGTAACTTCGCAAAAGGAAATGGCTGGGGAATGAGAAACAATAATTTACGAATTCGTCAACCTCACACGTACCCTTTCGATTTACTGCATACAGCGAACATTTTCCCGCCAAGTGTTGTAGAATGGGGGGGGAGGAGGGGATCGATGTCTCGTGACCCGCGAAGCCGGTGCAGTCAAATTCGCTGAATCGTCGCACACGACATAAGCGAACAATTCGCAGGTGAACATTACGATCAGTTTCAAGTCGAAATATAATTTTGCATTGGCATCGGGTCAAAAAAGAAAAGGCAGATTATGCGGCAGCAGTGTGGCCAGACTCGAGCAGACACATTCAACCCTCCAACTGCTGCAATCGGTTTGCTCCTCGGCGAGCTTCCTTCTTCCAGCGCGAAGCTGAGGTGGATTTTATTACCGGAGGAGAATCTCTTGTACGTCGAAAATATACCGTTCGATTGCGGGCGCATTTCGACGGCCGAAAAACGAGAGAAAATTCGCACGCACAGGCCGGAGAGCGAGCGCATAAAGTGGAAAACACTTCGCAACGAATGAAATAAACGACCGGAGATAAAAGTTGACCGGTATAGATGAATGTCGAGATAAAATACGAAGTGAAAATTGAACTCGACTCGTCTTTGTTAAATAGAGATGAACGCTCTCCGTTTCTGCGTGTTGAAAATGGAACGGGGAGGAGAAAAAAAAAAGTTTTTCAGCAGGTTGAGAACATGTGGAGAAAAATGTCCAAAAGGCGTTCGCGTTTAATACGCAGGCATTTTCTTCAACACCTCCAGATTCGAGTTTAATTCGTTTTAAGACTGCGAGGCGCCCTCTCTCTATTTCGAATGAACGAATTTGCAAGTAAAATCCGGCCGGCGTTTAAGGTTTCGAAAAAAGAAATTCGATTTCACACGAAATTTATTCTCGCTCTGGTTTTCGCAGAAGCGCGGATTTTTGCACCTTCGATTTAATCGGTTAAAAACGAGTATAGAAGAGATTATGAGAGGTGCGAACGATATTAAAATTCGCCGAAATTGGCTACGTTAACAGCACGTTCACCAGATATACATTAAGACCCTTAAGTACGGTATCGTTTATTACGCCGTCGAAACGCCGGAGGGTTGAACGCCGAAGGCAATCTTCGTAAATTTTGTATTTAAAGTCGTATATAATGCGAAATTTTGGCTCTATTATCTCGCTAATTTACGAGAACTCATATAAAATGCTTATATAGGTATATATGTGTAGGACAACGTGAGCAGACCCACGGTACAGACGGGTGGTAAATAAAAATAAAATAAAGGCGGATAATAGAAGTGCAAAAAGGTCGATTTGGTTAGTTTAACACGTGCTCGTGTGGGTCTGAAATGCTCTTCTGTCATTCCACGCAGAATTTACGATCGAAAAAAAATTCACAAGTTTGCAAGAGTGATCGGTAATGCAAGAAAGCGACAGACGAGCACAGAAGTGCTGGAGTCTGTAGGGCTTAAATGAAAATGAGACAAGCTGGAACAGAGGTAACTCTGTGGGTTGAGTATGTTCTTGAAAGGGGCCACGATTGGACTAGGCTCGTAACCAGCCTGTTTTGTTGTGGTCAAGAAACATTTATAAACATCTTTGGTGATAATTGGTTTGAAAAAGGGAGTAATATAGATTTTATGTTTTCTAGAGGAAGATGTGAATATTTCCTACGGGGGAGGGGGTAATGTCACTATTTTATTTTCCTGGCTACGAACCTGAGTTAGAGCACGCTCAGAAAACGGCCCGGAAAATAATATTTTGCGAGGCCAAAATACTGTCAAAATTTTACCTCACCCCCTCCACACATTTCTAAGACAGACCAAATTAGCCTTAAATAATCGCCCCGATTTTTATTAATTATTATTAGTTCACTTGTTCATAAGTATTTTATCCGGACTCAGTGAGAATGCTGAAATTTGGCCAAGTTATTCGTTCCGTGTGTAGGGTGCGCCAATTCACTTTTTCCTCTTCTGTGTTCCAGAGCGCTTTCGGCTGTTATGCCATCATCAGTACTCTGAATGAGACTTGTCTTTTGTGGTCCTGTAGTTGTAGTTGAGAGTAGTACCGTATGGTAAACCTGTTTAAGACTAAGCAGGTTTACCATACGGTACTACTCTCAACCACAACTACAGGACCACAAAAGACAAGTCTCATTCAGGGTACTCCACTGATGATGGCATAACAGCCGAAAGCGCTCTAGAATACAGAAGCGGAAAAAGTGAATTGGCACACCCTTCACACGGAATATTACCAAGTTCACTCACATTCAGAAATGGATACTAAGTTATTCGTGTTGACCAACCAAAATTCGAGCACGAAGATAACCCAAATCGGATCAACAGGGAGAGTAAAGAGACAAAATGAGTTTGTTTGAGTGTTAATGGGGTTGTTTCACGTTCGAGTTAGACGTCATTGACCGAGCTAGTTGAAATTTCTCACGGTGAACTTTTGAAACCCTAGTGTGATTCGACTTCGTAAATGAGATCGGGTCGAAGGTAAGAGATACTTAAAGCGAGCAAAGTTGATTTTCTATTTAAAAAATAAATCTTGCAACCTCGTGTCCAATTAAACATTTTATGACAGAGAGTTGCACTATCTTCTTGACATGTGCAGATTGGTGACGATAACCATTTTATTCATATTGAAAAGCACATTACAGTATGAATAACGATATTCTGTGCAAATACGTTAGCTTTGAATATGACGTCGAATTTATCAGTAATGACGTAGATTTTACTATTTCAAATTACAATCAATTTGTTGTCGAAGGGAAGAATCACAAATTACAATGATTACAATTGACATCTATCTGTGTACTTATAGAAATGACGTCGGATGTATTGGTAAAAGCGACGTCGAGTTTACCGTACCAAGTTGACGTCGATTTGGAAGGGTTATAAATTACACTGATCACGTTTGATGTCGACTTGTATGTGAAGAAAAGGTCGAATAAACTTATAAAAATAACGTCGATTTATCTGTGAATTCTACGCCAAAAAGAGTCGAAATTTTGAAAAACTCATCGGGCTGACAAACTATACCGACGTCAAATTGACATATATTTCACACGTCAACGTAGAATGCGTGCGTTGAAATTGTTTTGTGGGAACACGACTGATTTTTTTACTTGTTTTAATTGCATTCCGAAATGACATCGTGAGAACCGAAGATCAACTCGAGTTCCTATAACATGTACAGTGTTTCAAACGTTTTTCTTGTATAAGGTTTAGGTAATTTTAGATACACTGTTTTCCAGCTGAAGGACTGAGTGAGCTCATATAGCTCAAATCTAATTCGGTATGGGTCTATTTATGAAACAGGGGCTACCGAGTAGGCGCGACCAATAAGAAAGTAAAATTTTCAGGACTCCGAGTAAACTGGGCGCGAAATTTACGAAATGTATTTTTATACAGAAAAAAAAAAAAAAGAGTAGTGAATACAAATGTGACGAAGAAGTAATCCAAAAACGCGCTACGCGGATTTTTTGTTAAATTATTGGCGATTGCTCGAAGAAATCCAAGCGGTGTCCTTCAGTCATAATGCTCTACAATGTCGCGCAATCGTTTGTCAACACACACGTACTTCCTCTTCTTTAGCGGCGAGGGTGCTCCACTTTCGACTTGGTTGTATTCCAAATCACGACTCTTTTGAGAGAGCTTACAATGAGGGATATGTATATGCCGATGGTATAATGGAAGAAAGAATGTGCCGGAAGAAAACTGCATGAGGACTAGATAATAATATGAATAATATTATGATTCAGTAGCGACACAATAGTTACATAATATTCTGCATACATTAAGTGTATCTTGAAATTTGAAAATTCTACTTTTATTTGAATTTACCCTCGCGCCTAATTTAGTGCTGCGTCGAATTGCCTCTTGCGCCTAACAGTGGTGCCTACTTGGTGGCGGCTATAAATGAAGGAACCCCGGTGAGCTGACAGGAAGAAAGGGACCTCAGTGCAAAAAAAAACATTAGAAGTTATAAACAAGCGACCTCGCGGATCGCGAGGTAGTAACAGGGTGTTTGCCATTGGGACTATGCAAATTGTAGAAGCACTAGTGTAGAATAGGTATTTTTTGATAAGCGAATGACGCTCTAAAGGCTCTGAATCTGAAGTCTTCTTTTCGTTTTTCCCCCGGACCCGGGAACATAAAAGCTCAGGACGCTACACGCACATCATGGAAGTTCAAGGCTTCAAACTGTGAAGCTGCAAACTGTAATCACCTGGCAGACTTTGATGCATCAACACAGAACATACTAGAAAACTAGAATACATTTCCATTTTCCGTTTAATTCATTCCAAGTGGCAAGCAGAAATGAAACACTCTACCTTTACAAGACAAAAAATAAATTCAAAGGGCATAAATCCAAGGAGTTTAAAAAGTCAGGAGTTTCAATGAATATGAACTGTCAACTGCTGATAACAATTCAGAGGGACAGGAATTTTGTTTCGATTCAAATAAACGAGGAATTTTTCTTCCATTCAAATAAAGTTGTGTTCTCACTTCAGAAGACGCACATTACTGTGTTCTCACTCCTCATTACAATGTTTATAAGACGAAAAGACCTTAGCTCTATGCTCCACTTCTGTGAATTCGTGAACTGTTAATGCGAGAAAAATAATCTGTCATTTCAAAAACAAAACGTGATCTGCCAATTATTTATTCACGTTTTTCATCAATTCCGCTACACGATTATAACAGAAGTTCAAATTCATGGTTGAAGGCATGTTGACGGTTTTGGATGATTCCTCAATCCTGACTGATAATGAAAGAGGAAAGTAAATAGTCAAACGAGATACGAAATATTCGTGAAAGACCTCTGAAACAGAATACCAAAATTACCAATTACTTAATACTGCTCACATATTTATGAGACATAACTCACATTGCATTATTCCTCGGAAAATTTCCAGATAAGAGTACCACAGAATGTTGCTTGGGTTTGATTCAAATACATTATACACGCTAATTCAACTGAGAACCCATTTCATACAAACAAACAATACACTTACCTCTTCTAAATCCAGTTTTGTCTTCACTTTCTTTGAGGAAATAATTCCTTTTGTAGAACAGAGTCGCACAATTATACTGTTATAAGTAATATACGAATTGAACCACACGCCTCCGCCTTAAGACCGATCTAACGATCTAAACGCAACTGAGCTAAAACTGAACTATGAGCTGTAAACAATTCACTCGTATTTAAAGAAAAGCACAAAAATGAAAAAGCAATAATTGCAATAGGGTGTTTGCTTGCAGCGCTCCGCGCGGCAAACACCCTGAAAAAAATGAAAAAGCAATTGCAATAGGGTGTTTGCTTGCAGCGCTCCGCGCGGCAAACACCCTGAAAAGCTGCTCCGGGCCCATTTGGCAGACTATGCTAAGCGACATGTCTGATGTCACGCGAGGCAACACGTGTTCGTTGACGATGATGTTCATACATGTTTTCTCGGTACATGTGCGTTTGAAACTCGCGGGCTTTACAGCAGGTGGAAGGACGTTGGGAGGTGTAAATTTCTCGTATCGATTATCAGATATGAAATATTAATATTTTTAGTTATTTATTCCGACCAGCTTATAATTGACGGGTTTTAACGATAAAGTAGGAGGCGATGACGCTATAAATTGTATGTTTTTAGCTTCGAATCTGGGATTTTAAATTAGAATGTTTCGAGTATTAAATGGAAGATATTTATATTTTATTCTATTTTTTTAACCTGAAGGGTATAATATTTGAGGTTCAAACGAGAGAGAAGAGGTTGTTTTGATGATGGGATGGCACTAGCTATCCCATCATTGGAACAACTCTCTTCCCAAATAAGTTATCGACGCATTTCCAATGCCGAGCTCTCGTCTCTTACTAGATGCAATTAGATTCAAACCAATGAGATAATTTGGATAGCTGCGGACTACTTTACTGGTCACAAGTATATTTGGCAGCCAACATGCAACAAAATTCCACTTTTGGACAAGGAACAGTTAAAATAGCTGGTAAGAAATGAGTATTTTAACAAACAGCCGATGCTACTATCTTTTTGAAATAATGTTCCCCAGATGTACTCTCACAACTAAATTCCTCTTTACATATATGTGCTATTTCCTGGATATTGGAAATTGTATTAAACTTGTTCAAAAGTGGAATTTGGGCGCATGCGGGCTGTCGAATATACTTGTGACCAGTAAAATAGTCCGCAGCTATCCAAATTATCTTATTGGTTAACGTTTGAAAAAAAACTTGGCGAATATTTTTATTTTTTATTTTGACATCTAATTGCATCTAGTGAGAGACAAGAACTCGGCATTGGAACACGTCGATAGCTTATTTGGGAAAAGAGTTGTTCCAATGATGGGATGGCTGGCGCCATCCTATTATCAAGACAACCTCTTCTCTCTTATTTGAATTTCAAATATTAAACCTTTCAGGTTAAAAAAATTAGAAAATATTAATGAAATATTAATATCTTCCATTTAATACTAGAAATATTCTAATTTAAAATCCTAGATTTGAAGCTAAAAACATACAATCTATAGCCTCATCACCTCCTACTTTATTGTTAAAACCCGCTAATTATAAGCTGGCAGGAATAAATAATGAAAAATATTAATATTTCATATCTAATAATTAATACAAGAAATTTACACCTCCCAACGTCCTTCCACGTGCTGTATAGTCCGCGAGTTTCAAACGCACATGTACCGAGAAAACATGTATAAACATTATCGTCAACAAACACGTGTTACAACGACTCGCGTGATGTCGTCGCTTAGCATAGTCTGCCAAATGGGCCTGGAGCGGCTTTTTATAGCTTCTAACATATGACAACAACTGTTTTTGATTCATTTTTGGCCGCTCTTTCGCGTGGTGTTGTCGAAAAAATTCTTAAAAATTCTCCCAAGCGGCTGTAAGTCTTCAAAATTGAGTGTCTTCCTGACGTGAAAACGTTATCAATTTTGTTTATCTGCTCAACTATACAATTTACATTTTTGCGCTGAGGTCCCTTTCTTCCTGTCAGCTCACCCCGTATTTGTTTTGCCCGCATAAAAAGAATTACACTCGCCCCACTAATGAAATGAAAAATATGATTTATACTGAGTTTTTCAAGAACGAGTATGCTAACTCGTTATAATCTTTCTCATTGTTCCATGTTTTTTTGTTTTTTTTAATTGGAAAATGGTATAAAACTGTTGGAAGACTATTCCAGAATTTAATTTATGAACGCATTTGCTTTCATTTATTATTTTTCTCTATCTGACTCGGGTAATACCAGAATCTCACAAAGTGACATTTGAAGAAAATGGAAGAATTCCCTGATTACTAATACTGAAAGTTCTGTCTGGAGGGATGAAATTGTGAAAAATAATTAGCTAATTGGGCTTCAGTATCATCAAGAATTTATATTTGAATGGGTAGGATGCTACGAATTAGTATAACTTCAGACTCAAAAATACGGGTATATTGTTTCAAAATGCTGCGATGAAAAGAAATAAGATTTATTCTTAATGTTCTAGGTAGGTCACATCTCCCGGCGGTATTTTACAATTACTATGAAAAGGACTCTATGTAAAATGTTTTAATCATAGTTTTTATCATTTTTTTCAAATGTAAAATCTTGAAAGTTCCTGGACATTTCCCCGAAACTGTTTCCTCGAATGACATTTACTTGACTGGACATTTCCCCGTGTGCCGAATGGACACTTCCTTGAAAATGATATACGTTTGCTTAGCAATTTCACATTCTGTCAATTTCTGAGAAGCACTCCGTATTACGGTCATATGTTGTTGTACCAACATAACGAGAAGAAGACCACGCTGAGGTCAAATGCTGCTTTTTCCATATGGGTTAGTCTTTATATCGTCGCATTCAAGATGAAGGGCTTCAAGTCAAATACAACGATCCAGGGAATCGTAGGATCAAGCTCCAAACGCACATGCTGTTGGCTCTGGCTTTTGTGTCCCTGACAATGTGCGGCCATCCTTTGCCCTTTTGAGGAGAACATGTGAAGATGACGATTTCAAACCTATGATGAAATACGTTGAAGAAATGTACGTGAATGGAGTTCCACGACGGGTACGACACCTAGGAATCGAGCCGAGATATGCCTCAAGTATCTGGAACCACTACGAATCTGCTGTACAAAAGGAACACCGAACCAACAACGTCAGCGAGGCCTGGCACAATCGGTTTCAGGTCGTGGTAGGGAAACACCACCCGGACCTCTACTCAGCAATGAAAGAGCTGCAAAAAGAGCAGGCCGATACCGAAAGTATGGTGGCCGAGCTGAGCTTCAGAAAGAAAGTGAAAGCAAACAGCACCCAAGAAAAAGTGGGTAGAACTACAGGAGCGAATACAGTTACAAGTTACAGCGTACCAGCAGTATAAACCATAAAACTAAGTGCTGGAGTGCCTAAGAATTCTGTTTTACAATATTGATGTATAGAATATTTCATTCATTCTGATGTACAATAAGAATAAAACAGAGGATATATTTTTCGAGATTTTTTTTTCGGGGAAATGGCCATTCTAACAAAAAATTCGGGGAATTGTCTTTCGGGGCAGTGGTATTCGGGGAAATGTCCAGTAGGGTAAATGTCATTCGACGAAACGGCTTCGGGGAAATGCCCGAGAACCTTTCTTGTGGCTTTCCGCTTAAATGTTCGTCATAGGCAGTACCCTCCCCCCCCCTTCCCATCCACAATCTTCCGGAATCACACTGAAACACTTTTTAAACGCTATCAGGTAAAGAGAGCAATAGAATCTTTTCTCTGATTCAATAAAATTGCCTTATGTCTGCCGGTATAGCTTAAACGATATTATAATTCTAGTAAATTACTTCTTAATAGAACGCAATATTAATCAATGTATATTTCTTTGTTTCAGGTAAGTATGCACTAGTACAATGAATGACCTAATTTACGAACGTCGAGCAAGAATTTCATCTAAACTGTAAGTTTTCCAAAATCTACTTTATTATTTGAAAGATGCGAAATCGAAATGTCTTGTATCCTCGGAAATAGATGCGGTTTCGCAGGGGAAACTCGGGGCATATCCCATAAATTCTCAGGACCTTTTTGCCCCCCCCCCCCATCGTTGATTCCTCTCCGTTGATTCTGACTACCAGCTTGTTTGCCTCGTACAGTGATTTTATCTTGTCGAGTATGTGGGCTGGAACACCCATTTCTTTCAGCACTTTATGTAGCCTTTTCGATCTGACACAGTCGAAGGCTCTGGGCGCAGTCGATGAAACATAACACCGCTGATATGTTGAATTCTCTGCATTTTTCGATTATCTGGCGAATGTTCAGAATTTCTTCTCTGGTTCCTTTCCCAGGGACAAAGCCCGCCTGTTCCGGGGGTATCTGTATTTTTAAGAAGGATTTTAGCCGGTTATTGATGATTCTGAGAAGGGTTTTACTAGCATGGGGTATCAGGGCAATGGTTCGATAGTCTGCGCAGTCTCTTGCGTCTCCCTTTTTGGGTAACGGGATCAATAGTGACTTGCACCATCCAGCAGGCCATACGCCAGACTTCGTTGCATAATTTCCAGAGCACATTAACTGTTCTGTCATCGAGGGCTTGTAACAGCTCCGCTTCTATTCCATCACATCCACGGGCTTTGCCCTTTTTTCATTGCATAACTGCTTTACGCACTTCATCCATCAGGATTTCTGGCTCGCCTCCGTTTTCATTTTCTACCTGAATGGTTGGCAGTGTGTCGCCTGGGTTCTCTGTCGTGTTTTGCTGGTACAGTTTCCCACAGTAGACAGTATAGGGGTGTATCTCGGTGTGACAGCTCTTTGTGGTCCCCTTTGCGGTCTTCGACCAATGTAGTTCTTCTTGAAGTAGTCGTAGACAGAGTGTAGGGTCTGAGGAGAGGCTGCGCGTAGCGTATTTTGAAACCACGAGGGACATCAGGCACCGGCACAAAGGCTAAAGATAGAAGCCTATGCGTGAATATCTCGATTGAACGGTCATTTGCGACATTATATTGTGCTTGCAAACCCTTGTGTTGCACCCTGCGGTACAGTGACTGCCCAAGATGGAAGAAGCAGCCAGTGATAGACAGGTGTGCGTGGGAACACTAGCTTGCAAGCATTTATAATACCGTTTTCGAAGTCCACCAGGGGTATGGCAACTGACTCCTCAGTCGCTCCAGCGCGTTTCCGAAGCCCGATCACGGTGAAAATTTGGGCGAATATCGACGACGAAGTTTTGAATGTGCCGTCTACGAACCAAACCGAGCTTTCGCCGGCATCTCCGAGTGGCGAACACTATCATTCGTCGTGGTTGCGGTTCGTGCGGCTGTATCTGCTCCTCTCCTTCAGCTTCATCTGAGTCTGAGTAAAAATGACCATTAGGTTTCTGAAATAAAGTCTTTGGATTTTATTTTTTCTGGAAAATTTCCTTCCGGAAAATGCTACATGTAATCATATGGACAAAAGGTTTCCGGAAAAATGGTCTTCGGAGAAAAGGAGCTTAAATGTTTTTCGGAAAATGTTTTCGTAGAAATGTCCGTATACCATTTGTGAAGATATTGAGATCACGACAAAATATCGAGTTATTCGTAGAATCACCCTGGTAACGAATTACCTACCTATAAAATAGCGCAGGTTCGATGACTATGCAATACTATATCTGATCAATAATTAGCGAAAACTACGTGTACTTGAGTAAAGAAAAGCGTGTCCACGGGGAATAAGGAGTACGAAACATAACGAACAATGCGACGGGACTTGACTGAGCTACTATCAAAAGAGCTGTAATACTCGAGGAACAATATTCGCCTTTGAGACGTTCGAACCATTTTCCGAATCTTCAAATCAGATAGTTAACAAAACGACCGTAGTTTTCATTTTAATTTCATTTCTTCGACTCGCCCCCGCTTTCATTTGAATGCGGCTTAGGTAACTGAAAACTTGCTGCGTTCTGTATCTCGCATCTCGAGAACCTGGAATGGAAACATCTAGAAGCCGAAAAGGAAAATATTGCCGCAGATTGTATCCGTACATGGAAACCGAGGACGTTATCTCGAACCCGGAATCTAATCTCTCGCTTTTCCGCATTTTAATTTTCTCTTCCGTTTTATTGGGCTTCGTCTCGTCTTTCGTTTTGCGCGCAGAAGACTTTCGATCCGACTTGGATAGCGATGCGATGTCGGTTATTTCGAATATTACTTCTTTCACTTTGGACATAAGCATTGTTCCGTACGCTTTCTCAGCATTTTCAAGGCGATTTCTTTCTGGCAAAAGTGGTGAAAGAAGTAAAATTGAAATCACCGCTGTCTGAGGTGAAGGGAGGTTCTTTGTGCATAAGGTATTTAGAATATGGTTGGGCTTGATTCTTGGTATTGGATCCTAGATCAGCCTTCTTAATAATGATGAATGAGGTGTCCGCAGGCGGTGACTAGTCCCTTTTCCAGGATGTGGATGACTACTTTTTCTTGTTCGCTCGCTGTTACGGGGAAGGAAACCACTCTCTTACCCTTGCGAGTCAAAAAAAACGCCGGGTATGTTTTCCTGTCCCGTCGTAGTTCTGCAGCCAAGAAATGCTAGTTCATGGTGTTTTTTGGAAGAATAGTTCTCAAAACGAGCTTACATTTTTGCTAAACATGCCGCAGGGTACAAATTTATTCTCTTGAAGAGCCTCGATCAAGTCTGGTCGCATCTCACACTGTTTTAAACAAGCCCGAAGCAGTTGGAAAATTTTTTACGCTTTATCAGGAGAAGTGAAAAGAGCCTCAAATAAATGTGAGGACGGCCGAAAGAGTTTCGAGGAGTTTTAAAACAAACTGACAGCATTTGACAGGGACCGAATGTGTCTGAAAAAGTTTTAAAAAAGTCTAAGAAACGCATAAAGCCCCTAAAAAAACAAAAGACTGAGATAGTCTAAATAAACTTTGAAGCGTCTCGAGGAGTTTTGCAGTGTCTTGAAAAGTTTTAGGTTTACGGGTACAAGCATGCATGGATCTTAAGGAGTTTTAAGACAATTTTGGGGAAGGTCAAGTAGTTCTTAAATTTAAAAAAATCTTTACCTAGAAAAATCGTAACCTGTCTGAAGAGTATTATACCCGGGTCCTAAAGAGACTTAAATAATTTGGGAAGTGAGTACAGATTTCCTGAAGGGTTGTAAACGAGTCTGAAATACTCGCGTAGCATTTTAAACAAAGCTGTAGACGCCGGAAAGTGTTTCACACTGCCTAAGAAGAAAGAGTAAGAGTCGTAAACAAGTTTGGATGCGGTAGAAATGATCTTAACGAGTTTCAAGGAGGTTTTGGCAGAGACTAGATATATTTTAAAAAATTTCTAAATAAATCTAAAAAAGTCTAACGAGCCTTCACGGGTATTGAACAATACTAGAAGTTCCTTCAAATTTCATAAATACTTTTAGAATTGGCTGAAAGTGTCTGGCGAAGTTGTAAGTGAGTCTAGAAAAGTTTAATTGCTCTTCAAACGAACCTGAAATAGTTAAGTTGAATTTTAAAAAGGTTTTAAAAAAAAATATATAGCCTTTTAAACAAGCCTAACTGATTTTTGAAGATTTATTTGCACTACTAGAGGAAGCAGAGCGAATCTTAGAGAAACGGGAAAAGGCCGAGAAAGTCTTGGGAAGTTCTCAACAAGTTTTCAAGTCTTTTAATAATAGTAAGATATGACAACCTTGAAACTTGGACGAAGTAGACTGGATATACTCGAATAGCCATACTTTTTATTCGTGCATTTGCAAAAAAATGTACAATCCCCGAGGTAGCTGCCCCTCTGCTTCCATGATTCCGTCACCAACGTTTAGTAGAGGCTAAAAGAGTTTAAAAAAGTTTGAAACAATCTTGAAGGAGTCTTATACAGGTGTAAAATAATTTGGATATATTTCAATAAATTCTACGAATTACTTGAAGCTGCAGAAGTCTAGGACTTAGAAGACCAGTAAAAATAATGTCTACTTAGTACACAGGTATTAAACTGAAAAAAAAACTCCAAAAAATCGGTCGAAAATCTTCCCTCCTTCGTCTACCATGATTCCAAAAAATAAAAAACATAACTTACTGAAAAGAACACTTTTAAGAGGTTGCTCTATTCAGTCTTGTTTTGGGCCCCTGAAATCGGCTTTGTCAATTTGGATGTTTTAGTCAACCATTATTATTATTTTTTGTTTTTTACATTTACTCATAATTTTCATCATTTACGTGATAAAACTGAACTTCTGTTTCATTAATTTTGTATCGGGTGTTTGACGAAGCGTACTCCCTCCTAATAATTTTTTATACTCCTAAATCCGATCGATAGACGAAAAAAGACCTATCTCATATTTCAAGAGCGCGCATAATCGTGGCTGCAGTTTTTTCTCTTCCTCAAATAGGGTTCCGGTGGGAGAGGACACCAACTTTGAAATTTCAGTAAGAAAGGTATCAAGCACAGTATCGAAATCGGAGTTTTATGGGTTGCTGATGTCGAATATCTCATCAGGTTTTCGATAGAACCCCAGTTTAGGAACCAAATTTGCAAAAATTGGCATTAGTAACTCGGTTTCAAAATCGTTGATTACTGTCGAAATCTCATACGATGTTTAAAATTAGCGCATCCAGAAAACCTTTACTAACTTTTTACATTATTTCCTTCAAATTTGATAGCCAAAATTAGGGTCCGATCAAAAAGTTCTAATGCAGCATTCTGAATCAGCGACTCAAAAAAGGCTTGATTTTTTTTTAAGCAAGTCAATTTCCCCCGCTTTTTCAAAATGTTGAGGGTCAAATTGGGACCTGATCAAAAATCTGATGAAATTTGGATTTTTTTTTTTTTGATACTTCGTTATTTGAAATTTCAAAGTTGATACTCGCCCTCCACCAAGCCTTCATTTTCTAAGAAAGACATGTTTTCAATCACAATTATTCACAACCAAGAATAGATACTTTTTCATCATTCATCAATACGAGTTAGCGTTCAAAAAATTACCTAAGAACATGGAGAGGGGGCTTATTTTATCAAACACAATTCTAACCGTTTTGCAACACCTTCTGTATAACAGTTGCTGCCTTCCGGAAGGAGAGACTACCCTCTCCGGCATGTAAACTGGAAGAACGGTTCACAGACAGGCTGAACACTGTAATCGTGACTGCGACTGAAGCCATTTATAGCCATTCGTCTGACTGTCTGAATGTAAGAATCATCTCGTGGATTTATGGCCGCAATATACACTCTTAATGCTTTCCTCCAAAGTTGTTAACGGTGATATCCATTTACGACTAGCTTAATAAATAAGCCAAGTTTCATGATTTTATAGTCCTAAAAGTCATCACCGAGAATCGGGAATAATTGAGCTGCGATCAAATGAAATGAGGCTCCCTGCGAACTTTACGCCGGGCCGCGTATCAGTTTCCAATTCCGCTCATCTATTGATGATGAAACCACCCTGACACCAGGGCTGTAACTAGCAAGTTTTTTGGGGGAGGTGTAGATAACAAAAAACCGACTAAAAAAAAATGTTTGTTGAAATCTGATAAAAAAGGGCCCTCGTGTTCCCAGTATAGCCGGTTGGCTACTAGGTCCCCATGTCCCTAGTGTAGTGAACTGGCCACTACAATTTTCCAAGTACCAAATTTTCAAGCATCGATTGGGAGGGGCATACCCCTCCAGCTTTCTCTGTCTCTATACCTTTTGCGTGAAATGTCGCCCAAAACACTTGGGTATCAGTACTTGACCTCGCAATGAACATTTCACGAAAACCAGGAACCATTAAATGCGACGAAAAGAAGCTCGAATAGCACATCCCGCGCGCGAGGTATTTCGATAAATTTACCGTAACTGACTCCTCTAGTTTACCTCGTCAGCGCATTAGAGCTGAATTGCGGCAAAACTTATCCTCGGTTTGTAATTTTCCCGATGGAAAATTCGATAGTGCACGTCTGTCATAACATCGGGGTATACATTTTCATTATAGTTTCTCACATAGTTTGCTTAATCCACTGAAATCGACTGAGCTCGCGAATGTCGACTGCAACTAGGAAGGCTGATAGACTTGCATCGAAAGTTCCAGCAAGTTGAACTAGCTATAGTTTTGTTTAGCGAAAATTACATCGAAATGACGGCTGAGTGTACAGAGGTGATCTCTGCTCCTCGATGCGAAATACTCGTAATTTTCGTGTTATTTGAAAATGCGAAACGTATTTGACGTGTCGTATGTTCGATGTTAACTTTACAGGAGGTTCGTTGCGATGTGGGATGTGTCATGAACATGAACGGCACCTTTCAGTTATTATGAGTCTAATCTTACGTACTCTCGGGCCACGTGATTGAGAAGTATCAAATCGGCTGTACTTGGGTTCGTAAATTAAAAAACACTCGATTTTCCGCCTCTCGAATTCGAAAGGTCAACTCTTCAGATAATCCGTGAGGACCATCTTCTTTATTGTGTATCCTGCAACTTTCCGAACATGTACGACTGTGCACATGTGGCGTTCGCCGTTGCTCTAGTGTACTTTGATGCCCTCTCTGATATAGGTGTCCATGCCAGGTGTGGTACTAGAATTCTTTTATGGAGATGAGCAAAATTTCTCACTTTTCTAGAGAATTTCTAGAAAAAAAACAAAAAAAAACAACAACTTTATTTTGGTCGGGTTGTGACGAGATTATCCCACAAATTGCCCTCCTCCCCCCGACCGACCATGCTCCATGCCAAGTTATTGACCTTCCTAATTATGTAACATGATGTAGGTAAGCTACATGCTCCATTCATTGATCATAAAGTAATGAAGGGAGGGGCGAAAACCTATTTCAAAACAGGCGTTATGGGGACTTTATTGCATCAAGTTACGAGAACAGAATGAACGCCAATTTTCATCCGAGTCACTTCCTTTCCTCTATCAAGAACGAAACTATCGGGGGGTTGAAGGTTGACACCCCCCCCCCCCCGCCCCGCCCAATAATTTAGCAGTCGACAAATTTTGAAACTGTTCATTTTCATTTTTCATTTTTAATGAATGTGTGTTTGTTTGTTTGTTTGTTCATTTTTTTTTTAATTAAAAAATATTTCGATTAGAAAATCGGCAGTTTTTTAATTTTTTAAAAATATTGTCGGCAAATTTTTAGTTTTCTAGAAATATTTGTGGGCAAATTTTTCTTCTCCAACTCCCCAAACTGAAAGTAAAATTTCTTTTCTGAAAATGGAGTACCCTGTACTCCTGTCAGAGACTAGTCAGTTGAAAGCCGAAGGTTTCAAGCTGAGTAGCAAATGTTATCTGAAAGAGGTTGTAACAAAGTAGAAATGTGGAAAACATTTCGAAAATCTGAAAGTCGGTACCAAACGTTGAATTTCGAATTCCAATGACTGTTCTGTTTTTACTAGATTCTCTGTCCGACCTAGAGCCTGAAGTTTGAAAAAGTGAAACATTTTATTAAAATCTAAAAGTTGAAAGCAAAAGACTTATTTTCCAATGTCACAAGCTGAATCCGATAGCAAATTTTCTATTGTTTAATGTACGGGCTTTGGTCCTGGGGGATATATAGAAGGGAAATTTAGTCTGGAACAGACGTCAAAACTCCATGTGTTCTTCCCATAAGAACGAAAGGGAGCTTGTGGCAGGGATTCCGCCGAATCTAATAGACCTAAAACTTTGTAGGTTTATTTTATTTTATTGGAAGCAGTTTAGGAGACGAATCAGAGGAAATTCAGAAAAAAATATCACCGAGAGTAAATAACGAACACATTAATGTGTAAAGGAACTTGTGTGTTCCTCTTAAGTATTCCTAAAATCCTTCCAGCTTACCTACCCAGACTCTAGGGTACGCTCTATGCTCATGTGCGCCAATGTGAGTGCTTGGGGGGATAAGGTTCCAATCTGCATTTGCAGGAATGAAACTATGGAGGGGGAGGGAGAACACCCTTAATAATTTGGCAGTTGGCAAATTTTGAAACTGTTCGTTTGAATTTTTCATTTTCTAAAAACGTTTGTTCGTTCGTTTATTTTATTTTTTCAATTAAAAAATAGGCAAATTTTCATATTAAAAAAATATTTGTTGGTACACCCCCCCCCCCAACCTTGAAAGTTTCGTCTTTATCTTCTATAGCTGTCTATCTCCACAGATATTTTCGTCTTCGTGCCCCTCCATTCAGAATTACGTAGGTGTTACCAGTGCCCTAGGATAGCTACAATGAGAGGGAATGTCACAGGCTTCCAGTTTGTAGCGAGGGTGGACAATAACAGGTGGGCAAATATAACTTCCGACTTGTTTTTGAAAGGGAGAAGGAAAAAAGGTAAAAAAAGAACCAGATGCGGGATGAGTTTGACAGAATGTTCTAGCACAAACAATATCACAAGATTGCGCAAAATAGGGGGAAATGCAAGGGTCTGAGAGAGGCCTTTGCCCAACAGCGAGCAACTCAACCTATGTTACGTAAAGGTTAAGTAAAAAGAAAAATAAAGGTAATTTGAATTGAATCGAATGGAATCAGATATTTTTTGGGGAAAAAGAGTAAAAATTTTTTCGCTTGCTTCGCTCGTGATTTACCTTATTGCACTGAAAAAATTACTGTAGTTTGGTATTGGTGTGGTGGGACGTATGGCGATGCACGCGTGCCAAAATGGCCCCCAAGACACCGCACCCCCAGCACCAGAAACTACCCTTTCGGGCATCGCATCAGTGCCGAGGAGCTATAGTTTGATATTATTTTGTCGTTTGACTTCTTCTTCTTCTTTATTTATTTATTTATTTATTTATTTTTATTATTATTATTTTTTTAATAAATTTTGCGCCGAGACTTCAGCTTAGTCAGCCTTATGGGAAATCTGGCTTTGAGTATAACAGCAACGGATTGGATACCTTATGACAAATGAGACGTAAGCGTAGACCAGCTATAAGAGGGCTGGAGGAAATTCCAAAATTGTGGGTCCTAATTGGGACGGTACAGCGCAAAAGAAGAGTGCATGGAAACAGCTGATGAACCTCTACGCCCAAGGATAGGCGAATTAGTTGGGACGTACCTACCTAATTCAAAACTGTAATAGATAAATAAATAAGTTCCGGTTGGCTATTTGATATCGAATTGATTATACTTCATAAAAAGGTAAATTACCATTAAACGTTCGACAAATACGAATACTCGCGGAGAGAGGAAGAAAATAGAAAAAATTACGCTGGACAAATTCGTGTTGGTAAAAAACCAACTGTATAATTTCATCAAAAAAATTAAATAAAAAGAAGAGAAGAAAGCGAAACAAAAAACAAGAAACAGGAGAAAAGTACGGAAGGATTTGTAAAACACTTTTCAAACACGAAAACTTTCGAAGTGATTTTCCTAATTCCAGAAGAGGAGAGTAGAAGAAAAAAATACCAATAAAACGTACGATTAACAAATTTATTGTATTAATTAAATTAAACTGGCGGAGTGCAGCAGCAGTGTCGACGGTAACGAGCAATTATTAAATGGAAGTTTTAATCGTCAAGAATGATTGACGAGAGAGATGATAAAATCCGCCGTACTAATTGCGAATTCAAAAGGAGAACAAACGTACGCAGCTAGATTGTATTTTTTGGGTGACATATTCCAACCGCCTATTCAGGGAATTCTCAATGTGACAGCCAGTTTTTTAACGTAAAAATTCGGCGGCGAAAATCGCTGTCTAATTTTTACACTGGGGTACCGCTATTGTGTAGAAAAAACAGAGACAGAGAGAAAAAGGTGTTTCATCGTAATTTAGTTAAGCTCGCCCACTTTTCCAAGCCCGGGGATTAGTTCGCCACACCGGAGCATTCTCGTCTGTCAAAAGAAAATTTCGGATCGCATGACGGTATAACGCTCTGCTATAAATGAACAAGCGTATACAGAACAACAGGGGGTAGAGAACAAATGAAGGGCAGGCAAGAAAAAAATAAAATAAAAATTGGCAAAATAAACACCATTACGTTGGGGATGTCATTCCCTTCTAAATGATGTCCTTCGAAAACTTGACACTCGGGCATTCTCGTAGCAAATTTGGAAAAGTTAATAGGACGTACAATTTTTTGTCTTTTTTTAGGTTTCAACTTTAATTTTTCAGTTTTTAGTTTTAGTTGGAACTGTTACTGACTTACCCCTCGCCTAGTGATGCACGGTAAACAAAAGAAAATGTGACGATTCGGGTCTATTTTATTTTTGCTTCTTATGAAAAAAATTTGTGTTTGTAGCTGGAACACACTTAAATCGGCTTCATGTATGTAACAACATTGTCTACAAAGTTTGAGCAAAATCGGTTAAAGGTGACCTCTGCGCTGAATGAGGCTGAAGTTCTTATAGAAATTACCATTGATTTTGAGGATTTGGGATTTTTACACAATTGGAGTCCCTTCAAATTACCCTAAAAATTATTATTTTTCGAGATGAGGTTTTCAGGGTCGCTGAACCTATTTCTGAGACCCTTCTCGCCTCACTCCAGTTTTTGAACTGTCATTCTTAATATTGACACATAGCAGCTTTTTATGGTCGCTGATTCATTGCCCTCCCTCAAACCTTCTGGCTCCAATATGTAGCGACCTAAGAAACCGAATTTTGGATACTACATCTTTTAAATGACATTATTCTATGCTAGTCCCCTATGGAACAAGAAGGGATGGTGGCAGGAGAAAAGTGACATCTGAAGTGAATTCAGCGACCCTTAAAATCGTATTTTCAATGTACACGCGTACAAACTGGGAAATTGGAATAGAATGGCACTTTAAGAGGAGCCCCCTCTCAAAAAAAAAAATCCAAATTTCTTCAACATTAATTTTGAAACGAAAAAAATTGACGCCGATGGCCTGATGCGGTTACGTTGCGTCGTAGGTTTGTACAAATTTACAGCTTATGAAAACAGGTAGTACCAAAGCGAGCTTTCACCCCTGTTCATGATCGCTATCATGTGATCTGGTGTCTGTTTACGGATTCGATTTCGAACTATTTCAAAATTGTAACTGGTTGGTTGAGTGGATAGCGCGCTGGTCTCGGAATCCAGAAATCCCAGGTTCGAGCTCACGTAGCAACTCGCTACATTTCGACCTATACCGGGTTTTCGGCAAGAAGAGAAGCGGGCTAAGACAGCCCTAACAGCCTCCCCGACGTCTCTGAGGTGTAATGCTCGAAAAGGACGGATTCCAGGTCTCCGGTTGAGAGCAAAAATGAAAAAAGGAGAACGCTGCTTCTCGAGTACCTCTAAAGGGATTTCAGAAATAGATTTTTTAGACTTGTATAGGAAAGCTTCAGTTGAATATGAATCTTTGATTTTCAAAATCAAACTCCTGTGGCGCCTGAAGGGTTGAGGGGAGTGAGAAAAGACCGGATTCAGAAACCTAAGAACACCATTCTCTGCGTAAAGAATCCTAGAATTAGATTAAGTGATGAGTGGCGCCTGTGAGACCCAAAGGATTGGAAGAAGAAGAAAAGGTCCTTAGAATTAGATATATTTTTTGAAGAATAACATTAATTTAAGAATTGATTTATTGATTGGTGGATTAATAGCCTGTATTTGGAAGTTCATATAAGCGATTTATATAGTTTTAATTATAATATTAGTTAGGTCTTAAAAGTTAATTCTTAATCTCCATCGTGTTCTAACTTCTAATGTTTAACGTACAACCTTAGAGTAAATCAGTCAAAGAGCTCCGTTTCCCCTGGTTTTGGGCATAAACTTCCATCAGCCGGCTCCATTCCGTTCTGTCTTTGGCAAGTCTGTGAAAGAATTTATTCTTCAAAAATTTATCCATCCCATCCATCCACCCAATAGCGTAACTACTCATTCCTTCAGGGGTAGGGGGTGAAATCATAGAATAAAAAGTAGGTATATTTTTATTTTACCATGTTCAGTTTTCATTAAATGAACAGAAAAAGAAACAAACTTATAAAATATAAGATATCTATTATCTATTACAAAATAAGGTCTATTTAACGCTCTTTAGACGCAGCAAAAATTTCATCGATTACAGCGGATACTTTAACTGGTATGCTTATATGGACGTTACTCAGTGTAAGGGAACCAACCAACATTTGTAAACAAAATTAGTTATATTAGTATCGTTGAAAAGAGCGTAAAAAATAGAATTTTTCAAAATTGGGCCCCCGATTCAAAAATGTGTACTCACGTTGAACAAAGCTTATCAGTAAACGCTATGTCATTAGTTTCTACATGGCTCTTGAATTTCGAATTACGTGTTCTCAAAAAACAAATTTTACTGGTTGGTTCCCTTACGCTGAATAGCGTCCATATGTACTTTCCGAGAAAAAAAATGTACTTTTAAAGCGTTCTGGGGGGAAGGGCTCTCCCGTATTTACGCCTCTGCATCCACCTAACTTTTTGTTTCTCAAGCCTTCGTTTGTAATGACCTGAAAACCAGAAAGTTGCCTTCCATCTTCCATCTATTGTTCTTGCTACATGATCCGCCCACCCCCATTTTAGTCAAATTACACACTGGGTCACTTCTGAATTAGCCGCTAAATTTTTCTTTATATTTTCTATTCTTATTCGATCTTTCCTTTTATTTATGTTCGAAATTGATCTAGCCAAAGAGTTCTAAGTAATTTTTAATTTTCTTATGTCTTTTTCCTTCATTGCCCAGGGTTGGGGTCCATAAGTGAGGCGTGGTAGGATACGACTATTAAATATTGCGCGTCCATGGTAATTAGGTAACTGACTTTTGAAAATATACTTCAGTGCCCAAAATTTTTTTCTAATTTAATAATTATTATTTCAATATTCTTTGTGGAATCAATAGTTTTTTTTGCCGAAAAATTGATTTCGTTTCTATTCGGAGTAGGTATACTTCTACAATTTAAGTTAAGATTGCGTCTTCAAAATTAGCCCCTCGTCCCGTTAGACCCAAATTAATATCAGTATTTACAGATAAAATAACGTTAAATTTGGATTCAACAATTCCAAATACCCTAATTCCTGCTCATTTCAGTGTAATATACGCTGAACTCAACTTTACTCGATAATTAACCCCCCTGTAAAATCCAAAAATCCGCTGGTGTAGGTAAAAAAAAATTTCGATCAGCGACCTGGCAAACCACATTTTCAATTCATTTCACCTTGCTAAAAATTGGAATGACCATTAATCGAAATCAAACCCAATTTAGAGGCAAACTTTTTGGGGCCAGTACGAAGCAACCTTAATTTGGCTTCAAAGAGCACATACCCATCTCCGAACATACCACAATGAAGAAGAAAATACTTTTTTGGCCTGCAGTTGTCGACTACAGAAAATTAAACAAAAATTGAATCGGTGAGAACTTTCAAAAAGGTGGTTACGTCCAAAATTGGCAATTTTGGGTTAACGACGGAAACTGAGGCATTCAGACATAGCAGATCGATTGGTGTAGTTGAGATTTCACTCACGCGTCGGGAACATAGTTTATAGTTACATCGTACCGGAAGATTTCATGTTTTCGCATCAAAAATAAAGAAAAATTTGGAAAAGTTCCATTGTTCAGCTTGGTAACTCATTATTTTTGACTCGACCCCCAGGGGCCACAGTTTTCACGTTAGTGACGAATCGTTACCAGAACTCACTTCAACAACTATCTAAACCTATTAAAACATATCCATATATTGCACTTTGTAACATTTTAAGTCCCTCCACCTCTCCTAAGTGCCACAGTTATCGAGTTAGTCGTAATTCGTCCTGAAAAATGAATTCAAGCATCCTTAGAACTTACGAAACGATATGCATAATGGATTTCATGAAATTCCTGAGCCCTCGTCCCCTGCTCGGTACCACAGTTGAATCGTTATATACAAACAAATGGTAAATCTGGGGCAGACCATGTTGGTTCTGGATCTTTCATCTGCATGTTCTTCATCATCTTCTTTTTCAGAGCTGACTGGGTCGGGCAGTCCCGGTCCCGGTTCTGTGCTGAGAAGGCCGCGTTCTATGGCGGGATAGCCTGGACGGCGTCGTTCTATTGCCAGCAGTCTAGGTAGTGTCCCTCTCGAGGTACCGTCTCTGGCCTCCCGGGGCAGTGTTTCTCCTTGTGCCCCAAGAGATGGCACCGCGTGCAGGGGCTGGCGTCGATGCGGCCTACTTTCCAGCCAATCCAAATGCTCCTCTGCTGTGCCATCGCCCGGTACAGTGTGCCCCTCACTGTAACCACTGTCATCTTAAAGCTGGGGTCACCTTTGTGTGGAACAAAGGTGATGCCCCTGCAGCTTGTCCGGAAGACGTTACAGATGTCCATCCGGAGCTCCCCTTCTGTTTTATACGTTGGAACTCCGTAGATTCGAACTTCTGGCTGCCTCCGCTCTTGTTCTTTCCCTTGGACGTCCGTCCTAGTATTAATGGCTTTCCTGATTTCTTGGATGCTCTCTTTCTTCTTGCAGGTCACAACTGCACCGTGTTGATGATGTCCAGTGCCTTTGGATTAAGCCCCGGAATCTTCTGGAGCGTGTCCAGGGCTTTTCCTGCGGGCGCTGCAGGTACCACCAATACCGCGTTCGCTGTATTTTTCTGCTTCTGCTTCCTTTTCCTTTGCGGTGGCGGTGGCTTGCTCCCGAGGGGGAGAGCTGCTTTTCGGGTATTAGCGGCTGCAACGGCCTCTCTCTTCTTTCGCTGTCAGTTCTCCCTCCGCCTTTGGGTGCGAGTGTGAACCCGCTCGCCCGTGACCGGTTAACTAGTTGCGGCTGGTTGGCTCTGTCCACCAGCTACTGAGGCATAGGTTCTTCCACTAGGGAGAACCTGTTTGGATAGCTGCTGCTTCTTACGTTGCTCTTGGGGCAGCGGCGCCGGAGGTGCCCGCCCGGTGGCCGGCTCTGCTCTAGACGTTACGGGGGCCGTCTGTCAGTCGACGGTCGGAGATAATGGCGCCATTCTAGCAGCAGGCGGTTGCTGCTTGCCTGGCTGGTTACTCGGCTGAGCAGGTAGAGTCGTTATTATTGGTGTCTTCTTCTTCTTCGTTTTTTCGATTTGTTGTGGGGCGGGAGAAGAACGAGTTGTTACTGGGCCCTTCAAATCCGCCAGCAGTGGCATAGAGCGTAAATTATTTAGGAGGGAAAAAAGTGGGCACTATCGTCGCGAGAATCAGACGGAACGGCTGCCAAATGTCCGCATTATTTGATTTACACACCACGGCTATGGCTAATGAAAAGGAACAAAAAGAGCGGAAATATTTGGGAAAATTAGTTAATGGAAGGAAAACTGATATCCGAGAAGATGATGCGTGAAGAAGAAAGACGCTCACTCTAGAAGG
Source organism: Acanthococcus lagerstroemiae (assembly GCA_031841125.1). Lineage (NCBI taxonomy): Eukaryota > Metazoa > Arthropoda > Insecta > Hemiptera > Eriococcidae > Acanthococcus > Acanthococcus lagerstroemiae. The sequence goes on along the minus strand of CM063110.1, from coordinate 62,275,747 downwards.
GTTTACTTTATAAACAAAACGCTTTTACGGGGCACAAACACATTTGACAATCGTAAATAGATACCCACTCTCTGTTTTCCGCTTCGTCCCCCTGCTTTTTATTTTTCGCTGTGACGTCCATAATGTCGAACAGTTTATCCGAGTAGTTCCTTCATAGAACGACTCGATTTAATGGCTAGACTGGTGACCGAGAATTTGGAGGTCGTCCCGAGAACGAGGAAATGATTGTTATTGTTTCTATAAAGTTTTTGAAGAAAAAATACGGAAATGGGGATAAGTTTTGAAGCGTTGAAATATTACTTTTGTGAACTAACAATGGAGTATTTTTCTTTTTCAACTCGTGTATTTTATGTGAACTTCGTAGAAACAAAAGCAAACCACGGTATGGATTAAGTAAATACAAGGTAACCGAAGTTCTCGGTGAGATAGCCGTACAATTTTACTTTTGAAGTATCTGATAAAGTTTGAGGTTATGTGAGGTTTTCGAGTCGCATAGCTGAGTAGAGAAAGCGTCCAAGATAGGGAGTGATTATTGTCGCTCGGAGCCTGTAAATAATATCAATTTACATCGAGGAAATTATTATAATTAGGTAGCATATTACTGAGGAAAAAGTAACTCGATGAACTAACTTCATATTACGAGATTCTTAACATTCACCTTGTAAAAAAGCGAGCAGGAAAAGAACACTCGATTTTGGCAAAGATTTCCTTGGAGTCGATCAACCGGGAAATAGATTTGAAATTAGAGTAAAATTTAATTTTCAAAACATCAAATCGCATTCTGCAATATGTTTGATTACGTAGGGTACAGGGAGCTTATAAAAAACAAAAATCCAGTCTCTCAGTCTCAATTGTCAGTTTCGCTTCGAGTATTTCTTGTTGAAAATAAGGCCAGTGTGTAATACTGCTTCCCTTTCTAAATAATATTACGGTCACCAGGGACTAAACGGATAAATTGCGTGGAACAGAACAGGCAACTATTCCAAGATTGAAAATAACCTTGAGTAGCCGAGAACAGTGGTACATAGATCAAAGTTGGAACTTGAAGCATAAGTTACGGAGCCCTGAAGACAAGGAGTAGCATTTTCTTCTGTAAAAATTCAGAAGTACCTTGCTCTGTGGAATTTTATATTTTTTGAAAGTAACTATAAATGAAAAGGAAATATCTGAACACAACCGCCTCCTCTGCTTCTACATTTGTACGTTTCCCCCTCCCCTTTATCTTTATTTCCTTCTATGCCTTCTCTTTGGTCCAACCCAAATATCTTCCGCCACCACTGCTGTAGAGTTAGCCCACGAAAATGTGCTTATTTGTGCAATTTTGTGCTACTAACCCCGTATTTCGTATCACTTCTTATCTTGAGATTCGCGGTTAATGGTACAGAAATTCCCAGAATAGGCTTAATCCAACCCTAAAAAAAGTGAGGGTCTGGTTGGCCGAGTGGATAGTGCGTTAGTCTCGGAATCCGGAGGTCCCGAGTTTGAGCCCACGTAGTAACTCTCTACATTTGGCTTGTTTTTCGGTAAGAAGAGAAGGGGACTAAGGCAGCCCTAACAGTCTCCCCGACGACGTCTCTGAGGTAATGCTCGAAAGAGCGGATTCCAGGCTCGTGTTGAGAGCAAAAAATGGGGGGGGGAGGGATTTCAAAAAGTAAAAGTAGAAAATACAAAAATCGAAACAGTCCCGGAAACAATAAGCCAACTAATATCCCTCGAAAACAGAACAGAAAAAGAAATTAAAAATTAATAGGTAAATAACGTTGGCATGAAAAAAATACCATCCCTGAAACGCATTTTTCAAGGTAATTTCAAAAATCATCAAAAATGCGGAATTTTCAACTTTTGCGTCCAGTCAGTACTAACCTGTGGTTTCCCTAGGCAGCCCTTACCGGAAAATTGGAAAACAAAATTGGAGTTGCCTAAACCTTAATTTTTATCACTCCTCGGTTTTAAAAGAAGAGACTATATTCGCTTAGAAATCTTAATTTGAAAAAAGTGAGTACCTTAAATCGAAGATACCTTTAAGGTAATCCGTAATATGAAATGGAACTGGGTGGGACATGTAGCGAGATTACCCCAGGAAAGATGGACATTCCGAGCCACCTTCTGGTACCTAAAACATAAAACAAAAAACAAACAAAAAAATAAAAAATAGGAAAACCGAAAACTAGGTGGAAGCTTGTTTTTTAAACCAAACAATTCCAAGACATAGCCGAAAACAAATAAACAGAATGGGATAGGCTGAGGAACATCTTTGCCCAACATGGACCCGGGGCTTACTCGGTTTCTAAGGTCGTAACAAGATGATTATCCAGTAAAGGTTTATTGATTGACTGAGGTCTCAGCTTTTGTGACACTCTTGATGACCGTAAAATTGAATATGGGAACTGCATGTCTTCAGCCTCTCCTCCACTCAAAGAAACTATTTTGAAATGTCTTGTGGGAGACGATGATACAAAATTCGAGGTTAGACAAAATTAGAGGATTGGGCTACTTCGTACCACTCCTCATGTAGATTGGAAAGAATAATCACAAGAATCCGCATACGGCACACACACCTCACACAAATTCACCTCATTATCCGAATTAACACACCGCACTGTGACTCATGTCAAACACCATCTTCACTTCTACATCTCCTTAACGACTGCACCAAATACACCCTCCAACGGCAACAAATTTATGGCCAATCACTCCATAACGTGTACGGAGCACTTCAGGATGATAAGGAACAAGTAAAGTGCCTAATCTCCTTCCTTGAGAGCTCGCGGATATTGTCAGGGATTTAGCATACAATTACCTTTTTCCCATACATCTCAATAATTTTATGATATAATAATTAAGTTCACAATGTTGATTCGCTAATTTAATAATGTACTCACGGACGCAAAAAGCCACAGCTGCTAAACTACGTCGATAAATAAAACATTTCAGTCAAAATTGAACAAAATTAGAAACAATTTCTGATCCTAAAATCGAGGACATTCGTTTAGTTGGGCGGTTCCGAGTTTAGTCCCGTTGAATTTTTTTAAACCAAGTGTAGTCACACGTTGAAGGCCGAGTAATGATGGCCTCTTTCAACTCTCGACTGTTCATTTTTACTATTATTGGCGACTGACCTCTTCTCTCCGGGAGTCTATGCACCACATCAATATCGTATTCACGAACGTCAAGACCCAGGCTGCCGGCCATTGCTCGTACAATTTCGCGCAGGTTCTCATTTTGAAAGATTGGAATACCGGAAATAACTAGGTTCAGCTGGCCTCAAAAAGCCAAAAACAGAAAACTTTGGATTGGCTTGATCGAAGTTCATACACAGAAATGTGTTACTGGGCGAGGGACAAGTGGATCTCCACTTACCTAAATACTAAATGTTATGTTATAGTAATAGTTAAGATTCGTTGTCCAACCGAGTACAAGAGCAATAAATAAAAAAAAAATAAAATAAAAAAATAAAAAATTAAGATCTGCTTTTGCTATCAGTCAATTATTATTCGCGCTTCTTCTCCTCGCTCTCATTTTTTAATTTTCGAATGCCCTGGTTGCCGTCCGGACTAAATAATTATCGTACCAATTCCGAAAAACCCAGCAATATCATCCTCACGTGCTGGATCGACTTTTTGAGGAAGAGGGGGAAGCGACGTGGACGTGCTCAGTGCCTTGCACACGTCTCCAGTCACACGCGAGTTTTAGTTTTCCTTTTTCGAATAACTCTCGCCTTCTGCGTGATTCAGAGTGCAACGACTCCGGCACACCGCCGCGTTGTCGTGTTTGCTGACACAAATTTGGCTGCCTGTTCGAAATGCGTTAATTTTCTGCTCTCGGCATTCCGGACCCGGGTCACCGAGACAAACGATTGCAAACTGGTCGTAACCGAAAACACGGCTCACTCGGTAACTTTGCTCGGTCGAGGGTCGTTCAAATGTTCCGGTCGCCTTTCAGCCTCCGAAAACGAAGAAGTTTTCTATTATCACTGGCGCTCGACTGCCGCACGCCTCGCAAAAATCGGACCGGGAGGAGTGTGAGAAGACACCGTCCCGTCTGCCCCGAAAGATAATATATGTAAATCGCGCAATTAGCATTTAAATTAACCTGCTGGGCGTTCGAGGAACGACTCAGCCTCCGACACTTTAATCTCACGTCGGATTTTAACACCGATCCTCTTTTTTAGAGGCTGTTAACTCCGCAAGCCCCGAATATACATATATATATATATATGTATGTATATTTATACGCGAGCTGTACGTACACTTTCGCTAATAAAAGCCGAGGGTCTTGTAATGGCCGGCGGCGTAAAAGACGGTTCGTGTCTAAATTGCGCACCATAAAGCCGACGAACACGAGAAGAGAGTACGAGTAGCACTGGTTGGCCGTGCGTACACGTGGTCGCATCGTCGGAGCGCACTTCGCAGCCGCGTGTAGATCGCGGACACATCGGGCGCCGTAGTTTACTCCTCGTAAGAAATTTTGTGGCCGCCAAAATTAGCGCGCAGCGTTTCGAGTAAAAAAAAAAAGCTACTCACGAGCCTTTTTTCCTGCTTTTCCCGTTCGGACATCAATTAAGCTGAACGATAAAACGCTTATAGTCGAGTCTTTTATGACAGCTGCAGCTCCCCTCTCGCCTTACCAGACGTCGGCGAAAATTAACGCCGCGTCGCCGATATTTTAATTCCAGCGGGACGAAAAAGGCGAAGGCGTTGGCCCTTTTTTCCCCCTCTTCTCCTATTTTTGGTTCGCGCAAATCGGCGTTACACGTTTCCCGTCGATTATAACGGCCCCGATGTTTACACAGCCTCGACCTTAAAACAGCGCTCAACAGTTTGGAATTCGCCGTTCGTTTTCCTCCTTTTTGCCGAACTGTATCATCTTCATTCCGCACGAATTCGCCCTTTCACTCTCTTTCTCTCCCCTCTGTCTGTCTATCTCTTTTACTCCCTCAACTACGGCAGCGTTTAATGCGCCTTTCTTACGATGTAATTATACACGTATATAGCCGTTAAACAAATCCTGATAAAGGAGCACTATCAATCAATTTTGTCATTGTGCGAGATTCTGTGCATCCGAATGATGAAGAGTGATAGATGAGTCCGCTCTCGACTCAGGTTATTGGAAGTTGAAAGCCACTCTAATTATCCTAATGTCGGAAGACATTTACTTTTGTAACTGTTCGAGAGTGACAAGGGTGTAGTTTACGTAGTCTTGACTGGTGAATAATTGCGCGAAAGAGGTACTTTGACCCTGCGAATGTCGGCCCGCCAGATGTTGCCATTTATTTAACGTTGAGTGCCAGCGGAACAGCCGATAGCCACACAGACTGTAGCTCCGAATGTGCAGCCTGAAATGCCGACCGAGGGAACAACTAATTCTTAGTCGTCCTGTGGTCGACACTGTTTCCCCTGTTTGGCATTATTCAACCGGGAAGTATTTCTCCCACTTCAACGACCGCTATATGAGGCAAAGCATGATAGTGGAAGGGGCATTCAGTAACGAGCAGTTTTACAAGAATCACAGTTAGTAACCAGCAGTTATCCAGGGAGGGTATGAGTACCTACTTTGTCTTATGATTTTCATTTTTTTAATTAATTTATTTTTTTTTAAATCACACACAGGTAGTTCTTGTGCGCAGGAGACCATTTTGCTTTTCAGCTTATGGACCCTGAGTACTATTATTGACTGCTGCCTTGTAAATCTTATTTTTTAACTTTTCATCTTCAACGTCCCACTGGAGCTACATACAGACCAGAGAAGGAACTTGCATCTGTCTAGCGGGTATCTCTGCTGTCTAGTGACGCACTGAAGAAAGATCAGCTGGAGGATGAAGTCGTTGGTTGGATTCTACAGGCCAAGCAAGCAGGCAAAAGACCACCGTGGCAGGAAATTTCGGATCAGTCACAAGAGCTGAAAGCTCTGTGGACTCAGCGGGTGGCCTTCTGGTGCGCGCTTGGGAGTCAGAAGACGGCACAACAGTGCAAATGCAGACCATTCGGCATTACAGTGGCTCCTGTCTTTCAAATATCCCGAGGGACAGATCGCGAGGTGGCTTCAGCAGCTACAGGAGTATTCCTGCGAAATACAGTTCCAGAAAGGCAAAAACCCAGACTATACAACGACGTCTAGCGGCCTTTATATGTCCCGGTGTTATTGGCGAAACTCCTTATAGTTTTTGTTATCGAACTTCTATTCTGCTGCTCGAAACGTGTTGATCTTTCTTCACTTATCTCGAATGTTCGGAATTATTCGCCACACTGTCCCCTCCTTAAGCCTGGATGTCCCGGCCAAGCTCTAGATCTTTATGGTCACCATGCCAGACTGCCAAACAATCAAGGTGCACGACTTTGGCTCGTCCACTACCAACCTTCCAAGGTGTATGGTCCTTCCCAATGACTCTATAACTGTGGGTTCCGTTCTTTCTTTCATTGTGGATTGTAAAACCAGACACGGTCCCCAGCCTGGAAGCGGACCTTGTTGGCTTTCATGTTGTAGCGAGTCTTCATCCGGTCGCTGACATTTTGCAAGTAATTTTGGACATTCAGTTCCCGTTTTCGCAGTTGCTTCATATAGGCTTGCCCATATTGACGTTCCAAGGCTTCCACTAGCTTCTGGAAACTCCTCTGGTCCATGGTTGGAACCGTCTTCAGTACGTCCATTGCAGCTCCCCGCAGGTTGACGACCAATGCTGTAGACTTTGTCGCTTTGTCCCAGCCATTACTGACAGCCGCTGCCTCAAACTGGACAAGGTAGGTCTCCCAGGAATGCTGACTATGGAACTTTGGCGGTTTCACCTTCGCCAAGACACTACTACTTGCAGTTGGAACCAGTTAGTATGGCTGGCTGTCTGGAGCCTTTACTGATGATGCACTGGCGGCTGAATCCATCTGGGTAGGCTGCTGGCTACCTGGAGGTACTGCCACTGACATTATGGTACCGCCAGTCCGGAGTTCCTCCAGTTCTTTTTCTAATTTGGCCACTCTTTCATTCTGATCTTCCAGTTTCTTTGACTGGTCTTATAGTTTCTTTGACTGATCTTCCAATTTCTTCCATTTGTTTGGCCCGTGGCTCAATTTTCTCATCTATCTACTTTTCCAGTCCTTGAATGATCAGCGGCAACTGTTCTCCTATTTGCCTCGATTGTTCTTCCATGTTCTTTTCTTAGCCTGATCAGTCTTCATGTCACTCAACATCGCCATAAGGTGTTGAAGAATAGCCGTTGTCGACCCTTCGTCTTCTTCAATTCCTCCCAAAGCTCTTTCTGCGACAGTTCAAACAACTTTTTCGGAGCCATCGCGAATGGCGAGTTTCAATGACGCTCACTTCTTTAACGCGAAACGCCGAATCCGCAGAACGAATGTCCAAACAAATATCCGAATGAGATCTTCACGACGCGCACTGTCGAATATCCCACTTCTGACACCAATGTAACGGGATTCGCACCAAAAGACGTACGAAAGTACATACTAAGAACTTTTAATACAGTGGCCTTTTGATTATCCGCCCTAAATTTGGCCACCCGCCCTCGCCGCATTAACCGCCTTGACAAGGGCGGATAAATTACCTATTCCAAAAAATTCAGTAAAATCAGAATTTTGCGGCAGAAAAACGAGTAAATAGGTAGCAAACAGGTTCGTCAAAGTCTCATCACAAATTTTTTTTTTTTCAAATTGATCTACTGTATGATATATTTTACTCATATTACACCCTTTACTATACCTACTGCAAATGAAATTCGACTTGTTGAATACATTTTCTGTCAATTAATTGAAATAATATGAACATTGGTGTAACGGGGAAGCGGAAGAAACAACCCCTCCCCGTCTGCTGGAATGGAATCAGCACCACTTAAATAATTACAACTGTGGATTTAACTTGCATAACGTCTTATATATTCAAAACAACAAGAAACAAAATGGTGACACGAGGGAGTTGCCCCCTCTCGCTGAAATAACAAACTGCCACCCAGATACGTGAGACCTCCTCCCATTGTGCATACAGAAAAGCAACGAAACGATAACTACAAACACTGACATAACTCACTAATGCATGTAGATAAATAATATGAATAACAAGAACATACATAGTTTGTCACGTACCTGGGGGTCCAAGGGCGGCGAAGAAGAGGCCTCCACTTCGAGCACCTTCCCGAATTCTAAAAATTAAACAACAAACAAAAAACGAAATACCCCGGTCCAAATAAGCTCCCACCTTCCCTCGAATTTTGGCATAAGACATACATAAACAAATAGCAAAACAGCAAGGCTGAAAAAACAACAAAAGAGAAAAAATATATCACAGCGACAAATAACTTCCTGATAACTGGCTGGTGGTACGATTACAGCTGTGGGCTCGGGTTACTCCTCCATCTCTAGTGGGGCTGGTGCAAGATCACCTCGGGCGTCCTAGGATCGCGACTTCCAGCAGGCATCTTAATTTTAATAACGGGCTCATTGGCGACAGGCTCGTGCTCGGCATGGGCGGGTGGCTACTCAGGGTGCCCCCCCCCCAGTAGCAGGTCTTTTAGCCACGCATTCTAGCAGTTCTCATCACAGGCGAAACTTTCGAACATAACTCAAAAAAAAGAAAAAATATTGATATACGCTACAGCACCAACAATAATCCGATTTCACGTTACGCAAATCCCGCTGGGCTTCCTTGAAAAACTCTGCTATGCGGCCACTTTCCGCTCATCAAAAACACAGCGACGACTTTTCCGCATTCTCAATCCACCTACACCATGCCAAGCAGAGATGCACCTTCTCCCTCCAATAGCCACGGCACGTCCAAACGATACCGGATATCGATAATTTAAACCCGTTATTCGACATTATTTCTAACTTATTCAGCCGGTGTAACTCGGCCGGTGCCCGCTACCCCGCTCCCACGCTACATTTAGAATAAAATTTCATGAATAAGGGTCACAATTAATAAACAAATTCATTATCATTTAATTTTAATAAAATCTACCCTACTTCGGATTATCCGCCCTGTCTTTCGCCCCAATTAGGGCGGATAATCGGAAGGTTACTGTATCACACTAATATAAGGGCACAAAACACAGTAGCTGTAGATCGCTTTGAGAACGCACAGTTTCGCATACAAAAACCAGACTATACGGCAACGGCCAGCGGCCTTTATATGTCCCGGCATTATAGGCGGAACTCCTTATCTTTGGCGTAATTTTTAAATGCGATTTGTGGAGAAACGAATAAAGGTAGGAAGCTGCGATTTGTTTCATTCGAAAGAGCATGATTTTTTTCTCTATAAGAACGGTCAAGAAAATGAAAAATGATTTCTCTACACTCGAGGCACATTTCATAATTCCAGGTCATGTACGTAGAACTTCGAGCAGAGAAAGAAGCAAGCCGCTAAAGTCATTAGTCTAGCAGGATTTTTTTTTCAGACAAGTAACAAGCAGAAAGAAGATAGCCTGCGAAACTATAAGCTGTATATATTTGATGTGTACATGGGCATACTTTTTGGTAACGTACCAATTATATGATCTTGAAGGACTCAAAGTCCTTGAAACGCCGCACCGTCACCCTTTCCATTTTGTCGGTTTCTGGATTCCGCACTCTTTCTCCCCGCTTCAGTTTCCAAATTTTGTGATATCCTTGTGGTAAAGACTATTCAACATAATATACGGTCGATCTTTTATTACTACTTTGATGCACGTCATGCAACTTCTTTAAAAATACTGATTCTATAAAAAGAAAATTATAATAATGCGAGACAATTTTAATTTTAAAAAATTTATAAAATGCGATAAAAATCCTTGCAAATTTTAAACGAAATTCAGCGCCATTTATAAGTTTTTCAATTAGATGATCGAGCGCCGACTCCGTTTTTATTGGCAGCAAAGCTCCAAGTTGGATATCTTGATCCTTTGCCCCGTCATGTTTTAATGTACTTGTACTTGAGCTGTCGACACGTGCAGTACATTTTGTCGCATTTCGGCTTTAGTTTCGGGACTGCGGGGGCCAGCAAGACGCGCTTTCCGGGGGAGTATGCGTGCTGAAGCCGCGAGGATGGATGACCTCGCGGGCGCATTATGAGAACGGAGACTCCAAAACGCGGACATCTTCGACAACGAGTAATAATCACAACACAAGGGTTGGGGTAGAGATAAGTATATTTTACACTTTACTTTACACAACACTAAAATGCGCGGACGGCAACTATCTTTATGAATTACACTACAAGTTAAAAGTACGCAAACTATCGCGGAACACAGCGAGAATGGTAGACGACGGAAATATACACGGTGGTAGGGGGCGAGTTCTCCCCAACAAACGCACTAACGATTATACACAGCAAAGCACAGTCGAGGTACGACGCGGATACTCCCTACTGCGGATTGCGACAAGGGGATAGGACAGTTGGAGGAGTCCGATCAGGGTGTACTGGGTTCCAGGCAGCCAGCCGAAGGAAGAGGAGTCGGGGTGCTCTGGGTTCCAGGCAGCCAGCCAAAGGAGGAGGAGTCGGGGTGATCTGGGTTCCGGGCAGCCAGCCGAAGGAGGAGGAGTCTGGGTGCTCTGGGTTCCAGGCAGCCAGCCGAAGGAAGAGGAGTCGGGGTGCTCTGGGTTCCAGGCAGCCAGCCAAAGGAGGAGGAGTCGGGGTGATCTGAGTTCCGGGCAGCCAGCCGAAGGAGGAGGAGTCTGGGTGCTCTGGGTTCCAGGCAGCCAGCCGAAGGAAGAGGAGTTGGGGTGCTCTGGGTTCCAGGCAGCCAGCCGAAGGAGGAGGAGTCGGAGTGCTCTGGGTTCCAGGCAGTCAGCCGAAGGAGGAGGAGGAGGAAATAGCGAGAACAGCACGAAAGCGAAAGAAAGCAGGTCAGCTTGTCGCAATAATAGCTTGTCCGAGTTGGCGTTGACTACCCTAATTTCTCCGGCTAGTTAAATATACAGGAGCTAACTACTTCATCTGCGAGTAGCTACGAACCACCCTCGTGGTACGAAGCTGTTTCGCGCGACACAAAAAACGTTCTCTCAATAGCCGAAACGCGAGACCCGGTTGTGTGACGCAGCGCTCGACTCTACTTCTAGCGGTGGTGGAATCTTGAAGTATTTACTCGCCCGAGTAAACAGAGTACGCGCGTACGTAACTATTTTTCATATCGACAGCCAATTCTGAAATTGTTCTCCAAAGAATTGGCAAACTCTCTGTCCTCTTCTTACAAACTCCTGCCTTATTATACATTCACATTCGAATACAGATTACAGACGACACACCGATATGTTAGATCAACCTGTTGCACGGGGCGGTAAAGCAGTGCAGCCACTCCATGCAACGTGCTGGATACATTAAATTTACAGCGTGTATTTCAAACTATTTAACCTTTTCATTTTTATTTTATGCGGTGTAAAGTGAAGCGATAAAATTCGCCGCGGTGAATTTTTCAGCCTGCAGTCAATTTTCCTCTGCAGTCATTTATTTGCGGCCAATTTTCTTGCTGTCAGTTTTCCTGCTTCCACGGGGAAGGTTCGTATTGTCGTGTCCCAAATAGCCTTTTACCCTCGAAAAAAAGGGTTACTTTACGAGGCCGCTTGGAACATTGTCTTTTAGCGGATTTGTAAGTAGCTAAACACGAATGCTACATGTATTTACATAAGGAAAGCCGAGGAGCGGCGTTCCGGCACATGGGGTTACTCTTGCTCAGCGATTCTCGAATTCATAATGAACGCGGATTCTGATCCGGGTCGAACGGCGCGACGAGCCGAAAAGTGAAAACTTTTAACGCGATTATTGGTCCGGGGGCAGGCGGGCGAAATTTCAAAACCGAGCCGCGTTTATGGTCGCGAAATTGATATCCTGAATGCGAAATACTCGCTCGATTAATTCCGCGCGTATACGAGCTTATTCGACGCGGCGTTTAATATCGCCGCTCCAAAAGTTCGCGCGTAATCTGCGAATGAAGGAGGACGTCGAGGCTGCGAACGTAGAGCGGTATAAAAATAAATTGAAAATTACGGACGTGCGGAATCGAGCACGCCCACCGGTGCAGCGCCGAGCCTCGGCCGGCTCGTTTTGCGGTCAGAGAAGTTGAGCGTTTGGCGGCCGCGTCCGCTCGCAGCCCCAAAATCACTTCCGACCCATTTGGTCGCGCCGCGACCAAGTTCGCGTTAAAATTTACGCGAACATTTCGAATGTAGAAATCCGGCGATGTTAAATATTTCGAATGCTGTTTGCGGCCAGTGCCGGACGAACAAAAGTTTAAGCCATTTTGGCCGCAGCCGCCGTCGCCGACGGTGATGCGCCAAGAGGGCGCAATTTATAGCAATTAATTATTATTGTCGTTGATGACGTTAAGCTTCAATCAGCGTACCGGATTCGACACATTTTCATTTATTCGCGAACTTTATGTACACGCGTTCGGAAATGACGGACGGGTTTTCGAACTCGCACCCGTTGGGTTCGATCGGGGTCCGATGATATATTACCCTTTCGCCGAACGACTTGAAACCGTTTTAAAGTTCAGTATTCGTTCAGAGCTTACGTTACGTTATTCCGGGTCGAATGATTTACATTGTCTGGACGATATAGTTCGGTTGTGTTCCAAAAACGACTATCTCTACCCGTCAGTGGAGTCCTGATGAGTTTTAAGCAAATCTTGAGAGAGTCTGAATCAGGCCTGTAGTGTGACCACTTTTCTAAGGGGGGGGGGGGAGCAAGACTGTTTGAAGGGGACGAACCAAATTATGCTAAGTTTGAAGGTACGTAGACTGTCCCAGAGAAGGTGAGACCAATCTCAGTGTAGATTTGCAACACTGCATATGGCTTGGGTATCTTTCAAGGATGAAAATATGGGCTGTTGACTACACCCTATATTTTTCAGCTCATTTGGTTAATAACCCCCTCCCCCCACTACCTAAAAAAATACCTTACAGTACCCCACCCGGTTTTTTAGCGTTCAGTTAATACTGCAAAAATAAAATAAAATTCAAAATTCAAGAATTTTTATACGTAAGGTAGATTGGGAACATTTTTTCAAAATTTATTATTATTTTTATTTATTTATTTATTTACTTTCCACTTGTATGGGAAGCCGCCTCGTTGCCAAATTTACCCAGGTGCCGGCATAGGCGTTCACCGTCTCTTTATCAATCTCTCTTTATTCCTCCCTGTCCTGGTCTAGAGAATTCCAAAATTTCGTACGAACTCGTCCCCTCTTCCTTGGGAGGTACCTGGATGCCCATTTCTACGTAATTTTTGTCCATTTCTGATAATCTCTAACTATACGTCCCGCAAAATTTAATTTTAATTTACTAATTGCCTGACCTATATCCCTTGCCCCTGTTTTTGCCGAAATCGTTTCTAAATTTATTTTGTCCTTAACTTTAATATTTAATATGTTGCGAAGCATCTTGAAGTGCGTTATCCTAATTTTCTCTTTTTGGGTCTCTTTCAGTGCCCAGGTTCGAGCCCCAAAAATGAACCGTGTATGAAACATTGTTCCAATACCCTCGTTTTAGCAGATGTGGATATGTTGCTGTTTAAAATGCTTTTGTTTGCCCAAAAGCGTTTCCAAGCATTCCGTTCTTACTCTTAGCTCCCGCCTTGCCCGATCTTCCATGGACACAGTTTCTCCCAGGTACTTATTTTCGTCTACTTTTTCCAGTTTTTGACCAGACAACCCCAGCAGTCCTCTTCCTCCATGTTTGTCAACCTACTTTCTTACTTTCTTTGTTGAGATCATTTGCCATTTCGTCCAGTTCATCCACGTATTTAAAAACCCGTAAGAATACGAATGCAGGGTGCCTACTGGTCTGAAAAGTCATGATTTCGAAAAAATTGTCATGGAAGTCTTGGAAGGTCATAAACTCGTATTTCAACCAAAACTCGAAAAAGTTATGATATTTCATCATGTTATAGTTGACAATATTTCCGCAAGAAAATCAATTTTATTCATCTGTAATTTTAGCAATAATTTGAAAACAAAAATATTGGAAGGTTGCACGCGACATGTTCTCTCGTATGAGGTCTAGACCTGGGCCCTAACGGTAGTACGCAGAAGCTTCAAAAAACGCAAAGAGCTATGGAAAGAAGCATTTTTGGCATCCGGAGGGAAGACAAAATCAGCAACCAAATTTTAAGGAGAAAATCCAATATGACGGACATAGGATACTTTGAAAAGAAACTGAAATGAAGGTACGTCCGGCTCGTTTTAAGACAGAAGGAAGAGAGGTGGGAAAGAAACGTAGAGGCTTGGGTGCCGTACGAGAGAAAAAAGATCGCGTGGCAGACCGATGACTAGATGGGGAGACGAATTCGTGAAGGTAATGGGGTCCGGGTAGAGGAGAGTGGCCGTCAACCGTCAAAAATGGAGAGTTTGCGGGGAGGCCTATGCTCAAAATTGGGCTTAGTCACTGTGCCAGGGAGGGGTACGTTTCTCTTCTGACATCAACATCGCGAAACGGCTTGTAAATAAATAAATAAATAAATGAGTATACATAAATGAGAAAAAAATATTAAGTGAATATTTATTATAGAAGTTTGGCGCGCTCTATCTGTATTGAGCCCCCAGTAAGGCACAAAGGTCCGAGCTTGATTCCCCTCTTTTTCCACTTCCTTTTTTATATCCCCCCTTGATAGTCATGAAAAAATGTTATGAAAATTCATGATCTTTTGTTTCCCAAATCCAGTAGACACCCTGGAGTGAACTGTTCAAAAGTTCAAATGGTCTAACAAAATTGGATTTTTGATAATAAAATTTGATCAGTATCAAAGAAATTTTCAAATCATCTATTTTGGAACCAACTTTTTATTTAAAAAATCGTACATTTTGTTTTTCGTAACTATCTGGGAAATCTCCTAGAAGGGAAGTCTGGGGGGGGGAGGTAGAGTGGCGTAATATTCTACTAGCTGACCCCCGCTTCGCGGCTCATCTAGACTGTGGGCTAAAGTGAGTTGGCTAAGGTGAGCTGGCTAAAGTGTTTTGGGTTAACTGAGTTAGTTCTCTCCTCTTCACTTTACAGGAAACCACTTTCCCATCTTCCCTCCCCGTCCTTCCAACGATTCCCTGGGATCCACATCCGTGATCTTTTCCTGCCTGAAAATTCTAGCGGTTTTCCTCCCTCCACCCTTCCGATAAGCGGGTGGTCACTTCACTTCTTCTTTTTTTTTTTAATGTCTTATGGGCTCCACTTTTTGCTTACGCTCTTTGGTATCAGCTGCGGATTTAGAAGCTCAGCCGCTATAGGCACGCTATAGGCACTCAACGAAATGTCTCCCTCACCCGTCCACTCCATATTCTGCTAATGAGTTACAGGTCAAAATTTGATAATTATTTCCCAGTTGTGTTTTCTGCAACTTCTACAACATTATCCTTTTTTCTGTCTGTCTCTTCTTCTTTTTCTCCTTTTCCAAATTTCCTCCCTTTTTCCTGTTGTTTTCGTACAAAAATTTGCCGTCCCTCGAAATCTGCCATCCTAGGCACTGACCTAATATGCCTGTCGAAAAATCAATCGCTGGAACTGATACTACATAATATAGAAGTTGCGTTGGTAGGTATTTAGATCTTTCGAGGGGAGAGGGTCCGAACCCCCCTCCCCTCCCTCCCATCAGCATTTGGCCTCAGCTCTTATGGTTCACCCGCTAACCTCGAATAAACACGCGTGCACACCCCATCCACAGACAACTAGCACTTTTATACATATTAGTGAAGAGAAGGTTTAATCATGAGACACACATAACATATTTTTATGTGCAGTTTTGTCTAATGATTGCTGTAAACAAAAAAAAACAAAAAAAAAATAGGAATAATCTACTTATTATATGAAGTGTACAGAAACAAAACTCACGTTTGCCATTTTACTTCAAGGGCGCAAAAAGGCAAAATACTGTACACGGATGCAGGAATATCTTTGCTGCGCCTGTGAATGTGTGCGTTATGTATAACATACTCCATGTTCACAGGCGCAGCAAAGATATTCCTGCACCCGTGTTCAGTATTTTGCCTATTTGCGCCCTTGAAGTAAAATGGCAAATGTGAGTTTTGATTCCTTACCCTTCATATGTACTTAGATATATGGAAATGTCCTTTGTTGTTTCTGTTCTCTACCTTTCTTTGTGTATTTTTGTGCGCATGTGTCCGTGTGTTAATAGACGAATCGCCGTGTAGCGGTTAGCCGGTTCTTGGCTTGTTAGAGGTTCCCTGAGAAACGCTACTGAAATGAGCTTCAATTCTCATTGCATTCAGTTGAAAGACCCTGATCTATTTGCAGTTTATACTGTTTCACATTTGCGTTATTCAGAGGAATATGTTCGTGTTTTTAAAAATTCAATCGGATAATTAGAAGAGATGCTGAACACAGTTTTAAAAAACTGAAATTTTGGAGCTTTTTGAGGTGATAAAGGGAATGAACATGGACTATGAGGGTGTATAAATGGGTACGAAACTATATTCAACTATAAAGACCACATTAAATTAGTTTTGAACGTAATAATAAGGCATTTTGAGCTCATCTTAGAAATTTCAGAATTTCAACCCCCTAATAATTTCTGAAGGGAGACAGTTACAGCCACCAAATTTTAACAGAGTATGAAGAAGTTCGATGTAATACAATTCTAAAAAGTTCAAGTTGAAAAAAAGTAGGAGGGCCCGGGGGGGGAATTTTGTGGCCCCCTCCTATTCAGGGTTCCAAAATTTCTTAGAGCCTAAAACCTATTCTGGGTTCATATGAACACATCCAGAAAGTTCCAACCCTCCAGCTCTTATGGTTCACCCGCCAACTGCAACAGACAAACATTCACTTTTATATAGGAAATTCTTTCTTTTTTTTTTAATTCATTTGTGATATGGGTTTGCCCTTAAGTTAACAATTTCTTCGAGTCAAACCAATATTTTGATCAAACTCAATTTTTAAGATTTCTTTGCGCAAAATTAGAATTTTTATTGGAAATTCTGTGTTGAACTTTACTCCAGGTGCGCGATCCGTAAATATTCTTCGATTTCAAAAAAAAGCTTGGCTAAGTTATATTTATACCTATTAGAACAGACTGAACCGTTGATGCTTGATGCCACAGACTAAACTGTTGATGCTGAGACACAACACAATCTCGAAACTCAAGTATTATTCAGTAATCTTTGGTTGGTGAACTTTTTTGTTATCGAATTTGCCGTTTTTCTGAAATGATGACGAATGTTTATAAAAGTTCTATTCAGTGCGTTAAGTTCTTTTTAGTACAGTCTTAAAAGTTTTCCCGCTCCGTTATTCATATCTTATTTTGTTTTATCAATGCTTTACTTGAGAGCGCAACTTTTTGGAAAAAAAAAGCTTTTTATTAGACCATCCTACTACCTTTGTACAATAAACAGACCGTGAAAGTTCATTACAATATTGGGTAATGCGTAAGCTCGTAAACCACAAAATATTTAAAAAAAATATCAAATTACAATGTTATTTATGGAGGAAAATGAATAAAAATTTCCAGGGGAGCAAATGGCCGCTTTAGGTGGGAGGAAGGGGGAGGCATCGTTGCATCAATCCGGAGAAAATTCGAACTGAACACTTCTATCGCAAAAACTAAAATCTGTGCTTTCTTTAGCCAAGTCCTGTCACATAGTGAATGCTTACTACGTAATGATATTGCAGAAGAAATAAAATATTCTCGCCCGCTTTTATACGCAGATGATCTGAAACTCTTTAAAGAGATTCGTTCAGAAAATGATACACAGCTTTTACAATCTGATTTGAATGTACTGACTGAATGGAGCCTGCGTAATAACCTACCTCTCAATGTTCAAAAATGTCAGGCTATAACATATACACGCAAAATCAAACCAGTGCATGCTAATTATAGGATAAATGGTATTGCAGTTAAGTCAGTAACTCAAATTAGGGACTTGGGGGTCTTACTTGATCATAGATTGACATTTAAAAGTCATATAAACCAAAAAGTGAACACCGCCCGTAGAATGCTGGGATTTGCTATACGAAATTCGAAAAATTTTACAAAAACTGAGACTTTAAAAAAGCTGTATTATTCACTCGTAAGATCACATTTGGAATTTGCTTCTGTTGTGTGGAATCCGGCCGCAGTTGACACAATAAAAGTAACAGAGAAAGTACAGAAACGATTTCAAAAATATTTGTATTATAAGCAATTTTTGCACTACTCAAACTCAATCACTTATACTGAATTGCTCCAAGGGTATGAAATGAAAAGTTTACATGGAAGAAGGGATCTTGCCTCGATAAATTTCCTGCACGGCATAATCAATAATAAAATATCTGAACCATCCTTACTAGGAAAAATCAAAATTCGCGTGCCAAGGTTTCATACCAGGAAAACTAATTTATTTGAACCAGAGCGCTCCAGCACAAATTACTACTTAAACGCTCCCTTCAACAGAGTCAAGAGACTGTACAATGATACTAGTAGAATTCACGACAAACTAGATATCCTGGATTCAAATGGCATATCAAAATTCAGGCAGCACATTACTCAGCTATTCGATTAAGACAGCCCTCCAAAAGGACCGGGGTGGAACGAACAGTAGCAGGAAATATAAAGAGGTCCAGGTTTCCGGGTTTGAGATAATAGGATGAGGTCGGCGCGGCACGTCAGGGAAGGCATCCAGGTTTTTTTTCTCTTTCTTTTTTTCTTCTCTTTTTTTTTTCTTTCTTTATTTTCTTCTTATTTTAGGGCTGGCGAACAAAACAAAAATGGTTTTTTCGTTATCGTCTTTTTATTTTGTCACAAAAATTATTATTTTTCCTTCGTTATCGTTTTCGTTATTTCATTATCATCATTTTTTTTTGTTTTGTTTTGTTTTCGTTATTAATTTTGTTAGTCGTTCGTTATCGTTTCGTTTTTCGTTTGCCGGCCCTGTATTTTCCCCCTACTTTTCTGTTTTTTTTTTTGTTCTTTTTTCGTTTATTTTTCTTTCATTTAAGTCTCGTTTGTTAAATTTCTAGTTCGTTTTTTTTTCTTCTTTTTTCTATTTCATCTATTTTGTTCTTTGCTATCATTCCCTCTGTCGTAATTGACCAACCGGCTGTGACAGAGGGAATTAAAATATACTCTATCATTATTATTATTTTCAAATCGTACTTGACGCTTTTTTCTGTTATTATTTGAGCAGAGGTATTTAGGATCAATATGGAGAAAGTGTTCATTTCTAGGAAGCTATCGTATGTATGTCGCTACTTCGGACGAAAATTTCCTGAGGCGTGTACCAATGCAATGTGGTTCTAACAGACACTCGTATCAGAAGAAGAGAAAGTCTGATGTCAGACAAAAAGTTTGTAGTTACAAAATTCCTTTTTTGTCCGGGTTTCGATGGAATTATACCCTCACGGTAAATAGAGCTCCAATTTCGCTCATTTCCCGTCCACTTCCGCTAGTTTCTTCATTTTTCCTGAATTTCTCAATTCGTCTGGATTGAGATTCGGGCCGCTCGCGTAGCAAAATGATAGCGCGTTTTGGCATCGCAACATTACGAAGTATAACTCCTGAGAGGTTCGGGCGCCACCGAATAGCCGGAAAAGTGTTTCGTTTATCCACACGTAATAACCGTATTTCAACGAATTAACCGAATGACCTGCTCCTAAAATGTTAACAAATTTGCATCGGCGTTCGCCACGCGTTTCATTCTTCAACTTCACTAACTTATTGGCAGACTATGCCCAGTCGCCCCAGCGCGAATCGTGAATTATCATCGCCCGGATCGAGGCACCAAGCTCGTTTTATTGAATTCCGCCTCATTGCTGGTATATTAACGATGCAGGTTGATGTAAATAAGCGATCGCCGATATTACTTCATGGGCGGCGAATCGGAATCGAAATGCGTATCGGACCCTTTAAATGGACCGAATTCAAATGCCGACGATATTACCCGCGACACTAATGACCAGTTTCTTTTGCACATACACACTTTGTCCCGTTCATTGTTAGCTCGGCTAATCGAGTTTTCATTCAAATCGTTGGCCCCGTTTCCGAGCGAACAAGTTCCGACTGGGGCTATCAATCTTAATCGGTCGACCAGATGCTTTTTTCCCACGCGTCTGGTCGAGCTGCCAAGTCGAACTTATTCGGTCAACTATATACATGCGGTGTACAAATCGAGTGTGTAATTCGTTCTCCGCTAAAACTTCGAAGGAAAGCTCTCTCTCTCGTCCTCATTCCGCCGTGTCCATTTCCTGTAGCTCATTCTGTGCCGCTTCGACTAGTTTCCGCAGCCGACCTTCTCGATTTCGAACAAACCAGCAGGAAAGACTTGAGACTACGACAGCAGTAAACCTGTGTAACTGACTGAAGAATTCCAGCCTCTCTCAATATTTTTACTGATATTTTCAAAATATACGATATCACCGTGCTAAATCGACGTCGATTTGGTGTCGAAGGGGTAAGACACGAAATTATGGATCGCCTTTCCTATTAACTGTTTGCACATAAGTGTATCGGATAGGTACAGGAATGATACTTCCGTCAGGTCTTCCGGCCAAAATGGTAAATAGTATAGCACACTCTGTTAAAAGGTTTGTCAACATGGTGTGAGCATCTGTATTGGTCTAATTTCCAAAACTAGGCTAACGCCGAGCTAAGCTAGACCACAGCCTCTTCCACCGTGTTTCTTAAAAGACAGACAATCCGTTTTCACTTCCAGTTCTGCTACGAACGCATTCCTTATACCAACTGCTCCAGCATCACTCAATGACAAACCCAACTCATCGTCTGTTCCCCTCCAGTTCCCCTCTCAGTGACACCAACTTCAGGGTACACAACCCACTCGTACTTCAGGTGCCAGGTGCACTACTGTCAGCGACCACTACTGTTGTAGCCTCAACAATCAGTACCAGTTGCTCAACTGTCATTCACTGCTGCCTCTGCAGAGAAAGCGACCAATCTTGGCAATGTCTCCTCAAGCATCGACTGGAGCATCATCGACCTACAGCGTCCATCCGTCCCTGGCACCAGGGACGAGCTTGATACCGGACGTTCAATGAGCCCAATCGTATCGAGTCTCTGTTAGAAGTACACTAGTTTGGTCTGACTGGCCAGACTAGTCCGTTCTTGACCTCATAGTCTGAACCTGACGTTAGGTAGTCAGCTCGACAGGCCAACTGTAGGTTTTGGAAACCCATTGAAGTATAAGCACGAGGTCTATCTCCCTTACAGGGTCATCGAATCAGACCGAGAACCATTCCCACCATAAAGGCACAAGCAGCCCCTTCCATGCCAGTGCTAGTTTTTGGTATTTGTGCGAGAGGGAGGGAGAGAGAGAGAGAGAGAGAGAGAGAGAGAGAGAGAGAGAGAGAGAGAGAGAAGTGTTTAGTCCGGACCAGAGTTTGTAGAAAAAGCGCGTGCATTGATCGATAGCGAAAATAGATCTTAATGCGCATGCTAAAACGTATCAACTGTAACGCAACTGTAACTGAACTAAACTAATGTCCTACCTAGCCGACCGAGGGAAAAAAAGGAGAGTGAGTCATGAGAATAAGAAGAAGAATAAGAAGGTTGTTTAGAAAAGATATGAAACTCAGGTATGCAGGAGACAAAAGACGTTCGTTAAACGTTAGCATCGAGTCACAGAGAAAGTAGCCAGGCAGGACGATTTATACAAAAATGTATATTCGCAACGAGACGGTCGTCGAACAGCCTGCAGCCGCAACTTCGTCCTCTGTCATAGTGCCACCATAGACCATTCCATGGCCTCCCGGACGAGATTATTCCCAAGTCAACAGCCTACTGCCCATACGTCAGCCTGCAGCTGTGACCATTTCAGAATGCCATGGCGTTACGACAATAAATTGTACTGAACTGCAGTCCTACAGTCCATCGTTGGTAAGATACCTTGACATTTTAGCACCGTATAAGTTGTGCACCCATCTTCACCAACGTTGTCAACTCTCAAAAAGTTACATCCTTTTCACCATACCGATTGAGCTTCATATTCAAGTTCATTATTCTCGTACTTTCGAGAGTGATAATATCTAAAGTATTCTACTTTAGGATAAATAATCTTAAGATGAAGAATGTCCAGTGAAAACTCACTAATACTTCCGCATTACAGGGAGACCATTTGGTTTTTTTTTTTTTTTTTTTTTTTTTTTTTCTATTTCAAGTCATCTGAGGTCATTTTTGGTCATTTCCTACTCGGAAATGGTCATTTAAACCATTTTTAGAGAAATTTCTCCTTCAAATTCTAGATATTCTGCTGATTATGAAGAAGATTTTTTCTTCTTTATTTTGTGTTTCTATAATTATGCAGTGTAAATAAAAACTGAAATTCAATTTTCCGGCGGATTGCAGCAGAAACTTCCAAAGCAACTCTAGTTGGTCAGTGGTCAGTAGGGGGGGGGGGGGTTGAAAATATAAGACAACGCGTAGTGTGTAAAGAGAGAAGCACAATAAAGAAGGAAAGAATTGCAAATTGTCTCTAATTCTGGTCAGTTTTGGTCAGTTTTCAAGTTTAATGAGGTTATTTCTATATTTTTTTTGTCTGAAACTTGGAGTGGTCATACCCTTTCTTCCGGGCAGTTGGCCATCAATTTAGTTTTGCTCGTATTCACTTTCAGAAACCTCGCATTCTCGCATGCCATTAGGAATTCCTCTGCATTCTGGATCAGCTCGTCTAAATCCTCGGCTATTAGGACCACATCGTCCGCGAACCTCAGGTTACTCACTGGCTTTAGCATACTGGTTCTTGAAAAGCTCAACCCCATGTTTGATTAGTTGGCGAGGAAAATATAATTTGTTTTATAGGAAAGTAAAAAAAGATAAATTAGTGTGAAAAATTGACTTACAAAATTTACGGTACTAAAATTTGTAACAACTTTTATTTGAAACATACTCGATTTTGGTCCGTGAGGCAAAGCGAAGTGATGGTAAAACAATGACTTTCAGTTACTGGTTGTCCCGGGATGGGAACAGTATACCACTCAGATCGGTAGGAATTTTTATACTATGGCGATAGCATGCCCATCTGACTACCTCCATCAGTTTTTATCCTCGTAGCAAATTTTTATCCAAATATGCCTATTTTTACTGTATTTTATTTTACCTGAATGAAATATTGGTATAGGCAGATTTTGAAAGCATGTTTCCAGAGTCCGTGAAAAATTCGGCCGAACCTATTGACAGTTATTTGTGCGAATATGAAATCAGAATTTTAAAACTTTCTGAAATTTTAAAATCTTCTCTTCAAAAATTGAGTACGCTTTTGCCTGTTTAACTTTCACAATGAGTGCTCGAGTGTGTTTGTTGCTCAGTTCGTTGACGAAATATAGCAAAATACGACCATTACGTTAATAATCGGAGTTTGTAAAAAAAAAATCTGAAAATTCAAGAGGAGTGAGAATTTTGCAAAACAGTTACGCAGATGTACTTCAGGATCTGCCCCAAAAACCATTTCGACGCATTAAATGGGCTGTTTGATGTCGCAGTGTAAAATCAACATCAAAAGATGTCAAATAGTCGTTGGTAGTTTGACAGTCCGTCAATTTTTCACAATAATTCTACTCTTTTTCGATGAAGAATTGGCAGATGTAGCGACGTCATTTTTACTATAGCAAATTTAACGTCGCTGTGCATATTTAATTCGACGTTCTTTTCACACGCAGATAGACGTCTACCATTCCGAGCCTATGGAACGCCGTCAAACGATGTCGGTAGAGAGGACTGAGGGCTGGGGGGGGGGGTCTGTGGGCGAAGAAAAAAAAGATGAATGTTACAAGTGTAATTTGTGACTCTTCCTTTCGACGCTAAATTAGTATCGATTTTATACCGCCATATCGTTTTTACCAGTTAATTTGACGACGTTTTTACTTTTAGATGCACATCAAATGTCAATGTATTTACGATTCTGCCCTTTTACACCAAACAGACATCGATTTTGTTTTATAAAATCGACGCAGCTTTTCTATTCGTAAATTCGACGTCGACTGGACAGTGTTTGACAGCCTCTCTAATTCTGGCTTCGAATTCGATCTCGATTTGAAACTGATTTTAACGTCAATTTTGAAATCATGTGCGTCGGCTGAATATGTATGCCTGACTTCTCGCACATGGTGTTATGCTTACAGTAAGATATATAGGTGGGAAAGCAATATTGAGTTCGAAGTATACAAAAAAAAACACAAAAAAAAACAACTTTTATTGCGCAACGTTCTATACATAGCTAAGGTAATATACTTCTTGCGTATAATTAGGATCACTATTAGTGGTCCTCCTCGTCGTGGGTTCGCGGGGGGGGGGAGCCCCCGATCCTCCCCGCTATCGCGCGCCCACTCTTGGGCATAAGCCTCCCCCCTTTTCTTCCAATCTTTTCTGTTCAGGGTATACCTCCTCCAGAAAGGTCCAAGCTTTTTTTCTGAATTCGTCTCTCCAACGGGTATTGGGCCTCCCTACACTTCTAGCTTGACCAAAAGGTCTCCACCCTTCCACCCTTCTCTCCCACCTCTCACTCCCCTGCCTCATGATATGGCCAGCGTAATTCCACTTTAGGTTCTTCACCACCGCCCCAATGTCTTTCGTTTTGGTTTTCTCCTTGATGGTAGCGTTCGCTATTCTATCCGTTTTCCTAAGGCCTAACATACTACGTTGCATAGCCATTTGGGTGGATCTGAGTCTTTGAATGTTCGTTTTTGTTAGTGCCCAGGTTTGCGCGCCATACACCATTGACGATTGGACACAACTCTGCCAGACTTCACTTTTGGTTTTTACTGAAATTTTGCTTTTAAAAATGTCTTTAAGTTTCCAATAGTTGTTCCAACCTCCGCTTATTCTATTTGAGAGCTCTTTTTCCCTAGAGTGGCCAAACGAAATTATTTGACCCAGGTACTTAACTTGTGGCACCCACTCGATATTTTCGCCACCTATGTTTACTTCCTGTTCTTTCTCATTAGACAAGAGTTTAGTTTTACTCATGTTGACGCTCAGTCTCGCATGTTTGCACATCTCGATTAGTTCGTTAGCATTTTTGGTTAATTCGTCTAAATCCCTTGCGAATAGTACTGTGTCATCGGCGAATCTTAAGTTGTTGAGGTAGACGCCGTCAATTCTCAAACCCCTATTCTCCCATTCTAGTTGGCGCATAGCTTCCTCCAGGGCGCAGTTGAACAGGTTCGGAGACAACGGGTCTCCTTGCCTAACTCCTCTTTCTATTTTGAAGCATTCTCCTTTTCTATTCGTCTTGACATAGGCTGTCGCCTCTTCATACGTATTTTGAATGATCCTAATTATTTTTTCACACACTCCCTGGTTTCTTAGAGCCTTCCATAAGAAGCTGTGGCTAATGGTATCAAATGCTTTTTCGAAGTCGATAAAAAGTAGGTGCATTTTGAAGTTATATTCGTTTGCTTTCCCAATCAGCTGTGTGATGGTAAAAATTTGATCGATTGTGGAATGGTCTTTTCGGAAGCCGGCCTGCTCCACCGCTTGCTGTGAATCCAGCTGCGGATATAGCCTGGCCTTCGAAATTTTCATAAAAATTTTTCCCATGTTGGAAGTAAAGCTGATTGGTCTGTAATTCTTGATGTCCTCTCTTTTTCCTTTTTTAAACAATAGAATGATTTCAGCCTCCTTCCATTGCCTTGGTACATTTTCAGTTTTCAAAATTATGTTAAAAAGTTTTGTCATAAAAGTGGTTCGCTCCTCCGCAAAAAGTTTGAGGGTGTTGTTATCTAATCCATCTGGACCTACAGCTTTATCGACTTTTAGACTTTCAAGCGCTTGTTCTATTTCCACTTCTAGGAAACCAGGGAAATCTTGGGAGCCATGGGAATCCATTAATTTCGCGGAACAGTCTCTCTTGTGCCTGTTCTTGTTCACGTCCTCCTTTTTTGCCTCATTCTTCTTGCTATAGAGCTCTCTATAGAAGTTCGTAGCTATTTCTACAATGCCTCCTCGCTCGTGTATATTTTGACCTTGCTCATTTTGCATGCCCGGAATTAGCTTTTTATCGCAGTGAATTTCTTTCTTTACTTTTTTAACCGATCTACTTTCTACCAGAATATTTGCTATATACGCTTTGTGTTAAAATCGTGCACGTCCTTCCTTATTTGCAGTGTAACTTTTTTCCTGAGAAAAAGGCGTTCTAATTTTTCCTTTTGAGTCCTCCTTTCCTTCCTCTCCAATTTATCCCTTTTCTCAATCAGCTCTTTTGCTTCCCTGGTCAACTTGTCGTCAGTTTTCAAGAAAGCCTTCGCTATCGCAAATTTTTCCACGGTGGCTTTGATAGCCCTTTCTAGTCCATCATATAAAGCTTGTACCATCTCACTTTCCTGGACTGTACTATCCAGCTCCTTCAAATGCATACGTAGCTCCTGGCGTGCCTGGGGCCACCTATGCTTGGGTATAGATTTTTCCTGTGGCGCCGGTTTTTTGCTATTTTTAAATTTTGCCCTCTTTGGAAAGCTGAAAACCCCCCTACAGAGCCTATGGTCCGAACCAAAGTGGAATCCAAGCAGGGTTGTCACATTTTCGACTATTGCCATATCATCCACCTGTAGGTGGTCGATCTTATTTTTGTATTTTCCCCCTGGAGATTGCCAAGTCCATTTGAGTTTTTTATTTTTTTTTGAAAAAGATATTCGCAAGTTTTAGATTATATTTCGCACAAAAGTCCATCAAACTTTCCCCGTTATGGTTTCTTATCCCTAACCCATACCCACCGATGTTTTCAGCTGTGCATTGCCGGGACCCCACAATAGCGTTCCAGTCACCCATGATTATGTTGTAATATTCCCTATTTTTTTCTAGTGTTTCCTCCAGCTCATAGTAAAATTGGTTTAAGACTTCTTTTTCGGATCCCAGCACCGGTGCATACACCGAAATCACTAGTGCCTTCAATTTTTTCCCCACATTCATTTTGAGAAAACAAATCCTTTCTGAAACCCCTTTAATTTCCGTCACCTTGTCCATGAGATTGGATTGAATGTAGAATCCCACTCCCCTGTAACCCTTGGTTTGTCCAAATTGGAAGAAGGTATATCCCTGTTTTTTGCGGATTAAATTTTCACCTTTTATTCTCACCTCTGACAGGCCGATTATGTCCCATTTGATTTTATTAATTTTGTTCTCAAATTCCAAAATCCTGTCTGTGAATATTGAGTTCGAAGTATGTGAAATAAATACCAAGCAACGGCACGCGGAGGTTTGATATCATGGATTCGATTCAACAGAAGTTCTGAGTCCATCCCCTCGGGGAGGAAATCTGTAATAAGAACATACAAATATATTAGTTTCGTACATTTGAAATCGATTGAACGGTTGAAATGACGTCGATCTTATGACGACGTGTAAATTTGACGGGAGTTTTTTCTATGAAATCGAAGTTTCGATCACTGTCAAAACATTCATTTTGACGTTAAAGTGATTGTTCTTTTCACTATGGTCCAAGTTAACAATGTTTCAACTCATAAAATGTACGCACGTCGATGTCGATGCAAACTCGATGTTGAGATGACGGTGATTTTACCCGTCACGTCGGATCCGCGTCGAAATGTTTTTATGGGTACCAGTTTGGTCGAAATCAAAGAGGTTGCTGCCGAGGTTGGTCGAATTTACATAGAATGACTTGTATGCAGATAACCGCAGTAGTCAGCAGCCAGTTTTATACTATGAGAGGCAAAGGCCCTACCCGGCAGTCAGTCCCGAACGCTTACTCGGAGTGCTCCGTTTATTGGACTAAATACGAGCAAATGAAAGTTGAGGGTCTCTCCCTCCACTGCCTTACATACCTTTAAGAGGTTTAACGCACGGCACAGAGGCGAGTTCACACTTTTAAAGTACGTACATTTCGGTAAACATAAGTAATAATAATGCAGTATCGCTGACTAGTACAACCTTAATTTAAGAGCATCAACTATATTTTTCAAGTCACAGTGTAGCACACAACGGTTCCCTGGCAGCTTCAGACCTCCTTCCCCATCTCCGCACTTTGGTATACGCACCCAAGGCGGGATGTTCGCTCACTGCAGCGGGGGAGGGGAGGAGGTCACCTCCGTAGGTAAGTGCCTGTTCCCAATCGCTTCCTCAAAGTGGTGGTCTGAGTATGTAAGTCCGATATCGGATTCTGCCTACAATGATCCTTCCCGAAACAGGAGGGACAGGAGGGTCGCTCGCGGTACCCGAGGTGCCACTGGACTTCTCTTGTCTCTCCTTCAACCTTACTCGCCTACTCATGTCAGTCTTTCATGTCTGCTCCTGCAGCTCCGGTGGGGATGCACCGGTGTGTTTTGATAACCTTCCAGGCTCCTCGTCAGTCGGAGGCCGCCCTCTTGTGGGCTCTTCGACCGGTGGCCTCGGGAATTGCTTGATTCCCAACAGTCCTGTTGCAGACGCTCGAACAGCAGGTACGGATCCGCTCTGATTCCCGCTGTTCGTTGGTTGGTGTAGTAGCAGCCGGTTAACCTGCGTTAGGGGGAAGGTCGACTACATTTCAGCCGCTACACGTTTTGGAAACGGCGGTTGCCTCTGCTACCGGCGTCGCTCCGCGGCACCGCGCCGAGCTCTCTCATCGCTTCGAATTTCGAAGTTCGAACCGCTAAAATGTAGGTTACGAAAGTCGGTATCGCTGGTTCGCGTGTCGAGCTCATGAAAGTGCACACATATACAGTCATACCGGGTAGGAGAAGACCAATTATCGGAAGCAGATTGCGATCTCGTTGTTGAACGCGAGCGGAGGGCGAAATTTGATTAAACGAAAAACGAGCCATAATGCCGAGAACGTGCGAGGTCGAGGGTGCGATTCTTATAACCGGGAAAAAAAAATCACGCTGAAGTGCCGCGTATATCTTCTTTTTGTTTGCGCACGATTGAAATAGATATATAGGTGGTGCTAGAAGGTTACTAGATACACGTATATGTGGCCAAACGTTTGTACGGTCCGGTCGATAAAATGTTGGCCGAATCTAAAAAATGTACATGTCTGGAGCAGACACGTTAAGCTCGTGATCCGTAACGCCCTTTTATGTGGTCCGACTGCTGAGTGACCGCGTGGAGGAAATGCGCGGTTCTGTTTGTTTTTACAAAATCTGACGGCGTGTTTTTTTTTTTTTTTTTTTTTTCTATTTGTCGCCACCGCGAGCCCGAAGTGATTAATTGGAAAATATGGGCTCGAGACCGCCGATGAAGTGAACCGGAAGGCAGTTGCTCGAAGTCAGTTGAAAATGCGTCACGAAACCGAAGACGGAAATGATTGACTTTTCCTTGTATAGGCTAAGTTAACATGCGTCATTCGTTTCGGTAAACTAAATTCTCGTCATAAAGATCGAAAAAGAACGGTACGAACCAAGGCTGTGGAGGGAGCACTCGGGTCCGGAGCGAATTTTGGTCGCTGGGCCACCGTCGGAGCAGAATAGGCTTGATATATGCACCCACGGAATGAGCGAAAAATTGTACGCCTTCTTACACGTATTCTTGGGTCCAATGATAGAAATGAATCCAGAACAGAATCCTAAATCCAAGAGTCCGGATTCCGAATCCGATCCTGATGCTTATGTTTATCTAATAAAACTGCCGGCGGCATTTATTAATGATTATGGTACTAGCTTACACATGTTGAGTCATCCTTACCAGTGTAGAGATGCTCTTATTTACATCTTAGGGGCAAATCATTAGGTTCGAATGTTTCTTCAGTCGTCGGATTTCTTAGCTATTGTCTAATAGCTCGACGCGGCTGTAGGATTTATGTGGTCGTGAAGTCGTCTTTCATATTGCACGGCGAACCGGCGTATCTCTTCTAGGACGGTCGTCTTTTTTAGGTCGCGATGGATATCGGCGTTGCGTTCAAACTGGTAGGCTCCGACTATGGTGCATAGTGCTATTTTTTGACCTCGTTGGATGTTGTCTATACATTAGACTTCCTGGCGCAACCCCAGAGCTGGATGCCAGAGGTCCAGATTGGCTTCACGACTGTGACGTAGAGTAGCCGCGTGCACTCTGGAGATAACTGGGATCTTCGTCCCACTAACCAGTATAGGTTATAGGTCTCGCATACGTCCCCGCATTTGTTGCCATTCCTGCATGGTGTGATGCTGCCGTTTGCTATCCATATGCATTCCTGGATATTTTACCGTATTCTTTTGTGGTATGATTCGACTCTCGAATGTCACTGGGGTGTAATTGTACTGCGGCAGGGTGAAGTTAATATGTGATGATTTTATGGCGTTTAATTGGATCTTCCTCTGGCGCGTATACCTGTGGAAATTGTCAACTGCCTTTTGTAGTTTTTCAGTCGCCTTGGTAAGGGAGTCGGACACTGCTGATATGGCCGTGTCCTCGGCGAACATCGCTGTTGTCGTATCTGCTGGGAATAGGAGGTACAAAATGGGTCCTAGGACACTACCTTGGGGCACTCCTGCAGCGATGTGGCTTCGTCATTGATTACTTGAAATTGTTTTTCGCTGAGGTATAAGTCGAACAGGTCGCAGTAATTCTTCGGCAGGTGCTGCTGCAACTTGTTTAGGAGACCTTGGTGCCATACTTTGTCAAAGGCTTGGGCAATGTCCAGAAAGACTCCACATCAGAACTTCCTCTCCTCCAGAGCTTTTCCTATTACATCGGTGACTCGGTGGACTTGTTCTACTATGGAGTATTCTTGTCAGAACCCGAACTGGTGGTCCGGTATTAGTCCTTTTTCCTCGATCAATGACCCCAGCCTCTTGAGAAGAAGTTTTTTAAAGAGCTTTGACATGATTGGGAGAAGAGAGATCGACCGATACGACGCTACTTACTCTGCTGGTTTGCCTGGCTTCAGCAGCATTATTTTCTGAGCTTTTTTTCCATATCTTTGGTACCTACCTAATTTAAATGTCTTAATTACTATGCCTTTTTTTGACAGCTCCTTAACCATCCGTGCAGTTATTTGGTCAAAGCCTGGGGCCTTTTTTGGGTTTAGGTTTTGGTCTACTTCTTTAGCGACCTTTAGGGGTGTAAAATGGCGAAAGAGTACAGTTTCATCTCGATTTATCGATGGCATAGGTTAGACAGGTTCGGGTGGTATATCATTCGGTTGGGACACTTTTTCATCTAGATTCAGATCTGACGCGGGAAGGCCAGTGGGGGCAACTGCACCTCCCAGAGAGGAAATTTTAATTTAAACATGCTTCAGAAATAGACAACCAGTAAGAAATTCGTATAGAATCACAAACAAGTTTATAAGATTGATGGAGAATTTCTAGAAATCTTCGTCTCATAGAATCGCAAGCACGTCTATAGAAGTCTCGAAGAATTTCAAAAAATGTTATACTGAAGTGTCTTGAACGAGTTTCGAAGAATCTTAGCAAGGCTTCAACAAGTCCTCAGAAGTTTGAAACAAGTCTTCGAGAGTCTTAAGCAGTTTTGAAAAGTCAGCGAGTCATAAAGAATCTAAATGAATACCGAAATTCTTAACAAGTTTTAAACAAGCTCCTGTTCTAATTTGCTCTCAACCCGAGCCCTGGAATCCGCCCTTTCGAGCATTACCTCAGAGACGTCGGGGGAGGCTGCTAGGGCTATCTTAGCCCGCTTCACTTCTGGCTGAAAAACCGGCCCAGGTCGAACATCTGGCGAGTTGCTACGTGGGATCGAACCCGGGAACTCCGGATTCCGAGACCAACGCGCTATTCACTCGGCCAACGAGACCTCACAAGTTTTCAATAAGCTAGAGAGAGCCTTAAAAACTCTTATATGAGTCTTGGTGTGCTATAAATAGGTTTAGAAAAATTTTCAAAGGTTTTGATTGAGTACCAATGATAGTCAAACATATCAGGAAGAGTAACAAAAACTCTTAAAAAAATTCTTTCATAGTATCCTAGTTTCAAGAAGACGAGCGTCTTGATGAACCTTGAATCGAGTTCTGGGAAGTTTTACCTATATTTTTGACGAACGTGAAACGACAGCGTGGACTTTTTTTTTACTTTAAACCTTACTTCGACCACCGTAAAAAGAAAAATTATTTGTCACTAGTCTCATGTACTGGTGAACTGAGGATTCTGTTGTTCATTTCTTTGTTCAACATCTTACTTGCTTTTTACAGCACTGAGGTTGAGTTTCTGATAATGATCAGAAATGCCAGAAGAAAATCATGAGGGGAGAGGGCAAAAAGATTATGCCTGACCTTTCTCTTTTTTTATCTTATTTTTCGCTGGGAGTCGAATCCCAATCAGCGAGATTTGAAGCCGAGGGGAACAAACGTAATTTGAGAAGAATCATGAATAACCTTATGCCGTAACAATAACACATTATTTTAAAGTAAACCTGAGAAGGAAACTGAACAGGATCATGAAATAGTAAAATCCTATTTCCAGTAATAATAAAAAAGTCCGTTCTCTCTTGAACGCAGGCTAGGGATCTACCAACCTTGAGCTCTAAAAAATCGCCGCTTTTTGCTGAATCTTCTCCATCTCCGCTCTTCTGTGCGAAATCTTGATGGCGTCGACAAATACTGGCGCCCCGTGTAGGAGGACCAACAAAAAATCGATTTCAATTTTCCCCGCTGAATCCGAATGCTCTATCAAATCGATCGAGATATTCGACCCATCCATGTCTGGAAAAATTTACCTGGCTGCAAAGTCCAACAAAATTTTGAAAGAAAGGTTTTGGGGTCATTGATTACGAATATTGCAATATATTTTTTAACTGATTCTGATTTCAGTCGCCCAAAATTGAATTTCACTTTTCAGATGAGGTGAAACCGACTTGACGAGGAAATTCGTCAAAGTAGGGGGGTTTCGGCGTCATTTCAGTCAAATATTTTATCATATTTTACATTTAAGTATCACAAACTTGAACTTCGCAATGGAAAATTATTTTACAAATCTGTGAAAATATCAGATTTCTTTCCCCACCAGAGTCATTACAGTAATTTCAATGTCAACTGAGGATGAGTGAAATTGACTTGATTGAAAGCGATGACATAAAAGTAAATTTTTGATGTGAATTTTAACTTATGCACCTCCAAAATCTATCTCACATTTTTTAAATTTATTTTTTATTGTGGATTAAAAGGTGTCTCTCTATCTCTGCGCGTAGATCGTTAGAAAGCTGTCGCAAAAAAAAAAGCATAAATCCGTTGCGAAAAATTGAAATGAAATTTTCTTATCTTTCAACTCACAGTAAGTCGAAAGACTATTTGAGCTGGGTGAAACTGACTCGAACCAGAAAATCGAGGCACGACTTATCAAAATTAGCGATCTTGGTTGCAAATTTTGAATAATTTCATATCACATTTTTATTCAATCTCGAATTGAGACCTCTAAATCTAAATTCTTACAAATAAAAATTTTGTTGTATTTATAATTATTTCGTGATTCGTAGCATGTATCATAAACACTTAGTCTATCTTCCGAGGAAAATCAAAATTGAAACTGAACTTGAAATTCAGATTTCATCTCTACACAAACTGTTGAGACACTCGGTGGGAATTGAAATCTACAAGAATAATAAGAAAATAATACCGCGTTAAAGAAAATAATACTAATCCACGGGTAGAGGTGATAGGCTACAAAAACTGTCGGGAAATTTCTAGGTAGGCTGGCGTATTCATAGGAAGTGAGAAGATAAATGAGAATGGTGAAGTTGAATTTTGGGCCATCAAAACATATCGACCGACGTCCATTTTGCATTTTATTCCATTTTCATGCACTTTTGTGCTCATGTACAACTACAATTTTGGATTTATGAACAAATCTCTCTATAATCCAAAATAAAGAATGATACCTGTAGTACATCCAATTGACAATTTGGAGAGCACTCATAAAACAAAACACAAACCACTACCGTTTTGAGACTTTTGGCGATTCACATTTTTTGTGAGTGTTCAACATCTGGTCATTTTATGTGTGCGAAGTGATCACTCAGCATTAGTTCACGTCGTGTGATTACTGAGTGACGTTCACAAATGCACTCACAATTTGGATTGTGAGTGGCCTCATTGTCAATCGGGTATTGACTTGGTTGAATTTCTCAATTCTGATCCCCCACTCCTTCTACCATAAATTCCCTAATTTCGAGACTTCGAGTAAATCAATTTCGATATCGAATTCGGGGCGATGAAAACCTATGAATCGGTAGACATATCTTACGGTAAGACCGATATCAAAAATGAATTTAGTAAGTTCCAGTCCCCTTTGACGGTATCTCCATTGCATTACTTGCACGAGTGAAAGGCTCAACTAATTCTTTCCAAAAATTCTCTTTAAAATCAGTAAAACACCAAAAAAATTCATATGTGCTGTATGAAAGAGGTGGGGTTAAAGGGGCAGAAAAAAGTTCCAATTGGTGGTTATATAGAAGCGGGTCAGTGGGTAATGTGCTTCTTACTGTTCGCACATGTCGCTGAGACTGATAAAATATCGAAAAATTCTTCACCCGGTCTCGTAAAAAGCCTGAGTGTATGGTAATGTGAAGGGTAATTTTCAATCTCCCTTCTCTCCTCCTCTAAATTTCTGGAATAAATACGGATTGTAGAGCACTACTTGTGTCGACAGTCGGTTCCAGAGTAAATGTTGGTGGAAACTTTCTCTATGAAGGCGTTAGGAATCCAGTTATGACCCAAAAAATCAGTCAGATTTAGAAGATTTTCTCCTTTGTAGTTCGGGAAGTCCGACTTGAAGGGACGGAAACATTGTTCTTTCATCAGGGTGGTGACGTAATATTTCAGTCAAAAATCTTTGCATGATTTTTGTTCGAATTTATTTCTCCACGAACTGAACTAATGGGTCTACCGCTTCACCTTCCAGCCGCTTCAGTTGATGGTAACTGAAATATTTCCAGAAGAAAATATGCCAATTTCTCATTTACCGGTGGGAAAGAAAATGTGCGTCCAGCGTGTTTGTCTTGCCACGTTCCATTTTGTGTAAGTGCGCTCAATTTGAAGGAGGCGATATGATACCTCGAATGGGAAGGAAGTCTCTTACTGTCCCTCGGCTCCGGCGCTCCTGGTGATACACCTTTACGATTTAAGCGGTGTTATTAATTGAAAAACCCCAACCGCGACGTGAAACACACTTTATCGACAGACATCATGAAAATGAATGGCCCAAGGAGGTACACTAGGTGAATAAATAATACTTCCAATATAGCAAAATACCGGCTCTCATGTATAATTTATACAACGAGTTCAACGTCTTTCAGATTTTTCGGTGCAGTATAATATTCGTATTAAGCGCAGCTTAGTTGAACATTATTTTACCCCGGCGGCTGCCCAGCCGGCGGCGGCGACCATGTCACCTCGCCCGACACGCCGACCGTACACGAAAATTTAGTCACCGCTGCGAGATCAGCGACCTCTAGCGCGGGCGAAACGAACTTAGCGCATTTTCCGACGAGAATTTACATGCGCTAATTCTAGTAACAAACGATTTATTAAAAACCGAAGTCCCGAGGGAGCGTCGTATTTTCCGAGCTCGCGATCCGCGTTCACTTTTCGTACCCCTTGGGGATTATTTATGGCGCGAGACTCCGCGCGATACGATTTTATCGTAAAAGGAAATTCATTAATAGCAACACACGATTGGCGGCGGCGAGAATGGCGAAGAATCTCGCCCGTGTGTACTGCCGGGCGGGGGCCGGGGAGACGGGGGCAGGACGGCGCAGGACGCAGCGAGTGACGGACGAGAAAAAAGAGCGCGAAGAATAAAAATAAATTCTCGCCGGCGAGAGCGGCGGAAAAGGAAGATTGTCGTTCGGACAATACGAATCGTGGCTCGTTGGCACCGATTTTCAATTTTGGTAAAATGGCCGGATGAATGAGGGCCGCTCTTTCGCCCCCATTAGCTGGTTTTAAGTCAACGCGCGCCGGCTAATGCGTTTTTTCTCCTTCTTGGCTAATACATTTTGGTTTCGAGAGCACACATTTCATTTCGTCGAGTTGCTAGAGTTCGGTCAAATTAGGTGAATAAGGTCGAAGGTGAAAATGGTGTGGTGGGACGTATGGCGATGCATGCCAAAGTGGCCCCTTACCGCACCCCCGGCCCCGGAAACTACCCCTTCGAATATCGCATCAGTGGCCAGAGGGACGCTTTGAGGCCGACCGGAGCTTCCATTTCGCCTTCCGCTTCTGGTGCGCGCTGTCGGGGTCTTTTCTACTGACCGAGGTAAGCACTCCCGACTCTAACCTGGATTTTCGGGTTCCTCGCAGCCGGACGCGTTTTCTCTTCACTCACGCCTCACCGCCTCGTCTTGGTACGTGTGGTGACGCTGGAAGGTGGTAACGGCGGGGAAGCCTTGCTGGGGAGGGGGTGAAGCTAAATATAATCGACGACTTAAATTTTGTTTGATTATTTCTCGGAATGATGTCTGGCGGGGTTTTTTGTTTTAGTCCTTGTATAGCAGTGCATAGTACTGCGTGGCTGTCTCTATAATATTTCTTATCGATGTCAAATACAAATACCATTTGCTGTGCACCTGGTGATCTAAGTGTTTGATCTTTTCTACATTACCTGTGCTTTCCAAAATTGAGTTGATTTTTTTCCCTTCCTTTTATCTCTCTATATGTATACTAAAAAAGTAAAATCCGCCGCCACCGCCGCCGCCACCTCCGGGGGGAAAAAACGCACTGCGGGTTGCCTATCTAAAAATCCGAAAAATTGCAGGGGCAGATCAGCTACTTTCAAGGACATAATCTGTTCTAATATAAAAGATCTCCAAGTTTCAAGACATAACCAACATAATAAGACATAAAATGACATAATTACCCATAATCTTCAAGATAACAAGTCGCTGCAGGTTGCCTACCCGGCCCCTTAATTACTCAATTTTTCAGGGGTAGCTCTTCAGGAGGGGGTTTATGGTTGTAGAGGAAGCTCCTGAAGGGGGAAGAGAGCCCCTGGAAAATTGCAAGGGCAGATCAACTACTTTCAAGGACATAATATCTTCTAACATAAAAGCTCTCCAAGTTTTAAGACATAACTGACATAATGAGACATGAAAAGACATAAAATGACATAATTACCCATAATCTCTAAGATCTCAAGTCGCTGCGGTTGCCTACCCTGCCCCTTAGTTGTTCAATAGAGGTAGCCTACCCTCAGGAGGGGGTTAATGGTTGAGGAGGGAGCTCCTGAAGGGGGAAGAGGGCCCCTGTGGGGGCGTGGGCTGTGGACGGAGATGAAGGCCCTGGGTGAGGCAGGAGTAAGAGGACCTGGTGGAGGAGAAAGTCATTGGTGAGGGAGGGGACCTTGGAGAGAAATGGCTGTGGTGCGGGAGGGGCTGGAGGTGGGGTGGGGTCTTGAGGGGGAAGGGCGCTCGGGAGAGGGGTGGTCATGGTTGTGAGAGCTCCTGGGTGGATGGTCAGGGATCTTCAAGGAGGTTGGAGGGCTATAGTGAGGACAGGAGCTCTGATGGGAGATGAAGCCCAGGGGGTAGTGGTTGGTGAGAGGTCCTCATGGTGGCGGAAATCCTTGGTAGGAGAGGGTGGCCATTGAGGAAGGAGGAGGTAGTGCTGTTCTAATATAAAAGATCTCCAAGTTTTAAGACATAACCGACATAATAAGACATAAAAAGACATAGAATGACATAATTACCCATAATCTTCAAGATCGCAAGTCGCTGCTGGTTGCCTACCCGGCCCCTTAATTACTGAATTTTCCAGTGGCAGCCTACCCTCAGGAGGGGGGGGAAGGGTTCTCGTGGAGGAGGGTTTGTCATGGTGGTGGAAGCTCCTGGTTGGAGGACCAGGGGATCTTCGTGGTGGTTGAGCGGGGAGGCCGTAGGGCGATGGAGCCGCAGAAGGAGAAGGCTGTAGAGAGGGACTAAGGCCGCCATTGGGGAGGTCGTAGTGATGGGTGAAGAGGTCTTGGTGGGGGGTGTGGTACGTGAACTAAAATGAAGGCCACAGTGGTGTGAGGTGGTCGAAGGACGTGGTCCTAATGGAGGGCACTCGTGGTGGAAGAGGGTGATCAGGGGAGACTAGGTGGAGGACTATGGCCATTGTGGGGGAGGAGTTTGTGGCTGAGGAGGGTTGCGACTGTTAAGGTGTGACCGTGGAGGCGGAGAGCAACCATGGTCAATGACGGGGTCGTGGTGGAGGAGGAGGAGGATCGTAATGAAGAAAGGGATGGAAGAGGGTTCATGGTGGAAGATTGAGGACAGCTGATAGAGGGGGAGCAAAAGAAGCACAAAGCAAATCTCAACTCAGGAACAAAAGTTTCAGACCACACACTGAGGACTGTGACGGCGGGGGGTTGGGCCGCGAAGCGGCCAGGGGGCAAGGCCCCCTAGTTATTATTATTATTACCTTTATTGAGGAGTAGGAAGTGCAAAAAACAGCCAAACATTATAATTAGTACATGTACATGTGATTTGTATTTTCACATTCTCCTCGGCCCATAGAGAGCAAAGGTTTCCTGCAACCGCAACCATTCGTTTCAATCAACTGCTATTCTTTGAAAGTTTTTTCCGCCCAGGAATCTATATTCATATCATCACTGCACCTTGTTAATTGGTGTCCTTCTTTTCTACTAAGATACGATAGGAACCAGAACGTTGTTAAGTAAGTCCACCTGTTGTCGCTGAGTCTCGCGACATGCCCCGCCCATCTCCACTTCTGCCGTCTGATATATCTCAGGATCTGCGTGTTGTTCTTCAGCTGTTGTTTTATGTATTTTATTTTAATGTGGTCGGTTCCTTTTATTCCCAGAATTGCTCTTTCTAGAGAGTTTTGAGTGGTTATCATTTTTTTCGCGTTTTTGCTGGTTATAGGCCACGTCTGGCATCCGTAGGTTAGGGTTGGAACTACGCACATGTTGAATATTTCGCATTTGTGGTAATTTCTGAACGGGCCTTTAAATATCCTCTTTAGCGACCAAAACTTTTTCCAGGTTTTTGAGATTCTTATGTCTATTTACTTGTTGGCGCGGTCCGTAAACGTTAGTAGTTGTCCTAAGTACGTTGCCTCGTTCGTTATTTCGATTGTTTTTCCATATAATTGTGTTTTTGTTTTCATTTCCTGGTTTGATAACATTTTAGTCTTGTTTATACTTATTTCGAGACCTGATTCTTCGCCTTGTTTTGCTAGTTCTTTTATCATTTCGTTTAGTTCTTCTTCAGAGTCAGGAAGGAGTATCACGTCGTTGGCGAATCGTAGGTTAGAGATTCTTTTCCCACTTATATTTATGCCTTTATTCTCCCAGTTGAGCCCTCTAAAAATGCGTTCCAATGCGCTGCTGTTGAATAGCATTGGTGATAATGGGTCGCCTTGACTTACTCCCCTCTTGATTTCGAAGTATTGCCCCTCTACATCGGTTTTTATTCTTGCTGTCATGCCTCTATACATTCCTTGGATTATTGACACTAGGTTCTCGGGGATTCCTTGATCCCGTATGGCCGTGAAGATGAAATTATGTTTTAAGGAGTCGAAGGCTTTTTTGTAGTCGATTAGGGCTATGTGAAGATTTAATTGGTATTCGGTACTTTTCTCGATCAGCTGGTTCATAGAGTGCAAATGGTCTATCGTCGAGAAGGATTTTCTGAAGCCAGCCTGCTCTATAGGTTGTTGGGTATCGAGGATCTTTTGGATTCTGAGTTGAATGAGTTTTGAGAAGATTTTGGCAACGGTGAGGCGCAGTGTGATTGGTCGGTAGTTTTCAATTTTATGACGGTTACCTTTCTTGGGTATTAATATTATATCGGAGGATTTCCAGTCCGCGGGTATTTTGTTGGTTGATCGGGTCAGATTGAATAGTTCGGTCAATGCGGTGGCTATTGGTTCGCCTCCTGCCTTTATAAATTCGTTGGTTATACCGTCATGTCCTGGGCATTTATTTGGTTTTAGTTTGTTTATTATATATTTAATTTCGTCTACCATGAATTCTGGTTCTAGTTGTAGGTCGGGGGGAAAAGGGGTGTTGTGTGTCATATTCTGTGTTCTCATTGTCGTTGTAGAGGTTTTTATAGTACTCGGTAATAAGTCTGTTGATCCCTTCGCGGTCGTGCACTCTTACCCCCTCCGCGTTGACGAAGTGAGTGGATTTGCGTTAAACTTTCTTAGTCTTTTCTTGGTTAATTTACGAAGTACCTAAGTTTGGTTCAGTTTTTTCTAAGTTTGTTTTTGTTTTTGTTTTTTCACCAAAAAGCATTCCTTTGTTTAATAAGCTGGCGAATTTCCTCTGGTAACTGGTTTGTTTGAGTTTGTTTTTCTAGGGGTATATCAACGGCAGGTTTCAAGATGGAAACCTTTAACAACGAGTGCGTTTGATTAACCGATGTATATTCGTCATTTTTACCTTCTCTAGCAGTGCTTTTTCTAGATTTTTTTTAAACCTGTTTGCTTCTATTCTTTTCCGAGTACGTTTTTTGGGATATTGTCACCAGTTTCGTAGGTTCAGAGTACATTTAATAGGTCTATGGTCTGACATGAAGTTGAATTTGTGGGAACCAAAAAGAAATTACATGGATTTTTATGTTCTAGATTTGAAGAGATCCATGTCCACTTACGTTCTGTCCGTTTTTTGAGAGAAAAAAAAAATAATGACTTTTAAACGATTTTCTTGATAGAGATTTATAAGCGACCAACCTTTAATGTTCCTTGTGCCATAATTATATGGACCTATGGTTAACTCTTCTTCTACTATTCTTTTCTCTATTTGACTATTAAAGTCGCCCATTATTAAAATTTGGTGCTTATTATTATTTTTTAGGTGCATAATATGATCATTTAAATGGTTGCAAAAATTTTCGACCTCTTCGATGTTCGCCATTGAGGTTGGTGCGTATATCCGGATTAGAGTCCAAATTTTATTTTTGGCTGTCCTGATTCTTACCATTAACATTCTCTCCTATATGGCTTGGAACTTTACGAAATTTCTACTCATTTTTTTTTATAGTTAAAACGCCTACTTCTTTCTGGCCCGGGGTGGTTCCATAATAACAAAAGAGGTTTCCTTTTTTGGTCCTTAGAATATTCTCTCCCATTCTCCTGACTTCGGATATACTCGTACCTATAATATTTAATTTAACCTCTTCTAATGCATCTTCGAATTCAAATAATTTTTCATTCTGCTTGAGAGACCTACATTGAAACTAGCGACATTTATGAAATGCATATAGTGACCGGCTCGGAAGCAATAAGGAGGCTTACGTCTAAAATCAAGTTTTTGAGAAAAAAAAACGCGTTTGAAGTTTGGTAACACTGTATCGTTAAGCATGTGGTTTGTACTGCAGGTTATGCCTTCGAAATCGTGTTGTATGACATTTGTGAGTGTGTGGAACATGTCAGAGTGGTCAGCCAGGTGCGGGAGGAAGCGGAGAGAAAGTGATAATCAATTATAGTTTCTTATTTAAAAATTCTGTAATATTTCTAAATGGGAAAACTCAC
The DNA here is from genome assembly GCA_031841125.1 of Acanthococcus lagerstroemiae. NCBI lineage: Eukaryota > Metazoa > Arthropoda > Insecta > Hemiptera > Eriococcidae > Acanthococcus > Acanthococcus lagerstroemiae. The sequence goes on along the minus strand of CM063110.1, from coordinate 62,234,514 downwards.
TGTAGTATGTTACTTCATTTACAGAAATAAAAAGAATAGCCTATTCTCAAAATTGAAGGGGTCATGTATTAATTTAAAAATTGATATTTTTGGTGAATTTTTTGCGTCTTCAATATTGAAGGTAGACAGTTATGTCTACAAAGTATTTTGTTACAAATTGTATGAACAATGAAATACCATGTTTAAATTTTTTATTAAAAAATTTTTGAAATCATTATCAGCATTTTCAAAAAAAGAATAATATTGAATTGCTCCTTCAAAATGGAAAGTATGCAACCAATTCTGTAGCGAAGATTGAAGATTGTCTTTTTTCAGAACCACTCATTTTGTGAGAAAAATCACACACATAGTCGTTAACCTTCTTTCTTATAAATTACTTATTTATTTATTTATTTTTTTTACAACTATCAGTTTTCAAACACTGTACAGCCGTGAAAAATAGGTTATGAATCTGCAAAAACCACAAAATCAATTTTTTAGACGTAAGCTCCCTTTTTTCCGAGCCGGTCACAATGAATTACCTTTACTTTCCTTTGTTTTATGTGGGTAGCGCAGTGAGGGTGGTCGATAATGCTCGTGTCGACTAAATTTTCTTGAGCAGCACAAACGTAAGACAGCTTCCTTATTATTAGAATCAGAAATCGATGATAGATTAATAAATGAGTACTTCAAATATGGTAGAGGACCTATCCTACTGAATTTTCTGGTTGAATGTGCCTCCGAATAAGATGAAGGAATGTTCCCGCCTGTCCGACGCTGTATAAGCCGCCCATAGTTATATTTCGCATTTTTTTTCTCAAAAACTAAGTCTTAGGGCAATACTAGTGCAATGATTTACTGCAATGGTATTGAAGAAAATTTATAAAAAAACGTGAACAAGCCTGAAAAAGTTTTTGAAGAATTTCAGCCAAGTCTGATGGAGAAGTCTAGAAAGAATAATTATTATCTTTCCATGAAATTCTGCAAATCTTATACTAGTATTTTTGTATTCTAAAATTTATTTATTTATTTATTTGAATCATCCTCCCCACCAAACAGCCTTATACACACGTGTGAAGCCAAGAGAGGTAGGGACTTGATGGAAAATTCAAAGTACATACACATATTTTAAAAAGGTACAAACGGAGAGAGAAAAAAAGTAAAAAATGAATAACAATAATAATATTATTATTCCATTTTTATTTTTTATTTATTTTCACATTGAGTAGGTAGGTTATGGACCCACGTTACAGTTCTCTTTGTCCTTCTGTCATGTCTGTAAGCAACCAGCTACTCCACCCACCGTTGGGCAGTATATGTCTTTGTCGCCCTTTTCCAAGCTTTTCTATTTGTTGCTGTCTGCCTCCAATAGGGCCCCAGAAATTTTAGGATCTCACCTAAACAGCGCGTGGCCGGTTGACTTTTGCCTCTGCTATGGTCCAGTGGGGTCTAAAGAGTGCATTACAGGTTCCATTTCTCAGTGTTCCATCTCACCGTGTGTCGAAAAATTCGACTTCAATATTAATTATTAGTATCCCACCATAATTAATAGTCGAAATATTGAATTCATCTGGTCAATTAATATCTCGAAAATGACAGCCCTGGATGCTTTCACAAAGCAAAGCACATGAGCCTGTAACCCTAAAATGACTGACAGCAATAGTGTTTCGCTATTGTTAATAGCCGAAACGATAAAATGGATGAGATAAAAAAGGTCCAGTCCCTGTTATAATTCCTCGTACGGGACTGCCTCAAATACTTTAACAAAGCCAATCTTGAGCCTGTTAACCCAAAACTAACGTGAAACCAATTAGTCATGGTCATGTTTTTACCAGCTACAGCGGTACTTGCTTGGTTACCAGCTGAAGATCTCAGTCTCATTTCGGTTCAGATGTAAGTTTTTCTTACGCTCTTGTGCGTCGTGTAATTTACTGGAATGTGAATTTGTGCTCGTGTTTGTGTTGACGCCGCTCCAAGCAGAATTGTGAAGATTCTCAGGTCAGATAACCATTAGACTAACTATGAATATTTCTAAAGTTGATCTCGCTCTTTCTGTCTCTTTTCTGTCTCTTTCTTTCTCACTAGCGCTCACCCGCTCACTGGCCTCAAGTGGCTATACATTGACAGGCTCTGTAAAAAGTTGTGCAAAAACTAACTGTAAATGCTGACTATAACGAACCTGCAATATATGCACCGATTCCTCGTGTTGGCCAACAATGACATGTAATAAGTGAACATTACTAGTGGTGCATTTGATTTTTGAGCAATCCTTGACGTTGAATCCACCTCTGTAAGTTCCCATCTCCCATTATTCGTGGTGAATTTAGTGTTAGCAGAACCTGACACTGAGTCCATCTATAAGTTGTGGTGTTTGTGATGCATTTGATGTTTCAAGCAGTACTTGACATTGAGTTCACTGGTAAGCTCTCAAGTTGTCTTCCACAATTTTGACTAATACTTAGAGATACTATAAGCTGCTGTGCAAGCCATCTTACCAAGACACATTGCACTTTACTTTGTACTGACTTTGTGAACCACATCTAGGATCTCCTATGTTGGCGCTTCACCTAAGTAATTGTACCGTTATTTTGACATCTTATGACTGACAGTATATCTTAATGAATATTTCACCACTCAAAATCCGAAAAATTAGTGGTATCATTACAGCGCAATAGAGTGGTAACGCCACTCAACATTTTATCAATTTACACTTCTATGCTGGTGGGTGGACAGAGTAAACCAGTAGTGATACCACTGTAAGAGTTGGAATCAGTTGGAATATGCTCAATATACCACTTATATACTCTGACGTTTCTTACCTTCTTTGCTACTACTTACATATGTGTAAGCCATATTATTAACGTTTACAATACCGCTGTAATGCCACTTTAATACTGCCACATTATTACTACTTTACACATGTGTGAGCTATATGCTTTTCTACCACTGGAGTACCGCTATGTATTTTCCTCCTTTACAGCTACTTTGCATACTTGTATAGTGTGCACCTCACGCACCTTATACCTCTACATCCCACACATAGTTGATACGTATTCAATACAATATGCAATTTAAATAAAAGGTCGTCTCAATCATATTGTCTGTGAAATGACTTCTTGCATTAATTACCAGTTCAACAACTAGGTTTTTTTCTAATAGTAACCAATTCCAACAGATATTCTCATTGGAGAATATCTTAGCATACTGCACACTCTCACACTGGGTGGCTTCTAAGATGCAGTATGTACTTATGTGTTATACAAATGCGTATTTGAATTGTAATGCTGCGGTAGTACATTGCAGTCAAGCAGTGGTTTTGCGTATAGGTTACACACAACAGGCTGCAGTATCACATATGTTAAGGTGAAAAATTGTGTCAGTGTATTACAGATGTAAAAAAGTGGTGGGTTTGATAGTGGTATCATGAGCGTAATAGTGCGGCCAGTCTGCTGTAAATTTTCAAAGTGGTAATCAGACTGTAATTGATGCGCATTGCCCCAAGAGCCTCCACACTGCATCACTACCAACATTGTATTTACTTTGACGACTTGCGTGTGTAGTGGTGTAACGCACCTGTACCACTCGTTTGCGCCTTGATCAATCTTCAACGGGATGTGCTTGTTTCATGAGTACTGTCAGATGAAGCCACCGCAAGAAACCTGTAGGAGCTTATTATTTACAAGTATTTGTAATCCTTTATTAGGGGGGTCTGGTTGGCCGAGTGGATAACGCGTTGGTCTCGAAATCCGGAGGTCTCGGGTTCGAGCCCATGTAGCTACTCGCTAGATTTCGACCTAGGCCAGTTTTTCGGCTAGAAGGGAAGAGGGCTAAGGACAACCCTAACAGCCTCCCCGATGTCTCTGAGGCACTGCTCGAAAGGGCGGATTCCAGGGCTCTGGTTGATAGCCAATTAGAAGAGAATATACCCTTTATTGTATACTATGGTTTTTCATTCCATATAAGTGACTTTCAGTATGTAAACAAGATTGCCAGCCCACCATGCTGGCAATATAAACTCATCACAAGTCTTCCACTGCACCAAGTTGAGCTTTCATAATTAATTGGCTGAAATAATCTATATTCCGACCCTTTCATAAATTTGTATAAATCATAAAAATATGATAATGTATGAATTCTGGGTTGCAATATTACTCTGTTTAAAGATTATTTCACACCATGTGACCGGCATATTTAAATTTTAGGTTTTTGGTTTTGTATCCGACACTTTTTGTCCCCAGTTGTTTTATAATGGATTTTGTTTTTATCTTGTCTCTTAAGTGCACGTCCAATATACTCCTTAGCCTCGAGTTTTGAGTTTTTATGAGACACTCAGACTGTTTTTACGTGAGTGGCCCCGTTCTTCTTTTCCTTTCTAACTCAAGAGCACATTAGTGTGATCTTACAACACCAAAACGAATATTAAAATCAAATCCATTTCCATCGCCGCATTCGATCGTTAATCACGGCTAAACATTGATTGAGCATTTCAGTACACACCAGAAAGCGAAGCAAAGTTCTACATTCTTTTCGCTCTCGCATTACGGTGCCTAATGCATCGAAATCCTCTCGAGATTAGGTCTACGTTATTTACTCGTATACCTTGACGAACGGATTTTAAACATTGACTTATTCACGCTCAATTTGCAGTATTGATATATTTTCTAACTGTCAAAAACAACCACAGCAGTGATAACGAATGCGTTTCCAATTTCAATTTTTACGAAATTTTCCTGTTTCAAAAAACTCAACGCCGTCGGCAGTAACACAGACTGTATGTGGAAAACATGTACTTAAATGGTTACCTACAGTGAAAAGGTTTGAAAATTGAAGATGAAGTTGCAAAATCTTTTTCAGTTTTGATCGAATTAGCGACCTAAGAAAAATTTCTTCCAGTACTTCGTTTAATTTTTCGTCGAAATCAAATTACATAGCCTGAGGAAAAAGTCAAATTTGCGGCATCGATCGCGATTGAATCGAAAACCTGCTTAAAGTTTAGAGTTCAGGAACGCAGAAAACCTCTTATTCTAGAATTTTTTTGGATTTTATGAGTGGGGTCAATCGGGGAAGGACAGTTTTTCTCTCCTTCCCCGGGAAAGGACCATTTTTGTTTCCTTCCCCGGGAAAAAATAAGAATTCTTTCTATTTTGGAAGTGAAAAATGTGTTGTGTGTGTGTGTTTCGTGGCTCGAATGTGAATCGGGTCAAAACACTTATTAAATTTTCGAACTCAGTATTACATTATGAGGTTCAGTTTTCCGAATCTATCGACTGCACCTATTTAAAGGAGTTAGATTTAGATTTTAGGACCCAACCCGGGGTTTGATCTAACAATTTTTAATTTGATGTTTAAAATAGAAGCGACACACACACACACAAAAACACAAAAGTTATTCAACTTGTTTCGATTTTTTAACTTGAATCAATTTTACTTATCTAAAGAAGTCAAATTTCGATTTCGAGACCCGAATCAGGATCGGATTAATTTAATAAAAACCCTTTTCTGATACCTTGTTCAATTTCTTCCGCGGAGTTAAGTAAGATCATTTGAAGGACTTAAATTTGGGCTTTAGGGTCCAAATCGGGTCGGATCAGAAATTCAACGACATTTTGAATTCAGCGATCCAAGAAATCCCTATTCTGATGACGTGTTCGAATTTTTCAGCAGTCAAATTGGTTCATGTGAAGGACTCAAATTTAAATTTTCGGGTCCAAATCGAGATTGGATCAAAAATTTTGGGAATATTTCGAACTCAGTGACACAAAAATGCCTATTCTGGTACTTCGTTCATTTTTTGTAGCAAAGTTAAATTGGTCCGTTTGACATACTCAAATTTGAACTTTCAGATCCAAATTGAGATAGGGAGTTCAGCAACTCAAAAATTTCCTATTCCGATACCCCCTTCAATTTTCTGGGCAAATTCAAGCTGACCTTGCAGAAGTGGAGAAAGCCGAATTTGGGGTTGGAGCGAAAATCTGATTACATTTTCGAGTTTAGCTACTTAGAATACCTCTACTTTGACATTTTTCTTGATATGTTCCCATTTGAAATTCCGATTTTGTTGGCACGTTTCAGTCCCTATTTGAGGAAGGGATAATTTTTTCACCCGATAATAAACTAGACCTTAGTCCTTGAAGATACATTTTCGTTTCATCTTGACTCGACTTCGCGATAAAAATCAACGTAGGACGAATCGCGGGAGATATGCAAAAGGCCTATATAAGGAGTAAGTCTCCGCATGTTTCGTTTCTGCGGCGATCTTCTCTCGAATTTACATTTCTGTATAAATCGTTTCATCGTCCAGCCTGGTCACTTTCTGCGTAGCATGATGCGAGCATCTAACAGACGTCTTTTGTCTCCTGCATACATTTCCGGTATGTGATCTCTTCTGAAACACGCTGTACTTCTTCTTACTCATTGTATTTTTTTTCCTCGGTCGGCCAGGCACGACGATGAGTCATATTTCTGTTGCAGTACAGATGCAGTTTCAGTTTTGTACTCTGAAGATCTGTTTTTTCTATCAATCACTTTCTACCCACTCCCCTTCTATGATTTCGTATGCTCTTGCTTCGATTCGCCAAAATTTCCCCAAAAAACAGCATTTCTCTGGGTACTTTATTTTCGGGTATTTGTCCACTTAGACTTGCGGACCAACCCACTGTACCCCTGTTCCAGCGCCACTTTCGCGCATATTCGAATTGACAGAACCAAAAGGGAGTCCATTTTGCACACTTTGAGTTCTGGTAACGATTTGCCACTAACTTGAAAACGGTGGTCCCTGGTTGAAGGAGTTTCTTCAAAATTGAAGATTTTCATAAGTGCAATGGGTATGATTTCAGAAATTTTAAAAGCTACTAAGTTGATTTGTAGTGGAATTATATTTGACTTTTTTGAAGTATCAAATGATGTATCTCTGTGACTTTCACGATTCTGATAGAATGCCCCAGAAATATGTACGTTTCAATTTTTCATCAATTTGCACATAGAAGTCAGAAGTAAACACAGAAGAAAATTGTTTTCCCCCTAATTTAAAGACCATTTGCAGAAAAACTGAGGGCGATGGATATACTTGACCAATGGATTCAAAATCATCGTAAAAACGGATTTCAAAAAGTTGGACCGCTTCTCATGTTATATAGTTGCGCAATATTATTCTCACATCTTAATACCAAATTTCACTCTGTGTATCACTCATCAACTCATCATGTCTCAATAATGTTATTCTAGCGTTGAGTAGGGTACTCCATGGGGGGGGGGGGTCTGGTTAGCCGAGTGGATAGCGCGTTGGTCTCGGAATCCGGAGATCCCAGGTTCGAGCCCACGAAGCAATTCGCCAGATTTCGACCTAGGCCGTTTCTTGGCCAGAAGGGAAGAGGGCTAAGGCAGCCCTAACAGCCTCCCCGACGTCTCTCAAGTAATGCTCGAAAGGGCGTATTCCAGGGCTCGTGTTGAGAGCAAATTAGAAAAAGAGGGTGCTCCCTACTTCGCAACTTCGAAATTTTCGATAGACCGAGCCTCCTTCCTTAATCGGTTCCAGTAATACCTATATCAAAAATTCTGCAAAGTTTGAGCAAATCGGCTGATAGGAACTGATGCTCGCAGGGGGTTAAAATCTTCATAGAGAATAACAATGTTTATAGTGACGGAACTGATGAGAACCAAAAGGGATTAAGTCCATTTTTCACACTCTTCACGAGAAGCGAAAAACCGATTTATACAAAAACCGAAAATTTGTCAGAAATATGGTTTAAGGTAGAGTGACAGGAGACCACGAAAGACGATTTCTAAAGATATTGGGAAAAAGAAAATTTCAAGAATACCTCAGATACAGCTGCTCAAAGTTTTCGGTCTTAGCCCCTTATGGTTCTCAGTGGTGACCGAAAGTGAATATTACGGCTGGAAATTGCGTGGGACTTCTTCTCAAACTAAAGTAGATCATTTTAGACTCGGCTCCATTTCAATTTAATAAATTCCCAGAAAGTGAGCAAAAAATTTGTAGCGCCGAAAAAGTTATGATTTTTGTTTTTGAAAGTCGCTAATTTTCGAGCCAAATATAACGAGTTACGCAGCTGAAAAGTAGAACTTTTCAAAATTGCTCTTTATTTCTAAATTTGAAAATTTCGGATGGAACGTAGCCAGAAACTAAGCTTTCGATGCGTGAGCGAAATTTTAACTACACCAGTCGATCTGCCATGCCTTTGTGCCTCAGTTCCGGTCGTTGACTCGAAACTGCCAATTTTGGACTTGACCACCTTTTGGTTCTCACCGATTAATTTTTGTACGTTACCAAACTAAGGCACGAAGTAACGTTGAGCCCCGGCCGCATCTTGCACACGCGACGAAATGCTTCTCCCATTTCGTTTTTCGTCCTTCTCGTAAAACGAATCCGGTAAAGTTCGGGAATTTCCATCTCGCCAGCACACCATAACGACGATCTCCATTACTTCAACATCTTTCTTTCAAAAACTTTCTCAACTTTCCCTCCCCCGAGTGTTCGTTCCTCAAAGACGAGCCATAGATAAACGTATGGTCTCCGCGCGCCATTTCCCATCACACGCTCTCTTTCTCTCTTCCTCTCTCTCTCTCTCTCTCTCTCTCTCTCTCTCTCTCTCTCTCTCTCTCTCTCCCTCACCACTCACTCGTGTAGTTGTCATTCCGACGAAAGCTCAACGCGAACCGGAAGAATTGGCAAGGCAAAGAAATCCATTTTCAATATCCCCCGAATCTTATCGATTAAATTATCTAACTCAACGCCGCCCGACGTCGACTTTTCGTCCTCGGACGCATCAATAACCTTTTTATTATTTTATTTTTCGTTAAATCGAAAGTTCGATGTGTATGGAAAAGTGATGCGTCGATGTTGGTTCTCAAAAAAAAAAAACATTGTTTTTTTTCGCGATCGCTTTTTATCGTCGCATAGTACCTTATAATACGCTGCAGAAAAGCTAAGACGAGAAAAAATACGATAACTGCACCTCGTTCCACATCCACCATCCATATTCGGGTACCCATGTACTCGAGGCTATTTACAAGAACTGTATATAGTATATATGTTTTTTCTTCTTTTTTTTTTTTTTTTGAAACCGTGCAGAACAACCGTACGGAAAGGAAATGGAAGCTATTTAGACTGTTGACAGAACCGAACTAATCTTCAAAGTTTCTTATTCGACGGAGTACGAGTATGGTGTTTTCGTTGTGCATGGAAGTATGACGAAAAACGTATATACGTTCGTGGTTGAATGACGTGTTGGCTGTCGGTGTAATCGAATCAAACGTGAAACGTTTGATATTTGTTTTCCCTTAAAAAGGTCGCTTTCAAATTTTGGAATGATAAGAAAGAAAGAAGAAACAGAAATAAATACCGGAGTGAAATTATCGATTGCAAGCATTTCTGGCAGTGGTGTCGAAGCTGAGGGCAGGGGAACAGGAGCATCCTACTTTGAAGGTGGGGAGTAGTAGCATCCCATTCCTGAAATGAGCATTGCCACCTCATCAGTTTCAACAAAGGATATTCTGAGAATGAAAGCTCACTTACACGAAATGGTATGTGAACAAGCAAGTAGGCAAAATTCACATACAACCTGAACAGTAGTAATGATTGAGATCTACAAAATGAGATCTGTACATTGTACAAATTATGTCCGTCCGCAATATTGAAGGCGCTATAAAGCGACAAAATATTTTAGCGCTTTAGCGCCTTCAATGTCAAAAGTAGGCAAAATTTGAATGTAACCTTTTTTGTTACTCTTAATTAGCGGAACTAAAAAGTTTATGTGCAAATTTGGTCCATCTCACATATTGAAGGCAGTAGACTATTGAATAAAAGTACTAGTTAAAATCAAAACTTTGAAAGAGAACAGGTATGGGGTGAAGAAATATAACATATTATGAAGGCGCCCCCAGGAAACTGAGCCCTAACTGACTCAGGCTAATCATTTCATTCCCGGCTGACAATACTCTATCATCGAGTTTCCAAATTAAAGATGACAAAGAACAACAAGAGATTAAAAAGGCCCTTTTCACAGGCCCCCCCGGACGACAACACACTTGTTTAGGATGATGTCAATAAACATTGAAGGACTTACGCCGGTCAAAGAAGTAATCTCGGCTAAGATAATTAAGGATGAAATTATTGAAGTATTTTATATTATACCTCCCTATTCACCTTGAGTTCGTATTATACTCGTACATATTACAACACCCATTACGGCTTTCTTTGCCACAAACTGTTACTGATGCTTTACTGACTAATCGAATCTTCCTTCCACAGATTGCGTATGGCATGGGCAGAGGCGAAACTTGACTTTCAGTTTTGGGGGGGGGTGGAAAAGGAAAATTTGAAAATTCGCTGATTTTTCAATCAAAATATTCTTTGATTGAAAAAATAATAATAATAAACAAACAAACGTACTTAGAAAATGAAAAATTCAAATAAACAGTTTCAAAATTTGCTGACTGCCTAATTATTGGGGTGTTTCACCCCCCCCCCTACCCATAGTTTCATCCCTGCAAATACAGATTGAAACCTTATCCCCAAAGCACTCACATTTGCGCATATGAGCATACCCTATTCTGGAAGGGTAAGGTGGAAGGATGTTAGGAATACTCGAGAGAAACACACAACTTCCTTTGCACATTGAGGTGGTCGTTGTTTACTCTTGGTGATCTTTTTTTCTGAATTTACTCTGATTCTTATCCTAAATTGATTCCAATAAAATCAAATCAAATAAATAAATAAAATAAAATAAAAATACAAAGTTTCATGTCGATTGGATTAGGGGAATCCGTTCCAGAAGTTCCCTTTCTTTCTTATGGGAATAATACATGGAGTTTTGACCTTTTTCCCAGACTAAATTTCCCTCCTATTCGGGCCATACAGCGCTAGTATGGACTACTCTTATCTGCGACCAAAAGGTGAAGTTTTTAATAACTACATTACAGAATGAGTGAATTACTAAGTAAGCGGATCACTAAATGAGTAAGTGAGTGACTGAGTGAATCATTGAGTCACTGACTAAGTGATTGGGTAACTGTGTGAATAACTGAATAAGTAAGCAAGTAACTAGGTGAATCACTGAGTCATTGAGTAAGTGATTGAGTGAGTGACAGAGTAACTGAGAGAATAACTCAATAAATAAACGTGTGACTGAGTGAATCACTGAGTCACTGGGTAAGTGATTTAATAACTGTGTGAATCACTAAATAAGTAAGTGAGTAACTGAGTGAATCACTGACTTATTGACTGAGTGATGGAGTGAGGAAGTGAAAGAATAACTAAATTAGAGAATGAGTGAATGACTAAATAAGTGAGTGAATCACTGAGTAAGTGATTGATTTACTGAGTGAATCACTATATAAGTAAGCGAATGATTGAGTGAATGAATCACTGACTTATTGAGTGAGTGACGGACTGAGGAAGTGAATGAATAACTACATTACATAATGTAACCCTGATCGGGGGGGGGGGGATATTTCATTTACAGGAATATAAAGAAATCTCAAAATATTATGAAAACGAAAGCGTTTATTTAAAAAAATGATCGGTACAAAATTTATGGTACATAAAATTTTCCTTCCTTTGAGACCATTTTCATTTCAATCTGATGAAATTTTTTTCAAATATGTAGGGTTTCAGTAGTTCCTTTTTTTTTTTCATGTGCCTAAAATTATAGAGGGCGACTCTTTCGCGCTGGCAGTCCGAATAGTCATTGAAATTTGAAATTCAACGTTTGCTACCGACTTCCAGATTTTCGAAATGTCTTTCACATTTCAGATTTGTTTCAACCTTTCAAATAACGTTCAATACTCAGCTTGAAACCTTCTGCTTTTGACTGACTAGTCTCTAACAGGGGTCCAGGGTACTCCATTTTCAGAAACGAAATTTGACTTTCAGTTTGGAAAGATGGAGAAGAAAAAGTTGCCGACAAATATTTTTTGAAAACCAAAAATTCGCCGACAAAATGTTTAAAAAATTAAAAGTTTGCCAATTTTTTAATCGAAATATTTTTCAAGTGAAAAAGAAAATAAATAAACAAACATGCATAAAGATTGAAAATTCAAATGAACAGTCTTAAAATTTGGCGACTGCCAAATTATGGGGGAGGGGGGTCCAACCCCTCACATCCCCCTATAGTTTCGCCCCTGGGCATGGGAGGGGAAACGGGGAAAACACACAGACAGCAGACAGGTTGGGCGTATCCCCGGAGCAAAAATACTTGAATTCTTTTGTATGGCCGTTGAATTGATGCAAAAATACTGCGTAGTATATGTTGTTGTACAGTTGAGTTTATCAAATACAGCGTCAAATGTAACTTTTTTAAGATCTAGCGTAGTGGGAAGAATGCATCGTATGAAATTCCTTATCTATCGTAAGAAAACGAGAGATAATAGACACATTATAACTCCAAAGGGAGCGAGGGAATATTACATGCGAATTTTTTGCATGGCCTGTATAAAGAGAAAGATTTTTTTCAAACATTTTTCCCGACATTGGGTCTGATTTTGTTGCATTTAGTCCAAAAATGAGCCTCTATCAATAATTTGTCGTAAGAATAATCTTAACCCCTACCACTTTTCTTTCAAAGTTTTGATTTTTACCAGTACTTTCATTCAATGGTCTACCGCCTTCAATATGGGAGATGGACCAAATTTTTACATAACCTAGTTAATAGTATTTATTGCGACCTTTAAATTAGTTTATATTCAAATTTTGCCTATCTGTGAAACTAAAGGCGCTATAAAGCAACAAAGAATTTCAAGCGCTTTTGCACCTTTAATATTGCAGATGGGCAAAATTTGTACATAACTTATTTTGTATATCTCAATCATTACTACTGTTAAAGTTATATGTGAATTTTGCCTATCTGCCATACTGAAGGCGCTATAAGACATCAAAGTATTGTAAGTGCATTAGCGCCTTCAATTTCACAGCTAGGCAAAATTTGTATGTGAACTAATTATTTAAAGTTCGCGATGAATACTATTAAAAGGGTTACGTAAGAAATTTGTATGACCGGCATTTTTAGGACGCTGTGTAACATTCAATAACTTTCAGCCCTATAGTACATAACTTCAAGGACAAATCCCTTAGAAAAATTTACAAATTAAAAAAAAATTCAACTCTTTCTTTCACAAAGGCAACTCTTTGCTTGGGTCGCGTTAGAAATTCCGAGAAAAAAAATTTCACGATCCACTCTAGCCCGGAGCATTTATCTAGCTACTCGTTGACACGTTCTGTGTCACCACTTCTTTCAGGTCTGCATGCTCCCGTAGTTTGCTGTCTCCACGTTTGCACTTCATCTGGCTGATAAGGGTGATTCGGGTTCATTGTTGGCACTTTCCTCTTATCCGTTGAAAAAACAGCGTACGCATCTCGTTTTGTAAGTCAGTGATTGCACTCGTGTGAATTACAGAGTACTAGTTTCGCACTCGTCCGTAATCACTCACTTATCAAACTCATAGATAGCATAATGCACTAAAAAATATACCAATTTTACTCGAAATTATTTCGAGGTGTTTCGCTTATCGACACAGCGGATGAAACACCTCCCCGTGCTCCTCTCGCCTCTCGCAGTGTAGCTTCGTGAATTAACAGCTCCGAGGTGCGGGAAACTCCTCGCCAATAACCATTGCCGGACTCGCGGCTACCAGTGGAATGACCGAGTGGTATCCTTATCACGCTGCATCCCTTCCACAAGCCTTATCTTGAGGGTGCCGCGAATCGTCGACGGTAAAATCTGGACCGCGTATCGCCGTCGATGTCCGCGTTAAACGTCTCGCAGCAATCAGCGGCGAGACGGAGAAAACGTTCTCGCGATACCGAAACTCCGAGTTCGATACATTTCGTCATAATTTTCCATTTTTAATTTCCCACGAGGATCTTACACCGCGGATAAATTACGATTATTTTCAAAGCGTACCAACGCTCGTTCGCTGATTTGGCTTCCCGTAAAAATATATATACGTTCGGAACTCGACGCGACGTAAATTTATTGCGGCGGCTGTAAAATAATAACAGTTCACAGTTGATAACGACCAGTCGTCCTTTTCGCCAACACAGCGGGACGTGCGGCGAGATAATTCATACCCGGTCCCCCGGGGGGACTGTGATTCGGCGCTCGAACAATCTTTAATAGGGCGTAGATGAAAATAAGGCGTGAAGTGAGCGTTTATACGTGCCTGCTCATTATTTAATTGTTCGTGAAAATAAATACCTACCCGAAGACGGCGGCGTACCCCGTGCCCCTGTTTTCGGCTCCCTCGTGAAGACGTGGCGTTGCTTCCGATCTCTACGTAACTGGATCTCGAAGTTGGCTGAATTTCGAAACCTAATTTAGTTGGTACAGGTTTTCGGTTCGGAAGTTCGGTGCCTACGTGGTATACAAAACGATGTAACTTTTGTCCCGAATAAACGATAATTTACGAGTAGATACCGCAGAGCCAGTAGATACCGAAGAACCGTATGTAAGTCGTGTGTTGTTGGGGGTGCGCCAATAATGGTTATTGTAAATTATCGCTTGACCTTTGATTAGGTTTGGAAAGAGTAGACTAAGTACAACTTGATGGAAGATCGCTTGAAAAACTATAATATTACGTTGGTCGGTGCCAGCTATTTATGTTCGATGAAATTTATGATTCAAACGTTGATAGGTAATTTATTTTATTTAATCTACAAATCGCACACTACCATGGGATTTTTACATCTTGTTTACCGTTCCGTGAAAGTGGCGAGTTCCTGTTACTTGTAGTGTAGCAAAATTCTGCGATGTGCCCGTATTGGCATGTTGTACCCGGCCTTCTGGGAACCGGTATCCGCCACACGATACACCAGGGAGGTTCATATGACGAGCGTAACTCTGGAATCTGGTCGATTTCAGTCCCTCTGCGTTGAAAATTACCACAGGTTACGATTGAAATAGGTGGACATGAGAAATTTTGAAACGGCACCGGGCAGTGAGATCAGGAAATCACCGGTTTTGAGGCGTTTATGTACCGTTAGTTAAGACCACCGAATGACAACAGAAGCCACACATTACGACGTGCATTTTTAGGTTTATCAATAAATAGTCCAGTAGATATGTACATTGTACCTGGAAAAATTCCGAAGTTAATGGAACTCTTACAGGTTGTTCGAATCCACCTCGAGGACCCTGTGCTAACTTGGGGAGGGCCGAAAAACCTCTGAATTTTCGGACTTTCTTCGGTTTTTAGCTCACAACTTCTAAACTAAGTGGTTTTCGACCAAAATATTTATTTTCGAAGTTGTAGAGCATTAAATTTTCTACAGTCTTGAATGCCTAAACTTTTTCCTAAACCTAATATTAACCGAGATACAGCCGATCGAAGTTAGAAGAATTTTCTCAAAATGTCAAAAATTGGCCAAAAACGAAAGTTTTGGCCCGCTAACTATCAATTACCATCAGCTCTATAGTAATTATAGTAATAATCACTCATCAATTTCGACATGCTGGAACACGGGGGGGGGCAGCTGACCAAGTGTCTGTTTTTATGAAGTGTAGTTATTTCAGTATTATCGTGGCAGTTCATCATCATCACCCTACTGTAAATTCCTGTCAACCCATAATCTTGAACTTCAATGAACATAGATCAGGTAGTTGAAATCAATGAATAATATCCAAGAATTAATTAAAGACTATAATTGATATAAGAATAATGATAGTATGTACAATAATACAAGTATGCAATTTATGTATAAAAACTTCATGAGGCCACCAACAATTTGAAGCGCTTGGGGGCTGCTGCACCATCCTCGTCGTCGTTGTCAGTGTCGTCAAGATCCATGGACATGTCTGGTACAGGCGTAAGGGGGAGATTTTCCTCACTCTCGTCGTCAGTATCAACTTCGTTGGTGTCAGGCTGAGGGCTGTTTTCGCATGCTGTGCTTACGCAGTGCTTGCATACTGCGGAGCACAACAGACCAGCCTTTTTACGGCTGCAGCCAGCGGTGGCCGAACCAGTTGTGCACTTGCAGCTGACGATGCGAAGCGGCTGTTCTGGGGCAGCATCCATTGTTGTGGTGATGGGAACCACACTTGAGAACGAATGAATCACTCAATTAAAACTGGTGACTTTGTTACAAGAGTGAATAATAATGAGGGGGTTTTAAGAATTAAAAAAGTACTACTTCAGGATGACGAGCATAATAATACCCACCTCGTTTGGTAATCTTCCATCCAGAAGCAGATGGCAACTTCTTGTAGACCCCTTGGCTTCCTCCCATCCACGTTTGGACTTGTCAGTAAGTCCTGAATTAATGGTACTTAGCGGCATTTCTGGTTTGTGGCAGTTTGGCAAGTTGGCATTTCGGTTTGGCCATAACAATGGTGAAAATGCGGTATCTCAGGTCATCGAGATTGTCACGTTCAATGTTCCCTCCATACAGTTTCACCAAGAACTTCTCTCCAACGTCAGCTGCCACGGGGTCCTTGAAAATCTCCAACATCTCGGCGAGGCCCGGGGTTCTTCTGATACGTCTGTATCACCTTCTTCTTCCCAATTCCAAAGGGTGCTGAGGTGGCGTCGCGCCCACTTATCGCGTGCAGGAAGAGTATGTCCTGTGGCCCGTGTTTGAAAGAGCGGGAAGAATAAAGGTCGGTTGGGGTGTTACTCTTCCCACTCTTTTGGAAGTAGACGTTTTTCTTTGAAAACCCCAAAGCATTCAGCAGCACCAGAAGATCAATGTCCTCCTCTGTAATGACGACACTGTTGTACTCCTCGGCAACTGAGACAGCAGTTTGTACGATCAGCACATCAGCGTCTTCTACTGCCTGCTTGACTTGGATCCCCTTGGCTTCCAGTTCACCCTTCAGCATCGTTATGAAATTAATCTTGTTTTTGTCGTTGGAGAGGAATTTTGCCTGCGTGATGGAGCTGACTGAGGTTGTCTTGGAGAACAAAATCTTAGTAGAAGGGTTCAGTAAGGAACACCGGTAACATTCTACTGCCTTGGTGCTTTGGTAGCTTATCCCACTAGGATAACCATTACCATAATTACCATAGAACTGATGGTAATTCCAAAACCTTCGTTTTTGGCCAATTTTTGCCATTTTGAGAAAATTTTTCTAATTTTGATCGGCCGTATCTCGGTTAATATTAGGTTTAGGAAAAAGTTTATGCATACAAAACTGTAGCAAATTTGATGCTCTACAACTTTAAAATTAAATGTTTTGATCGAAAATCGCTTAGTTTAGACGTTATGAGTGAAAAACCGAAGGGAGTCCGAAAAGTTTAAGGTGTTTCGGTCCTCCTCAAGTTAGCACATGGTCCTCGAGGTGGAAAATTTGACAGAGTCATCACACAGCACCCCCAAACAACCTGTAAAAGTTCCATTAACTTCGGAATTTTTTCCAGCAGACCCCACTTTTTTGCTCTGTCTACTGGACTAAAACAAATGACCTGCAATACGAGTGCAGTAGGCGACAATTTCACCTTCTTTTGTGCTCAGTGCACTGAACTCAGGCTAAAGTCGTTTCAGACCTGTAAACGTAAGAGGTATCCGGACCAACTCCGATGCTAGTTACAGGAAAAGACACAGCATCCCCAACCGAATATCTCAGTACCTACCCCTAGTGTTTCCCCAAATGCACTTCTTCGGCATTAACAATGCCAAACTGCGAAGATCCAATTGAGATAAGACGGAAAAGTAGGGGTATCGGGCAAGAATGACGTTGTAGTTGGAGAAGCAGGCTCAAGCCTCTGGGGAGTCGCTTATATCCGTGATCAAAGTCGTGTCTTGCAAATGTCAGTCGAAAAGTGGTAGTATTAAGTTTTTGATCGTGTTAGCTATTGGATAGCCTGCTATGTATCTGTAAGTAGCTTGTTTTCGCCGTTTGTGACCGAGGGGGTGTATTGATATAAAGTAGGCAATTTGTCTCTTAAAAGTTATCGTCCGTAGGGGGGGGGGAGGTCCGAGCCTCGAATCATCTAACCCAAAATTTTCAAAGCCAAATGCAAGTGCTGTCATTTCGTTTTTTTCAAATTTCGGTCACGCGTTGAATTCAGCTACAGAATGGGAAAAGTACCCATACCACCGCCAACTCAATTTCGATGGGCTACCCGCCGCAAGTTCACGTCCACTTTCTCACATAAGGCAAATACAACGGGGGAAGGGGCCTGGTTGAGGACTCAGTACCACCAACCCTATTTATACCATCGCCGACGAGGATTTCTTCCGCTGCTCGTGACGCTATGCGTCGATTCAAGGGCACGTCACGTCACCGTTCCTGGGTCCACGTTAATGGAGGATTGTGTGGTTCTTTGGCCTACCTAACTCCAAAGTAAATTTGCCAGTTCACGGTCAGTGAAGGGGGACGAGTTCTCGATGCACCTGATATAGATACTTCATCCTTGACCATTATCCGCGTCGCAAGCTGGAGTAAAGGGAGACAGTTTGGAACCACACCAGGCTGGAAATAAGTTTGTTTCTCCTTTGTTTTCGTTCTTCATTTTTATAGCCGTGGCATGGAACTAGCGATCAATCAAACGTATCCGATTTAAGACCTCAATCCAAATTAGTGTGTTGCATTGCAGCAACAATGATCTGTCGTCCGTTTATTTCGTAACTTCTTCAACATGTGCCCCCTATACGATTTAAAGGGGAGGAGATTAGAAATATCCCCTCACTCCACTTTATGTAATTCAAATCATAATCGTATTTCCATATTTTCGATCGTTTAATTTATGAAGGGTTTTTCTAAATGCAATTAAATTTGCCTGATTTAATCCAGAGTTGGGGGTCGTGGGCTGACTGAAGGCTGCCTCCGTTCGATGCTACGTTATGTTCTACCGGTGACATAAACGTCTTCAGCGGCAACACGTTTTTAGTTGCGAATTTTCCCACACTCTCGTATGAGTTTCCCTCGAGCCTCATCGCTCTCTATTGTTTAAAGGAACTACGCGGTTTAACGGTCCACGGATAGTAAAATTCCAGATTGACGTGAAAAACAGTGACGGTCGAGTTTTCCTGGCAATAAAAAAAACAAAAACAAAAAAAAGCACATAGGTGCCATTATTTTGTCATTCTTCATCGCCGACATTTCTTATATTATAAAGCCTTATACCTACCTGCCGACATTTAAGATTCGAAACGACGACTATACACTAGTGGGTGTTACCCTCGAGGCAAGGAAAAATAAGGTGTCAAGACACGTTTCGCCGGCGATTTGAAATGGCCGGAAAATTTTAATAATTCTGACGACGGCGATGGCAAGCGCGGCGGCAATCGCGCTTACGAACTCGGCTGGCTGTTCGCCGAGTGCGGCGTCTGCCGTGAAAATTTTCAAAACTGATTTCTGCGCGCCCAAAAACACGACGGCCAAAAGTAACGTCAACGGGGCGCGGAGATGCGGCGGCGAAAAATGAAAAAGAACGACTAAAATGGCGTTATTTTTCATAACTCGAAACGCACATTTACTTTTGCGCTTTTCATTTTCCACAGCATAAGTCAAGCTGTCAGTTATTTCGGTTGAAACTTTTCTGAATTATTAAGGCTTACAACTTTTTAAACTTTTATTGTTATAATGGAGAGAGAACGTCTGAGAGACAGAATCGCAGAGCGGAATGCTGCGAGTGCTCGAGACAGACTCGAAATGGGTTCGTGTATGAGAGGCGCGAAACGATCCTACTGGTTGGCGGATGCAAGGAAAATGTACTCGACAATGTTGTTAGTGCTGAATGACTTTTGGAGGAACGTCGACCTGCATATACGCATCGCCGGTCATGCAAACTTCTTCCAGACGAGGGACTACTCAGCGGATGCCATTGCCGTTCGCTAATATGTCTTGAGGTATGTTATGAATTTGTAGCTCAACAAGTCACATTAAAATTCTTAGAACTATGATTGTCTTACGACTTGAAACTTCAGTCTGTTTGAAAATTCGTTGGAACATGTGAAAACTCGTGTAGACTATATCAAGTTTCTCTAAAAGGCTTCTGTTAACGTGCGCTCCTGGGGAGGGTTATTTTGAATCCCCATTTATGACGTTTCTGGTGAACCATTTAAAGACCAGTAGAAAGGGTGGGGGGAGACTTCTAGCATGTTAGGACACTGTCCACAACCACTTTGAATAAATTCCGGCGTGTTACTCCTTTTCCCTCAGAACATCTCTCAGACCTAATTTATCTAGGCTAAAAAAACAGAATCTCGAAATGAACTGCGTGTTCGAATGTGGCGCGTACTAAACTCCAAATTCTGTTTTTAATTCGCGATCACGAGTAGGCTCCGTTTGGTTTCTACGAATAAAATTTGACTGCACCGAATCGCCTTTTGTGGCGAAAATGAATAAGTTTACGCCCCGTCCTCGAGCACATAAAAGATTCGGAAAAAGTTACAAAAGTGTTGCCATTCCGGACGTGGCAAATAAATTTCGGTATCTGAATACCAGACCGTTGGTTGGCGTTGGTTGGTGTTTCATTCACGGAACGGTGCTTTTGTTGAACGAGCGGAGTTTGCTGAAGAGAGCTAAGCGGAAGCCTTTGCGGTACTGTGCGTAAGCCACTACACTGGCATTGCGCCGATGTCTGTGTAAAGTTACTTTGAAAAAAACAGTATTTTCAAGTTCAAAGATAATTTGACCGGTAATCTCGGGCTCGCTTTTGTGATTTATACATCGCGTATAAATAACGAGAAGTGAAAAGATAGTGGGTAGCTGGGTGTGTACTTGTGGTGGCTCGACCGTGGGTGCATTTCTTCGCACGAACTGACACGTTTTAGTTATTTCCGTTCTAGCCACTGCATTGGTACTACGCAAAATCGCTACTATCAACGTCATGTGTGTTTTCAACCCGTGCCGAACTATCCGAAGTAGAGATGTCTACGAAAGTACGCAGAAAATCATAAAGTCCAGGCAAGGAGGATCACAAGATGGCAGACTAGCAATGTAAATAAGAAGTTCTAATAAAAAATAATAATTTAAAAAAAAATGTAGAAGATTATGAAGTTTTCACGAAAGAGTAGAATAGAATTATGTAACTACAAAATCTTGACCAATCCCTATTTAGTGTTGAAATGGGCCTGAAAATACCCAAATTGACCTTGGTTGTCACTTTGAAGGCGGTAACGAAAGCAGTTTGAAATTAGTATTTTGTACGAAGTCCTTGGTGTTGAGGGACGGGGCTAATGGTGCATTCCCTCCTCCGAGCACCTAATATTGATGAAATACAAGAAATGGCGAGAGAGCTAAAATTTAACAGCGAAGAGGCTGGTCTGTTAATTAATACCAAAAAGACTATTTTGTTAACCAATAGTGAATCAACCACAGGAATGAATTTAGATATAACGAGTGGATTGAGGCCAAACAAGAGGCAATATACTTAGGCCAAACTATATCATTTAGAGAGGGAGTAGCCTCCGAACTGAAAAGAAGAAAGAAAAAAGCATGGAGAAATTTCTGGCAACTGAAGAAAATTTACAAAGGAAAATTTCCGATTCAGCTAAAAAAGAAAGTGTTTGAAAGCAACACCCTTCCTGTTCTAACCTATGGAGCTCAAACCTGGGCATTAACGGAAGGACAACTGCTAGGGTTGGCGAGGACGCAGATAGCCATGGAAAGGTCGATATTAGGAATATAAAGAGCTGACAGGATCAAAAACTCAGCAATTAGAGCGAAGACTGGCTTTAAAGATTGCCGATACATGGTAAAAAGGCTGAAGTTCGGATATGCCGGGCACTTGGCACGCAGGGAGGAAGGGAGATGGGAGAAACAAATCCTGGACTGGACCCCTCTGAACTGGATAAGGGGAGTTGGTCGCCCAAGAAGAAGATGGAGAGATGAATTGGTGTCAGTTGGGGAGATAGGCTGGGGGAGGGATGCTTGGGTGAGACGCCGTTGGGAGCGAATAGGGGAGGCTTATGCCCGTCAATGGGCGCACGGGGGAGGTGATGGAAATTAGAATACCACCTACCTAATTATAAATACAAATAGAAGAAAACTTCTAACTAAAAAAGGGAAGGGCTCATGATTTTTAACTTGTTAGAAGCCGGTCAAATAGATCTGCTACGGCTACCCTTTATTTCATGTTCCTTCTTAAGGAAGCTTATTTTGTTTTTCATATACTTCATTTTGTTACTTCGTTATTTGTTACTATTTTGCTTACGGTTAGAAGTTAAATTTTGTTTACTTTAACCCAGAGTTAGTTTGAAAGGTGTTAAAAGATGTTGCAAAGGGTATAGCTGCAAAAACTTTCCCTCGTAATAAAGGCTTATTTTATTATTATTATTATTATTATTATTATTCGGTACTGATGCGATGCCCGAAAGGGTAGTTTCCGGTGCCGGGGGTGCGGTGTCTCAGGGGCCACTTTGGCATGCGTGCATCGCCATACGTCCCACCACACCATTATTATTATTGTTACGAAGTCCTTGGTGTTGAGGGACGGGGCTAATGGTGCATTCCCTCCTCCGAGCATACGTTTTGCTCTCCCTCCGGCAGAACTGCGAAGACCTTTTTGCTTCTTTTTGGATTTTTAGGCAGGAAACAGGCAATTCTGCCTTCATAAAAAGTGGCCCACTCCCCGGTTGAGTAGTCACGCTACAGCCCTGTGTAGAATCGTTTCGTCGATATTTCTGCGAGTCAGTCGAAAACACGATCTAGTTCCGGACTTTATTTCGGCATCGATGTCGCCACGAAAATTGATATTTCAATCAACTTCGCCGCGACATAGTCTTGTCGCTCTCATCTCCATTAAAACCGATAATTATTCGACATTCATCCTACGCAGTTTAGCGGAGGAAGAAAAAAATTGGGCATAGAACTGCAGCGTCGTCACTTTCGCAGACGTCTCGTCACTGGATACATTCTTTTGTACGTCAGGGCGTTGGCGGTGAACGCCGAAGCATCGGCATGAACCGGGACATAAAATACTTTAAAATTAATAAAGTTTTACGAGTTAAGTTTACCACTTCGCATCACTCGGCAACACGAACGAAAAAAAAAAAAGTTCGGAAAAATATTCTTCAATTTTTAATGAGTATTTTCTGCTTTAGTCAGGCCAATCGATTGCATCGGAGAAAGAGCGACAGGACGGGAAAAATACGAAAATAGGCGCGATCTACGCAATTTCCATTTCTTGCCTTGCAGTACTAAGTACAGTTGGTGGCACGAATCTTGACTCGAATGGATTTACGGCGAATGAGTTATGCAATTTTATTAACACGGGCGTGTTGTCCAGATGTCCGCTTCTCTCCGCAGGCGTTACTGGAGTCGGAGCAAGGTTGAATGTAGCGATGCAAACTATCGGATATTTTCGTTATCGATAGTTATCGATGAAAATATCGATAGTTGTCGATAGTATCGATAGTTTTTGCACCGAAGCAAAACCATTTAAACAATAAATACAACGAAATGACAACGAGGCTCCTGAAGCTGCATTCAGTTGTAGAGACTAGAGAGATTTTCAAGTTTTATAATATATACATATCTAATCCATTATGCTACTGATAAATTTTGTACAGGATTACATTTTGTGTACATTTTAGTACATTAATTCGGTCTTGTGAAGTTTCTATTACTAGCGAGCTAACGCAGTCCACAAATCCGAGAATACAACTTCCGAAGAAAAAAAATTAGAATGACGTATTTTCAGACGAAACACGATCAGCCGATAGTTAACGATAGTATCGATAGCTTTTACATCTCTACTAGAATGAAATGCCAGTTCAGCATAGTGATTACGAGTAGACGTGAAACGTTTCACGCTGTATATTTTATAAAAGTTAATGAAATTTCGGAAACGTTTCACAGCGTTGCGAAACGTGTCGTACAAAAGAAATGTGAACAAGAGAATCTTACCATAGAGAATTTGAAAATCAAAAAACATTCTCAGGATTTCTAAAAAGGTTGTGCATTCAACAGTTACGGATGTGTCGTGTATCAGTGCAATATATTCGATAAGGACAGACGAAATAAAAATTAATTCTAAACTTTGGCAAAATGACCGAATATTCAATATTATTCAGTACTTTTGTAAAAATGTGTGGTGTAAATCCAGGGGAGGTAGGGGATATGATATAAAATACGTACTTTGATAATTTCGAGTATGGTGTAGAAGAGAAACCGACCTAACATTAACTTCGACAAGTCCTGAAGGAATGGCATTAAGTGAAAAAATACGATGTATATTAAAATAATTCTACATGATACTTAGTCTGGGATGGTCACGCTACGACGTAGGTGGACCCTGACTCGACGTGGCGGATGCTATTTACCTGTAATTCAGAAGAAGAAGACACGGCTGATATTTAGGTCCTTAACTACTTCCTGTATCATTAACACAATATAAGAGAGAGCTTGGACGAATACAGGATTGCCTGTCCCCGATCCAGCTGCCGCCAGACCAGTGGTAAGGGTCTGCGCTCACCTTCCAAACCGTGCAGACCATTCAGAGCTGAATCGTCCTGACAATCCCACTTCATTAAGGGGACACTCGGTATTCCTCTTCAGCGTGCACCTGAGAGAGCTTCAAGATCGGGAGATCAGCAGAGCAAGCACATCGTCGCCTGAGCCTAGCTTTCCAAAACTCTGCATGGTACTTCCCTTCAGTACTACCTTCCGTGTATTGTTGGGTCCACAAGACAGTATTGTCTATCGATCACTGACCTAACATAACTTTACGTAATCTATCGAAAGCGAATACTTAATAAGTGACCCACATAAGAGACGAGCACACTTACCCAAAAATCGCGATACAAGAATATCGAAAACACTAATGATCGAGCGCCCTCAGCCACACAAGAATCGGAATGACCATATACGATTCTATAGCCTAGATGTGAGTGGGCTCTACCTGTCGCTACATCATCCCCATTGTTCACTCCGTCGAAGAAGAATATATCATTCCTTCGACCGGCCGAGTTCGCAGCTTTGCAGTATCGGCCATTGCCAAGGTGTGTCTAAAATACGAATATTACTAAAAGTAGGTTCTTACATTTTCTGAATTGTAGCTAAGCAAATTTATTGAGGGTACGAGAAAGAGAACAATTTTCCGACTATTGAGATAAATAAAAAAAAGAAAAAAAAGTCTTGGGATGCGCAAGATAGCCATTTTCTGAAAAAGCAAAAAAAGTCAGGGAATTTAGTGAGTCTGGAAAAATTAGGGGGATTGCTATAATTTTGATTGAAATCCGGGAACTTTTTGAGAATAATAGGAATTGAAGAATAATTGTCAGCGTATAGTGTGGTAACGTATTTCATTTTTTTTTACAAAAATCGTCTTCAATGATTATTGAATTTGATCAAAGCTGTATACAATACTAGCTGAAAAAATGTCAAGGAAAATTTGGAAAATTGGTCTGGAAAATCGGAAGAAGTTCGGAAAAATTATTCTTAAAAATGTGGCTAACCTTGTTACCTGAAATTGCCAATTAGCTAACTCTGAAATATGGCAGCTCGTCCCCTCCTATGCCCCTCATGGCTACGACCCTGAATATCATATACTTCGAGTGTTCGAGGATTATGTTTCGAGTACAGAAAACACAGAAGGAAAATTTCCTTTAAAAATGCGAGAATTAAAGAATATTTCATGTGTCCCGTGAAACTCTTCGGAAAAGTTTTCAAAATATTCCATGCTTTTGTAGCGTTTCACAGAAATATTCGATGACTAGTGCAACACGACCGCAGCAAAAGCATATTGTTTTTCTTGTGGGGTGGGGCATAGATTTAAAAATGCCGACTCAATTTGTTTTTTAAAATTAGGAACTCTTGATGTCTTAATTTTAACGAGACGGATGGTCGGGTCATGATGATTTCCAAGACCACGTAAACGAATATAAATCTCGGCGAGTAAGCCGCATTCTGAAAATTTATAACTGGATGATCATAACTTGTGAAATACTTGTAATAGTCAGTATAAAACGAAAACATTTTGTAAAATATTTCAATATGTGCTAATACCGCTAAGCAGAGAAAAATCATGCATTTCATCATAAAATCATAAAATTTGGAATCTGGTTTCAGCAAGTCATGAGGATTAAGTTCGTGCGCTAATGCTTCGTATAGTTTTAGAATCTGACCGTTAAATTTGGATGCAGATCATTTTTCGCTACAATATGGCCTCTGAGTGCAAAGTCAGGGCCCATTTTTTCATTCTCGATATTTTTGGAGAAATTAAATGTTTCTACGCCTTTATGATTCATGAATCCTATCGTACGGGGCATTGAAGAAAAAAAGCGTAAAATTTGATATGTGAATTTGTAAAAGTATGAGAATCAATTTGAAATCCAGCGCCATGCCAACTCTCTTTCGGATCCACATTTGTGGGAAAGTGGAAATAAAAATCGACTTCTGGCTAGAACTAGCCTAATATCATCTAAAATTAAAGACATTTCTAACAAAAATTAAAGTTCTGTAAATTTTTCATTAAAATAATATCTTGAAATTTTTTCGTTACTACTGCAAAAATGTCGCAAAATGGGGGTTAATCCTTTCCACTGCCGTACACTAACGCAGAGGTTATGGGAGGAGGCGTAGAATTTTCGATATTTATTGCATCCTAGCGACTGGTACGAACAGAAGGCACTCTAATTTGTTCTCTAGCCCGTTTCCCTAGACACATACCTATCCATCTACGGGAGCTTTTTCTCCCCTCCTGCCTTTTTCGCGTTTTATGTCCTTTAGATGAAATTTTAGTCGTGGGCATTTTCACTTAAGGACACACGAAAAAATCAAGATCACTGAATTCATTTTCAGTATCAGTTTGATGCTAAGTTCAAAATTACGGCACCTGGGGTCAAGAGAATAAAAAAGATATCAAGACATTAACTCATCGAAAATAATGTTATTGGGTCGCTGAATTCGTTTTTGATATTATATTGATTAGACATAAGAAATTGTGCACCTTGATAGAGGAGGGAAGGAGAAGAACCCATTTTTTTTTAAACTCTTCCTGCGTGTCAAAATGTAAGGTGTTTCGGTTGTGGGATCCAGTTTTAAATTATTTTTCTCCGGATTCAGGTATGTGATTCAAGGAGGGGCGGAAAGAAGGAGGGACCAACATTTTCATGAAACACATTATGCATATCAAGAATCAGGTTTGTTGAATCGTTGAATTTTTGTTTCTCATATTTTGACTCAAATATTAAAAGGCTTCAGACAGAAGCTGTGGGGTTCCAGTGGTTCATGCAGTACACGTTATGTACGATATATGTTCGATTTTTCTGGGATTAGTGGCATCCATGGGCAGTAAAGCTTCACAAAAGACATGATGTATCAGATGCGTATTTGGTTCTGTAGTGATGGTTCAATTCATTTCTGGCTTATATCACAGTTATTTCGAATTTTAGCGGTCAACTTCAATGGATTTATGAAACCGTAAACTTGCAATTGTCAAACTACCAACTGGCATTTCTAGTTTTCGAGATGCCAACATCTAAATCCAAAATTTACGAGTTTTGAATTTACATGTAACTTGAAGGAAAAAACATTTTTCTGCTGAAATTTATTGATCATATCGAAATGTTGGTTTCCATTGTTCAGATATGGCGCTATTAAGTTGAAACATATATAGAGCATATATTTTTGTTTATTTTTCGTTTGTCATTTTTCTGAAAACTCTTTTCCTTAAAGTTCAAACTGTAAATTAAGTTTTTCGTAAATTTTTAGACTCCGATTGGATTTGAAAGGAATATTTACTTCTATCTAGTTCATGAATTTGGTCTTAACTGTACTTTCACCAAACAGGCTTTCTCGTATTGCACATTTAATTGTGTCGTCATTCAAATCATTTAATTTCACAAATCAGGTGCATAATTCATTGAATGAAGTAATTCCACCAATACAATCTGTCTACTAATCAGATTTTTCACCAAAGAAACTGTTCCACCAACCGTACTATACGAACGATCAAATTGAAAATATTAATCAAATCGTTTTACCATACAAACAATTCTGCCAATCAAGGCATTTTACCAGCTAGAAATCAGTCATTTCATCGACGAGATTATTTTATCCAGGCCGTAGCGACCAGGAGCATGGAACAGAAAGTATTATCCGTCTTCCAGTGGTGTTAAAAAGAAACAGACCATTGGCCAGTACCGATAGTTTGTAGACAAAAAATTGAACAAGTGCCGGCGATATTTCATTACTTTTCAACTGAAATTTTTTATATTTGTCAAAACGTTGGCTTACTGCATCCATTGCCCTTAGAAAAAAAAAAAAAATGTTGACTACTGCAGCCCTGGTTTCTTCAGTCAAAATATTTCACTAAGAAAATCATTTAAACAATAAAAACATTGTTCCAACCAAATCATTCATTCAATCAATGGAATTACGTGATCAAAAAAATCATTCCACAGTAAAGTGGAACAAAAAGAATTTTTGACATTTCGATGATGGTGTTCTTTTCAGTAAGGTACATTCATGGCTATACAGGCGTCCATTCGTTCTTGCCATTTATCGAACGTTTTCCCGTATTCCGCCGCCGGTAACGAGGAGAAAAACATCTGCGCCGCGGTGATGACTTCTTGATGATTCGTGTTGAATTGAGGACCGCTTAAGGCTGCCTTCAGTTGAGAACATAACCAAAAATCGCAGGGGACGAAGTCAGGACTATACAGGGGTTAGGGGGAATTAAGATTTTTTTAGAATTCATCACCGCGGCGCAGATGTTTTTCTCCTCGTTACCGGCGGCGGAATAAGCGAAAACGTTCGAAAAATGGCAAGAACGAATGGACGCCTGTATAGCCATGAATGGCGCTAATTTTGAAAAAGTTATTCGTGTAATTCATGAAGATGATGATTAATAAAAAATGTTGTAATCGTATGCCTTTTTTCCTTCTTTAAAAAAATCTTTTAAAAACCTGAAGGGGTCCACGCATATGGATTCTTTCAAACTGGGCTGGAACCGCGAGGTTTCAATCAGATTAGCTCGGCGTAGTCTGAATCGATAGCTAATGAACCAAATTATTCCCCTACTGCGTTGAAACGCCGATAGGTAGCGTTGGTGGGCTATACGAATTTTAGTCTCAGTTACTTAGCGACAGCCTGTGTAAGATCTCCGGGAAAATTATACCACCAAGTGTATGAGTATGGAAAGCACTATCGCAGGCGTTATAAGCCGAAACGTCAAATCTTGGATGTATTTCTTCTTGTACCGATCTGTGCCAATACGAGACAAATGAAACATCTTGGGTACGGCTTCCCTACCAGCATATCTCTCTGCTGGCGGTACATTCTCGCCGTCGAGATGCGAGACGAGACTGGGCGAAACACGCACCGAGGCGAGGGATTGCGAGTGATGAACAGTAAATTCTCGTCGAAATGAAGCGAGACCGAGAATAGTTGGGGCGATCTAGAGTCTTGTCTCGCCTCGAGTCCTCTGACCCGTGCAGAAGACCGACGCCTAATCGAGCGTTCTCAAGGCGAGTCGAGACACGTCAGTACACTCTCACTCTCGCCATATCTCACATAGAGTGTACTGCCGGCAACTTCCAGTAATCTATCGAGTTTTTAGCCCCACTCACTTGGAATTACAGAGCCGAAGGTCTCGTGTACTTCATTCGCGGTATAATAATCTCGATTTCCTATTTTCTGTTGCAGTGTAGCGTCGGCCCGAACAACAACAACGCCAACAATACCAGCAAGTCCAACAACGTGTGCTTCACGACATCGAGGCCGAGTAACGAGTCGCAGTGCCCGATGCTGCAGCCCTCGAAAGGCAGCCAAAACGCGAAGAGTAAATCGAAAAACAAAAGCAAGAAATCGAGTCGTCTGGGAGCTCGGAATAGCGCCGCCACGGTAAGTCTCTCTTCTGACGCAACAGATGTAAAATGAAAGAGTTGTCCCACTTGAAGCACCAGAACTCACTTAAGTGAAGACAGACGCCATTTTCTGTCGCGTTCGTTCTGTGAAAAGAAAATTGGACAAGTGGTACCCACCGCGTGACGGTAGAAAATGGGGTATGTCTTCGCTTAAGTGTGTTCTAGCGTTTCAGTCCCACTGAGTTCAACCTTTAGTTCGCTTGACTGTAAATTTCGAAGTAATTGATCTCAAGATAACCTTGGGTCTCAAATATCCCGAACTAGTATTTCGGTGCACGTGACTTGATATTTTAGGATGATTGACCTTTGAATGACCTCGGAGCTCAGACTTCCTCAGTTAGTGTTTTCCGACCTACCCTCGCATGCAGCGTAAACAAGCTTTGCTGCGGGTGATTAAGTCATAATTTTCTGAGCATTAAACCATTTGAAATTTTGAAGTTAGCCATTTTCAGTGTTGGAAGAACGAACGAGAGGGAAAACGGCATGTTCTCGGTTCTCGTTCTGAACGAGAACAAGAACATGATGGGATTAAGAACAAGAATGGGAACAGGACCAGGTTGAGAACAAGAACGAGAACGGGAACGTTGGTAATTATAGAGTAAGGAGAACGAAGAGCATGAACGAAAACCATGCAGTTAGAGAAAAACGAACGAGAACGGGATTGAGGTGATTTTTGCGTTCTTCCAACACCTTTGCAGCTGGCGCCAAAGTAAAATTCTGACAGCCTAAAACCATCAATTATACATTTTTAATGAAAAAATCAACCTGCAGTACTCGGATGTTGGTAGCATGAACGAGAGAATGAAAAGAAAAACGGCATGTGTTCTTGTTCTCGTTTTCAGAACGAAAACATGATGCGATTGAGCACACGAACGAGAAACGGGAATGGGAACAGGACCAAGATGGGAACAAGAACGGCAATAGGAACGGGAACAATATGGAAAGGAGAACAAGAACGGGAACGTTGGTAATTTTAAGGTAAGGAGAACAAAGAACATAAATGAGAACCATGCAGTTAGAGAAGAACAAACGGGGAATGGGAACGATGATTTTTGCGTTCTTCCGACGCTGGCCATTTTCAGTATTTTAACTTTATTCTGGGGGTACCAGTACCTTCATTATGCCAGCACTAGCATGTTACATTCAAGGCCATTGAATTATTAGTGCTGTCACATTTGCTGTCATTGATCTTCGCGTAATTCGTATTTGAGCTAGAAAAAGTTCAAGTTTCATTCGGAAGTTCCCGCTCTCTTACCTAGGATATTTGTACACTGCCTTTAAAAGTTCATTAACGGTGGTCACTGGCAGAGTTCAAATATCTAACGTGAAAGAGAATTAAAATACATTCATTCGATGCTGCGACTCTTCGTCGAGCCAGAATACAAAATAATGAATTCGGTCAATGGTGAAACCACTTGGGTCACTTTTTTGAAATTTTACAGGCGGCACAAAAAACGTTTTACAACTGTCTTAATGAAAGTACAGTTTTTGAAATAGCTTTAAAATGTTGTCTACCGAACCCCAATTTAGCGATCAGACCTAATCATGTTGGTATAGTGGATGTGTCTTGGCACGTAGAATTGACTGGTGCAAAGAAACGAGTTTCATAGAAATTGTGACTTTACATGGTTTTGCCAGTGGCCGATTCAAATTTACAGGGTTCGTTTCTAACTTTTACTCTCAATCCGAACTCCTGGAATCCGCTCTTTCGAGCATTACTTCCCAGAGACGTCGGGGAGGCTGTTAGGGCTGTCTTAGCCCTCTTCTCATCTTGCCGAAAAATCGGTCTAGGTCGAAATGTAGCGAGTTGCTACGTGGGCTCGAACCCAGGACCTCCGGATTCCGAGAGCAGCGCGCTGTCCGCTCGGCCAACCAGATCCCTAATTTACTGGGTGTTTCGCGGGTTAGTCCCTTCTTTTTTTCTTGATCGTGAATTCGAATGGTCACGGAATGGAAAAGGTTCTTCAAGTGACAAGATCGAATTTCATTTTGTGTGAAATTGTTTTTTCTCTCAAAAGAGGGCTCGAATGTGTCATCACCTTTATAATTCCAAGTGGAAAGGTATGGCGTGAAGTATCGAAACAGGGACTCTGTAGGTCGCTGATACGGAATATCGCATCAAATTTCGATCGGAATCCAATTTGGTCTTCAAAAGTCGTATGATATATCGAAATGGGGGCGGCACAAGAATCCCTTCATCTCTTTTTTTTTTTTCTTTGATTGAGAAATCAGATTGAGGTAGGATGAACGGCTATTTTTAAGAACTAAGGTTTAGTTTATTTTAGGGTGGAAAATTCTTTCTGTCCTAAAGAGAGGCTGGAACTTGCCATCAACTTTGGAAAGTGAAATGGAAAAAGATAAAAAAAAAACAACATCGAAATAAAGTTCCTTGGGTCGCATGCTAATGAAGCCCCAACCAGCTGTAATAAAAATTCGTCGATCTGGAACAAAAGACATGCGATACTAGACTGAAAAACTCTAACTTGGGAAAGCTAGCCCAGACAACGTTCAAAGTTATGCGAAGATCAATGACCTCTTTTCTCTTTGCCTACAGCACCCCCCAGTATCCCATTCCGATATCTTCATGATGATATACGTATTCCTAAGTCTCTCGACTTATAGGTTGCGTCTCTCTAACTTTCTCTTTCCTGTGTTGGTCTTTTCATTTCTGAGAATTATTTACACTTTGTATCCTTCCTTATCTGCTCTTTGTAGCCCATGCTTTGCCTCTTAGCAGTTATAACAATATCCTTGAGGTCTGGTTGGCCGAGGGAATAGCGCGTTTTGGTCTCAGAATCCGGAGGTCCCGAGTTCAAGTCCACGTAGAACCTCGCCATAATTTTCGACTTACGCCGGTTTTTCGACCAGAAAGGAAGAGAGCTAAGTCAGCCCTAACAGCCTCCCCGATGTTTCTGAAGTAATGCTCGAAAAAGCGGATTCCAGGACTCGGGTGGAGAGCAAATTAATAAAAGAGGATGTTTTATCTATAATTTGAACGTTCTCTCTTTAAAATTATACTCCAAATTTCTCTTTCCTTTCCTATTGGTCTCCATACTTCCTAATTCTTTATCTTTTATATCCATTTAATGATCAACATTCTCCGATAACACCACATTTCAAAAGCTTCAATCCTTTTTTTTTTCTTTCTTATGTTCCTATTGTCCAGGTCTCACATCCATACAATGCTATACTCCAAGTATACGTTTGAAGAAATTTCAGTCTTACTTTCAAATCTTTTTTTACCTTAAATATGCCTCCTTTTTGAAAAAACAAAAAACAAAAAAAACACCTTTCTTGGCTTGCTGTATGCCACCCTTTATTTCTGTTTTATTTCTTCCTCCATCTTGTGCATTATCATATTACCTAAGTATTTAAATTCTTTTGCCCTCTTCATTTTTTCACTTCCCATTTCCATATTTATTGGATTTGGTTTCCATCTACTTACTAACATCCCTTTTGTTTTTATTTTTATTCACCTTCATTCTGAATTTTAGTATCAAACTTATTCGATGTTTCCTTTAATTCTTCTTTACTGCTTTCCACTACTGCAATATCATCTGCAAACCTTATCATTCTAACCGTCTCCCGTTGTGTTGTCACGCCAGATTTCCTTTCATTCATTTCTTCAATTACTTTTTTTATAAATAGGTTAAACAGTACTGGTGACTAAAAGCAACCTTGTCTCACTCTTTTTTTAATTTTCGCTTCTCTCACTTCATCCTCTATTTGTATGCGAGCCTTTTGATCCGTATATAAGTTTCATACGTATTTCTTTCCTTATACGTAACTTCTGTCTTTTTCGATATTTGAAACATTTTTAACCATTCAACATTATCAAAAGCTTTTTCTAAACCTGTAAATGGTGCATATTATGTATGCATTTTTTAAAATATAATATACATAAAAGCCTCAAGGTAAAATTGCTTTTCTGGTCCCTCTACCTTTTCTAAATCCAAACTGATCTCCCATCCTATCTGACATTTTATTTTGTATTCACTTATTTATTATCCTAGCTACATAGAATCTTTAATACATGCAAAAATAAACTATAGTACGATAATTTTCAAGTTTGTTTGCTCCTGTTTTTTTTTTTTTTTTTCAGGGATTATCATAATATACCTGATTTTCTTGAAATCTGTTGTCATTTCTCCTTCCTCATACAATTTAAATGATACTTCTCCTGTGTTCTTTAATAACTTACTAGCTGTTTCATAAACTCCTTCTGCTTTACCTGCTTTCATTTCTTTCAGAGTTTCATGAATTTCTAATCTCAAAATAAGATCTCTTCTTTCTGCTTCCTCCATCCTATCATCTCTTTCTATACATTTACTTATACCTGTTCAATTTTTATACAGTTTTTCAACATATCTCACGCATATTTTTATTTAGTCTTTTTTAGAGTCTAGTAATGTTTCTTTTCATCGGTTAAATTATTTTTTGTTCTTTTCCTTCCTGGTCCAAAATATGTACCTTTTTACTTTGTTATATGCCTGATCGGCCCTGCATTCATTTGCTCCACAATTTCCTCGCACTATTCTAATTCATCCATTTTTCTTTTGCCTTCTTGCATTCTCTCTTTCATTCATTTCTTAAAGCCTTATTTTTCCCCTTGCTTTCTCTGTCATTGACTTGTTTATACGTTCTTCATTCTTCTATCACCTTTAATATGTCACTTTTCATTCATGGTGTTTTCCTTCAGAGTAGCCAGTTGCTCTGAAACCGGGAAAAGTCAGGGAATTGCTATAATTTTGTTCAAAAGGAAGAAACTTGTTGACAATAATAAAAACTACAGAATACACACAACTTTTATAGTAGTCAATGAATATCAAATTTGATCTCTAATAATAAGTATTCTCAAAGCTGTATACAGTACTAGCTGAAAAAATATCAGAGAAAATTCAGAAAATTGGTCTGGAAAATCGGGGAGAATCGGGAAAAATTGGGGGAAATTGTTCCTAAAAAAGTGACTACCCTGTCCTTTCTATTATTTTAGTATCTATTTTCTTTCTTGCAGCCACATTTGTTTATTTATTTTTTCTTTAGTGTATTCACTCTCCTTCATTTCCTTCCTTTAATTTATTAAGTTCTTTCACTACTTCTTTTTGATATTATTCTCTTTTCTTTACCTCTTTCAATGACAAATTCTATTTTGTTTTTATTTTCTTTTTATTCATCTGCGTTCAAATATATATTTCATTATTACTAAATTGTGGTACCTACATTCGCATCCAGGTATGACTTACGATCCAAAATTTGAGTTTTATATCTTCTTCTGGTACTAAATTTAATCTATTTGACATCTTCTTCGTCTCCTGGACTTTTCCCATTGTATTTTCTTCTCTCATAATGTTTAAAGAAAGTGTTTCCAAAAACGAATTTATATTCTTCACAAAATTCTACGAGTCTTGACCTTCTTTCATTTCGCTCTCCTAAACCATGCTCTCCGCATACCCCTTCTTTTCTTTCTTCTGCTTTGGCCTTCCAATCGGCCATTATAATTAAATTTTCTTTTCCTTTTACTTTGCTTCATCAATTTCTTCATAAAGTTTTTCTACTTATTCTTCACTATAAGTAGGTAAAAAGTAGGAAAAACAGCGCAGCTCTCCCCTGTATTTTCTTATGGGGTGACGTCACAGTCGATGCTGCCGGTTCCCTTGCCAACTCTGGGTATGCAATCCGCATGCAACAGCACACTGTAATCGATAAAAATTTTGTCTCACGAAGTGTAGGTTACTGGTTGTAACGTACACTTACCGCGTGATGTTGTCAATATAAGTAAATGGGTACGTTAGAAAGAGATCCATGTCCCAGCCTCCGGGGAAACCATAATTCAGAATAATCCTCACCTTCCCCCTCGATCCAGATTCCCAGGTTCGTGTTTGAGCTTCGTCTATAATAATTGTAATATACCCGCGTGATGATGCCAGTATCTAGGTAAATAGGTATGTGAGAAGGGATCCATACTCCAGCCTCTCTTTTTCTAATTTTGCTCACAACCCGAGCTCTGGAATCCGCCCTTTCGAGCATTACCTGACAGAGGTCGGGGAGGCTATTAGGGCTGTCTTAGTCTTCTTCACTTCCGGCCGAAAAGCCGGCCAAGGTTGAAATGTAGCGAGTTGCTACGTGGGCTCGAACTCGGGACCTCCGGATTCTGAGACCAGCGCGCTATCCACTCGGCCAACCAGCCCAGCCACAGTGGAAACCATAATCCTGTATTTTCATCTATAATAATTGTAATATACCCGCATGATGATGTCAGTATCTAGATAAATGGGTATGTAAGAAAGCGGTCCATGTTCCAGACTCCGAGAAAACCATAATCCGGTGTGTTCCCTCCTCTTCCCCCTTATCAAGTCGGTCCAGATTTTGGCGCCCCACGGTTAAAGCGAGTGTAGTTCCGTATATAAGTGCCAGTCTCTACGCCGAAGTTTCTAGACCTCTTTCCATCGGACGGTATATCGAAGGAATATAAGTTCATACCTGTGTTATTGCACTAGATGTAGTTTTCGTAATTTGTAATACAGTTCTTGGTCAGCATTCTACGCCGAAGTTACTAGAGCTTCTTCCAGCGGATGTCTCGAACTTGTGTTAACTAAATTGACCGTTAATTGAATTTACTATCATAAATCTATAATGATGGGCTTGCAATTACAGTTTCGACATTCCAATATCATCGGTGCATAATGAACAGCGAGTCTGGTATACGTTGAGACTGAATGTATAAATAGACGAAAGTAAATGACTGGATGTATAAATACACAAAAATAAATTCGAATCAACCCCGGGCGTGAAATTATTCCAATTATTACACACGAAACCGAGGGAACCTGTACCAACTCGAATAGGGGAAGAGGGGAATGGTGTGGTAAGGGGACTATCAATTACGAAAGTACCCGCGCTTTAACCGCGGGGCGTGAAAATCTGGATCGACTTGATAAGGAGGATGAGTAGCTGGACACTCTGGATTACGATTTCCATGGAAGCTAGGTTATGGACTCCTTTACAACGTACCCATTTATCTGTATGATTACCATCACGCGGTAAGCATGCGAGACAACCATTCGATTTCAAACACAAACGATGGAAATCTGTATCGAGGGGGAAGGAGAGGATTATTCTGAAATGTGGTTTCTCCAACTGACAACATCACGCGGTAAGTCTACGTCACAACCAATAACCTACACTTCGTGAGACGAAATTTTCATACTCAGAGTTTGCAGGGGAACCGGCACTTTTAGTATCGACTGTGACGTCACCCCATAAGAAAATACTTGGGAGAACTACGCTGTTTTTCCCACTTTTTATCGACTACTATAATTTCGTGTTGGCATGTAAATTTGGGCTATCAATAAAGATACTGGTTTAGCTGAAATGCTCACCATTAATATTCTCTCACTATGTTGGGTATAACTTCGTGCTCTATTCCCTACTGTCTTAGGGGTTGTTCATTAATTACGCAAGTTTTAACGTAGCCACACGTGCCAGACAAAGTCCCATCTGCTTCTGCTGCTGCAAATGATGAGCTGCCGTTAGTCACTGACTGGGCAGAATGGGTTGCTAATCCGTTCAGCCCTGACGATTGATACCCTTGTTAATTTTTTAAAGATTGTTACTTTGAATCTTAGCTTTAATTTAAATGAGCATTATCCAATCATTTTAATCATGTCAAAAAATACGAGTAAAAATCTTAGTTGTATGTGACATAATAAATTAGTTTACCATATCTGAACCTTTCCAAAGGATATTAATTTATTTTAAAGCTTTTTAGGAAAATTCATGAAAAAATCTTACGTAAGAAGGAGAAGGGAGGTTTACTTAATCTGATGCGTCCTGACATAGGGGTGGAGAGGGTCAAAAATTTCCAAAGTCGTCCTTACGTAATTAATGAATGAGCCCTTATTCATAATCATACCTATGCCTGTTTGCCCTCTATTCGCTGCTTTTTCATTATTCTGAACTCTCCGTCCAAAAGTTACTTTCTTCTGGCCATCTCACTTTATTAATTCCTATTTTATCTACGAGTAATTTCAGTATTTTCATCTTTTTCTCAAGTTTTCTACTGTGTCTGTCTCATTCAGTGTCCTTACATTTCATGTCTCGTTCTGAGTTCTGATCGTAGTTTCTCACTAGGTAGTCTCCACCGAACCACTGAATGGGAGAGTTTTTACGTCCGCAATTATTATTTACTTTGTGAGTTGCCATCATAATTGTGATGCTGGAGATGCACTTTTAGGGAATAATCCTGATGTAGTTTACCCTTGCTTTCATCCGGGTTTATCTGTCGAAGTTTTCCTTCTCGTATGTGCCTTGAGTTCTTCTTTAATCCCCCTTCCCGTAGCACACATACAAGGGATATATTTACGGCTTTCCTTTAGCCCAAAGGAAGTAGGGGAAGATCAATGACCTTGAAAGGTAACATAATCGACCGAACCGAGTGTTGAAGTTAGCGGTCCCTCTTTTTCATTTTACATCTACTCGTCGTTATTCTGTGGTCGTCGCCACACTCCAGAGTCGAATAAGCTCTGCAACTGACTGACTAACTTTTCCCAGGTCAACAGTACGACCAGCTCAGCCTCGCATACCAAAAAACTACGCTTTCAACTGGCGAAGGAGCGCAAAGCCTCGACGACGCTGGGCATCATCATGAGCGCGTTCATCGTCTGCTGGTTACCTTTTTTCGTATTAGCCTTAGTTCGACCTTTTTTACACGATTCGAAAGCGATACCGAATTCGCTGAGCAGCATTTTCCTCTGGTTGGGTTACGCCAACTCGCTGCTCAATCCGATCATCTACGCGACGTTGAACCGCGACTTCCGGCGCCCGTTCCAGCAGATCCTCTTCTTCCGGTGCGGCTCGCTGAACCACATGATGCGCGAAGAGTTCTATCACTCGCAGTACGGCGATCCGGACCCGCCGCAGCACTTCTACATGACCGGTGCCAGTCCGGAGAAAACCATGGTCCAAACGCTGAAAGACGTCGTTGACGACGACATCGAGATCATCAATTCTTCTTCCATCAAAAGTCCGGTACAGACTTTGAAAGCGAACGAATCTTTTTTGTGATAATACTTAGGCGTAGTTTAATATAGGAAGATACGTACGTTGTAGATTTTATACTCGGCGACGTTTTTAAAGCTCTCCTCGCGTACCAAAAATGGCGTTTTCGAAATCGAGCCGACCGGTGCGCTTGACTCGCGAGGCGGAATTCTGCGACCGAATGAGCGGGAAGTCGATCGACCGTTCAGCTGTGCAGAGGTGGGGCTTACACGAAGTGCGATCTGAGATGAGTCGGCAACCACTTGCGAAGGTGATACATATAGCTTGAGTTCGACAGGTATGGCGACTGTTCAGGTATGAAATGATACTTAATATGAGTAGCCGTGGCCCTTGGAGGTATGGCTTAAGGCAGATGTTCGAAAAACTAAGGTGGTTAAGTAGGAGCAGAAAAGTAAATTCAGGAACGGGTTCTTAATCAATCTTACTATTCCTAGAAATGCTGTAAGATACGATTCATCGGGAAAATATATTTACGTGAGAATTTCGTACTAATATTGTCGTAGTTACCTTTTACAAGCGGCATATGTTGGGGTTTCAAAATCACCCTTTGCATTAGCACACAGCAAAAGAACCCTTTTGCTTGAAAGTATACGCAATATTTTAGGCATTTTTTCGTATCCATCACGAATATTGTGTACGGGAGTGTTGCTTACCTCCAGACCAACTTCCGTACGACTCTATCCTCTCATCGTTTGAAACATTTTCCTCCGACACCTCACTCTCTCTATTTCAACTCCAACATCCCAACTATAACACCAAGTTTATTGTATTGCGGAGTCTTTGACAATTTTTCAGATTTGTTCAAGTGCAAAAAAGTGATAAGACTTGAAAAATTGTACACACATTTGGATAGTAAAATGATTGTCTCAGCCACACCAACTGTCAACTAATTTGAACTTTAACCCAGATTAAAATAAATTTAGTAAATTTTGATCCTGAACAAATACGTTTTATTATAGGTATTCGAGTTTTGAATCCTCAACTCACATTCCCTCATTATCTCTCGGTATTCCAGCTTCAATTTAAACGTACGATGAATATCAAAAATGAATTTACAGACCTTTGAAGTATAAGAAATGATGACAATATTGCAACTGGAGACGTTTTTTCGCCCTACCCCATCGATTGCTAATTCTTAGCTTGTAGCCAAGTTGAAGCACAAAACGAATTTAGAGACCCAGTTTCACTTTCCGTACTTGGACAAATGCGAAAAATTATGTAGTCTTTTTCGAAATTAATTAAAAATTTTCCAGTTTCCATAGGACTTTTTATGCTCTTTGAAAAGACTAATATCTTGACTAATCTTAATAAAGAAATAAAAAATTAATTCTGACAAAATAAACTTATTTTAATCAAATTTGATTCATCCGTTTTATTTAGTCAGTTTAGATTAGTTAATTTAATTTTGACTAGTTTTATTCAATCAATGTGATTTCAGTTGATCAATCAATTTAATTCGATTAATCAATACATATGAAATCATTTTGATGAATTAACTGAGCTATTATTGTCAGTTGTTTAATCAATTAGTTATTCGTAATTGATCAATTAATCAGTTATTTTTGATTAATTGCTTTCTCACTTGTTTTTAATTGTTCAATTGAGGAGCCCATTCCAAACGGCACTTAGTTCAAAATGGTCGAAAATGAGATTTTAACGGTATCTTGTGACAAAATTCATTTCACCTTGAAATTCCAATTCACGCTGAGATATTTGTGTTCAAATTACGTGACTTTGTTAATTGTTATTGTTGTTGTTTTTTTTTTGTATTGTGTTTACCATCCTCGCAAAGAAGATCCAAGGTTCTTTATAACTAGCAAAGGTTGGCTCATTCGGGTAGGCAAGCGAAAACTATTCTTCCCGTCTCATCCGCGCCGAAATTCACTTCATAAAAAAGTAATGGGAAAATTAAATTTTTGTTACACAGGGCTCTTGTTTTTTTTTGTTTTTTTTTAACGATTGCCAATTGAATATTGTGTATCGTAAAAATAACTAAAAAGTATGTTAAGGGCATCAATTATAAGTAAAGATCGGAAAAAGTTGCATTTCCGTAAGCGGCCTGTATGATCGTCACTTCAGTGACGTCATTGACGTCTTTGCACCTTGCTAAATGAGCCAAGCTTCTAAAGTTATAAGAACGTTTAGGAAGATCCGTATGTTGCATTGACATAAGCGATTGAAATGATGGTGAGTACGGATGACATTAAACATATTCATAATATCTCTACAATTTTGGGTGCCAAAGTGACCTCAGTCCTCGACTTTTGTCCACATTGACGCGTACATCTCAACACTATGTAATGATGATGAATTCTCGTTTATGGGGTCGTATTACTTAAGGACTAGTCTGACCACCTCACAAAATCTCAGCTTCCTAACACGAACAGCTCACACGTGGCTGTCTTTTTCTTCGATTTCCCAACATTTTGGTTTTTAGAACTAAGGGTCGTTTGGAATGGGGCTCCTCAGTTATTTTTCATTGATCTGTTTTACTTTTGATTTACAATTTTTATAAAATTAATTTTAAATAATCAATTATTTTTGACTAATTTGATTAATCACTGATAAACAATTAATTTGACTCATCAATTATTTTCAATTAATTAGATTAATCAATTAGTCTTGAATACTTTGATTAATTAAATATTTTTGACTAGTTTGATGATTCAACTGAGGAGTCGACTTCTAAAGTGGCCTAGGTCCTAAAATTTTGATTTTCTGAGTTAAAAACGCCATCTACCAGAGAAAGACGATACTCATCAAATGGCGTTGAGCGCTTCACGATAAATTATATGGTGTCCGCTGTGGGAGCGTTTGGTAGTTGAAATCGATTTTTGGATTTCGGCCACATTAGTAGTCGACTCGATTTTCACTACAATTGCACCTCCATAGTGACCTAAGTCACACCTCCTTCATATCTCACGGAGGTTAGGGTTGCCACTTTTACTTCGTAATACTGTCATCCAGTAAAGAAATTATGTAATTATCGACGACCATTTACAGCTTGGTTCTAACTTACCCAGACACGCTAGGATATATATTTTTCTCATTTTCCTCAAAATCAAATTTTTGGACTTGGGCCATTTTGGAAGTCGACTTCTAATATATTTTAAATAATTTGATTCATCAATCATTTTTGATTAATCTGGGTAACCTGTTATTTGTAGTCACTGATCATTTTTCCTTTAATTAATTTGATTCATCAGTTATTCTTAACTAATTTGATCCATCAATTATTTTCGATAATTTTGATTTATCGTTTATTTTTAATTAATTTGATTAATAAATTATTTTTGAATATTTTGATTATTCAGCCATTATTTAGTCATTTGATTAGTCAATTATTTTTGATTAACTTGACTAATCCTTAATTTATTAGATGAATTATCTAATTATTTCTTATTCATGAGATATAATAATTACTTTTGATTAATTGAATTACTTAATTAATTTTAATTGATTCAATTAATTAAAAATGTTTAATCAATTATTTTAATAAATTCTTTTTAATTAGTTATATTAATTGATCATTCTTGATTAATTATTAATTAATTATGAGATATATTAGGTAATTACTTTTAATTAATTGAATTACTTAATTAGTTTCAAGTAATTTTAATCAATTCTTTTTAAATTGATCATTCTTGATTAATTGGTTTTTTGTTACTTCGTTTAACTTATTATTCTTTATCGATTTGTTTTAGTAATTGTTTTTTAACAGTTTGATTCATCAGTCATTTTGATTTGTTTAATTCATCAGTTATTTTGATTAATTTGATTCGTCAATTATTTTTGGTTCATTTGATTAACCAAATGTTTTGAATATTCATTAGATTGATCAAGTATTTTTTTTTATTTTTAATTAGGTAAGTTGATCGATGAATTATTTTTGACTGAACAAATGAAGGGTAAAGAATCAAACCTCACATTTTCTGTTTTACTTCAAGGGTGCAAATAAGCAAATTACCGTACACGGGTGCAGGAATATCTTTGCTGCGCCTGTGAATGTGTGATATGTATAACATACTCCACGTTCACAGGCGCATTGAAGATATTCCTGCACCCGTGTATGGTATTTTGCCTAGTTGCGCCCTTGAAGTAAAGTAGCAAATGTGAGTTTTGATTCATTACTCTTCAAATATCCACTGCTAAAATTAGAAATTATTTTTGAAAAAAATGAAAGTACAATTGCCGGGAATGTTTGTTTCCTTCGTCTTTCTTTCTTCTCCGTGAATGTTTCTTTCTCACCCCATCGTTCGTCCACCGTTTCTAACAGAACTTAATACTATCGTGATTATGAAGGATCCTATCGAATAAAGT
This sequence comes from Acanthococcus lagerstroemiae, assembly GCA_031841125.1. Taxonomy (NCBI): domain Eukaryota; kingdom Metazoa; phylum Arthropoda; class Insecta; order Hemiptera; family Eriococcidae; genus Acanthococcus; species Acanthococcus lagerstroemiae. Next base: position 62,191,391 of record CM063110.1, on the reverse strand, counting down.
CGACTTAGTGAACATAGGGGCGGGCGGTAAAATCACATGTTTCCTCTTTTTATCTGCATTGCTGAACTTTTACATCTCTTATCTTGTTACATCATTTTGTTTTCAGCAGTGAGAGGGAAAAGTTCGTTTCAGTACCGATCACTTTTCTCTTCCGTTACTTTCTCAGCTAGTGTGCGAAAGTAAGAGAGGAGGCCAACGCAGCTATTTGCCTGTTGACTTGTTTCAGCCAGAAAAATTACTCTGGGACACACTGTGTACAAGGTATGTTACGAAATTCTCCTCCCCCCCCCTTGTATCATGGCGACTACCTGGTCATTTTTCCATTTCAAGTCATTGAAGCTCATTTGTCGTCATTTTCCCCTTTGGAAGGTCATTTGTCATTTTTGAGGGAGTTTTTAATACAAATTCTGAAAATTCTGTTGACTACGAAGAAATTAATTTTTTCCCCTTCATTTTGTGCTTCCGCTGTGCAGTGTAAATAAAACGGAAATTTAATTTTCCGGCAAATTGACAACAATATCTTCCATGTAACTCTTGCTAGTCAGTTGGAGCGTTGAAAATGTATGATGACGAGTAGTGTGTAAAGAGAGAAGCACAAAAAAATAGAAAAAATTGCGAATGGCCTTTAATTCTGGGCTCATATTTCATATTTAATGTCATGTTTCCATGTTCCCTCCTGAAATTTCGAATAGTCACCCTGATACCTATATAAATAAAAATCTTTCAATACATGTTTCCACCTACTATTGGAAATAGATTGAATATCAAAGTTTCCTGGTAGTAACAAAGGGCAGTTGTGGCTACCACCCAGATCATCATTCCAGAGGGTTCAAAATGGTAGTCAATGAATCGATTTTAATAACAATTCTAGTAGATAAGGCAATCTTATCTCATCTTCAACTCACATGTGTCAAAAAAATGAGAAGATCAGAGACCATTATTGAAAAACGATCATTAGTAGGGTGGTTTAAACGTGATAATGATATGATCTTTAAATCGTGACCTAGCAAAGGGATTATTATGATCCAAAAATCAGAAAAATCAGGGAATCGTGACCTAAAAATTTTTCAAAATGATCCTTAAATTCGCTGAGCTAGACATTTGTTTTAATTTCTCAAGTAACTTTTGGATGTAACAATAGAGAATTACAGTGGCCAATTCAATGGGGATGGCAAGACGTGTTTTACGTGCACAGTTTTGGCAAAACTATAATAATTTATAAATTTTTCTTTTGAGCGCCGATATTAATTTTTCCGGTGAAAATAAAAATTCGAATGGAACGTTCGGGCTCTGCAATCGTCACCTGTTGCTACCGACAAAAACTTCGTTTGGTCTAATTCGAATTTACAAGCCGGAAAATTCGGTATAAGGGCGTTTGGAAAGTAATGCAAATTAGATTCACGGCGGAGAAATGATTCACGAGCTCGAATGTTTATTAATTACTCGCCAACCTTGGAGTGAATCTCGGCCTGCTGAATTTATTATGAGCTATTTTTACTCGAGCAAACAATTTCACGATATTAAATGTTTGTAGGCTCGAACAATACATTTTTCGAAAGTTTATTTTCCTGATTGTGTAAACAGTGTGTTACTTAGAGAGGGAACCCGCAAATCGAAGTTCTCTTAATATGCATTACGAAATATTCGATTCGACGAGCGTTACCAATTAAAAATAAAAATGGAAGGTAAGCTGAAATTTGATTTTACTCGGGAGTGAAGGAGGGGGGTCAGTTGAAGCATTTCCACAGATTTGTGATACATTTAAATTGAAGGGTAAAGAATCAAAACCCACATTTGCCATTTTACTTCGAGGGCGCAAATAGGCAAAATACTGTACACGGGTGCAGGAATATCTTTGCTGCGCCTGTGAACGTCGAGTATGTGGAGTATGTCATATGTTATACATATCGTACATTCACAGGCGCAGCAAAGATACTCCTGCATCCCGTGTAAGGTATTTTGCTTATTTGCGCCCTCGAAGTAAAATGGCAAAAGTGAGTTTTGATTATTTACCCTTCAATTATCGAGTAGAACTTTCTAAGAGTTATATAGTTCCTGTGTACGCGATTTGAAAGTTGCTCTGCTATGCGCCAGGTTTTATTAGCGTTTCTCAATAATCGTTTGAATACATCGAGCTCTATACAGAGAGGGGAATTAACCAACTTAATCCCTGAAAGGTACGCCTCGGAACCAAGCAAACCAGAGTAAAGGTTTACTCCACAGTTGCTAGGTACATTTGTTGTAGGCCATTCAGAAGTATGTGTCAGGAGACGAATGTCTTAAATTGAAATGGTGCATACCAGCCAGCCACCAATCCATCAGACTACGGAAGTTTCTACCTTCTCGCACTAAGTCAGTTCGCCCAGCTACAGCCTCACCTTCGGAATTGGTTGTGTGACTCGTGAGCAGCGATTTTTCGCCTCGAACTCTCGACGTGTTTTGCTCTACATTCGTGAACCGATAACGTTCATTATGTGATAATTAATTTTTTAAGAATTTCACAAATCGCCGGAAGCGATTAGCTGAGAATTTACGCCGGTCGGTGGCTTCGATTTCGACGCGGCCGCAATCAAGATGTTCATTCTGCTGTAAAAACGTCTCGACTCGATTCCAACTTTCCTCCTTTTCCCCTCTTCTTTCTTTTGTAGAATTTTTCGTCTTTTTTTTCTTTTTTTTTCTCTTTTTCTAAGTAACATTTACCTACCTATATACGTTTACCTTGGGCGAATATTCTTTTTTTATAGATCGCGACGTTTATATTTGTATCTGTAAAGTATCGTAATCACGTTTACTAATTTTTTTCCTATCAAAAACTACGCCTGTGATAAATTTTATGTTAATTTTAAATAGTCGAAAAAAGTTTTACCGAATGTCGTCGCACAGACGAAGTTACAATGTACTATGATTTGTATGTATGTAGATGCGCCTCCTAAGTTACGTTTATTTTTTTTTTATTTTTGTAATCTATCTCTCTGTGTCTCACTTTCTCTTTCTTTTATGACCGCGCTGAAAGTTTGGCGGAGGTCTTAAAACGTTTTTACTGTAGACATAAAAAATGTAAGTTTTTAAAAATAGAGTTACGTGGAAAAAGGTTACCCAATAGTGGACAAGTTTGCGAGCGCCGATTCAACCGTTTCCGCGACTTGATTTTATAATACGGGCCTGGGACGTTGCCTATTGCACAGAGCGCTAGGAGCTAAAGAAAGCATGTACTCGGTTTTATGTGATTTTCATGCGACAGTTGCTCGCGTTTCCAAAATTAATGACATCCCTGGCGATCACGTGTCCGATGTGAACCCGCTTGTATGCTCGGGGCCGCTTACACGCATATCGATCACTCTGTTTCTTTTTCGCGGTTATCGTAAAAGGCTGACCTACTCCGGGGGAGCCGAGCATTTCGATGCTCCAATCGGATTGTAGCGTGAAAATTGAATCGAAGATAAACAGATATGGTCGGAGAAATCATTTCTTAAATTTCCCTCGAGTGCTTTGTCCGTAATAAAAAGAAATTTCCCTGTTGATCCTCGTTCACACGCGTTGATGAATTTGGCCAGCAGGTTTCGAAACAACTTTTTCTGAGGGAAGGGGAAACGTAATTTTTCGGTATCAAAATTATTGGTCCGATTGGAAAAATTTGGTCAGTGTTACTAGCCACCTCGCTTTATATTTGATTTTTAGAATTCATTCGTTCTCAATTGAACCAAATAGTTCAGAAGCAGCGTAAATCCTAAAATTTCGAAAATCAGTTTGTTACTGAAAAATATTCCTTAACTCTACGCACGTCTATGGTGAAAAAATGAGAATTTTCTCTGATCAATGAGGAACGTGGCATTATACTGAAAAACGTAACTCCGGGATTTACGTTGTATTTGCACTACATGAAAAGTTAAAAAATTTCCAACTAGTTCCGACTTATGACATCCCTGTTCTACTGTTACTGGTAGTGAACGGAAATATCATGAAGATTCAATCTCGATAATATCAGTATCAACAGCAAATGATATCGATATTATCAATATCAATATCAAACGAAAAATTTTCAATAATAGAGCATAGAGCTGCGCAACGCAGTCTGCAGCTTCGCAGTAAGTTTCCTCAAGAAGAGAGGTTACTTTTTTTTTTTTTGCTAGAAAATCTTTTTTCGACCTTTTTTTTCGAGGATGAAACGCAAAATTGCCATATTTTGGACAATTTTTGTGAACGTAGCACTCAAAATGCAGGGATTTTTCTGAAACGTAAACATTTTTTATTAGGCTACTTTTGGGATCAGAGATGACCTAAAAAATATGCATTTGCATATTTATGAGATAAGTTGGTTCCGCAAACTGAATTAAATCCAAATATTTCACGTTTCTCATTTTTAGATTCATTCCGCTCCTTTTTGAACGAATTGAAATAAATTGATTATAATTTAATGAAATCATTAACATTTAGTTCCTTTCTAAGGCTTCTAGAACGCTTATTATTTAGTACAGGCGATAAATGAGAAATAGAAACATTTTGGGGGCCAAAAGCGGATTTTGTTGAAAACTGTCTGGCTAAGTGTCAGAAACAACATATTGAAAATCCCGTCCCCAAAAAGATGTGCTAAGATCCAAAGAAGAATGAACTCCCTCTAAGGACCTCATCTGTGGGACATAGCCGATAGTAGATTGCTGTCGAAGATGCTAATAACTCATGGATGTTTAACCACAGACCACCACCAAGCCCCCACGTGAGTCTGGGCGAGTCCAGGCTGACCCATGCCCCCAGCGTACTTCCTTAGCGAAGTAGTGCTGAAGATCTGAGCCATCTGCATGGACGCGAACTACTTGGGAACCCCTTCTTCATGTCCATAAACGAAACGAGGTCCATCGAAGGAAAAACTAATTTTGAAAAAGTCCAGAGGTGCCACGTACCAAAATCAAATACTAAGCGCAGTGGTACGTATGTGCACATAGAAAAGATAAAGTTGTTCCAAGTCCACTTCACTGAAATTAAAATATCATGTCGAACAGATAATCAACAACACATGTATCCTATTTAGGAAATTGCACCAAATCATGGGCATGAGCCCTCTCCCCTGGAAAACAGAAAATCGCTGGGTCCTTAGGGCCGAGAGGATACGCGAGGGGAAAAATAGTCCCTTCTTTACTTGAAGGCGATGTGAAACACTAGGGACTAGAATTACCTTTTGGCTTTCATACTTATGCTTTTGGATTTCATTAAAATGTCTCAAGGCCAGATGAAGACGACGAAGTGAAAAACGCATGGGATTGCCATGAAATTAAAAAATAAGGCAAATGTGAAGTAGAACCATCACCATATGACAAAACGAAACACTAAAGTAAAATGAGGGGACTCCGTCATTAACAAACACCGTCGTCCGTGGTGCAGTCCCGATGAATGTGGACACAAGCTAGGGGGAGCCCCTCGAGGACCCTGTTTCACTAGCCGACCAGCGGGATAAATGGATCACGTTGGCCAAACCTTCGTCGTTGCTTTCAAAACTTTTACCCGACCTATAACGATTTCGCTCTTCTTTGCCACGAAATTTTGGGGCTCATCCGTGGCCATGGCATAACACGCGGAACTGGTTGAGTCTCCAGCCACTCCTCGGATCAATTTCAATTTATGTCATAACTTGGTACAGGTAAGTGGTAAATATCGGAGACATATTTTCTACGTGATTCGTATCCAAAATAACCTTGACATATTTCGTATGCCAGTGGGGACGGGGTTGACTGCATACTACCCGCGTGCGTCTGGTTCGCTATTTCCAAAACTGTGGCCCAAAAAATCACCCATTGGACTCCCGTACAACTGATAGATAGAACAAAAACTATACGGTAGTCGAATTATTCGCAGAGAAAATTCTCAACCATACAAAAAATACGACATTAATTTAGTTTTTATAAGCCGAAATGAGGGGATATTACTATGCCCCCTCCCCTTTAGGTTCTATAGAGGGCATTTCAGCTAACTCGTTACATGATCCAACGTCGAATGAAAACCCTCACGACAAGAAAAAATCAAATGTTAATTATGAGCTGAACGCAAATCACCTCATAACCTATGTATCAAACGCAACATTTTGAATGTTTTTTACAAAACCATCCAATTTTTTCTTTTGTGACAGGAGGGGCAAATGTTCTTAAGATTGGAACTTGAACTCTTGAACCATGGCGGATTAAATAGGGTAGCAGACGAACATATGCTGACTAACACCAAGAACCGTTTAGGATCCAGCTTTTGGGAACTTGAAAAGAGCTATTCAGTTCTTACATGCACTTCTTTACCGCTCCCTGATCTTCTTCCTGGATCCGCCGTTGGAAAGAAACAAAGACTAAGTGGTACAAATATATTTTCTACACAAATCATTTTCATCTATAGTACTTGATACAATACCCCGCCCCCTTCCAGCCCAAGAACCATTTGGGACCCCGCTTCTGGAAAAAAAAAAAAAGGAAAAGGAATTGTTACATTCTCACAAACGCTTCCCTGCCTCTTCATGAATTCCTTCCAGGATCCGCTGCTGGAAATAAAGTAAGATAGGTTCAACGACTTTAAAAATGATCACTTTGCATGACTGCTTCCTGTATACAAATTGATACCAGCTGCACCTAACACTAAGAGAGTTTCTAAGGCACTATGAGCATGTTGATATTATAGCTGTCAGCAGAGGGTACCTTGCGACATCTCTTGGGGAGTGGCTGCAGATAAAAATGATTTTTATACAGTATACTGCGCTTACCAGTAGCAAGTTATGCAACTTAAGTAACATGCGAATTCGAACTTGGTTATTTTTCAATAAATTTTCGATTTTCTCTCAAATGTTACAGAAAATATCTGAAAAAGAACCAATTTCGAGTATGGATGTTACTTCAGTTGCATAACGCACTACTCGCAGGGACGGTTATTATTTTTTGAAAAAAATGTGTTGCGCCTACCAGTAGCAAGTTATGCAACTTAAGTGACATGCGAATTCGAAATTGGTTCTTTTTCAATTTTTTTTCGAAGCCTGGAAGAAAAAATCGAAAATTTTCCGGAAAATCGCGAATATCTCGAGAACGGTGAGAGATAGAGAAAAACGGAGAAAATTCGGTAAGAAATCTAAGGCAAAGAAGTGCTGATTTTTCATTTCCCACATTTTGAGATCAACTTACCTCGGCCCCGTGGGGCTTCTCTGGGGGGAGGGGGCTCCAGATGAAAATGATTTGTATAGAACTCATATTTGTACTACTCAGTACACGGTACCCGCCGCTAGCATGCTCCCTGACCCCCTGGGGGCATCTCTTGGGGAGTGACTGCAGATAAAAATGATTTTTATACAGTACACATTTGTACCAACTAGTTATTGGTACCCTCTGCTGATGGCTAGGATATCGGCATGCTCTTGGCCCGTTAGAACTCCTCTCGGGAAGAGCTGCAGCTGGAAACGATTTGCCTAGAAGAAGCAGTCCTTGCAAATTGATCATTTGTAAAAGCTTTGAACCTATATCTTACTTTCTTTCTTGTGAGGGGCGGGGAGGGGAGGGGGTAATTGTAACAAACATGCAATATGTAGCGTAAGGTACTGTGATATCCACCTTGCCGCAGTCCATTCAGTTGTTCCTTGATAAGATCCTAATAAAGTAATTTATTTAATAGTTGGTTCAGGAATACAAAATTACAGATAAAGTGTGCAAATGGTTTCCATTTACAGCACCTCCTTGAGAGCAGCCACAGGGGGCTAGGGGCATGATGATATACCTGCCTGTCTGCAGCGAGTACTACATATTAGTACCAAATATGTCTTCTACACAAATCATTTTCATCTGGAGTACCTCCCCGGGAGAAGCCCCAAGGGGGGGGCAAGTTGATTTCAAAATGTGGGAAATGAAAAATCAGCACTTCTTTGCCTTAGATTTCTTACCGAATTTTCTCCGTTTTTCTCTATCTCTCACCGTTCTCGAGATATTCGCAATTTTCCGGAAAATTTTCGATTTTCTCTCAAATGTTACAGAAAATATCTGAAAAGAACCAATTTCGAGTGTGGATGTTACTTCAGTTGCATAACGCACTACTCGCAGGACGGTTATTATTTTTTGAAAAAAATGTGTTGCGCCTACCAGTAGCAAGTTATGCAACTTAAGTGACATGCGAATTCGAAATTGGTTCTTTTTCAATTTTTTTCGAAGCCTGGAAGAAAAAATCGAAAATTTTCCGGAAAATCGCGAATATCTCGAGAACGGTGAGAGATAGAGAAAAACGGAGAAAATTCGGTAAGAAATCTAAGGCAAAGAAGTGCTGATTTTCATTTCCCACATTTTGAGATCAACTTACCTCGGCCCCGTGGGCTTCTCTGGGGGAGGGGCTCCAGATGAAAATGATTTGTATAGAACTCATATTTGTACTACTCAGTACACGGTACCCGCCGCTAGCATGCTCCCTGACCCCCTGGGGGCATCTCTTGGGGAGTGACTGCAGATAAAAATGATTTTTATACAGTACACATTTGTACCAACTAGTTATTGGTACCCTCTGCTGATGGCTAGGATATCAGCATGCTCTTGGCCCCTTAGAACTCCTCTCGGGAGGAGCTGCAGCTGGAAACGATTTGTCTAGAAGAAGCAGTCCTTGCAAATTGATCATTTGTAAAAGCTTTGAACCTATATCTTACTTTCTTTCTTGTGAGGGGCGGGGAGGGGAGGGGGTAATTGTAACAAACATGCAATATGTAGCGTAAGGTACTGTGATATCCACCTTGCCGCAGTCCATTCAGTTGTTCCTTGATAAGATCCTAATAAAGTAATTTATTTAATAGTTGGTTCAGGAATACAAAATTACAGATAAAGTGTGCAAATGGTTTCCATTTACAGCACCTCCTTGAGAGCAGCCACAGGGGGCTAGGGGCATGATGATATACCTGCCTGTCTGCAGCGAGTACTACATATTAGTACCAATATGTCTTCTACACAAATCATTTTCATCTGGAGTACCTCCCCGGGAGAAGCCCCAAGGGGCGGGGGCAAGTTGATTTCAAAATGTGGGAAATGAAAAATCAGCACTTCTTTGCCTTAGATTTCTTACCGAATTTTCTCCGTTTTTCTCTATCTCTCACCGTTCTCGAGATATTCGCAATTTTCCGGAAAATTTTCGATTTTCTCTCAAATGTTACAGAAAATATCTGAAAAGAAACCAATTTCGAGTGTGGATGTTACTTCAGTTGCATAACGCACTACTCGCAGGGACGGTTATTATTTTTTGAAAAAAATGTGTTGCGCCTACCAGTAGCAAGTTATGCAACTTAAGTGACATGCGAATTCGAAATTGGTTCTTTTTCAATTTTTTTTCGAAGCCTGGAAGAAAAAATCGAAAATTTTCCGGAAAATCGCGAATATCTCGAGAACGGTGAGAGATAGAGAAAAACGGAGAAAATTCGGTAAGAAATCTAAGGCAAAGAAGTGCTGATTTTTCATTTCCCACATTTTGAGATCAACTTACCTCGGCCCCGTGGGGCTTCTCTGGGGGGAGGGGGCTCCAGATGAAAATGATTTGTATAGAACTCATATTTGTACTACTCAGTACACGGTACCCGCCGCTAGCATGCTCCCTGACCCCCTGGGGGCATCTCTTGGGGAGTGACTGCAGATAAAAATGATTTTTATACAGTACACATTTGTACCAACTAGTTATTGGTACCCTCTGCTGATGGCTAGGATATCAGCATGCTCTTGGCCCCTTAGAACTCCTCTCGGGAGGAGCTGCAGCTGGAAACGGTTTGTCTAGAAGAAGCAGTCCTTGCAAATTGATCATTTGTAAAAGCTTTGAACCTATATCTTACTTTCTTTCTTGTGAGGGGCGGGGAGGGGAGGGGTAATTGTAACAAACATGCAATATGTAGCGTAAGGTACTGTGATATCCACCTTGCCGCAGTCCATTCAGTTGTTCCTTGATAAGATCCTAATAAAGTAATTTATTTAATAGTTGGTTCAGGAATACAAAATTACAGATAAAGTGTGCAAATGGTTTCCATTTACAGCACCTCCTTGAGAGCAGCCACAGAGGGCTAGGGGCATGATGATATACCTGCCTGTCTGCAGCGAGTACTACATATTAGTACCAATATGTCTTCTACACAAATCATTTTCATCTGGAGTACCTCCCCGGGAGAAGCCCCAAGGGGCGGGGGCAAGTTGATTTCAAAATGTGGGAAATGAAAAATCAGCACTTCTTTGCCTTAGATTTCTTACCGAATTTTCTCCGTTTTTCTCTATCTCTCACCGTTCTCGAGATATTCGCAATTTTCCGGAAAATTTTCGATTTTCTCTCAAATGTTACAGAAAATATCTGAAAAGAAACCAATTTCGAGTGTGGATGTTACTTCAGTTGCATAACGCACTACTCGCAGGGACGGTTATTATTTTTTGAAAAAAATGTGTTGCGCCTACCAGTAGCAAGTTATGCAACTTAAGTGACATGCGAATTCGAAATTGGTTCTTTTTCAATTTTTTTTCGAAGCCTGGAAGAAAAAATCGAAAATTTTCCGGAAAATCGCGAATATCTCGAGAACGGTGAGAGATAGAGAAAAACGGAGAAAATTCGGTAAGAAATCTAAGGCAAAGAAGTGCTGATTTTTCATTTCCCACATTTTGAGATCAACTTACCTCGGCCCCGTGGGGCTTCTCTGGGGGGAGGGGGCTCCAGATGAAAATGATTTGTATAGAACTCATATTTGTACTACTCAGTACACGGTACCCGCCGCTAGCATGCCCCCTGACCCCCTGGGGGCATCTCTTGGGGAGTGACTGCAGATAAAAATGATTTTTATACAGTACACATTTGTACCAACTAGTTATTGGTACCCTCTGCTGATGGCTAGGATATCGGCATGCTCTTGGCCCGTTAGAACTCCTCTCGGGAAGAGCTGCAGCTGGAAACGATTTGTCTAGAAGAAGCAGTCCTTGCAAATTGATCATTTGTAAAAGCTTTGAACCTATATCTTACTTTCTTTCTTGTGAGGGGCGGGGAGGGGAGGGGGTAATTGTAACAAACATGCAATATGTAGCGTAAGGTACTGTGATATCCACCTTGCCGCAGTCCATTCAGTTGTTCCTTGATAAGATCCTAATGAAGTAATTTATTTAATAGTTGGTTCAGGAATACAAAATTACAGATAAAGTGTGCAAATGGTTTCCATTTACAGCACCTCCTTGAGAGCAGCCACAGGGGGCTAGGGGCATGATGATATACCTGCCTGTCTGCAGCGAGTACTACATATTAGTACAAATATGTCTTCTACACAAATCATTTTCATCTGGAGTACCTCCCCGGGAGAAGCCCCAAGGGGCGGGGGCAAGTTGATTTCAAAATGTGGGAAATGAAAAATCAGCACTTCTTTGCCTTAGATTTCTTACCAATTTTCTCCGTTTTTCTCTATCTCTCACCGTTCTCGAGATATTCGCAATTTTCCGGAAAATTTTCGATTTTCTCTCAAATGTTACAGAAAATATCTGAAAAAGAACCAATTTCGAGTGTGGATGTTACTTCAGTTGCATAACGCACTACTCGCAGGGACGGTTATTATTTTTTGAAAAAAAATGTGTTGCGCCTACCAGTAGCAAGTTATGCAACTTAAGTGACATGCGAATTCGAAATTGGTTCTTTTTCAATTTTTTTTCGAAGCCTGGAAGAAAAAATCGAAAATTTTCCGGAAAATTGCGAATATCTCGAGAACGGTGAGAGATAGAGAAAAACGGAGAAAATTCGGTAAGAAATCTAAGGCAAAGAAGTGCTGATTTTTCATTTGCCACATTTTGAGATCAACTTACCTCGGCCCCGTGGGGCTTCTCTGGAGGGAGGGGGCTCCAGATGAAAATGATTTGTATAGAACTCATATTTGTACTACTCAGTACACGGTACCCGCCGCTAGCATGCTCCCTGACCCCCTGGGGGCATCTCTTGGGGAGTGACTGCAGATAAAAATGATTTTTATACAGTACACATTTGTACCAACTAGTTATTGGTACCCTCTGCTGATGGCTAGGATATCAGCATGCTCTTGGCCCCTTAGAACTCCTCTCGGGAGGAGCTGCAGCTGGAAACGGTTTGTCTAGAAGAAGCAGTCCTTGCAAATTGATCATTTGTAAAAGCTTTGAACCTATATCTTACTTTCTTTCTTGTGAGGGGCGGGGAGGGGAGGGGGTAATTGTAACAAACATGCAATATGTAGCGTAAGGTACTGTGATATCCACCTTGCCGCAGTCCATTCAGTTGTTCCTTGATAAGATCCTAATAAAGTAATTTATTTAATAGTTGGTTCAGGAATACAAAATTACAGATAAAGTGTGCAAATGGTTTCCATTTACAGCACCTCCTTGAGAGCAGCCACAGGGGGCTAGGGGCATGATGATATACCTGCCTGTCTGCAGCGAGTACTACATATTAGTACAAATATGTCTTCTACACAAATCATTTTCATCTGGAGTACCTCCCCGGGAGAAGCCCCAAGGGGCGGGGGCAAGTTGATTTCAAAATGTGGGAAATGAAAAATCAGCACTTCTTTGCCTTAGATTTCTTACCAAATTTTCTCCGTTTTTCTCTATCTCTCACCGTTCTCGAGATATTCGCAATTTTCCGGAAAATTTTCGATTTTCTCTCAAATGTTACAGAAAATATCTGAAAAAGAACCAATTTCGAGTGTGGATGTTACTTCAGTTGCATAACGCACTACTCGCAGGGACGGTTATTATTTTTTGAAAAAAATGTGTTGCGCCTACCAGTAGCAAGTTATGCAACTTAAGTGACATGCGAATTCGAAATTGGTTCTTTTTCAATTTTTTTTCGAAGCCTGGAAGAAAAAATCGAAAATTTTCCGGAAAATCGCGAATATCTCGAGAACGGTGAGAGATAGAGAAAAACGGAGAAAATTCGGTAAGAAATCTAAGGCAAAGAAGTGCTGATTTTTCATTTCCCACATTTTGAGATCATTTTGCGCCCCCCGCCCCCCTCCCGCGCTTTGGGGCGCAGGTGCCCCACGTGATAATGATCTGGATACAGTACATATTTGTACCAATATATATTTTGTTCCAGCGGCTGCCAGATATGATGTCAATATGCCCCGAGCCCCTTGTGCTTTCTTTTGGGAACGCCTTTCACGATTCTGCTCATCCTCCAGGTCGCCCATTTTAAAAATCCCTACACCACTTTTACTCATAGTGTGTCTCAACTAATCGGCGGTATGTTGTGATAGGTGGCACTTTCTCAGTGTTTAAAAATTTCATCACACAACCTCACATTGGATGGAACCAGCTTAGACATCGCGTCTCACTTTTGAACACGCATATCCTGCAGAAATTTAGGGAACTGTCCAAACTAGTTTCATTGTGACGTAGTCAGTCGTAGGAATAATTTGAGATCACTCTCAACTGAACGGCGATTCTATAGAACAGGGACCTTACATTTCGAATAATTCTCGTATTTTCTGTTACTGAAAACTTTTCGCTAATATCAGATTTGTTAAGCGCGTTTTTATAATTCGTTCTATTGTTGAAAAGATTAAAGACTGAATTTGGCAGCCTCAATTTCAAACGTATCAATCCCGAGAACGGATAATCCAAATCTTTTCAAAATTTGACAGCAGCCGTTCGGGGCCCTCCACAAACGATTGCGGAGTCTTGAAGTGAGGAAATTATGGGAATAATTTTTGACTTTTTTGAACAAAGTAGCAGCATCCTATAAAAAACACTAACGAATCGAGGGAAATCGATGCTGAAATTTGAAGGAGTCCGAGGTCTGCGTTTTAATTGATTTCTTCTAATTTTTCGCTGAGCTACTGGAATAGTGTCATTTCCGCGATGGCTTTTTTCGGGCGGGAAAACACGCTTCAATTTAAACGATTAATGACGCCAAATGTTGGTAAACGCGTTCGGGCCCGTCAATAGCTTTGAGAGAGCCTTTAACGTCGAATCATTTTCCATCCCACAAACGAGAAATCAGGTCGGGTGACCTGCTGGCAAAACGAAGCGGAACTAAGATCGTTGCCGGAACGAGGCCTGAATCATCCGAGAACAAAAAGTAAATTCATTTTTGGCGCTATCTACACACATACGTCGTATGATAGTCGATATACAGCTACACTTGTGACACCATATCAATAGTACGTTTTCATAATTCTGTTCAAATTCTCATTTTCGTGTTATTGTTCGACATTTTGAAACCCAACATTTCGTTTCCGTTATTGTTATTTCCGTTTCATTTCTATTATTTATTTACTATCGTAAATTTTTTTTTTGTAATTTTTCATTTTTACTTTGTACTCCAATAATGATTTTGGTCGTTACAATGTTCTATTTACAAACGTTTTTCAAATAAAGTGTTTTTTCCCCTCTCGAGTTATCTGAATTTATTTCTCATTTAATGTGTAATGAACATTATTTTACAGTTACCCGTGAAATTAACGTAAAACTGATTTATTTTATTTTTTTTGTATTATATTGTATATTTTGATCGTTTTGTGTATGTTAATATTTTGACTTGTATCTTTTTAAAAAATAAAACCGAGATTGAAATTGTTTCATTCTTCAGTGCATTGATTTTTGACGTTCGATTTGAGGTCACTCCAGATCGTCTAGTTGCCCAACTTGCCCCTCAGTCATCTTTACTCTACCGAGTTTATAGTTGATGAGTGAATTTCCATTTCCAGCAAGCAACGAGGTATGCAATCAAACTGACATGAAGAATAATCTGATCAAGTGAAGAAGAAGTTGCATTTCTAAAAATTACGGTGTTTCCATATGGTCACTGTCTTCAAGACTCCCATGATAGAGTATGTTAACAACCATTTAGCATACTCTGTAATCGATTTTAGTCACTTAAGCCCTGATAATTCTGATTTTTCTTACTTTTAACAAAATAGTGCCACTGTTACCCCACTGTAGTGTGAAACAAACAATGACCACCCTGTGGTAAAACGGAACATTTTCATGAGGTAACCAAATTAACATGAAGAATAATCTCATCATGTGATGAAGAAGCCGAATTTCTAAAAACTACAGGAGGTTACTTCAAAGAATCCCGCGCAGAGTATGCTGATTACTATTCAGCGAGTCTGTTGATCGAAAAACTCCCATGGCAGAGTATGCTGACAGTTATTTTGCTAGCTCTTACTGGGAAAACACCCATCACAGAGTATGCTAACAGTTATTTAACCCAAGTGTTACTCCAAAAACTCACACGATAGAGTATGTTAATCGCCATTTAGCAGAGTCTGTAGAAAAATTCTCATGACAGATTATGGTAACAGTTATTTCAGCAACGTGTTACTCCAAAACTACCACAACAGAGTACGCAAAGTAGTTTTTCGGGCAACAAAATCTGCTAAATTACTGTTAGCATACTCTGTCATGGGCGTAATTCCTTTTGCTTTACCTCTAACAGTTCTCCATGGGAAAGAGCTTTTTTAGGTGAACTGGTAGTTTTGTTAGAAATGAATTCCTCTCGCCAAAATTCCAAATCATTTTGCTCTAGCTGCCTCCAGTCAAAGATATTTAAGTTTTTCCAGCGCCCCCCTCCCCGAAAATGAGAAATTTCGAAAATGTCAGTTGGTGTGTTTTGTATTGCGTATTCAACGTGTTGAAGGCATTACCACATCCAAAAATTCGCAAAGCTGCAGACGATAATAAAAACGTTCATGAAGTAACGCCTTCAACGCGTTGAATATGCAATAAGAACCACACCAATCGATGTTTTCGAAATTTCTATTCTTCTGGGGGGAACTGGAAAAATGCGTAAATCTTTAGATTGGAGGCAGCTAGAGCAAAATGGTTTGAAATTTTGGTGAGAGGAGATCATTTTGAGACAAGCCCATCAGATCACCTGAGAAAGCTCATTTTTCTCAAGAGCTGTTGGAGGTGGAACGCCAAGGAGAGAATTTTGCTTCCTGCAAGTAACGATCTTACTGTTCTGGCTTTTCATTATGTTTATTTCGTTAGAAATGACCTGCTATCACCAAAATTTC
The DNA here is from genome assembly GCA_031841125.1 of Acanthococcus lagerstroemiae. NCBI lineage: Eukaryota > Metazoa > Arthropoda > Insecta > Hemiptera > Eriococcidae > Acanthococcus > Acanthococcus lagerstroemiae. The sequence continues at coordinate 62,175,412 of CM063110.1, read as the reverse complement.
AAACAGTTTTGCTCTAGCTATCTCCAATCCAAAGGTTTTCGCTTATTACCAGCTACGGCCTCCCCCGAAAATGGAAGATTTCGAAAATGTCACTTAGTGTGTTTTGTATTGCATATTCAAAGCGTTGAAGGCCATACCACATTATTCAAAAGTTCGCAAAGCTGTAAACGGAAATGAGAACGTTAATGTGGTGATGCATTCAACGCGTTCAATACGCATCACATAACGCGCCAAATCGCATTTTCAAAATCTCTCATTTTCTGGGGGAACTGCAAAAACGCAGGAGACGTTTTCACTTTTCGAACTTTTCATTACCTTCGTTTTATTAGAAATGACCACCTCTCCCAAAAATTTCAAACCGTGTTGCGCTAGCTATCTCTAGTCTAAATATTTTCACGTCTTACCAGTTCCCCCCAGAAAACGAGAGATTTTGGAAATATCAATTGGTGTGTTTTGTATTGCATACTCAACGTTTTGAAGGCATTCCACATTATTCAAAAATTCGCAAAGCTGAAGGTGGAAATGAAAGCGTTAATGTGGTGACGCCTTCAGCGCGTTGAATATGCAATACAAAACATCCCAATCGACGCTTTCGAAATTTCTACTTTTCTGGGGGGGAACTGGAATGAACATGAAATTCTTTGGATTGGAGGCAGCTAGAGCGAAAATGTTTGAAATTTTGGTGATGCTTCATGCAAGTGACGTTTTCGCTGTTCTGACCTTTCATTACGTTCATGTTGTTAGAAATGGCCTCTTCTCACCAAAATTTCAAACTATATTGCTCTAGCTGCCTCTAGTCCAAAGATATTCGCGTTATTCCCCCCCCCCCCCCGGAAAATGAGAGATTTTGAAATTGTCACTTGGTGTGTTTTGTACTGCATATTCAACGTGTTGCAAGCATTATTAGGTTATTCGAAAATTCGCAATGGTGTAGACGAAAATGGAAACGTTAATGCGGTGACGCCTTCAACGCAGTGAATATACAACACACGACGCGCCAATCTACATTTTCACAATTTTTCAGTTTCTGGGGAGAAGTGGAAAAACGCGAAAATCTCAAGATTGAAGGAAGCTAGAATAAAACGACTTGAAATCTTGGTGAGAGCAGATCATTTTGTGACAAGTCTATCGGTTCAGCTGAAAAAGTTCGTTTCTCTCAGGAATTACTGGATGGAGTGCGAGCGGAGAGAATTTTGCATCTTGCAAGAGACGTTCTAACTTTCTGAACGTTTCATTACCTTCATTTCATTAAAAATGACCAACTCTCGCCAAAGTTTCAAGCCATTTTGCTCCAGCTACCTCCAGTCCAAAGATATTCACGTTTTTCCAGTTCCCCTCAGAAAAAGAGAAACTTTGAAAATGTATACTGGCGTATTTTGTATTGCATACTCAACGAATTGACGGCATTACGACATTATTCAAAAATTGGCATTTTCTAAGTTTCAAATTTTCTGGGGGGAACTGAAAAAACGTGAAAATCTTTGCATTACAGGCAGCAAGAGCGAAACTGTTTGAAATTTTGAAGAGAGGAGATCATTCTGATACAAGTCTGTCAGTTCACCTGAGAAAACTGATTTTTCTCAGGAGCTGTTGGAGGTAGAACGAAACGAAGAGGATGTTGCTTCCTGCAAGTGACGTTCTTCCTTTTCTCGCTTCTCATTACGTTCATTTCGTCAGAAATCGACCGCCTCTCGCCAAAATTTCAAATCGATTTGCTGCAGCCATCTCCAATATTCTAGTCCCCTTGTCGGCGCATTTCTAGCACCTCAATTTCTAGTCGGGTCGATAGGGAACCGTCGATAAAATTTTGCAAATGTGTCACTGCAGTTACAACCTCGGGCATACGTTTGTCAATGAGATATTATACATATATGGCAATAATTTAGGGGGGAAAATGCGTCCTAAATTTTTTTCTCATACCTACGCAGTTAATCAGAGAACTATACTGAATCGATTTCGGCATTTCACGCGTATATTGGTGTCTAACAGATGTTCGCAAACAGCTGGCTAAATTTCTCTTTAAACTTCGTCCGCGCCGAAATACCAATCTATTTAAAAATAATCAAAGGAAAGAAACCAAAAAAAAAGTGTTCGAGCTTTTTCCATACGAAGTTTGAAACGGATTCGTATTTACTGCTCGTTAATTCCACAGAGAATAAGTCCTTCACGTATACATCGAACACTCCCCCTTCATTCTTGCTCACTCTCGCTCACTTCAATCGGAAAATTTCACTCTCCGTGTATTGTTTTAATTCAGATTATGGTAGGCCGACGTGTCTGACGAGGACGCAAAACGTATCCTAATCGTAAGGTCGACTGTTTAATTTTAGGCGAAGCTCGTAATTTTTTAAACCTGCAGTGCCGACCAGATTATATTATGAGTACCTGGATCCTGGATCTACGTCTAATCCCGCTTGGAAAAGCGACCGGCCGGAGATTGTAACCGACTCGCTCCATTATACGCTGCTGTCAGGGCTTAGCGAGTAGAACGAGCCAAATGGTCCACATGCTTTCGCTTACACATATTATAATCTTGCGGAAGGCGAACTTTACATATCGAAACGTTTGTTTGAGAGCCTGATTAAATATAAAATGCCGAGTCTGCGGGAATTTATCCCAGCGATTTAAAAATCTAATTAATGGAAAAATACCAAAGAACTCGTATCAGCTGAAGTAAGTGTGATCACCGGAGTACACCACTTTTCCAGTTATGTCCAGACTAGCCTGCTGAAGGAAGAAAGAAAAATTCAAACTGACCTGGAAGATATGTAAACTGTAAGGTAAGTATCCCAGTGATTTAAAAATCTAATTATTGGAAAAAAAGAATTCGTATCAGTTGAAAAAGTGTAATCACCGAAGTACACCACTTTATCAGCTGATATAAATGTGTAGACCACTTTTTTTCTTTCTTTTTTTTCTAATTTGCTCTCCACCCGAGTCTTGGAATCCGCCCTTCGAGCATTACTTCAGAGACGTCGGGGAGGCTGTTAGCGCTGTCTTAGCCATCTTCCCTTATAGCCGAAAAACCGGCCTAGGTCGAAAACTCTTTCTACGCGGGCTCAAACCCGGGACCTTCAGATTCTGAGACCAACGCGCTATCCACTCGGCCAACCAGAACTCATGTAAAGGGGAAAAAGATTACACGTTAATAAGACCAAATGCTCCGGACAATATGTAAGCTGTATTTATAAGGGCCATTTTCCAGAAACTGAGAAGAATTTACCAGCTAATTTTGAACCACATTTTGATTTATTTTTTTGGGTGAGAGTTTATTTTGGGTTACACAATAACATCCACCAAAAATTCCATCAAATCAAAACATCAGACAGGAGAATTGTCATATTTTGAATGGAAAAAGCATAGGGAGGTTTCCATCGTCGTGGATGTTACCATCTTGTCTGAATACCTGTTGTATATATTTTCAAATTTTTGTTTATTTTTCTTCAATAAATTGGTACATATTACTATTCAGAGAGACTGGAAGTATTACATTAAGAAGTTCAATTTGCTGTCAGTGACTTCACATTTCCAGAAGGGATTGCGTTAGTTTCTGTTGCCAGAGTTTTCAGTTCATTGTCGTGGTCAGTCTTTAACGGGTCTTATACATTTTTTAGCACAACAAATGGCAGTGCTGGTACAGTTTTGATCCCTGAACACGATACAAGTACCAGATCGAAGTTACCGGCGCATGTGATATCACAATTTTCAAAAATTCCCCGGAGAAGGAAATTCTTGAAGCTATATTTTGTCCGTAGTTGTGGATATCAGTGCTTCCGCCACGGACAAGATGTCTATCGGCGTGGACAAAAGTTGTCCTCCCTCCCTACCTTTTGATACTCCTGCTTTGTAAACATGTTGAATACTTCTGAAATACATATAGACTAAGTAGGGGGAAAATGCCACCTTAATATTCTCTCTTTCTGGGGAATAACTCAAAGGCATATTCCGTCCATGTTTTACCAGTTTTATTTATTTATTTATCCATTTTAAAGCTAGCCTCCTTAAACAGACTAAAAAATCTAATGATGGTGGGCTACTGGGCGACAACAAATGACTCGTTTTTTGTTGTTTTTTTTTTTTTTTTTTTGAACCAATGAAATCACAAAACCCTAGTTTCAGCTGATCGAATAAAAGAACACTGCTCGCCAATACATACGACGAATTTATGAGGAAAGTGAATACTTTTCCCCCTAAAGTTAGAGTCAACATTGTTTCCTCATTTGACGCAGTCCAACCAGGGATCAAGGAATCAGCCCCCCCCCCCCCGTTGAAACTTCAAGCCAAGTGGTAGGAGACGTCGGCTTTATAAGGCCATGCACAACAAAAAAAAACATTCGGTTCCTAGCAGAGCTAGAGAGATCAAGAATAATTACATGCTCCTAATATTCTTCTAACCAAAATGACAATGAAACTGATGTGCCTACTTTTGTTCCAGTTTTATACTTATTTATGACTAAGGGAGTATTGTCTTTGTTTGCTAACCCCAGTTATGACCCTGCCACCCTGCTTTCTTCTATAATATTGCAGAATATAAATAATTAAAAACAAAAGAAACAGAAAATAACATTAATTTAATATAAAAAGGCTCGTTGGAGGGGAGTGTTTGCTTGAAATCGTATCTCTTATCTGTAATAGGTCTCAAGATTTTATTGGGGGGGGGGAACAACATAGAGCACAAAGATACAAAGTCGAATTTCTGTCGCACATTTATAAAAGTTAGGTGACCCCCCCCCCTCGCAAAATGTTCTCATCAAATTCCAAAAGATTTTAGTTAGTTGGATGGAGGACGAGCATAATACTAGGTACGTGAATGCAAACTTTGAAATCCTCAGACTTCTGACAATCATACTCACTTGGGTGAAAGAAGGGCGCTCACTACGTACATGCAAAATTTGAAATCCTCAGCTATTTGATTATCAGCAAGACCTCTGCTCTCTGTGGGCCGTAGATTAGAACATAGATTAGAATACCTAATTAGGAGGGAAAATTATCTAATTTAATTCCCAATGAAGATATTTAGATTTAGATTTGACTATCACAGCCACTAGGGTGGTCCTTATTTTCGAACTTACGATTTGTATGACGCCCCCCCCCTCCACACACACATCAGTTACCCAATAGGGTGGTCCTTATTTCCAAACCTACGAATTTTTACGACACGACTTCCAAGATCGGTTCCAATAAAATAAAAAGAAATTTCGAAAAAGTTTCAGCTCGATTGCATACGGGAACGAGTGCAACAAGCCCCCTCCCTTTCTTATGAGAAAATACATTGTGATGACTTTTTTCACTCAATCGTATCTTTCTCAGCCCGTAGTATCGCTAAAAATTATATACGGATACAAGTTCTGGAAAATTTGGTTCGTAGTGTTTTGTGTTGATGGCTCTCGTGGGCTGAAAATGGGTAAAAAAATATAATTTTCCCTATATTGGATTTGTTTTATATGTTTCCTGGGTCGCTGAATCTGCTTTTGGAGTTAGTTTTTGGATTCGACCTTTTAATGTGCCATTGAAAGAGGCTGAACTCTCAATTTTGGCGTATTTTCAAGATGGTAACTATTTATAGATTTTTAAGGTCGTAAAATTCGTTTTCAAAGTAGGTTTTTTGTTTAAACCCATTAAGATGCCAACTTAGGAAGATGAACCCTCATTTGGAATTTGTCAAGGTATAATTCAAATTGAGGTTCAGTCCTCAGCAATGGCACCTGGAAGGTCGAAACCAAAAACTAGCCCTAAACACATATCCAGTGATTCAAAAATCTTATGAATCGAATCGTATGTCAGGAGAAAGGAACAAACACATTTGAATTTATTTTGAACCCCCTGTAAGCCCTCGTCCCATGGGAGTCATCTACTCGAAGTGGTTCGAACTGAATTTGGGACCAAAGAGTACGAAAAATTACCAATCCAGGACATGTACCTGTATAATTTTTAGCGTCATTACAGGATGCAAAAAATACAGTTTAGTGGGGGGGGGGGAAAGTCAAAATTCAGTGTATTTTCTCTTAACAAAGGGAAGGAGCTTATGGTACGCGTTTTTTGTCTCCGATCGGGCTGGAACTTTTGAGGATTTAAAAAAAAAATTATTTTGGAATCGATTTAAAGAAGACGGTTACGTCATAAAATTTCGAAAATATTCCATTAAAAGTAAATAAGGACCACCCTAATATCTACTACATATTAGTTTGATATTTACTCGAAAAATTGTGTTCGACCGGAAGTTGCATTTCCGAGAGCACTTCCGACAGGCAGCTGAGAAGGCGGATCGAGTAGCTGGACAGCTGTACCGTCTGATGTCGAACCTAAGGAGACCGAGGGAGAAGAGGAGAAAGATATACGTTCACGTCATCATGTCAGTCCTCCTATACGAGGCGCCAGTATTTGCCGACGGCATCAAGATTGTCTAGAGAAGAGCAAAGATGGAGAAGATTCAGCGAAGAGCCGCGATGAAGTGAGTCAGTGCGTACCGCACTGTTTCTTTGGAGGCAGTAGGCGTGTTAGCGCATATACCGCTGATCGAACTCAAGGTCGGCGAAATAGCGGAGGTATACGGTACGAAGAAGAAAGCAAAGACGAAACGGGAAGCACTTCGGGTCAAGCGAGTCATCCGGAAAGGACGCGCTCGCCCATTCGTCCAAGGGCGAGTGGACCCGAGCGCTGATACCCGACCTCGATGGATGTGCAGGAAGATCGCACGGAGAGCTGAACTTCCATCTAACCCAAGTCCTGAACGGCCACGGGTGCTTCGGCACGTACCTACATCGGGTTTCGATAGCGCCGAGCCCCGTATGCGCGCACTGTGATCGAGGGGCGGAGGACACACCTTGGCACACCCTATTCGAGTGTGCAGCCTGGGAACAAGAGAGGCGCGGGAGGGTCACAACAGCGATCGATCCCGGCGGAAGAAGCGACGAAGACGACGGCGTGATGAGCCGTCTCGCGCCGGACACCCGGTAGCAAGATTTCCCGAAAGCCAGATATCCCGCCCAAATTTCAGAATAAGATCCCAAGAAGAAAGAACTCCTTCCCAGGATCTCACCTGTGGGAAATTTGCCGATAGTAGATTACCGACGAAGGGGGCTAATAACTCGTAATAACGAACGTTCAGCCTACTATCACCATACTCATAGGTGTTTAACCACAGACGACCACCAAGCCCCACGGGAGTCGGGGCGAGTCCACGATGATCCCTGTCCCCAGCGTACTTCATTAACGAAGTAATGTCGAAAGACCTGAGCCATCAGAATGGATGTGAGTACTTGGAAACCTACTCTTCGTGTCCCTGAATGAAAAGAGGTCCACCAAAGGGAAAATTAATTTAGAAAAAAGTCCAGGGATACCACGTACCATAAATCAAACACTTAGCATAGTGGTACGTCCATGCATTTTCGATAAATAAACAGAAAAGATAAAGTTGTTCCAAATTTTCCTCACTGAAATTATGAGAATTATGTCAAACAAAAATACGTGTATTGTAAATTGAAAAAAAATGAAAATAAATCATAATGAAAGTGAAAATAATAAAAATAGAATAGGCACAATGAAGATACTCGATCAAAAATAAAATAATAGATGCCCTCCAATATGGGCTTAGAATCAAAAATAAATAAATTTTACAACCGGACTGCATTGAGTCATAACAATGTGGAAGTAGGGTCCTCTCTCTCCTCAAACTTAGAATATTCCAAACAAACGTCAGCAACAATAGCTGGAAAATAAAAAGGTCCAAAAGAATACGACTAGCCAAATACGAAATCCGAAATACAAATCCAAGGGAGAAATCCAACTTTGATAATTTGGGCTTCTAATTTCGATTTAAGAGCTCGAGGAGCCTCAAACGATCGCTTTCGACGATCACAGATTCGGTGACGGTTCCCTACGTCCTGATCCCCTTGATCTCATAGGACCCTAAAATTTTGAAGTACCCACCCTGAACGTACAGTAACCAGGATACTGAGCCTTTGCGATTTACGTAGACTATTCACACGATTTTGAACTGAACAAAGGGGGGGGGGGAGAATAAACAAAAATAAATGAAAATAAAACGGACTACTTTTTCAACCAGAAATTTTGAAAACACCAAGATCGAAAGTAAAGGGAATTTCTATTCCGCGCCCTTTCTAGATCATACACGCGGATTGAAAGGTCGCCGGCCCCCTGGTAAGCACGAATCCTAAGGCTAGCACTCACGAATCGCACTGCCACGAGTCGATAGTAAAAAACCGAAAATAAGGTGCATTACCTAGAATTTCAGCTAAAATACCAAAACGACTCAAACTGGAGTTAGGTAATCCAATGCTGGATAAACTGAAGCGTTACCATGCGTATGGTCTGCGAAGCGAGATGATGGATCTAGATCTGCGAAGTGGCAACTGCTACAAATCTTCCAGCAACTCGACGACAGCTGATTAAATGCAGGATCGAACTGAAAAATAACATGACACAGTAACTCGTCCTAAGACTCCAATTTCAGGCGAATGTGAATCGCCTACAGCACGCTTCCATCACACGTATATAAGACTCATTACCCCAGTTACTAAGCTGCTCACCCTACTAAAATGAAAATTCAATAATTTTTGGGTTGATTCCTCCTAGGAAAGATCTAAACCAAAATGAGGGAAGCTAGGCTTACAATAGCAAATTTAATAACAATCAAAAATTCTCGAACTAAGGTACGCAATCTTGACATTATAGAAATGAACAAATGAAAAACGTAATGCTTAGCCGATACTGAGTAGGTCCTGGAGCCATTAGCAGCGAATTCGATGATGGTCTCGTAACTTCGGCCTCGTGATCATACCTCGTGGCGGCATGGTCTCGAACGAATCGCGCCGTAGATCAGTCTGGACTCGGAATCGGGAGCTGGAAACGACTTCTCGACACGGTGAACACAGATCTTCTTCATTGATCCCAAAGAACTCTAAATTGGTACTGCTGGACAAGGCTTATAGCATGCCTTTTCACTTCACCATGCGGTTAGCTCAGCGAACGGATTCAAGAAATGAGACTGTGGCGTTTCAGTTCTGTCACTTTACGGCCATAAAATACTTCGAACAACCGAAAATGCCGTCGAATTTCGAATATTGAGAACAAAATAACCGAATATAGCTTCAAAAATGAGTGACACGTTCCAAAACTGAGTAAGTAAACACGATTTACGAAACTGTCACGTATGCGGAAAATGCACGGAAATCCATAACGGTGAATTGGCACATAGTAACTCAACAACCGAAATGAACCGCCGGTGCAATTTCAGTTCTGTGCATGGCTTCGCTTATTGGTATTACTCCGCCGACCAGTCTACTGACTTATCATTCCGTCCCTCCACCCCGTACCATCCGCAGAATAGTAACGATCCGAGAGATGGAAAGAGACGTCGACTTTTGATTAGTAGATATTACGTCGAAAAACATAGTTCCCAGCACAGCCATTCCTTTCAGGAGAAAGCCTGTGGATGATGATTGCAAGTAGGACCATGTGCTCGCCCCGGAGGTTAATGCCTCATCGAACAAGGCGAGTGTCGTACTTATCACCGGGGAAATTTTTAAGCTGCCTACCTATGTAGTGAAATGAATAGACACATTGCTTATCCAAGCTTAATTTTCATTATGATGATTTTGATATCTTCGTAGCACTGTACGGGCGTCTCGGTGATTAAACCGGTTCGTACAGGCTACAGGTCTGCTATCCACAATACGCATCTGTTCTAATGTGTATCGAGAATTCGTTTTCCATTCCAAAAACGTCACCATGCAGCTCGGATTCTAAGTAAATGTCGGAAATGTCCGACTGCATGCATCGTGATACTCGAAAACCATCGCCGTTCCTTCAAGTCCCAAACTCCTAGCTCGAGACTCTTAAATACAAAAAAATTGACCCATCAATTTATCATGCTACAGATGAAGAACGGAAGCAGTTGGAACCGGATGTCCGCCTTTGTCTCGGCCATCATGAAGAAGAAGATACAGACGGAGTGGTCGAGGCAGAGGGCCGGCGATTTACCAAGCTCGGCCCACACGATCGAACAGGACAACTCTGTACCATCCTAGGAGAGCTGCTGCAGCTGCGCTGCGGACCCGCCGGCAGGGCTCCCCCGTCGTCACCACCAACCTGTGTCGCCACACGGACCAAGACGAAAAGGTGAGGGGTGAATGAGGCAGCGCGTCCGGCTGTGGGGGACCTGAATTCCAAGCGAGTGCTCAGGGAGCGCGGACCTCGCCAGTAGGGAACCCCATGGTGGCCCTTGTAGGACACGCGCACCAGTTGCGGCACGGCGAAATGAGGGCTCGGGCCCGGTCTCAAAGCGTCCCTCTGGCCATTGATGCGATACTCGAAGAGGTAGTTTCAGGGGCCGGGGGCGGTGTCATAGGAGCTACTTTGGCATGCGTGCATCGTCATACGTCCCACCACACCACTCGAAAAATTGTGTTCGTTATGTCATCTTCATAAGAAAATGTATTAGATTTAGTGCAGCTTTTAGTTTATGATGCAAAACTTGAAGGTTAGAAAAAGGGCGAATCGGAAAATCACTACAGTGTGGACTGAAATAGATCAAGTTTTGTTTTTCTAACTCAAAAATGCAGCTAAGAGTTTACTCTTTTGAATGAGACCAACTAAAATGCCTTATTACGATCTCGAATCGCCGAGCTGTGACAAAATAAAAACTTCAACGTGGAATGGTCAAGGCAGAAGACCGACGGACAAAGCTCGGCCTACACTCGACGTAACTCTGTACCATCCTCGAGCTGCCGCAGCTACAGACTCCCCGGTAGGGTTCATCACACCGTCACCACCATCCTGCGATACCATGCGTACCAAGACGAGGAGGTGAGGAGTAAAGGAAGCGTGGTCCGGCTGTGGGTCACCAGAATTCCAGGTTAACGCTGGATGAGCGTTGCCTTGGTAAACGGGGTATCCCATAGTGGCCCTGGCAGAACAGCGCGAATCCGAATCAAGGAGAGAGAAAATGGGAGTCCGGACCTCGATGTGTCCCTCTGGTCACCTACGCCATACTCGAAAGGGTAATGTCCCGGGGGCAGGGCTGCAGTGTCTGGAGAGCCACTTCAGCATACGTGCATCGTCATACGCTCCACCAATGGATGACTATATTTTTGGGTAGATGCCATTTTTCCAGTCAGATACTCAATTACATTTTAATCGGATTCTTTTAGTACCTGTATTTTAGTTAGGAGACCCATCAAACCTGCAAATATTTTTCCGCAAGTGTCGACTCGTAATCTAAGAATTGAGTGTTTTTACATATAGACTCATACTTGGCATCTAATTCGTCTCTACTAGTATCGAGTGCTCGACAACATTGAAATTATAGAATTCGTATCCAATTTGCATGCACATCAGGATGAAGAAAAATAACCTTAGACGATGGTGGGAGTATTTACAGGGTATCAGATGAGTTGGATTAAAATTTGGAGTTAACGTAAACCTACTTGTTGCGTGTATAGAATTTCAACAAAAGGCGCCACTGAAAGCGTTCCTCATTTAATTTACAACAGTTGAGGAGATAATATCAAGTAGAATATCTGCTATCGCTTCGTACGAATAATTTTAGATATGCAAAATGAACGACATAAAGTATTGAGAATGTCATGTGATCGCGTGAAGAAGGAAATAACGCACGTTTTAAATTCGGCGATATTATCCTCTTTATCCCAATCATTTCTGGCGCTAAAAGGGAATTTTCTTGTAGCTCTGTTTCGAATAAATAAAACATCGCTACCGGAAGTTCTAAAAGTATCAGACCACCGAGAACCCGGATAATTTTGTGTAACTTTCATTCTGATAAACATTTCAGTAAGTCTGTTGCCAGTTGGTTGGAAGTTCGAACTCGAGTCCCTTCGTATCTTACCTCAGACAATACCGTATTATAATGCGCAATTTATGACTAGAAAATTTTATTTCGCCTTCTCCAGACTCGAAGAAGTGCCGAGGTTTCCTTTTTTAATAATAATATAGCTTTTCTTCCTGACGTCGTGGCCTTTCAGCAACACCCTATACCGAATGTCATTTATCGAAACCGCAGGGAAGATGTCAGCCTGGCTTCGTAATTGAGGCATCAACAATACCATTTTCTCATTAAAAATTCCGGCAGAGTGCTTTTTTTCATTTTACTTTTATAGTAGAAATTTCGTCGCGAGTCATCTTTTTTTTTTTTTTTCGCCGCGTGTATACGGAATATTCAGTAGAGGTGGAATTTTCAAAACTGAATTCGCGTGAACTTTCGCCGTCGGTAATGGTATTTCGCCTTCGGCCAAAGAATAAGCGACGACTCGCAATGGAAACCCGCTCCAAAAAGAGGGAGTAATGACGTGTAACTTCAATTTTAGTCGTCTATGGCAGCCATATGGCGGTGGCATTTCTTCTTACATACCAAACAAGAATGGGACGTAGGTATTCGAAAGAACGCGAACGGCCATCCATCATTAATCTCGCATAAACAGAACGACAATATTATTTATTGATGTAAGCATTCTACTCCGTAAACAAGCCGCGCCTGTCCTTGAGAATGCTAGCGTAGCTACTTCAGTGACAGTACGGTGGTATATCTACATCCGATGAAGGAGCGAATTTTGCTGGCAATTTTCTCCTGCCGGTAGCTCGGTGGATGCTAATTTGCGGAGAACAGTCGACGTCGGTAAGGTCAACACAGAAACATGATCCGAGATATTTTATTCAAGAGAAAGCAATGTTACAATGTCGAAATGATTCCAGTACTAAATCAAAGCAATGGACGGAATTCTTCCACAATAATCTTGACTTAAAGTGAGGGAACTTAGTAATGGTACAGAATTGATGCATGGAAGCATCGGTTGAGGTTTCTTCCTAACGATTTCGAACGTGCAAAACAGTGTAACTCTGCTTATTACCCTGTTAATCGTAACAGGGTGGTAAAGTCGTGTTTCACTGTGTTCGATTATTACGAGCATTTATCGTGCAGACTATTTTTCGTTCTCTTTCGCCGCTTCACCACTAGCGGGACTGGTTGCCACGTGCAACCGGTCAAGTCAACGCTACTTTCCATCATGAACAGGACATCTCAACTCGCAACCTACGCTGACAAAACCAAGAAAAAATCGTACCCATCATCCACATCGAAAATCCAACTGAAGACCAAGGACTCATCGTCAATCACACCGGTGAGTATAAAATTCGTGACTATTTACTAGCTATTTTTCAGCTTATCGGCGGCGTCCAAAATATGGTGGCCGCCTCCAGAGTGAGCGGAGGTAAAGTTGTCGTCTTCTTAAGCTATAAGTAACTCGCCTCAAACTTTCAAGAAGAACATGGCAGCTTCCATCTAGGCAATATCTTCTTTTCGACCAAAAAAACCGAAGGCTCCGGCTACAAAATTGATCATTCCAAACGTGTCACCAACCATACCCAACGCCGCACTCGAAGAAATTCTCGTTCATAAACTTCACTTGAAGCTGGTCTCTCCGATATCGTATCACCGAGTCAACCCCGAAGATGACGTTTTCGGCCACATAATCAGCTGCTGACGCCAAGTTTACATCTCACCGAATTCCGATTGCTCACAAATACCCACATCCACAGAATTGTTACACGCCAATCGTACTTATCCCATCTTTTTCTCATCTGACAACTTGGTCTGCTTCACATCCGGACTCAGGGGTCACAGAGCTGAAGAATGCTCCAAAACACTCGAAGACGAAGCGGAAGACCGCTTCTCGCCAGCATTTCAAACCACTGACGTACAGACCGAAAATATTCTGTCCACAAATGACTTTCCACCTCTAGCAGCCAAAAGAACCCCACCCTCCATCGGTTCCAACTCTTACAAATACAAAGACACCACCCTAATCGAGCGGGACAGCACTTCATCACATGTCGCTAATATTGAACTGGAATAATAATGGCTTCACTCACACCACGAAGATCTCAAACTCCTTATTTACACACCACAAATCCTACGTCTCCAAGAAATTCACTTCAAAACCAACTTTTCACCCTCTCTTCCAAATTATACATCCCGTTCTAACTGGCCAGTTGATAATGTAGTCGCCCATGGAAGAGTCTCCATAGCAGTTCCTCACAAACTGTATGCAGACAGAATCAATCTCCACACAAATCTCCAAGCTGTCACAATTCAAATTCTTGTCCCAAATCGTCTCACCGTCAGCCAGAGTTGTATATAATAACATTCGAATACCGAATGATGAATAACGCAACCTTTATTCGTTATTCATGAATAATGAATATTTTATCCGTTATTCATGAATAATGAATATTTTATCCGTTATTCATAAATAATGAATATTTTATCCCTTATTCATGAATAATGAATATTTTACTCGTTATTCATAAGCGCATGAATAACGAATAACAAATGTGTAGTTTATTCATTAGTCGTCAGTACGAGTAGTCATTCATTATTCAGTCATCAGTATTCAATAACATCAATCACGCGAATAATGAAATCTGACTCGTGGCGAAAGTGGGGCCAGGGGGCGTTGCCCTCCCCTAGTGCAGTCATTTGCTCCCCCCCCCCTCCGAGAAAATCGGGAAAACTTTATTTACTTTCTAATTACCCCAGTAAGATTAGGGAGAAAAATATCCCCCACCAAAAATACTTTACCCCCGCCCTAAAAAAGTCCAAAAAATATATATTTTTACACACACCCTCCCAACGAAAAAATATCCCCACCCACCCACACACACACACACACACCCACACACACACCTACACACACACACAAAATCCCCCCAATAGTTTTACATAGTCCTCTAATACCAGCGATTTAAAAAAAATACTTCAATTTTCGACTTTTTCTCCCTTGAAAATCTTATTTTGCCTCCCGGCCCCCTTCGGAAAAATCCTGGCTACGCCACTGATCGTCGTCAAATTTTTTGTTTTGTTACTGCGTCCGCAATGGATAACGAATAACGATGATTGACGAACATTATTCACATCTTCATTTTACTGAATAATGATTGATGAATAATTTTACGTGTTTACGAATACTGAATAACGAATAATGATTGAACTGTTATTCATGATTATTATTCGAATAACGTCTTATTCAAATAACGCCCAACTCTGCCATCTGCAACATCTATCTTCCCTCCAACACTCCACTCGCACAAGCGGACCTCGAAGAGCTCCTGAAACAACTTCCACACCCATTTATACTAACTAGAGACTTCAACTCTCATCGCCCAATGCTGGGCAGCAACAACACCAACTCCAGAGGCAATATACTGCACGAAATATTGGGCACACTCAATCTCAACCCTCCTCAACCACCGAGCCACACACTTCAACTTCACTTATCGCACCTGGTCACTCTTAGATCTCATTATCAGCACCGCACAACTAAGCAGCCTACTAGTTGTCCAGTATCACCCAGTCATGGCTATTAGTGACCATGATAAAAATTTATTTTTATAAAAAAAATTTAAAAAATAAATAATAAATTTAAGTTTTTACAATATCAGTGTAATTCCAAGGTAATTTATTAAATTAAAAATTAAAAAATTATCCTCATCGTTGAATCACCACAAAATCCACCCGACGACGAACCACCTTTCGCAACTTCAAAGCTGAACTATCGGAAAATAGACTGGAAACTCTATTATAAAACAAGCGCTTCAATCATCACTCCTCCAATCACAAATCCAGAAGAAACGACCCAATTTATCAGCACAACACTCCTAGACATATCACATAAATGCACACCACATCCAACCCATCCAACTCCTCGTAGCACAGTCACCCACAAAATACCTGTTCCTTGGTGGAACGCAGCTTGCTCCATCGCCCTCCAAAACAGAAAAAGCGCACTACGAAATCTCAGAAGAAACCATGCCAGACAATTACATATACTTCAAAAAAACTAGAGCCAAAGCCAAACTGGAATTCAAGACAGCCAAAAAGCACTCGTGGCAGCTATATGTCTCAAGTATCACCAAAAATACTTCACCTGCCGAAATATGGAACAAAATACGAAAATAGAAAAGAAACGAACATTCCACATCCCCACCGCCATCTTATCCGGAGATCAGCACCCTCATACATCGTCCTCAGACATAGCCGAATCCTTTGTTGATTCTTTCGCAAAGGCTTCAAATCGTTCAACAGCCCCACCACACTTCGCCAACTCTAGTCTTACAGATAACGCCGAAGCCACTTACAACCAACAACCCACCTACGAAGAACTACAATCAGCCATTCGACGCACCAAATCAGCAAGCTCAGGACCGGACGAAATCCACATTTCGATGATCAAAAACGCACACATCAAACTGAAATTCTTCATTCTTTGCCTCTTCAACACCATCTGGAACCCTGGACAATTTCCTCAAGCATGGGGACACGCAATCATCATACCACTTCTCAAACCACACAAACCTCCACACCTCATCGACAGCTACACACCCATCTCACTCACCTCCGTACTCTGCAAGCTTCTGGAAAAAAATAGTCAACGCTCGGCTCCAACGCATTCTTTCCACAGAAAAACTCATGCCTTCTCAACAAGCTTTTGCGGCAGTCGGACTGGCCCGTTGGATCAAGAACTGATCAGAGCTGGATGAGAAGTCAGGAAGTGACCACAAGTACACCACTTTTAAGCTGGATAAAGGTACCGAGGTCACTGCTCTAAA
This sequence comes from Acanthococcus lagerstroemiae, assembly GCA_031841125.1. NCBI lineage: Eukaryota > Metazoa > Arthropoda > Insecta > Hemiptera > Eriococcidae > Acanthococcus > Acanthococcus lagerstroemiae. The sequence goes on along the minus strand of CM063110.1, from coordinate 62,158,771 downwards.
AAAATTGAGAGGATGAGCAATCAGGAAGCTCGATGTCGATCGATGAAGGCGAGCTTCCTGGCTCTCACCTGGGGAACGGAAGAGTGTCGGGCAGAAGAGAGCGCAGAGGCCGCGGCCATAAAGATCATAAAGACGGTGGTAGCGGCCTGCGATAGCGCAATGTCCAGAATTAGTTCGCCGCGAAAGAGACAGCCAACCTACTGGTGGACCGAGGACATCGCCAAGCTACGGAAAGTCGTCGACATCAGTGGATGAGAAGAGACGACGAAGGGGCGGCAGTAGCTTCACATCGGTACCAGCAGGCTCGTCGTACTCTCAAGTCAGTCATACGAAGCAGTAAGAAGGCGGCTTGGGAGAAGCTATGCGAGGAAGCCGATGATGACCCCTTTGGTAAACCATACCAGGTGATCATGAAGAAAGCCAGAAGACGTCGGTGACGAGCGAAATGGAGGCCGGGTTGCTGCAACAGGTGATTCAAGAACTGTTCCCTCAACGCCCTCCGCTAACAACGACCCTCGTCGAAGTGCGAGAGGATTTCCCTCTGCTTAGTGTTGAAGAAGTGGACAGCGCGATCGACTGAATCCGGACGAAGAAGAGGAAGGCGCTTGATCCGGACATGATTCCCAACGTCGTCTCAGAAGTGGTTCACAGGGTAGACCCGTCCCTCATGAAATTCATGCCAAGTCGTAGCAGATGTCGGCTGTGTAAGGCCATGCACAACAACAACAACAACAACAAAAGAGAAAAAAAGACATTCGGTTGTTAGCAGAGACAGAGAGAAAATCAAGAATAATGTGCTTCGAATGCTCTTCTAATCAAAAATGACAATAAGACTCATGTGCCTACTCTTGTTCCAGTTTTAAATTTATTTATTAGCAAAGGGGTATTACCTTCGTTTGTTAACTCTAGTTATGACACTGCCACCCTGCTCTCTTCTATAATATTGCAGAATAAAAATAAATAGAAAAAAAAAACATAGAATAATATTAATTCATATAAAAAGGCTCGGTGGAGGAGAATGTTTGTTTGAAATCTTATTACTTATCTGTAATTGGTCTCAATACTCCGTTAGAGGGGAAAAAATAGAAAAATAGAGCACAAGGATACAAAGTCGGATTTTTGTCGCATCTTTATAAAAGTTAGGTGACCCCTTCCCCGCAGTGGTTTCTCAGAAAATCTAGCTAGCCAAAAGTCAAAAAATGAACTACAATAAATTAATAAACAACTTAGGCAGGTATTGTTCTACAACCATCAAAGCACTTGCTTTCATCTATACCAGTTGCCTTGGCTGCAGTCTTCTGGTATTAAACGTCGTCAAGTGGGCGGAGTTAACCATGAGCTGATTTCGCAGTTTCATGCGCATGTTTCAACCCATGCCTGACTGTTGTGATATTGTGTGGTTTAATAATATGATGAATGTGCGTTACACAACGTGAGAATTTGATGTTTAAAATAAGTACATTTATGTTATCTGGTATTCACAACTTTTAGCTCCACAAAAATTTCCAGGCATTCCTGGGCAACATGTTTTGCTCTCAGTTATTCTTTAGGATGTGTGCTTTTAGGAACTTTCATACTTTTGCCACTTTATGAGAAAACGCTATATAAGTGTTACGGTTTTACACGTTGAATTTTCTGAATTTTCAGTTTTGCCTCTCCCACTTGAACCCCATTTGGGTTTATAGCCAAAATAAAATCAAAAACGTATTCAGGAGATTTGAAAACCTATATTTTGATATGTCACATGGTAGTTTTCCGAATTTTCAGTTTTGCCCCTCCCCCTTCCTCCTTGAGCCTCCCTCTTGAGTTTCGACTGAAAATTTCATAAAAAATGAATTCAGAGCTTTCGAAAACCTCCGAATGACAAATTTCAGATTTTTGGCCAGCTAGTTTTTCTAAGAAACCACTGTGCCCTCCCCCCCCCTCCACGCAAAATTTTCTTATTAAATTCCAAAGATTTTAGTTAGTTGTATGGAAGAAGGGCGTATACGCGTATACTACGTGAATACAAAATTTGAAATCCTCAGCTGTTTGACCATCAGCACGACATTTGCTCTCTATGGGCCGCAGATTAGAACGTAGATTAGAATAATTAAGAAATAGAAATCAAGCGACCCTCTTGACCCCAAATCTATTCAACAGCGTGATAGAAGAGATTTTCTAGGAAATGGAATAAGATGAGAGGAAGAAGGAATTAGAATAGACGGAAATGACCTACGCTTCGCAGATAATGTGGCGCTAATATCTCAAAATTGAGTACAGTTGGAAGAAATGGCAAACGAACTCGAAACAACCAGTAAGAAAGCAGAACTGAAACTAAACTTTAAGAAAACCACAATTTTGTTAAATAAGGAAATGGCAAACATTAGGATCAAAAGAGAAGAAATCAAAAGGGTTAACAAAGTGGTATACTTGGGTCAAAAGATAACATTCAAGAATAGAATAGACAAAGAATTAAACAGAAGAATGTCACAAGAGTGGAAGGGTTATTGAGCGCTTGAAACAATTTACGAAAACCAAAATCCCATTGCCAATAAAAGCGAAAACTCTAGAAAGTTGCACATACGCGATTCTAACCTACGGAGCCCAAACTTGGGCTCTAACAGTTGCACAAACAAACAAACTACACCGAGTACAACTGGCAATGGAACGGAACTTGTTAGGAGTAAGACAAAGGAACAAAACTAGAAATACTAACAAAGACGAAACAGGACTTTCAGTTTGGGGGGAAGGGGGTGAGAAAGAAAACTTGCCGACAAATATTTCTTAAGCACTAAACATTCACCGACAAAATTATTTTGAATTTCAAAATTTGTCAATTTTTTAACTGAAAAAAATAAATAAATAAACAAACAAACGAACGTTCTTAGAAAATGAAAAATTCAAATGAACAGTTACAAAATTAGCCTACTGTCAAATTATTGGGGTGTTTTACCCCCACCCCTCATAGTTTCATTCCTGCGAATGTAACTTGGAACCTTATCCCCCAAGCACTCACGTTTGCGCCCATGACCATACCCTAGTTTGGGAGGGTAAACTGGAAGAATGCTAGGAATACTTGAAAAGAACACACAACTCCCTATACACATTGAGGTGGTCGTTATTTACTCTTGGCGATATTTGTTTTTGAATTTCCTCGGATTCGTCTTCTAAACTAATAGAAAATTTGTTATCGGATTCAGCTTGTAACATTGGAAAATAAGTCTTTTGCTTTCAACTTTTATATTTTAATAAAATGTTCAACATTCTCAAATTTCAGGCTCTAGGTCAAACAGAGAATCTAGTAAAAACAGAATAGTCATTGAAATTCAAAATTAAACGTTTGCTACCGACTTCCAGATTTTGTCTTCCACATTTCAGCTTTATTTCAACCTTTCAGATAACAATCGATATTCAGCTTGAAACTTTCGACTTTTGACTAACTAGTCTCTGGCAGGAGTCCAGGGTACTCCATTTTCAGAGACGCAATTTGACTTCCAGTTTGGGGAGATGGAGGAGAAAAATTTGCCGACAAATATTTTTTGAAAACTATAAGTTCGCTGACAAAATTTAAAAAATATATAAATTTGCCGATTTTTTAGTAGAAATATTACAAACAAACAAACATTCATAAAAAATGAAAAGTTCAAACGAACAGTTTCAAAATTTGCTGATCGCCAAATTATTGAGGGGAGAGGTGGGAGGGGGTTCAACCCGCCACACTCCCTATAGTTTCGCCTTTGAATACTAAGATATGATCCTTAGTAAATACAAAAGATGTATCTGGTAAAAAGACTCGAAATACGCAGGGCACGTAATACAATCTCAGGAGGACAAGTGGGAGAGGCGCTTGCTGAACTTGGGAATACAGACGCAAGAAAGGCAGACCCCATATCAGATAGCGAGACGAAGTAAATAATAACAGTGGGATTGCATGAGGAGAGACGATCGGGTCAGAGGTCGCTGGATTAGGGTTGGGGAGGCTTTTGCCAAACGCTGAGCCCAATCAACTGATTAACTGATTAATTGATGGTAATTAATTGTAATTACATTTAATGTAAAAATATAAATAAAGCTCATATTATATAACTCAAAAATGTAGCTAAGAATGTACTCTTTTGAATGAGACCAACCACAATGCCTTACGATCTCGAATCGCCGAGCTGTGACGGCTCGGGCCGAATTGCGCCAAAAATGGTCCGAATTGCGCCGCCTACCCCAGGCAACCAACATAGGTCGAATTGCGCTCATAGCACTTCAGGAAGATGGGCTGAATTGCGCCAAGGTGTTCAGAAAAAATGGGGCGAGTTGCGCCACGAACGATCTCTTGACATTGAACAATCGTTCTTCTGTGCAACGACTTCGACTTCTAAAGTGTGCACGTTGAAAGATGAATGTGATAAGAGGGAGGATTCTTAGTGATTATTTTGCACATAATGTAAGAAATGCCTAATTCTCAGTAGAAAGTTGATTATTAGCTTTACAAGAGCCAGTGGCACAACCGAGGAGGTGCATGGAGGCTAATGCACTCCCCAAAATTCTAAAAAAAAAAAAAATAGGTACCATAAGCTTACAAGTTGACGAGTTGACAAATGAAATAAATTCGACATGAAAACAGAAATGTTTATTTCAACTGTTAGACAAGGTAAAAATAAAAGGTTGAATTTTGTACTAAGTTTTTCACACACCCCCCCCCCCCCCACCAGGAAAAAAATCAGTAGGTACTAAGTTAACTCGAAATTCTAGCACCACGTAGAGAAAATTTCTGGTTGCGCCACTGACAAGAACCTATTTGTCAATTTCAAGGCTGGAAATTTTTAATTCTCGATAATCGTTATAATGCAGGCAAGAAAGTATAATATTAACTTGCTCCCTACATATGTTACAACTGATTATGAAGTAGCATTACTGAAAGCAGTGCAGCGTGCCTGGCCTGCTGGTACTCGTGTAGGCTGCCGCTTCCATATGACCCAGGCATGGTGGAGAGAAATGCAGGGGCTTGGTTTATCCATTGAGTTCAAGACAAGACCACAGACTGAAGTAGGGAAATGGCTGCAGTGGATTTTGTGTTTGTCCCTTTTGTCAGCAACTGATGCCCAGGATTGCTTTCAGGATGAATTCATGTCATGCATCCCTGATGACGACCGCGTAGTCAAGTTTGTGGACTATATGTGGGATTATTATATAAAGGATGATGCAAAATTTCCTCCCACAATGTGGGCATCCATGAAAATAGAAGTACGCACTACCAAAGCCTGCGAAGTTTTCCATTCAAAATTGTCTTCGTACTTTTATCACTCACATCCAAATGTTGTTCGTTTTATGCTTACGGTGACGAATTTACAACACTCCGAAATACAGTCAAAACAGCATAACAACTACAAAGGTGCTGGACAACCGAATAAAACGTCGACGTGAATTCATTGCTGAGAAAATAGAAGAGTTTAATTCTGGGAAAATTACTCGATTTGATTACACAAAAAAGGTGTCATTTACTTACGCCAAGTCGACAAGGAAGAATTATTCCAAATAAAATATTTTAATTTTTGAATTTTTGCAAATATTGACAAAAGTATTGCCTACCATTATAATATATTCATAAGTCAGTTAATTTAGGCACATTCTTTTAAACACACCAGAAATAAGATTTTCTGGCAGGTCGAAGTCTGCACAAAGTGCGACGAGAAGAATGATTCTTTCCTGACTCCTTCCGAATCTTCGTTCGCGGCGCAATTCAGCCTATCCGTCCTAAGAGTCTCGGCGCAATTTGCTTTATCCTTCCCACGCAGTCTTGGCGCAATTAGCCCCATGTATTTTCGTCACACGGCGCAATGCGTCCGTTGCCGCTGTGACAAAATAAAAACTTCAATGTGGAATGGTCGAGGCAGAGGACCGACGAACAAAGCTCGGCCCACACTCGACGCCACTCTGTACCATCTTCGAGCTGCTGCAGCTACAGATTCCTCGGCCAGGTTTATCACGCCCGTCACCACCTTCCTGCGTCCCCAATTCGAGGAGGTGAGGGATGAAGAAAGGTAACACGTCTATCTGTGGTGCACCCGAATTCCAGGTTAATGCCGGGTGAGCGTTGCCTCGGTTAGTAGAATGTCCCATAGTGGCCCTGGCAGGCCAGCGCGAATCCGTAGCGGAGAGGCGAAATGGGGGCTCTGGCCAGCCTCAACGCGTCCCTCTGATCACTGATGCGATACTCGAAAGGGTTATTTCCGGGGCCAGGAGTGCTGTGTCTGAGGAGCCACTTTGGCATGCGTGCTTCGCCATACGCTCCGCTAAGTGCACTGACCTCGGATGAAGGATTAAGAAAGCCAAATTAGGCTTCTTTGGGAACATGGCGTGAGGTCCCGAAAATGAGGGGAGGTAGCTAAGGGATGGTCCCCGAGCGAGTGGAAAAAGAAAAAGGTTAGACCACCCACAAGGTGGAACGATGATCTGGTCAAGGAATTCGAGATATTATGGGAGAAGATGGGAAGAGAAAGGAGTTGGTGGAAGAAGACGATGGACGCCGATTCCCGCAAATGGGGGTATTCGACTGCATGACGAACCCCCATAGGACAGTAGAAAGAAAATCGTTTATAACAAATTTCTCTACTTGAGCGTCTAATTCGACTGTACTATTATTAGTCTCGTGTAATTCCAAATCCGAACCAAGTAGGTCAATTTTTCGTAATAAACTCGCCCCCCGGTCGCCTCATTCAACTTCCATTTCGAATGGCGGACAAAAAAATGAACGGAAAACACGAATATAAAAAAAAAATGAAAACTCGGCCGCGCGTGGTAATAAACGGCGTCGCGGTTCGAGGAAAAAATTAGTATTTTATTTCCTAATTACCGAGTATTTTTCGACCTGCTCGACGTTATTTATTTTTTTTATCGCGCGTTCGTCGCAGGGGCTTCGTTCGGTGTTTCCGTGTTGTCTCGCTGTTTCCCGGCCCGCCGATATTTTTATCGCCCGTCGAATAATATCGCTATCAGTCTGCACGGACGAGGTCGAATAGAAAATACGAAATTACCAGACGAGAAAAAGTGGGAAAAAGGCGAACGAATGAACGAATGGATGAAAGAGAGAAGACTGCCGGCCATTTTCGCGGGCTTTACAGGCAGAAAGGAGGAAGAAAAAAGTGAATTTTTAAAGCATTTACGAAAGATGAAGATTACGGGACAAGCTCGTAGCGATTTCGTCAGAAACGGGGTTTTTCGACTGAATTTTTTGGCAGCGGCAGAATTATGTTCGAGTTTATTAAAAACAGACAGGAGACAGCGGCATACGAAACGCTTCGAATAGCAGCTCGCGAGACCGCGTATCAAATATCCTGGCCCGGGCCTAGATCTTGTATCGTCGCGAATTTACGTTTAAATACGCCTCGCTTCTTGATACAAAGTGAGATTGTGACAGAGTAACTTTAGCGGAAGCGAGGACATTTTAGTATTTGTGACGGCTGCGTGAGATGGTTGCACTTTACCGAATCGCGGAAGACTGTCTTGGAAGGCCTACCTTTTCCCCAATCTCTTGAAGCTCGCAGATAACTAAATTTGTATCAAAATTATCCCTTTTCTAAAAAAGTGAACATTTACAGAGTAGCTTACCCCTTCTTAGAAAATATTTGTAGGTAATGGAGATTTAAAGAGATCCTTGATTCTGCCTATACTCTCGGAGGAGGCTACTCGGATAGAATTCACGAATACAAAGTTCGCTCTAAGAAGGTGATGAGACTGTTAGACCTGTTGAGACATTTTTCTGATTTTGTACGACTCTTTGAATCATGTGCAGGAGGAGCAACTTTTTCTTAGGAGAGAAAAGTTCAATACTTTTATCTTAATAGCTGCTTTTGTTTTCAGAATTGTAACTTTTGGATTTAATGCTTACGAGCAGGACTTGGATTTTTAGGCACTAAAAACTCAAAAGACCGTATTGGAAATCTCTAACAGGACCTAAGAAGTCCATAAAAGTCTCTGTAAAGGGAAAATAGTCTCAAAACAAGTAAAATAGTCCCAAAAAGTTCCTAGAAAACTACAGCTTTATGGGTGTTAACCAAAGGTCTTGGAAAACTAAATCTAATTTTTATTATTTCTATTCCTCCTAAACTACATACAAACTATGTACAACATCACAGTTTTGAATCAAAATACTTTATCGCAACAAGTAATGAGGTTGTGTAGCAAGATTTCCCGAAAGCCAGATGTCTCGCCCAAATTTCGGAATAAGAGCCCTGGAAGACTAAGCTTCTCCCAGGGATCTCATCTGTGGGAAATTGCCGATAGTAGATGCCGACTCAGGGGGCTAATAACTCGTAATAACGAACGTTCAGCCTACTATCACCATACTCATAGGTGTTTAACCACAGACTACCACCAAGCCCCACGGGAGTCTGGGCGAGTCCATGATGACCCCTGTCCCCAGCGTACTTCATTAACGAAGTAAGGGCTGAAAGACCTGAGCCATCCAAATGGACATAGGTACTTGGGAACCTGCTCTTCATGTCCCTGAATGAAAAGAGGTCCACCAAAGGGAAAATTAATTTAGAAAAAATCCAGGGATGCCACGTACCATCATGGTGGTACGTCCATGCATTTTCGATAAGATAAACTAAAAAGAAAAAGTTGTTCCAAATTCGCCTCACTGAAATTACGAGAATCATGTCACACATCACAAGGATACGTGTAGTGTAAATTGATAAGAATTGAAAACAAATCAAAATAAAAGAGAAAATAATAAAAATAGAATATGGCACAACGAAGATACTCGACGGCTTTGTAAATAAACGTGGGGCCAGTGGCCCTTATTTCACGATACGTCTATTCGTATGCGATCAAAAATAAAATAATAACCTCAATTCTGGGTTCAAAATCAACAATAAATCTAATAATCAACTGCACTGGGTGACAACAATATGGAAATAACATCATATTAGGAAGTAGTATCCTCTCTCCCCTAAAATTTAGAATATTCAAAACAACCTTAGCACCAATGGCTGGAAATGAAAATGCCCAAAAAGTATTCGACAAGCCAAATACGAAATTCGAAACACTAATCCAAGGGAGTCCCCTTCTCCCTAGGAGATATTCAATTTTGAAAAATTTAGGCTGCTAATCTCGAACTAAGACCTGAGGAGCTTCAGAGCCTTTTGAAACGATTGTTTTGACGAACACAGATTCGGTGACGGTTCCCTGCGTCCCGAACTGATCATATTGGTCACACAGGACCCTAATTTTGAATCACCCCTCGAACGTGGCCTGATATGAATACTAGGCCTCAGCGTGATTTCCACATAGGCTATTCACACGATTTAGAGAAAGAAATGAACAAAAATAAATAAGGACTGCTTTTAGACCCGAAATTTTGAAAACACGAGACCGAAAATAAAGGGAATTTCATTCCGCGCCCTTTCCAGATCATACACGCGGATAGAAAAGGGACGTCGGCCGCCTGGTAGGCACGAATCTTAAGGCTAGCACTCGCGAAATCGCACTACTACGGGTCGAAAATAAGGTACAGTACCTGGGATTTCAGCTAAAATATCAAAAGAGACTCAAATCAGAGTTACGTAATTCCGATGCTAGACAAACTGGAACATTACCGTACGTATGGTCTGCATCTCGAGGCGTGGATCCGGATATTGTCGTAATGGCCCTTGCGAGAAATCCTCCTCCGACTCGACGATAGATGATTAAATGCAGGATCGAACTGAAAAATTATACACAGCATAGTAACTTGTCCCAAAATTCCAATCTGAAGCGATGTGAATCGCCTCCAGCACATTTCCATCACGTGAAAGACTCATTACCCAATTTACTAAGCTGCTCACCCTGCTAAAACGAGAATTCAATAATTTTGGCTAAAGTCCTCCTAGGAAAGATGCTCCTCGGGGAAACTCAATTTTGTCCACTTGATTCGAAAAATAGTATAAAATATTAAATCCAAAATGAGGGGAGCTAGGCTCGCAATAGCAAACTAGTCATGACCAAAAATTCTCGAACTAAGGTACGTAATCTGGCATTGTAAAAACGAACAAATAAAACGTAATGCTTAGCCGATACTGAGTGGGTCCTGTAGCCATTAGCAGCGAATTACGATGATGGCACCTTCGACATTGGCCTCGTGATCCTGCCTCGTGGCGGCATAATTTCGATCGAATCGCGCCGTATATCGGTCTGGACTCGGATCCTGGAGCTGGAAACGACTTCTCGGCACTGTGTGGAGACCCAGATCTTCTTTGATGATCAAAAAGAACTCGAAATTGGTACTGCTGGACAAGGCCTATAGCACGTCTTCTCATTTCACCATGCGGTCAGGTCAGCAAACGGTTCCACGAAAACCAAGACTGTGGCGTTTCAGTTCTGTCACTTTACGGCAATAAAATACTTCGAACAACCGAGAATGCCGCCGAATTTCGAATTTTTGAGAACCAAATAACCGAATATAACTTCAGAAATGAGTGACATGTTCTCAAACTGAGTAAGTAAACACGATATAAGAAATTTGTCACGTAGGTGAAAACGTCTAGCGAGATCCATAACGATAAATTCATACTTGTAGTCGCTCAAGAACCGAAATGAACCGTGCTGCATTTATTCAGCTCAGTGCATCGCTTTGTTATCTGTATTACTTTGCCGACAAAATCTTCTGACATCATTCCACCTCTCCACCCCGTACTATCCGTAATAGTAACGGTTCGAGGGATAGAAAGAGACATCTATACTTTTGATTAGTATGACATCGAAAACATAATTCCCGGCACAGCCAGTCCTTTCAGGAGAAAGCCTGTGGACGATGATTTCAAGTAAGACCGTGTGCTCGCCCCGGAGGCTGTTGCCTCCGTATCAAAACGGGCGTCGTATTTATCACCGGGGAAATTTTGAAGCTGCCTACCTACGTAGTGAAAAGAATAGGCATTACCTGTCCAAGCTTAATTTTGAATATGATGATTTTGATATAGCTCTGTACGGGCGTCTTGGTGATTGATCCGGCTTCAGCATGTGGCTACTGGCCTCTCAATCATCGTTACGTTCAACTATCCCGGCTATGGGCCAGTTTGTACCAGAGCCCTGCACGAGTAAGTAAAAAGTAACCGGTTACAGAATCGGCGAGTATTGAAAGAAAGATTCCAATCAGTACTCATAATCGTCTGTAACCGGCATCGTCCGTAATCGTCGAGAAAAGTAACTGAGTGTATCTGTAACAGTCGGTAACGGTAATCGTTTGTAACCGGCATCGTCTACCCGGTTACAGACGACAACCGTTACCGGCTATCGCATCGTCCAGGCATCGTAGGCTTCGTGAAGATAAGAAACATTAAAGTGAAAAATACGTTATCCTGCGAGTTATCCGGATAGCACTGCAAAATCCTGTAACGCGATAAGAAATAAATGACAATGTCACGATGATGCCAGGATGCCGATGCCATAATGCGAACAACAATATGTAACTGGGTATATTATACCCAAATACAAAGTTACATATCGACATCGTTCTTGTACTAAGTACTATCCAGTTACAGTTACAGTTCCTGGCATCGTTGTAATCGTTTTACGAGTTACTATAATCGACATTTGGTTTGTACAGGCTGAAAGTCTATCCACAATACACATATTTGCACGATGCGTTACGCATCGTACAATGTCGATTATAGTAACTCGTAAAACGATTACAACGATGCCAGGAACTGTAACTGTAACTGGCTAGTAGTACAAGAACGATGCTGATATTATGTAACTTGTAACTGGGTACCTATAATATACCCAGTTACATTATTATTGTTCGCATCGTGGCATCAGTATCGTGGTATCATGGCATCGTCATTTATTTCTTATCGCGTTACAGGATTTTGCAGTGCTATCCGGATGATTCGCACGATGACGTATTTCTTACATTATTTTGTTTCTTATCTTCACAATGCTTACAATGCCTGGACGATGCGATGGCCGGTAACAGTAATCGTCTGTATAACCGGGTAGATGATGCCGGTTACAAACGATTACCGTTACCGGCTGTTACAGATACACTCAATTACTTTTCTCGACGATTACGGACAATGCCGGTTACAGCCATTTACGAGTACTGATTGGCATCGTTTCTTTCAATACTCGCCGATTCTGTAACCGGTTACTTTTTACTTACTCGTGCAGGGCTCTGGTTCTAATCACAGTTGGGCGTTATTCGAATAATAATCATATGAATAACAGTTCAATCATTATTCGTTATTCATTATTCGTTAATCATTATTTGTAAACATAAAATTATTCATCGATCATTATTCAGTAGAATGAAGATGTGAATAATATTCGTCAATCATCGTTATTCGTTGCGGACGCAATAAAAAAACAAAAAATTTAACGCGAGGATCAGTGGCATAGCCAGATTTTCCAAAGGGGGCAAAATAAGATTTTCAAGGGAGAAAAAGTCGAAAATTGAAGTATTTTTCTAAAATCGCCAATATTACAGGACTATGTAACAATATTGGAAGCTGAGATATCTTTGTGTGTATGTGTGTGTGTGTGTGTGTGAGAGAGAGAGAGATAACCCTGGAACATCATTCGCAGGGTTGCTATAGCTACTCAGAATTTGTATAAACTGCCTTCCCTCGAGTGATAGAATTTCCTTTACATGTGTTTTTACATGTGTTCATTAATGGAACTGTGACAGGGTTGCCACTTTTTTTCAGGATTGGTTTTCCCTGACTTTTCCCGGTTTTCCAGGCCAACTTTTCCAATTTTCCCTGACTTTTTTACAGGATTCCGAGGAAGCCCAGAGGGAGGAGAGTCACAGAAATTTTTTACAATACAGATTTAAAAAAAATCGCTATCGAGAAGAAGAAGGTACAGATGTAATTTATGTAATATTTTTCAATATTATAGACTATTTCATTTGCAAATAGATTATCATTATTCTTATGTTATGATAAAAAAAGTTTACTCTGATAAAATACGAACTCGTTTGTTATTTTCAGAAAATTTCCCTGACCTAAATGAAAATTCCCTGACTTTTCCCGGTTTTCCAGAAAGTGGCAACCCTGTGTGATTGTAAATTTTTATTTCGACTGTGAAGGAAACATTGCATTTCTAGAATTTTGCTGAAACGTTATACTGCATATAAAAACTTGAATAAATTCTCTTTTCGATAAAATTCTAATGCAGCTTGTGCTATTCTACTACTAATACTATCACTTTTACACCTTCCACCTTTTGTTATTTTACTCTTGAAATAGTAAAATTCGCTTACTTCCTCAATGTTTCCCTGACCAATGTTTATTTTAAGCTACCATGTTCACTCGATTACATACCATCACTTTAGTTTATACAATATTCTGAGTCAAAATTTCTTCCATTCCATTTAAAATATTTTCCAAATCAATACTTCTTTCAGTTAATAGGACAATATTATCTGCAAGCCTGAGCATCTTTACATCTTCACTCGCTCTCCGTGTATAAAGTTACACCTGCTTCTAATTTTCTTTTATTTCTTTTATAGCCCACTCTATACGTACAAATTAGATAATACTGGAGATAAGATGCAATATTTTTCTCCGAAGAAATGTCCCGTCACGTGCGCTTCTTTTACCGAGAAACGTCGTCAACATCATACAGTCGTATGCTTTCGATAAATAACGAAGACGAAGTATGGCGAAAAAACTACTTTTATGGCTGGCCTACCATAAACGAAGGCACCGGCGTGTTTCGCCGAATGTATTCTCGCTGTCTCGTTAACAATAATTCCGGCAAAGTCCCATTTAGCTGTTCGGACGGTCGGGCGCGGTAGGCACGATGAGTCGCTACCATGACACCATTGATTGATTATCCTGCTCCGGCGTTCCAGCTGTCAAACGGCTGGAGAATTTCGCGATGTCGCGAGATTATATGATTTCACGCAAGAACGTTCGGCCACGACGAGAAGGAAACAGTGTAAATGCTGGCCGGATAGATTCTGTCACTGAGGGAAGAAAACGAAGAAAAATAGAATATTAAAAATAATAATAATAAAGAAACCATCCAGATAGCCGGGGTATGAAATTTTTTCGCCCTGAACGGGCTGACGGCGCGAATATTGACTCGTAATTTGGAGCTACTTAGACCAGTCGTTCGTGGCTCGGTGTCTACATTGGCGGTGAACACGCGTGGCCTCCGCGATTTTCGTTATTTCAAATCGACGCGCTATCGACAGGTAGTTGAAGGAAAATTCTCGAATCTGTACAACGAAAAAGAAAATTTCTCCGAAAAAACGGAAGAACGTAACGTGCGGTGCGAGACAGCGAAAACCGACGCAATAAATTAAAGTACCCAAAACAGACCTTTATCGTTCGCTTGGGATAGGGTAAGAACGAGGAGAAAAAAATAAAGGATTACAGAATGTGGTCTACTATTGTTTGATACAAAAACTATACTTTCCGGCTAATTCCTTTTCGCTTCATTAATCGTATCGCAGCCTAAAGCTTGATAACTTTTCCAGTCTTTATCGCAGCCGATTTACCTCCATATATAACTTCTCGCGCCGAGCATTTCTTGGACATGGCTGGGAAAAATATATATCGGCCCAAATGATTTGCTATTTTTAATAACTTGTAAATAGAAGTACCTTTGGAGTTGTTATAAGAGGTAAGATCCAGTTTCATACATTGCACTTTTATTGAGGGTCGAACAACGGCACCAAAAGTACTTGCTTACATAACTGGTCTACAGCGGAATCTGGCTAACACCAATTCCGCTGTACATGCTTACTAAGGTGGTCCTTATTCTTCCTTTCTTTTACTCGGGATTCAAAACCCCATCCCTTTTAATGGTTCTCACTGCTTCCCGAGATAAGGATTTGAGGACAAATTTCGGTATTCAAATACTTGAGCGCAAAATGTTCCGAACGTTTTCACGGCGATCCGAGTAGGCAATTTTATTAACATGCAGGCTGCGAAAATGGAATAAGCAATATGAAGGCATTTACTGAGTCATTGATATTGAAAAACGGCTGGACCGATTTTTATGATCTTTAATTTGTTGGATTGAGTTGTTGCTTATCTTGTGTCGGTGCGGTCATGCATTACCGCGTTCAAAAGCATTAGCATTAGGAAGAAAGTTAAAACCTGAAAAGTCGTGTCGGGACGAGAATTATCTCTATAAACAAACGCCGTCGTGAAGTGCAGTGAGTAGCTTATATCTATAAGCAAACCGAAGGTATAATGAATCCGGAAGAAATCAAGGACCTAATTCGTTCAGAAATTCGTTTATCCATGGACAATATGATGAAAGAAATCCTCGAGAAATTCAAATCGCGATGGTCAGAAAAATTCGAATCTATTCGCGATGAACTCAAAGCGATCAAACACGAGAGTAAGGAGACACTCGCCAAAGATAATGATAATGATAATAATAATGATAATGATAATGATTTTATTTCCCTTCTACAGCCTTTCGGCCAATTACAGAAAGTGGTAATACAGGATTTTACATTGCTTCATTATATCTAATTAGATAAAAAGATGAAAACAAAACAAAACGAAGAAGAGAAAAGAGAACTGAAAAGAAGAAAAAAGAAAGACAAAGAAAACTAAGTAAGGTGAAGCGATATGCTTGGCTGCCAAACTCCCCCACCCACCCCTCCCTCAGGATACACCAGAGGCCAGTTCCTCTCTGTAACGCAAGATGGCTGATTGTTGTTACTAGTAACTACAAAGCGACTTCACATTTCAAAATTTGAGACTTTTATTGTGTCAGTTATCTTATTCTGAAAATGTTTTCGGGTTAGAAAGAGTATATCGATTTCAGGGTTCAGAGTCACTAATCTGTTAAATAAACGTTTTGTCCGGTTCAGAGTAGACTCCCTGTATGCATTCGAATGTGTCATTGGAGTATCAAAGATATTTCTACAGCGCCCCTGATATGAAGGAACTCGGAAATTGATTTTTTGTAACAGATTTTCATCTGTTATTTCGTTGTGCACAATATCATAAAGTAGCATCTGTGAACTAATCTGCCTACGTTTTTCTAAGCTAAGAAACCCAAAACCTTGTCGCAATTTATTACGGCTTACGTCATATGGATAATACGAAAATAATCTGAAATATAGGTACTTCAAAAACCAATTTTGAATTTTTTCAATCATTTTTATTCCACTTTTAGTAGTTGGGTTCCAAATCAATGAGGCGAACTCCAGATGTGATCTTACAAATGAAAAAATATAGTATTTTCAACGTTTCAACGTCCTTATAATTCTTCCCGTTCCTGAATATGAGTCCCATTATTTTATTTTATTTCAGAGTAACCTACCGCAGCTGATTTTTGTAAGTTAATTTGGAGTCCAGAATTATTCCTAAGTCTCTTATTTCATTCACTTCTTGTAGTGTGGCTCCATCAAGTAGATAGTTGTTTTCGAGTTCTCTTTCTTTCTTGTGAAAGTAATTTTTTCGCATTTGTCCGCATTAAAGGAAAGTCTATTCTGTTGACCCCAGACAACTAGAGAGTTCAAGTCTTCTTGTAGAAGGGCGCAGTCTTCGCGAAGAAATCCGTAGTATCAGAACGAGAGTGGACCAGCAAGAGGAATATTCAAGGAACGAAAACGTGATTATTCGAGGTATCGATATGGACGAAGAAGAGCCGTGGGACACCCTATTCCAAAAAGTCAAAAAAAATTGTCCACTCGCTGAAGGTAGAGCTGCTAGAAAATCACATCAGTGCCATGTATCGTCTGGCCTCGCGCAGTACAAAGTATCCACCCCCAGTAATTGTCAGGCTAGTACAAAGATGGAAGAAAGAACAGCTCATCTCAGCCTCCAAATAAACAAGGTTATGCGGAATATTCATCTCGCACCAACTTACGCCTGAAAACTGCGACTACTACGTACAGCTTTGGAACTGAAGAGGAGAGGAGGTGTAAAATATGTCTGGACAGTAGGGAATAAAGTACTGGCGAGGAAGAGGGATGGAGAAGAGATAGTACAAATCACTGACAGCAGTTTCTTAATCAAGTTAGGAAAAGCGTTTGAGAAAGGATGGATAGAAAGTAGCAGAAAGGAAGGGAAAAAAGAAGAGAACGACACTGGCTCCCCACTAATGGAGTTATTCAAGAAAAGACAAAAAATATTAAATAAAAAGAATATAACTACTAAAGGCAGAATAGAGATATCCTAAATACACAAACTAATTAAAAGAACACGAAAAGAATATAATAAAAGTAAAGAGGATGAAATGATAAAAGACATACTAACGAGCACAATGAGCATAAAAAATATAAACAAGAACTTAATGTTAGGAGGGAAATGGACAAGTTATTTAATTGACAAGGGAAGAAAAATCACGGATAGGAAGGGAATAAAGGAGGTGGCAACTGAGTTCTACTCAGAATTATAATTACGAAAAGGTACCCAGCAGATTCAACAGAAATATAAATAAGGAAATGGAGGAACCACCTATCATCCTATCAGAAGTTAAACAGATGGTGTTAAAAATTAAGAATAATAAAGCACCCGGAATTGATAAAATTACACTACCCAACAGCCAAAAAACCGCAAGAACGAGAGTAGCCGATTCTAGAAGTATTTTTCACACTGAATTCAATGCCGCTTTTAGTTTTTCTTAATTAGCTCTCCTTTTCTCGTAAATTCATTCTGAATTATTTCCCGTAATTTCCCTCGCGTGTTAGAAATATTAGTGAATGTGGCCACACTGCATGTATCACAAGACGCGTGTGAACGTGTTTTGACGTTTTGATATCGGAACGATCTAAACAGTTTCAACTGATTCTAAGATTTTATCATTAACGATGAAGTGATGGAACAACAATTTTGGGGAAGGCGATCTCTTCAGTGAAAAAATAACGCCTTTTCATTCCGGTATTACAGTTTATTGTTTATTTTACGAAATGTAAGTGAACTAGATAAATGTATTCCGACAATAAATTTGATGAATATGTGTTCAATGCCCGAATATTCATGATAATCACAACGCTTGTTGTTGAATCGGAATAATATTTACGGAACACAGAGGGACAGAGAACAACACGGAAGTTTTCTATTCTGTACCGTCGAAGACGGAGCTTATGGGTAATATCAGTTTAATACAACATCAGTGTCGCCACATAAAATAGAACAATTTCTCATAATACACTATTAAATTTCCCAGCAAACGTAAAAAATGATTAGCTAACTCAGCATTTTTAATATCATATTTGAATTCAGCGTGAAAAATACATTAAGAATCATCTATTTTCCTTCATGCGGTTTCCAAAAAATCTCAGTTTGTTGTGTAGTGTTATCAATGAGCAGGTGAAATACGGAGGAGAATACCTATACAAAATTTTAACAGCATTTTTCAATAAAGTCATGAAAAAAAATAAAATGCCAATAGCATGGAAAACATCTACAATAATACTAATCCACAAGAAAGGGGAGAAACATTTAATTCAATTACAGACCAATAAGCTTGACTTCTAACTTTGGAAAATTGTTTACAAAAATCATAAATAACAGAATTAAAAAACACTATGAACTCACACAACCTGAGGAGCAAGCAGGATTTAGAACAGGGTTCTCCACAATAACGAATCTACACATTATAAGTCAACTAATAGAAAAATGTCAAGAATACAACATGGAACTCCATTTAGCCTTCATAGACTATACTAAAGCTTTTTATATGATAAAACACTCCTTCCTCTTTGAAGCTATGGAAAAAGAAGGTTACCCAAATTGTTACATCAAGATAATACAAGAAATGTACCGAGATGCTACAGCTTACATCCGTACAGACGTGGAAGGTAGAAAATTCAAAGTCCTAAGAGGAGTTAGACAGGGTGATCCCCTGTCACCAACGCTATTCAATATAGCGTTACAGGAAGTTTTCAGGAATCTGGCATGGGAAGACAAGGGAGTAGATATAAACGGACAAAAATTGAATAACCTAAGATTCGCGGATGATGTGGTTTTAATAGCGGCCTCAAAAAATGAATTAGAGAAAATGCTTTGGGAGCCAAATGAGGAAGGGGAAAAGGCTGGCCTTGACATAAACATGGAAAAAACCAATATTATTGCGAATATAGACTATGAAGATGGGATAAAACTAAGAAGAAAAATTATTAAAAGAATCAAGGATGTCATCTATTTAGATCAATTAATTAGCTTCCGCAACAGACATGTGAAAAGGAAATTGAAAGGAGAGTCAATTTAGGCTGAAAAAAGTATTGGTCATTACAAAGAATATTTAATGGCAACTTCAAGGTCAAAATTAAATCCAAAGTATACAACAGCTGTGTCATTTCTGCTCTTTGCTATGGATCCCAGACTTGGGCACTGAGAGAAAAAGACAAAAATAAATTACAAACAACGCAGAACGAAATGGAAAAATCTATGTTAAATATAAGACAGAGGGAAAAAAATAAGAATTAAAAAAATTCTAACGAGGAGCGGGAGCAACTGGGGAACGATGATGACATTTTGGTTTTTGGGACAGAAGAGAAGAAACAGAGGAAGGCAAAAAACGAGGTGGGCAGAAGATTTTTCCAAATTACTGAGGCACAAAATGTTCCATCGAGTGGCAATATGCAGAACAGAGTGGCAAAGATTGAGGGCAGCTTTCTCCCATTCGGGGAATAAATACTTCTAGTGGCCGTTGCGGAAATAAAATTAAGAATAATATACCATAAGATTGTACGTCCTAGAATAAGAGAGCAATAAAAAAAAATTGTTGGATTTGTCTCCGCCCAGACTAACAGAATAACTACATAAAAAACATCGGAAAAATTCACGAGAAAAAAATTTCTTAAGAAAATGTATTGTTTCATACATTTTGTACATGAAACGGTTTTTTTTTTCATCTTTTTGAAATATCTTATTTTCGCCTATCCATGGAAATAGGTTTCCACACAGGTATACCCATGGCTGGGAGAAAAATAAATGTCCATGGAAATGTCAACCAATGAACTGAATTGTCACCATGAAGAGCTAAATCATACGGACCAGCTTCGTGTCGGAGGGAGCATACTATAATGTTCATCCGATAGCCATGAGACTTTGGGAAGTTGTTCAGTACACTTCCGCGAAGATTTCTGGGAGTGATAGTATGGGTGGGGGTATGCTCCCCGACACGCTCTTCCAACACGCTCACGAAAAAAAATGTATTCAGAAAATTCATTTTCTCATACCTTTTGTATAATATGGAACGGTTTGTTTCAGTTTTCAGTTTTCTATCTTTATTTGAAGTATCATATTTTCGCCTATCCACGGGAATGAAGAGCAGTTTACTACTGGGTATACTTGAGCGAAAACCTTAAGGCTAGTGTCACACGAGCGTTTTTTTAACGCGAGAACGCGTCGAATAAATATACGCGCGGTTTGAAAGTACATCCGCATATGAACATTGTCATATGAAGCGAACAAATCCGACGCGTCATTTTATCCGCGACGGATCAAAAACGCGTGGAAAAAACAACGCTTGGATTCTCATGCCGCGCGTTCGTGTCCGCGCCATGGAGGCGGCTAGATAAGCACGATGCAATAAGTTCACTGTCACACGAGCGAAGAAAAAAACGTGGCGTTCAAGCGAGAATTGGAGTAGAAAATTGTTTTTCAAGTTCAAGTACTACCGTAGCTTCAATTATTTTATTTTTAAAAAAATATATATATATTTTATTCAAGAAATAAAATAGTGATATAGCGAAGTAAGTTACAATACCTAAGTTCAGGGGCGGAAATAGAGCGAAAACTTTGGGGGGGCCTCAAGCCCCCGCGCCTAAAATCTTCTACCTACATATATATACACTATACAGGGTTAGTCGGTTTTCCGTCCACCATAGGAAAGCTAGTTTTTCGCGAAACCGGAGCACCTTGTTCCGCCCGGCGAGCGGTCTCTTTGACAAGAATTTCATGGGATATTCGGTGGAAACTCCAATGGCTTCTGAAGAATTTTATCAAGAATCTTCAGCAAAAATTTTCCAAAATTTCCGAAGAATTTTTTCATTGGAAATCTTCGAAAAAATCTCCTATTCAGGAGAAATTTGCGATAATTATCGAAGAATGTCATCAGAAATCGTTGAGAAATATCTCCAATGATTTCAGGCGAATTTTGTTAGAAATTTTAGGAAAAATCTCCAATAATTCCAAATAATACTATCAAGAATCATCAAGAAGTAGCTCTGATGATTTCGGACGGATATCTTTAGAGAAAATGTTGATGCTTTTCAGAGATTTTCGTCAGAAATGTTCGAGAAGAATCTCCAATGATTTCTAAGGAATTAATTAGAAAACTTGGAGAAAAAATGACTGTGATTTCCGGAGAATTTTATCGGAGATATTCAGAAAAAAGTCCAGTGTTTCCCAAAGAATTTTCTCGAAAATCTTCAGGAAAAATTTCCGATAATTTTTAAAATTCTCCAAAAACAGCTCCGATAATTTCCGAAGAATCTCATCGAAAATTTTTAGAAAAAATTTCCAATAATTTCCGAAAAATCGCATCGGAAATCTTTAGAGAAAATCTCCATTGTTTTCCAAAAAATTTCATGAAAATTCTTTGAGAAAATTTCCTGATAATTTTTGGAAAATTTTATCGAAAGCACTCGGGGAATAATACCAAGAGTTTTGAAGAATTGCACCGAAAATCTTTAGAAAAAACCTTAGATTATTTCCCAGGAATTTCATGAAAAATATTCAGGACGATTCCTTTGATTTTCAAAGATTATTTCCGACAAACTTTATCGAAAATATTAAGGGTAAATTTCCGATCATTTTCAATGAATTTTATCGGAGATCATTGAAAAACATAATCCGATGATTTCAGGAGAAATTTGTGGGAAATTTTAGGAAAACTCGGTAACCATCCCAAAGGATTTTATCGGAAATCATTGAGAAGTACCTTCTATGATTCTTGGAGGTTTTTTTCATAAAGAACTTTCTTGGGAAACACTGGAAATTTTCTCTAAAAATTTCGATGAGATTCTTCGGACATCATGAGAGTTGTTTTCTGAAAATTTTCAATGCAATTCTCTAAAAATTGACGGAAAATTTTCCCGAAGATTTTCGAGGAAATTCTTTGGAAAACACTGAACTTTTTTCTGAATATTTCCAACGAAATTCTCCGGATATCATCACATTTTTTCTCAAAGACTTCTGATAATTTTCTTAGAAATCACTGAAGATTTTCCCCGAACATGTTTGACGAAAATCTCTGAAAGCATCAACATTTTTTCTAAGGATATCCTTCCAAAATTATTAGAGATACTTCTCGATGATTCTTGATAAAATTGTTTGGAATGATTATAAGATTTTCGCTAAAATTTCTGACAAAATTCGCCTGATAGAATTCATTGAAAATTATCGGAAATTTACCTTTAATATTTTCGATAAAGTTCGACGGAAATAATCTTTGAAAATCAAAGGAATGGTCCCGAATATTTTTCATGAAATTCCTTGGAAATAATCGAAGGTTTTTTCTAAAGATTTTCGGTGCAATTCTTCAAAACTCTTGGTGTTATTCCCCGAGTGTGCCTTCGATAAAATTCTCCAAAAATTATCAGGAAATTTTCTCGAAGAATTTTTATGGAATTTTTTGGGGAAAAAATAGAGAGATTTTTTCTAAAGATTTCCGAAAGTTTACAATGAAATTGCTTAAAAATCATCCGAGATTTTTCCCCGAAGATTTACAATGAAATTCTTCGGAGATGATCGAACATTTTTCCAGAAGATCTTCGATGAAATTCATCAGAAACCATCGGAGTTTTTCTTCGAATATTTCTTATGAAATTCTTCAAGAATTGTCAGGAAATTTTCTCTCTTGGAAAACACTGGAAATCATTTCTAAAAAAATTTTATGAGATTCTTCGAAAACTATCGCAAATTTTTCCGGAATAGAGATTTTTTTCGAAGATTTCCGATGAAATTTTTCGGAGACTTAGAAACATTTTTCAGAAGATTCTTGATAAAATTCTTCAAAAGCCATCGGAGCTACATTAAGAATAAAAGGAGAGAAAGGAGGGAAGTATGAAAAAAGGTGTAAAGCAAGGGCGCATTACCTGTCGGCAGGGGAGGGTAAAATGTATAAAGTAATAATATTACTCGCAAGCTACACTCCCAACAGTTTATGGATCTAGTTCGGTATACTAAACGTATAACTTGGATAGCAATCGGCTAATAAACCGGGGCATCGAATACTGTTATCATTTTTTAATGAGCAATATACGTTATATATACGCGATGAAGATCGACTAGAATTCACAAACTCCTCGTGGGGCTATTGCAAAATGCACTTCAGTCGCAGACGAGCGTCTCGTCCGCATACTGCGTCAACCTTATCGGTATTATGATTTTTGAATGAGACAAGGCGGCATTCTAACGCCAAAATGCCAAAATAGTCGGTTATAATTTGAACTTATCGGCAGAGAGACGCGAGAATGAAATAAGGTTAACTGCGAATTCGTTCGAGCAAACGAAAATGATAAGAACCGTTACACGTTTCTCTCAATCCGATCCTCTATTTTAGTCGACTACGTCTCGACTCCGCTCCACGTAACCGGAACATTGTCTTCGTCCCAAACTTTTTTCTTCCGGAAGTGAAACCTGCCGTAGAAGAAGACGATAAGACGTACGAAAACATTTGAAAAGACTTCTTTTTTTTCCCCTTCTTCTTCTTCATTTCGCGTTTCAGTAACGTCGGTAATATGTGCCGAAAAGAAAAAAAGAAGGAAAAAAAGAAGATAAGAATATTTAAGATGATTTGCGGCACCTTTTCAAAATCACGAGCATCAGAGAAACGAAAGACTGAGCAAAACAGACAGAAAACGCGAGTTTGTTTGAATAAAATGAACGCGAGCGTTTGGCACGGCCAAAAGCTGAGCAAGGAAATGCTTTTATTCTCATTTTAAAATAAATTTATTATTTGAGCGCTATATAAAAAATGATTTGAGAAACGTACAACAGATAAGAAAAAAATGTAGGCTGGAGTTCGGTTGTATGTCGTAGGTGTTGAATACTCTTTCAAAAAACTGACGCAGATATGATTGTATAATCCACACCTTCAATCTAATGACGAATCAACCCAGGCCCGTGACTACTTTTCAAGGGGCAACGGAGGCATCTTGCAGACTAGGGGCGACCTGAGCTAAAATTTCGATAAGCGATCACAAAAATTTTCTAGGTAAGTTAAAATATCAGTTTGGAGAAGTGGGCATTTTCTCTCTCCCCTGGCTGCGTTGTAGGCTTGCACCAATCAACAGCGATCCGTATACATCATACATGTTTGAAGAAGGGGAGAAAATCTTGGTGGAAAACGCAGAACTGCAAACTCAGTGCATTTGTTTTCAGCTCAACCTTATTCGAAGGGGTAGGTATTGTTTTCGTAATAGAAAGAGTAGGGGTTAGCAAAATCAAATTCCTGAAGTACATGGCTTAACACAGGCTGAAGGTCCCATATAGGCTGAGGCCCCAATGTTTTTAAATTGTCCTACGGTGAAAAAAATTGAAAAAAAATGCTAGACACGAATAAAAACCTTAGTTTTTAATTGAATCGAAGAGTTAAGTCGTTTCTGATGAAGCCCCAAGGGCGAAAGTGTGTAAGGACACAGGAGATACATCCCCCGCCGTTCCTCCTGCAGTTCAAGAAAAGTGGGAAAAGTCAAGTTTATAGGTGTTTAGCTTTGCTTACTTGGTTGCAACTTGAACAAACTTTCTCGGATCCGAGACTTTTCCCTTGTGTCAAGTTGAAATTTGGGCGAAATTTGTACATCCTTCAATATTCTTTTGGTTCACAAAATTCATGTCTGTCCTCAGGAAAGCATTCTACCAACGTTACTGTGAATATTCTGCTCCTTATTTCATCCAAATCGATGCAGACTACGGGTCCTTCACTCTACAAGAGGGGCAGACCACCTACCTTCTTCTTCACCACTCATTAGACAGGGACAGAAATAAAACTTATCTACACATTGCTGATAAAAGCTTACATCATAGAGACAGATACAAGATGGTAGTGATGGGCAAGTGAAAAGTGAAAAGCTGAAAGTACTTTTCTCTCCTGAAACGTACTTGTCTCTTCGGAAAAGTACTTTTCCCTCTTGAAAAGTATTAACCAAAACGTGTGTACTTTTCAACACTTTTCAGATTCTCAAAACTGAATAAGTCATATAAATTCACATCCACAGATTGCGCAGGTTATATTGCTACATTCTATTGTGTGCCGAGATGAGAAACAATCAAAATCAGAAATCAAAAACATTATTGAAATCAGTTGATTTTAAACAATTTTATTTTCGATTTTAAAATCATTATTTTGAAAATCAATTGTTTTTTTATTCCAATAATATTGATTTAGTGATTTAAATCATGTCTTTTCAGGATTTTTTCGATTTTGAAGTGGAAAAAGTCAAGTAAAAAATAAATTTCATCACGATTTTTGATCATTTTTCGTAAAATGATTTTCTCATATTTAATCATTACAATATTAATGGGATAATAATTCCAAAAAATTTTCAAAAAATACTAGTGGGCCCACTAACAGTGTTTAAATCCGTTTAAACTGTCCCACTGCGAGTATCTGAGCTGCTAAATAAAATCCCGACTTTACCTTCTGGAGGGGGAGGGGGTCCAGGAGGGGGTCAAAAAATCCATTCCAACGAGTTTTGTATTTTTCGAGGTATGCTGAACAAGTTCCACCACGGATTTGGTTTCAAAAAAATGTTCCCCTTCTTGGGACCAAGAGGGTTGAAATTAATATTTTAGAATGATGTTGAAATCATGATTAGGGACAGGAATCTTATTCATTTTCAGTAGGTAAAATGTCAACCTATTTTATTACCTTTTTAGGTCCCAAATATCCAAAAATATTCTCTCAAAGCTCGATTATCCAAAAATATTCCCTCTCAATATGAGTATCATTAGAAATGGAAAACGCAGTAGAATTTGATCCCAACACTGGAAGAGAAGCTGCGTGTTAGAAGAATACCAGAGGATATGTGAAAAGTAGACCCTTATTAATAATGTATATGAGTAAGGTTGTAGTCATTCTTTATCATCCAGGTAGAGTTCTCACCAAGAGAGAAAGCATGTTTATTTATTTATTTGGCTTAATAAGGTATACCTTGTAGATTTTAACCAAAAGGAAACAATGTGCTTACAGCTGGTTAGCTGAAATTCTGATTTTTTCTTCACCTTTAAAATTTATTGTGTAGAGGTATAAAAAAAAAAATTCTCTATGTTTTCCTCTTTTCTATTTCATACCCAAAAAGCAAAATATTCTCTCGAAGGTCATACATTCAAACATATTTGCCTTGAAGTGGTTCCTTTAACTTGAAATTTCATGAAACGCAAAGCACCAAGAACGCACGAAATTTGGAATAACGACGTTTATTCCACACGAACACACCAAAACACTGAGCACAGTAGTAAAATCGCTTGGAAAATGCACAATTATCACCTTCACAAACTAGACCGTTATCGAAGAAGCCCCTTATCGCTCTTGGTTAAATATGTTAAAAGACTTCACATTTGTCCACCAGGAAAAATATTCCCTTGGATAAAATTACTGTCTCTAATCATGATTTTCAATCATTTGCTTTTTGACTTTGCTAATCTCTGATCATGTGGTAGGTTGTGAATCATTAATTCATCTGATTAATACATTACTTTGTGACATCGGAAAATTTCATATTAGTTTTATTTTTGAAAATATTGTGATACTTTGGGATATGCAGGGTGTATAATACGAAGGTCAACTACGCTATAAAATACCATACTTGGTGTCATTATACAAGTTTTTAAGGTTACTGAATTCAATCTCAATCGGGATTTCACCCTCAATTATAGCTGCGTTCGTTTATACGTCAAAAGTGTACCCTGGTGTACACTAGGTGCGCGCAACTTTACACCTACTCATGAGCAGGTGTGAAAAGTGTATACACTTTCCTACACTTCAGTGTTCAATCGGAATACACGAGTCTAAACGAACACCGTGCACCTTTACACTCAAGTGTATCCTGATCTAAACGAACACACATTTATACACTGAGTGCAAAAGTGTATACACTGAAGTGTATAAACGAACGCAGCTTATGACTCGTTCGCTGCCTGTGCAAGAAAAGACGAACACAGTTCGGTGTCTATGCCTGAAAAGAGAAATGAAGTGTACCAACTTGTGTTGCTGCAAATGTGATTGTCAAGTACTTTATGTAATTTGTGTATTCCTGCATGGGTGTCTGAATTTTGTATTGAAGGCAAACTGATAATCCTATCATTTAAAAACTTTCCCCGACAATGTTCATTTACCTCCCCCCGATACTACATTTACACCTGTTTCTATCTTATACGCCACAATATTTTGATGAAGATTTGAGTGTTTAAATTTCCCTCCCTTTCCATGTGTCACTGTTTGCAACTTAGAGACATACTGAAACCAGAAATGAGTTCAATGAATCTTAAGACCTCTCAAAGGACATTCATGTTGTATTTCATGAAAATTTTGAACTTCTGTGCCCTCTCAGGTGCCATACTTTTGAATTTATAGACAAGAAATTATCGAAATCAAATTCTGCGACCGTAAAACCGCCACAGCCAAAGTTCCGATTCGGTAATTCGAGACAATAGAAGGGGTAAATGTTGTAATAAAAAAGCCATTTAAAATGCCAAAAACACAGAAAAACACAAATTTTAAAATGTGGTATCTAAGAGGAGGAAGGAAAATGGTGAAAAAATTCCAGGGATTGCTAGATCGGGGTGTATGAAAGCGAATCCTAAAGAGATTTGCATGATTTTTGGTTCCCTGAACTCAGTAAGACCACAAAAATTTCAAAAACTCTATGTTTACTCCCAAAAGGCATACATTGGAGTGTTGAATTACATGCTCTCATTTTAACCTCCCCCTCTCCCACCCGTTGCAAGAGATTTTAAGACAGATACAATAATTTGCCGGAGAGAATTCTTATGTGAAACTTCATATAGATTAATTTTAACATTGTAGCATGACTCAGTACCGATGCGATCCCCGAAAGGGTAGTTTCTGGTGCCGGGGGTGCGGTGCCTCAGAGGCCACTTTGGCATGCGTGCATCGCCATACGTCCCACCATACCATTGTAGCATGACTTACAATTGAGAAGTTATTGAGGAAAAACTAAATAAGGAGACACTTACTATACCTTGGGGTCTCGACGTGGGGACAAGGGTTGGTAACATGTCTTAAAATATTTCTTAAGGTCTTAATTACAAATATGCTTGGAGGCACTTTAACACAAAAAAATAGGATACTTTCCATATTATGCAAATAACATTTGGATTATAATGATAGTGAGAGTTATATCGCAACTATAACGCTGAAATTTTAATAATATGTTATGTAACGTATCACAGTAACCACCAAGTCTTAAGCTGAAATAAATTCGACTGTTGGGAAGGGGTGGGATCAAGGAACTAATTTCTTATAGTTTATACCTATTGTGAATTTTTATTTTTTTTTTCATTTTTCGATTATAAATAATTTTAATATTAATCTTCCTTTTTTCTTTTTCTTTTCATTATTAAATATAGTACACGGATTGCATATTCCGAGCTTGCAGGAGAACCGGGTATCCCATACTTGTGTTGTGGTATCACACTGAGGAAATCCCAAATGAAATAAACAGGAGAGCCTGCCCTATAACTCGCATTTTTACTCTACTAACAAACACATTTTTTTAGTTCTTTAGCATCTCTGTCATTCAAGTTTTATGTCTTACTCTTCCTTCACCTATAAGGCATATAGAATCAAAAGTCTAAGACTTCTCCATGTCCTCGACTTTCTAGTAAAATGCAAAAAACCTCCACTATGAGTACTGTTGCCTGAAATTGCGCGGTAAAATGGTTGAAATGTTTTCATACCAACACGAGGATCATGACTCATATTTATGTTTGTTTTACTTCACGTATTGCTATAAGAATTCTGGAGCGGCTTTAGGATTAGAGAAGTCAAGTTATGTCTCTAGCCACATACTTTTCGAATATTTTCAAGATAATTCATCGTAATTTTTTCACACATTAGTAATGAAATTAAATGCTATTTATTTACTTTTTTACTTTCTAGTGTATTTCTTCTTTTTCTTGGAGTATCGACTTTGTTTCTGTGTATTAACGTACTTATATGCCCGAAAAAATTTTAGTTCACTTATTTTCTAATGCCATTTTCATGTGCCTATTACGCGTTGGTCGAGCAAACCCTGGTAAGTCTAACGTTTTTTCTTTTCCCTAGCGTCCACGAGTGGCAGCAGAGCATATGTTTCAATTACAAAAATGACTACGAGTATACCTGTAAGAAGAACGTTTACTCTTGCCAACCTATCCATTACCACACATTATAATCTCCCGTTTGTGAAAGCTGAGAATGTTTTTTTAAATTAGCTCGAAATAACAAAAACGGACTTAGTGACTTAGTGTTTTTTGGAAAAACGGTCTTCAACTATACGGCGGACCTATACGACTCCGTTTGCCTTTCTCCGGTCATTGAAGAGAATTACGAAACTTTGAATATGTCCTGCGATCGTCTCTGTGCCCTTTGTAGGGGGTACACTTCGATCCTTTGAGAGGTAGTAACACGAGGGGCAACGCTTTTCATGAAACCTTTCGCGATCTTGGAACATATTTACGACTTAATCTTCTCTCCAACTGCTGGAAAATCCATTGCTATCTCCTCCCTTTGCGGCAATTAGTTCCCACTAAAATGTGGTCGGCCACCTAATAGAAGTACATAGATTGGTCACGGCTCTACACAGGCCAAATTATCCAATCTGTACACCCGTTTTACGGCAAAATAGCATCAGTACGCCTGCTGATACATTCTCAGCGAACGAATAACGGATACAACAGTAGCAATGCAGACGAACGAAGCGGCAATTAAATTCGAAATTCGCAAACACAATTTATACGGCGAAAATTTCGCGGGTAAATAAAACGTCGACTCTCTGCAATGCTAACAAATTGAATGAATTTCAAGTTAAATTAATTAAAGGCTGTTGGTGTTTACGGCAGAATATACATGTATATACAGGAAGTCGATAAGGTTTTCTCCGCGGAAAATTGGCCTCATCCATTCAGCTATTTGTTTACGTCGTTAATTAGATTAACGCAGTAAATTAATACCCATATCGATTCTGTTTAAAACGTGGGTACTCCGTCGACCTTGCATATTCACATCACTTTAGTCAACATTTAAATTCACACTTCGTCGGATGAATTCGAGTCTGTAGTTTGAAAAATCGATATAATCACTGACATGCAGTGATCAGGTGGGCACGGATCTGAAGGTAACGTATTCTACAGAACAAAGCTATTTTATGGGTTGTACATACTACGTGTAAGTCCACATAAGAACGTCCAACATGGTTAGTTTCGAGTTAGCACCGGCCACAGGAACTTGACTATATATGTTATCCGGGAATTCTCCGATGGGCCAGACCAATTCAAAGATAATTTCTACGAAAACAGCAAATCTGAAGGTATGGAAAACTGAAGAAAAAAAAATGAAATGTATTTTTCTCTATTTTTTTTTCACATAATTCATTTCTACAGGGTGGCCTATGAAAACCTTTCATACTTTGGCAACACCTTGTATGCGTTCCAGTATAGTTAGAGAGGTGGTAAATGCGTGTCTAGGTAGCCAACACATGCCAAATCATTCTCCAGCATTTAATCTTAACCATAGAGGAGTGAACGATCGCTCAGCACGCTTCTACCATAGAAGCGTTTGAGTTTTATACGAGAACAGTTCGCGCATTTTGAAGTCACTTTAAACTCGATGGGAAAAGTGCGGTACCATCGCCATCTACAATTAGATTGTGGATTACAAACTTTCGGGAGACTGCTTCGGCCGGTAAAAAAGGAAACCTATGGGGTGGAAACGATCCGTGAGAAAACCAGAAATGGTGGAACGAGTGTGAATGTCAGTTCAGATTAGTCCTGGAAGAGTGACGAGAAAAAGATAATCAAACTTGAACAAACGAACTTCTCTGCAGCGAATTTTATTCGGCCACTTTGGCCACCTCTCGTTCGTCGGATCTGTCGGCACGCGACTTCTTCCAATGGGGTTATTTAGAATCAAAAGTCTACCAAAACAAGCCGAGGACTCTTTAGACATCGCTCACGAAACGAGTTTTATTTCAAAAGAAATGCTTGCCAGAGTTTTTCGAACTTTCAAAAAACGTCTGAAAGGTAGAATCGGAAATGACGAAAGACATTTGACGGGTGCAATTTTTAAAACGTATGTTGTAAGGTGAAATCAAAAATGGTTTTACGACGGCATCTTTCAACTTCACTTTGATTTAAAAAAACTTCTTGTGCAAGCGTTTTTCCCTCTGAGCTATTACATAAATAAGTATGAAAGGTTTTTATGGGCCACCCTGTATCTGTGTCCCTGATCCCATTCATACATGACCTTCGGCTCAATTCATTCCCTCAGGTGGAGGAGGTGCAGTGCTCCCAAAAGTGTGTCGTTCACGACAAAGAATTTCTTCGTCGTAGTCAACCAAGGGTAGCTGTGTGACCAAGTGATGGGAATAGAGAGGGCCACCGCTAAGAAGAAGTAAATTGTAAACACAGGACCTAATTTTCATAGATTTTCGTTTTCAGACTGGCTAACTGGGTTTGGATTCACGATGTCGACTGTGTGTGATGAACATGCATGCACCCAGAGCTGAAGCAATGCAGCCATTCTAGAATACAAACATAAGCTCAGGGAACGCACACACAATAGTGTAAAATTGCCACGGCGACGAAACAAAATATTGATGACTAAATTTTTGGATTTCTTGGAGGTCACATGGCGTACTTTTCATCACTATTATTGTTGATATGACTTGTACCTCAATACCTTTAAGACATACCATTTTCTCACAAGAAATGCCTAATTCACATCAGTTGTGAGAAGAAAATTAAAAAAAAAAAAAACTAAGCAGCAACCAGCCACGGCGAAGAACACTTGCGTGTTCAGCTGGTATTGTGGCAGTTGGGGGGGGGGGGGTACCTACGTGTAATAATGCTGGGAATAGCTGGAAAAGACGCTACTTGACGACATTGTTGAATAAATTATCGGAAATATTTGCTAATGAGCAACATATTGCAGAGTGATACGAATTGCCGTTTGTGTATAGAAATTATCCTCAATTCATAAGATTTCAGCCGGTACATTTGGATATGAAGTTTTGGGTTAGTGTAGTGGCTAGAAGGGAACGAAGGGAACTACTCGGTGGGAGAATGACTCAAATTAAAAGTTGCATTGGCCTGTTTCCGGTCGTTTTTTAGGTCTCAATCGACCCCTGAAGTCCGGATTCCAAATCTAAATAAAAATATCGTTCTTTGGAGCTCAGTTAAACAACAGCCTGGCACAGAACAGAATGGGATCGCTTACGGGAAACCTTTGCCCGATCACTCTGAGGACACTCAAGCTGCACGTATCAAAATGGTTATTCAGAGAGTACTTATTATCTATTTTAGTGTCCCTAGTTACTCCCTTCCCAATTAACAAACAAAAAAAAAAAAAGTATTTGACCACTGATTTTATCTCTGACAGGGGAGCATATACACATCCCAAGTTTCTACTTTCTTCCATTTTTTTTTTCTTTTTTATACCCTCGGATAAATGTTGGCTACGTTGAAATCTAACCCAGCAAAAAATTATTCAACATAAAATTACTTACAACTTCCAGCTTCCAGCTTCAACCAAAGATGGTATGACTGCTTGTGTATGTCATTTTTTACGCTTTCTGAGATTGGTGGAGTCACTTTCGATATTTACCTTCATTTTCATAACACGACACCTAGAAGAAGATTAACATAATTAATTGTACAACGGATTTCGTTTCGTAAGTCTGAAGCTATACAAGCATAAAGTGTTCTCCAACTTCAAAAAAGTCTGTACGTTTTGTTTGAGTAGACTGAGTTGAGACATAGTTGAAAATCGTTCCCCAACTTTAAGTTCGTGAAGCGTGTTCGAATCGAAAGTTTCCTCAAACATGAGTCATTCGGTAAAATGTGTTTGAATTACGGTGCAACTGCGGACATTGTGGTGATGAGGGAAGAAGAACATAAGTCGAAAACACAATTTTGCAGAAGAAACGAAGAACAATTAAATTTCGAAGAATCAGTATTAGCTTTTCGAGTAAAAATAATACATTTTCCACCCTCAGACCTTTTTTGGACTTACTCCATTCGAGTAAACTGACTTATACCGTTTTTCACCAAACTTATGTCTTTGTGAGTGACGCAATAATAATTCATTGATGACGTATTCCTTTATTCTGTTCAAGGACCCCACACTAGAGCACATAAGGAAAGGCTAATATAATTTGAATCTTTGAATCAAGCTTAAAAGTTTCCGAACAATAATATTTCAAAAGCATCAAATGAGTCTTGATGAATCTTAGAGATAATAAGACTCCTTAAAATTCTTTAAACACTAACTTTAAGATAGTAAGGTCAAGTTACAGTTCATGAAGAATATTTAAAATGAATTTAAATCCTGTTAAGACATCTTCATGATTTTTTTATTTATTGTAACGGAATTCGCGCCAGAAAACGCACAAAAACACGTAATAACGACTTTAATTCCACACTAATACAGCGCAACACAAAACAGTAGCTAAATTGCTTTGAAAACGCACGATTTATCGCATACCAAACTAGACTGTACTGCGACGGCCAGCGGTCTTTATATATTCCGGCGTTATCGGCAAAACTTCTTATCGCTTTCGTTATCGATCTTCTATTCTGTTGCTCGACATGTGTCGATCGTTCTTCACGTATCTTGAACGTTCGGAAGCGTTCGCCACATTATTAAGATTATTCAAGATTATCCTAAGACCTATTCAGGCTCTCTTAAGACTTGATAAAGATTATTTCGAGACTTATTAGAACTTGTTGAGACTTCAGTAAAGCTGCAGTTAAGACTCATTATGTTAAACGAATTGTTCCGAAGTTTGATCAAACTCAGTAAGATCATTGAAACTACTTGACCGAGATTCATTAAGAATGATTGAGATTTATTCAGAATAATAAATGTTGAGAGGTTATGACTTATTTCAACTCACTGAGATGGAGCTGAGACTCATTCAAACTGTAGTAACTCTTTCCTGTACTGAACTCTGTGAAGACTAGAATTGAAGGTTTATTCAGACTGTGCATTAACTGATTAAGGCGTATTGGAGCTGCATCAAGACCAACGGTGGTGATCGCTCATTTTATGGAGGTAGGGGGTAGAGGCAAACAGGTTTTGTGCCCCAATAATCAGATTTTTAGGAATTAAAATTTTTAAACCAAAAACACTCTGCTTTTCGTTTAAAAAAATGTTGAAAATTTCCTCCAAGCCACCACAAGGTAGTCAGCATATTGAGTGGAGGTCGCAACTCTTGAATAGGTTTATTTCGAGTGGCATTCTTTCGACACTTGAAACAAATACAATCACCTACTGCAACTCCAAACGCTAATGCTTCCTTCGGTGTCCGGATGTCCTTTCTTGGTCCCGCAATTTTGCGCAGAAACTTCTTGCACTTTCCACGGAAGTATAGCCCGTGTATTATGATTTTTTCGTCGCGAAAGAGCACGAACCAGCTTGGTGGTTCGACCGTTCGTGCGTGCTACCAGCACTGCAACGCTACGCGGCGCGCGTTCAGCGAAGTACCCGCCAAAAACTGCGTATTCTCGCGTTCTTTTAAAAAATTCCAAAAAAATGATGCACCAACTCATTCGATTTGAATTTTTTTATACATATTCTAGATAGTTTAGGCAATGCCTAGTATTTTTTTCGAACCGCCTACGCTTCAGCTTCCTACTTTTCGACGTGTTTGTATTCTTAGCACTGCGGTATAAGTACAAAAAATGTGTTCCAGAACCTCCGAAAAAAAAAAAAAGGCCGAAAAGTTCATCAAATGGTCTAACATCACTGTGAATATCAGTTTTTTATACATTACCGTTCGTGGGATACGTAATTTTGGATAAATTCTTCAATAAAAACACAAAATGAGCTGTAGAACCCGTAAAAAGCGGGGGTGGGGGCTGAATTTTTGAGTGGTTACATTACTCATGGAAGGTCTTCAGATGGTGCAGGAATGAACGTGGTTCGTGACTTTAGGCCAGTGGCCTATGCTTACCCTGCTATACTCTTTGTGTTCCGATTCCATTCGTTCTCAAGTCCTGGCGTATCCGGCGCTCAAGCATACATCGTTGAAAATGCAAACAACAGCCGAATGTGTTCGTGTGAGGTACGTGAGGAGGGACTACAGTAAATTCTTATTAGATCGCTTCGTTAATACGTATACCGCAGCCCGGCTCATAATTAACAGATTAATCAAAAGAGAATCGCGCCGCTAGCTCCGATAAGACCGGCTCTGGTTGGCGGCGGCGGATCACCGGCGAGAAGTTCGCTTTTAAATCTTCCTTTCAAAACGAGAATACAATGCTTTCGACAGCAGACGGCGAAGAGGATTTCGCATTAAATGCCGCCTTTGTGCGATGGAATTATACACGAGGAATACACGTACCGAGAGGAGCTTTCTCAAGGCAGCGGCGGCGGCGGCTGCGGCGAAAATCACGTATATATCGATTGCCGATGCGCGGTTTATTTTGATTTTCGTTCAAAAGGATACCTCCTTGTTATCGGTTTCATTTATCAGAACTTCGTTAATTTTCTGCGGGCTTTCACCGGCACAGCACATGATCATAACTAACCGGGTGACAGCTTCTAATAAAATCAGCGGGACGCCATTTAATGAGGTCTGTTTATAGAAATTTCCGCCTAGCCGGTGACTCGCCGTCCAAATGATGTATTTTTTTTTACAGCCGTCGGCGTCGTGCGAAAAAGTGCTTTTTTCCAATCTTTTACACGAGGATTTTGGTGGCCCCGTCTCCGGAACCTCTGTGGCGATCCACCTTGGACGCGCCCAGATTTATGAGAATGGTCGAGTGCACGCGATAACATTATAGGGACAAGGCGCCGCGAACCGTGAACGAGTTTAATTTGCGACACGAGCTCGAAATGAATTCGTGCAAAGGTCGGATGTTGTACGGCAAATGTTAACGATAAAATAATCTGTTCGGTGTGCTTTTTTTGAACTTCGTTTTTTGTACGCAGTCGTTCGTCCTCGTTCGTACTTATGAAATATTAACGGGTATCGAGAATAACGCGAAATCGAACGTGTAATGTATATCTGTTTTCGCAACCTGCAATAAATACCCGGCCATAAAAATGGAAATAAAATGAATTTTGACGACGATAAAAGTTGCCAACGCGGGCATAATACGAGAACAGCCATATACGCGCGCGAAAAGTCGCCAGCAACTTGGCCATAGATAATGTGAATTATTATCCGCGACGAAATGTATTCAAACGAAGCGCTCGAATGCAGCGACTTTTTCGGCTGCGCGGCAGCAACGCAAAGTAGTCAAATTTGGTAAGGGAACTGTGCCCGAAGAGCGGGAAGGGATGAAAATAGTTTTTCGTGAGACAAATGATGGTATAGTACAGGCGATGAAGAAACAAAAAAGGGCTCTGTAAACATTTCGGGGCACACAAAGGGAAATTATTGTAAAATATCAAGTCGGGTGTCCGGAATTTTTCTTTTTACATGCTTTGACCCAAGGTAAGTGGGCGGTACCTCAGTCGACGCCACCACCTTCGATCGCCCATTTTTGGGCATAAGCCTCTGTCAGGTTCTTCCACCTTTCCCTGCGGCCGCTATGGTGGGCCAGGATGGACTAAAACTTTCCTTTATTTCATCACCTCATCGCGTGACTGGCCTCCCCTTTCCCCTTTTACCCTCATGTGGAACCCAGGTAATCAGAATTTTGCTCCATTTTGACCCGGATTCCCGCATAATGTGTCCTGCATATTTGGATTTGAGTTTTTTCACAACTTCGCCAACACTTTTCATTTTTGTTTTTTCTTATATATTTTGAATCCGAACATGATCGTTTTGTTTAATTTTTAGAATACTCCTCGACATAGTGTTTTGGGTAACCTGAATCTTTTGCATTTGCTTTTTGGTTGTAGCCCATGTCTGAGCTCCATAAGTCAAGACTAAAAGAACCGTACTTTTAAGGACTCTGACCTTAGTGCTTAATTTCATATTGTTTTTCAAAAGTTTTTGTTGTAACCAAAATGCTTTCCAGGCATTTGCCCTTCGAATTTTTAGTTCTTTTTCCGTTTTATTGTCGAAAGAGAGGGTTTGTCCTAAGTACTTATATTCTGGCACTATTTCGATAATTTTGTCATCAATTTTGATTTCTTCCAAGTTTTTTATATTTGTCATAATTTTAGTTTTGGATTGATTTATAGTTAGACCCATTTTTTCGCTCTCCCTCCTCAAGTTTTCTGCCATCGCTATCCGTTCCTTA
Organism: Acanthococcus lagerstroemiae; assembly: GCA_031841125.1. Taxonomy (NCBI): domain Eukaryota; kingdom Metazoa; phylum Arthropoda; class Insecta; order Hemiptera; family Eriococcidae; genus Acanthococcus; species Acanthococcus lagerstroemiae. The sequence goes on along the minus strand of CM063110.1, from coordinate 62,121,473 downwards.
CCACGTTTAGCAATTACGGCGATATCATCCGCAAACCTGAGATTATTTAAGTATTTGATGTTGAATAAATTTTGTCCTCTCATTTTGATTTTATTCCTCTTATTTTTCTAGTTGATCTTACGGAAAACTTTCTCTAGGACAGCATTGAAAATATTTGGTGAAAGTGGATCACCCTGTTGAACGCCTCTCTTCACTTGGAAAGGTTCTCCTTCTTTGCCTAATTTGATTTGAGCAAAAGAATTAGCATATAGGTTGTTTAGCATTTTGATTACACTTTCTGGTACTCCCTGGTACTGCTAAGGTTTCCCAGATGTTATCATGAAATAGTGAGTCGAAAGCTTCGTTAAAATCAACAAACATTATGGCCAGATTCAGTTGAAATTCTCTCGTTTTTTCCCAAAAGTTGACTGAGCGTTTGTATTTGATCGATCGTGCTGAAATTTTTCCCAAATCCCGCCTGCTCGTCTGCTTACTGTATATCCAAAGTCGTGTAAATTCTATTTTTTATTATTTTCATAAATACTTTGCAAACATTAGATGACAGGCTTATTGGTCTATAGTTATTAATTTTAGCTCGATCTCCTTTTTTGTGGAGTAATATGATTTGCGAATGATACCACTGTTCAGGAGGAAGACCTGAGGAAAGGACACAGTTGAATATGCTTGCCATGGGACCGGCTAGAATCTCGTTAAACGTTTTCAGTGTGTCATTTTCTATTCCATCTGGCCCTGGGGCTCTGCCAGACTTGAGACTACTATGTATTTTTTCTACTTCTGTTTTACTAATTGGGTGGATGTTGCCCTTGTTGGTCAAGAGCTCTTTCCAGCTATCTGAGTTACCAACATTTGGTCTTACGTCACTATATATATATATATATATATATATCACGATAAAAGTCTGTGGTTACCTTTTACAATTTTTTCTCTATCACCTATCTCTTTACCGTCCATGTTTCTGATTTTTGGTAAAATGCTCGTGCCTCTAGATAGGGCGATTTTTGTTTTTTTAGTGGACCAAGTACTTTCAATTATTTCTTTCGCTGTTTCATTTTCAAAATTAACCAAGTCTTTCCGAATATTTTTTTTAAATTACTTTTTTAAGTTCAATCAGTTCGATTTGCTCCCTGGAGGACAGTGTTACTTTGTTTCATCGTATTTCTGTTCATCTCTGGATCAACATTTTGGTGCTCAGACTCAACTTATAATCAGTTTTAACGGATTTTTTATCAATCCCTAACTCAACGAGAGTAGAGTGAATGGCTTTTGTCAAAAAGTTATATTTTTCTTGTACATTATTTGGGCTTGTTTCATCCCAGTTGAACTTTTTCAGTTTATGCTCTAATCTCAGATTGGATTCTTGCCTTCTGTGTACTGGTATCCACAGACCTCCTTTGTTAGCAGTATTTGATACATTTTTTGACTTGTGGGGAGGGGGGAGGGGATCTTGAGGAATTTTGATGCGATTTTGTTCCGGGCGGTGGTCTGAGGAGAAGTGGAACACTGGTATCACTGAGACGTCAGATATAATACTAAAATTATTCGTCAAGAAATGGTTAATTTCGTTTTTTGTTCTGCCGTCTGGTGATCTCCATGTCCCCCTCCCCTCCACCCCGCCCTTGAAAAATGTATTTGCGCTTTTTAAATTGTGTTTCTTTGCAAATTTACTTAGTTTATAGCCATTTTTGTTAGTCGGATCGACAGCCTCAGGTCCTACGCAGTTTCCCAGTTCTTGATCATGGCCAGTCTTGGCATTGAGATCCTCCATTACTATAGTAAATTTCTCCTTTTCAACTATATAGCTGTCTTCTAAGTTTTGATAAAATTTTTTAGTTTCTTCTTTAGGGGCCGAGAGAGTGGGCGCATGGACCTGAAATATTGACAATTTTGTTTTCTCATTTATTTTGATTTTTAAAACTGCAATTCGTCCTGATATACCTTTAAATTCTATTATATGGTCCGTGAATTTTTTAATATAAAATCCTACACCTTTATGGCCCGTAGTGGTGCCACAATAGTATAAAATATTTCAATTTTTTCTTTTTATAATTTTCCCGCCATTTCTTTTCACTTACGCAAGTCCAATTATGCCCAAAGTTGTATCCCCAATGACGTTTTCAAATTCAAGAAGCCTTTCTTCACTGGCTAGTCCCTGACAGTTGAAATGTATCAATTCTAAGTTCATATAAGTATTTTTCGTTTTGTGGAAATTTTTCTTCATGCTTTTCTTACTACCAATTTTTATTTCCCTTGATGGAGGATGTGGTTTAGAATCTGACAGAGAGAGTTCCCTACTTGCTATTTCTTGTGGTCTGAAATTCTCATTTTTATTTTTTATTTTTAAATTATTTCTTTCCTTATTTGCTATCAAATTGAAGATGGTGTTCACCACCGAAGGCCCTCCACTTACCTTTATACATTACGATGATCTAATCGACTGATTATTTCTTTTGCCACCGGTGTTCTGCGAGTGATGTTGTTGTTGGTTCGCTACGAAGATCAAATTCGTCCTTTTCTCGTTGATATTCGCATTTTTCTTAGCGGGTACTCTCGATGATTGGATTCAGTTCCACCGCAGATCTTTTTTGACCTCCTCTGGAGCTTTCTTCCTTCTCCTCGTAGAAGTATTTAATCGTCTGAACATCTTCCATGTGCTCCAACTTCTGAATTCTGCATCCAGCCTCTCTTCCTTGGCAGAATACTTCCCCGGTTTTAGACCATTATTTTAATCTGCGTACCGATCTCTTTGGCAGCCATTAGAATGCGCTGGTTCTCCAGCGTAAGATGGTCATTGTAATAGACCTTTGCAGCCTTACCGCCGCCAAATTTTTCTACTGTCGGTTTTAATTTTCTGGCCTGTGTAATCATCTCAATTTTTTAATGACGATTAACGAGCTTAATTAAATAATGGTGGTTGTTGGTCATTCTTGCTTCGAAGACGATGGGCGATGTCTATGTCCCTTGACTCCAGGTTCACTCCCACCAGTTCCCCCGCACTGATGGCCACTTCTAACGGATTCTCTTCTTCCTGATATGGTAAACCATGGACTACCACTTTATTTCTACAAGAGTAGTTCTCTAGTGCACTAACTTTGGCTTCAACTTTAGCCACCTTCGTTTTCAAGATTTTTTGCTCTTTGTGCACCCTCTTTTACAAATTTAAGCTTCTCGTCTAGCCTTACATCAAGTGTTTCGTTGAGTATTTTTCTCGGTGTTTCGACGGTAATGTATTCCGGTTTTGGCGTAGACGACATTTTCACGTACCTTTCTATCCGTGTGAGTACACCTACGCGTTCTTAACCAGAGCTGTTTCAGTTGCGTTGACTTGTAAACCGGTTGGGCGGCGGGGATGAGAGCGAGAATATCCCACTTCACTGCGCTGCTAAGAGATACGAGACGTTAAATACGAGAGCCGAAAAATGAAAGATACAACCGCTACACTTTCATGCAGGAACTGGCACTTTCATGTACAAACTGGCACTCTTTCCGAAAAAATGTTTGCTCCGTTTTATCACGAATTTGGTTCAAATTAAAGCCGCGAACAGCAGGATTGCACTCGTCAAAAATTCAGCTTTGTAGATGCAAAAGCACTCAAGATATTCACGAAAGTCGACAGATAATAACCAGAAAACGTGTTTACACGACCGCTTCACAATCGGAACTCCGTGTCCGGAATAACATACCAAAAATCCGCCCTCAAACTTTGTGCGAAATTCTCTGTGGTATGTTGTAGCTCCTCAAATTCGATTTTCCGCCAATATCTAGAAAAATTAAGGTCAGAAAAAGAAAAGTTTGGTATAAAATATGTTCCTCGTCCACATACAATTTGTTATAAGATGGTTTACCTCAAATTTATTGTAGGCTTAACCGTTTGCCAACAAAATTTGTCGAAAATTGTGGGCTTCGAAAGTTCTACCAAAAATGGCCCGTATCTAGAAATTATTAATGTTTCAAAGAAAATATGCGAAGACCAAAATTGTTCGTTGTAAAATTAACAATAACGTGAACCTATTAAGGTTCGTAGCAGGCCTGATGCAAAGTCCTATAGATAGATCAGAACACTGTTTATGGCTTAACAGTGTCGCGTTTCGGGACCGCGGGGGCCAGCGAGACGCGCTTTCCGGGGCAGTGTGAGAGAAAAGATGAGAAAGATTAGCCTACTTAAAATTGAAAGTAAGTTAAAATACAACATTAACTTCCTCCATGCTATAAGGAGGCTGAAGTGGGACTGGACTGGACACGTGGCGAAGACGGACAATAACAGGTGGGCAAAAATAACCTCCGACTGGTTTTTGAAAGGGGAGAGGAGAAACGGGAAATGAAGAACCAGATGGAGGGATGAGTTTGACAGAATGTTCCAGCACAAAGAATATCACAAAATTGCGCAAAATAGGGGGAATGGGAGCGCCTGAGAGAGACCTTTGCTCAACAGAGGGCAACTTAACCTATGCTCTCAGTTGGAAGAGCACATGCCTTTCAGCTGTATGCTAAAGGTATAGATTAAGTAAAAAAGAAAATAAAGGTCATTCGAATTTTCCTTTTTCATTTGTTAAATTATTTGTTCTCTTTCTTCTTGCTCCGAAATATCTTTTTCCTTTATTATATATGCCTCATCAGGTTTTTCTTCTTTTATTTGCTTCTTAATTTCCTCACAATTCTGATTAATCTATTTTTCTTTTGCTTTCTTACATTCTATTTTTATTTGGTTTCTTAATGCCTTGTATTTGTCCTTACTCCTTCTATTGTCGACTTGTTCATCTTTTTTTCTTTCTTTCATTCACTCTAACATCTCATTTTCCATCCATGGTTTTCTCCTTTCTGTTATTTGAGCACATAATTTCTTCCTTGCTGCCAGATTTCTTGCTTTCTTCAGTGCTATTTAGTCCGCCCCTTTCAATATCATTTCCTTTCTGTGATTTACGAAGTTCTTTCTTTTTTTCCGTGTCATATTTTTGTCTTTTCTTTGACTCTTTTAATAACTCCAAATTCCATTTTCTTTTACTTTCTTTTGATTCATCTTTTTAAATTTAAACCAACATTTCATTACTATAAATTGTGGTCTCTATCTACATCCGCTTCTGGATATATGTCTTACAATCGAGTATTTAATTTTAATATCTTCTTCTCGTTATGATATAGTCTGTTTGATACATTCTTTCATCTCCTGGGCTTTTCCACGCGTATTTTATTCTCTTATAATTTTTAAACAGCGTTTCCAATAGCTGATAAATTTATATTCTTCACAAAATTCTATTCTCCTATTATAATTAAATTTTCTTTTCCTCTTACCTCGCTTAATACTTCATCAACAGTAATATTGTAATCAGTTAATGCGTATTTACGGCGTTTCAAGTATGCAATTTTATTAACACGAAACGGGAAGTCTAACTACTAACTAGCAGGCAGATTGTGATGCGTTCGTCTTTCCTATGTATAACAAATTGCATACGCAAATTTAGGTAGGAGAGAGTATTGTACCTTGGGTAGAACTGGGAAAATTTCCGAGTTTTACTTTTATCGTTACGGTGACATTATAGGAGCGTGTTTTTTTGTTATTTGTGTGAATTTGTATATTATCAAAGGAACGACAACGTCTCATCTGGTTGAAATGATTAACAGCCGAACTACGGTAGTGGTAACTTTACGGTAATATAGTGTAAATTACTGATTTGAAACACAATGTACGAGTATGTAACATTGTTACCGTGACCACGCGCACATGCAGTTGGATGCATTCTAAGTTCAAAATTGAAGCATAGCAGGAGGAGAGGAGGACGAAATTTACAAAATTAGGGAAGGGGGCGTAAAATCGGGCTCTGATGGGAAATCTGACGCAATATTTAAAAACAACTTTGCTTGAATTTCTACCCCAAGTTGATGTTTTTCGTAACGCTGACACGTGACGAGGGGATTCAAATCTCGATCCAGTGAAAAATCTGACGCAATATTTCGTGCGTGGTGCAAAAATCATGATTATGTCGATGGAAAATGTTGTAATTTCTCCGTAAAAATTTCCTACGTTGACCAGTAATTTTGTGTGGTTGTGTATATTACAGATGTCTGTAGGTTGGACGTAAATTTCTGTCATTGTTGTCGGATAGTTCATTGGGTATAAAAAAACACGAATCACAGATTTTACGATACGGTGGAAGTAAAATATGAATTCGTGAACTGGTGTTCTACCCATTTGACGAAATGATCAATGGTGCTTGATTTAAAAGCTGCTAAGTAAATATTATGCGAAATGTAAACGGAGACCGTAATGCGTTTTATGACGATTGCCTCGCTCGAGGTTCGCGTGTATTTTGAAAATTACTAGCGCGTAAAAATGTTTATCTGGCGTCGAAAAGAAAGAAGGTCGTTAATGCACGATTTTCATTTTTGCACCGATGTTCTAATTCCTATACTGATTAGCCTCGCAGCGCTACCTGTTTTGTAAATTATTTTAAGATGGATTAGGAGCCACTCGTACTATACGACGACGAGTTCGAGTGTATTTTAGGGACCGAAAAAGCAAACATCAACGTTTCAGATCAGAGGTAACCTTTTCACTGCGCTATTTTTAAACTCACTACATGTCGGACGTCGGTTTTCAGCAGCTGATTAAAATATTGCACGAATATCAAGTTCGTACAATTGACGTCACATGCTGTATAAGTAAATGAACGGAATTCTATTATTTCGAGTTGAAATTCAAGATAGCTGATTTCTTATATTGGAGAATGGATGAGGACAGAGGGTGTAGAAGTCTTCCAATGTTGTTTTGAAAGTCGGAATTCTGCAAATCCTAGTAGCCTGTTGACAAGATTTTTATATTTTAGTCGGGCATTTTTGCTGTCTACCTTTACACCGCCGAAATAAAAACATGAAACTTCACTGGCAGTGAAATACTACTTATAGATCGAATACAGGTACAACTGAATTGTAATTTTCTGGCTGGTTCAACTTATCTGTTGTGTTTTTTTTTTTTTGTTAAAAGAGATCTTTCTCCTTCATACTGACCTTTTACATCAGCACTTTGTTCCTCGTAATTTTAAAATTTTAGAGAGTCTTTGCATTAGTCTTTTTTAGGTTCGACAAACGAAATATTATTGAATTTACTTTTGAATATTTTTTCTTCGTATTGTTCTGTATAATCGTACTGTACGTCTTCCGCCGATGTCCTCGCTTGCTGATTCTTCTTTGCAGTGATTTCTATCTACTTCCTAAATTATAAGAATATAGCTGCCATTTTATTCTTTCACTCGTGATGACAAGGGCTCGGTCAACGAGAGAATCCTACGAATCAACTCTCCTCAAATAGGCCTACTCCTGCGCAGAACGTAGACATTGTGGATGCTCCTTTTTCTCAACAATCTGTGTCCTCCATCTGAACCATCTCAACATCGTCGTACGTGTTACCAGTGTCGTACCAGATGCGAAGGGTCGAGTCAGAACTGTTGAAGTCGAATCTAATGGTTCAGTCAAACGTCGAGCTATATCCTCATTGGTCCCTTTAGTAGAGGAATCTTCTGAACCAAAGGTCCAGCCTGGGGAGTGTTGAATGACGAATCTTCGAATATTTATCTAGCGCTACCTACATGTTTGTTTATTGTAAATTATGCTCGTTTCGTCGCCTATCGCATGCCAATCTAAATTGTTATTCTCGTGATTTCTAGAATTTTTCGTTTGTTGTTATCATGCTCCTAAATTAAGTTCATCCGAAAGTAATTATTTTTGTTCGTTCTATTTAATTTGCAAAATTTATCAATAAAAGTTACCCTTGTTTGTACTTAAACCTTTATTCCTTATTCACGCTGTATTTCAGCTAGTTGAGAAGAGACTAGGATTCAAAAGCGAGCAGTTTTGGGGATACCCGATCAAATTTAGAAAATGTGTAAATAAGGGACACGCTAGTGTACCTACAATAAAATTAAAAAAAAAAAAAAAGAATCACGCGAATTTTCAATAACACTTTAGCTTAAACATTCTAATTTCTCCACCAACTTACACAACGCTCGTAAGCCAATCATTTTGTAAATTTTTGTCGCTGTTGAAAAGTGGAATACGGGAATATCGGGTCCATTATAGGAATTAAACTCGTAAATTTTCTCACCGAGCAGACAGAGTGAGAATTTTTTAAATTAAAGAGAGCAAAAAAAAAAAAAAAAAAAGGTCACGAACTGAAATAGCTGATGATAAAAGAAAGCCAATTAAATCGACTAGTTTGGAGAACGACATTAATTCGAACTTGAAACCCGCATTTGTTTTCTTTCAATTCGAAAACCTATATAATATAAATCGAAGTGAAATTTAACAAAATCGCGTCCACTCGCCCCGAAGCATTTATACAAAACGTTCTATTATAAGCGTTACCTCCTTTTATCTTTCACATTGAATCGACCCTGTAATTTGTTTTCCGCGACTTTCTTTTTCGAATGCGGGCTGGCCGGGCTCCGTACGCGTCGTTCAAATGGCACGTAAATCTTCTTTCACGTGGAAACATTCGACAAATTTTTTACCGCGGATGAAATTTTTTCCTCTAGAAATTAGAATCGTCGGTCGCCCCGTGCAGGTAGTTAACTCGGCGGCGGTCGTGAAACAGATTATTCCGCACTACAAAAGCCTTTTACCATTTTTATCGTTTTCTGTATACCGAATTTGAAAACAGTGCGGTTTCCACGCCTGTCAAAGCAGTAAGGCGAAATGCACGCGGGGTACCTTCAGGTCTATGCAAACTGACACTTCGCTTAAAACCCGCCGCACGGAAAAGAGGAAATTAAAAAGCCCAACCGACTGATGCCATTGATCGAATCGACTGAAATGACACGAGCAAAAGAAAAGTATACAATTGAAATGTGAAACGTTATTTCAGAACACAATAAAACTGGTATTGTAAACGTCCCTGCGCGATTCCTATTCTGAAAATCGTTACTTCCACTCGTGATGAAAACATCTTCGGGCTGAATACAAAATTCAGTCGAAATTTGGACAAAACTTTAGGCCTCCGTCCTTTTCGCCTAAGCTCGCCACATCCGGATAACATATGCTTCGGACAAGGTTATTTGCGGGTTCAATTTTGAAATTTGTTTTCAAAAGGAATAGGTTCGCACATTCAATCCAAACGAACAATTCAAATTCGATGGAAGGGGAGAGAATCCATTTTACAGCTGTTGTTAATTAAGTGCCCATGTTGGAGGGTGAGTGAACTTGGTAATATTCTGTTTTAAAGGTGTGCAAATTCACTTTCTTGTTTCTGTTTTGTCCACAGCGTTTTCGGCTGTTACGTCATCTTCAGTGGGGTTCCCTAACTTTTTTTTTTGTTGGTCCTGTATTTATAGTAATGTGTAGTACCGTATAGTAAGCCTGTTGGTTGTCTGTGGCTGTGTAGTCTGTCCAACCAGGGAGTGCTGTGTTATTAATTTGAATAGGAACTCACTATGAAAGTTAATTGTTGTGTTTATTAGGTAATTTTATTTTGTTTTTGCCTTTATTTTTATAAAAATACAAGATCCTACACATAGAAAACAATATACGGAAAAGAAAATTAAAAGAACAACTAGAGATAATAGAGACAATGATGACGGGAGACTGGAATACGAAAATTGGTGGAAACGAGGGAGGGACAGGAATCGGAGGTAAATATGGTTTAGGAAGCAAAAACTACAATGGAGAAAGATTAATAGAATTCGCATCCCAGCAAAATCTTAAAATAGAAAACTTTCAAAAATAAAAATAAAAGACAAGCCAGAAAATTCACATGGATGCCCCGATCAAAGAACCAAAAATTTATTTTTACTTTATTTTATTTGTATTTGAGTACCCCTCCCTTCCAACAGGTGCCCGAAGGTCCCATTGACAGGGAAGGACAGTAGTTACAAAATATAATTATTAATCTTAAAAATCAGAACAAAACATACTTTTCGAAGGAAAGTTGGGAGACAGAGAAGAAGGAAAAGATGACAAAAAGAGAGAGGAAGAGACAGGCACCAGAGCATGAGCAGAGCGGGGGGTGAGGGGCGCGTGAATCCACAGGTAGCAGTTGAGAATTGTGAATTGAGAATTGATGGTTGAAGGAAGCGGAACCACACTTGTGCGGTATAAGGGAAAGAACTGCAGAGACTAGGACCTACATACCCTCGAGTGCTTTAATGAGCGATGCAATACACTATTTCCTACTCATGAAGAATATGCCGATCTCAAGGTCTTTTTGGGTAATATTATTATATAATAATAATAATAATAATAATAATAATAATAATAATATTTATTTATTTGAAGCCCTCCGGTCACAGCTAAAATGGCCAATTACGACTGGGGGCTTTAACTTGACAGAATTTTGAAAACACAAATTGAAAAAAAAAAGAAAAAAAATTTTAAAAAGTTACATGATACACTCGTATCTAACCCAAACAAAAAATTTAAAATTTAAAAAAAAATGAACAAAAACTTAAAAAAACAACTAAAAATGCGAAACGAACGGGAGAACGATCGCTATCTGCCCCCACCCCCATACCCTAGTGCCCATCCCCACATACGCGCTCAAACCAGAATCAGGTCAGTCCGTGGCTAGAGTCAGAGACTATTATAGCTGTCAATCAAATATTTTGTAAACTTGCTGTTTGAAGGCTGATTTGTTTATCGAGTCGAGTACATCAAGGTGGTTATGGATTCTACTAACATTGTTATATAATTTCAGAACTCGAGCGATGGGGGAATTTGACAAAATTTATGTGCGTGAATAAGGGATTGTAAAGAGATCAGTGCTACGACTATTGAAAGTAGGTACGCGAATTTCAATTTTTTCAAGTAAAGGTGTGTTGCGTTTTTCAAACTGTATTATCCCGTGTAGGAACAATAACGAGAAAATGTCCCTACGACTAGAGTATTGTCCATACTTGATGCTGCAAATAGATCAGTATTTCTTGCATTAAATGTAGCGACCCTGAATTGAATACGTATGAAGTTGTTGGAATTCAAAATTGTATTATTCAGAATATCCCTCAAGAAAATCAACTTTGCCAGACATCTTCTGTTTTTTAGACTCATAATCTCGAAGCCAACCAAAAGTTCTTTGTATCCAATCCCAGAAGGATAATATGTAAAGATTTTGCAATATAAGTATTTCAAAAATCTGTTTTCAGTTGGGATCCCGTATAACAGAGGAGAATTCCAATATTGATCTGACAAAACTAGAATAAAAGATTTTCATCGTTTCTAAATTTTTATAACAAGTTCCGTTTCTCAATATGAGGCCATCTATTATTTTAAATTTTAAAGTTATGTGATCGATATGCATACTGAGTAGTGAGATAAACCATGGGAGGTATGCATGAAGAGAAGCTTTAGCTTTCATTTCGCAATAGTGGTGTGCAAGCTGCAGAGTGTATGCATAAAAAAAGTGAAGAGGACGCTTGCGCTCAGGAGTGAGAGCGTTTGCTTTGGGAAAAGGTTTCCCTTCGAGTCGTCTGCATAAAGAGGAGTGTTAACTTCAGAAGTGAAGCTTTCGCTCGTGAAAAAATTCATCTGGTCCCGAGGAGACTTCTTTTCAGAAAACACGGGCAGTTATCTTTCATCTTCGAGAAGATTCCTTTGATTTCTGAAGATAATTTCCGAGGAATTTTATCGAAAATACACGGGGAAAATTTCCCATAATTCTCGGAGAATTTCATCGGACATCGCTGAGAAAATCCTCCGATGATTTCAGCAGAATTTTATTGAAAATTTTGAGGAAAATCTCCAATGATACCAAAGGATTTTATTGGAAATCATCGAGAAATATCTCCGATGATATTTGAAGAATTTTTTTAGAAAAAAGGTTCGACGATTTCCAGAGATCTTCAACAAAAATTTTTGGGATAAATTACTGATGATTTCCGAAGAGTTTCATCGGAAATGTTCGGGGAAAATCTTTGACGATTTCCGAGGAATTTTATTAGAAAACTTTGAGAACAATCTCTGGTAATTTCCGGAAAATTTCATCGGAAATCTTCAGAAAAAATTTCCAATGTTTTCTTAAGAATTTCTTTAAAAATCTTCCGATAATTTTTAAAGAATTTTATCAGAAATATTTTTGAAAAATCCGATGGTTTTTGAAGAATTTTATCGGAAAATCATCAGGGGATTTCCAAAGAATAATTTCATTGGAAATCTTCGAGAAGAATCTCCGATGAGTTTAAACGAATTCCATCGGAAATTTTTGGAAGAAATTCAGAAAATTTCCGAAGAATCCCATTGGAAATCTTTAGGATGAATTTCCAATGTTTTCCAAAGAATTTCTTCAAAAATCTTCCTATAGTTTTTAAAGAATTTTATCAAAAAATATTTTGGAAAAATCTGATGGCTTTTGAAGAATTTTGTCGAAAATAATCAGGAAAAATTCCTGATGACTCCTAAAGAATAATTTCATTAGAAATCTTCAAGAAGAATTTCCGATGATTTTTAACGAATTTCATCGGGAATTTTTGAAGGAAAAAATCAGAAAATTTCCAAAAAATTCCATCTGAAATCTGTAAAAAAAATTCCCAATGTTTTCCAAAAATGTTTTTATAATTCTTCGAGAAAATTTTCCGATAATTTTTGAATAGGACTATTCCGGAAGAAATTCCGATGTTTCTTGAAGAATTTTATCGAAAGTCTTCAGGAAAAATCTCCGATAATTTCCAAAAAATAATTTCATTGGAAATGAAGAAGAATCTCCAAAGATTTTTAAGGAATTTCACTGGAAATTTTTGGGAAAAAATTCCGGTAACTAACGAAGAATTTCATCGGAAATCTTTAGAAAAAACTTCATCAAAATTCATCGAGGAAATTTTCCAATAACTTTTGAAGAATTTTATGGGAAATATTCGGGGGAAAACTCCGATGGGTTTTAAAGAATTTTATCAAAAATCTTTAAGAAAAATGTTTGATGATCTTGAAAGAATTTCATCGGAAATTCTTGGGGAAAATTCCGATAATTCTCGAAGGATTGAGAATATGTCCCACTCATGCGATGAGATCAGAGATTTTCCCGAAGATTTTCCATAACATTTTTCGGAAATCGTTGGAAATTTCCTTTTGAAGGTATCCGATGAAATTCTCCGAAAATCAGTGGAGATTATTTTCGAAGATTTCCAACGACGTTTTTTTTTTAAATTATCGGAGAGTTTTCTCAAATCATTTTTGATAAAATTCTTCGAAAATTGTGGGCTGATTTCTGAAGAATCTTATCAAAATCTTTTTGGGAAATATCTCCGATTCTATCGTATGAGTGAAAAATAGTCCCGATTCTTCGGAAATTGTCGGAGTTTTCCCTAAAAATTTTCGATGAAATTCCTTAAAAATCATCGGAGATTCTTCTCGAAGATTTTCGATATTCTCTGGAAATCGTCGGAAATTTTTCCTAAAGATTTTCGATAAAATTCGTGGGGCATGTAATTGGGCAAAAGGACAGATGGGGGGAGGAAAGTTTTGAATTGGATACTAAGGGAAGGGAAGCGTAACAGGGGAAGACCACATACAAATAGAAAAACGAGAAGGTTCAGGAGTGCGGACTAACTTGGAAAAGAGAAGCACTGGAAGGGACGTGTACAGACATTTGCCCAGAAATGGGCCAAAGTTGGGGGAGCAGAGTCTGACAAGATGTAAATATAAGAGATTTTATTAACCAATATGCTGTAAAATAAATAAAATAGAATGTCCGGATCATTATTCTACATGTTGATACAAAGCTACTGTAAATTTCTGGTAGACAGCACTCATAGAACGGGAGATCGGTACGTCGTGTCATTTTACACCATGTGTCACAATATATAAGAAACATGACAATAGAGAATTTGTGTCATTAGGTTTTTTTTTTATTCATTTATTTATTTTTTATTTATTATTATGGAACGTCGAGAGCTAAAATGATCCCAATCAACGATTTTATGATTTTATTAGAAATCGAAAGAATTGTAAGTTCATTTGGCCTTTTCCCCAACAATTTTCCTCTGACAGGTAACAGAGATCAAGTAGACATGAAAGCGAATGTATATTCACTGAGTGACACAGCGAAAGTGTTTAAAGTAGTTGAAGACCTAACACAATACAATGAAAAACTATATCTCAAGAAATTCACGAATTTCAGCTAACCGAGTGACTGTTGAGCGTTTTATGCTTCGTACTTTCGCGCTCCTCATCAAATTAAAGTAACGCTGTATACATTTCCTACGTCCAAACATACCGCATCAGCGTTTTCAATAATCCTTTCGCAGTTTCTTTCCAGCATCCGATTTTAAATTAAACGAAGCCTCGTCGTTGCAGGAAAGCGAGTGTAATTTCGCGAGAAGACGTTCGCATCCCGTCTGTCTGCGTCGGCTCTGTCGCCTCCCCCCCATCACTCTCTCTAGCACTCTCAGTCCCTTACTGCTGCGATCTGCGAGTGAAATTAAACTGACGCTCTGATTAAGTGTTACGAAAAAAGGCTGTTGCTGCGAGATAAGAGCGAGCACGGAACGCGGGGCCAATGATCAAGTGGGACTTCACTGGAGAACTTAATTCGAGTGGGCGAATTAAAGTTGAATTAATATTTAAATGGCATTTTAAAAAAAGGGTATTCTCTCACGAACGGGAGCCACTGCGTCGTTTTCGCCGCCGATATGACAGCGACTTCGTTTCCTCTTCCTTCCACTCCCCCCAATCATACACCGTTTTTTCGCTTCCGAAATTATTCGTTATTTATGCGAGCCGGAATTCGTCGCTGTTCGATTATCATTAATCAACAGGTTAGCGCCGAGTGGGCCTCCCAGTCGCGGAGACCGAGGAAGGGTCGTCTGTCAGTTGTAAACTATTTTTGTGGTCTATATTTTAGGTGCACGCCGGTTGTATGTAATCGCCTCTCGGATCAACTGCGGCGTCGAAATATTGTAGCGTGGAAATTTGCTTGCATTCGAAAACCCGAAAGAAACCGATTACGATATAGTTACCACTAGTGTAGTTCGGCTGTTAATCATTTTGACCTGATTAGATATTTTTTTTTTTACTCCCCTTTCCAACAGCCAGGTGGCCAGTTACACCTTGATAATATCCAAATTCACTCAAATAACGTAAAAAGAAACAGTCCGATAACGTTACCGCAACGATAAAAATAAATTTCGTAATTTTCCCAGTTCTACCCAAGGTATAATACATTCCTCCTACTTAAATCTGCATATGCAATTTGTTGTACACGGGAAAGAAGAACGCATCGCAATCCGCCTGCTGGTTGATAGTTAGACTTCTCGTTGCGTGTTAATATAATTGCATACTTGAAACGCCGTAAATACGTAGTTACAGAGCATTGACTGATTCACATTAGGCCCTACGCTACATTTCTACGCTACGCTACATTTTCAAAATGTATGTAGTGAATAATACCTATTCACCCTACAGCTACGCCGTATTGCTACACAGATAAATGTATCTTGAAACTTATGAAACTTCAGATACGTCCAGCGACGTCTCTGATTTTTGTGATAATGAGATACATTTTTATAAAATTTATCACGTGGCTTGCGTAACTTTGTAGCCGGTAACTCGCCGTTTAGTCTCGTCGTAAATGAGAACCCCTATAAAGACGGAGAAGCCCTTACAGTCCATTTTTTATACACGCAAAAAAGTAACAAAACTGACTAGCGAGAGATCGAACGATTTTATGAATAGACTAGGTCGCGTAAGGTGGATGTTCATCGTTACAAGTGTACATCCGGTTTGGTAAGATAAAGGAGAAGT
The DNA here is from genome assembly GCA_031841125.1 of Acanthococcus lagerstroemiae. Taxonomy (NCBI): domain Eukaryota; kingdom Metazoa; phylum Arthropoda; class Insecta; order Hemiptera; family Eriococcidae; genus Acanthococcus; species Acanthococcus lagerstroemiae. The sequence goes on along the minus strand of CM063110.1, from coordinate 62,105,765 downwards.
GGCATGAGAGGGCTGCTGTCTCCTAAGGGTCGTCGCAGCCTACAGCACGAGTTTATGCGACTATCACAATTGTTAAATGGCGACCGGTGATCGGAGTATATGCGAGCCTATGTCATAGTGCGTGTTAAGTATATCGAAAAGTTAGATATTTCGCGAGTTAACAAGTGAGGTGAGTTATTCACCGAGTATAGTGGTTTCTCACGGAGTATGGCCTGGACCTGCTTGGTATCGTACACTATTTAGATTAGCCATAGTTTATTTAGCGTTACTATAGAGCGGACAGTATGATGGTTTCGGTAAGAGAGTGACGAGCAGTGTTGAAGGGGTGAAAGGGTCGCTTTGAAGCGATGGGATTGGTGGACATTGGTGATTGTTGTACCTGATGCCTGTGGGACTGTGATCGGTACACGAAGGTAGTTGCCGTGGCCGATGCACAGGGGTCCAAGGTGGTAATTGTGGTATAGGGGTAGCCTGAGTCTTGTTGTCTGGGTTGGTAATGTGATGGTACGGAAAGCCGACGGACTGGCAGTACCTGGTGGACAGCCGTGAGGGGCTGGGGCCTGACTGCGTGTGTGGGTAGCCAGAGTGATGGGTTACCAACAGTCAGGGGAGTTGGTCGGGTAGCTGCCGGATGATGGAGCTATCATGCAACTCATGTAGGGGGGACGCCGTGCGAGACGATCGGTGCTTCTGGTCAGGGAAGCCGGGCCAGGTGTACCGGGGGTCAGATTGGTCGGACCAGTGAGTGGGGCCTTGGAAACCCTGTCACGGTTGGAGGCGGCCTGACTCTGTCATTTAGTAACACTGCAGGGAGAGAGTGGTGCTCTCATTGGACCTGTAGCCAGAGTTGGGGACTCAGTGCTACCAAAGTAAGAGAACTCAGATAGAAAATATTGGAATGGTGAGAGACCTGGCAATCATCTGTGGTGTGGTAGTCTTCATTGCATTTTCAAACATTTTGTATCTTCTTTTTCGACATTACTTTAGAATCTGACAACATTTTGGCATACGAGTAATTTAAAAATTCGTAATATCGACGAGAGCTCATTTTTCGACGTTTTCCAACAGGGGCGAAACTATGGTGGTGTGGGGGTTGGAACACCCTCCCCCCGATAATTTGGCAGTCGGCAAATTTTGAAACGAATTTTTCATTCTTTATGAATGTTTGTTTATTTTTTAATTTATTTTTTTCAATTAAAAAATCGGCAAACTTTTAATTTTTATAAGATTTTGTCGGCGAATTTTTAGTTTTCTCCCCAAACTGAAAGTCAAATTTCGTTTCTGAAAATGGAGTGCCCGGGACTCCTGTCAGAGACTAGTCAGTCAATAGCAGAAGGTTTCAAGCCGATTATCGAACGTTATCTGAAAGGTTGAAACAAAGCTGAGATGTGTAAGATATTTCGAAATCCTGAAAGTCGGTAGCAAACGTTGAATTTCGAATTTCAATGACTATTCTGTTCTTACCAGACTTCCTGTTTGACCCAGAGTCTAAAATTTAAGAAAGTGGAACATTTAATTAAAATCTGAAAGCAGGCCCGTAGCCACCCATCTGCGGTAGATGGTGCCGACTGTTTACCACAGGGGGGGGGCTTGAGGATACACATAGTATATACTGTGAAGAGTTCTACGAGGCAGTGGTATAGTCAGGGGGTAAAGGGTATCAATGCCCCCAAAGCACCTGAAATTGAATGTAAAAAATGCAGAAATGAGCAATTTTTTGCTTTCAAACACGTTTTTCCAAAAAATTTTCGTTCGAGTGGTAATTTTACCTTCATTCTCATACAATAGTCCTCTAATATCGGCGATTTTAAAAAGATACTTCAATTTTCGACTTTGTCTCTCTTGAAAATCTTACTCTGCTCCCCCCCCCCAGTAAAATTCTGGCTACGCCACTGATTGAATTTGGTCTCAAAATTCATAATCAAAACTGGTGATTTAACTGACCGACAACCAACGGAAAAAAAATTGAATAGATCGCGTGAAAAAAATTGACACTTAGAACGATCAAATTTTCGAACTTTTGGAAGTAAAAAAACTCTATTTCTGTGGACTTATCCAGTTATCAGTTCTCAAACAGCCATTCAGGCATTTAGCCATCGATATTCAATGCGAACTGGATCGCGAGCCTACCACTGTGTTTGTGAATATAGTAATGTGACACAAGAAAAAAGCCTGTGTCTGAAACTGCTGGATGGACACTCGGGCCTTTCGTGTGAAACGGCACATATAAAGAATGACAAACATACGCGTTTGCTATCTTTCAAAGCAAAATCAATGTTGACAAGTTTATAAACATTAAAATGTAGTGGAACGAAAAGTTTTGAACAAACTAACGAGAAAAATAGAAGGAATTCGTTATTTTTACCAACGAAATTTTGCCAGGGGAGACTCCGGCGAGCGTTAGGCGGTGCTCAGTACCCCCTAGCACCACTCTGGCTAGGGACCTGACATAATGATAATTTTTTTTAATTGTGGTATCTCTGCCTAGGGAGGCTCAAGATACCTTCAGAGGGGTCTCAGCGCAAGCTTCCCTCCCATGGCTACGGGGCTGTCTAAAAGTTGAAAGTAAAAGACTTATTTTCCAATGTCACAAGCTGAATCCGATAGCAAATGTTCTATTCTTTAACTTACGTGCTTTGGTCCTGGTGAATATAGAAGGGAAATTTAGTCTGGAACAAAAGTCAAAACTTCATGTGTTTTCCCCATAAGAACGAAAGGGAGCTTGTGGCACGGATTCCCCTAAATCCGATCGACCTGAAACTTCGTAGTCTTTTTTTTTTATCTTTTATTTTTATTGATTTCATTGGAACCAATTTAGGAGACGAATCAGAGGAAATTCAGAAAGAAAAAAGATCACCAAGAGTAAAATAACAAGCACCTTAATGTGTAAAGGGAGTTGTGTGTTCCTCTCAAGTATTCATAATATCCTTCCAGCTTACCCTCCCAGACTAGGATATGCTCATGTGCGCATACGTGAGTGCTTGGGGGATAAGGTTCCAATCTGCATTTGCAGGGACGAAAATAGGGGGGATGAAAAAAAACAATAATTTGACAGTCGGCAAATTTTGAAACTGTTCTTTCATTTTATAAGGTATAATGTTTTAATGATGCCCGAAAATGTCCTGAACAAATTCGAAAGATCCTCGAAGTCTCAGAGAAGCCTGAAGGAGTCCTAAAAGTTTTACATAAGTAGGAGGAGGAGGTCTTGATGGGTCAAAAGAGTCTTATGATCTTAGTATTAAATGAATTCAAGAAACCTCTCGGATGGTGTATGTTTGCCCAAGGGCCGAGGAAGGAGAATGTCTCAAGCGGCTCACTATAAAAAAGGCGCTTCAAATATAAGGTAAAAAGAGGAACGAAGGAAGGAAGAAAAATAAAGAGTAGAAAAAAGGCAGACTCTTTTTGAGGATACAAGGACGTTCTCAGAAATTAGTCCCCGGGCCCATATTTTGCTTTTGTTTTTTTCTTGTTTTTTTTTATATTATTATTATTTTTAATTAGGAAATATTTTGATTGAAGAATCGGCAAATTTTCAAATTTTTTAAATATTTTGTCGGCGAATATTTAGTTTTCAAAAAATATTTGTCGGCAAATTTTCCTTCTCCACCCCCCCTCCCTCCTCCCCAAACTGAAAGTCAAGTTTCGCCTCTGTTTTTAATTTCTTCTATACATTTTTTCCCTCGAAAATTTTGGTCACGAACCGGGATTTCTTTTCAAGACAACCAATATTTTACATAAATGAGACTCAATTTACGTATGCGAGTGTTAAGACTCCTAGTATGAAATTCGGATTAATTTTCAGTCTCGTCAAATTTTCAAAACTTAAGATTTTTGTTTTTTGAAATTTCTGTCGTTACTCTTCTATTAATTTTTCCATGGTAACTGCAAGTTTTGAGCAACTGACACGAATTCAATGTCTAGAGTCTTCAAGTAACACATTTTTCATAAACATCAACCAGATTATTTTGAAAATTGTGAGGATATTTAAAAAATGATGACTTGGTTGTGACAAAAATTGAATAAATAAAACGACGGTGTGAAGCTGAAAAGTTGAACTATAAATTCGAGAAAAATAAACTAGCGCATAAAAACTGTGTTCGATTCATAGAAAATTGTAATCACCTTGGAAAAATTGAATGCGTCCATAGAAAAGGGGCCTAGGTGAAAAAAGGCCTAAGTGAACTAATGCCCTTTTTCAATAAATCGTGTAGTTCAATTGGGCAGGTCAAGAACACTAGAACATCTCACATTACAGCGCCATTTGGCGCCAAACGGCCGCAACAGGGGATCAAACATAACAGATCTGAAAAATAGTACATAGGTTCTACGACTTCCCAATGAGCTCCGTGATATCCGTGATTCTCCAGTGATTAGTGGCGTAGCCGGGGGGGGGGCCTCCAAGGCACCTGAAATTGAATGTAAAATATGCAGAAATGAGCAATTTTTCGCTTTCAAACACATTTTTTCGAAAAATTTTCGCTCGAGTAGTATTTTTACCTTCATTTTTATAAAATAGTCCTCTAATATCGGCAATTTTAAAAAAATACTACAATTTTCGACTTTTTTCCCTTGAGAATCTTACTTTGCCCCCCTCCCCCCTCGGGAAAAACCTGGCTATGCCACTGCCAGTGATTCTCTAAGTTGGTCATCGACTTCTTGATCGTGTGTTGCCGGTATTTTCTGTTATTTGAATGTTAAAGGTAAAAAAATGTCGCGAAAACCAGAGTTTATTCCTATGAAAAATAATGAAAAATGTTGCAAAGAGAACTGCCTTTCGAATTTAGTGTCACTTTCTGGATCGATTTTTTTATAGATTTTCAACGATCTCAAAAGAAAGCCAGGATACGTTCCTCAGTGGTAATATTTTCGAAGAAAAAGCGATTTGAATGAAAAAGAATCCGAAAAGCGGTAGGTAGTATTATTCGACCCAAGTATTCTTTGAAAACCTGATATTTATTTTTCGTGAACATTGACTTCCTTATGTCTATTTTTCATAAATAATACTGACTTCAGAGTATGTATGTGTATTTGTTCTTTTTCAGCGTTCGTTTTCTATTGAAAAAAAAAAAAACAAAAGTAGAAAATGTAATCCAAGAAAAAAGTACCTAGCTTCTGTCACATTTCTCAGTCCATATCTCCGCCAACATTTGACCTCAGCTCTTCATACTTTAGGATTACATAATAAGACTTCCAACTTCGTAACATAATATTAATTATTACTCAAATAATCATAACTCCCCTCGGCACTTATGCGATGCCCGAAAGGGTAGTTTCCGGTGCGGGATGCAGTGTCTTAGGGGCCACTTTGGCATGCGTGCATCGCCATACGTCCCACCACACCAAATAATTATGAGTAGATTACTAGTTATAAGTTCTCAAACTTTCAAACGCTTGTTTCTCAAAACGTCATTTTCGTACTTAGGCCCTTTAATAAACACATTCACTTATCAAAAACTTATGACAACCATTTTAAAAATATGAAAACTCGAGTAAAATAAATTATTACACTTAATTTGATATTAGGAGTTTTCAACCAACTCGAATACGAAGAATCAGGTTGATTCATGGCAAATAGTAATCATATCTTTCTTGTAAAAAAATGTTCAGAAAGCATGGGAAAATTATTTTTAAAATCTTAAATTTCGAAAAATTTAACAAAATTTAAAAATTGAACTTATTGAAATATCTCGGATGTTCCGACAATTCATGGAAGATTTTAGTAACCCGAAGAGACTATGATTAAAAGGTCAAGTGTCATAAAAATTAAAAAATCTCGAAACTCGAAACACTTTTCTTCGGGTGCCTTCAATTAATTTGCGTACAAAAATTTAACAAGATTAATAAAACGTATCAGTTACTTTCTGGAAATGAACTTGATTAAAAAATTTTGAAAAATTCCACCAAATTTTAAATTGAACTCAATTTGATACTGGGAGTTCTTAACTAACTCGAATACGAAATTTCAGGTAGATTCATTGAATAATTACATCGGTACGTGAAAAATGACTAAAGAGTTAGGGGAAGATAAAAATGAAAAATAAAATCTCAAATTTGAAAATTAGTCAAAACTGATAGTCGAAGAATCTGGAACTGAATCAAGAATCTGAATCCAAGTCCAAATTTTCAGATTCTGAATCATTTTTACCTAAATTCGGCTCTGTGATTCTGTATCTAGTTTTTGGATTCTGAATCTAAATTTGAAATTCTTTTCGCAGAATCTATCAACATTTCTGAATTGTCAGTTCCTTATTAATGTTTTTAATAGATTCTTTAGATTCGTCGTGAATCCTACAATCCTTTTTCCCGATTTCAAAATGAGAATCCAGATCCCGAAATTCGGGTTTTACAATACACTATTAAAACAAAATTCGAATCCGCGAATTTGTATTCGCCTGAGATTCTGGAATCCTCTTTGTTGGATTCGAATTTTCGGTTTCGAAATCATTCTAATACCGGGTTCAGATTTTCGGATTATAAATCACTTGTTCTAAATTCAGTTTATTGAATCCGTATCTTATTTTTCTAAATTTTCTTTCGAATTTCTTGCTACTTTGGTTGACCATAACACTACAGCATGCGCATTTAAAATTGAGCAAGATATATAAAAACTTGTAAGTCATTTTAGAGAATTGACTGAAAAAAAAAATTGAAATAATCTAAAAGTTAAAACAAAAAATAATAATAATAATAATAAAACTGAACTCTACTTGACATTGGGAGTCGTTAACCAATTTGAATATTAATGTTCAGCCTGGATCATGGAACTTTAGAATCACTTTGGAAAAATCACCAGAGTGCAATTACTAGCATTTAAAAAAATTGAAATTGATTTGATCTTGTAAGCCTCCATCAAACTCTAGTACAAAAATTTGGCTGAATTCATAAAGAATTGTAGTTACTTTAGGGAAATTATCGAAGAGCCATGACAGAAAAACTAAAAAAATCTCACTATTCAAAAAGTTGAACAATACTCGTATTGAAAACTGAACAAGAACTACCAGCTGAGAAACAAAACTGTCCCCTGATTTATGAACAATTGTGGTCTATGAAGTACTTACTCGTTCTTTTGCATGATGTCTTCTATAAGGAAGTATACTTTTCATGAGTGAAAAAGATAGTGTCCTCATCAGTCAGCCCCCCAAAGTGAATTTTGAAAAAGTAAATGGGGCAAAAATTTGTGTACAATTTGTGTTATTTGTGTACACCGGTTCTATAATTTGTGTACGTTCCCAACCCTCGCTAGGAATGATCAAAATGGGGGGGGGGGCTGGAGAAAAGAAATGCTAGCTCCCTCAACTCCAGATAGAGGTCTGAAGATGAGGGCAAAAATTTGTGAACAATTTGTGTATGTATTTTGCGAATCCAACTCTCTCAATGTGTGTACCCTTCCCTTCCCCTCTGTTGACGACACAAGATAGGTAACCTGTTAGGTTTTACCCCCCTCCCCCTCAAAGATGAGATAGAGTTCCGGAAATGGCGGCAAAAAAGTGTACAATTTGTGTACGTGGACGACACAAGATAGGTAACATGTTAGGTGCGCCCCCCAATTTGAGATAGAGGTCCGGAAAGAGGGGCAAAAATTTGAGTATAATTTGTCAACACAGGTCCCAGAATTTTTGTGCGTTCCCCGCCCTCCCTAGGAACGATCAAAGTTGCGGGGTGTAGCTGGAGCAATACTAGCCCCCCCCCCAACTTTAGATAGAGGTCCGGAAATGGAGGCAAAAATTAATGTACAACACTTTAGATCAACAGCAACCGGTCAAACAGGAGGGCTTTAGGCGTAATTATACGACAACAGACCATAATATTATGCAGACCCTCGGCCAACTTATTGAGAAAGCGAATGAATATAATTTCGAGGTGTGGCTATTACTTGTGGATTTCAACAAGGCCTCTGGCAGTCCATGGCAAAACAGGGAGTACAAAAGGAGATCACAGCTGTCCTGGAACACACGTGTAATAACACAGTAGCGTACATCAAGACAGAGATTGAAGGCAAACACTGCCCCATTGAAAGAGGCGTGAAACAAGGCGATCCATTATCTCCAAATCTTTTAATCTGTACCTTGGAACAAACTGTTGGAAAATTAGACCGGGAGGGAAGGGGCCTCAACATTTTTAGAAAAAATCTAACAAATCTAAGATTTGAAGATGATCTAGTCCTAACAGCGAAGAATTTTAATGAAATGAAGCGGATGGTGGATGACATAATGCAGCAAAGCGGAAAATTTGGTCTAACTATGAACTTGTCGAAGACAAAATTTATGCCAAATAGGGAGGACATGAATGAATTTTTGTTGAATGAGGCAAAATTGTCAAGAGTAGAACAATGCAGGTATCTAGGACAGACTATGAGATTTAAAAATAACATGGAAGGAATAGTAAGAGAGAAGATCTCCAATGCGTGGAAAGCCTTCCAGACAAATAAACCCATTTTGAAAAGTAAAATGAGAATATGACTAAAAGCGAAAATTTTGGAAAGTTGTGTGATACCGGTGTTGACCTATGGGGCCCAAACGTGGTCACTCACGAAAAAACAAAAGCAGCGTCTCACTAATACACAAAACGCAATGCTGAGGAGTATATTAGGATTCGGGCTAAGGGATAAAATTAAAATCAAAATTCGAGAAAAAACTGGAATTTAAAATATTGGGTATAAAATAAAAAAACTAAAATTTAAATACGCTGGCCATATGTCAAAAAGAGATCAAGAAAAATGAAGCATAAGGACCACAATTTGGACCCCGAAAGAGTACCGGAGAAATAGAGGTCGACCAGCAACACGCTGGATAAACGAGATCCTCTTCCTACTCGTGCCATGCTGGAGACGAGCAACAGCCAACAGGCAAGGCTGTAATAATTTTAATTTTATTGATATTGATATTTAGAGTAAAATTTAATGTAAATTTAATTTATAATATTTTTAATTTTAATAATTTCAATTTAATTTTTTTAATTTTAATTATTTTATTAATAATTTTAGTTTATTACAATAATTATAGAATTAATTTAATTTTTAATAAAATAATTACATTATTTATAATAATATTTTTGAAGGGCGGCGGAAACATATGCCCTACGGTAGGGTGGAATAGGTTGGTGACCTACGTGCTAGGTCCCTAAAAGAAAGGGACACGCTGTAAATCTTATTCAATGTTAACGTAAAAAAATATAATGAAGATGGTCTAGTGCGGAGAAATTTTTTCTAAAGTAAGTACAAATCAAAAAATTACCGCCCAGCCAGGTATACGTTTCAGTGCTGATTTATTCGGTTTATTTTTTTAATACTGGCTGCGATCGGACTATCCTTTAACTGGCCTCAGGTTAGCCTATCGAGGAGTCGCAATAAAATGTCTTCATTCTTGTTTGGGCCGCAATCGGAAAACTCTCGGAACAGGAAAAGGGGGTGGGCGATAAATATGAAAATTGATAGACATATGACGAGTCACACTTTAACGATAGTCGAATCATCTCTCACGGAGATTCGATACTTTATTACCTAACTCCTGTTTACAGTATTTCCCTTCGTTTATAAAATGTCGACAAGCCTCTCCAAACCACAAATTTCGCCGTTCAAAACACTCTGTGTATTCAGTGCACACTGCAACGTCTTTAAAGTAGAAATTCATATTCATTTGCAGTATTCTTGACCGCTGAAGAAACGATAATTACGTCCTACGGTTGAAGGCAATCCCCTTTTTACGGCTGAAAACGGAGTTCTGCAATTTCGAAGCCTTTTATACGTCCTTAGCCGGTTAAAAATATGGTAGTTAGCATTCAGAACGTAAACATTTTCAATTTCCGACGATGCAGAAAGTAAACGAGGCGAGTTATTTTTATTTCAATTAAAACGAATCGAATTCGGCCGAACTCGCAGCTCCGTGATACCTCGCATTTAACTTTACGCCCCCTTAAATAGGGAAAATACACGGATTTGTTTTCATTTGCCGTAATAATTTCCGTAATTTATTATGTGTTCAACAAAAACGTCGCTTAAATGTCGCGTTAAAATATTTAAGAACGACCGCGCGGTTTTATTAATTTTAATTTTTTTTGTTAGATATTTTATTTTTCGTGTAATTAAGATTAAAAGACGTCGTTGTCGAGTTAATTTGCATGAAAAAATATTCCGTTGTAAAAAAAAATTAAGTTTTTGTTTCCATTTTTCTCCCCCGTCGCACGTACTTTAAATGCGTTGAAGGGGGCATATAATGTTGTTAGTATTTCACCCAAATAGCCTTATTAACATTTTTTACGAGATTATTATACGAATTCTGTTATTCACTCTGTTTAATTAACTGAGAGAATTTGCTTCAAAATCATTTTTCCTCGGCGAGAAAGCGAGCTCGGTGTTAATGACCCGGTTGATGGCGAGTCAATTACACGGCGTGGTCGATCGTCGTCCCAATAATTGTCGGTCATATCCAAATCTGTGACTAAAATTCGAACCACGATTGAAGTTTCACTAGAGTGAGAGGCAACAACCACGCGGCCACATCTCGGTCCCTTGAATTTACCACTGGATAGTGAAAATGAATTCAGCAAAGCCACCGGAGTTGGGGGAGGCAGCAGCCCCTCCGCCACTCGTGAAGCTGTGGCAGTCGTATTATTTTGCCCCCTCAGTTTCAATATAGGAAATTATGAGAATGAGGGAGCTCGCTTATGCAAAACGGGATGTAATCAGTCAAATACACTGGACGCCCATTTTCCTTCAAACCAGAGGAAGATAGAAGATTTTTTTTTTGAAAAAATTTTTGTGACCACAGCTGTGACAGGTGGTATGCAAAGGGCTCTAGTAACAAGTGTTAAGTAAATTAATCTTAAATGGAATGCTCCATGTCTGGAGTTGCATTAAAACTATGCGGACAGTATAAACGATCTTCCCTTTGAGCAGCAGCTTATTACTCCCCGAATGGTTCTGTTGTCAGCAATATTAGTATCACAGGTGCACTTACATATTGTGGCTTCTTGACACTTCTTCCGACTAATCATGCTATTAAAATTGTACCCCCCCCCCCATCCACAAAACTTGCTCATAAATTCATAACTTCATAAGCAAATGATTTTACTGTATGAGCGCGTTGTCCGATCAATATAGGATCAAGAAGGATCTCAAACTGTGAGACGCTGAAGTTTGGTTTCTTATGGGGTCAAACAAATTCTTCCCCCGTTGACGGAGGACAAGGGAAAAGGTCCAACATGAAAATTTTAAATATATGAGAACACATTGGATAAACTACCGAAATAGAGGTTTCTGAAATCGCTGTCTACAAATTTCTGTCAAATTTTCGGTTTACCTCCCATTGGGCTATTAAAAAAGAAATTTTATCTTCTGAATGAACGAAGTTAACTTAATTTGACCCAGCTAACAAATTATCAAGGGATATTATTAGTAAGTTTTTGTCAAGTAAAATACAAATACTTTGAGGAAATTTGAACTTTTCCCCCTCTCCGCCGGACACTAGATCAAAATGGGCAAAATCGGCTCGGCCAAAATAATTAAAAACTTTACAGGAAAAAACTGTCGCATTATATCTCCTCCCCCCCCCCCTCAGACATTCCGCAGACAGTTAAGAAAAAATGGAATAGAACTTTTCTTATATTGATTCGCAGAAGGAGCAATTTTAGTTTGACACATTTTCTCCTGAATTCGATAGTTATTGTTGTTTCTGCAAACAACCAACTTTGAAAATCTTGAATACCCTACAAAGATATTAGCAAAGCGCCTAGGGACTGAGGGTCATTTATGGTAACTCAGCGCAGCTAATATCAACGGTATTCCGAAAAAATGTTTGATGCCTATTTTTCTTCCATTGCTGTATTTTTAATATAATTTTCCTGGGTTATATGTTGTGACATGGTGTGGTGGGACTTATGGCGATGCACGCATGCCAAAGAGGCCCTGATGACACCGCACCCCCAGCACCGGAAACTACCCTTTCGGGCATTGCATCAGTGCCGAGAGGGTGTTGTGACATAGTACGTTACTTGTATGATGAGATTGAAAAAAAGAAGACAAGTCTGAACCAACTAGGAACACTGTTGTATCTACATAGGGCTTATGAGAGAGGTTGAAGGCATAACATTCCTCCTTTTGCAGTTTATCAAGGAAAATTCTCTCAGCAAAATGAGAGGTAGCCATGGGGTAATGACCCAAAATTCAAATAATAGCAATAACACAATTTCGACGATACAAATAAATCCAATTTCCATCATCCAAGAAATGTCTATCTCTACCAGTCGCAACCGAAGAAGAGGTGCATGGGGGCTAATGCACCCCAAAATTCTCAAAAAAATAGGTACCATAAGCTTACAAGTTGACGACTTGACAAATGAAATAAATTCGATATGGAAACAGAAATGTTTAATTCTAGCACCCCGTAAAGAAAATTTCTGGTTGCGCCACTGCTCCTACCTAAATCTGCATATGCAATTTGTTGTACACAGGACAGAAGAACACATCGCAATCTGCCTGCTATCTGGTTGTTAGACTTCTCGACACGTGTTAATAAAATTGCATACTTGAAACGCCGTAAATACGTATCCAACGTTTATTGACAATATTATTTTTGAAGGTCCGCGCTAGCGAGATAAGGATTGTCACCCATATTACCGAATTTTGGGTGTATACTGAAATTCAGTTAAGGGAGCATGGGGTTGTTTGGAATACTGGAAATGCTTGAAACAGCATCTTTTTCTTCCAAGTCCTTCGCCGACAGTCACATAGCAAGGCTATTCATAGGCATTGTACGTACTTCTTTGAAAATTTTGATTTGAGAGTTCAGAGCTTACAATTATGAGCTATCTACATTTTCTTTTCTTTTTCTTTTTTATTCACAGCCGCTTAAAGTTTAAGTGCGACATTTAAAAATAAACGTTGCATATTAGAGCCTAGATGAAGATCAGTAAACTGAACAAAGTCTCCTTTGGTAGACTTGTTCTGCCTTCGATAAGTCACCCACTAGTTTGCCCACCAGGGGGCATGCGCCTCCGTCACCCTTTTCCATCTTCGCATATCCTGCATTACGCTGGCTCGATTTGGTCTGACTGCTCGCATTATCTCATCCAATCCATTTTATAGACTACCTTCCCTTCCTCCTTTTGATCTCTCAAGGTATCCAGCTGGTAGCCGCCGCGTTCCATTCGTTGTTGTTTCCCCGACACATAATGCCCAGCATATTTAAATTTTAGTTTTTCAACAGTGTAGTTTACATCCGTTAGACTCATTTTTTTAACTCAGTTTACCTTGCTCACCTTGTCTTTCAGTTTTGAATTCAGGATACTCCTCATCATTGCAAATTGGGTAACTTCCAAATTTTTTTTTCATTTTCACTGTGAGTGCCCAGATTTGGCCTCCATATGTTAAGACGAAGAATACGACGCTGTTTAGGACCTTCATTTTTGTTCGTGTGCTTAATTTACTTTTAAATATTTGTTTAATTTGCTCAGTAAGCTTTCCAAGCATTTGAAACCCTCGTAGAAATTTCCTTTTCCCGTCTATTTTTATTGAAACTCATCAGTTGCCCCAGACATTTGTATTCCTCGACTCTCCCAATCTTGTATTTTCCCGCACGCATCCCCCCCCCCTTCTGCCCCTTTTGACATAATTTTCGTTTTAGAAGAATTAATTATCAAACCCACTTTCTCGCACTCCGTTGTTAGCTCGCTGAGCATGTTTACTTACCACCTCCTTTTTCTTTTTCCAAACAAAATTATATCATCAGCAAATCTTAAGTTTGTGATCATTTTTCTGTTCATTCTAATGCCTTTCCCTTCCCAGCCCAAGCACTATTAAAAATATTAGGAGACAGGGTCACCCTGCCTCACTCCGCGTTCGACCGGAAATTCCTCCCCTCTTTTATCCAAAACCACTTTTACTGATTCATTATCGTATAAGTTTGTTATAATATTCAGGAACTTTTCTGGAATATCCTGTTTTCTTAAAGCTTTGAACATGCTATCGTGGAAGATGGAATCGAAAGCTTTTGAAAATCGACAAATATGCAGTGCAGCTCAATTCCGTAGTCCCTCACTCTTTCGAGACTTTGGCTTAGTGTTAGTATATTTGTCTGATCTATTGTTGAGTAGTTTCTTCGGAATCCTGCCTGGTCAACTGGTTGGTTAAGGTCAAGTAATTCGTATATTCTATTTCTGACGAGTTTCGCAAATAGCTTTCCAATATCTGATGCTCAGCTAATCGGGCTCTAGTTGTTAATATGCTCCCGGCTGCCTTTTTTGTGCAAAAGAACAATTTCCGCATCTGCCCACTGCGAAGGTACAACTCCATTCTCTAGAATTTTATTGAAGAGGACTGTAAGGGGGTTTACGATTGACTCCGATAGCATTTTACTTGTTTCGTTGCTTAACCTGTCCGGACCAGCTGCCGTTTTTGCTTGTAATTCTTTGATACAGTTTTCTATTTCGCTTTTGAGAACATTAGGTACCTCCTCTTTATTTATTATTTTCTCCATTTCCGTCCTTGCGACTTCCATATATTTCTTACGGCTACCTTCCCTCCCATCCTTATATAAGTCTCTGTAGAAATTGGTCGCCTCAGTTACAATTTCATCTCTATCATATGTAACTCCTCCTATCGTTCTTCTGATTTTTGTCATCGAATAGCATCCTTTGCCTGTTTCCTTCTTTACTAATTTAGTCTAGCCACTACTCTCTATTATGTCTTTCACCTTCTCGAAATCGTATTTACGTATGTCTTCGCGGATACACTTTTTATTAGTTTATTAAGTATAGAGGCAAATCACTCCAAAAATCAATTTACAATTTATTAATAAATTGGAAGACTAATCTCCTCTGCTTTACCAGTTTTTATAGTTTGTTTAGTTCCAAAAGTTCTATCGAGTGTTTATGCCCCCTTCCTCTTCTTAGCGTTTCTCTTCTCTCTATCAGATCTGTTGTCTCCCTACTTAATTTGTCGTCCGTGTTGGCCTTATTTTTTGGTTCACCGTAAATACTTTCGACCAGCCTAACTGCCTCTCCTAACGTGTCGTAAAGCTCCTGCGTATCGTCCTGGCCATGATTGTAAAATTTTGTAGATTTTAGCGTTTTCCTCAGAAGCACGTTTGCTTCTGCTCTTACATGGACCGGGATGATCATCTTTTGTGAGGTTGTTGTTTCCTGCAATTCCTGTATTTGAGTCTTTTTGGGATTCTTATTTTGTATCTACCCACCCGAAGGGAATGTGCAGTATGGGAGTATTTCGTTATCTGTTACTAAGCGCAAATGGCTAATATCTACGGGGGGAGGGGGCTCATTAAGAAGTGACAAGTATCAAAATAATTCTAAAATTATTTTGCTAGTAAGGTTCTTTCAGTTTTCTGTTTTCGAGAGCATTGTACTAAGCGTTGGAAAATACACCAGAATCACCTATTGAAATACGTAATACAAAATGACTGTTGCACAGTATAATATTTATAAAAATGGCCCAAGTCTATCCAAAGTTCTTGAAATTTCTCCGATTTGTGGCTCTCCAGTATCATTTTTCTGCGGATTCAGACTGGCAACAAGCAACGTCTAACTTGACTGGAGCTAGAGATCAAAGAGGCTGAAAACTTGAAACTTCAGCGGGACCTAGCCTACTTCGGTGTAAAGTTGCTCAACGTACGTACAAAGTCGAACCGTCGGCTAGTTTAGTGATCTTCAGCACTTCGCTGTTAATCCCATTCGGACAAATAAAGAACGATAAAATAAAGACGACTGGTTTCCTATTTTCACGAATTCGCGAGTGAGATGATTTATGCTTCGAAACCTCGTTCGCCCTCCTGCCAGTAACATAAAGCATTATTCGTACACGAACTGGATACACGATTTCCGAACAAAAGATCCGTCAGTCGATGGAGCAGTAACGTACCTCGCATGACTTATCTATCAGCTAACTTTCACATAAATTGGTTGGCGGTCGTTCGAAGTAGAAAAACAGGGAATTAATTTATCCAGTAGAAAATCGGACAGAAAAACGACTGCAGCCGGTGATTTATGAAAGTTATATCTTTTATATTTTCGAAGCAACCCGAATAAAATTCCAACTTATTTATCATTATCGGGTTCGCCAACCTAGTGAGTCAATTGTAGAAAGAAAGAATACACGTGTAACGTTGGTAAAAATAGAAAATGCTATATATTCGTATGTGTTCGCGGTCACTGAAGAAACGAAGAAGCATTCGATAGTCGCTCATCAATTTCGTCCACGTCCTCGAGTGAAACGAAGTTCATTACGTGTCGAATAAACTCGCATTTAACACGGGTAGTCTACATGTAAAATATATCGTCTCGATAGAGAATCTAGTAGTTCAGCCCCAAATCTATCAGTCCGAAAATCTACTCTATGTACCTTGAGCTGCCAAGATCCGAGAACTGGTCGTGCTTACGTGTTCAGCGTGTGCAAGATTTGAACATCGCCACAACAAAAGGTGGATTTTATCTGCAGCAGCGAGAATAGTGAACGATTACTGAGAGAAGTGAATACGGTTCTACAACAAGATAACGAAAAACTAGAGAAGAAATTAGACGCAATGGAGCAATACACGAGGCGTAACAATATATTGTTACACGGAATTCCGGTGACTTCAAAAGAAGTAACTGACGACATAGTTATACGGTATGCTAAAGCAGTAGGTCTTCCACTTGCTCATACAGATATTGATATTAGCCATCGTCTGCCTAAACGAGACCCGAATAACACGAACCCACCAGCAATTATTGCTAAGCTGACGAGAAGATCGGTGAAATACCGCCTAACATCGCTGTCGAAAGATAAGAAGAACGTCTCGCTCCAAAAGCTAGGATTCCCATCCAATAAGTCGTGTTATATAACAGATCACCTGACACAGAAAAACGCGGAACTATTACAAAAGGTGAAAAAGATAGCAGCAGACAACCAATGGAAGTTCGTATGGAGTAAAGAGGGTAAAGTTCTCGCTCGAAGATCGGTCAATGCTCCAGTGGTACATATACAAACTGAAACAGAGGCCCACCAAGTTTTAACGACATTGAATGCAGAGAGTGCTGAAATATCGCCGAGGACAGCAGTCAAGAGAGATGCAAAAGATATCGATATCGAAGGAGCTGCTTCCTCCTCTTAAATTAGGTTTATTTTTTTATATTATTTTTACTCTTATCTTTTCCTATTACGGCTCATACTGTGGAGTCCTACATTTGAAGATCTGTGCCTGCCGCCAGTTGGAACGAATGTTTGCCTGTTATTTCTTGAAGACTGTGTGCCTACAAATCTGCGGGTATGAGTATGACATGTGTAGAAGTTTGAACTGGTTTGAGACCGGTATGTATGTTGGCGTGAATAGGTTCCGTTCTTGTTTTAGCATGAGTGGTATTGTGAATCAGCTGGGTAACCTATGTGTGTATGTTTTGTGTATGTGGGTGTATGTTTGGTGTGTGTGTGTGTATATGTATGTAAAGTCCCTCTGCTTGAAAGTACTCCGCTTACTATAACTCGATACCGGCTCAGCTGGCTGCCACATCCCCGTCGTCCCTGCCCTTGCCCTCTTGTTATTATGAGCGGTTTTCATTTCCATTTTTTCTTATTTTACAATCTCTTCAAACCTTGGATTAAATGAAAACAAAGGAATTATTAATACTATATCAAAATGTCCGGGGTCTACGTACGAAATTAATTGAGCTTAACAACTCAGTATTAGCTATTCAATACGATGTGATCATTTTGACTGAGACTTGGTTACATGGAGGAATCTGTAACGGAGAGTTGCTTGATGATCGCTATACGATTTATAGAACTGATCGCAATTATTCACTCGTAGCCACGACTAGAGGAGGAGGCGTTTTGATCGCCGTTAAAAAGTCTATACATTCTTACCCAGAACTTCTACCTTCCGCTATTACTCATTCTGATAATTACTTTGAACATCTCTGGATAAAATTATCACTTCCTAATCGCCCTGGGTTACTTATCGGTGCAGATACTCCAGTTCAACATTACCGAAACTTTTACGATGCTATTTTGGAACATCAGCATGGGAACCCCGGAGAAATATTAATTATGGGTGATTTCAATATACCGGATTTCAGGGTTATTGGTCATCGTGTTTCGATTAAATGCAGTGATCTGACCGAATTCATTCAGCTAGCTAACATGTACTCACACAATTGCATACTTAACCAATATGGAAAAACTCTTGACATAGTCATTGGAACCTTACAATCTATTAACGTACAACAGACCGAATCCATAGTTCCAAATGCTGACATTCATCACCCACCCTTGAAATACAGATTCCTAATGCCGCTTTCTTTACAGTTCAATCATACTTGGCTTGTAATAGGAAGGACGAACTTAATTTTCGTAAAGGTAATTTCCTTGCCCTTTATTACAGATTACGGGATCAAAATTGGGAGAATGTTCTCCAAACCACAGATGTAGATTCAGCTGTAGATATATTTGACAGCATAATCAAAACGATACTACAGGACACAATACCTAAAAAATCCAAAAACTTTCAAAGAAATTTTCCTCCCTGGTTTACAGGTTCGCTGATACATAAAATTAAACTTAAAGAACAAGCTAGAAGGAAACTAAGAAAACATCCTGATAATATTTATTTTTTACAACGGTATCGTGCACTGCGCAAAGAGAGTAAACGTCTCATCGCTCTTGCCCGGCAAAACTTTGAAAACAACATTGAAAATAGTATGTTGCAGGATCCAAGAAAGTTCTGGAACTATGTATCTTCTAAAAGAAAAGGTCCAGGAAACAGTCGAGTTTTTAAATATGGGAATGAAATTCTAACGACCTCTGAAGAAATCGTAGGAGCATTTGCCAGACACTTCTCCTCTGTATACTCCCAACCAAATAATAATCCAATGCAGTCATCAGCCCATCACAATAAGCTCTCAATTGATGTTAAAAGGATTAGCGCCCATGACATTATGGTGGCACTTCGGCGACTTCCTCCAAAGACAACCGTTGGACCGGATGGTGTGCCCCAATTCATTTTTAAGGCCTGTAAAGACTTTTTGATAAATCCACTCGAGCATATCTATAATTTGATAATAAGCAAAGCAACGTACCCCTCCGCATGGAAGATAGCCAAGATTATACCTATTCCAAAATGTAATCATAACTACGAAATCGTTAAATACAGACCTATATCCCTGCTTCCCATTGCAAACAAAATTTTCGAAACCATTCTATATGACAAAATATACGATCAAGTAAAATATGCATTAATAGACCAACAGCATGGCTTTATCACTGGAAAATCCATTCTTACCAATCTAACTAAATTCGTTGATTTTCTGTCTTTTACTATCGATTCTGGATTGCAAACAGACGTTGTCTACACAGATTTTCAGAAAGCGTTTGACAGGGTCGACCACAAAATCCTACTTGCGAAGCTTAAACAGATTGGATTTTCGGTGACATTAGTGCGTCTAATGGGATCATATCTTCAAAATCGGACTCAATATGTACAGTTCGGGGGATGAAGTCTGCACCATTCGTGAGTATGTCTGGGGTGCCACAAGGATCTAATCTCGGACCTCTCTTATTTAACGTTTTCATAAATGATATTGACGAAACTATAAAGAATTCTGAGTTTATTTTGTACGCTGATGACCTTAAAATATATAAAGTTATTCAATCGTTTACAGATGTTACTCTACTGCAGAGAGACCTCGATGCTTTCACTCGTTGGTGTGATCAAAACAATTTATCTTTGAACTTAAATAAATGTGTACAAATCTCATACACTAGAAAGAAAACACCACTGCAATATAATTATACGTTGAAAACTCATAAACTCGAGGTTGTAACTGAAATCAGAGACTTGGGTGTAACTATGGATTCTGCTTTAACATTCACTTCCCATATAACAACAATGCGTAACAAAGCAAAATCCATGCTCGGCCTAATTTTTCGTTTTTCATCATCATTCTCGCGCTACGAAACTCTGCTCATTCTCTACTACGCGCTGGTACGGTCTCACCTTGAGTTCGCCTCACCTATTTGGCATCCCGCTCAACAAGGCATAAGTCGATCCTTGGAACAGATACAAAAACGATTCCTTCGATACCTTTATTTTAAAATGTTTCAGTACTACCCACACGACATAACTTATAACGAAATTCTTTCTGGATTCCAAATTCAATCTTTAGCGATTCGTAGAGATATAGCATCAATCCGATATGTCCATGATCTCCTAGTTAACAAAATTTCTGACCCATATCAGTTATCAAAACTTAATATTACGGTGCCGCGTCCCTCGCAGAGGAATTATAAACTTTTTAAAATACCTTTTTGTCGGACTGAAATATTCAAAAATTCGCCTACAGTGAGGGGCATGAGGTTAGTCAATGACTTACTACAAATGGACCCTACTATCGACTTTCTCGACCCTGCAGATAAACCCCGACTTATACGGGTTCTGAAATCTCTTCGTTGACCCGCACGGCTTGGAGCAGTAGGGGCAGGGGCGGTGAGGACCCGAGATGTGAATAAGATGCAACAGCATGAGGCGGAGTATAATCAAGCGAGTGTGTGTGTGGGGGGGGGTGTATGAATGAATGAATGTATGTGTGTAGGTTAATGAGGATGAGTGTGTCCGGGGATCGTATGGGTGTGCGGGTGTGTGTATGTACGCGTGCGAGTGGTGTGAGTGGTGCGCGGCGGGCCACAGGAGGATTTTTTTTTTTTTTTTTCTTTTTTCTTTATTATGTATTATTATTATTATTATTATTAGTTTATTAACATTATTATTTTTCCTTTTTAATCATCACTATACTTATTGTTTTTTTTTCTTGTTTTTTTCGTTTTTTTTTTCTTTAGTGGTTTGTTTTTTTTTGTTTTGTTTTTTGTTTGTTTTGATTATTATTTTTTATTATTTCTTTTTTTTTCTCTCTCTCTTCTTAATTTTGTTTTAATTTTTCATGCTCTCCCCTTCCCTGTAACTGGCCACCTGGCTGTTGGAAAGGGGAGCAAAATATACAAATTATTATTATTATTACTTCTCGCCTGTGGTGCATACAACGTTTTTTATCATACACACCTAAAAAGTGTACTGAAAAAAATCATAGGATTCTTCATGTCAGTATTTTCTTTCCCGTTTTGGTTACTTTTGCTCCCGGTTACCCTATTGACGAAATCGGGCAAAATTCAGCTCTTGGTTGTAGCGGATTTTCAGTTTTCCGCTGCGAAATTATGAGAATCAACGCAGCGTTTATACAATTCTGCAGTGTTACACTGCGATATGAGCAGATCTAACAGCAGACCTCAAGAGTTGTCCGCTGCGGATTTTGAAATGATTCCGCAGAGTACACATAGAGACAGCAGCGTTACGCAGCGATTTAAAACAATTGTCCACTACACTGCTGATGCGGATGATGAAACTTAGCAGCATTCAGCAGTTAAATGTTGGATAGTATACAGCAGCGTTTCATTTTACTGCGACTACGTAGCGGAACGCTGCGGATAATTCAATTTTTTCAGCAGCTAAGGTTTATATCAGAATGAAACAATGGCTTGTAGCTACGGGTGATGTTACCTTCAGGCTTCAAGGTTGTCGCCAAGTCGGCGCCTTTAGATAAACGTTTGCGGCTTAGGCTATCCGGTTCGATGTGTGTCTACAAACTATCTCACAGTTTCTGTTTCCAACTTCCAAGTTAGCAGTTGCGCGTTGCGTTTTTGAGTTCAGTTCGGAATTTTGTATTGAGAAGGTAATTTACTGGTAAGCTATGTCATCTAGTCATTTAATGTAATATTCAATTAGTAGTTATTGGAGAATAATTATTTACAAGCGATAGAAACAGCGTTTGCATGCGAAAAACGACAAGTCTAGAAATCAAACGGAATGCACGCGAAATAAGGCGCACAAATTTAAATGGTCGGACCTGTATGTTGTCGCATGTATGAATGGTACTTGCAGTGTTCCATTTTAGTTGTTCTCTTGGTACCTCCAACTTCAGGGTACTCAACCCTCTCATACTTCAGGTACCAGGTCGCTACTGTCATCAACCACTGCCACTGCCGCTCCAACAACTAGTGTCATGTGCTGGACTGTCAGCCTCAACACCCAGTGCCAGGTGCTCGACTGTTATGAACTTCTGCCACTGCATCTCTTGGCTGTGGCTCTGATCACTCTCGTCTGCAGCATGTGCAATACAGGGATATTTCCCAGAATGTTTTCAATCAAAAATACGAAAAATGTGAGCCCCCCCCCCAGTCCAAAGAAAAACAGTAGAAAGAAAAGAGAAATCAAATCAGGAATTTTTCGGGAAACGCTTAATATTATCTGGAAATTTAGAATCACTACTGAAAAACCAACCAATGTGATGGACAACCAATATCTGACCAAAAACCAAACTGGTATATTAGCCCGAACTGACAATCCAAAACTGAGAAAGAGCCTTAAAGTTTCCAACATCCTAAAACTGAAGTGATTGTCGCTTTTTTTCTTTTTTTAAATAGCTGATTATTGTCGCTTTTTTTCCTTCCCTGTTTCATTTTCGCGTGAACCACCCTTCTTTTTCGCATGATGAAAAATCACACCCCTAATTATTCAATGGATGAATCAGCTTGGGTGTGGGAAAATTCCGAAAATGCTCTCTAGGCTGGTTCTACTTGACTTTTTGTACCCTGTGTTTCAAAACGCGCACGCATGTTGGGGGGGGGGGTCGCGAATTTCATAAGTGATAACCTGTCTTGAAGGTTCTGTATGTGTGGAAAGTCAGTAACATTCATTCGAACTATTTCAAGAGTCTTAGAAAATGTTCATATTTTGTACACATCTCTGTCAAGAAGGTCCACTTGGTCTTGTCGGTATGAAGTCGAGGGGCGGGGGTCATACTAGACCGAATTACCTTTTGAATGAGACCTTAACCAGCTGTGTAACGTTACTGAAAGATATTTTTTCAGTAAATCAAAACGACAAAAATTACGATTATTCAAGTTTATGCTCCCACACTGGGTTCTGACCAAGACGAAATTGATCGGTTCTACAACCAACTTAATGAAACGATACAAAACGAAAGCGAATGGGCCACAATAGTGATGGGCGACTTTAATGCGAAAGTTGATACCGACTACTTAAATAGCGCTAGCGTAGGTCAATTCACGATGGGTCTAACAAATGAAAATGGTACCAAATTGATAGAATTTGCTGAACAAAATAATAGGAGAGTAGCTTCATCCTTTTCTATGAAAACATTTTCTAGGAAATGGACGTGGGAGTCTCCAGATAGCCGTACAAAAATTGAAATAGACCACCTTCTGGTTAACAAAATTAACATTGTCAAAAACATAAAAATCTTGAACAACTTTTGCTTCTCCTCGGACCACAGGGTGGGAAGAGGAAACCTTCAAATCCCACTGAACCAGCAATATAAAAACAAACAAAAGAGCAATAGGAAGAGCAAAATGGTTATACCGGTCCACAAATACCAAATAGCAAATGAAATTATGGCAAAGGAACTAAAAAAAAAGGTTGAAAAAATCAATCAACTGCAAGACATGTATAATGCTTTGGAGGAAGCTATACTATACACAGTCAGAAAAGTAGGGATAGACAGAACCAAGATAAAAACTGACGACAAACTTTCCGACGGCACAAATAAGCTCCTGGAAAAAAGAAATGAACTAAATAGAAAAGCACAAAAAACCACCTTAGAAAGGACTGAACTCAGTGAAATAACAAAACTGGCTAGGAAGAAAATACGCCAAGATATTGTAAAATACGATGAAACTATAGAAACAAAAATAATTAGTAGTAGCAGCTCAACAAAATTAGCAAAAAAACGGTCACAAAGGGGAACGCCCATCTTCATAAAACTGAAAAACGAGGACGGTATAACTAAATATGGGAGAGAGGAAATTTCGGAAATAGCGACGACCTTCTATAGAAACCTTTATAAGGACAACAAAAACATTGACGATAGCCTATGGACGTGCAAGACGAATAAAAATGACCCAACACCACCCTTCCTAAAGGAAGAAGTAGCCAAAGCACTAAAACTAAACAAGGGCCCAGCCCCGATGAAACATTGAAAATACTATCGGAAATTCTGCTAGGACCTTTAAAGACTCTATTTAACCAGGTACTGAAACTAGGAATCACTTCCTCAAAATGGAATATCTCAGAAATTATCCTTCTACACAAAAAATGAAACAGGGCGGAAATGACGAATTATCGACCGATTAGCCTATCGTCAAACTTGGGAAAACTCTTTATGAAAGTACTGAAGAACCGTATTTATAAAGTGTTAGACGAACAACAACCAGTCGAACAAGGGGGCTTTAGGTGTAACTGCACAACAGTTGACCACATGCTAACCCTAAACCAAATTATTGAGAAAATGAAGAATGGTTGCTCTTCGTAGACTACAACAAGGCATTCGACTCCGTATACCACAATAAGCTATGGCAGTCCCTGGCAGACCAAGGGGTACAAAGGGAGGTTATAAATGCCCTAATATATCTGTACAGTCACTCAACAGCATACGTAAAAACTGATATTGAAGGTTCCCACTTCACAATTAAAAGAGGAATAAAGCAAGGTGACCCATTGTCTCCAAACCTCTTTGATTGTATACTAGAACAGATTTTCAGGAAATTGAATTGAGAGCGAAAGGGTCTCAAAATTATGGGCAAAAACGTATTAAATTTGAGATTCGCGGACGACATTGTACTTGTGGCAAAAAATTTCAATGAAATGGTGGAGATGGTGGAAGACCTAAAATATCACAGCGAAAAATTTGGTCTATCTATGAATAGGTCAAAAACAAAATTCATGTCAAACAGAGAGGGGGCAAACGAATTTTGGCTCGACGGGGAAAAAGTAACTAGAGTAGACGAATACAGATATCTAGGACAATCTACGAAATTTATTATTAACATGGACGGTATCATGGAGAGAGGATCTCAAATTCGTGGAAAGCCTTCTGGGCACACAAAACTTTCCTGAAAAGTAAAATGAAAATCCAGCTAAAAACGAAAATTCTAAACAGCTGTGTAATGCCGGTATTAACATACAGACAGATGCAGCGTCTTATCAATACCCAAAATTCAATGCTCAGAAATATCCTACGTTTTAGACTAAAAGATAAAATAGAAATAAAAAACATTCGAAAACAAACAGGCGTTAAAAGCGTAGGATATCAAATCAAAAGACTGAAATTTAAATACGCTGGGCACATGTCTAGGGGTAATCAAGAAAAATGGAATTAAGTGACAGTTCTTTGGACTCCAAGAGAGTATAAAAGAAAAAGAGGGCGCCCAACAACACGCTGGAAAAATGAGATCCTCAACGTAATGGGTCCATGCTGGACTCGCACAGCATCCAACAGGAAAGCCTGGAAAATGGTGACGGAAACATATGCCCTGCGGTGGGCGGAGTAGTTCAG
The DNA here is from genome assembly GCA_031841125.1 of Acanthococcus lagerstroemiae. NCBI lineage: Eukaryota > Metazoa > Arthropoda > Insecta > Hemiptera > Eriococcidae > Acanthococcus > Acanthococcus lagerstroemiae. The sequence goes on along the minus strand of CM063110.1, from coordinate 62,080,382 downwards.
TGGCTTACGTGTCTGTGCCCGTAAGGGGTAACACATGTAACCCACAACCTGTTCAATGTTCAATTATTATTATTTCTTCTTCCACCGCCAGAATCATACGTTCACAAATGTTAAAATTATTTTATTTTATATTTTATTTTCTCTCTGAACATTTCTTCCGGAATTCATTTCTAGAAAATTCCTTCGAGGCGTGTCCCCGGAGATAATTTGGAAGGAAAAATGATTTGAGCGTGCCGCGGGGCTTTGGTCTCAGCCAGTTATGTTCAGATTCTGTCTTTTGTTTCCATCTAATTCGACTAGACTACAAGTAACCTTCTCCGAAAATAAGTCACTCAGTCGTGAGCTATCCCTCGAAAATAGGACCGCGTAACCCATTATTTGCATCATGCTTCCAATCAGAACTGTGGGATTTGAATAACGAATCAGGCTGGCAGCTGCTCTACATTCGATCATCAACAATGGTGACACCGATAACAATGTTAAACGAGAGAGGTATGTTACCGGCTCACCGCATTAATTTGCTTCGCGATATTACAGCTCGCTTTAATGAAATTAGCTGAATATGTAAAATCGCTCGACACACGTGCTGCTGAGTAGCTGCGTGCTCTCGCATCGACCGGCGCTCCTCAATGTATCCGCTTAGCTGAATGCATAAACGATGAGCCGGCGAGAAAATAACCCGAGTAAGACCTTCTAAAGCAATTCCAGGTAAATTCCTTAAATTGACTGCTTAAGCAACTCGTGGGCGCGCGCGGTTTTCGAGTTACATCATGCGTGGTCGAAGAAACCGAATTAATGGGAAATCTCGTATTTGTCGACCCCGAGTGCCTCACCCTCGTTCCCACCTTAATTAATCTTTGATCCTCGTTATCTCGATGGTCGAAAATTCGCTTTCAAAAATTCATACTTCGCTTCGTAATCGAGGTACTCATGTACTCCGCAGCGCATATAAAATGCGATTCCCACTCACGTGCGAACCGTAACGTAATTCGACGAGCTGTGATCAAAGAGCGACTATTAATTGCCGAACAGGTATACGAACGGAGACGTTATACAAATTGATTATCGTGCCAGCGGTGAGAAACAGCGTAGCGTAATTTTCTGCGGATCAAGTTTCGAAATTTGGAAGATTTGTGTCTTCCCGTATCCGGGCTATGGTTGCGATACGAGGAGTAACAGAGCGAGGCGACGTAGTCGAGAAAAAAAGAGAAAAAGAAAAGTCCGAACGTGACAAATGTAACCGTAAATATAATTTCGGGTCGGATTTTTTGTTTTCTGGCATCTGCACGATAATCGCATCACGCAGCCAGAACGGATTCGCTGACACATTTCTAATTTACCCGGTCGTCGGAACTGCACCGAATGTGGTGCTAACGGCGAATTTTTGTAATATTTCGCAGAATAAATTCGCGACTCGACTCCGTTGATTTATGAAGATAAAGTTCTATTTTGAAACAGCTTTTTAAATGCGATTATAGTTGTCTTTGCTCGGTGCAACTGATCTTGAACTTTTATTAGAAGCGATCGGCGATCACGGTATTTCCTTACGGTGACCCTCTTCTCTCCAGTGCACATTCACTCTCCTTTTTCTTCCACGGTCGACCAGGCAGGACATCCTTTCAGTTACACTTCATATATTTTAGCACTCTTGGTCAAATCTGTTTTTAAAATTGATCGTTCCATTTGGCGTTTTGCATGAAGATACACCTTTAAATTTTAGAGAAAAGTGGTCATTTTCATGGGAAAATTTGAATTGAAGAATCTCAAATTGGCTCGTATGTCAAATGAACTGATATACTTAAAAGCAGTAATCCAAAAAGGACTATTTTTTTATTTTGTTCGATTTTTCGGTTTTCCAAGTCGAGTCATTTCCGCCCTCTCTACAGTGAAATTTCGATTTCGGGAGCCGGGGTCGATCAGACCCTCTACATTTAAACTGAACAAAACTACCGTGGTTTTTAAATCGAACAAACCTATCGTATCGGAGTTTATTGAGTCGCCGGTTCCGAATATCTCATTAGATTAAAGATCTGACTTTAATTTCGGTCCCGGGTGTCCAAATCTCACACTTACCAAAAAAAAAAAAAAAGTTTATGTAACTACGGAGGTTGAACAAAGTACCTACTCATGTAGAGTCTAATTGGAGTCCCTAATTTCAGGTACCACACCAAATTTGCAGTCAGCTGTGACTTAGATATCGAAAATCAAATTCTTCTGTAAAAATTGATAACATAACTCTCCTTCGAGGGTCGAAAATCGAATCAGCGACCAAAACAAAAAAAAAAACTTGAGGTTCTTTGTTTTATCTTCCAAGTCGAGTCAGTTCCACTCATCCGAAGGGTGTGGTTTAGATTTCAGAGCCGAAGTCCGAGTCAGACCGAAAGTCTAATGAAATGTGACTCTAAGAACTATCATTTCTGTAGTTTATTCAGTACTTCCCGATTCGATTTTTCAAATTTGAATTTTCGCGGTATTTTCGATCCTAGAGCCGAATTCACATTAGAGCGCAACAGGATTACAGAGGCTCCCAGGAAAATGAGGAAGAAGGGAAAGGAAGTTGATGAGAAAGGAAGAAAGAGTCCGATGAACGAGTTGTCTCTCTGATTAGTCGACTGGGTCATTCTCCAGGAACTGAGAATATTAAGGTCGCATTTCTTTTTCTGTTAGAGGTCCTCCCCCCCCTCCACACTTAGTTTATGTGTAGTAGAGAATATTCAACTATTTTACAGAGCAAGAGCATCAAAATTTAGGGGGGACGTTTTACTACGACGATCTTGTCCATGGCGAAAGCACACTGATATCCACGATTACGTGCCAAACAGCTTCAAGAATTTCCTTTATCATGGAATGTATGAAAATTGTGCTATCACATGCGCCAAGGACTACGATCTGATACCCGGATTGTGTTCAGGATCAAAATTGTACCCAATATTGTTATCTTTTGTTGTGCTGAAAAATTTTACAAGACATGATATACTGATCTGTGCTCCAGTCAAAGATTTACCTCGACAATGAACTGAAAACCCTGGTAACTACGTCATCCCTTTTGGAAAGGTGAAGTCACTGACAGTAAATTTAACTTCGTCACATGTATAATCTTTCTGAATAATAATATCTATTTGGAAAAAAACCAGAGGTATTGAGACAAGATGGGAACATTCACAACGATGGAGATCTCCCTATGCATTTTCTATTCAGAAGATGGTAATCATCCTGATTGATGAATTAGATTCGTGGAATTTGTTTGCGGCTGTTATTTTGTAATAACCCCCTCCTCCTCGAAAGTTGGGGTTCAAAATTTGCTGGTAACGAAATATCCTCTGTTTCTAGAGAATGGCTAGTAAGTCTTTATTGGTATTTAGTAGTGTTAGCGTATTAAATTTTATCTGTTAATGTGTTCAGTCTTTATTGTACTGTCTTCGGTATCGTGTGTTCGTGAAATATAACATGTGAACTGATTTACGTAATATTGTAGCAGAGAACGTGCTTTGTAAAAACGTAAAAAGACCATGATTCCGGTTTTGTATTGCTGTGCTGAAATTTAAACTGCGGTAAAGTGATGTTGGAAGTAATGTGTAAATTTGTATATTTCGTGCTCCGTAATGAGGCGTTCAACGGTAAATTCGGGTTTCCATGTGCCAGTGGTCAAGTTTATTCTTTGATATTCTGTGTGTAGGGTGTGCCAATTCACTTTTTTTCTTCTGTATTCCAGAGCGCTTTCGGCTTCTGGAATACAGAAGGAAAAAAGTAAATTGGCACACCCTACACACAGAATATTACCAAGTTCACTCACACTCAAAAATGGACACTATATTCTTTGAGTCGTCAACTATAGTGTCGACATCCAAAAATGAGCGAACCAAAGGATGGTTTTGTCGTTCCAACTTTTGAAGGTGCAGACTATGCCAGGTGGAAATACAGATTGCTCCTGTTCTTGGATTTGAAGGTTTGCAAGTCAGTCGTTGAGGATGGTCCTGGTGAGAAGGACAAGAAGGCTGATATCAAAGCAAGAAACTATATCGTGGCCAGTCTAAGCAACTCCCAGCTAGACATCGTTTCCAATGAGGAAACAGCAAAAGGTATGATCGGAAAACTAGATTCAATCTATGGGCGAAAAAATCCTTGAAGAGCTGCTAGCTTTGAAATTCAACGCATCTACCGAAAGTCCTGTTGAATTTGTGGGTAAATTCAATGCTGCATTAAAAATACTTCGTGATGCTGGTGAGAAAGTTACTCCGACTCAAGAGTTGCATTATTTGTTAATGAAAATGTCTATAGTAATTTAGTTCATCTGAAAGACTTGATTGATGCTATTCCAAGTGATAATCGTGTTGAATATGTGAAGTCTAAATTTTTGCTAAATAATTCACCGAGTAGCTGTGCTTCTATGGTAGAAAATAAATCCGATTTGTCGAGTGTTAAAGTAGAAAGCGAATCCGATGTTTTTAAAACAAATAATGTTAATGCAAGTCAAAATGTTACGTGCTTTAAATGTGGTAAACCTGGACATACTACGAGAAATTGACGCTGTCAGAGCAAAAAGGTCATGTGCCGACTATATGTCCTTTTTGAACCGACTTCGGAAATCGATGCTATGCAGCATTATCTTCCAAATGAGACCGTGCCAGCATGCGTACCTCAATTACAGCGTGAGCTACAGCCGTTTAAAAGTTAGAAAAAATGAATACGTTAGTTCGACTTTGCCGAAAATTGATACAATAATTCAAAAATTTTGTGACTTGAGTTGATGAAAAATTATGAGAAAACGGTTTGATTTTGCTTTAAAAATTGGAAAAATTTTTTTGGCGAACTTTTAATGAAATTTTAGGATTTTTACAAGTGATAAAAAGTTAAGGAAAATATGAAAAATCTGCGACTGCGCTGGAAATTTGAGTTATTATTAGAGGTTTGAAAAATGATGAAATTTTGACTAAAAAATGAGAAATCTTCAACTGCGCCAGAACATAACATGAGTACTTCAGTTTTTCAGGATGAATCAGAGATGTTAAAATAACGGTTGCACTAATGAAAAAAGTGAAGTATGATAGAATGGAAATCATCATCTATATAGAAGGTAAAAAAATAGTAAAAATATAGAAAATTTATAAAAATTTGATACAAAAAATTAAAAATTACAAGAATGGGGCTCACAAAAACTAGGAGAAAATTACGTCTTTTTCTTATGAAAATGGGGAGAATCTCAATGTGAAAACTTGAGGAATTTGTAGGGTTGCTGAAAGTGGTGAAAATGGAATGAAAAAGTGAGAAATTGTTCATTGCGCCAGAACATACATAAGTACTCTACTAGTAGGCACATCTTTGTTACAGTACAGAGAACAATTTGCCAAAATTTCCTTATGGGAAATCCCATGTTAAACTTCAACCCTGTTGAGGAACACCTCAGAATTTTTGAATTCAAAAATTTTTCTGCTGGCACGTTCTTACATTAACTAGAATTGTATGAAATATGCAGTACACAGTGTATTAGCATCACTCATCATACGTTCATCTTTCACGGAAGGTAAGTCGGAGTAAAAAGGACATATAACTCGCATTTTTCAAACTGCTCCCGAACACCACCTGCGTCCACTACGAGGTTGAGGTTGGACTTTTTCACAAGTGGTGGATACACTGATTTTCAACATATCTATCAATGAGCACGGCGTTCCGCGTCTGAATCTGTTTATTTCACTTGAAACACTTCAAACGCGATTTTGACAAAAACGTCACTGTTGACACATGACCTTTTTGCTCTGACAGCGTCAATTGTAATCAGTGGTCATCAAATTTTAATAACAGTTCATACCGTGGAAATAATCACAATCGTGGTAGAAATAGTTTCCACAGAAATCGTGGTGGTGGCCGTTATTTCAGAAGAGGAGGCGGCAGAGGGGCTGGTTATGGCCCTGGCTATGGTCACAAAGGTGCTGAATCGTTCCTAGTTTAATTAATGCAGTCAACCGTCGATGAAAAGAAAGCAGAAGGTAGCAGTACCAGTCCCAAATTGTGAAGCAGTCGAAATGCAATGGTTTCTAGATAGTGGTGCTACAGACCACATCGTCTGCAAGAAGCCGTATCTGTCCAAATTTATTTATCTGAAAGAGCCAGTTCCTGTGAAATTAGGTGATGGTCATACTGTATTTTCAAATTTTATCGTTAAAGTGAATGTTAATTTTAATGTTAGTTCTGATAATGTATTTTGTGAAATCAAAAACGTGTACCTTGTTGAAGAAATGTCATGTAATTTACTAAGTGTAGGTACTATTGATGATCTATATTATAAAATCCAACTTGGACTGATTGAATGTGTCGATCGCGCATATAGCATAAACAAACATTTTTCTGGCTTTTGTATTGAAGCGAGGCCGAAGGCCGAGCGACCGTTCGTTTTAGCTGTAGAATTGGATGCGAGGCCGCAGGCCGAGCTATGGTTCGTTTAATTTATGAAAAAGGAACTAAAACAACCCGAATGTAAGATTCGTTTTCCTAATAAAAATTTATTTTGTAGCGTTTTCGTCCATTTATGGATTGATGCTACATGTTGCAGTGGAAGAATTTTAAAAATAAATTCGTGTTTGATAATGATAAGCAATCTTCAATTTTTAATAATAATAATAATAATAATAATAATAATAAGAATTGATTTGATGAAATTGGTAGTCACTCAATTTTGCAATTGCGAAAAAGAGCTATTTTTGTATGTTCGAACTTGATTAATGTGCAGCTTATAGAAACGAGAAACCGAAATTCCTACTTATTTCGTCACTGATTCACTTCTTACCGCAAGTAAGTCTTTATTTTCAAGCTATATACTCAATCATTTATGCTGTAGTTACAATATCTGATTTGAGAATATTGGAACGGCATGGAATACAAATTAATCATTTGTATCTTATTTCTATTTGAACATCAGATTTTACTATCTTTACTATGTTCCTGATCTGCAGGAGTTCAATACCTTGACTCGAATCCGCAACAGAAACCTAATTATTAGGGAACAGACCTGGGTTTTGAGTTGAATACTACACTATTTGGCACCTCTTCAATCCAAGAATGTATGCCTCGGATGTAACATTAATTCTTTTAATCTTCCTATTGGATTATCAGTTTCTATTATCTGGACTGTTTCCCTATTCTGCAGGAGTTGAATACCTTGGTACCAGATTCATATCGAAAATAGATGACACCTGGTTATTAGTAAACGCACCGAGTTACTGGTTGGATACTACTTATTATGCATGATAGCAGTTGGGTTGCAGTATACAGATCTTTGAATCGTGATTGATAGCTGATCAGGAATGGAGGAATGTGATGGTGATAATAATAAAAGGAACCGATAACTTTTTCTGAAGAAGAATTATTTCTGTTTGTACTTCGATTAATGTACATTTTAAAATTGTCATTATACATTTCCGAAGTAAGTATGTTGATATGTCGAAATAGATGGCATGTTGAACAACTTGATGTTCAAACTGTGATCTTGAATGGTACCGTTAAATAAGAGGTTTACGTACGACAACCGGAAGGATTCGTCAAGGATGAAAGGAAAGTTTGTCGGCTATACAAAGCACTTTATGGTCTACGTGAAAGTCCCCTATGTTGGTTCCAATGCCTGGATGAGTATTTAAAAAGGCTTGGTTTTACTAATTTTAAATTGATTCGTGTTTATATTACTTGCAGCATAATGATACTTTTATTTACTTACTTATTTACGTTGATGATTTATTAATCTATGGTCCGAATATCGATTTAATTAATGATGTTACATGTAAGTTGTCTCACAGATTTCATATTAAGTTGTTAGGTCAAGTGAAGAATTATTTAGGTATCGAGATTAGTTATGAACAAAATCATGGAGTAATGAAGTTGGGCCAGACGAGGTATATCGAGACACTAACCGAGAAATATGGCCTGGTCAATGCGAAGTCTTGTAAGACACCAATGAAAATAAATTTGAAATTGGAGAAAGCTGAGATGGTGGATGAGAAAATTCCTTTCCGAAGTTTGATTGGTGCACTGTTGTACATAGCTGCCGGTACCAGACCCGGCGTCGTATTTTGTGTGAATTACTTGAACCGCTTCCAGTCCAGCTATGGTGCGGTACACTTCACTTATGCTAAACAGATTTTAAGGTATTTGTATTGCACTCGTGAAATGTGTGTAAACTTTGGCGGCACTAATGAGACGGTTATAGATTGTTACGTCGATTCAGATTTCGCGGGAGATATTCTAGATCGTAAGTCAACTACAGGTCTAGTTGTGAGAGTACATGGTAATCCAATTTTGTGGAAAAGCGTCAAACAAGATGCGGTAACTAGAGCGTCCACTCATGCATAGAGTATTATGCGATAGCGGATGCAGTCGAGGCAGTTTTTAGCTTATGTAAGTTTGTTTGGAGATAATAGTGGTGCAGTTAATTTGGCAAATTATGGTAACTTTGCTGGCAAAAGCAAGCATATAGACGTGGCAATGTCCAGAGGAAGACTATTCGTATAGTTAAGGTTCCGTCTGAGGAAAACATAGCAGATGTACTTACAAAGTCATTGAGGCGTCTCCAGTTTGAGGTGTTCCGCAGTAGCCTTAATGTTTATTGATAATGTCTGTCTAATTTTTCCTAGTCATTTTATGGATTTTAATTAATTTATGTTCTATGCATGTTTATTTTAATCATTTGTTTATAATTATTTTATAATGTTAGTAATCGTAAAATTGAGGCGGCGTGCTAGCGTATTCAATTTTATCTGTTAATGTGTTCAGTCTTTATTGTACCGTCTTCCGTATCGTGTGTTCGTGAAAAACATGTGAACTGATTTACGTAATAAGTAGTCACTCCAGAGTTCAAAAGATTTTTAGGTAATAAGTCATGAAAAGTCGTAAACCGTATGACAGTGAGAAGACTTGTCAAATAACTTCCGATTAGTCTTAATGAGATGTAGAAAGTCTTCACATAGTCTCAGAGCCTTTGAAAAGATGATGATTCAATTGAAGACAAAAAGATGACATGCATTCTAAGGTATTTTATTAGAAGAGAAGGCTAGCCTTCTTAGAAAAATTGCAATGGAAAAATATTTTCAGCTCTTTTAGCGCCTACACAACTGATGGTACATTTTGATAGAAAAGATCATCAGCGTTAGTCCCAAAGTTTCAATTCTGAAAACAAAAACAGCTTTTTCTCTCCTAGAAAAAAAGTTGCTCTCCCGCGCATGATTTTGAAGAGTCATAAAAAATCATAAAAATGTGAGGGATGAATTTGTTACGGATGTTATTGTGTAACCCAAAATACCCCTCTCTGGTCACTGATGCGATACTCGCAAGGGTAGTTTTCGGGGCCAGGGCTGCGGCATCTGGGGAGCCACTTTGGCATGCGTGCATCGCCATGCGCTCCACCGAGTAAACCCAATCCCCCTCCCCCGAAAAAATAAATAAATCGAAAGTTGAAGTTCAAAATTTTCTGGTAACAAAATATTCTCATTTTCTGGAGCATGACTCAAGTATGCAGATAGAGACTCGCAGTTAACCGTGTTTCTGTACTTCGTGTACAGATTTTCCGGCATCTTAAGCCTCGAAAATCGTTATCACCTCGAATTGCAGTCGCACATACATTTTCGTTCGGGTGTATGGAGTCGTGGCCGTGTGTAAGATCGCGAAAAGCACGTGCTCTGAGAAGCTTTGCCGACGCTAATCTGATTTTAATTAATTCCATTTCGGAGTCGAATTTCTAGGCTCGCGTATTCGAGTTTAAATTCCGAGAAATCTTCATTTGATGCGGAACTTCAATCGCGCTCGCGCTGCTCGGCTAATTACTCGACGTATGCAACCTACGCGGTCCATTCGTATTTGCAAAACTTTAATTTCAACTTGATTAAAACTTAACGCGTGTTCCATGTAAACTAACTTCGGCGAGACGTCTTCCTTTGAAGATGGATATACGTGCACAGAATGCTCACTACAATGCTAGAATAAAAGCGGCTTTTGAAACGTTTGATTTTCCTTATTTTTAAGATATTGCTGCGACCTCGCAGAGACGAGCTTTGGCGTGCATTACAAACGGCACAGCATTAGTGACGGCTTATTTTGGTTATTTTACGTATCGCAAAAGAGGAATATAGGATAGAGATTGTCGGGAGTCTGTCGCTGAAACTGGTTTTGTGACTAGCTGTTTCGTAATGCCGTGGAAAAGGTACCGAAGAATGAACGTAGTTTCAGATCCTTTTTCAGCTATATTTCGAATTGTCGCAAAATCAATTTGAACGGCTTGATTTTATTGGTCGGAAGAAAGGGAAGGTTTTTGATAGAAATGCGATAATTTTTATTAGGAATCGCCGCGATCAGCGATAGGAAACCGATCTGAAAAGCTAAATAGTTTAGTTTGAGCGGAATGAGTATGACGAGAAGGAGGATCGAGGAGAAAACAAAACCTAAGTTCACTCAAGTTTATACCTAATCTAACAACCAGTAGAATGTTTCAGATTCTGAACATCCTAAGAACAACCGTAGCAAATTTGGAAGCTTTAATTTTTCACTTGCCGAGGACGTCGTCCTTCTTGCATGCCAAAATCTTCAACGTAGGTTATGAACAATACTGAAACTGAATTAAACGATCGCGAAAATCTATGAAATTGCGTTTGTATTGTACTTACTGACGAATTTAACTCACAAACTTCTCCCTCAAACCCGTATATGCAACAGATTTCAAGGTAGTGGGGAATTAATACTGAAATCAAATTTAGTGAGCCTAAGATTCTATGAAACGATTTTGAATCCACACACCGCTCCCAGGTGTTATAATTTGAAAATTTGGGGCGAATCGTTATCAAAATACATCAGTGAATTTCGAAATTTATAAAACTACATTCATTAAGGTGGTCATTATTTACTACTGGTGTACTTTTTCCTGATTTTCCTTGGATTCCTTTCCTACATCGAACAGTTGAGAAATTCGAGAAATTCTTGAATTTGGTGAATCACAGCCTGAGGGGGGGGGGGGGGTGCGAAGAGAAACTAGTTTCGAATTCTTGAGAAATTTTAGTAGAATATTAAGGCAGGCCCATAGCCCGCCATCTGCGGTAGGAGATGCTGACTGTTTACCAGGGGAGGGAGCTTGAGGATACACATAGTATACATATAAGGTGAAGATTTCTACGAGACAGTGGTATAGCGAGGGGGGGCAAAGGGGACGAATGTCCCCAAGGCACCTAAAATTGAATGTAAAATACCTATGCAAATGAGCAAGTTTTCGCCTTTAAAACACGTTTCTTCGAAAAATTTTCGCTCGAGCAGTGATTTTACCTTAATTTTTATAAAATAGTTCCCTAATATCGGCGGTTTTTAAAAAATACCCCGATTTTCGACTTTTTCTCCCTTGAAAATCTCACTCCTCCCCTCCCCCTCCCCTTGGGAAAATCCTGGCTCCCGAATTCGAACAGGTTGGAGTCGAATCTTTATCGACGCATTTTTTGCCACAATTTGCAATTCGGGAATAATTACCAAAAAATATGGTAAACAACCATTTAAACCTACAAAATAACATTTAATTTTCATTTTATGAAATTTTTTGAGTCCCGCTTGCTCCCCGGTGCCACAATGTTGAATTTAAATCTAAACCAAGATCAAAATCGAATTCTGTAACCTTAAAACCTACCCACTCGGTATTTTGATCTGATTGTAGGGCTTACGGAAAGTGTACAAAAAATCATTTCTACCATTGAAAATGTGCAAGAAATGCAAAATTCAAATAGTAAAATCTACGGATGTGGGTCAGAGTGAGGGGAAAATTCCAGAACTAAGTCGACGGGGACGCTGAGAAGAAGGTCCCACGATGATTCGCATACCTTCTATCTGCTCGAAACGGTGAGACAAAAAAAATTCCGAAAAAATCTACGATCATTTATCAAATCCCCTATTTCAGGAATTTCGAGGGCAGTTCCGGATAGTAGATATCTCTTTTGTGCAAAATTTAGTAAGAAATAATTTCTGCTCAAATTTAGGAACCTAGGTAGAAATAAATGTAGAAAAACTGTACAAATCAATAACAGGAATAATGAAAAACACCCTAAGAAATGCAACAGACGAAACGGTCGTAAATTAAAGCAAACACCCACAGGTCTGAACGAAATTTCGGAACTAATCCATACGAAACTGAGAGAAAACAATTTCTTGGTAAAACAAGATAGGAAACTATCGAAGGCAACAATAATATTTAAAAAATGGAAAAGACAAGTCTTGGCTTGTAATGGACTCTACACTTTACAGGCCCTCAAAGGGGAAAGGATCTGCGATAGAGAAGGAATAAATAGACTTGTAACGAAATATTATGCAAATTATATGTACAACGATGATAAATGCAGTAATGTTAACTACAACGAAGTTAAGAAGAACGAAGATGGGGAAGAACCATAATGTTCTCGAAAAAGAAATTAAAGCAATAGTTGACAAATCGAAACCAGGGAAAAGTTCAGGCCATGATAATATAACCAATGAAAACATAAAAATGGGAGGAAAAGGAATGGTATCAGTATTAACAAAATTCCACGAGTAGAATCCGAGGAAATATCCACAGACTGGAAACTATCGGACGTAATAATATTATTCAAAAAACGAGATAGACACGAGATGGAAAACTCAACCCTACTACAGCAAAAATATTTTCAAATTATCGGGAGATTAATATGAAAAATAACTCGCCCATAAACGTTACTCCTCGCTAGCACGGGCCTTCAATACTAACATAGTAAATCAGTTAATGCGTATTTACGGCGTTTCGAGTATGCAATTTTATTAACACGTAACGGGAAGTCTAACTACAAACGAGAAGGCCGATTGTGATGTGCTCGTCTTTCTCGTGTACAACAAATTGCACATGCAGATTAAAGTAGGAGAGAGGATAGTACCTTGCGTAGAACTGAGAAAATTAACGAAATTCATTTTTGTGTGCAAAGAGGAATGAATTGAGAAACGGCGTAGGAGGTGGTTACACCAGACAGGATATGTTGGGCGGTAAACACATTCTCGCCGTACAAAGCACCGGGCCCAGATGTAATCTATCCAGTCTGCCTACAAATAGGACTAGAGACCATAATGGGAACGTTCATTAAGGCCCTCAGGGAATCATTGGCCCTAGGGCACATTTCAAAATCGTGGAGGGGTGCGAGAGTGGTGTTTTTGCCTAAACCAGGCAGAGACCCCTGCAAGGCCAAATCCTACAGGCCGATAAGTCTCTCATTATTCATGCTAAAAACCTTGGAAAGACTGATAGACAGGCACCTAAGAGAGGTTACCCTGAAAAGTTCCCACTAAATGAGAACCAGCATGCATATAGGGCAGGCATATCAGTAAAGTCATCACTGCACTCACTTGTTACAGCAACTGAGAGAGGGATGACTGGCGGAGATTATGTCCTGGCAACATTCATGGATATACAGGGAGCGTTTGACGCGACCTTTTGTGAATCCATAGAAACAGTCCTGAGGGAAGGGGAAGTGAAGGAAAGCTTAATAAACTGGATTGTATCTATCTGAAATGTTTACATGCGCACGCATCGGAGGCAAATTGGTGTCCGTTTTGTAACTGCAAAAAGAATTAGGACACAAAGTGGCGACATTAAGAACTCAGTGGCTATTTTGTGACTGATTTGAGGCAAAATGATAACTTTGTGTCCGGAATGAATGCTGAGGCGATTTTGTAACCCCTTGTGTCCGCTTGATGTGGGCGGGGCCAATATCTGAAGCTTCACTTAAGACACTGAGGCGAATTTGTGTCTACAATTGCGGACACAAAAGCGGATTTTCGTCAACCGGGCAATCATTTATGCTGTAGTTACAATATCTGATTTGAGAATATTGGAACGGCATGGAATACAAATTAATCATTTGTATCTTATTTCTATTTGAACATCAGATTTTACTATCTTTACTATGTTCCTGATCTGCAGGAGTTCAATACCTTGAATCGAATCCGCAACAGAAACCTAATTATTAGGGAACAGACCTGGGTTTTGAGTTGAATACTACACTAGATGGCACCTCTTCAATCCAAGAATGTATGCCTCGGATGTAACATTAATTCATTTAATCTTCCTATTGGATTATCAGTTTCTATTATCTGGACTGTTTTCCTGTTCTGCAGGAGTTGAATACCTTGGTACCAGATTCATATCGAAAATAGATGACACCTGGTTATTAGTAAACGCACCGAGTTACTGGTTGGATACTACTTATTATGCATGATAGCAGTTGGGTTGCAGTATACAGATCTTTGAATCGTGATTGATAGCTGATCAGGAATGGAGGAATGTGATGATGATAATAATAAAAGGAACCGATAACTTTTTCTGAAGAAGAATTATTTCTGTTTGTACTTCGATTAATGTACATTTTAAAATTGTCATTATACATTTCCGAAGTAAGTATGTTGATATGTCGAAATAGATGGCATGTTGAACAACTTGATGTTCAAACTGTGATCTTGAATGGTACCGTTAAATAAGAGGTTTACGTACGACAACCGGAAGGATTCGTCAAGGATGAAAGGAAAGTTTGTCGGCTATACAAAGCACTTTATGGTCTACTTGAAAGTCCCCTATGTTGGTTCCAATGCCTGGATGAGTATTTAAAAAGGCTTGGTTTTACTAATTTTAAATTGATTCGTGTTTATATTACTTGCAGCATAATGATACTTTTATTTACTTACTTATTTACCTTGATGATTTATTAATCTGTGGTCCGAATATCGATTTAATTAATGATGTTACATGTAAGTTGTCTCACAGATTTCATATTAAGTTGTTAGGTCAAGTGAAGAATTATTTAGGTATCGAGATTAGTTATGAACAAAATCATGGAGTAATGAAGTTGGGCCAGACGAGGTATATCGAGACACTAACCGAGAAATATGGCCTGGTCAATGCGAAGTCTTGTAAGACACCAATGAAAATAAATTTGAAATTGGAGAAAGCTGAGATGGTGGATGAGAAAATTCCTTTCCGAAGTTTGATTGGTGCACTGTTGTACATAGCTGCCGGTACCAGACCCGGCGTCGTATTTTGTGTGAATTACTTGAACCGCTTCCAGTCCAGCTATGGTGCGGTACACTTCACTTATGCTAAACAGATTTTAAGGTATTTGTATTGCAC
This sequence comes from Acanthococcus lagerstroemiae, assembly GCA_031841125.1. Taxonomy (NCBI): domain Eukaryota; kingdom Metazoa; phylum Arthropoda; class Insecta; order Hemiptera; family Eriococcidae; genus Acanthococcus; species Acanthococcus lagerstroemiae. The sequence goes on along the minus strand of CM063110.1, from coordinate 62,065,252 downwards.
TCGTGAAATGTGTGTAAACTTTGGCGGCACTAATGAGACGGTTATAGATTGTTACGTCGATTCAGATTTCGCGGGAGATATTCTAGATCGTAATTCAACTACAGGTCTAGTTGTGAGAGTAGATGGTAATCCAATTTTGTGGAAAAGCGTCAAACAAGATGCGGTAACTAGAGCGTCCACTCATGCATAGAGTATTATGCGATAGCGGATGCAGTCGAGGAAGTTCTTTGGACTCGACAGTTGATATTGGAATTTGGTTTGTATAATAATTTAGCTTATGTAAGTTTGTTTGGAGATAATAGTGGTGCAGTTAATTTGGCAAATTATGGTAACATTGCTGGCAAAAGCAAGCATATAGATGTGGCAATGCGATGTGTCTCTGATTATGTCCAAAGGAAGATTATTCGTATAGTTAAGGTTCCGTCTGAGGAAAACATAGCAGATGTACTCACAAAGTCATTGGGGCGCCTCCAGTTTGAGGTGTTCCGCAGTAGCCTTAATGTTTATTGATAATGTCTGTCTAATTTCTCCTAGTCATTTTATCGATTTTAATTAATTTATGTTCTATGCATGTTTATTTTAATCATTTGTTTATAATTATTCTATAATGTTAGTAATCGTAAAATTGAGGCGGCGTGTTAGCGTATTCAATTTTATCTGTTAATGTGTTCAGTCTTTATTATACCGTCTTCCGTATCGTGTGTTCGTGAAATATAACATGTGAACTGATTTACGTAATAAGTAGTCACTCCGAAGTTCAAAAGATTTTTAGGTAATAAGTCATGAAAAGTCGTAAACCGTATGACAGTGAGAAGACTTGTCAAATAACTTCCGATTAGTCTTAATGAGATGTAGAAAGTCTTCACATAGTCTCAGAGCCTTTGAAAAGATGATGATTCAATTGAAGACAAAAGACAAAAAGATGACATGCATTCTAAGGTATTTTATTAGAAGAGAAGGCTAGCCTTCTTAGAAAAATTGCAATGGAAAAATATTTTCAGCTCTTTTAGCGCCTACACAACTGATGGTACATTTTGATAGAAAAGATCATCAGCGTTAGTCCCAAAGTTTCAATTCTGAAAACAAAAACAGCTTTTTCTCTCCTAGAAAAAAAGTTGCTCTCCCGCGCATGATTTTGAAGAGTCATAAAAAATCATAAAAATGTGAGGGATGAATTTGTTACGGATGTTATTGTGTAACCCAAAATACCCCTCTCTGGTCACTGATGCGATACTCGCAAGGGTAGTTTTCGGGGCCAGGGCTGCGGCATCTGGGGAGCCACTTTGGCATGCGTGCATCGCCATGCGCTCCACCGAGTAAACCCAATCCCCCTCCCCCGAAAAAATAAATAAATCGAAAGTTGAAGTTCAAAATTTTCTGGTAACAAAATATTCTCATTTTCTGGAGCATGACTCAAGTATGCAGATAGAGACTCGCAGTTAACCGTGTTTCTGTACTTCGTGTACAGATTTTCCGGCATCTTAAGCCTCGAAAATCGTTATCACCTCGAATTGCAGTCGCACATACATTTTCGTTCGGGTGTATGGAGTCGTGGCCGTGTGTAAGATCGCGAAAAGCACGTGCTCTGAGAAGCTTTGCCGACGCTAATCTGATTTTAATTAATTCCATTTCGGAGTCGAATTTCTAGGCTCGCGTATTCGAGTTTAAATTCCGAGAAATCTTCATTTGATGCGGAACTTCAATCGCGCTCGCGCTGCTCGGCTAATTACTCGACGTATGCAACCTACGCGGTCCATTCGTATTTGCAAAACTTTAATTTCAACTTGATTAAAACTTAACGCGTGTTCCATGTAAACTAACTTCGGCGAGACGTCTTCCTTTGAAGATGGATATACGTGCACAGAATGCTCACTACAATGCTAGAATAAAAGCGGCTTTTGAAACGTTTGATTTTCCTTATTTTTAAGATATTGCTGCGACCTCGCAGAGACGAGCTTTGGCGTGCATTACAAACGGCACAGCATTAGTGACGGCTTATTTTGGTTATTTTACGTATCGCAAAAGAGGAATATAGGATAGAGATTGTCGGGAGTCTGTCGCTGAAACTGGTTTTGTGACTAGCTGTTTCGTAATGCCGTGGAAAAGGTACCGAAGAATGAACGTAGTTTCAGATCCTTTTTCAGCTATATTTCGAATTGCCACAAAATCAATTTGAACGGATTGATTTTATTGGTCGGAAGAAAGGGAAGGTTGTTGAAAGAAATGCGATAATTTTCATTAGAAATCGCCACGATCAGCGATAGGAAACCGATCTGAAAAGTTAAATAGTTTAGTTTGAGCGGAATGAGTATGACGAGAAGGAGGATCGAGGAAAAAACAAAACCTAAGTTCACTCACTCAAGTTTATACCTAATCTAACAACCAGTAGGATGTTTCAGATTCTGAACATCCTAAGAACAACCGTAGCAAATTTGGAAGCTTTAATTTTTCACTTGCCGAGGACGTCGTCCTTCTTGCATGCCAAAATCTTCAACGTAGGTTATGAACAATACTGAAACTGAATTAAACGATCGCGAAAATCTATGAAATTGCGTTTGTATTGCACTTACTGACGAATTTAACTCACAAACTTCTCCCTCAAACCCGTATATGCAACAAATTTCAAGGTAGTGGGGAATTAATCCTGAAATCAAATTTAGTAAGCCTAAGATTCTATAAAACGATTTTGAATCCACACACTGCTCCCAGGTGTTATAATTTGAAAATTTGGGGTAAATCGTTATCAAAATACATTCAGTGACTTTCGAAATTTATAAAACTACATTCATTAAGGTGGTCATTATTTACTATTGGTGTACTTTTTCCTGATTTTCCTTGGATTCCTTTCCTACATCGAACAGTTGAGAAATTCGAGAAATTCTTGAATTTGGTGAATCACAGCCTGAGGGGGGGGGGGTGCGAAGAGAAACTAGTTTCGAATTCTTGAGAGATTTTAGTAGAATATTAAGGCAGGCCCATAGCCCGCCATCTGCGATAGGGGATACTGACTGTTTACCAGGGGAGGGGGCTTGAAGATACACATAGTATACATATAACGTGAAGATTTCTACGAGACAGTGGTATAGCGAAGGGGGCAAAGGGGACGAATGTCCCCAAGGCACCTAAAATTGAATGTAAAATATCTATGCAAATGAGCAAGTTTTCGCCTTTAAAACACGTTTCTTCGAAAAATTTTCGCTCGAGCAGTGATTTTACCTTAATTTTTATAAAATAGTTCCCTAATACCGGCGGTTTTCAAAAAATACCCCAATTTTCGACTTTTTCTCCCTTGAAAATCTCACTCCTCCCCTCCCCCTCCCCTTGGGAAAATCCTGGCTCCCGAATTCGAACAGGTTGGAGTCGCATCTTTATCGACGCATTTTTTGCCACAATTTGCAATTCGGGAATAATTACCAAAAAATATGGTAAACAACCATTTAAACCTACAAAATAACATTTAATTTTCATTTTATGAAATGTTTTGAGTCCCGCTTGCTCCCCGGTGCCACAATGTTGAATTTAAATCTAAACCAACATCAAAATCGAATTCTGTATCCTTAAAACCCACCCACTCGGTATTTTGATCTAACTGTAGTGCTTACGGAAAGTGTACAAAAAATCAGTTCTACCATTGAAAATATGCAAGAAATGCAAAATTCAAATAGTAAAATCTACGGATGTGGGCCAGAGTGAGGGGAAAATTCCAGAACTAAGTCGACGGGGACGCTGAGAAGAAGGTCCTACGATGATTCGCATACCTTCTATTTGCTCGAAACGGTGAGACAAAAAAAATTCCAAAAAATCTACGATCATTTCATATCCCCTATTTCAGGAATTTCGAGGACGGTTCCGGATAGTAGATATTTCTTTTATGCAAAATTTAGTAAGAAATAATTTTTGCTCAAATTTAGGAACCTAGGTAGAAATAAACGTAGAAAGACTGTACAAATCAATAACAGGAATAATGAAAAACACCCTAAGAAATGCAACAGACGAAACGGTAGTAAATTAAAGCAAACACCCACAGGTCTGAACGAAATTTCGGAATTAATCCGTACGAAACAGAGAAAACAATTTCTTGGTAAAACAAGATATCATCTAGGAAACTATCGAAGGCAACAATAATATTTAAAAAATGGGAAAAAACAAGTCTTGGCTTGTAATGGACTCTACACTTTACAGGCCCTCAAAGGGGAAAGGATCTGCGATAGAGAAGGAATAAATAGACTTGTAACGAAATATTATGCAAATTATATGTACAACGATGATAAATGCAGTAATGTTAACTACAACGAAGTTAAGAAGAACGAAGATGGGGAAGAACCATAATGTTCTCGAAAAAGAAATTAAAGCAATAGTTGACAAATCGAAACCAGGGAAAAGTTCAGGCCATGATAATATAACCAATGAAAACATAAAAATGGGAGGAAAAGGAATGGTATCAGTATTAACAAAATTCCACGAGTAGAATCCGAGGAAATATCCACAGACTGGAAACTATCGGACGTAATAATATTATTCAAAAAACGAGATAGACACGAGATGGAAAACTCAACCCTACTACAGCAAAAATATTTTCAAATTATCGGGAGATTAATATGAAAAATAACTCGCCCATAAACGTTACTCCTCGCTAGCACGGGCCTTCAATACTAACATAGTAAATCAGTTAATGCGTATTTACGGCGTTTCGAGTATGCAATTTTATTAACACGTAACGGGAAGTCTAACTACAAACGAGAAGGCCGATTGTGATGTGCTCGTCTTTCTCGTGTACAACAAATTGCCCATGCAGATTAAAGTAGGAGAGAGTATAGTACCGTGCGTAGAACTGAGAAAATTAACGAAATTCATTTTTGTGTGCAAAGAGGAATGAATTGAGAAACGGCGTAGGAGGTGGTTACACCAGACAGGATATGTTGGGCGGTAAACACATTCTCGCCGTACAAAGCACCGGGCCCAGATGTAATCTATCCAGTCTGCCTACAAATAGGACTAGAGACCATAATGGGAACGTTCATTAAGGCCCTCAGGGAATCATTGGCCCTAGGGCACATTTCAAAATCGTGGAGGGGTGCGAGAGTGGTGTTTTTGCCTAAACCAGGCAGAGACCCCTGCAAGGCCAAATCCTACAGGCCGATAAGTCTCTCATTATTCATGCTAAAAACCTTGGAAAGACTGATAGACAGGCACCTAAGAGAGGTTACCCTGAAAAGGTTCCCACTAAATGAGAACCAGCATGCATATAGGGCAGGCATATCAGTAAAGTCATCACTGCACTCACTTGTTACAGCAACTGAGAGAGGGATGACTGGCGGAGATTATGTCCTGGCAACATTCATGGATATACAGGGAGCGTTTGACGCGACCTTTTGTGAATCCATAGAAACAGTCCTGAGGGAAGGGGAAGTGAAGGAAAGCTTAATAAACTGGATTGTATCTATGCTAAAAGGCAGGGATATCCGGATAACATACCAACAAGAACGGATCCATGCAACGACCATCAGGGGCTGCCCACAAGGGGGAGTACTCTCTCCTCTATAGTGGAGCCTGGTGGTGGACAGCTTGCTGGAGGAGTTAAATGGGCAAAAAATATACACACAGGGCTACGCTGATGATTTGGCTGTGGTGGTCACCGGCAAATATCCGGGAACCATCGCGGAGTTAACGCAGTGGGGACTCCGATGTATGGGAAAAATGGTGTGTGAAAAGGGGGTTATCGATAAACCCGGAGATCACTCTTTTCACCCGTAAAAGGAAAGGCAAGGAGTTGATCAAGGTGCAATATAAGGAAAGACCGTTAGCCCTCACAGGAAAGGTGAAGTACGTAGGAGTATATCTTGACGAAAAACTCCCCTGGAGGGATCACGTTTCAGATAAAATAAGAAAAGGGATTGAGGCTCTTTGGGCTTGCCGCACCTATGTCGGCAGGACCTGGGGACTCTCTCCCAAAATGATGCATTGGATATATACCGGTGTAATACGTCCCAGAATCACATATGCGGCCATTGTGTGGTGGGGCCAGGTCCACCTGGCCAACGCCAGAGAAGAACTAGACCACCTGCAAAGGCTCGCGTGTATGATGACAAAGGGAGCTATGAGTACGGTGCCGACAAAGGCACTGGAAAGGCTCCTGAACTTGCCACCACTTCACACAGCTATAGAAGCAGCGGCGATAATGGGGGCTTATCGTCTGGGTCAACCAAACCTTCGGGCCCACAAGACAGGCCACGGAAGCATATGGGAGATGGCCAGAACGATAGACAAATGCTTTGGGATGCCAAAGGATAGAATTGCAATGGAACATTTCTTTGATAAGCCATACCGTGCGCTAATACCCACACGGGAGGCGTGGCCAAGAATTCTACGAAAAGAGGAGAATGTGTGGTTTTCAGATGCCTCTAAGTATGACCAAAGTATAGGAACCGGAATCACGAATGCAAAAGGCGCTGACAACTGTTCAGTGGCACTGGGCAAGGGCGTCACTATCCTCCAAGCAGAGATAATGGCGATCACGGTGGCCAATGAAAGAAGCCAGCAGAAGGGCCATGTTAATAAGCAGATCTGCATCTGTACAGACAGTTAATCGGCTATCAAAGTACTATCGTCACACCAAGCTACATCCCTGGTAGTGGCGGAGTGTATTAACAAACTATACACCATTGCTCAGGAGAACCGGGTCACCGTACTATGGACACCGGGACACTGCGGCATAAAAGGGAACATGATCGCTGGCAAGCTAGCGAAGGAGGGCACCAAAAAGGAACTGGCAACAGGCCGTGTCTTCCTGTAGCATACAGCGTCATAAAATCCAAAGTAAAGGCTTGGATAAGTAAGCAGACGAAAATGCACTAGCGGTTGCCCAGTAGTATGAACGTCAGCAAAACACTGATAGAAGACACCCCCAGTAAGTATGCCAAGTTCCTATTAGGGCTTGACAGGAAACATGCAAGGCTCATGGTCGGACTACTAACCGGTCATGGGGCCACAAAACACATGTGGTATAAAATAGGAGTGGTAAGAAGCGGCTAGAAACCTCGATCCATATCAAATATCGGTGCCCAGCAATAGCCGGGACAAGACGCGAAGCATTGGGGCTAGAATATCCAACACCCAGTAAAGTCAAAGGGATAGAGCTAAGTAAAAGTCTCACTTTGGCTATAAAAGTGAGGCTACGGAGCTGATCCTTAACAGCAGCTTGAGGAATAGTGCAATGGACTGCTAAGTCTGAACGCTCGGTACATATAGCGTCACCTCACACACAAATGTAATGTAAAACGTTACTCCCCGCTAGCATGGGCCTTCAATACTAACATAGTGAATCAGTTGATGCGTATTTACGGCGTTTCAAGTATGCAATTTTATTAACACGGAACGGGAAGTCTAACTACTAATTAGCAGGCGGATTGTGATGTGCTCGTCTTTCTCGTGTACAACAAATTGCATATGCAGATTTAAGTAGGAGAGAGTATAGTACCTTGGGTAGAACTGAGAAAATTAACAAAATTCATTTTTATCGTTACGGTTACATTATCGGCGCGTCTTTTTTCGTTATTTAGTGAATTTGAGTACTATCAAGGGAACGACAAAATCTCATCAGGTCAAAATGATCAACAGCCGAACTACAGCAGTGGTAACTTTATAGTAATATTTTGTAAATTACTGCTTTGCAACGCAATTTCGAATATTTCAAAATTATTTGCAAAACTACTGAAAAACAGAATGTATAAATGTTTAGACGAAAATCAAAGTCAAGAACAGGCAGGGTTCAGAAAAGGGAGATCGACGGTAGATCAGATTTTCATTATTAACCAATTAATAGAGAAGTGTAATGAATTTAGCATACCGCTTTACGTCCTACTAATCGATTTTCAGAAAGCCTTTGATTCAGTCCACCTCAACTACTTATGGAGAACACTCAACAACCAGGGGATCCAGGCCAAATTTATAAGAATTTTAAAAAACATATACGGTATCGCGGAAGGGAGGGTAAAAACGGATAAGGTGGGTGAAAAATTCAAAATCAAGAGAGGTGTGAAACAAGGTGATCCCCTATCGCCCAACTTATTTAATGGTATCTTGGAGGAAATGTTCAGAAGACTAGATTGGGCTGACAGGGGAATAGAGGTGGAAGGAACAAAGCTGAACAACCTGAGATTCACCGACGATGTGACCCTCATTGCTCAGAGTGGAGAGGATCTCCAAGTGATGGCAGAGGAACTGAGAAGAGCAGGAAGCGAAGCCGGTCTAAGTATAAATACAAAAAAAAAACAGTGTTACTCTCAAACTGTTCGGAGATGGTGGAAATTACTCTCAATGGCGAGAAAATAAAGAGCAGTGAAGAGGCAATATACTTAGGCCAGACGATAGCTCTCTCGGACAACCTGAATAGAGAATTAAAGAGAAGGAAAGCCAGGGCGTGGAACAGCTATTGGAAGCTCTCATATATATTCAAAGGAAAATTTTCGCAAACATTAAAGAAAAAAATATTTGAGAGTTGCGTGATGCCGGTACTAACCTACGGAGCCCAGACTTGGGCGCTCACGGAAGGACAGCTTCTAGGACTTGCGAGGACCCAGATCGCTATGGAGAGGTCGATGACGGGTATCAAGAAGAAAGATAAAGTCAGTAATATGGCAGTCAGGAGGAAGAGTGGAATTGTGGACTGTAGATATAAAATTAAAAAACTCAAATTCAACTATGCCGGCCACGTAGCAAGAAGGGAGGAAGAGAGATGGGAAAATAAAGTGCTATTTTGGCTTCCAAGGGACAAAACGAGGAAGGTAGGGAGACCGAGAAAAAGGTGGGAAGATGAAATCATTAGGAGGGGCGGGATTGCCTGGAGCAGAGATGCCAGGGACAGAAAACGCTGGAATAGGGTGGGGGAGGCCTATGCCCTAGGTTGGGCGCATGATGGGCAGGGACACCGCGATGCCTGAACGCCGCGTGAAGGAACGCATAATTTTTAATGATAGAGTTAAGAAAACGACGCGTGACGCAGGAGTGTCGCTGCTCCTTCGTAAAATGTAAGTAAGTTTATCGAAATAAAGGCTGACAAATAAATAACGCAATGTATGTAACGTACAAATCAATAACAGGAATAATAAAAAACACCCTAAGAAATGCAATAGATGAAACGGTAGTAAATAGAAGCAAAAACCCAAAGGTGGAAAAAGATAAGGATGATACCAAATTAGTACAAAAAAAAGTCTTAACTATTACGGATTACAAGGACAGGAGCACGAGAGAAAATAGAGCTGAACGAAGTTTCGAAACTAATCCGTAGGAAACTGAGAGAAAAGAAATAATGTCTTGGTAAAAAATGATATCATCGAAGAAACTATCGAAAGCAACAAAAATATTCAAAAAAATGAAAAAGCAAACTACTCTTGGCCGGCGATGGGCTATAATCTTTACAGGCCTTCAGGGGGAAAGATCTGCGGTAGAGAAGGAATAAATAAGCTGAAACCAGGGAAAAGTCCAAGCCACGTAGTATAACCAATGAAAACATAAAAAAGGGAAGAGAGGGAATGGTATCAGTATTAACAAAATTATAGACTCGAGGAGGGGGAGACACCCAACGACTTAAAACTTTCGGACGTAATAAAATTATTCAAACTGGGAGATAGACACAAGATGGAAAACTCACACTGTGCTTAGCCCTACTATAGCAAAAATCTTTTCAAAAGCAATAGATAATAGAATCAGACCTATTTTATTGTAACAGCAGCCAACAGAGCAGGCAGGCCTTCGCAGATCTTTTTCAACGGAGGACCACATACATGCAGTCAGTCAAATCATAATTGCGAGCCCTAATTCGGGCTCTAAATCGTGGTATCGAATATGCACTAATAATCTGAATTTTTGTTCGAAAAGTTATCTCCTACAAACGATATGTATGTCTCGATATTTTAGGGGAAAACTGGATTTTGGAGGACGTTTAGCCTCTCCCGGAGGAGACAGCTCCATCGTTACGACCTCCAACTTTCGGTATGTTCTTTGAAAAACTAATCCAAAGAGGTTAGTGAAAAGAAATCTTCGCTGGAATTTTGATTTAACCCCGGGCAGCAACATATATACGAAAATTTATGCCTACGGCCTAATAGACGAGCACAATACAGCATATTGTAGTAATCCCGCCTAACGGGCTTCTCGAAATAGAGACCATTTAGCGAATACAGATTTAAACTCGTTTTTCCGCTGCTATCCTCGGGATTTCGCAGACGATGAATTATTTCGGAAATGCGAAGCGATTTCGAATGCATTAACCGGGCCAATAAATGAAAAGGAACCGACTCGGCTTGCCGATACACGACAATGACGGAGGAAATCGGATCATAATAAACGATAGATGAAGACGACCGGTTAAAAGCAACAGGAAAAGGCGAATAAAGTGGCCTGAAAAGGATGGCGACGAGAATAGGATGCAAAACCGCCAAATTCGTAAATAAGAACGGAAGCGATTTCATAGACGACTATTTCATTCGGGCCGCCTTTTAGCTCGCAAATGAAACAAAATTTATTTCGGCAGCTTGCGCGAAATCCGCCAAAATTTACCCACCGACGCGGAATATTAAATTTTTCCACCTTTTCTCCTTTTTACGGTCTTTTCGGTTTTGTTCTTCTTTTTCTTTTCAAATATTTTCGTCGGTGGCGCGAAACGAACTACCTCGCCGTATGTATCAACAGGTGGCACGGTAATAAACTTACGACGATTTGCAACCCCCTGATGCGACGGGAGGTGGGAGGGAAGAAAGTTCCTTCGAATATGACGGCGTGCCACAGATTAACACCGTACCTTGCAGGTCGTTTACCCGTTACTTCAAATCCGAACAACATCGCGTTCTCGCCGTAAGATATTAAGAATTAATACACCATGCAGAGTAGAGGATAAAGGAGACATGAAATACCCAGTTTCCTACAACACAGCACCGGTAATTATTTTAGAAAACGGCATATTGCAATATGTAAAAATAAAAACTTACAAAAAAACAGAGCAAACCGTCCATCAATAGTCTAGGCCAGCGCTTCCCAACTTGTGCTCCGCGGAGCCCTGGGGCTCCGCGAATGCCTGAGCTTATAAGAAATCAAAAATGTATGCAAAAAGTTGCAAGGGTTACTAACGAAAAGGCTACAGAAGCGTCTTACCGAGTTTCGTTGAAAATAGCAGAAATGGGAGCGGCTCATACGATTGCTGAAAATCTCATAAAACCCTGTGCTCTGGAATTGGCTCGATGCATCTTAAATGATAAGGCAGCTGCAGAGATAAGTTTGGTTCCCCTTTCGAACAATACCGTTTCTCGTCGTATACACGATATGGCAGACGATGTGAAAAATCAATTAATTTCCTATTTACGTAAGCGTTGGTTTGCTCTTCAAATGGATGAATTAACCGATGTTGCTGGACTAGCAATATTATTAGTTTTTGTGCGCTATCAGTTTTATGAAGACATTCGAGAAGATTTGCTTTTGTGCGAGGCGTTAGAAAGTAATACCACTGGCGAGCAAATTTTTCTATTCTCTTTACAAACCATACATTGTCGTGGGAAAACTGTATTGATGTGTGTACGGATGGGGCAAAATCTATGGTCGGCATAATTCTGTTACAAGAATAAAACATGTAGTTAAGAATTGCAGTAGCAGCCAGTGTATTCTTCATCGTCACGCTTTAGCCACAAAAAAAATGCCGGAGGCGCTGAAATGTGTTCTCGATGACGCCGTGAAAATTATTAATCACATAAAATCTCGTCCCCTGCAAAGCCGCCTGTTCAAAATCCTCTGTGCTGATATGGGAAGTGAACACTCATGCTTATTATTGCACACTGAAGTACGACGGTTATCACGAGGGAAGATTTTGGTTCGCCTTTTCGAATTGCGAGACGAAGTTCGCGTTTTTTAAATGGATTCTGCCTCCAAATGAGTGATGAGATTTGGTTGTACCACCTTGCCTACTTGAGCGATATTTTTACAAAACTTAATGACGACAACCGAGCTCTGCAAGGAAAACGAACCAATAAATTTAATATCTGACCAAAAAACCCAAACTGGTACATTTCCCAACCTGACAGTCGAAAACTGATGAAAAAGCCCTAAAGTTTCCAACAGCCAAAAACTGGTGTGATTTTTTTTTTATAGCTGGTTATTGTCGCGCTTTTTTCCTTCCCTGTTTCAGTTCTGCGTGAACCGCCCTTCTTTTTCTCGTGTTCAAAAATCGCACCTCTAATTATTCAAAAGGTGAATCAGCATGGGTGGAGGAAAATTCCGAAAATGCACTCTAGGCCGGTCACGCAGCCGTTCAAAAGATTTCTACTTGGCTTTTTGTACCCCGTGGTTCGGGGGGGGGGTGGCGACTTTCATGAGTGATAACAGAATGTGATGGGCTCATCAGCCGGTTTTTAAGGTTCTGTTTGTGTGAAAAGTCAATAACATTCATGCGAACTATTTCAAGAGTCTTAGAAATACCCTAGCGAGAAGGTCCATTTGGTCTTGTCGGTATGAAGTTGAAGGGTGAGGGTTATACTAGACCGAACTACCTTTCGAATGAGACCTTAACCAGCTGTGTAACGTTACTGAAAGATATTTTTTCAGTACTTTTGATAATGAGGTACAGAAAAGCTGTATTTTGAGAAAAATGTTTTTGAAAGTCCGCAAAATGATTAAGAGTGAAAACTTCCGTAGAGAAACAAAGTGGAGTCGACAACCTGGGCCCTTTTTGTTTCTATGCATTTCATACCCTGGAGCTTGAATGGAATGAGACCTCAAAAAATGGTACAGCAGAGCTAAAAGAACCAAATCGCTAAAAATCCAAAAATTGATTTTTTGGTCAAAATTAAAAAAAAAAAAAAAAAAATCAGCTGTACAGCCAAAACTGTGATCGCCAAAGCGAGCCCTTTCAACAGAGATGTACGCATTAAATTGTTTTTATTGTGGCCAGTGGGCATAACCAACCTAGTATTCAAAGAAGTCCGCCCTTGACCAAAAAAGGGGGCGTTGGTGAGCATTGAAAATATCTGGGAAAGTCAGGGAATTTAATCCTTGGAAGAAAGTGGACAACTTGTGAAGAGTGGTGGATAGTCAAAACGTGACTGATTTTTTACTTCGTTTATGGAATAGTGTGAAAAGAAATCCATTTTTACTTGTTATTATGTAATATATATTTCTCTAGTTAAATCGAAGAAAGCTGAGTCCGATGAGTCCGATGAACGAGAGAACCTGAATTGTCAGAATATTATAGGTAAATATTGTATGAACATGAGATTTGAAAATCTTATGGAATACTTGTAGGAAGAATAGGAAGGTGATATCAGTGGGTCAAAATATGTTCAAAAAAATTATGAAAGTCTCAAGTATGTTGGAGGATGCAGAAAGCAGGGTGGAACTTCAAAAAAGCAAAGTGAATGGAGTCCCCTTGTGACGATATCAAATACTAGGTGGAAATGATGCGATAAATTACCAGAAGACAGAATCAGAGAATTGAATACAAAATAAAATTTATGTCTCTAGGCAAGGAGTGCAATGACGTTATCGGTGTACGAGAATGGGGCCTCAAAGATAAATCCGTGGGATCCCCGCAATGACTTTGCTAGGAGAAGAAAATCATTCCGGCTATGAATTATGATTACTTAATTGAAAGAGTATCAATATGAAATATTGGGAAGAGTTATTTATTTAGATCAGTTGAGGTGCATTAAAGAAGAAATATATTCTTTTAATTTCAAGCAATAGAATATGAGGGAAAGAAGGATATAGAGAGTGTTCTTCTCGGTGTTTTAAGAATCATTCATCCTCAATCAGCGTGATTCAAAACTCATTAAGTACAGAATAACAATCAAGCAGTGAAAAATAGGAGAAAGGTGAAATGAAGGTTTTTGTTTAAGGAGGGAATTGGGAATAAGATAGTAGGGCCATGTAATGATGTATCAGGGCCCTGAAGGAAAAGTAGAGAGAGAGAGCCATTTGAAAAATTGCAGAACATAAGCCTTACCAAATTGTAGCTTCTAATTGTGTGTAATTTCTAAAAACGAACTTGAAAATACCATGTAGTTATTCAACATTATAATTTATTTCAGAGACAAATGTGGTCACCAAATCACATGAAGTAACCAATGAGGTCACCAAATCACCTGAGGTCACCAAATCACATGATGCGAGGTCATCGGTATTCTTGGATTTGAGCAATTTTGAAAGTTTTATACTCGTGTGTTTACATAAATATACTCGTAATTTCAAGAATCATTGATATTATTAATTTTTTTGGCGACCAGTTACTTTGTATTTTTACTATTTCAATTTTATAAATTGTAAATGAGAAGAGAAACTGCAATACGCTGTCTACCGCAGAGTAGAGAATTGTAGCTGCGGACCACAGTTAGAACTACTGTTTTTCCGCTGCAAAATGCAGCAGCAGAATCGATTTATTTCCGCCACGGAATAAAAATCCAGCAGAGAGTAGCTACTGAAAAACCATTTGAATCAGCTTCTGATTCTGATTTCATCAGCAGTGTAACGTAGTGAACAACGGGTCATGAACGCTGCTGACAGATCTTTTCTCCGCACCACTGCGAACATGTTTTTGCTGCGAAACGCTGCTGACACTTTGTTTTTCCGCATCAGCAGCGAACGCTACTGTCTCACTCAGGGTCGCTGCGTGTTGCTGCGGATTTCTTATGCAAAAATCGTCAATAGGGTTACAAAATTTCTTACCGAAATTCGCGTTTTGGTGTTTCTACTGTTTCAAAGGCTGAAAACCTGTTTCCTCTCTACAAGAGGCCCACAAAATCAGAGCGACGCAAGTTGCATTGTGAGAACGTCGGGTAGCACGTCTCTGACGGGGGTGAAGTATAATCTTTCGCGTTGGCTGAGTCAAGCCTTACTCGTGTAAAAGCTTGTTTATTGAAATGGCCGATGTATTTCGGATTTGTGAATCACCACGTTAATCCGCGGGCGCACAGTTCATTTCCGAGTGAAACACGGCCGGATTAAAAGCACGTGGGTCACGAAATCGGTGTAAATAACGTTTAAGTAATTTTAGACCTCGGGTTAAAATTTAGCCGCGTTGTAAATCCCGATAAAATACTCGTATCGAGGAAAGATATTATACCATTACGCAGTATTGTCTTTCTCACGCACAGACACGATGTAGCATAAATATAATGGCCGCGCAGTACGGAATGTACGTGCCTCCAGAAACGTGAGATGTTGGGAATGTGGCCGACGGCCGACAGATCACATTCGGTACCCTAGACCGACCAATTTTACACCGCATTTTCAGCCACAAGTTATACGGAGGCGAAGATTGGCCGACAATATTTCTTTTTCGCTTCGATCACTTTTCGGTATATTATTTAAGCCTTCACAGAGACGCGTCGCCAACTCCATCGAAAAGACCGTAATACGCACGCCTCGTTGCAAACTTTTACTCCGCGAATTAAATTAAATTCGCAATTTATGTTATTTGGTTTGGGAGGAAGCCGGAAGGAAATAGAGTTCGACGTTTCGCTTCGACGTCCGCGACACTTGATACAGTTTCGTTTAATTTTTACTCGATCGGAATGCTTCCTGACAAGGTTATTTTTCTTAACACAGCCGAGCTATTTCGTTCGGCTCGGAAAAGAAAGTTGAAAATGCCGGCGTACCAACTATACCGAAATTTATTAATGCTTTTAAATTAAAACGGTCGATTTTAATCAGCATTCAGCTATACACTTCCGGCCGTTGAAGTAACGTTGAACTTCGTCAAGTACAACTTCATCGCATAAATCGTGTTCAAAATTTCGATACCAACTTTTTCCATTTATTTCGGCCGTCTCGTTCTCGCAAAACAATTTAATTTCACGATGCCGAATACATCACTCGGCTTCTATTCGATTGCTTGAGGCAGTTTTTTTTTTTTTGGAAAGGGTAAGTATAGCCGATCTGACACAGGTAAGCCAGATCAGTGAGGGCAAATACGACCAAACCTCCTAACCAAAGCCACGTTTAATGTCTGTACTCTCCGGAAAAACTAAGCGAACTCGAAAACGCCATTGTTCAATCAAAAATTGAAGCGCCGCGTAGAAGAGGGGCCTCCAAAGGTTTAGGCAGTATTCTGATATATGTACATACGGAACAAACTCTTCCAGGTCGCCCTCACGAACGAAACAAATACGAATACCAAAAAGAGCTGGGAATAATCCATAAAAAACAGAGATGATGACGTGGAGATAGATCGGCTGAATGAAATCATAACTGATTCCCTGAGTCAAGCAAATTGCAATACACAGAAGCTCCCAGGAAAAGAAACCTATAACCTTCATTCAAAAAAGAGAACTTCTAAAACGCTTCCTCTAGGGTGATACGTTACCGTGGTGAAGAGGTTTAAGCGTAAAAAATATAAAAAAATACTCTTTATGAGGTTATATATCGTTGACATCGCGACCAAAAGCATCCAGAAGAAGAAAAACTCCGACAGATTAATCCGGTTGAAAGCAATGAGAAAGTACAACAGTATCTCTTTCCAGGAAATCTAGTTTTTCCAAATATTAATTCCTGATGATGGCGTTCCAACGGGTAAATAATTTTTCTGGACGTAAAAAACTCCCCATTCGGATGTTCAGGAGAGAGCTACTGGGGGGAGTATCATCATCGGAAAGTTTTAAAAAGAAAGGCGCAACTAAAATACGAACTTGAAATGTAAGAAGTTTGAATGGAATTTGAAGACAGAGAATCTTGAAAGACAAATGAGGCTTAACCTAGGAATAGCTGGAAGTGAAGTAAGGTAGAAAGAGATGAATGTCTTTTGGTCAGGAGACCTTAGAATAATAAATACAAGGGGAATAAAAGGGCTAGTAAGCGTCAGATTTGTTATGAATAAACAATAGGTTAGAAAGTTATATACAAACAACAGAGTGAAAGGTTAATCTTGACAAAAATCAATACCAAACCAGTACTTACAACAATAATACAAGTGTATATGCCTACTAATAATCATGAAGAAGAAGAGATTGAGGAGGTATATGAAGAATTAGAAGGACTTATGCGGCATGTTAGAGGCGAAGAGAATCTTACTATTATGAGTGATTGGAATGCTAGAATGGGTGAAGGAAAATAAGGTAACATAGTCGGGGGATTTTGGATTGAAATGAGAAAGGAGAGCGTTTGATACAGTTTTGTGCGAAGTATAACTTAGTCATAGGAAATACTCAATTTAAAAATCATTATAGAAGAAGGTATACATGGAAGAGTCTAGGAAACGAAGGTAAACATCAAATTGATTATATTATTACACAGAACAACGTTTTAGGAGTCAAATATTAGACTGTAAAACTTATCCGGGAGCCGATATTGACAGTGATCATAACTTGCTAGTAATGAAATGCTGGCTTAAACCTGAAGAAACTTGGTAGAAAAGAAGAGGTAAAAAGATGGAATTTGAAAAAGTTGGAAAATAATAATATTAGAGGAAAATATCAAGAGGATATTGTGTTAGAATTGGAGGTTGAAAAGACACAGGAAACTAACAGTGAGGAGGAACAATGGAGTAAAATATAGGAGGGAATATTAAAGTCAGCAGAAGAAAATCCACGGAAAACTAAGAAAGAAGGAAAGAAACCATAGATGAAGGAGGAAATCCTCAGAAAGATGGATGAACAAAGAAAATATAAGAATGCAAACGATGAGAAAAGTAGATTAGCTTATCAAAAGTTAAGGAAGGAAATAAAGAGAGACTGTAAAAAGGCAAAGAATGGAATGGAGAAGGGAAGAAAGTGATAAGATAGTAGAGGGCCTATGAATAAAGGACAAATAGACTTGTCCTATAGAAAAGTAAAAATGGAGTTTGGAGAAAGAAGGAAGAAAGCAAGTAATACGTACATATAACAAATGAGGAGGGAGAGCCTATTTACACAGCTGAAGGAAAAGTGAAAAGGTTGGTGGAGAATATGTGGAAGAACTATATAGTAATAATGGGGACGAAGAGGTAAGAATGGAGAGGGAAGAAGATGTGGAAGAAGATGAGCAGAAACACTTAATTTTAAAAGGTGAATTTGACAAAGCACAAAGCATTGAGAGATTTAAAGAAAGGGAAAGCTCAAGGAGTGGATGAGATACCAGCTGAATTATTACAAAACTTAGGAGAATATGTACTTCATAAACTGTACAAATTAGTATCTGGCACAAATCGAGCGCCAATTTTCGATTGAAGCTCAAGTTACGCTAGAATCGAGGGTAAATTTGGCGTATATCTGGCGCCGATGCCGGAATTTAGGCTGGCCCCACGATTTTTCAGGCGGGCCATAATCCAGCGTCCTAGGCACGTGCCTATGTTGCCTATATGTAAATACAGTCCTGGACGTCATAGTAACATAAGTGTATCTTACCCTACACAGAAAAACTTTCCTTGGAAATTGTATAAAAACAACACGGCGCTACATCACCCAGGAGCTCTCTCCTCCACCAAGGACACCCCCTGGGGTGGGTTACCCTCTGTCAATCCCCACCACAACTGTCCTCCTCCATCACAGTCACATTCCACCACCATGTTTCTCCTCGCTTACCGCGATGCCCTTCCTTACCGTGGCCGTCCTCCCTGTCCAGGAGCTCCCATCTCCATCGAGAAGCTCCCCGAAGTAGGGCACCTCTGGTGAAACGTGAGATTAAGGTACAGGAGAGGCCACCAGGAATTTATCCCACTATGGGGAAGGAGGAGGCAGCTGTTACTGATTGGTGTATAGAGAGTCCTCCCCCACCACAACTCCTCGTTCATCACTACAACTTTCCTCCCCTCAAGCTCCCTCCTCCACCATGAACCTCCTCCCAAGCAGGCCCGTGCGCAAAGGGGGGTCCCCCATTGCCCTTTGTTGATATGTAGATAATATAATAATTTATGGCGATCACTGCCCTTCATAACCTAACTAACATGAAATATATGGTCAACCCCCCCCCATTGTATAATTTCTGCGCACAGGCCTGCTCCCAAGGGTAGGCTACCCCTGGATAAATGAGAAATTAAGGGGCAAGGTAAGCAACCCGCAGTGGGTTTTTCTCCCGGAAGCAGTGGTGGCGGATTTTACTAAGCTCCTTCCCCCACCATTGAACTTCTTGCTAAGGGTAGGCTACCCCTGGAGAAATGGGCAATTAAGGGACAGGGTAGGCAACCCGCAATATTCTGTGGGTTTTTTTTTCGGTTGCGGTGGCTTTTACTGTTTAGTGTACAAAGAGCCCGCCCCACCACAATTCCTCCTCGTCTTTCACCGCGACATACCTCCCCCAAGCTCTCTCCTCCACCATGAACTCCCTCACAAAGGTAGGGTACCCCTAGAGAAATGAAAAATGGGGGGCAGGGTAGGCAACCCGCAGTTGTGTTTTTTCCTCTCCCGGAGACGGTAGTGGCTGTGGCGGCGGATTTTACTTTTCTAGTACATAGAGATATTTATGTTAAAGGGGAAATGCCTGAATACTTTAAAAATAATGCTGTTGTAACTATACCAAAAAAAAGCAGGAGCAGATAGGTGTGAAGATTATCGAACAATTAGTCTTCTTTCGCATGCGTCAAAAATATTAACTAGGAGAATTTACAGGAGAATTGAGAGTAGAATAGATGCAGAATTAGTAAAACAGAAAACTAAACCTCCAGTTACGGAAATACTACTGGCTCCTCGATTGGCATTCAACACTATCACTTTTCAGCAAAGGACTCATATTATACAATTATATGCATTTAAGCCTGTATGTACATACGAACTGCATCTGTAGGACAACACGAAGTCTTCCAATCGAAAAATTATACAACAATTCCTGAAAAGGTGCTTCGTACAATAATGGAGCCCCTGGTACATAACAAATGTGCAACTCCATGGTGATGTAAACATAGAAACCGTAGATGAGACCTATCAACGCATATTTATCGTCTACATAACCACCCCAACTGAAGCGATTCAGCTACTGGACTCCATGTCAACGACAAGAAGACTGAAACGTACTTATCCCTTAGATTAACTACTCTGCCGCGTTTTTTGGCAAAACCTAGAAAATGTTCTTGAGTCGTATATCTAACGAACACGTAAAAATTACTCATGAAAAAATGGTTATTTCGAGGGTTACAAGGCATTAAGGTTGGAAACTCCTTAATTTAGGCCGCTTTGGAAAAGTAAAATGTGTTCTAGATGCACAAACGTAGCTTTCTGGCTGATATAACGAGTGATTTTCTCTATAATAAGTTGTACTACTCGTACATACGTTGCACAGTATCGAAATGTACTTCGATTTTTGTTTATTACCCTTTTTCTATTGTACAGATTAACTTCATTTTTGTTGCATTCAATGGAAAATTGACATTCCTGGAATTACTACATTACAGCAGTAAACACAAATCAATTTCACATATTTTGGCATTAGGTCACTCTGGAAAACTTTCAACTTATGACACTTTGGCAACCAACTACTTTTTTAATCACTAGTAACGCTGGAACGAAAGGAGACAGGAATGAAGGGAAACCTACTTTTTATAGCGTCTATTATGTCCTACAAGATGTTGCGATACTCGTAAGGGTAGTTTCAGGGACCGGGGGTGCCGTGTCATAGGGGCCACTTTAGCATATATGAGTACATCGCCATACGTCCCACCACACTACGTACCACAAGATGCCGCATCAAACTCACTTTTGACAAAAACTGACAAGCCATTTTGGAAAAGAGCTCTTCATTAGATTTTAGATGTACCCATTTAAAAACAGTTAGTTCAGTACCTTTAAGATGAGTGGGACGGATATGTGAGTCCTCCGCGCTTACTGGAACCATTCCACCAGGATCTTCTCAGGCTGGTCGTACTTTGGTATCTTAAGCTTCTTCCTTTCTGACTTTCCCTGCGTTAAAAGTTCTTCAATTTCCTTTCGATTTCTGAGGATTGTTCACAATGTAGAGTTGAGGATCTGAAGTGTCTAGGCAGTTTGCTTCTGATTAAGACTGCCGTAACTTTTCAAAATGTCTATTTTGTCACCGACGGACAGAGTCTTCCTTTGAACACCGATCACCATTTACACACCAAAAATTACGAACAAGCTCGAGCGAATACACTTCTCAAACTGACTGCATACGACTATACGAACGAATGAGTGGTAATAAACGCATGCATCGACACGAAAATGTGAAAGAATAAGCGCACACAATGACGTGTTCCGAAGCGAAGAGTGCTCATCTGATAAGATAATATTATTCCTTTTGTACAACATCTGGCGAAGCGTATCATGTGGGAAGTCGGAATGTCTTAAAAGTACAATGGACATGCAATTTCATGCCTAGAATCAAAAGATAAGGCACGAAGCGCAACTCACGATTCGGATATTCCTTCGTTTTTGTGTGCGTGGTTTTTTCGCAGTATACAAAGAGGGAAGAAATTAGGAAAAAAATGTGGGACAGGAGACAGTGTATGGAGTCATAGAGCACCAATTTTTTGGAGAAGGACCGAAAACTAAGCGGAGAAAACAGAAAAATACGAAACACTTACTGTACGTCAGTACATACGTCACATTAATATTTGGACATCGTGTACTTTTTCCATAAGGAATCCGACTTGATCTTACATTTTTTTAATTTTTTAATTTTATTAATATCGAGCCACGAAACTACACTCTTGGGCTATGGGTTCGGAAGAGGTAGTTGTCTATATGTTGTACAGGTATCCAGCAGCGGAAAGGTAGGTGAGGGTGTTTATGTGCTCGTGGGAGTTGGAGAGGGCCAAGATTCGACTACGGGGGACGCGGAGGGGCATGAGAAGAGGTAGTTCACAGTAAGAGGGTCTTTATCTTCACAGTGTGGGCAGTTGAGGGGGAAACAGGTTAGTGAGAAAATGCGTATGCGTGAGACGTGTATGTCCCAATCCTTAGCCCTCGCAGCGGGAGGAACGTTGGGACGTTAACCAGAGGGCATATGTAAGCTTAATTTGTGCGAGAGGCTCGATGCCGCCACTCTTTGAACCGCTTACGCAAAATGGTCGGGCGAATGGCGGAAGTGAGATCTGCTGAGATAAGGAGTTGACGAGTGATATATGGGAGCTGTGTAGCTTGCTGTGCTGCTTGATCAATAGCCTCATTTCCTGGGATACCAATATGGCTTGGGAACCAAATGAGTGAAATTCTCTTGGTGGTAAAGGAAATGAGATGGAGAATGAGACAGATACGTTGGACGAGAGCGTGCATTGAAAGGTGATCGGAAATAGACCTTGAGGAGGAAAGTGAATCTGAGAGGACCAGATAGTAGGTGGGGGTGGGTGGGTCTTCGAACGAGGAAATCCATGACTATGCACTGTAGGATAGCATGGAGTTCGGCGGTGTAGATGGAAGCTGTATTTTTAAGTCGGAAGGAGTGTAGTAGATTATCTATGGAGTAGGCGTAAGCAGTGCATCGGTTGTACTTTAAACCATCAGTGAAGCATATGATACGGTCAGGAAAGCGGCCAAGAATTTCTTGCAAATGAGTCCGATAAACTGGGGGTGGATTTTTTAGGAAATTCTGTAAGTTCAAAATTGCATGGGGGAAGGTTCAACAACCAGGGTGGGGGTGATGTATGGATTGTTGGTACAAACTTGTAGGAAAAGTTACGGGACAGTGTCCCTTCAAAGTGTGACCGTAAGGGTAGTGAGGATAGGAACATGGGTGTAGTTTGGATGGTTAAAGAGATACTCATAGACAGGAAGATTAGGGTTGTGTGCTATCGTAACTAGAAGTTTGGCAGTGAATTGCATTCGGCGGAAAGAGAGAGGAGGAATTCGAGCATCGGCACGTATACTAAAATCTGGGCTAGTGTGACAGGCGTCAATGGCGATACGTAGACCCGCATTTTGTACAACGTCGAGAAGCTTTAAGTATGAGGGAGGGGCAAGTCCATACATGGGTGATCCGGAATCCATGATAGATCGGATCAGAGTCTGGAATATCTGAATGAGTAGTCCTCTGCTACATCCTTTGGAAGTATTTGAGAGGCACTTCAGAACATGGAGTGAGCGCATACATTCGGCTTTTATGTGTTTTATATGCGGTAACTAAGAGAGGCGAGCGTAAAGGTAGAGGCCGAGACATTTGACTGAATTGGAGCGAGGAATCGATTGTGAGTTGAGTAGAAGAGATTGGAAAGTTAGACTATTTGTTCGATGCTGGATCATCATGAATTCTATTTTGCTTGGTGATATACGGAATCCGAGTCTAAAGGACCATGTTTCGATTAGTTTTATGTTTTCTGGAGTAGTCTATGGGCACGTTGTGGGTTTTGG
The DNA here is from genome assembly GCA_031841125.1 of Acanthococcus lagerstroemiae. NCBI lineage: Eukaryota > Metazoa > Arthropoda > Insecta > Hemiptera > Eriococcidae > Acanthococcus > Acanthococcus lagerstroemiae. The sequence continues at coordinate 62,042,009 of CM063110.1, read as the reverse complement.
GATTTGAGGTGAATGCCGAAGTCATCGGTAAATAGTATTCGTGTGAGAGGGAATCTTCTCCACCCCAATATCTCATTTACTTTATGGATCAAAAAATTTCCAATTGAAGGAATTTATTCCTGTTCGTACATTTAACAATTTTACAAAGATTGTTTTTGAGGGATATTTTAAACATTTTCAGAATAGGTTACAAAACTTGTTCATGCTGGTCTCCATTACGTTCTAAACATATCTTGGCCCGTCAAATTACTGAGATAGTAGATGCTTCCAGCGCATGTTTAACAGAAATCGCAAAAATGTTCCTTTAATGAGCACCAGAGCCGACGCCGAAGTCTCCGAAAATTGTTTCGCCCCAAAAAAGACATGATGTAAATTAAGAATTTGTCTCGAAACACTGAATAATTATCACCAGAGTGGACGCCGAAGCTCTCCGAAAATTCTTCTGTCCTAAATGGCTGAATTTTCAAAACTAGAAAAAATCAAAAATTTTGAATTAACCACTGTTTTTTATACAATTTTTTACGTTGAGTTCAAATTCGTAGGTCAAATTTGGCAGCGGCGCTCCATTCCCGAGATACACTCAAAAATGTTGGTGAAAATGGTCAAAAATTGACTCTAGCCCAATTTTGACGACGGTTTCGTTCATTCAAAGGGTAAAATGTCTGTTTGATGGCCAAGTTGGGGCTGGATCGAAAATTTAACAGAACATTTGCAGTCAGTGATCTAAGAAATCCTGATTTCGATAGGATGTCTTATATGTATGTTTTTATATAATTAAAATATCCATGTTGTGGACCTTTTCCTTGTCCTCCGCTGGTGGAGGAGGGAAGGGAAGAATTTGTTTGACCTCTTCAGGAACTAGACTTAAGCACTTAAAAATCCAAGATACAGATGTACTTTTTGGTCCTATGTTGATCCGATAATGTATCAAGATAATAAAATTATCCTCTTATAAAATTAATGGGGAAGAAAGCTGTGTGGGGGCTAGAAATATATCTGAAGAAGACAATAGTACTTTCCATAAATATAAAGACGATTATCTGGAGCTGGAGAACATAAAAATAGTAAAAGTCCAAGAAGCAACTTATTTAAGGCAGATAATAATTTCGAATATTGGACAAAGAAATTGATCGTCGGATAACACTAGCACGGGACAAATTTTGGAGCCTAAAATACATCCTAAAAGGCCAATACAAAAACAATCTAAAAAACGAAATTTTCAGTGCGTGTGTCATTCCCACTCTATGGATCGCAGGCTTGATCCCTTACTACAACTCATAAAAAGAAATTGAACATAACACAGAACAAAATGAAAAGAGATCCATGTTAAAAATGAAACAAACAGACCGCATCACAAACAAAATAATCAAAAGCAGACTAAAATACAATCAAAACATTAATACAAACATCAGAAAGCAAAAATGGACCTGGGCTGCTCACGTGGCCAGACTAGATAACAATCGCTGGGCTTACCAGTTACCACCTAACTTTCTGACAACCAATAGACCACAAAAAAAAAAAACAAGTGCAGGCAAAGGATTAGATGGCAGGATGATTTTGAAAATTTTTTTAGAAATCAGCACATCCATAGGATGGCAGTCGGAAGAAACGAATGGACTCGATTGAGAGATGCATCTTCCCAGAAGCAGGGCGTGGGGCGATAGGAGTTGGCTTGCCAATCGGCCATCGTCTAAAATACGCTTCCATTGATAGAGCGTATGGCGATGCACGCACATCAAATTGGCTCCCCAAAAGCTATTCTTATTATTAGGCTTTGTGGTCCAAGGGTACATGTACTTTTGAGAAGCCAGGAAGTGTGAGTGCGACAATGATATTACTGACAACAGAACCAAGGGGACAGTAATTAGCTGCTACTAAAAGTCAAGGTAGTCGAGATTACAATCAAAAATGTATTTTTTGTCCGACTTTTGCCCCGGACCACCCATCATATTTCCTGTTTTTCTTTTTTCTACGTTTAGTTTTCTGTCCTCAAAAAATTGGTGCTCTATGACTCCCTAGACTGTCTCCTATTACACACATGGTGTTTCGCCCCTTCCCTCTCCGAATATTGCGAAGAAATCACGAAAAAAAAAAGAAAGAAATGTCTAGATGTTATATGTGAGTCACTGTATATGGGAAATCATATTATCCGGAAGCGTATTAATCGGGTTTTACTGTACTCGTAATATATATGTATTTTTTGTGAATCTCTTTACTTGAGGTTATTTTTTTGCTTTTTCAAGTATATCAATGTATGCGTGGGCCCTTTCTCTTCATTTTGAATTGATAGATTAGGAGAACATTTTCGAGTATATCACGGGAACAGAGCGTCGCCGCCAAATTTGACAAACGAATTTGTAAAACACTGAGTGAAAAACAGTCATGAGTTAAACATTTTTCGTTTTTTTCAATTTTTAATATTTCTCATTGCAAAGTTAAAGGTTCGGTCTCCTAAATGAAAAACCTGCTAGGACATTCGAATACAATTACCTAAAATACCCCTTTTTGATACTCGAATTTTCCTCGTTAAATCGATTTTACCTCTGGTTAAAAGTGATTTTAATTTTAGCGGCTGAAACCTCGGTCTGATCAAAAATCGAAGGCAATCTTCGAAATCAACGACGCAAAACCCTGTATTGTGGTATTTTGAAGCCGAGCCATTGTTGCCAACTTCAAGCATAAAATTTTAATTTTGAGGCCTGAATCGGGGACGGATCAAACATTTCCACCTAACAGGAAACTCGGATTCACAGAAAGAAGAAACAAACCAATTCTATAGATTGTTCGATATTATTTCTTCAGAAGGAGAAAAATTGGTTGCGTCCCAAACCCTGTTTGGAACAACCCATTTCAGTATTTAGAGATCAACTAGGTTTCTTCCTCAATTACTTACACTAAAAAAAAAGTACAGTGTAACGTGATAGGATAAAATGATCTCCGTAATCTCAATTTCTAACTCGCCTGCCCCCAACCCATTCACCCAAATTAGGACTGAGTTTTCGATAGAAAAGAAACAAAAGAAGAAGAAAAAGTACTGATGGTTCCCTCTCGGCTCTTCTGTAGAAAGTGTAATATTTCTATCGAAACAATCACTGAGCTTACGTAATAATCGTGAATTATAAATTACTAAGTACAATCCGACAGCTATTTGTTTCATTGTATTATATGACTTGAGAGTAGCAATAGACAGCAGCGAAAATTATGATTGACAATCTATTCCATCTTCCTTCTCCGGAGAGAATTATACTGAAATATTTGATATAGAGCTCGATGTGTTACGGAAACACGTGATTCGATAATATGGGGAGGGGGCTAGATGAAACAGACTTAGGTGTTATACGGCGTAAAGATGTTACAAGCCGCCCACAAAAATACCGATAGCAAATAGCACAAGCGTTAAGGACTGACTCCCCAAAAATAGCATTATAATATTGTGTGCCAGCGTCGTGAACAACTTTCTACGTGAAAAGCGAACACAGGGTCTACTCTGCGGGGGTTGTCATCCCCAGCAATGAGATTTCTCGAGTCAGAAAATTTCGAGTTTTCCCTCGACATTCACGCTCAGCAAATCCGTTGTCGTATTGGTTCTTATATCATTAACAAAATCAACCAAACATGAATTAATGAATAAGAAAAACGACATATATTTTTTCCACACCAAAAAGTTGGAAATTGCAGATCCGAGGAACAATTATATAAGAGGGCATCAGTTCCAAATACATTAAGAGTTATATATCTAGGATAGACTATCTGGATGCGAATGAATTCCGAGAACATAAGATACTCACAATTTGAGTCAGTTCTCAGCATGAACAATACGAACACGAGTTAAATCCTTTCTGCTGAAAAATCCAGGATTTTGAACTTTTTTATCGAACTCACATTCGCGGTTTTAGGTCTGGAAATGGAGTGGACGAGTTTAGCTCGATTTAAACGATATTTTCATCCGTACAATTTGACATAAACTTTCTAGACATAAGTTCCGATAGAGAAACGCTCCCGCGTATTCACTCTAATTAGCTGAACAGCCGGTATCTAAAGAGCAGCCAGCAGCCTGGAGCATATATTGCTTCGCAAGGCTCAGCGTGACATACTTGTACAGTATTCAATATTTTTGTGCGTTTTTTAAACTCTTAGTCAGCATGTCTGCAGTCTACGCCCCCCCCCCCTATAAAAAATCATCCGCGGAGATCTTTCAGCGTGAACATCGATCATATAAGAGTGATGTTGAAGTCATGAAAGGATTATGATCACCACCCCGTTCGCATTAATGATGTTTCTGGGGCATATATAAAAAATACTATAAAGAACATCATGTCCTTTTTCAATATAAAATTTTTCGGGAAGTCTCTCCCACTGAAATCAGTGTAAAGGACTCAATTCTTTGAGGTAAATTCAAATCTGCCTTCAAAACTGACTTAGAGTAATTTTCTGACCAATTTTACATGGTGGCTGGAAAGTTACGTCGAAATCGAATTTCATGATTTCGAAAATCCACAAATCGATGTTCATTTGTAAGCTGTACATTTTACCCTCTTTCCTTTTCTCTTTTTAAGTAGCTTCAATTCACAGGCGGTAAAGAATCAGCCGTAGGCTATCACAGGCAAGTTTCACGACGGAAACCCACGAAACGATACCTATCCCAAACCTACATATTTTCACTGCCGCCTTCCCACTTGAGACGTCTCAATTTCAGTGGTATCTGGGAATCATGAATAAAACTAAATTCCAGTCACCGAACCCATAATATGAAACAGCACCCGTCTCGCACCAGTATTTCTTACTTTAAATCCTCTCCTCTCCTCCCAGTTATGGCAGTCGGGAAGCAATGTCAAAACTGAATTCCACAACTTCGGACACCCAAGAAACCATCAATCTGTAACCCACAGATTATTCCTGCCATCATATGGAGAACTCAGTTTTAATGGCTAATGAAAATTGTACATAACCTCGAAAATCTAAGAAGTGATTCTTGTCTCGAACTTGAAAATTTTTCTAGGCAAGAAACGATACCCATTTTGAACCGGTGGATTTTCCCCTACTTCAAGCTCCCTCTTTGATGCCTTTTGAATTTTCACGGCAACTGAAAAGCAATACTAAAACTGAATACGACAGCCTCCAAAACCCTGAGAAACAATACCTATCATGAACTTATAAATTTTTCGATGTTTCCATCTCCCCACTCCATCCAAGCACAATCTTCATGATAGCTGAAAGTGATCCCAAGTCAAGAGAACCTAAGAAACGATACCCAAAGTGCAGTTCATGCAAGTTTTTATCCTCGCCGCCAGCCTACTTTGGAGGGGAGGGGCGAACTTTATACTACAAGGAAACAGATACGAAGAATTAATTTAATAGCTGTGAAAACTTAATTACCAGTTTATTGACTTTTTTTTTTCTTTTTCGTGCTTGTGTAAGCTTTAAGAATGTCTTCATTAATGTTCCACATATTCAATAAAATATTAAGAACAATGCTATTATTCAATTGAAACTAGAAAAGTAAAATTCCAGGAAGGAGTGGCACATATTTAATGAACTGTTGTAGGTTACAAATAATGTGGAGTTACTAATACCGTTCACTTTGCCCAGCACCGAACATAAGCCGGAATTGGAGACCAAGAAGCGCAGTAATTACGAGCAATTTCAGTTCGAAAATCCGAAAAACACTCTGTGTTTTGGTGGTACATTTTCATTCAATCTGTTAATATAATTTTTCTACACTTTTTTCCGATGATCTCGCGTATCTCAAATCGGCTTACGTAGAAATTGATCCTTCGAGAATACGAAAAAGGGCGAGCGTCTCGAGGAAATATCAAACGTATGGCGGCAATCTTGAACCTTTAATAACAGACCAGAGTATTACTGTATTTTTCACCTTTTTCGCATCTCTATCTCCGTCTCGAGCTCTCCAATTCCCGGTTGGAAAGAGAATACAAATTTTCGTCAACCGATGAATTTATGTTGCCAGATGCAAATTGAAAGATTCCAAGTGATGACAAAATTGCGGCTTCTGTAAAATTTTCGCGGTAAAACGTGTACCTGCCATCATTTTCGATGTTCTTTCTTCGACGTCGTTGACAAATATTCAATATTTCTGGAGCCGCCAGCCGTACGAAAGTAGCTGCTACCATCTGTCAGAAAATAAAAAAGCGTTCGATTAGCCAACATTTTTAGAACTCTAATTTAAATACCTAAGAATGAACGAGAAGTTGATTGGGCCTACTTTATGGAATCCTCGGAGATACAACCGGATAATTATACAGAATAAATGAACATTATTGACAGCGTTTCTTCAACTTTATACCCTCAGATACTCTAAATGTTCAAAAATGTGGCATTCCTTTCTTCGTGACCCCACCTGCAAAACTGAACTATTTTTTGCCGAAACTTTACCGATCTTCTTGAGACGAAAATGGATCTTCACGGCCAAGGTCTCGTACCACCAACTTTGAAATCTGAAATAGAAAATCGCCAAACAAATTAGCAAAATAAAGATTCCTTGGGTTGCTCGTTTCGAATATCGCATCAGATTTTCGCCCGGGTCCAGTTCGAGTCCGAAATTCTACATTTTGAATCCAAACTGAGCCAAAATTGAATTATAGCTTAAGAAATTGAACAAATTATGAAACTTGGTTCGGGGTCTCTGATTTCGAAAATCGCATTTAACTTTTGATCCGACTCTGATTTGGCTTCCGAAAATCGAGCCATGTATCAACTATAGGTATTGAAATTTTCCATTAAAACCTGATTTGGGCTTCAATCTCAAAATCGTTTACACTTTCTTCAAATGGATGAAATCAACTTAGCCTAGAAAATTGAGTGAAATATCAAAGTAAGTTCCTTGGAACTTTTTTTTTTGTTGATAATATAGTTATATTTTTCATTGGGAACCAACTTAAGCACCGAATTTGATACTTTATCCTGAAAAGGAATGAAATACTCCGGCTTAAAAGAATGAATGAAGCATCGCAAGAGGTTTTTTCTTTGAGGAGGGGGGAGGGTGTTGTTGATTCTGAATATCGCGTTAACTTTCCATTTAGTTTCCACGAAGGATGATCAGGACCATAGCAAACGAGGGATATAGGAGAGCAAAATCCCCCTGTCCAAAAAAAGTTTAGGGTTATAGTTATAGTTAGCAACTCAAAGGTATTAAAAGTAGGCATATTTGCGAAGAACCCGAAAATTGAATTGGGTTTTCGAAAATTACGAGCACAGATAAATTTTGTTTCAAGTAACCTGTTAATCAATTTCTGGTAAGTGATCGTCTCAAAATTTTTTCCGATGGGTGAGACGGACAGCATACGTTTATGTTATTAATAATCCATTGGAATTCATTATTAATTGACCACGTACTTTCAAACTTTTTCCTCCTGGGAGGGACAGTCTCCTCATTGCTTGTATCAGCGTCTATTTCTAGTACTTACTATTTTGAACAAAACCACATTACATCTTTTACTGCTCCCGAAATTTTTGATTTTCTGTTCCAGTATATCACCGATCGTACAAGTTATCTGGTTTATTTAACATCTTAAAAATTCCAATTTCGTTCAATCTCGCGCTATTAATTTATATTTTATTTTCATACTTCGGTTCCCGCCACAAATTCATATTTTTATTACCTCGCACTTCCCTTTTCCAAATTTATTCGTCGCGTGTTTTATGTATCTCAGCTAGTTTACAACTTCAGTATCAATTTTTTCCTTCTACTTTTATATTTATATCGGCAATCAACATAACCCTTCCTGAGTTGAAATAATTTTTTTTACGATATCGCAACCTCCATGTCGGTTATCCGTCTACTGAGAGAAATATTCCGGTCCAGTTGACGTATCCTATGTCTGAATATTTCCACGGCGATTCAAAAGCGTTGGCTGCGAAAATATCGATCAAAGTTACGAAGTTATTTAAGTTGAAAAATTAGCTCATTGGCAGAAGAGTAAAAGATTCGATTTGCTGTCTATTTTTCAGGGTAAATTCATATTATGTATTTATATGCATTATTTTCAGTGATTAAATTGATTTTGTTTTAATTTACCCGCAGTTGCCGACACCAGTGGTCGGAAAAGGAGCAGACACGTGCTCCCTCTCTAGCAAAACTCAGAGAGGGTACTGTCTCCTTTAGAATTTCGCATTTTCTACATGAGAATATTTATCAAAAAGAAATACTCGAATATAATGGCCTAGCTTTCTGAATTTTCTCCTCTGGCGGAAAATCCCGCGGATAGCAACGAAGCTGAGACTCACTTCGTGTCATATACGAGAATTAATAGATAATTATCGACCAGATCCCACCCTAATAAAACAAAATAATAAAAAAATAAAGAAAATATAGTGATTGTATTCTGTACCACAAATTTTTATGGAAATTCTTATGAATAACACAAACGCACTCTGCGATCAATTCAGTGAAATAAAATGGTTGGAAGAAACGGAAGAAATGACAATAGTGATGATGATAAGGTTATCAGTCTTCCGGCCGGTTTGATGCAACTCCTGTTTTTCCCTATCTTGTCCGAGTTTTTTCATTTCCAAAAAAGTCTTACATTTGACATCCTCAATTATCTGTTGAACATACTGGAATCATTGCCGACCTACTCAATTCGTTTCTTCCATCCTTCCTTCTAGTAGAAGTACTATATTATTCCTGGGTGTCTCAAGTTATGCCCTATTAGTTTATCTCTCCTCCTCTTCAGACAATTCCAAATACACATTACCTCCTACTCTGTTAAGTACTTCCTCATTTCTTACCTTATCCATCCATTTGATAATAAATATTCGCCTATAGCTCCACATCTCAAAAGCTTCGATTCTTCTCTTCTCTGGTTTTTTCTATGGTCATCCATACAAGGCTACAATTCAAACATATAAGTTTCCAAAAATAATGTTTTGATTTCTAGATTTATTTTTGATTTGAAAGGATTACTTTTTCAATAAAATGCTTACATGGTTTCTACTATTAATTCTACTACTATCTCTTTTACTCCTTCTATTTTTTATTTTTTATCCCCAAATATCAAATTTGCTTATTTCTTCGATCTTTTCCTGACCAATTTTTATATTTAAGCTATCATGTTCGCATCGATAACATACCATTACTTTAGTCTTATTCTTATTTATTTTCATAAGATATTCTATACTCAAAATCTCCTCCATTCCATTTAAAATGTTTTTTTTTTTTTTTAATTAATACTTCTTTCCGTTAATAAAATAATATCATCTCATGTAGGTATACGTGTTCTTGTGTTATTTTTGTGTGGCCGAGAAGGATTCTGTTGACAGCAGGTTTATATAAGCTATCCCTCTTTATTTGTTATATTACTTGATTTCTTCCTTCTTTCTCCAAGTTCCATTTTTTTATGAAAGACAAGGTACCACGCTACTCGAGGAGGGTCGGCAAAAAGCACGCTTCTTGACTCCCAACAAGGAATAATGAAAAAAAAAAATCCATGGAAAAATTAATAAATAATTCGACCTGATCCTACCCAATAAATAAATAAATAAATAAATCCGGAAAAATTAATGAATAATTCAACCTAATTCTACCTAATCAAAGAAAGAAAAAAATAAATAAATAAAAATCAAGGAAATTTCTATTAACAACAAAAACTTACTCTACAATCAATTCAATTACTGAAGAAGAAAAAAAAAAACGTAATCTCGCTACACGAGGAGGGTGGACAAGAAAGAGCGTATCTTGACTCTGGACAAGGAATAATGGAAAAAATGGAGAAAATAATAAATAATTCAACCAAATCATGCCCTAATAAAAAAAGTCCACAAAAATTCCTATTAACAACCCGAACGCACTCTGCAATCAACTCAATGAAACAATGGTTGGCTAATGAAAAAATTCCATGGAAATGAGGACTACTGAACGGAATTGTGACCATGAAAAGCTAAATCATACAGATTGGTTTCACGCATTGGAAATGACGCACCACTGAACTGAACTGTGATTCAGATCATACGGTTGGAAGAAACGTCAATAATGAAAAACAAGAGGGGAGACTGGGGAGCAATCGGACACGGGGAGGATTCGGACGCGCCAATTTCCAAAATGAAACTTCATTATATTGATATCTATTCATTTATGCAAAAAAATTCAGTCGAAAATAAGTAGGTAAGCAATTTTTGTCTCGTTATGGCCGAGTGTCGCTTCATGTAAAAAAAAGTTCATGAAAATGATCGGTTGGGAGCATTCGGATAAATTATGTTCTCACTGATTTTTCTGTGATCTCTCGATGTGATAAGAAATGCCGGTGTGTGGTGTTTTTTTTCTTTTTCGTAGGTGCCTGATCACTTTTATACCTCGGACGTACCGGATACCTCGTTTGTGTTTTTTTCTGATATTATTGAAAAACTTGACAAGGTTAATGATGAAGAAAACACTCAGCGACAAAATCGATATTAAACGGTATTCTGTTGATAATTGATCGTTTGAATGGTTCACCGACTTTTCGAAGAAAAGGGAGGTATTTATGTTGTTTACAAAGTTTCATTTTCGTAATTAAATAATAAATTTGCGTTTGTGCATATTTTCTTCAATTTTTATGGAATTTTAAGTCGTGTCCGAATCCTCCCCATAACTTGTCCGAATGGTCATCCCCCCTCTGTCAGGTTTCGGACAAAAAAATCAAGTTTTTGAAAATTAATTATCATGGTGATAATGAAGATAAACATAGGAAACAAAAATCATTTTAGATGTAAAAAAATCCAAAATTTACAATGGTGGGGTGCAATTGCCACAAAATCTCATAGTTTCTACGTAAAACGTCAAAATGCAAAAACTGTCCGAATCCTGCCCACTCTCCCCTAACCATGTTACTCGAGAAGGTTCGACAAGAAGGTACGCATCTCAACTCTCGGCCGTCTTGAACAATCGACACGTTTGTTCTATGAAAATAATAACATAATTATTATTGACCTGATACTCGTATCAGTTCGTTATGTTACCGGTAAAAGATCGGTCCAGTCTTAGACAATCGATAATTTTATGTTTTATATGAAAATTAATAAGCAATTATCGACTTGATATTGATCTGTTATGTCACCAATAAAAACTCGGTCCGTCCTAGCTCATTTCATTCCTAGCGTGCTCAACATGTCTCACGAAAATTAATAAATAACTATCGACTTGATATCGGTCGGTCATATGTTATTAACCCGGCACTCCCATGTGCGTTTACTAATTACTAGGACCATAAATAGTTTCATATGGGTATAATGGACCAAAAGTAATTGCAAGACTCGTTGCCGACCCTAAGAAAATCAAAATTTACGTATAATTGTGTTTATTATTTTCAACTAACTGATTTTTCGGAAATAAAGCGCCACTGAACTGAACTGTGACTACTCAGTTCAAAGTTTCAGAATGCGAAGCTACAGACTGTGGTCGCGCAGCAAAGATCAAGATCAGTGTGCACATAAACTTCCACATAAATGTCGACCACTAAACTGAATTGTGGCCATGAAGAGCTAAACCATACGGCTTCACGCAATACACAACACTGAACTGAACTGTGAACTGAACTGGAATTAAGTTCAGTGTCGGTCAGAATTGGTGTCGGTGGGAAATAGGATGGGAGGGCCAGCCAATGTGCATTTCCAGTAACAATACGGACGTACTCTGTAATCAATTCGATCAAACAATGGTTGGAAGAAACGAAAACGTCATTAATGGAAAAAAGTGATTGCAAGAGGCTTGTTGCCAACCCTAAACAAGTGATTGCAAAAGACTCGTTGCCAACCTTAAAAATGGTTTGCTATCAATTCGAATTTTTAAATTGGATTGGGCGGATATGTGGGTCGAATGCCACAAGACAGATGGGCATACCTATCTATATTTTGGTTTCTAAAGTGACAAAAAAAGTGTTAGAGGATGAGTTTATACCTTTGCCCAATATGGATCGGGGGTGCATTCAGAATACGCAGCGCTCGCTTACAAATAATGAACCTATAAAACATAATCAATGTATGTACCAACACTTATGAAGGTTATTATACTGTCCAGGTCATGAGCCGATCGATCGTAATATAGACAAAATACTATTCACTATTAGCCTAACAATCAATAACACACACAATGGTTCATGACGTGAAATTTAGAAATAGCAGGGAACACTATCACGATACCATAAAAATTACGCTAATAAATCAGCGTACTCCATTGATAGATCACAATATAAACAAAATACGACACGCTGATTAGCAATGTCTTCGAAATGAAAATAATAATAATAATAAAGAAGAAAAAGCGGGGTTTCGCCAAGCAAAATACTCTAAAAAAACAAGGTTGCATCAATTAGCAGTATTAGGTGAATATGGAATTGCCTATACAATTCGCCGTAAATACGAACAGATGATGTACAACAAATTGCATACACGATTTGCCGTAAATAGCTCGTGTTGCTAGCGACGCGAGCTATGCAACGAACGACTAAAGCCGCGTCCACACGTAAGCCGAAAATCTTCGCGAGCTCCGCGGCACGCTGATTCAGAATGCAAATCTAGGCGGACGAAAATCCAGTTGATGCGAATTACTCAACGTGGACTTGTGATATATCGATTCATAGGTATTTGGAGGCGCTGAATTCGAATTTCGCCCCAAAAATTGGATTTCCTCACTCAGTATTCTCTTATAAGCATAAGTTTGGGTGAATACTTCACAAGTACTCACTTTTTTCACGTTGTATATCGATACAAAAGTACCTATTTTGGCTCGCTGAATTCAAATTTTTCATCGAAATTTAAATTTTCTCACGCAGATGTTCGTCAGAGAGTAAATTTGAACGAATCAAGAATGAGAAAGGCTAGAAGCTTTTGAAATGTGGTATAATTGGAGACTGTTGAAAATTAAACGCACACGAGTAGAAAAGATCAAGGAGAAAAGCTGAATTATATCCAGGAATATTTATTTATTACTGCTAGAGGGAGTAGTTGAGAGAGAGAGAGAGAGAGAGAGAGAGAGAGAGAGAGAGAGAGAGAGAGAGAGAGAGAACTAAAGAAAAGGTAAAATGAGCTATAAAAAGCAGATACTGATGGATAGAAAGTGTAAGTCCTTCTCAGACGTGAAACATTAGCACAACAGAACGAAAAATGAAGAAACGCAACCTACTAGCCGAGAGACTATTGTCATCATCATACTTATAGCTGCTTGAATCAGCGAAAATACGCTGAAAAATCAGCGGATTTCGCTGATTCAATGTAAGGCAGCACGAAGGCACGACCTTTCTCATAATTAAAAATCGTACGCACCGAATGCACGAGCTGGAATTAACAAAACGTGCTGCCTACGATGTACAGAAAAGTACTGGCAGTACCTACGTGAGCAAAACACAAAATAAATGGACGACCAGATGTAGCGATAGAACGGTAATTTAGCGACTGCAGTTCAAGTATGTCGGTATAATTAAAAAGGAATTACCAGAAATTAAAAAATTTTAATAGGTAGGCATTTTTATACGCAGTTGTACATCACGTGCCTGTAAATTACGGAGCGCAGGTCGTGACTTATTTTGATTTCAGCGGCGCGATACCAAGGAATGTTGATGTTTAGTTCACGACATCGTATGCTTGGGGGATCTCTCGCGAGGTTCGTATCGCCGAAACAAAAATTATAAACAATATTAATCAAAAAAGTTCACGAAGCAATATATTTGAGGCAGATAAAAAGCTTAGAAGAAAAAGTGGAAAAACAGGTAAGTAGAAGAGTAACGCTGGCATTGAATAAATTTTGGAATTTCAAATATATTTTCAAATACCATTTTAAAAATAAATTAAAACGTGACATATTTAATGCCTATATGGACGCCGGTGGGAAGGACTTAAGAATAATCAGAAATCTATACTGGCATCATTCAGCATGTGTCAAAATGAAAAATAATAGAATGACGGAGGATTTCGAGATTAGAAAGAGAGTATGCCAAGGAGGTATACTCTCCCTCAATGCTCTTCAACTTGTATGTAGAACGGGTGTTCTTAGAAGCCCTTCAGGAACTCGAGGTCGGCATTAGTGTACGCGGACGAGTAGTGAACAATATCCGATACGCAGATGACACTGTATTAATAGCAGGAAATCCTCACGACCTGCAGACCATCTTGGATGCGGTTAATACCAAGGGAAGAAATGCCGGTCTCAAAATAAACACAGACAAAACCAAGCTGTTGGTCGTCTGCAGAGAAAAACCCGAACCATTTACATTACAAGCCGATGGCAGGAGTATAGAGAGAGTGTCTCAGTTCAAATACCTAGATACCTGGGTGAACGAGAAATGGGATCCGGATTTGGAAATCAAATCAAGGATCGAACAGGCAAGACAGGCGTTCCCAAAGTACAGACGGCTGCTATGTGACCGACACCTGGCCTTTCCAATACGTTACAGAATGGTCAAGTGCTACGTATGGTCGGTCCTGCTATACGGAGTGGAAGCATGGACATTGAAGGTACGGTTGATAAATCGATTGGAAGCATTCGAAATGTGGACGATTCGCAGAAAGCTGAGGATACCGTGGATGCTGAAACTGAAAAACTCGGCAGTCCTGGAGATGGCAGGTGATGAGAGGCAACTATTCAGCAACATAAAGGAGGGAAAGACCAATTACCTCGGCCACATACTGCGTGGAGAAAAATACTCGGAATTGGTCGGAAATCGATGTCGCGGCTCCGGAATATACGTGAAAAACTCGAGCCTCCTAGTCAAACTGCGAAATGAACTGAGGTTTTCAACAATGATTAATATACTGAAATAGCTCATGCAATGGGTTGAAAAATGAGTGAGGATATTTTTTGGCCCTTAAGCATTGATGCCAACCGTATTAGAATGGTAAAAAAGGATGTAAATCGAGACTACATTACGCTGTGAAACAGCTGAAGGTGGTAGTTCTACAATTTGCGATAAAATTGAAAGGAATGGCAGCGTTGCTATAGAAAATTCCCAAAAAAATCAATCAAAACATATTTTTGAGGATCAAAATACTCTTTTGATTCACTGTTCAGGCCAATGGATGAGCGAGTGACTTCAATTCCATAAAAGTTATATGAGGCGTAATGCAGCTGGTAGCACTGTCATGAAGTTAACTACTAAACAAATGCTCAGTTTTGACGTGATTGAGCAAGCGATTTGATTTCAGTCAAAATCGCTCAATTTCCAAAAAATGTTTCAACGAAAATAGCAGTTACACTATAACCACATTAATTTTTCCCCTCGGTACTGATGCGATGCAAGGGTAGTTTCCGGTGCCGGGGGTGCGGTGTCTCAGGGGCCACTTTGGCATGCGTGCATCGCCATACGTCCCACCACACCACATAACCACATTAATTAATAAATTCGTGTCCAAAAATGAATTATGTAAATAAGTAGGCTTAGGTACGTATGAAAAAACCTTCGGCAAAATAATTGAGCTAATTAACAAATGAAGTAATAACTTTTCAATCGCATTCCCTGATTGCTTATATGTACATGTTTTGCCTACTCCTTCATTTTCAGGCAAATCTGATATGTATCCTGCTATACGATAAAGACCCCTCTCTCAATGGAGAGATGAGCTCGGAAGTTATGAGTGGCAGCACAAATCAGCACAAATGAAGCACAAACGATTGCATCCACTTTTCCCTTTCCGATCCTTTGTCTAACCCCTTTTCCGAAAACCATTGCTCTGCCCCCCCCCTCCATAAGTAATTTTCAACATCTTGAGAGGGGGAGGAGCAAAAATGACGGGGTTTTCAGCACAAACCAGCACAAAAGTAGCACAAACGAATGACACCACTTGCAACCCCATCAGCCTAGCGGGGGCTCCCTTTCCCAAAGCCCCCCTCCCAAAAGGTTTCCCGTGTACCTCAGGAAGGAGGGCAACACAAACGACGGGGTTTTCAGCACAAACGTAGCACAAATGACTGACACCATTTTCGATATCCTCTAGATGAAAGTGGAGACTCCCATTTCTACAGCTTCCCAAAAGTTTTCTCAAATATCTCAGAAAGGAGGGCAGCACAAACGATGAGGTTTTCAACACAAACTAGCACAAACGTAGCATAAGCGAATGGCATATGTTTCAAGTCTATCGGGGGGGGGGCGAGGGAATACACTTGGATATGTGACGGTAGGAGCTAGTTAATGTATTCTTAATATGACATGTACAGTTGTTATTTACCTACGCGCACTTATGACGACTTTAATAAATAATATGTTTTTTAAATGTTTTTATGACAAAATGGACGATTTTTCACCAATCAGCCGTACTAATACTCGTATTCACAAACTCTTCTCTGACATGTAACTGAATAGTCCAAAATTGGCTTATAAAAACGTAAATAAACAGATGCGTCACGACACCCTCGTTTTTCGGTTCCGGTTCGAAATTTTGTAATGTAAACTACACCGATACTGTTCGATTGACAGAAAGGCAGCCACGAATTAACCTTTTGAGATCTGCGGAATGTTAATCCGGTGCCTTTTTCTGCTCCCTACGGTACCAGAAAAGGAATTATAACTGTATAGGTGGAAGGTAATTCGATATTCGGAGTATACTTGAAGCCGAAGCTCGTCAGTGCTAGGGCCCATAATGTTTGTTCTACCAAGTCGACCGCGGTTATTAAGCCATTATATTACCCTAAGCGATTGTTACCTGCAAATCGCGTGGCTTAACGTTTCCATTAGCGATCGTATCTGCGAATTTATTTCCAGTCGGCTTTTCCATACTGTATACAAATATAAGCGGTTTAGCTTCTTTTTTTTTTTTTTTTTTTTCGTATTTCCTTCGACGTTAGAACTAAGTATATGCGTGTCGAGAGACTAAGATGATGCGGTCGGGTAGGAATGCTAGAATATCAAGATGCTCGATCTGAGAGATAATGGGCTGCACCTCAACTGTTTAAGAATGAGACAGCATACAGGAGATAATCTGGCGTCGCATAACCCATCAATACAAAACGAAAGGCATAGAGTGATAAGAGAAGGATTCACTTAAGACCGAATTTGTTATACAGGGTCGTAGCGAAGGGATATTTTTGGAAGAACAGAAACGTACAACAACCAACCCTGAATTTAAAATTATCTTGGCAGAAGGGGAGGTAACAATTCAAGGGTACATAAACGATCGCATTTCGGAATGCAATGGCAGTGCATAAAATAATTTCTAAGAAAGTAAAAAGACTTTCCATTTGATACAAACGCACGAAAACAGTAGCTAGATTGCTTCGAAAACACACAGTTTATCGCATATAAAACTAGACTATACGGCGACGGCCAGCGGGCTTTATATATCACAACGTTATCGGCGAAACTCCTTATCGCTTTCGTTATTGAACTTCTATTCTGCTGCTCGAAACGTGTCGATCTTTCTCCGCTTATCTCGAATGTTCGGGATTATTCGCCACAGTATGCAAACAAGCGGGTTCAGCAATTAATACGGACAAAACGAAACTACTATCAAATGCGTGCGAAGTAGAAATTTCGATACTAGGAGTAAACATTAAATTGGTTAACGAGGTCAAGAACCAGGAACAAACTCCATCATTCAAGGGGGCCAGAGAGCGAGAAATCTCGTGTAGAATTCAAAACGGGTGGAAAACATACTGGAGCCAGCGAAACATATTTAAAGGCAAACTTCCAATATCGACTAAGGTGGAGGTCTGGCGGAGCTGTATCCTACCAACAATGACATAGGGTGCGCAGACATGAGCGCTAACCAAATCAAATGTAAACAGGCTGCGAACCACCCAAAGAGCGATGGAACGCAGTATTCTCGGAATCAGAAAAAAAGACCAAATGGAAATATCCACGATAAGGGCAGAAACTAGACTGACGGATATCGGGAAGGAGGTGAAAGAATGCAAATGGAGGTTACATTTCTAAATAGAAGAGGAGGTGAGAAAGGAAA
The DNA here is from genome assembly GCA_031841125.1 of Acanthococcus lagerstroemiae. Classification (NCBI taxonomy): domain Eukaryota; kingdom Metazoa; phylum Arthropoda; class Insecta; order Hemiptera; family Eriococcidae; genus Acanthococcus; species Acanthococcus lagerstroemiae. The sequence goes on along the minus strand of CM063110.1, from coordinate 62,024,132 downwards.
ATAGAGGGGTGGACTCCATACGGCCACAAAAGGGGAAAAGGAAGGGCAATCACCCGATGGCGTGATGACTTCTGCAAGGAACTCGGACATACGTGGAGGAGATATACTCTGAACGAAAAAAATGGAGGGAGAAAGGGGAGGCGTGTGCTCAAAATTGGGCGGGCAATAAACTGGAAAAATAAGGTAGGGGTTGGTACCCCTCTCGACCCGCGACGTGCACAGGTGCACGTAGAATAAAATAAGTATTATACAAGATGTCCAATAATAAACGTTACTATTATACAAGGGAGGCTCTCCCAACGACTGAAACTCAAATCCCAAAAATCAAAATTTTAATTCCCATAAGAATTTCTCCTCTCTGGCGGCTCGGGTTAACCTTTTCCGATTTTGCACAAACTTCGTAGATTTTTTTCTTTTTCATTTGGAACCGATGTAGAAGATGACCCATTAAAAGGTGAAAAGTCGATAGTAAGGACGACCGTACGGTCGTATACCATTTCGTGGGAGTGAGCGCTTATTCTCACAGTTTCTTTGATGGAAACTAGAGGGGGTAAAGTGATACTACTGCCTCCACTGCCCCCTGACTCCGGCGCCACTGCTTGTAGTCATTAAATTGCATTGTGAAAAACGGCGAAAATGAAAGTACTCAACTCAAAAAGCTGACGCTCGTTACCAACAATAACATAAATTACGAAGTATTATGTTGTTCTCCTTTAGGTATACGGTTACAAAGTCGTTAAATATTAATAATCGAAATATCCGAGCTGTGTTTTCACGTGCACATCGTGAAGCTGCGCTGTACCGGTATAAACCGACGAGCTCGTTTCCTGGAATAACACCCCGATTCTCGTTTAAGGGCATTATTCTATGTAAAATGCACATACACGAGTACACAACTACAGTGTATAGAGCAGAGCAGATATTGCGAACTCCCATCGCTAATTGCAACGGTACACTATTCGGACAACCGGGTTTAATGTTGTGCATTCGAATTTTTCTTTTTTACACCAATACATGGAGGGTTATAGCTGAGTAAAGATGGCGAGGACCACTAGGTAATTTGTTGGAAATACGTACATATTTCACGGACGAGTAATGTCAACACGAATTTGGATTACACCTAACACTGTGTACTGACACCAAGTGAGGTATGCACGATATAAGTATTTACGTTAATTATGCGGATGTTTCCGCTGTTGTGACTTTCTCGGGCCCCGAGAACGAAATTCAAACTTACGTTGCGTTATGCATGGTCTCACTCGTGCCCTCAAATCAGGGTCACGAGGTCGCTGAATCTCCCGCGAGGCATTTCCGGCAAATAAAATGGTTTGACCGGATGAATCCTAAATACGCCGAGTTATATCGAGATGAAGTTTCACACTAAAAAAAAAAAAACTTCTTTCGCAAACTTTTCGGCCTTCGGCCGAAAAGCTTGCCGAAGCTCCTCTGGAAAAATTTCGTGAACAAAAATTTAAAAATTCTTTATTTTCTCACTAGGTTAGTTCAAAACTTTCCTTACCACTACATTTCAATATTTATAAACTTGACAACACTGATTTTGCTTTGTAAGATGGACGAATTGAGTGTTGGTCGTTCTTTATATGTGACCTGTCACAAGAAACGGGCCCGAGTGTCCATCCAGCAATTTCAAAAACACAGGCCTTTTTCTTGTGTCACATTACAATTCAAAAACACAGCGGTTGGCTCGCGATCCAGTTCACATTGAATATCGATGGCTAAATGCCTGACAGCTTCTTCAACTTCTCGAAAGCTTCCATGCACTTATCAGTCCAGACAAATTCCCGACGATCTTCCGTTAACTGATGCAGCGGTCGGGCAATAAATAACAGCAAAGTCTCGGATGTACCTTCGGTAATAGGAACAGCATCCGAGGAAGCTCCTAGTCTGACGCTTGTCCACTGGAATAGGCCATTGTTCCACCACAGATAGCTTATCTGGATCCGTCCGAATTCCTTCCTCTGAGATGACGTGGCCCAGAAATCGTACCTCCTTCTGGGCCAGGGAACACTTCTTGAGTGACAGCTTCAACCCGGCACTCTGGAATCTGGAGAACACCTGTCTGACCTTATCTAGGTGTTGCTGCAGGATGTATCCTCCGAAAATGACTATATCATCGAGATACACTGGGCAGATCTTGCCTAGTAGACCTCGCAGGACTGTCTCCATCAAACGCTCAAACGTAGCTGGCGCATTACACAGTTCAAACGGCATCACGGTGTACTCTGCCATCCGGAACCAGTTGAGAACACTGTCTTCTCCTTATCCGCTGGGTGGAGGATTACTTCGTATAGTAACCACTCTTCAAATCCACTGTGGTATGCCGCTCGCTTTCACCCAGTAGGTCCAGCGTATCGTCGGTAACTGTCTTTTCGAGTCACATCCCGATTGACAATGAGGCCAGTTGTGAGTACATTTGTGAACATCATTCAGTAATCACACTAATGCTGAGTGATCACTTTGCACTCCCTATATTAAAATGATGAGATTTTGAACACTCAAAAGAAAATGTGAGTGGCCAAAAGTCTCTCAAAACGGTAGTGTATTGTGATATATTTTGTGAGTGCTCTCCAAATTATCAATCGGGATCATTCAGCCGACGATAATCCACACACAACCGCGTTATACCATCATCCTTGGTACCAGCACGATGGGGGATGTCCACGGACTTGAAGATGGCTCAATAACACCCTGTCTGTGCAGATCATTGATCATCTGGTTGACTTCCTCTTGTCTTGCCAACGGGACTCTCCGAGGGCGTTGCTTAGTGGGCGGACTGTCTCCAGTATCAATCAGATGTTGCACTAATTCTGTCCGGCCATAATCGTCACTGTTCTTGGCAAAGATCTTCCTGAAGTCCTTCAGAAGAGCCTCCATCGCCTTCCTCTGCGACGGCTTCAAATCACGGATTACACCTCTATCCCGCTGGTCCAATTCCGATGATGCTGTCTCGTCTCTTGGCGTTGAAACGGCCGCAGCAGTCTGGGCCCAAGGTGGGTAGCCTTCTCGAACTTCGCGACCCGGTCTTGATACTTCAGGATCTGCTGTTCAGGGTCAATGATTAATCCATGATTACACCATCATGTCTCAACCTATGATCGCAGCATCTTGAATGTCGGTCACGAGGAACTCTTGCTCGAGGAAGGCTCTCCCATCAGCTTAAGATTTTTAAGGGACAAAAAGTCGAAAATCGAGGTTTTTTTTTAAATCGCCAATGTTAGAGGACTATTTTATAAAAATGAAAGTAAAATTACTGCTCGTGCGAAAATTTTTCAAAAAAAGGGGTTTCGAAGGCAAGAAATTGCTCATTTTTTCATATTTTACATTCAATTTCAGGTACACCAATGCCAAAAATCTTCACATTGTGTATCCTCAACCCCCCCCCCCCGGTAAACAGTCAGCACCCTCTACTGCAGATGGCTAGCTACGGGCCTGCTGTGGGCTAAATAGGAAGTTGGCTAAAGTGAGTTGGATAAAAAGTGAATTAGATGGAGGAATAGAGGCAGAGGAAGGGGTACCATTTGGACCCCACTTTGTTTTTAGCCTTTATCGTCCAACAACGCAGAGGCGAAACTACAGGGGGTACGGGGGTTGAAACACCCTCCCCCAATAATTTGGCAGTCAGCAAATTTTGAGACTGTTCATTTGACACCCCTCCAATGATTCGACAGTCGGCAAATTTTGAAACTGTTCACTTGAATTTTCATTTTTTATGCATGTTTGTTTGTTTATTTATTTTCTTTTTCAATTAAAAAATATTTCAACTAAAGATTGGCAAATTTATAATTTTTTACACATTTTGTCGGCGAATTCTTAGTTTTCAAAAAATATTTATTGGCAAATTTTTCTTCTCCACCTTTCCAAACTGAAAGTCAAATTTCGTTTCTGAAAATGGAGTACCCTGGACCCCTGTTAGAGACTAGTCAGTCAAAAGCAGAAGGTTTCAAGCTGAGTATCGAACGTTATTTGAAAGGTTGAAACAAAGCTGAAATGTAGAAAACATTTCGAAAATCTGAAAGTCGGTAGCAAACGTTGAATTTCAAATTTCAATGACTATTTGCACTGCCAGCGTGAAAGAGTCGCCCTCTATAATTTTAGGCACGTGAAAAAAAGGAACTATTGAAACCCTACATATTTTAGAAAAATTCATCAGATTGAAATGAAAATGGTCTCAATGGAAGGAAAATTTTATGTACTATAAATTTTGTCCTAATCATTTTTTCGATAAACGCTTTAGTTTTCATAATATTTTGAGATTTCTTCGTATGCCTGTAAATGAAATATTCCCCTCGATCAGGGTTACAAGGTAAACGACTACAGCGCGCCAAAGCTTTGAGCAGCCCGAAATCTGTTCACTTCGTAGCTCTGTCACTCACTGAGTCAGTGATTTACTCACTCACTCACTCATGCACGCAATCATTCGCTTACTTATTTAGTGATTCACTCAGTCATTCGCTTACTTATTCAGTTATTCGCACAGTTACTCAATCACTTACTCAGTGACTCAGTGATTCACTCAGTCAATGGCTTATTTATTCAGTTATTCACTCAGTTATTCCGTCACTCACTCAATAAGTCAGTAATTCATTCAATCACTCACTCAGTCACTCGCTTACTTATTTAGTGATTCACGTAGTCACTCAATCACTTACTCAGGACTCAATCAGTCACTCAGTCACGCGCCCACTCATTTAGTGATTTACTAAGTTATTCACTCATATTCTCAGTGACTCAGTAATTTACTCACTCACTTAGTCATTCACTCATTCTCCAATTTAGTTATTCATTAACTTCCTCACTCCAATGCTCACTCAATAAGTCAGTGATTCACTCACTTACTCAGTTATTCATTCATTCACCAATTTAGTTATTTATTCCCTTCCTCATTCTGTCACTCACCCAATGAGTCAGTGATTCACTCACTCACTCAAGACATTTGCTTACTTATTTAGGGATGCACTCAATCACTCGCTTACTTATTCAGTTATTCACACAGTTACTCAATCACTTACTCAGTGACTCAGTGATTCTTTCAATCACTCAGTCAGTCACTCGCTTACTCATTGAGTTATTCACTCAGTTACTCAGTCACTCACTCAGTCATTCATTCTCCAATGCAGTTATTCAATCACTTCCTCACTTCGTCACTTACTCAGTAAGTCAGTGATTCACTCACTCGCTCAATCATTTGTAAACGACTATAGCGCGCCACCGCTTTGATCAGCCCAAAATCTGTTATTACTACATTCTGTTTGACCTAGAGCCTGAAATTTGAGAAAGTTGAACATTTTATGAAAATCTAAAAGTTGAAAACCAAAAGACTTATCTTCCAATTTCACAAGCTGAATCCGATAGCAAATATTCTATTGTTTAATTTACGGTATTTGGTCCCGGTGAATACTCGGGGCCGTACATCCGAGATTCCCAAAATTTTTCTACATGTGTCAAAAATTTCACCTTTTCGTTGCTGGTAAGAGTAGTCGATACTATAACGCTGTACGGCCCTACAGGAGGGAAATTTAGTCTGGAACAAAAGTCAAAACTCCATGTATCTTTCCCATAAGAACGAAAGGGAACTTCTGGCACGGATTCCCCTGATCCGATCGACAGAAAACTTTGTAGGGTTTTTTTTTTTCATTTGATTTGATTTGTTTTTATTGAAATCAATTTAGGAGAAGAATCAGAAGAAATTCAGAAAAAAGAAAGAAAAAAAAGATCACCAAGAGTAAACAACGACCACCTCAGTGTGTAAAGGAAATTATATGTTCCTCTCAAGTATTCCTAACATCCTTCCGCCTTATCCTCCCAGAAAAAGGTATGCTCATGTGCGCAAATGTGAGTGCTTGGGGGATAAAGTTCCAATCTGCATTTGTAGGGACGAAACTATGTAGGGGGGGGGGGGGGTTGAAACACCCCCAATAATTAGGAAGTCAGCAAATTTTGAAACTGTTTATTTGCATTTTTCATTTTCTAAGAACGTTTGTTTGTTTATTACTATTATTATTTTTTTTGTCAATTCAATAATATTTTGATTGAAAAATCGGCGAATTTTCAAATAGAAAATTTTGTCAGCAAATTTTTCTTCTCCACCCCCCCCCAACTGAAAGTCAAGTTTCGCCTCCGACCCTACGTTCTCAAGTCGTAATGTTTTCATACGAATTGCTAGAGAAAAGGATCCCAACTGTCCCTTGGACAATGAAATAGTCGTGAGTTGAAGTTGTTGAGTCGAAACATTACGAGATAGCAGAAGAAGCCTTGTCGCGAACAGCTTGCCCGACTACCCTTACTTCTCCGGGTAGTTAATGTATAGAGTAGCTACCGACTTCGTCCGCGAGTAGCAAAAAACTATCCTCGCGACACAAAATCACTTTCGCGACCTAAAAAACGTTCTCGCGATAGCCGAAACGTGGGACCCGGTTTTACGATGCAGCGCTCGACTGTGCTTCTAGTGGTGGCGGAATCTTGAAGTATTTACTTGCCCGAGTAGATAAAGCACGCGCGTACGTAACAGTTAAACTTAACCCCTGCTGGTGGGAACTTTTAGAATTTTTCTGTTTCAAAAACCTTTTAGCTGATACATTCGTGGACTAAAAAGTGCAAGTTCCATCGGGAGCGAAATATTTCAAAAGTAGCGAAATTTGTTCCACCCTGTGGAACACCTTATTCCGACCAATTCTCGGAATTCTACTGTGCTCCATACAGCTCGCGTCTGCTGAAGTGTAAAAAATAATAAAGTGCCTTTCTTTCAGGAAATAAGTGACCCACAGAAGTCCGACCTGACGACTTCGATCTCTTGATATTGTTTTGATGCTATTCAGAATTCACATACCGACCTTCCAATCCACCGCATCGTTTAAAAGGTTTCTCCTTCCGACATATGAAAAACGACAGCGGCGGCGGAAAGGAAGTCGAGAGAAAATGAGCAGTGAAAAAATAAATAGAACCGGACGCGAACGTCGTCGGGGCGTGAGGAAATTTAATCTAACTTGGGCGAATTTGTTTAGCGCGGAAGCACACTTAAGAAACGAATATCATTTCAAAAACGTACAGAGCGTAACTCTAGGAATGCACCGAAATTACTTCATCTCCGATTAAAATATTCGGGTGATAGAAATTTCGTCTAATAATTTAGCAAACCGTCGGGTAACATTCCGTTCGTTATTTACTTCGCCTTCCAGTTAATTACGAACATTTCGGGAAATAGCTTTTTGGGTTTTTTGAACCCCGCTTTTTCTTATTTTTCACTTCCCATTCATTTTCCTTTTTGTACAACTTGGCGGAAACAGATTTCAGTATCGAGTGAAGAGACGATTCTTGTACTCGTACATAGCTGATGTACGTCGATTGCGAGCGCGGGCAGCCGCAATCGCCTGAAGATGGAGAACGAACGAGCAGAGCGAAAATGCTCGCTACAAATCAATTACTAACTGAAAGTATACACTTGAAAGTGAAGGAATGTTTTTCGCGAGTCAGAGAGAGAGAGGAGGTGCGCGGGAAGGGCATTAGACGGCGCCTTAAACATCAGCTGTCACGAAGAATATACGTATTTTAAAGATACGTACCAGGAAAGAGCGCCACTTCAGGGCCTTTTCAGTCTTAAACCAAATTAAGGGGTTACCAATTTATCGATTTTATTTTCGTTCGATTTCGTCGGGACTTTTAATGAAAATAAATTACGGCCGGCGTGATTGACGGCGCTGTTTGGCCACTCGAAAATCAGAACACAAACGGCGCGATGTAGATCCGTTTCCTCGGATTCATTTGGGCGTATGTTGAAGCATTTTTAAATGATGCGCAGCGACGGGTTTACATTCAGGTTTAACGGGGTCATGGACCCGAAGCGTTCGGCTGGAAAGAGCGCCTGGAAAAATGAGATAAAGCAGGGTTTGGGGAAAGAAACACGAGAAACAAAGATTAACAGAGTCCAGTGGACTAAATATGTTCGGGGGAGTGGGCACTAGAGTATCTCTCATTTAAATGTTTCAAAATCTGACCTGAGGTTTTCCGTATCTTCTAAGATTAGCGTCTTCAAATTCTCAGAAATTGTGAATTGTTCTAAGGCGGCCTCAAAGTTTAACACAAAATGGAACACTTGAGTGACGACTCCTCAAGAGCAGGGAAGGCTCTCACATCGGGTGGTTGGCTCTGCAGTTGAAATCCGCCACCGTACCCGAAAAGAATACCGAAAACTGACACCAGGATACGGCAACAGCAAGAACGAAAAGGACGAACACGACAATGGCGACAACAGGCTACTGTTGCACGTAAAAAAAAAATGAACAGTCCTTCCCCTCTCCAACAGTATCGAGAAATTTTGTATGGGCTTGACTAAACCTAATGGTAAGAAATTTGCACAGTTTACCCTTGAACAAAACTTGAAAATCGTTAACACCCTCTTCCAAAAACAATCAAAAAGGAAGTGGACATGGAAGTGCCCAGGCAGCTCTATAAGAAACGAAACACGCCACTTTTTGATAAACGACGTACGATTAGTTTTAAACAGATTTCAATTTTCATCAGACCACAGGATCGGTAGAGTTTCTTTACAACTCCCAATTAACTTGCCGAAGTGCTCTCTGGTTTCAATTATTCAAGAAACAAAACGCATCTAAGCATTAAGACCATTATCCCTCTACACAAAGAGAAAGAATTTAGTAATATATTGGAAAAGAAATTGGACAGCGCCAAAAATAAATAGTTCACGACTTGCAGGAGAAGTACGACTGGCTCGAGACAACTTTGAGAGAGACTGAGCAAGCAGTGAGTACCAAACAAGTCAGACCTGAGACCAACGATAAGCCCAGTGAAGAAACTAAAGCGCTGAATGAGAAGCGAGCTCAGCTTAGAAACAAGACCATGCTCAGCAAGAGGGACCAAATTGAGCTAACTCTATCGCGAGATCCGACAGGATATTTGGAGGTTTGACTAGGAGGTACTGAGAGAGGTACTCCGAGAAAGTTGGTCAGTAGAAAAGTAAAAAAAGTAATTTCTAGAGGACAACACCTGCTACTGTTTATAAAGACGAAAACCAAAATCAAAAAAATTTTGGAAGGGAAGAAGTTATAAACTAAGCAACAAACTTCCACACATCATTACATGTTCCTCAAAGTTGTCTAGAGTTGGAGAAATTACAAAGTTCTACTAACAAATCGGTAGGGAGAGAGGAGGACTTGCCTAAAATTTTAGGAATTTTGGAGGTAGAAATGTACAGTGTACAATATCCCCGTCATTAGAATGAAGAAAGGTAGCAGACCCTGATAACACCGTAAACTCGACTTTGAAAATATGTGCAGAATCTTTAGCACCCTTCTTGACAGAGCTCTTTGACCAGTTCTCATAAGCTGGTTTCTCACATGGCAGGTATCGGAGATAATTCTTCTGCATAAATAAGGCGACAGAGGTAATCTTAATAATTGTGAACCCATAAGGCTATCCTTAAATCCTGGCAAAGTTTTTCTAAAAATACTGAAAAGTAGCATGTATTCAACACGCGATTTTTACTAACCAAAAGAACAGGCCAAATTTAGACAAAGCTACCCTAAATCAAATTATCAAAACGGCAGGAGAATATAAAATCCATGTCAACGAATTAAATTATTATCTGTTCCAATTGAATTAAAATTAAAAATTTTCTTTAGAATTATATAAGAATTAATTTTTTTATTAAAATTTATAAATTCATATGATAGAATCACTGATTTCCTTTAATTTTAATTGAAAGAGAATTTATTTTTATTTCATTATTTATATATATAAATTTAATTGAAATTAATATGATAAAAAAGATAATTAATATATGTCCATTGTTTTAGTAAAGTCTCTGATTTCATAAGGCATGAAAGTGTATGGGAAGCACTGGAAAATCAAGTTATTGAACTACATAAATGTTATTAAATTTTTACCAAAATTCCAAATCGTATTTAAGTTTGGATAGACAAAGGGAAGAATTTACGCTTAGTAAGGGATACAGCAGGGGGACCCTCTCTTCCCCTATTTATTTAATAGTGTATTAGAGGGAATTTTTCGCAGACTCGACTGGGAGGGTAAAGGAGTTAAAATTAACGGTCAGCGTCTTAATAATCTCAGATTCGTGGACGACACTGTACCGGTGAGCGCCAGCCCAGACAAACTAAAAAATATGGCAGAAGAACGCTGCACTGAAGGCAAAACGGCAGGCCTTACAATTAATCTCTCAAAAACAAAAATAATGATAAATGGTAATAAGTTAGACCTCCGTGATGTATGGGAATTTAATCAGGGATATACCGACGAGTTTTTCAGAGGGGGGGGGGCAAAAATTATTAAAGTCCTAACTGACTCAACTCAAAATTCCTATGTATCAAACCATCAAGCAAAAAAAAAAAAAAACCTGATTGACTTATTCAATTTTTTAAACTGATAACTCAGAATTCCCAAATATCAAAACCAAAAAGAAAAATCTTTTGACTTGTTGGATTTTCCCAACTTCTCAACTTAATTCCCAAGTGTCCAAGCAAAAGCAAAAAAAAAAACACTTTTGATTGACTTATTGGATTTTTCCAACTAATGACTCAACTCAAAATTCCCAAATATCAAGGCAAACAAAACCTTTTGACTTGTTGGATTTTTCCAACTTCTCAACTTAATTCCCAAGTGTCAAAGCGAGCAAAAAAAAATTTTTTTTAATTTTCGACTCGATGAATTTTCTCAACCCTGACTGAAATGGTAAGTTTTTCCAGCTTCTGAGTGAAAAATTCTTACGGTGTGTGTGTGGGGGGGGGGGGGGGTAAGTTGCCCCTAACCCCCTATCGGTACGTCCCTGAATTTAATTTAGTGTACTATGGACTACAAGTATTTGGGCCAATTTCTGGATTTTGATGAACCAATGAAATAGAATTCAGGATCAGGAAATCAAATAAAGAGTTGTTGTCCAAGGTAGCCTAAGTCAATTTTTGACGGTTCTGAGATAGCAACGCAATTTGGTAAAGAATATGATGAAGTACAATCTAGTCGTGGTTTAAGCCCTTTATCTATGTGAGGTTTGATGTTCTATGCGTTTTACGTTAAAGCTTATTTTCAAAGTGACCTACACGTATGCTGTTGCAAATGCTGATAACAGTAATGGAACTGCCTAATTATTTTTATTGTGTTAATGCATTTTATGGCAAAGTGGTCTCAGTCAGGTAGGTCACCAACTTTGACAGCCTCTCACATTTTGACAGATCGTAAAATAGATGTTTTTAGCGACTTTTTGGGACTATTTCGGGTAGAAATTCGATTGGCCTATATCTTGAAGAGTTGGCAGATGAATTTATTGGTCGCTCCCAAACGAGGAAAAATGTTTTTTCAATGACTCGTCAATTATAATGTCTTCTCTAATTTCTAATGCAAAGAAAAATTGCATGAGTCTTTGAATAAACCGACATTTTTTTCATTTTCTGATTGAGAGTATTTTTTAGTATCATCACCAAAAGTAGCCCTGAGTTCTAACAAGTACGAGTAAATACAACTTTACAGTGATATATATTATATATGAAATTGTACAAGAAAAATCCTGAAAATTGATATTCATGAAACGTTAATTGAGGGCGGAGTCCCTAAATATTTTTGAGGTTCTGCTTTCAGTTCACCACTGGAGCACCCACGTACTTTTTTTTTAATCGGCGTTTTAAATAAAATTTATTTTTAATTATTAATAAATTAATTAAGTTAATAAAAATAATTATCAGAATTATTCATATTAAACATTTTCTTATTATAATAAAATTTATTAATTTTATAAATTTTTTTTTTCTTTAATAAAAATTATTGAATGTTTAATTTTATTGCGCCTGGAAGTGACCATTTTTACAGCAAATCCGATGTGGATAATTTTTATTTGAAATCGTTTTCCGTCTTTTCCACTGGTCTCAAAATGTGCAAAAACGATTTTTTTGCTGGGGAGGGGGCGTCTGAACACTCCCAAAAAATTAGTACAAGGGGTAGGGATGATGGCTCGTAGTACGTTTATGCGGACCATCATACCAAACTTTCTACCAAACATCAACTTACTCCGAATTTTTCTGAAATCTAATTTTCCCAAACCAAGATAAAAATTTATCGGTCCGGTCACTTGTACATTTGCTCGGGTCTGGAGGGGCGGGCGCATTTGATACACTCGGTGCACATTATATCCGGGCGACTGGGCGACACAGACACCTCGACAGTGTTGCTCGACTTGCGGACGACAGATTAATTTTCTTTTCACTTTATTACATACGCCCGGAGGGCAGGGATGAGGGCAGAAAAAAAGCTTATCGGTGGTAAGCTGCGAGTACGGTTGGCAACACCGCGATCGTAAAACCGAATTCGCACGCTCCAATTTGTCCGCAGCGAGCTTTTCGTTAGTCGCCGAATTTAATTACGAAGATAAAACACGCGGTTGATACTATATACGTAGTTCGCAGTCGACGAATAAAAGTTTTTGTTTCACACGCGAGACTGTTTTCGGAAAACATTGCTGCAAGCAAGAAAATAATTACGATTGTTATATATACTCGTACAGTTTACACAAAAACTCTTTTAGAGCCACGCAATTTACGAATCTGCTGTCAGCGGTTCGCACACATTGCCGAAGGGGTTGTAAAATTTCGCGCGATCCAGACGGCGGCGGCTTTTACCGCGGTCTTCGATGTCCGCCGGGCGAAGATCGACCGTCGTCTTGTGTTCAGAATTAATTACACTTCGCTTCGAAAGTCCGAAACGTCGTGTCGCGTCTTCTTTTCCCATGAGACGATTTAATTACGCCGCTTTCGACGCGTGTATACCTGAAAAGGGGACGGGTTTTATTTCGAGCACATCTTAATATGAGGCACGAAATTCTGGGTCGCCTTTTTTTAATTACGTGGGGCGTTTCAGAAGTAAGGTCACACTGTCTATAAAACACCGGGAAGATGGTAACACAGAGTCGATCGAGAATGAAAATGCTCGTTAGGCTTCTGTGAACAGAGTGCATAACGTGCAGTTCACATTCGACACCATATATTGGATAAAATTGAGTAGGAAGATGAATTCGAGAATGTGCGGTCCGTCCAATTTTTGTGATTGTGAAATTCACACTGTAATAAAATTTTTAAATGCTGGAAAGATGCTCGGTGTGGAAATTTATCGTGGATTGTCAGATTCTTTAATAAAGGATAAGTAGACACAAACAATAAAGAGCAAAGCGGCCACACATCAGATGTTCTCACTGAGAACACGGTTGCGTGCGTGCGCACACAGTTACAAGAAAACCAATGATTCACTATTTTTCTGACATTCATCACAAAATGACAACACATCATCTCAGCCTCAATCTGCAATCAAACAACCACGGGAGAGCATTTTAATGTCTCGATTTTTATATCAACTTATCAGTAATCGATTATACAATCATCCCCGACTTCCTCGATTCGTACGATATACATATGACGAAATTACAAAGATAAACGACGTGTTGTTGCTGCGCGACTGCAGTCTGCAGCCGTGTTAATAGAAATTTCCATGGAAATGTAATAATTGGACGCTATTCAGCGTAAGGGAACCAACCAACATTTGTGAACAAAATGAGTTATTAGTATCGTTGGAAAAAACGTAAAAAGTAGAATTTTTCAAAATTGGGCCCTGATTCAGAAATGTGAGCTCACGTTGAAAAAAGCTTACCAGTAAACGCTATGTCATATAGTTTCTACATGGCTCTTGAACTTCGAATCACGTGTTCTCAAAAAACAGATTTTGCTGGTTGGTTTCCTTACGCTGAATAGCGTCCAATTAGAAAAGAAAAGAAATTATAATCGATTACTGAGAAGTCGATATTAAAATCAAAACATGAAAATGCTCTCCCAGATTGCAAATCCGTCTGCGGGGGAGAGTGTTACGGGGGAGCGTTACGATTTTCACTCAAGTATACCCAGTAGTAAAAGTATATAAAATGATAATTTCCATAGAAATTTGGACCAAGAGTGTGTCGGGGGGGGGCGTTACAGAGGAGCATTACGGGGTTCGCTCAAGTATACCCAGTAGTAAAAATATATAAAATCTATGTATAAAAAAATAAATGTATGCGTGTATGTCTGTCTGTCTGCCCTTCGTATTTCTATGGAAATTTCTATTAATGTATATCTGTCTGTGTGTGTATGTCTGTCCTCCATATTTCCATGGAAATTTTTATTAACAACACGGCTGCAGATTATTACACTGTTCATCCGATCGTCATGAGACTTTGGAAAATTGCTAACAAACTTTGGAATGTTGTTCAGTGTACTCCCGCGAAGGTTTCTGGGGGGAGGGGGGAATATGCTCCCCCGACACGCTCCTGTTACTATGACGGCATACTGCTGAGTACACTTGAGCGAAAACCGTGCCTCAGTGGTTCACATTTCCATGAAAATTTCTATCAACAACACGGTTGCAGACTGTAGTCGTGCAGGGCGCAGCAAAGATCAATATCAATGAGCACATGGCTAGAAGAATAAATTTCCATGGAAAGGTCAACCACTGAATTCGTGTCGGGGAAGCGTGTCGGGGGGACAATGGAGAGAGGGTGTACCTCACGACTGTCTTTGTTGTGAAAGCTCATAACGTGTGTCCATGGAACAGCTTTTTTCACTTTTTCAATTTTCTACAGTTATTGCATTTCAACCTCACAAAATGAACAGTGTTATTTACAATGCCGCAAGCCATAAGATCTAAAAATCTTTCACAAGGAAGCCGTAATGCAATTAGACTTCGCAATACTGCGAATCAATCAAACCAATTTTCAAAATTTTGGGACTCGCGTTGTTTCTAAACAATGTAGTTCAATTGTAAATGGGAGACTTAAAAAAGGGGTAGGGTACGTGTATGGCATTCGTTGATACTAAAAAAGCTTTTGACAAATATTAAATGGGATAAAATGTTTGATATTTTAAAAAGGATGGGAATAAAGAAACAAGACAAGTTATTTTTAACTTGTACGACAAAAAGCTACATTTAGAATATGAGGAGAGAAAGGGGAGGCAAATATGAAAAAAAGTGAAAGGTAGGGGGTGCTCCTTATCTCCAGTATTATTTAATTTGTGCATAGAGTAGGTTATAAAAGAAGTAAAAGAAAAACTAAGGGCGAGAAAAGATGAACTAATAAGGCATAACTTGAGGCGCCCAGGAATAATATCACTCTTGCTAGAAGGAAGGGTGAAGGAAAGAATTGAGTAGGTCGGCAAATATTCCAGTATGTTCAACAGATAATCAAGGATGTCAAATATAAGAGTTATTCGGAAATGAAAGAACTTGCACAAGATAGGGAGAAATGGGGACCTGCATCAAATCGGTCGTAAGGCTAATAACCTTAATATCATCATCATATCATACTGAACATGTACAGGGTTTCTTTTGAATTTGTAGAAAGATCTATGGTCATTATTACGTGGAATGTAAGGAGCAAAAGGTGGATTTTCGTAGGTGTTTCCTTTTGACTAATGCTTTAGAAAAAAGGTTCTCAAACAGCTTTGAACTTTGCACTTCACTTACTTGGGGCACTCACACACATCTACCTTGGTCTTTTTCGTTATCAGTAGGATCACGATTAGGCTTCCCCACACTCTTTATACCTCGAAATTGGAGGGTGATGGTATCGAACTCACTTAAACCAACTCAGTTTAGCTAACTCACTTAAGCTCACGGTCTAGATGACCCGCGAAGAAGGTCAGCTAGTATTGAATATAAAATGCTAAAAATAATTTTCATGAAAATTTGTCCCAGGAACGTGTCGGGGGAGCGTTACGATTTTTGCTCAAGTATACTCAATAGTAAAAGCATATAGGTAAAATGCTAAATTAAAAAATATGGCTAGAAAAAAAAAATTCCATGGAAATGTGGACCACTGAACTGAACCATAAACTGACTTGTGACCATGAAGGGCTAAGTCATACAGATGCAATATGCACCACTAAACTGAACTATGAACTGAACTGGAAATGAGAAGGGAGAAGAAAACAAGTAGGCTCGTTCCTCGAGGAGGGTCAGCAAAAAGCACGCATCTTGATTCTCGACAAGAAATAATGAAATTGTGGCTGCGCGACCGCAGTTTGTAGCCATGTTGTTAATAGCAATTTCCATGGAAATATTAACCACTGAACTGAATATTGTTACCATGAGAAGCTAAATCATACGAACTGGCTTCGTTTTTTTTTTGTTTTTTTTTTGGGGGGGGGGGTAACAGTTTTTGTTTAAGTACACCCACGGCTGGAAGAAAATATCAGACGGACTGGCTTCGTGTTGGGGGGATGGCTGGAAAAGATAAAAATTAATTTCCATGGAAATGTTAACCACTGAATTCGTGTAGGGGAAGCGTTACAGAGGGAGCGTTACGAGCGCTAAAATAACGCTTTAAAGTAACGTGTTTTTTTTTTTGTTGAAATTTGACATTTTCATGTCGTTACTTTCCAATCCGTCAGTCAATCCAGTCCAGTCCAGTGAGTCACTGAGTGAGTGAGTGAGTCCAGTCCAGTAGTCATTTTTCTATGTGCCAAAGGAAAGACACGAAAATGGCAAAACAAGCACCTGGATTTTTGCAGCGGCCAGTGTGATTTCTTGACAATGCATTGGCTCATAGATCACAACTCGGTCAGAGCCTCCTCAAGGATCTGAAAAAGGAACGCTTTTCCACATCCCCCTTACCCGACAGATTTGGCCGCTTCGGATTTCCATTTGTTTCCGGGATTGAAAAGTGAGCTTGAGGGTGGGCGCTTTGCGAATGAAAATGAACTGCGCAATGCGATTGAGACAATTTTCCAGAAATCGGACGGTGCAAAGTACTCTTTCAGACTAAAAAAACTTGTGTACTGATTCAACAAATGTTGGGATTTTAGGGAGGGGGGGGGGGGTTGATCATGTAAAAAATAGTAAATTTTTTCACGAATAAACTCACTTTCGTCCACAGTATTTCAATTTTGTTTCAAGTCTTTTATAGACAGTGTGAGCTTACTTCTGAAACGCCTCCACGTATTTGTGCAGAGTTACAAAATAGGTACAACATGAATAACACCCTTGTCAGATCTTCTGGTCACAATGGTAGACAGCATAGTACATTATGTAAACAGGGTTTTTAAGCCTCCATCGGCCTGATACCTAAAACTAGGCTAACGCTAAGCCAACCTGGGCCTAAGCCTCTTCAGTCATGTCTCTCAAAAGAAAGACTCAATCCGTCTTCAGTTACAAACACTCTCTTTGACACAACTGCTTAACTTCACTTAACTTACAGACTCATCTTCTGTTCCACTCTTATTACACTCTCAGTGACACCAAGGTAGGGTAACAGGTTCTTAGATGACACACGTTTTTTTCTTTTGTTCACAATTTTTCACAGAATTGTATGTTTACCCCCAAATTTGGATTATTAGAAAAAGGTGGGAAAGAGCTTCGAAAGCATACCAAACATCAATATGTTTCTGCAGATAACTAAGCGCTGTTGGGCAAAATGTAGAAAAACTGAAGCAGAGATGAAATTTGACTTTCAGCTTGGAGGGGAAGGGGGTGGAGATGAAAAATTTTCCGACCAATATTTTTTCACTACTAAAAATTCGCCGACAAAATGTTTAAAAAATTGAAATTCTGCCGAAATATTTTTTAATTGAAAAATAATAATAAATATACGAATAAAGTTCTTAAAAAATGAAAAATTGAAACGAACGGTTTCAAACCTGGCCGACTTCCAAATTAGTGGGTGGGGTGTTCAACCCCCCACGCCTCTTTATAGTTTCGTCCCTGAACTGAAGTTGTGTCATTTTGAACCCTGGCTAAAATGACATATATACTCCTGTTCCAAAATGATACATAGCCTGGAAATATCGAAAAACAGTTTTTAAAATAATAAAACATTTTTATTAAGGATAAAAACTGAACAGAAATCATTAAATTTTAATATAAGTATTGAAATTATAGAAAAAAATGTAATAAAGGTTACACTTTTTAAATTTGACAGCAAAAAACATAGCTAGTTCTTTGTCGGCTTCGCGATCTCGAACCTCGCACTTTTTAATAATTACAATTTCTGACTCGACTGATACCTTTAATTTATACATTTTCCGGCTTGCTGATGCCTTAAAAGTAAAGAAATAACAAAAGGTCTTCGTCGTGTTTGAAGACTAAGAGCTCGCCAATGTAATGTTTGACATGACTGTCGTTTTCCATCCAAAATTCAACCATGAAAATTTCGCCGACTTCAATTTCTTCAAAATTAAAAAGTTCGTCACGCAGTAAAGAAGAAAATTGACGATTCCATATCACAGTCCCAATCCGATGAATCCACGCTGGAACGTCGAGGTTCCTTATTTAAGGGTTCTTCAATAACAGGTTTCCTTACAGTTTTCCTCTTCTTTTTTCAATTCTGATTTCTATATCTTCAGGTAGGAAATTTCCTCTGGTCGTCTTCCTCTTATATCCCCGTCCTGAACCACATCCAACTTCTGCAAAATTATGAATAATATGTAGTATTATCTCGGGTGTGTCATTCAGTTTCTAATCAAAAATGTAAAGCAGATTTCAATTCAGTAGGAACATAATGAATAAATATACATCAAAATTACTTACTTTTGTGGTCAACAAAATCTGCTAGAAGAACAATGCGATAGAAAAATATCTTTCCGAAACCATCTGACTAAATTTTGCGTAATATTTTCCTTAGTACTGCTTAATAATAGCGCCTCACTTTTTTAAATGTATAGGGGTATATCGCCACATATGTTCCATCCAAATTTCAATTCAATGCGACATTTAGCGGCTGAGGTATTAAGGCTGTGTTATCTTTTGGAATCTGTGTCATCTAAAAACCGCTTACCCTACACAACTCTCTCATATTTCAAGTGCCAGTGCACTACGACCATCGCTACTGCCACTGCAGCCTCAAAAACCAGTGCTAGATACTGAACCGTCATTGACTGCTGCCTCAGCAGTGACAACGACTCTTGGCAATCCCGAACCAACCGACCTAAAGCGTCCACCAGCAAAACGCGTCCAACCGCCCCGGCACCAAGGGACGAGCTTGATGCCGGCCTCAACGTGCAATGATCTGTTACTCTGTAGGCAGTACACCATTTTGACATGATTAGCCGGACTAGCTCACACTTGACACACAGTCCAACCTTGGCTTCGTGTAGCCAGTCGGCAATCCAGCTGTAGGTTGGAAACCCATTAGAGTATAAGCACACAGCTTATCTTACCTACAGAGTCGTCAAGTCAAACGGAGGACTATTTCCAGTATGAAGCAACAGGCAGCTTGGAGCCGCAACCTCGTACCCTGTCATAGTACCACCACGGACCATTCCACGACTACCCGGAAGAGACCATTACTAGGTCAACAGCCATTACTGCCCATACGTCAACTTGCAACTGTGATAACCTCGGAACGTCGCGTTCCATTGAACTACAGTCCAACAGTCCATTGTTGGCAAGATACCGCAATGTTCACGCACCATGTAAGTTGTGCACACATCTTCACAAACTATGTTAACTCTGAAAGTTAAGTTCTTTTCACAGTCTTGATCGAATTTCATACTCAATTTCGCTATCTTCGCACTTTCGAGAATGGTATAACATCTAACGCCATATTCTAATTTAAGATAAATAACCTACGATGGAGGATGTCCAGCAAAAATGCACCAGTACTGCCTTATTTCAATACAACACAAATGCACAAAATATTCAAATTATTCAACTTGACGAACTTTCACTTCACAGACAAAATGCTAGTTAGAAGATAATCCCGGAACAGATGACGTTTTCAACTTAACGAGAAATAGTGACCAACAGTATTTCGAGCTCGTATCTTATCGCTAGGAAAACTACGGCCCCATTTTACGTCACGATATCAAAATTGCACAAAAATACGTCTCATCAAAAACTCATTCTCACACTAATGAATAATAACCTGTACCCTAGGTGTTGTCTAATGTCGAAGATAGTAGTTAAGCTTATTGAAGATGGAAGGTACCATCAAATTTCGTACTTCCTGATCCCGGATCTGTAGCCTGGCGGCGACATCACTTTCAGCTGAGCTTTTAAACCACATTTCGTGCTGATGAAACTCGAAGGAGTATCTGTTTTTCAGTCGCGTGTGGGAGTAATTTTCAATGTAAAATAATGTAGGCGTATAATATGATCGTACGTCAGCCTTTAACCGAGGTTGATACAAGCGAAATTGGTGGTTATTGTACTCGTAGTTGGAGAGGAAGAAAACCAAGAACGAAAGGACTGTTGAACCCTGCGGTGAGGAGCTAGTATCTGGTATACTCGACGAGTGCTCCAACTCACCTCTAATGTTATAAACTTTACGTCAAAGGCTTAGAGGACGTGCCCGAATGTTTCTTTCCTTTTTTTGTTCTGGTAGCCCTGGAGCCAGGACAGAGGGCATGTGCTTTCCACTCGTAAAGTTGGGAAGCAGGCAGAAGTATATAATTTTGCTCCTCTTCTCCCAGTTTCAAAAAAGAAAATCGTATAGATACGAGAGTTAGCTAACATGAACAATACGACCGAGTAAATTCGTTGGACGCACATTTTCCATCAAAACAAAGAAAAATAAATTTACCGTCACGGTGGATGTGGTCTAGGTAAAGAGACTGCAACCGCAGGTAAATTGGTTTGAAATTTCAGCAAAAAATATGTGAATTTCACATGGCTACGTACTGTATGGAAATCAAGCACATTGACGCATCGGCTTTTCAAGTAACATAACTCAAAAAATGTGGTTTTCGAGTTAACACCTGGGAAGGTTTAGACCATACACATTTATCGATTATAAGAAAACTAAGGGCCTCGTGTTGTAATTTACTCACAGAAAAGCAAATTGATTTTAATGCTCCACATGTGGTTGTACGCGTGCTATGAAAGTGTCATGCTAGTAGCTGTGACTACACTGTGCAGTGACAGTTGGATGTCAAGGATCCACGTTAAGTTTCACTACAAAAATTTGACGCAGTAATTGAAATTACAGACTAAAAACCAGTGGTGGGCATTCCAGGCAAGCAAGGTAAGCGCCGCTTACCCTGAAAATTCCCGAGAAAATAAGATTTCGCATACAATATCAACTTCAACTTGTAACAAATAAAAGATAATGAAACATTGGGCAAAACAGCAACTGTATTGACGGTATAGGGAACGGATTTTATGCAAGTGAGTATCTTATTGGTAGGTTGTATCTCAAATTTGACCAAAAAATCATCCGATTCAGAACTTTTCCTTTAAAATAAGCCCCATTTGAATATGCATATTTTGCATGAAGGTAAAATGCATGTTTGATGAATATTGTACCTTATTAGTGCATATTTTCGCGTTTTCCAAATTATTTACCTATTTTCAACTCTTTCTTAGCCATTTTTGACGGAATTATTTTCAAGTTAGTAACACTGTAGTTTAAAAATTGCCTTTTGTACAACGCATACGCAATAGCCTGCCTAACGCACTGTAAACACGAGTGTGGCAATACGCCATTTTGATTCTAACAGCGCCCGTCAATGTTGAATTGACTTGCGATACGCCACTTGGCATCCACGGGCGCGATTGGAACCAAAATGGCGTATTGACGCACTTGTGTTTCTAGTGGTCTAGCCTGCCTCGCGAAGCATACTAAGCCTTATCTAAATAATACCTTGTACCTTCACGTGGTTTCACTATTAATTTCAACAAAATAAGATCCCATTTGAGTAGAACTTCAAAAATCCTGTAAACTGACACTCATATTGATTTTGTTTTTTGTTTTTGAATATTTCGTTAAAAAATGAATATATGAATTTTTTATTTTTGGGGGGGGGAATGCATAAAATATGTGCATATTTTGCCATTTTCGATGCATAAAAATCCGATCCCTACTTATGCTGTTTGGCGTTCGGCAATCCTCGTACATGTATTCGTATAGACCAGCGAGGTGTACGTCGGATTTAACGCTTCTTTCCCATACTGCACGTAACATTGCACGACTTACGCTCCGCCTCTGTGTTAATTACCAACACAAAAACCCACTAGCATGTTCAACGCAACGAAACCTGTGCGTTTGGTTGCGTTCTGGAAGCGTTTCTTAAAGCGCTTCCGGCTCGGCGTGGCTACACACGAACGTCAAAGTTGACAGTGAAATGTGATTATGTTCTTCTACTATAGTCAACGTGTTGTGTTTGAATGCTCCATGCTTTTTGCCCACAAAATGCGTACTTGAGATCTTATTGAGAAACCGTTTTCGCGACTTACTCTTAATAAATAATTGGAAATTATTAATTGTGGGAAGCTTAAACCAGAATTACCATTTTTAAAAACTGAGCAAAAGAGAGGTGGTTTGAGTTTTACTAGACATTGCCAGGTATCGCAATATGAAAACATTTTGTAGTTAACTGGATGTGAAGATAGTGGAAAATTGTATTGTTGGCTATGTCTATTCAGGGATGTATCAATAGGGGAGCAACCCCCTCTGTAAGAATTTTTCACTCAGTAGTTGGGAAAATCCAACAAGTCAAACGGTTTTTTTTTTTCCTTTGATACTTGATAATTTTGAGTTGAGTCAGTTGGGACTTTCAAAAGTCTTGCCCCCTCCCCCCCCTGGAGGGAAAACTTTACGGTGGTGCGTCCCTGTGTCTAATGTTTATTATTCGTCAAGCAAAGAATAAATACATATGGAGTGACCCTACACAGGGATAGAACTATTTGAATAATTTCATCAATGCCGTTTTGTAGCAGCATGTTTTATACTTTTATTCAGATTTTTGCTTCACCTCCACGCTTATCGCTTGCCTCCTAGGAAACATCACCGCACGCCACTGCTAAAAACTTCAATTTAGATTTTATTTATTTACAGCTCTTTCAGGTCCAGTCTATTCTACCCATTTAAGTTAATTTCGAACCCACTGTGAGGCGACGAATGAGGAAATTCAATCTTTTTATAAATTTGTATTACATGCGACATTGTTTTCCCGGCGATGTGTTTGTAAGTCATTTTGAATTTAAAAGCAAAGGTAATTATGCAACCTTCCAATACGATGCCCAGGTTTCCCCCTATTTCAGCACTTTGATTCTCCATATTAAGTCGATTTCACCTTCTCCCAAAAATGAAATTTCAATTCTGGGGCTGAAATTCAGAGCTGATCAAAATTCTATGGTAATACTCGAAATTAAAGACCCAAAATCCTTTGTTATTTAGAAGCCACACCTCTGTTGCTAATTTCAAACATATACAATTTTTATTTTGGGGTTCAAATTCGGGATGGATCGACCATCTCCGCCTGATAGGATGTTCAGATTCAGCTAAGCAAAAAACAAACAATTTCGATAGGTTGTTCGATATCTTTCTGTTTAAAATCCAATCCTATTTAGGGCAAATTGAGGGGGGGGGAATTAGAAATAAGTAGTTCGGTCGAAATTTCAGGAGAATCAGGGATAACCTTATTCCGCAACGATACCGTACGGGGTTACTTTGTGACAAAGCTGCCGCGTGCAGCCTTTACAACGCCTTTGCCAGCGAACAAGACTAACACGCTCTCTATAGGGGGAATCGGTGTCCGAGAATATCAGCAGAACATGAACAGGTAAATAGAACAGCGGTACAACTCTGCAAGTTAAATGATCAAAGTGGGGGAAATAACTGATAACAGTTTTCTGAAGAGTACGTCTAATTCCAAATTTCGATTACATGGCGAAGACGAAATATCCTCGGAACTTCAAAATATGAAAGTCGTGCAGTCATTTACGTTCGAATGAAGGTTCTACAGTTGAAAACATATCATGTTGAAAATCTTAAGGCTGAGATCCGTTCAAGAAGAAAATAAGTATACTGGAGGGAACTTTGTGACACGTCATATTTTTTGTATCCTAACTAACAAAAATTAAATTCTGAACATTTAGAATGAAGCGTACGTACAGAAGAACGCCAAGGGCCGAAAAGATATAAGGATTGTTCAGACCCAGCCCCAAAACAGGTAGGTCGTCGCGCAATATTTTCAATACCTGAATTCGAATGATGCTATATTTTATTCAATTTTTTTTTTCTATTTACAAAAAATTTTCATTTATGCAAGCAGCTAACACAAGAACTAAGCAGCATCTTGACATACGAAAATCCCGTATTTTGGAGAATCACTCAAACAATACAGCATTGTTCGGCTGGGGGGAGATTACTAGGGCGTATGGCGATGCACGCATGCCAAAGTGGCTCCCCAGACACCGCACCTGTGGCCCCGGAAACTACCTTTTCCAGTATCGTCTCAGTGACCAGGACACACTGAGGCTGGCCCGAGCCCCCATTTCGCCTCTCCGGTCCGGATTCGTGCTGCCCTGCCACAGCCACTAAGGGATACCCTACTGGCCGAGGCAACGCTCACTCAGCATTAACCTGGAATTTGGGTACGTGCACCACAGACGGGCGCGCTTTCCTCCATCACCCCTCAACTCCACGTCTTGGTATGTGTAACGACGCAGGAGGGTGGTGATGGCGGGGTGAGCCCTACCGGGGGTCCGCAACAGCTACAGCAACTCTAGGATGGTACAGAGATGTTGTGTCCAGCGTGGACCGAGCTTTGTCCGTCGGCCCTCTGCCTCGACCACTCTGTTTGCATCTTCTTCTTCATGATGACCGAGACAAAAGCCGACATCCGGTACCATCCGCTTTCACTCTGCAGCATTTCTAGAACCAAAATGTGAGGATAAAATCAGGGTGCATACATCGCGTATCATCATCTCAGCACAAGGCGATTGGGTACAATAAGGGAGTGCCAAAGGGCATGTAGCTTATACGCTCTCTTTACGGAGAATATATTTCTCAATTCTCCATCTTTCTATAAGTTAGAAATTTGACCCCTCCCTACCCGAAAAAAGAACTATATCAAATAAGACATAATACAATAATGAACTATCAATTTCTAAGAAGTTCCTACTCGTGGCTTTTCACGGCCCAACCCAGGCCTTTTAAAAATATCGGGCCCCCTTGAAAGTCGGGGCCCGGGGTATTTATGGTGAGAATGTATGAAGACATAATCCGACAAATAGCCAGGAGCGGGTTAACACGTAAGCATGGGAAGGATTTGCCTAGGGCGTGGAAAAAAGAAAGGCGAAAACAATTTTTTTCAATACAAACACAGGGTATAACAATTTAATTGGTTCCGTATTCCTTAAAGTCCCCAGCTCCAGGGCCGTATACAAGGGGAGTTGTTAGGGGTATGACCCCCTCCCCCGGGTACGGCTATGCGCTTAAAACTTCAGGAAAATGCGGATCTCATAAACATTAGAAACCCCATATGTTAGGTCAACCCCCCTTGCCATATTCCTGGATCCCTTTACGAGGCGCAAAACGTGTGCGTGCCGATAGAGCTTGCTGAAGGCGCCAAATTTTGATCTTGCTTTCAACGCCTGAAAGGATTTATCCGCCCCTGCAAATAACACATACGCCAATTCACAATAAGACATAAGACGTAATCCATTATAATAAGACATGGTAGCTGGTAACATGTCACATCAGCTAGAGTTTTTCCGCGGGGAGAAGAAGGGGAGGGGCAATATCAGGTTTCTAATATGTACATAGAGATAAATGGAAATTTACTTGACACCATTTTGATCGAATGGCCCGATTTCAAATCAGATCGGTGATTAAATGACATCAAATTTCACATGATCACAAAATTAGTTGTGCTGAATTCAAAAAGTCAGATACTTGTTTATCAGTTATTACACGAATTGAAACACATATCAAGAGTTTTTGATCCGAATTATAGCGCACGCACCCTATTTTGAAGAAAAGGCGCTTCCGTAGGAAATTGATCAAAATCTCAATATTCATTAGACATGAGCAAGTCGGAACCGTCAATCTACCAAAGAGCCTCTAGAGTTCAATAGAAACCCAATGATTTCCTTCTGCTTTCTGTGTCCCAAAAACTAATCAAGTGGAGGTAAGTAGTGCACCACAAGACGTAGGGCGGAACCAGCTCGCTCGGGGGCTGCCACTTAATCCGGGATGACGAAAAATTTCGAAGTCCAATAATTTCAGTAAATAAAGTCTATGCAAGGAACTAACTGAACGAAATGAATTATTGCTTTTTGAAACTATGACATTCTGTCGCACACTATAGAAGATCTTTGAAAGGTTTCACTCTGATCATACGAGGCCAATATTTTGTAAACGCATGGCGGTACGTAGAAATCTTGCGCACGAGCAAACGTGAAATTGAAGACATTCTGCCGCATTCTCGATGCGGTACTGCGGCGTGCCGTGATGTGAAACTACTAGAAAATCGCTTCTAAGACACGCGAGCTTTAGGTAGAACAATCGCAACAAAATAGGTACACTGGAAACTGTGCGACAGCCGTAAAAGAATTCCAGCGAGGACACATCCACTTCTGCGTGTGCATACCGACGGAAATACCTTTGCGTGAACGGGAAGGAAGACTGTATTTAAATGAAACAGCCGAGCCGCGCCGCTCCAGTCATTTAATTTCAACGTTCACATTCCGAGTGTACGAAACGTGCAGTGCGACAAGAATAAAATGCAAATTTCTGCCATAGCCCCAAAACTTTTTCAATTTTACTAAATTTCAGACGAATATTAACAAAAAATCTGCTGTTAATTCCTTGGAGAGATTAAGTAAAACGTTTCCCTTTCATTATGACGCCGGCGGCCGCTGCCGTTAAGTCACGAGACCAGCAACGGCTTTTCTCGTTTTTAAAACCTCGACGTGGCTTTTTACTCGGAACTGCTCGCGCCAACCGACCGCAATAATTCAGAAATAAAAGTGAAGACTTCCCGACGAGCATTGTTCTTCAATATGGTTCGTTAGTCGTCTATGCCTTCGCGTGCTTTTTTATTAGTTAGGTAAATGGCCGAATCCGCCACTTACACGTATGTACTTTAACGCAAAACCGTGTCAATACGTGAGAAACCTGCTTACGTGTCAGGCCTTGGCATGTATATGGAATGAGCCTACAAAACCCGGTGTTAGTGAGTTTACAGTCTATGAGTAAACTAGCGGGTGAGTTGCGGCCCAATTCTCTTCCGAGGGGAATTACCGCTCTACTTCTCTCTTTCAGCGGATGTACGAGTTACACCCCATGTAAGTATGTAGGCTACCTTGAAGGGTGAGAGGTCTTAAAGAAGAACTGAAGGCACATAGGAGAAGGAAAACTCCGACAGATAAACTCTAATGAACGCAAAGAGAAACTACATCTGTAAGCCAAGAGCAGATTGTAGGCGGCTTCGACCTCGGTGTAAGGAATGACCGGGGGGACAGATTGGTTCAATTCTGCGAGAAAAAGAATATGTTTATCGCCAATACTTCCTTCCGACTATCCCACAGATGGCTCGACACATGGGAGTCACCGGCCAGAACAACCCGTTCAAGAAGGATGTAAAAGGCGTGAAGACAAACCCCGGCACTGATGTGAATTCCGACCACCACCCGGTGGTTATGACGATGAAGCTGGATTTCAAAGGATAAAAAGACCACAGCCATAACAGCTATTGGACGTTCGTAAGTTGTTAAAACCAGATATCCACATACTGGGGAAGAAATGAAGAAGGTAGTGACAGAACTGCATACAGTGGAGGATCCCCGTGTCATTTGGGGAAAATGGAAGACAGAGCAGGACAGGATTCAGAAGGAGATGATGGGCACTGAGCAGCATCGTAAAAGGAATACATGAATAACGACAGAAATAATGGATCTTATGAATGGTATGTATGAAAGAAGATGACAAAAGGATACATACACAAAAATAAACAAAACTATTCCTAGAAAGGTTCGAGAAGCCAAGGACGAGTGACTGAAAGGGAAATGTTAATGAACTGAAGAGTTGCAATATAGACACGTCCACATAAAGTTTGCCTCCTCTGCGTGTGTTATCTTGGCGTGGTGAGGCGGCTTAAAGAAAAACCTATAGAGAAGGAAAACTCGGACAGATAAACCCTGATGAAAGCGAGGGGAAACTATATCAGTATTTCTCCCTGGAGATGCGTCTCCACAACAAGAATTAGGATGGCAACTCGCAAAGTAAATAATAATTCCGGGCGTGAAATGTCTTCCATTCGGATGTCGGGGAAGAGACTCCCTAGTGAGAAACTATCAAAATTGAGAATAGGGATGTGGAATGTAAGGATACTAAATGAAGTAGGCAAATTAGAGATTTAAAGAAAGAGAGGAAAATATTAAGGATAGATATAATTGGAATTAGTGAAGTGAGATGGCCAAAGAAAATAATTTTTGGAAGGGGGAGTATAAAACAATACAGCAGCGAAAAGAAGGCAAGCAAACGTAGATATTATTATGAATAAAAGTGAAGGGAATAGAGTGCAAAGTTATACCCAACATAGTGAGAGAATATTAATGGTAAGAATTTCTGCTAAACCAGTATCTTCAGTGATAGTCCAAGTTTAGTTCTAGTGAAGAAGAAGGAGAAAAATTTATGAAGAAATTGATAAGAGCATTAAGCAAGATAAAAAGAAAAGAAAATTTAATTATGAAAGATTGGAACGCTAGAGTAGGAGAAGAAAGGAAGGGTATACGGGGAGCATGGGTTAGGAGAGCGAAATGAAAGAAGGTCGAGACTTAGACTTTTGTAAATAATATTTAGTTACTGGAAACACTCTGTTCAAAGATCATGAGAGAAGAATTACGCACGGAAATGCCCAGGGGATGAAAGAAGATATCAAATAGAGACTACATTATGACGAGAAGAAGATATAAAAATCAAGCATGGATTGTAAGACATACCCAGGAGCGGATGTAGATATAGTTGTCACAATTTAGTAGTAATTAAATGTAGGTTTAAATTTCAAAAAATGAATAAGAAGAAAGTAAAAACAAAATGGAATTTTGAGCTATTGAAAGAGGTACAGAAAAGAGAAGAATATAAAAAAGAAATAGAGAAAGAACTTTGTAAATCGTAGAAAGGAAATAATATTAAAGGAGAGTGGATAACACTACAGAAAGCAATAAATCTGGCGGCAATGAAGAAATTAGGTACTTACTCAGATAATAGAAAGGAGAAAACCATGGATAGAAAATGAGATACTAGAGTTAATGGAAGAAAGAAGAAAGTATAAACAAACAAAAGACACAGAAAGTTAGGACAAAAATCAGGCTTTAAGAAATCAAATAAAAAGAAAATGTAAGAAAGCGAAAGGGAAACGGATTAATCAGAATTGTGAGGAAATTGAGAAGCAAATGAAAGCAGGAAACCCCGATCAGGCATATAATAAAGTGAAAAGATATTTCGAGGCAAGAATTAAGAGAACAAATAATTTAACAGATGAAAAAGGAAAATTATTAGATTCTAAAAGAAAGTAAAGTGAAAAGATGGATTAGATATGTTAAAAAACTGTAGAAGAATGGAGCCGAGCCGGTATAAGTAAATGTACGGAAAAAGAAGATAATGTGGAGGATGAAGGAAAAAGAGATCCTATTTGGAAATCGGAATTTGACTCTGAAAGAAATGAAAGCAGGTAGAGCAGAAGGAGTTGAGAAAATTGCTAGTGAGTTATTGAGGAATGCAGGAGTTCGCAATGTCCGCGATAATTTATTCGATAAATAGCCGGGAACACCGACTGGCGGGAAAAAATCTAATTTTATCAAGGGAAACTGCAAAGGAGGGGAGGGGCTGGTGGTGTGGTACCATCGGAGCAAGGGGATGAATATTCTCTCCCTCCCCTCTCATCACCACGGTTCCTGTAGCAGGCTGTACTATACCATCTCTTATACTCGAACAGCAGATCATCACATTAAAATATACACTAGGTTTTTTGCTGACATTAGCTCTAAAATTTGGCTCGGAAGTAGAAGACTTGGGCCACGCCTCCTTGTACATTTTAAATGGATGGGGTCAATGTACTCCACATTTTTACACTACTGACAGAAGATATCAAGTAGATTATATTATGACCAGAAGATACAAAAACTGAAATCTGGGTTGTAAGACATAACTAGGAGCAGTTGTACATAGTAACCCCAATTTAGTAGCAATAAAATTCAGGGTTTACTTCAAAAAGATGAATAAGTAGAAAGTAAAAACAAAACGAAATTTGGAGCTATTGAAAGGGGTACAGAAAAGAGAAAAATATCAAAAAGAAAAGTGTAACGAAAGAACTCTGTAAATCAAAGGAAAGAAATGATATTGAAGGGGGTGGCTAGTACTTGGGGGGGGGGAATAAAACTGGCAGCAATGAAAGA
Source organism: Acanthococcus lagerstroemiae (assembly GCA_031841125.1). Classification (NCBI taxonomy): domain Eukaryota; kingdom Metazoa; phylum Arthropoda; class Insecta; order Hemiptera; family Eriococcidae; genus Acanthococcus; species Acanthococcus lagerstroemiae. The sequence continues at coordinate 61,993,955 of CM063110.1, read as the reverse complement.
AATAGATACTCCTCAAATAACATACAGGAAGAAATCACGGATGAAAAGTGAAATATTAGAGTAACTGGAAGAAAACATGAAAAATATAAAGCTTAAAGAAATCAAAGAAAGAGAGAATGTAAGAAAGTAACATAAAAATGGATTAATTAGAATTGTAAGGAAATTAAGAAGCAAATGAAAGCAGAAAAAACCGATCAGGCACATAACAAATTAAAAAGATATTTTGGAGCAAGAAGAAAGGGAGCAAATAATTTAACGGATGAAAAAGCGAAAAATTATTAGGCTCTAAAAAGGACAAAGTAAAAAGACGGGTGAGATATATGCTGAAAAACTGTAAAAAAGTAGAGCAGATAAAAGTAAATGTACAAAACGAGAAGATAATATGGAGCATGATGAAAGAAGAAATCCTATTTTGAGATCCGAACTTGACAAAAGTCATGAAATTCAAACAGGTAAAGCAGAAGAAGTTGATGAAATGGCTAGTGAGTTATTAAAGAATGCAGAAGTAGGGGAAGATGTTGTATATTGGACCATTTTAATTCAATATTGCATATACGTCATCATAATATGTGGCGGTTTCTATAAAAAGAGGTAACTTTGTCGATCCGACGAATTTTGAGTTACTGACAGTACGTAATAGAGGAATGAATGCCCATTCCAACGAGCTATCGGCGAGATTTGTAGCGGTTTTTTGTTCCGAGGATACAAGCGGTCAAAGATGAGTGTAACGAAAACGCGCGAAAACACGTTTTTGGGAAAAACGCGTTTAAAGTTAGACACACCTTTTTCTCCCACTCCGTCAAGCGGCCCTAACTCGCCGCGGAATCACGTTACCAGCCTCAACAAGGGCTTGTTGGAAAGGTAATTTTTCGCTCTTTTGCGTGGTAACAATTCAGAACATCGGATTTATTCGTGAGCTCCGAAAAACCACGAAGAAGCGAACGCAGACGTTCGCATTCTTTTCCCATTCTCTTTCATAATTCTCTTTCTCTCTCTCCCTCTTCTCGCTCATGCGCGTAAATTTTGTGTCTTCGTTATTGCGATGTTTTTCCTATAGAAATCAACCTAAATCCCAAAATTGATTTTTTCAACCAAAAATTTTGTTTTTCTTTTTTTGCGTTTTCGATTGATCGACAACGTTACCCCTTGTTTTAGAAAACTGCCACATATATTTCTTTTTCAATAAAATTTTTACAGTACATAGAGGAAGAGGTTGTGCAATTATGTTCAAAATTTTGTATTTTTTGTTGTATGGACGCCATAATTTCAAATTTAGAAAAAACAATTGTTTTTTAATCCACAATTTAACATTTCATTGTACTTTGGACCAAGGGTTTGTTGTACTCAGACCATGCAAGAAAAGGACGTTGAAATATGAAAATAAATGAAAGACGTAATTAAATACAATACTCATTTATTATAATGTAATTCATGGACAAAAATAACAAATATAATTTCTTGGAGATTTTTCTCGGTGCACTTATGTGCCCATATTCCGTATCTCTTTCTTGATGACGGCTTTGACAGCCCTTTCAAGTTTTCTTGATCCACTGGTTTATACTTTACACCTTTTTTACTTCATGGAACTCCTACACTGAAAAAAAAAATGGAAAAATATTAGAGCCAAGGTACAATATGACGAGATCGTAACATAAATGAGAATTATTTCGGGTAAAAATTATTTTTCCACGAAATCACACGGATAAAATATAAAAATAGATACCTTATAATGTACTTACTTTAAATATCATAATCGACATTTTGGAAAAATAAACCCTTTTCAACAACTTTTGGTTATGACAAAATTTTTATTCTATCACTTTCTTTGGTACCGCCGTGAAATTCCTGTTTATCAGTGATATATTTCAAAAGAGTTATTATGTTACTAGATAACACACTTAAATGTCATATTACTGATGGCATCAGTTTATTTTTTAGCCACTTGGGACGCCATCATCGCAGTTGGACCAAAATAAAAATGGTCCCAAGGTACAACACCTTCCTCTAGTTTTAAATAATTTGTAATGAATGAATTTGCAGAATGTACAAGGAAGGAGGAATGTCAACAGATTTTCCGAAAAGCAGGTTAATCCCGAAAAAAAGCAGGAGCAAGCAAATGTGAAGATTATCGTACCATAATTTTACTTTCGCATGCATCAAAAATTCTAGCAAGGATAATAAATAAGAGAATACAAAATAAAATCGAAGAAAGGATGGACAAGATCAGTTTGGATTTTAAAAAATGTAGAAGACAGGGGAGCAATTTTATGTTTGAGGCTTTTATTAGAAAAAAGACTGAAAAAAGGTTCAGATACATGTAGCATTTGTAGATTTAGAAAAAGCTTTTGATAACGTTGAACTGTCAAAAATGTTTCAAATATTGTAGGATATAGAAGTCAAGTACAAAGAAAGAAGGGTAACTCCTTAACGTATTCCAGAGTTGGCAAGTGTAGTCAAATCGATCCTCAGTGGGCTGTTGGCAACAATTTTTCTTTTATTTCCACTTATTGCTTGTTAACTTTCGTTTCAAGAATATTTAATCCGACTGACCTCATCTCAGAATTCCAGTCTCATTATTTTACCCAGTGATATCAGAAGATTTTTTTACAGGGTGAGGGCAAAAATTAGAAATTTAGGTCAATAAGCAAAAAAGAAAAATAGGTTCGCTTGTTTCTTAAAAGGTAATACGAAACTTATTTATCAGGATGGAAGGACTAGAAGTGAAACAAGATTTATAGAAAAAGTAATTGAAGAGTTGAATAAAAGGAAATGAGGCGTAAGAATACAAGGGGAGACAGAATAAGTTTGCAGATGACATTGCAATAGTGGACAGAAATAAAGAAGAACGGATGTACTGAAATGTCTGTGCAGGGACGAAAGTTATATTTTCAGCTTCCAGTATTCAGAGACGTACTAAAGTGACTACGGAGGGGAGGGGCGGCTATAATTATTTCAACCCTAATATTAATCATCAGCTGAAAAAATTTGTGAACAGAGTGCCGCAAAAAATTCACTTTTTCGACTTTACCAAAGACGAAATGAGCATTTGTCTGAGCATATTGTTCAAGTCACATTTTGATTGCGGATGTGCCCGGGGAATGACACAAGTTTCATCTACCGTGTGAAAAATTTCATCAGTTTTCCGCGTAATCCCACAGCTATACGTCATCTCATCTAACGAAGTAGGAACCAGTATCGAAGTTTGGCAAAACTGATAGGCTATTTTTATTGTCCAGCCGATATCCATTCCGACTTTCCATCAAGCATACATTCGTTAAAGTAAATTCGTTTCCTGATTAGTATATACGCCTTGACTTTTATTTTCTTTATGATACCTCGGCGACAAAAACAAAATACGAGTGCATGATGTTGCTTTTCTATCAAAAAAACTTATTTTTCTGTAACTTTATAACGCACGAGGGATTTAAAACGTTATTGAACTTGGAAAATAATGCACTTTTCGCGTACGCGAAGCCGACTATTTCGATTATCGGAAAATACCATTTCTTTTTTTGAAAAATCTGCCCTTAGTATCTACAAAATTTGATTGGGAACTTTCATTCCCACCCTGTTATCACGGGCGCCCCACAATTGTTTCATAATAATTGGTTTATAGAGTTGGCAATAAAATATGGAACACATTTGCGGGCCGGCGAGAATTATTTGATTAAAGTCGGGCGCGAATAAAATAATGTAAAAAACAAAATATAATTCGGTTTTGAGAAATTCATCCGTTTTTAGATTTATGGCGTATCATTTATCTGAAATATTTAGAAATGAGATTATGGAGAAATGCTCGGATGATAAAACAGATATTACTTTAGGGTCGGATGGCAGCTGTGTTTATCCTGAGCATTAAAAGCATTTCTCTTCTTTAATATAAGTTATATTTCCCACTTCGAAATGGTAGGACAGGATAATTACGTAATATACTATCTTTAATCGGTCGAAGGGCCACGTTTCGGAATTCAGTAATAACTAGAGCAAATGTTCAACCTCCAGCCTATCCGACTTGATCGAATGCTAAAGGGTCATCGCATCTCGTAAAAGCATGTATAGCTTATGAAAAGAAAGAAAGAAAAAAAAACACGAAAAACTCAATGAGGTATAATGTTTACACGATATTCGGTCAAAAAGTTGAGGTGATTGGAACGTTGAATATAAAAAATTCGATTTACTGTAATTTTATTTCGCCTTTCACTTTCGAGTTATAGATACCATTTTTTTTTTTTTTTTTTGAAACTGGTGCAGAGAATACCATACCAAATGCCTTCTCTGTAAATTGTCGCAAATTAAAAATCAGACGTCTATTGAATATGATAGCTAAATCATTCAACTTCAGCGGTGAAAAATTCTCCTCGTGGAGAGCGGAGACAGTTGTAATACAATTTATATTTCTCTCGAGAAATTAACGCGGTCGAAAATTGAATTAAATTATGCTGGGAAACTTCTCCCGCCGAAATATGGTATTGCCTCACACCACGTGCACCATTTTGGCAAACCAAATTTGCGGAGATGCTTTAGAATTGTAAACGGCGAATTCAGACGAAGGTGCTCAAATCACCTTTCTCGAATGTTATTTTATAATTCGGCAAATTAAGCACCAAAATTTAATTTAATAAAGGACAGAGAAATTGGGTCTCCTACTATATTCCGATATAGGTACGAGTATCTATAGAATGTATGTATACAATGTCTTCAGCTGTCCACTAAAGGAGGTTTCTCATAAAAGATACAAAAAGGTTTTACGTACAATAAGCTCCAATTCGAATCATTACTCTGCCCTTGAGGCACAAAAAGCGTCTTAGTACACCAATTTGACTGTCTGTGCTCATCTTCAACGAGACAGCTTCCATTTTCACTGTATTGCCTTCCTTTTAGGACAAAAATGATACATTTTAAGAGACACTGAAGAAACAAAAAGTATTTGAAATGTGGCACCAAGAGCTTACAGATTTCTTATGGGGAAATGCGTGTAGTAAAATGCATAATTTCATGCTGCATAATGATTCGTACAATAAAGGTAACCACTGAAGGGGATTTCAATTTGATACTTAGTTAATTCAATGATGATGTGTGTCATTTGTAAAGAAATTAACAAGACGAGGGGGTAAACAAATTACCATCTCTTAAATTTTTCAGAAACACATACTTGGAAAATCAGCGCGGAAATGGGAGTAAAATGGTCAGTTTGTCCCTTTACTAGTTCTTGTTCACATGATACAGTTCTTTCATCGAATTAACCAAATTAATATCACACTTTTGCGAAGGTTGCTGCAACAGGAGATCCAAGAACTCCCCCAGCATTGCCGCTAAAGGCAGTGCCTGTCGAAGTGCGAAAGGATTTCCTCCTGCTTGATGTTGGAGAAGTGTACAGCGCGACAGACCGGATCAGGACGAAGAAGAAGATAGTGCCTGGTCCGGACACGATTCCCAATATCATCTGAGAAGTGGTCCACAGGGTACACCCGTCCCTCCTGACCAACGTTTTCAATCGCGTGTTGCTGGAGGGGACGTTTCCGAGCAGAATGAAGACGGCACAGCTGGCACTGCCTGGTTACGAGAGAGATGACCTGCGGCGTTCCGCAGGGATCAGCACTCGGACCTACCCTGTGGAGCGTCGCCTTCGGTGGACTGCTGAGGCTGGCCCTACCACCAGGTGTCAAGCTCATTTGTTACGCCGATACGCTGGTGGTGAGCCAAGCCGAACGAGTTCACCAAGCGTTGGAGATGCTGACCCACTGGATTGGGTCAGCAGGGTAGTGTTTGGCGGTACAGAAAACGAAGGAACTGTTCATGACACAACGCAAGTACAGCCCATCCACCTTTGTTCTAGAAGGTGAGGATATTGAGCTCTGCATAACCCCGAATTCCTGGAGCTGTGGTTTGACGGGAAGTTGCTATTCTGAGAGCACTTTAGGCGGGCAGCTGAGAAGGCGGATCAAGTAGCCGAACAGCTATCCCGTCTAATGTAGAACCCAGGAGGACCAAGGAAGAAGAAGAGAAAGATGTACGTGAACGTCATCAAGTCGGTCTTCTTATACGGGGCGCCAGTACTTGCCGACGCCATCAAATAGGATCCAGCGAGAAGCCGCGATGAGGTGCACTGTTACTTAGACAGTAGGCGTGTGAGCGTGTATACCACCAATCGAACTCAAGATGGGGGAAATAGCGGAAGTACGAGTATGTGCAAAGAAGGGAGCGAAGATGACACGGGAATCACTTCGGGGGAAGCTGGACATCCAGCAGTCCACGCTTCGTGAATGGAAGGACGCCAGTCGACCAAGGACGAGTGGACTCAAGCGCTAATATGCGATCTCGATCAGTAGTCAGGCAGGTCCCATGGGGAACCGAACTTCCAACTAACCCGTGTCCTGAACGGTGAACGGCCAATGGTGCTTCGGTCCATACTTATATCGGATAGCGAAAACGCCAAACCTCCTACGCGCCCACTGAGATCGAGGAACAGAGGACAACCCCTGGCACATCTTGTTCGAGTTGAGGACTGTGAGCACGAGAGGCGCGGGACGGTAACAAAAATCGATCCCGGCAACGACAGCGACACCGATGACGGCGTGATCGACCGTCCCGCGCCGGACCTTTTGGTTCCGGAAACGCTGAAGAGTAGAAGCGGATGGAACCGGGTATCAGCCTTTGTCTCAACCATCATGAAGAAAAAGATGGAGACGGAGTGATCGAGGTAGAGGGCCGATGAACAAAGCTTAGCCCACATGGACACAACGATTCTGTACCATCCTAAAGCTGCTGCAGCTGCTGTGGACTCCCAAGCAAGGATCATCTCCCGGTCACCACCTTCCTCCGTCACGGTTGGGAAAGCCGAAACTTATGAACTTAGATTCAGATTCAGCTTAACTGCAAGATGGAAGGATCTTTCAGATTAGGTTCTAGCTTCAGAAATGTCTGTTGTAACTTCCGACTTCGGATACAGCTTCACTAATACATATGATTACCTCAGCTTCAGTTTCGGATTCCGCTTCAAGTTTCGACTTCCGGTCATCTCATTCTTTTCTAATACCAAAAATGCTCACCAATTACAACTGCACTGATCTGAGACGAGAGGTTCGATCTTTCGATCATTGAAAAGTGCTAACACTTAACCCTAGTACTGGCGAGCTTTAGGTACTTTTCCCGGGACATTTTCGAGTGGATATACGTGAAAATCCCGTATCACGGATAACGGCAGTATGACATTAAGCGGAAACTGAAGCCATTAAAATCTAATACATTACGGCTTCGTTTCAGCTTCAGTAAAATTATATTATGAACTTCAGTTTCGGTTTTTCCCTCGCAAGGTGATTACACTTAGCTTCTGGATTCGGCTTCAGAGACAACACAATTTCTTAAACTTCGAAATTCAGATTCAGTTTCAGACTGCCAACCCTGGTCGCCACACGTACCGTGACGAGGAGGTGAGGGGTAAAGGAAGGAAGACAGCGCGAATCCGAAGACAGGAGAGGCGAAATGGGGGCTCCGACCAGCCTTAAGACGTCCCTCTCGTCCACTGATGCGGTATTCGAACGGGTAGTTTCTGGGGCCCGGGATACGGTGTCTGTGGAGCCTATGTGGCATGCATGCATCACCACGCGCTCCATCAAACAAGTATCGAACTTACAAACACTGTAGTAACACGCACAGAAAAATTTCTGAGGTAATCTTTTTTTTAAATTTTACACAGCATTAAATCATTCATTTTACATGCTTTTGCTTACAGCCTTCGAAGATTTTATTAACTGTTCCAAAAAGTTTTTCTCAAAATCTTTTAAAATGTACTCGCTATTTTCAATTCTGAAGAAACCACTTCGCAGGATGGGACCTATAAAAAATCAAACATTTTTTAAAGCTACATTTTACTCAATATTTATTATCCTGTGAGTAGATTTAATTACACCTACCGGTTCAACTGTAAGCTGAGGAAACATTTCTGAAGAAAGTTGTTGTTAGCATTTTCTCTCCAACTCAACCGAGTGAAATATTTTTAATTTCCTTCGCTTTTCAAATCAGCTCTCAGATTGGCGCTGGTTGGACGTTTGATCGGTGATGCTCCCATATAGGCATGGAGGTAGCCTCTCCGAAAACGAACTAGATTTCAAAACAATTGCAGAATGTTAATATATTTCAGTCACTTTCTTCGCATTCGGATAAAAATGATGTTCAGATAGACCTCTCAAAAGTAAATTAACATCGGCTTCAACGTTCAAGCAACCAGATGAAAACTTCCAACTCGCAGTAATCTGAAAGCACAATAAACAAACATTAATAATTACACGAGAGAAAACGAAACCATAAACAAAATCAACAAATTTCGAATTAAGTACTGGCAAAACTTACCAACCCACGTTTTCCAGATCACTATCTCTCAAAGGCGACAATTATAATCCAAAAAAAAAACCAAAAAAAAACGATCGACTAATAAATTGAACATTTTTTCCGGAAGATTAATAGTTAGCGTGTGTACACATCGAGCAGACAGAAAAAACAACATATTAAAAATGGGAATTGGAAGACTGCTTTGAAAATCATAAGCCTGATAAATGATAGGAAATGAATTTGCAGCCACGAATAGACGCGCGGTTACTCAAAGCCGCCTGACTACAATTTTCTCATTTTCAGTAATTTTTCATGCAGAATCGACGATGTCGAGTTCCTGAGAAAATTGAGTGTTCAAATCCGCATTTGCGATTCAGCTGAATTCCACTGAAATAAAAGACGCTGAGTAAACCAAGACAGAGGGCTTTACATACCTGCAACTCCATTTCAAAGAAACGAGAAACGACACATGAACCAGGCACTTTAAATAACAGCTTAATACACTTCCACGGGGTCACTGCATACCAACGCAGATACTTTTTGCTCTTGTTATCTTCGGATCTTTTTTTTTTTTTTTCAAATTATGGGTGAGAAGGTACCCGTGTGCACCTGTTTAAGGTACCAAATCCACTAACATTCACCCACGCATATTTCAAGGGGGCCAGTGAAAGTCAACAAGTGTTTCGGCATTTACCGTAGAATTCATTGCTGTAACTCCTCATAACTTGGGAGCAAAAGACATTCAATCAGTCAAACTTTAAACGGCGGTATCATTAACTTATGTCTTTAGATCAAAAAATCTCAAACTTCATGTCATGGGTGTAATGGGGACAGTATGAAAAATATCCTACAGGTAGTTATGTACTTCATATTATGCTAATTCAGTATCCGCAAACTCCCAGATGTCACTTTTCGTTGTTCCTGTACATCAAGAATCTTGAATATTTTGAATACTTCAATCCATCCCAATTCTGGCATAATTCATGGTGAAATGCAGTAATTCAAGAGAAAATATTATTATTCACCGGAAACTACATAGAATTAAGGAAAGCATTACACTCACAGTAACCCAGATGCGCAAATTTCATTTGAACACCTTACAAATTCTATTCAAGATCTATTATAATTAAACAAGACTGCAGTACACTATCGCAGTAGACATGTGTTGCATCAGGTAAGAACATGCGAGAGCAAGAACGCCAGAATACATTTCCTTCAAAGCATTCACTCTCATACACAACCACATAATAACTGCGCAGCACTCACTCAGAATATTATTGCGCAACAACACACAACACATTTTCTGTGTGATAACATACTAACGGCGCAGGTTTGTTGCAGTTAGCAGGAAGCTAAGCGGCTAAGTACACCTGCACTTGTATTTTCATCATATGACTCCTTGACACCTGTGCAGTACCTTACACATGCGCAGTACATTATCACACAGTAAATATGTTGCGCGGTAACATGGTGCGCACGTGTTGCGCTGTAATATATTGCGAAGGTGCTGGGTAATAATGTACTGAGTAGGTGTAACGCGAATATCATAAGATTATTAATATGTAAACGAGTGAGTGTGTTTAATGAAATACACAATTCTGATATTCTTGCTCTAGTATGTTCTTATCTGATGCAGCATAAATTTACAGCAAAAATGTACGACTAAACTACATACTTAATGATAGATCTTCACTTGAGTTTGTAAGGTATTCAAATGAAATTCAATCTTCTAGTCACCATAGCCTTTCTCAAACCTCTCAGATGAGTGATGATGCTTACGCTCGGATTACTGTATTCAACTGTGTATAATTTATGAAATGTGACACTTCCTAATATTCACAATACCCAAATTTTATTACAGGTGCTTGAACAAAGAATGACATCATGGAGTCTACTGATAGTACTGGTAGTACAATGTGAAGTACTTATGAGAATTTTTTGAGATTTTTTTCACAGGGAACTTTAATTAATGATCTTGAATGTTAAAATTCGCACAATCAAATCTTTTATACATGGAAAAGAAAGCCATGCGTTAACTATTAGTGAAACCCCAATTTTTCAATTCTTTTGTTCTGAAGTTACAGAAAGTTGAAACTATGAATTCTACCAAAAAAGGCCAGCGGATATTTTGGCTTCCCGTGAGCCCCCTCCCCCATATAAATGAGCGAACAATCAGTGAAATCAATACCTCAGGAGGTATTCTCTAATCACCTAACATTTGAAAATCTGAGGACTTAAAACAGGGTCCTCATTAATATGGAATTATCCCATTAAAAGTAAAGACCTTATGTCAGAAAGATATACTGTATTGATGTGCAATAAATTCATAAACTGTATAAAAACTATCACTATTATTCTGCAACATAACTCAGGAATTTACAAATTAACCAAAATTTGATGGAATGGGAGAAAATATTACATACACAAACTACATCGTCAACATCGGTTCAATCACTTACAAGATTCTGATACATTAATTTCTACATTAAGGTCATGGCTGCACTCACACACGCTTCATTCACATCACTTACTACACTAAAGCGATTACGAGCCAATTTTCATACACAAAAAGTATATATACATGATAACTTTCTCAAATTACTAGATAAAACGGCGTACAATTTACAGAAAAGCGGTCCATCGACGAGCGAAGGCATGAAAGAGCGTCTCAGTTTAAGGAATCCTCTTTCGTCAGCTGCCCGTTTATCTTTTTTTCTTCTTCGAGGACGACTTCGTAGCGGTATTTTCAAGCTTACGTTTCCCAGACTGCGGATGTTTCTTCTTCTCCGCCTTCTCTTTCTCTTCCAGCTCCTGATTTTCACGTTCAATTAATGTAATTAACGTGTTGCACCTTCTCTGCAACTCGAGTGCCGTTCTGCTTTTAATGAACCAGTCGAAACGAAACTGCGGGGCGCATCTGGCGAAACGCAAACACGAAGATGAAAATTTAATACATCGAGTCTAACGGCGCAATTCGCAGAATGAAGTTGTTGCTTTCTAAACGAATTTCCTCGAGTCTCGTTTTCGGAGCCACCAACCCTGCACTCCGTGAGTAAATTGCGAAAGACGGATCTAAACTTGTTTCGACAACAGATCGGTCTTTTTTATCCTTTCAAAAGCACGTGGACTGTTTGTCTTTTAATGACGAAAAAATGATGTGTCCCTTTGCACCTTTCCATACCAATATTTACCCCACTCTCAAACACGTTCGCGTGTACGTACTTTCACTTCTTAATTCTTTCATTTTTCCAAGAGTTTAGAGAACTCCGCAGTATACTGAGAGATCAGTGTAACCCAAACCTTACAAACATGTATTCTTCACAAATTATGTCACTTGAAAAGGATGACATTTTTTCAAAGGAACAACAGAGACCAAGCCGGAGCCGTTTTTAAATAAAATGAGTGGCTCATTCCTCATAGTTGTGACTTATTTTCAGAGTGGTAGACGATCTTCTCAGAAGTAAAGTCACATGAGGGGCGGCAGCGCAATTCTAACTAGGGTTTCATTGGAAGGCTTTGCCCTTCCGGCCACTCTGCCCCCACCCATTTCACCGGTTCGATCTGACTAGGCTTCGCATTCATTAACGCCCGGATATTCTTTCCAGGAGAGGTGGGGTAGTGTTTCATTTACAGAGGAATTCGTTTGATAAATAAAGAAATGAAACGAAAACTTCACACTGTTACAAAAAGGTACGAAATAAGTTACAGCGAAGACTTTGTGCAGATATCAGAAAGCCATAAGATGGACATAACGAATCAGAGAAAGAATACACGTCCTCAAGTACATATCAAGGAGCTTCGCCGCTTCTAAGCAGATTTGTTGCCCAACTCTACGTCAACCCACGTCTCGCTTGCTGACAGTCTACCCCCAATAACACACTTTGCTCGCAACAGTCTCTGCTGGGTACTACGTCCAACTATGCCTTAGTTCCAGTTTTCAGTCAATCTACCAGCCTATCTGTTTAGCTGACTAGCTGAAAATCATTTATAGTCTTGTTTCATGTCACGAAGCTCGAATTAGACAAAATACTGTATTATCAGTACCCACTGTCTTTCTCCCAGACCATTCAACGGATTGACTGCTAGCCAGTTCTTCTGAAGGAGTCCACTACTTCCAATTTTTCGGACTTTCAGATAGGTAATCCGTTCGTGGGGTAAGGGCGAGGGGTGCGCGCCACAGTTCCAATCTGTCTGGCGGAATATGCCGCGATCATGTTTCGTATATTCATTCTATGTGTGATGCACAGGGAAGGAGGGAAGAGAGGGACGAGCTTAGGTCAGACTTTTAGTAACTAGAAGATCAATTTATGTTGCTTTAGGTCGTTTGCGTATCTTCTCTCAGTCTCGCGTCAACATGTACAATAGAGATGTCTGCTCCTGAGATTCTTGACCATGCTGTGACAGTGTTTCATTTCAGCGAAGGAAACAGAAATGACCAGGATTTCCAGAGATACAAACCGAAACTAAAATTTACAAGAATTCCGCAACTGTCCCAAAATAACCGAAGCCTCTTTTTCTTTTTTCAACGCTTCAACATACAGACATTCACCGGAGCTGGAGCATCCTATCTGGAGCATTACACTGAATGCAACCTAAGTTAAAAAAAAAACATAAACCTCAGCCAGAACCCAGAGAAACATTTCAAATTCAACACCCTTGGTCTCATTTGTGGGTGTTTTGGGTGTCAAGTCCGATTTTCGTGTAACACCTTCAAAAGAAAGGGTTCTGATTCTTTGAAGAATCAAAGGTTTTCAGTAGATTTCGGCTCGATGTTCTAATTCTGGAACTAAGAACTAGAGCTATTTCAGTTCCAGTTCAAGTTCATCTTTGCAACTTCAAAATAAAAAGGGTTTACGTTAGTACTGAAGATTTCGAAGAGGGAGATCCGGATTTAGATTTGAGCTCCAGTTCTTATTCCGAGTTCTCATTGTACGGGATGATTAATTATCAATACATTCTCTATGATTATTCTACTTTCAGAACTTATTATACGGTCAACTGTTAAGTAGATTCATTGACTCAGACAGTCCTATTCAGACGGTTAGGATTCAAATTCTATTTCAATTTAATATGGTTCATGCAGTCTCAGTTCGGATTAATTCATTTTCTTACAATTTGGTAACAGTTACTCAGATTCTAAAATTCAGTCAGACTCAGCAACTCGGCATAGACTCATCCAGATTCCTTTAAGTCATTTCAGAGTCCATCAAGACGCATTCGGTCTCCTCTGAGTCGTAAAAAGTAAGTTATTCTGATTCTTTGAGGGTTTATGGGAAATTGGAACACTTTCGAAATTCGTTGGTCTTTCAAGATTCGTTCACTCTGCCAAGTTTCAATTAGACGTTGTTAAGATTCGTTGAAGTCGCTGTGTGGCCAAATGATGTGCCTGCTTCACAGTCTTTGCGTCTCGAGTTAAAGTTTAACGAACGCCGGAAAGCTAGTGATATTCGAATACCCCCACTAGTATCCAGCGACTACAGTATAAATCGAGGTGATAACATAGCGCGTTCTGAAACCCACGTCAGTTCACACGATCATGAAATTAAAATCGCCGGGCATGTTACCACCAGATCAGAAAAATTGATGCTGTACGTGTGCACGTCGTGGTCAGCTTATTGAACGTCGTGAAACACGGGACGAGCAAGCGAACTGCGGTGCACACTCTTCGGCACAGAGAAGGACGAACTTTACCCAACAAAAACCGTGAGGAAAGCAACGGTACATAATTTTTAGTGTCCATTTTGGAGTGTGAGTGAACTTGGTAATATTCCTTTTCTAGGGTGTGCCAATTCACTTTTCCTTCTTCTGTATTCCAGAGCGCTTTCGGCTGTTATGCCATCATCAGTGGAGTACGTACTCCACTGATGATGGCATAACAGCCGAAAACGCTCTGGAATACAGAAGAAGGAAAAGTGAATTGGCACACCCTACAAAAGGAACGGTACACAATCCCGACTAACCTCAAGTTAGCTTGGTGGAGCGTGTAACGATGTGCGCATGCCAAATTGACTCCCCTAGACACTTCACCCCTGGTCCCGACACCGACTAACCTACCCAGGAGAGTTGCGTGTCAGAAACCGCGACTGCCAACGTCCGGTATCGGATACGACGCTCAAAGAAGATTCATTCCCTCTATTATAAGTTATCTAAACTTCACTGGGATTCACTAGGACTCATTGAAACATTGTAAGCCTCATTCAGACAGTTTAAAACCTCATTTCTCTTTTCAGCCTCTCCTCATTCAAAAGTTCCAACTCATTCAAACTCTGCTGAAAACTCATTTAGACACGGTTAAAATTCATTCAAACTTTGATAATCGGTTTTTTCAAACTTTTCAAGAGTGTGCTGAGACTTTGAAATTCTGATGCAGAGATTAATGCTCATGACACAGAGCTAGAGATGCGGCTTCCAAAACCTAGATTTTCATTCTTGTTCCGGTTTTTCCGAGGCGCAATAGTGAAGACTTTACATATAAAACTTGACGAGCTTTTCTCATTCGACATCCACGTCAGATATGGAGGAGATGAGAGTCAAAGAAAACATTGCGATGGTTTGGGACCTCACCAACTGGCTCAATTTCTTTATTAGACGACAACGGAGGCGAGATTTTGAGTATGTAAAGAGATCGAGATTACTGAATCAAAAACTGTACACTTTTCAATTTTTTTATTGAGATACATATCCTTCCTCCGATTCCTCATTGGTATTAATCTACCCAAAGTCCTCCAGAATCGCCCTTGTGGACAGATCATGAAAATCACAATTTGGGATTTGACACATCACGTTTCCATTCATAGTATCCCAATTTTAGGAGCACGAGATAAGGGTTGGCAGCATCAGATACCATCGCCACACACAATAAAGTTGTAATTAAAAGGGACAAAAACTTCTGGGAATTGAATTCAAGTTCAGAGTCACATAACATGGGCTTTAGTCACATCCCAGAACCGACGGTTTCTTCAACACCTCACTCTTTCAATATTAACAGTATTTTTATTATTTCCTTCGCCTGCACAAATCTCCTGTCGTACAATCCTCCCCAATTTCAATTCTACCAAATAACGCTTTACCCACTCCGTTCGTACACAGCAACGTTACAAAATTCGAGATCGTACACACAACCGATACTAACCTGACGGCGGCTTTCAACTCTTCATAAACGTTCTCCTTATCGAAGCCCAATTTATGCAGCATGCAAACCAAAAATCGATCTTCTTCCTCTGTGTAATTCTTGCCTTTGTTATTTCCATAAACGATTCTCAACTGATGGAACGGAGCTCTATACCGACTTATCTGTAATTAGATAGACATTGTCAACTTATATGTATTGCCACTTCCAAATTCCACAGAATGAATGATTTTTCAGACTAAGTTCTTACTTTAGCATCTAGGGCGTGTTTAATATCAACTCGTCTCTGGATTTTTGCTTCGCCTCGATCGATCTGCGACAAAATTCTTTCGATATCCTGCAACTCTTGACAACGTTCCCAAAATACAGCACTGTACTCGCGAACCTCTTCCGGTGTTTTACCTACAGCAAACAAAGTCAAGGATTACACCATCAATACACTATCATCGAACAAACTACTCGAAATATTGCAACAGAATAGATTAGATACCTTCTACTTCTTTACAGATACTTTCGATATCATCACGACCGTATTTCTCGTTCGCTTTAATGAACTGATTGAAATCTCTCTTACTCCAATTGAATCCCTAAAGAACAGAAATACATACAAAATAGTAAAATAGCTGGTAAAATTATCACTATGTGAGACAGAAAGGAATACAGAACGAATGAATTGCATGGTTTTACAAACCATCCTTTCGACAACACTCATCAAAAAAGGAACAACATCCGTGTAGGTACCTAAGAACTTATGTGCAGGTAAAGGTTTCTTCCACATCTCTTTCGCCTGAACTACAAGTTTCGAACAGACGATATCTCACCATGTACTATACCAGAAAAGAAAAACACTCGCGTCTTGGCCAAATTACCTGCGTCAATAAATCCTCCTTCTCTTGTATTTCTTCCTCCGTCAGTGGTTCAGCTTCGTCGATCTTCCTCTGCTCTTCTTTCTGCATACGAGCAGCATCAGCTCCGAGCTCGGGATTTTTAGGAACCTACAGGAAACGGAAATCATTAATGCAACGAAATTCAGGAGCTGCAGGAACACGGAGAGGAATCGACGTCAACTGAAACTCACTTTATAGCCTATGCTCTTTCGGAAGAAATAGATTTCTTGATCCAATAACTCGAACAGACGAGGCGGGAAGAATTGGAAATCTTGAATAATCGGCTGCTTAGGAGGTCTAGGCGCCTGCGAAAAATGCGAAATTTTCAATCAACTCAACATGGTCAATAAGCACGTGAGCTCAGCTTTCTTCAAAACGCCGTTCAAATTAAGTTACCTTCGGAGCTTTCGGTTCAGAGGTTCGCAGCGCTTCCCTGAAGTATGCATCAACTGCATAATTCGCCTTCCGTTCACGTTTCGGTGGCTCGATCCAATGACCAACAGGCAAGATTTTCTGTTTCTCTCTGCAAATTAAAATAGTAACACATTGACACGTTAAAACTTTATGATAAAACTACTCCAAAATGACCTGATTTTCAATTCAAATAGAATACAAAAAGTGCACCAACCTGTAATCCTCGCCTTCAAACTTATACACCGACGTAGTGGGCGCATCCATAGTAAAATTACGCAGAGATGATTCTCCCAAACTTTCCAGCTTCTGTTTCATCTCTTCGGTCTGAAAAACGTGACAAAACCCCAAAATCAAATAACTGGAAAAGAAATTTGGTTATACTACGGACTAGGGAGTTTCGCAACCCAACCCTTTCGCCGACGGGTCTTGCAAGCCTCACTTTCTGTCAGGCTGAACCGCTTTCCCCGAAGAAATACTGGAGTTGAAAATCGACATTTCTCTCGTTTTCTGAGACTTGACTGAGGTGTTAAGTGGCAGTGAGAAACATCTCACTTACTTCGAGTCGATACGACTGAGCTGAAAGATTTTTAAGTCTGAACACGTAACTGAAGGAGTCATCACGAACTACTGACACTACTCAAGGAACAATGAGTAAATTCAACTAACATAAGTTTCTCGGTCAGTCATTTAATCCGTATGTTCTTTTTCTCTTCCTTACCAAAGAACCAAGCCTCCGGTTCTATCAACATGAGAGAACGAAGCCCATACCCTAGCACAAAGAAGTCTCAACAGTCTAAATCAGATGTAACGAGTACTTGGAAGGCGGATGAGAATTGCATTCTATGACAGACGGACCAAATGGCTGGATGAAGCTTCCCCCGGCACTGATGCAATGCCCGAAAGGGTAGTTTCCGGTGCCGGGGGTGCGATGTCTCACGGGCCACTTTGGCATGCGTGCATCGCCATACGTCCCACCACACCAAATGGCTGGATGAAAAAACACCTGGAACGGATCATTGGAAAGGTAATGGGCCGGGTCATTAGACTTTCACTCTCATTTGATCAAAAGGAAGCAAATGAAACCAGAAAGAGATGAAAATAGAGAAACTGGACAAACTTATAAAACTGACTCATTCAATATCAGATTCATTGGAACCAGAGAAAAATAAGAAGGTTGCCCTGTCTAAAACTGGACAAATTTAAAAATTTATCTCCTACAAGAAACTTGGGATCTTTTTTCTTTCCTTTTGTTTACTAGTCCTCGAGTTCATGTTTTCCCCTTTCTGCTACAACAAACCCCTCTCCCTCTATCCATTTTGAAAACGTTCCGTCATGTTTGTTGGCGAAATCTCCGCAAAACTCAAGGATTAACTATTCCTAAAAAAGTCAACTGGAATCTGATGAAATCTCAGTAAAGCCAGTCTTTCTAGAGTCCTGTCGAGTTGTAGTGGCGGGTCAACAGATCTTACTGACTCAAGAATGGAGTCCTAAACAAGGCTTAAGCAGTCTTGATGAGTCCTCATGAGATCTTAACGAGTCTCAATGGCCATTAACGGAATCTTATCCAAATCGTCGCTACTCTTCGCTGGACTCTGACGAGTCTTCACAAATTTTAAAATGGTATAACCCAGGGTTTTATACGTCCTAACGAATCAGAACAGTATTCGCGATTATTCAAATGTTTGAACAAGTCTTTCGAGTTTATAAATAGCCTTAACAAGCTTAAGCGAATCTTCATATAGTCTAAAAAAGTCTTAACAGATTACAGCCCTGTCCTAATAAATTTTTCCAGTCTTGATGAATTTTGATATCATCTTCATGAGTTTTAACGAGTTTGAATATTGCCTTGATGAGACTTAGCCCAGTTTTGATAAATTTTAAAAATTCTAAACATATCTGAATAGGGTAATGTCATCCTAACAAATTTTTTTAATCTGAACTCATCTCAATAAAATGTTAACGAATTCTAACAAGTGCGGACACTGTCTCAACGAATCTTACCCCAGTCCCAATTAACAATATGAAAAATCAAAACCTAGTCTTGAGATAGTGCATCAAGTCTATACGAGATTTAGCACAATCATAACAAGTTTTAACCGTATCTTTAAATAGTCTGCACACAGTCTTTGAGAATCCAGAGTCTGACTAAAATCTTAACTAGCCCTAATAGTCGGTAGACAAATCTTGTCGAGTTCTAACAGTCTAGCAAAGTTTTCTCGAATAGTTTTAACGAATCCTAATAGAATCCTAACCAACTTCGACTAAGTCTTGAATGAATCTTGATTAGTTTTCGCACGTCTCAACTGATTTAAAACCTTTTAATTTCGTCTTGATCACTCGCAAAGTCTGAACACACTCTAACGTCTTCATGAGTCCGAGGAAGCAAGCCCTGATGCCCAGTCTTAAAGACCCGCGTAATAAGCATAAAGACTATTGTTAACCCTAGAAAGATCTTTTGAAACTTGAGAAATAGGGGTATTACATGAAATGTACATCAAGAAAAATGAATGCTGGATGGAAACAGTCGCTACTCAGGTCGATATCCACTTGCCTGTCCAAGGTGGCAGTTATTCTATCTAGACCCATCACATCAGGTTTTTCCAGCATTAATCATTACTTGACTAACAACACTTCATCAATGAAGTTATTGTTCCACGAACGTTTTAAAGAACCGATAAACACCTCATACTTTAAAAACAATCTCATAGGAGAAAAATAAAAAAACCTACCTTGTTTTCTCCTTTTTCTAGAATGGTTTCAATATCCTCGTCCGTGATTTCGGAATCTTTAGAGGCGAATACGTGGTTGGCACCATGCCTAATGATGTTCAACATATCGTCTTTGTTCAGGGCATTCTTGTTATCCACCAGCCGACCTACAAATAGAATACACGGATGCAACACACGATATTGGCGCATAACTATGAAGAAGTATAAAGCGATCTACAGATCAATACCTTGTTGAATGACCAATTTATCCAATCTCAATTTAATTTCCGCTCGCTCTACGATCTTTTCTTCGACCGTATTTTCAGTGATCAACCTAAATACCTTCACTTGTTTCGTTTGTCCGATACGATGAGCTCGATCCTGAATTAAACACACGGTGAAATCGGTTAATTAATTCCGAAGTTTAGGTAACGGAAGTGAAATGATACAATCAAAACTGAAGGCAAAAGGCATTTGCTGCACTGCGAGTATGTGACTGCGAATTTTCAACCACGTCTTTCCAATTTGAATTCAAGGCGTGCCAAAGCACTAGAAAGTATGTAAATAATTAAAATGGTGATAAAAACATACCATGGCTTGTAGATCCATCTGAGGATTCCAATCCGAATCGTAAATAATAACCACGTCGGCAGTAGCCAAATTGATACCCAGACCTCCGGCTCTTGTAGATAATATAAATATGAATTTCTCGCTATTCGGAGCATTAAACTCATCAATTTGCCTCTGTCGATCATCGTGGGAGGTACCACCATCCAGTCTGCAGTACTGTGTACCGAAATTAATGAGTATTTCAAATTAATCGTAGAGGGCTTATACGTAGCAGCATTTCGATTTCAGTAAGATTCGGGAATATACAAGTAAAATCTAAGAATCAAACAACTGATCTTCGTGTCCGAAACATAGATAATCTTCGTGTTATACAAACCTTGTAGCCTTTCCAGAAAAAATAATCTTCCAATATATCCAACATACGCGTCATTTGACTGAACAATAACACTCGAGATTTCTGGGCTTGCAAACGAGGAAGTAATTTATCCAAAATCACCATTTTACCGCAATTATAAACCTACAAAAAATGATTACGTATTCATTAAATCTGACTGAGCAGACACAATACTGCATTCCGACCTCGGTAGTCATTATTGAAGTTCGCGAATGGAAACTGAACTTACTAAGTGTTCGTCTGTCGTATAAGGTGGACCTGGTTCCGCGCCATCGAACAGATATGGGTGGTTGGTACACTTCCGCAATTGCATTAAAATATTTTGTAATCGCATCTTCTCGATCCTTCCAGCACCGTTTACAATATCAATATCTTTCATCAGAACTTTGGTGTACCACTCGCGCTGCATTTTACTCAGGCCAACATAGACCTTCACTTCTTTCTTTGGCTTTAATTTCTTTTCTACTTCTGATTTCAAACGACGCAGTAAGAACGGCCTCAAGACCTACGAAAATAGGATCACGTGTTCAAAGACATTAATAATCACGCGCTCATCTAGCACTCTTTACGCCGATTGTACACTCAATTACCCAGAATAGCACCCAAGCATTTCAATCGATCACATTTCATCCGGACCATGCCAACTCCACTGTTTTTGTTAGTCGCTGGATGACTGTGATTTGGGCGCTTTCTGAGCTGGATTACTTCAGTGCACGACTGATCTAAGTGTAACTCAGTAATACAGAAAAACCAACTCACCCCGTGTAAACGCTCGACAAGAGACGTGTCCAAGAAATTGTCGGTGTTAAACCACTCATCGAAATCCTGTAAACGAAGAACCGTTATATTAGTAACAAATCAAAACTTGTAGGTTAGTTTCGTGAACATTCCAGACCAAAAGGACAGACCTACAATACAATGTAAAGGAAAAAATCATTAGTGATTCGGGGCCCGACCTACAGCAAAATAAAAAGGGGAAAATAGTTCATGATTTTCCAAGTATCAAAAAACAAATCGTGGGACACTAAATGAGAAATTACGAGGAGTACTGAAGCAGTAACATTAGATCAATGAGCTACACAACGCTCAATCATAATTTTTAAAACCTACCAAGTATGAAAAACTAGATAACAGTATCATTACTCACGTAATCTTCCAGACTTCTATTTACCACCAAACTTGGCAGTCAAATGTAGTGATTAACTGTCAAGCCCCTTTAGATTATTTTGCATTCATTGGAAAGCTAATCTTAAACTGAAGAGCTCTCTTCCTTAGTGGTCTCAATCTACAAGAAATCGACAGTTTCTGTTTTCTTAACCCATAGCTTCAGTACGGTCAGTTTTTCCTGCTGCTACCGCTTGAGGGTTGTATCAAGTCACACATGTACACCTTCCCGATAGAACAGAATAACCAATATAAAGAACTATCTGAGAAGAGACCTGAAATTAAGCTGTATTTTGGTCCCTCTGACCGGATATTTTTCTACGTTGGTTATTTGGTAACGATGTTCCGCTGGAAGGTGTCAATAAACGAGAAGTTTCAATGTTGCCAATCCTAGAATAGCAACGAAAATACTTCACGTTTCGGGTAGGGCCGTAATCAGCCCCTAGTATCAGAAGAAGCAAAAAATTCTCGAAGAGGGGAAGTAAATTAAAATCAATTTTTAGGAGGTAAATGAAGGAGGCTGCTTTACTAGAGAAGCGAACCGAGTTGCTGTTAGGGCAATACCCCATTTTCCAATTCCTGAGTATAATTAGGCTTTCAGAAGCTACGCACGAACAGCTGAAAAGGATAAAATCAAACTTCCAGAGAATTAGTCTACTCTGGAAAAGAACTCTTCAATTGCAATTCTCAATTATTTCAAAACAGGGTATTTCGGCTAACTAAAAAAGAATCAGAGAACAGCTTTTGATGAATGCAATGAAACCAATAAGAGTAACATATTGCCTAACTCTGAAAATTAAAGTGGTGTTTGTCTTGATCAACTTTAGATTTTGTTTTCATACTACAGGATTATAGAAACTGGTTTTATAATTCATTAACCTATGTACAGGCATTTTAATTTCAACCCATGATTGTTTTGGATTTTAACATTGAATCATGACTGGAAGACCCGCCATGTTACGACTGGTTAGATGGAGATATTGCCTATCACGTAAATTAAAACAGCTATGAAAATTCAAACTTCAAATCACATTTTACAAGACAGCCCCCTTCAGCTGAATTCTACTAAGCTCATCAAGAGTTACTCTGAAGTGACTCTCTGAAGTCTTACACAATACAGCTAAAGCACTCTATTGTTGATCTGTTGATCATGTGAAACCAGACCATAGCATTCTTCAGAGTAGCCACAAAACTTATCACATTAATTCTCACCTCTGAAGAATTGAAAACGTCCGGCAGCAAAAAGTTGAGCAAAGCCCACAACTCGTGCAAATTATTCTGCAATGGCGTTCCAGTCAACAGCAAACGATTGGCGGTTCGAAATTCACGAACGATTTCCGACAATTTGGATTTCTCATTTTTAATACGATGCGCCTCATCAATAACCATATAACGCCAGTTAAACTTTTTGAAGACGGATTTCTCTTTGATTACCATTTCGTACGACGTAATACATACGTCCCATTTGCCGGGTAACAGCACATCTCGTACTAGAGCAGCCTACAAACAGTAAGATTTTTCAATTAGTATGATTAATACGCAGAAAGTTCATTCCAAGCAGTGTCCAATACTGACCCTAGCTTCTTGATCGCCGATTAAACACACCGCTACTAAACTGGGACACCATTTAGAGAACTCGTTCATCCAATTTTTCAGTGTGGATTTCGGAGCAATAACCATATGTGGACCATTGATATTTCGGTAATTCTTCAAATACCTGAAACATGAATTCGAAGCTACAGTACAATACGCCAGCGAGGCAGACACAGTACAATAAAAATGACTGTAATACCAACCCTAGTAAAGAGATCGTTTGAAGAGTTTTGCCCAGACCCATTTCATCAGCTAATATTCCGTTGATCCCATTTTCATACAGGGATATCATCCAGTTCAACCCTCGAACTTGATAGTCGCGCATTTCTCCATTCTTGATGTAGAAAGGGCTCGAGTCAAACTGAAGTACAGTTTTCTGATTCTTATTTGTTTCAGCCAAGAGTTCTTCATCTTCCTCCTGTTCAGTTTTCCGATGTCTATGACTATAAGAATTATGCGGCGTTAATCAATTTACTCGTGACTGGTATAAGGGGGCAATAACTCACTTTTCAAAATGGGTAAAGAATCATATATGAATACGTACTCTCCGGGATCACCGGAACCAGAAGTTTCTGACTGAGGCTCTTTTCGAGGTCTTCCCTTTTGTTTTGGCGGGCTGCCTGACGAACTCGTCTTGGACGCGTTTGTCATGAAATGCGAAAATATCTCAGTTTGTCGTAACAAATATTCAAATCGTTTTCCACGGTCATTTTTCTACAACAAATACCGACGAGTACATCAAACCGAAGTATAATGAGACATGGCCTACTGCGTCAGTACATAGTACCTCGGACGCGCACATAACATTAACGAACTTCAATAACGTGTTACGTCATACGCTGGCACCACTCGAGTACCATGGAAAATTAACAAGTTGAATTACTAACAATTTTCGTATCGAATTCCACCGACTTAGGTTTTGCTTCTGTTTTCTCTTCCTCAGGAGACGGCACATTCTCCTCAGAATCGGACGTATTCTGAAATCATCAACGGTTACTTGCTCGATTCACACGAATAACGTATCATTACAAACGTGACTAAACTACTAGCAACTTTCGTTTATTACGATGGTCAAGTACTGAGAAGTGGGTAATAACTGTTAAACCGAAATGAATGTTACCGTTTCCTCTTCCAGATCAGCCTCCTCGTGCTTTATCGTAGCCGGCATGATGTACACTGAGTAAATCGATGGAGAATGACCAAATTATGTCAAGTATATATACGCAATAGAGACGAAGTTAACACAAGCTCAATGGAACTTCCACTGCTCTTGATGCGAACGTCATTTCACGAAGAAGTGGTTAAACGATGAGTAAGAACATTCGTCGAAGAAAATAATAAAACTTTGGTAGGAAATAAAGGAAACTGAACTAATGTCCTAATGTGAAACACTCGGGGCTTCAGGTCACTCAACGGCATGAATCGGCGCTCAATACTGAACTTTTTCGACAACAAAGATTGGTCAAGGAAGAGAATGAAAAAGCGATATTTAGGTTTGTTCCTTAGTAGCCGCTACTGAAATCGTGACGTCATAGAAAAATGAATCGATTTGAATGGTGGATATTTTGAACTTCAAAAAGAACTCATAATATGTACAATATTGGCTTATATAAAGTCCTTTTTGATTCTGACTTTAATTTTGTACTCTCTGTGCAGCGTGCAGGTGCGCACTTGACCAGGTTCGCTAGTGTCGACCTTCTGCAAAGGTGATCTGATAAAGGTTGATGTTCCCATAAAGGTGGATTTACATTCGAGTCGGCGACATGTCGCGGACACTCTTTTTAATGCTAAAAGTGTGTCCGCGACATGTTGCCGACTTGAATGTAAATCCACCAGAAGTAACCATAAGAAGACGAGTAAAGTTGGTATTGGGACGTTAACCTGAGTTTCCGAATTTGGTATCCCTGCCGGTAATAACGAGGTGATAAGATACGAAAGGGGGATGATTTCGTGAAATCATCCCTTTTCGTACCTTATCACCTCGTTATCAGTTGTTCTCACCATTGTCACCATACCACAATACTAGCGCTACCTAGGTGAGGTTAACATCCCAATACTTTAAAGCTTCCGAAATAGGTTTTCTTGAGTCATATAACATGTCAAATTAAAGCTTGAGGGCTCTAGTGCATGATGAAAGGTAATTTAATGGACTTTATTCGCTCTAGTTGGATGATTAAGTTGATTTCCAAATTACTGTTTTTCTTATGGAAGTTTACCATTGGTACAAAACGCACTTGTAAGCAACTAATACTTGGAAAATGGAGCCGTTTCAAGTTCATAAAAGAAAACTAGAGACCTCAATCTCTAAATTCATCTATTATAAGCCGCAGAAAACATTTTATTACCTAGAAAAAGTGAATTCAAGTTATATGCATTCTTATGGTGATAAGTCCACGATCACCTTTGCAGCGCAGGGTTACCAACTTCGGAAACTCTCGGTTACGCCGCCTCAAAAGAAAAATTAGAGCTCCCGGTCAGCGGAGCGAATGAAAATCTTTTGGAAAATTTGCGAATAAATGAGCATAAAGATAGGCTGTAGGTATATAGTTTTCTGTCTTCATTGAGTCTTATTTACTGTAGAGCATAAAATCTCCGAAGTGAGAGAGACAAAAATTTAAATAGGCCCCTACTAGCATCCATGGTTGGGAATCTTGTCTCAAGTAAAATGCAAATCTGTGCGAAAACCAAAACTCCTCCCACTCTTTCGCGACGTCATGGATCGAGAAATTACTCCACATGGGCAAGACTGAGTTAATTTTTAAGAAAATAGAGATAATTATTGAAACAAGTTTTTAGATTCCTAATTTCGTATCTTAGATTACAGTTTTGACCCACCGTCGATTTTTTGGCTCTGAAGATCTAAATTCCGTAACTGAAATGCAATGTTTACAGTTTTGTTACTTACATCGACATCGCAAAGAAAATATTTCAATTTTTCGTACAGGTCCTGTGTTTGATGTAATAATAAGCTTTCCCGAACTATGCTTCAAGATACCTTCAGATATCGAAATTAAAAAACTGCGTGTATTGTCATTTTTTAGAATTTTGATTTTAGGATCCCGAATGGAAACCGACTAAATGTAATATAATACCTATTCGAAATCAGCAAACCATGTTAAAGGGGGCCTGCCCCCTCGATCCCATGTACTGGAAGCGCCTCTCACTGAATATCACTATCCACTAATTATGTCATGTTCCAACTAACGACATGAAAATAAGATTTCCTATTATACCTAAGTAGGTCCAAAGCAAGTAGACATATTATTACGTACTACAAATACCTATAACATTTTTACAACTCCATTAAAAATTAATTTACGGTTTCTTGTGGATCGTGTTGACACAAAGCGTCGAGGCATTAAAATGTTTTATTTTGGTTTACTGCTCTATGAATGTTGGATTGGGACACAAAAAAAATTAATAAATAGTGATCGACATTTCAAAACTTTATAACGGGGAAAATTGGAATAAGTACCTACCTACTTACTCTGAAACACTCGATTGGAATGAATCCAACTCCTGATATTTTACCCACGAGTCTAACCTAACCACTTGGTAAAATATAGGTTATAGGTTATACCCTTTTCGGCATAATCTGCAAGAACATTCTAGAAGGAATTTAGGAAATTAGGTATATCTACTCCAACATTAGCAATGAAACAACGGTGTTTCTGCATGGCATGTTTTATGAGATAGCATTCGGTTTTCTAGCCAATTTTAGGGTCATTTTCTTGAAAAATGCCGATAAATATATTCAAAACATCAAACAGCATAGCTTGTGTATTCGACTGCAATTAGCTAAGTACAACATAACAAAAATATAGAAAATGGAAGTACAATGAATTCATTTTGACGAATACCAAATAATCTAGCACCATATCTTTATAGATTTGGGGAACCATGACTCGAACTGTACTTCAGAATCTGTACTTAATACGCAGGTAACAAAAAGTAATTCAAAATTTGGTATCTGTGGATTCATCCACATATTTCTTCGGCGCAATAGGTGCGGTATGTAAATCGAAAATTAAGATTCATTTCCATCTCAGTATCTGCATATTTTTATTCATGATCTATGTTATTCACCATCCGTTCTCTGCTGTTATTCACCATCGGTTCTCTGTTATTCATCATCTGTTCTCTGTTATTCTCCATTTGGCCACCGTTCAGAATTGCGTTCCTTTGATCTTCCGCGTCCGACGACTCAGATGAGAAATGGGTGCCTTCACCATTCGACGATATGTATCCCGTTGAACTGTCCTCATCCTAATTGAAGGCATAAATTAGAAAACTGAAAAGCACTTAGAAGTAAGAAAATTCTTCCATCAACATACCATAACCAGCCTCTCGAACAGAAGAGGGTATATCAATTTTTTGAAGGGCACATTTTAGCAAGGTGAACGGGCAGCAATGGATTTTCTCTTTTACAAATCAAGTTGCTAGGAGAGCAGAGTGTGCCCGTTTACATTCTTCTGGCTACTGCTCTCCTTTCTACCAGCGATCATACATTCATTTTTCTGTAGGGTAAGGGCGTCTAATATCGACCAGCTACCTAAATCCGACCACCGGCTCATCTCGTCACCTAATGCCTCAATCCAACAGGAAAAAATTTTTGTACAATCCTTTTTCACAGATAAAACAAATGACACCAAAATTGTAACTTTAAAGCCAAAACTCGTGGAGATAAACAAAAACCAAAAAAAATGAAAATGAAAAAACCAAAACATTTTTGAGAGTTGTTGTCAAACGTTGACTATAAAAAAGTGAATGATCGTATTGCAGTTTTGTAAATTGCGTTTGAAAGTTATGTAATCACGTAATTAATGCGAGTGATTGATTCGGAAGTCAGTTTGAATATCAAATTTTTACGTATTTGTTTTCGTTAATGAATACCTTTTAAATCCGACCACATGGTGTATTGAATGTTTCTTGAATTTTAACGTGTAATTTTATCTGTCAAAAATGCCGAAGGAGAAGACCAAAAGAAAGCTATAATAAAAATTGGACAGACTGCATATTCACAGACAACCAATAGGAGCACACGACTAAACAGGTTCACCATACGATACTACTCTCGACTATGACTACTGGACCACAAGAGACAAGTCTCATTTAGGGTACTCCACTGGTGATGGCATAACAGACGAAAGCGCTCTGGGCTACAGAAGAAAAGAAAAAAAGTAAATTGGCACACCCTACAAATGGAACCATTTAATATAGACGGCGAAAAACATCCAAAATTTTTTCAGAGCAAACACTGCTTGTTGAGGCTGCAAAGACATTGGTCAATGGTAGCAGTGCACCGGGAACCAAAAGCATGATAAGATTGAGTGCCTTGAAGTAAGAGATCTGGAGTACGAGAGGGTTGGGTACCCTAGAACATTAGTATACGAGGTTTAAATATCCTGGTACCTGAAGTATGACAGGGTTGAGTACCCTAGAGTTGAAGCTATGGAGAGGGTGACTGGAGTGAAACTGAAGACGGATCTAGTCTGTTTTCTGAAAGACATGGTTGAAAAGGCATTGGCCTAACACAGTTTGGCTAAAGCACTAGATACCCGAGTATGGTCATACACCATCTTGAGTCCAACCGCGCCCGTCGATGCCGAATTGACTACGCGGTACGCTCCGCATAGTTGGATTCGGCATCGACGGGTGCGGTTGGACTCAAGATGGCGTATGACCATACTTGGGTCTGTAGCGCTCTACATTGGCGTTAGCCTAGTTTTAATAACTAGGCCGATGAAGTTTTCACAATTTTAAAAACTTTTGACATTTTCATGTCTTTGCTTTGGTACATAAGCAAAAATTGACCAAAAAACAACCAATAACCACCAACTTAGAAAAAATCTCACGTGAACTGATGAAATCTATTTAAATTTGACCAACCATCCAAAAGTCCACAAATGACCAAATCTGACCAAAACTGGACAAAAAAAGAGACGAAATTAAAATTGGCTAAGGTGAGCTGGCCAAATTTAGGATGTTGAATACTAGATTACAATTTAAGCCCTACTCGACGTTTCTACCTCAATTCAGCTCAAGTCTCAAGTTATTTGAAAAACAAACAAGGTAATCGATATTAGGCGCCCATTTTTTCAATTTTGGCTCTTTTCAGGAAAAATAGTAAATTAAACATTTCCCGATGCGCAAAAACTCGCCAGTTACCCGCAGAAAAGATAGCCTTTTACCCTTCAGCTACCCGGGTAATCGAAGGGTTACAAAAGGGTAACTTTTTCGCGGGTAACTGGCGGGTTTTTGCGCGTCGGAGTTGAACAACAAGTACTGGACTACAATTTAAGCTATACTCAATGTTTCTACCTCAATTACATCTCAAGTTATATGAGAAACAAAGAAGGTGGTTAATATTAGGTGTCGTTAACCTACACATTTTATTACTCATTTACTACATTAACAACCAATGTAGAGAGGTACGGGGTAGCCATAAATTGCAGCAGGAAAAGAAAATTCTATAGCAGAAATCACTCGAATTCAGAACTTGGATGATGATTCCGACATTTTTCTTAGTACCTATTAGGGGGAATCAAATCGATTTGAGTGAAGAAAATTATAGATACCTACACTCGAGGGTACATGATAAGTTTCCTTTTTTTGAAATGGGAATCCGATTTTCATTAAGAAACTAACCTGCTAGTTTACTAGCTAGATAAACAAATTTCGAGGGTAACAGTAACTAACATGTCCTTTATAGATACAGCTTTGAATATTGACGAGATTTCGAGCCTTCTCCCCCGCCATTAAAAATAATTCGTTGCTGAAACCGCAATCTATCCGGATAAAATAGATAAAATATGACAAAGTAATCGGTTCTAATTAAGAATTAATACAGTCACACTCACTATCTGTAACCAATTAAAGTAAAAAAGGAATTGCCGTACGGGGAATCGAAGCACAAGGCATTCACTAACCTCGTCTTTTATGACAATTGTGGGTATTGGTACTTTTTGTGGGAGAGTGACGACGACTTTTCCTTCGCGTATTGAAACCTGCAAATTATGAAATTGTTCAAATTTACGTCGGTTATATGCAAACAGTATACCACAATGAAACCCGTTAATTATCATTTTCACCGGACTTACACTTTCAAACGTATCTTCAAATAGGAATTTTGGAAACGGTAAGACGTAATTCCACACGAAGTTAGGTACTCTGAAATAAATAAAAAAATTTGAAGGTAGAGTGCTGTAAAACGAAAGCGCAGAAAAGGGGCTGAGCATAAAACGGCAGACAATTAAATTCTTTTTCTTTTTTTTACAACTTCTTTTTTTTTAGAATTTGGGCTTTCCTTCCTTTTTATTTTGTGGCCAAAACCTGCAAAAATACGGCCTTTATTTGGATAGGTCTGCTCGGCTCTCTGCTCCTCGCTTATCCATCTGTCTGTCTGTCTTTGTATCAATGTCTATATATTTGTACGAATATATATCTGTCTGTTTGTGTGTCTCAAATCCTGGAGTTTTTCCAGAGGAATGAGGGGTGGGGATCTAGGGTGATTTATTCTTTACCTTTTTCTTTCTTTTTTTTTTTTTCAACCTTTCAGTCTGTTTGATTTTTGTTTGTCTGTCTGTCTGTCGGTGTTTCGAAGCCAATCGCTTACCCGATTCACCGTATTTCGGTCTTGGCTAGCTATTCTCTTAGTCTAGCTACGCGACATTGGAACGAGAAGAGGAAATAGCTCCCTCTCCCAAAAAGGTCTGATGAGAGATTGGGGGAAAGGGAGGGGATTCTCTCCGGACCCAAATTTTTTTAACGGACAGGGTTTTCAAATTCTTACATTTCCTCGATTTTATACTATTTTTTGTTGTTTTGATCCCGTGATCCCGGGTCTGGATTTCTTTTCGACGGCCCTGCTTCCCAAGTACTGAACTTCATTAAAAAAGCACAGAAATTTGATTTGCTAGGCAACGAACACTGGTAGTTCGGCCATTCTTTATTACCATATCTCACTTCACAACCAAACATCGTCACTGTTTCTTTACACAAATAAACTCTAATTCAAGATGAAACACTGACATACTTCGTGCTCCTCCCCGATGCGCGATCAGTTTACCCAGAAACTCATCAGTTACCTGCGGTTCCCCTTTAGTTATACCTGGGTAACTGGCGGGAATTTGCGTATCCCGATACGCAATCAGTTACCTTCTACTTACCCGCGGAAAAGTTACTCATTTGCAACCCTCGGTCGCCCTCAGATTACCCAGAAACCCGTCAGTTACCCTTGGTTCTCATTTAGTTACCCGGGTAACTGACGGCGGAATTTTGCGCATCGGGTCCCTCGAAGAAAAAATATTCAGAGCCACTTAGGCTAGCTGGGACTGTCTCTCTGTCAAACTAGATCTAAGCTCTGATCTAAGGGTAAAAGCCATAATTTTCTGGATTTTTGAGGTAGACGAGCCATCCCGTGTTTCTTTTTCTCGCCAAGAGGAGATTAAGTTTTTAGTTTAAGGAGAAAGTATAGATAGCGTTACACCAAAAAGCACCTCTAATTTCAAGTTCCTGCGCGTACTAAACTGCCGAGATGTTTCCTCATCAAAAGAGTAAACTAATCACGAGCTGTACAAATTGAGTTACACGACTGCATATGACGACATCATGTGAAGCACTGCACGTGCTGGTAGATTATTAGAGCGGTAATCGAAAGTTAGTCCGGGAAAAGCATCGTAAAAGTTACAAGTGGCGTGAAAAGTGAACTTTGGACTTACTTGTTTAAAATCAGAATACCGGTGATGCCTTCGCGTGGAGAGAGCGGAAGAATGTGGAAGTAATTCAGAATCCTAAAAACCGAATGAAATAATTAAGACAGATAAAAGCTGATAAGACAAAAGGAGGATTACTATTGCATCTTATGGGTGTTTCCCGCCATTATAATTTTCTGATTACACAGAAGGTGGGAACTGGCATAGGCAGTTTCAACGAGAAACAGTGTAAGTATTTCCGCTCCATTTGAGACGGCTTCGAGTATCTTTTGACCATAAATCAGAAACTTACTCTTTTATCTTTCGATAAGCAATCATATTTTTCCTCTTGTATTTAGTGACATTTTTGGACGTGAACAATAAGCTGAAAAATGCGTGAGAATTATTTCGGGTAAGGCGTATTACGTACCTACTGCTGAAGAAGTTTCTAGTAAACGCGAGGACATACAGTGCCACCCACAAATAATAAGATGTGGTACATATTCACGTGGCATTATTTCATGGTATTGTAAGTTGAGTACATAATAAGTCTCCATATAGAATCATTTTCAGTCGTAATATCAATTTTTGTGATTAATAATATGAGCATTTTATAGAACATCGTAAAACACCTAGTGGTTTCTTCAACGAAATTTGAACTTTTAAACATTAAAGGTTAAAACTTATGTACACAAGCCCTAAGAGATGAAAGTATTTGGTTACGTTATTCGATAGTTTTTCGAGTGTTTGCAAAAAGTACCTAGCAGGTGCATACAGCACATTATTGCTTTACCATCTGTGAGTGGCACTACCGCACTCTTTGAACGTATTCAAACCCTCTGGCTCAGAGGTTCCTTACCTTCTCTGAGTCTCGACAACATTTCCCAGGATTTCGAAGTTCAGCTTCAGCAAAGTCGACAGTTTCAGTAAATCGCTGAGTATACTGTAATCAAAAAGAAGTTAAGTTTTTGAAAACGTCAAAAGTAGCTGCGGCGCTTCATTAAGAACATTTGTGTACATTCACAGAATGGAAGTAGAAGGAAAAAGTGAGGATCGCTTTTTCAGCAGGACAACTGGTAACTGTTACAACCTGGACCCTCAATACAGCTACAGTTACACTTACCAATTTTCGCACTAAGTACTTACAATGATATGATAACGCACGAATGCCAAAAAGCGTATTTGAAAAACATATACGGCACCTCGATCGGAACCAACATGTAGTGTACGGCTAGACACGAGTAAGTTATGGAGGTGCACACAAAATGGCGAAACCAATTTTCCAGACATAACAGCAACTGGTTGTGAGGCTTGTGATCCTCCACAACGGTGGTCATCTTTTCGATATCTTTTCAAAAGGGGAAACAGATGAGGAGTACCGAACATACGCGAAGTTTCACCGTGCTAAAATGTACTTGAAACGAATTTGCTCGAATGGACACACGTTAGAACTGCGTCCGAGTTGACCCGTGTGTTTCGGTCAACGTGTTGCGAACTGCATACGTGAACTGAACAAAACATGAAAGATTGAAAGATAAGAAAACTGATTTTTGATACACTAGCGAAAATGGTGGCATAGTGATACGAAATCAGATGCGTACAGTCACGATATAGATGAGGAAAGAATATGTTGATACTTTTGTTTTGTATTGTCGAATTATGATGCTACATTTCGCAGCAGACAATGATGAGTCCCGATGGGCAAATCGACACAACTTTATACAATGAGATTTTGCCAGGTTTCAACACAAATTTCCGCAAAATAGGTTCAAAAATAATCATTTTTATACAAAATTTATCAACTCACACGTGTAATCATACACACTACAACAAATTCACTGACTGTTCTGGTACAATTTGTACGGAAAACACAAAAAAATGTAGAAAGATGCAAAAAATTTTTGCGGAAATTTGTGTTTTTGCCCATTGGGGTACGACGTTCTAAATGTCAATGGAAATCATCGTTTATACACTTCATACAAGGAGGAGCACCGAGTCAGCGTGTATAATACATACAAGAATTCTGTGACTTTTATAATGGGACAAATGAGTAATTATTTGTAGGTTGAAAAATATTGAAAAAATCCACACCATATCGACCGAAGAATGTTTTTAAAATGTCATAGTTCACTGACCAGCCATAAGCGCAAATAGTGACCGAAGGATGCAAAAAACCTTTTCAATCGTATAATTTTCTAGGTTTTTTTTTCCTTTGGAAAGGGGAAGGCTTTTAGAGGATTTGGTGATAACCTCTGTAAAGCCCCCTATTTATGCTTATACAACCACCCGAATGAGATACTACAAGATCAAAAAAAGCTACCGTGAATTCGGTTTTCTAAAATAAGTCACTAGACTCTCAGGGATTAGGGAAGTTGGACAGCTCTCAACTCTCCCAGCCCCACATTCAGAGGACAGAACAAGTAACTGGAAAATTTTTCAGCAGACCCAAATTATACAACAAAGGTTGTTAATACTACATGGCGGTACAATCTGGCCCCTGCAGAGAAATTATATCAAGTCTACATTAAGCGTTTGTTCATTAATACCAGAGGGGTTATTGAGAGGGGAGCCTCTCCCAAAGGTTCGCTAATTGGTTTATTTTGGAAAATCAGTGGCTATCATCTGGAAAATTTCAGCAAATTTGAGACTTTGAAGATGTTTTTGTAAGGAAAGACCTAACATTTTTTCAACTCCCTCCGGTTAAGAACTAAGAGACTTCTAAGTAGGCAAGTTTTCAGGTTTTCTCCCCCTCCCCCATCAGTTTCCTGTCGGTACGTAAATTATCAATGCTCTATGCCAGGGCTTCTCAAACGGATCAACTCCAGGGACCGGCAAAAGACTTGGTGCGTTCTCGAAGACCGGTAGGTTAATTTTAGTTCACACAAAAAATAAATCATGTCGACAAAAACTATTTTTCATGACTTGGCGAGTATTTTAAGCGGACGGACCGGCGGTTAAGAAACACTGCTCTATGCTATCCTTCCACAGTAATTATTTATTTAATTAACAGATAGGTATTCATTTATGACTTATATTATTTTGAACAGCCCCGTAGAGAAAAAAAGAGGGCCTGTGGGAACTTCCACGCCCCCCTCCTTCCAGTTCATTTTTTTCTTTTGTCGGTTGGGAAAAAGTTATAAGCTACGGGGTATGAGGTTTCTTTCATGGTGTAAGGAGAGATTGCTGATTTGATGTACAGTATGATGTAGCCGTGAGCGTTGAAAAAAAAAATCGGGCCCTCCTGAAAGTCCGGGCCCGGGGTATTTCCCCCCTTTCCCCCTCCCACTCAACAGGGTTGATTTTGAACACGAAGTTGGATCAACACACGACACAAACGAGTATCACTGAGTGGTAAAATCTTGCTTTGTTCCCTGTGGAAACATTTCTCTTCCGCAAAATTGGGGCTAGAATTTTCCATCAACTTTCCAGTTTCAAATGGGAAGGTGTTAACCAGACTGTCGAAAAAGAAGTTATTTGATTGGCTGATTTAGAATAATTTTAACTTGGCTACGCGCCAGTGGCGTAGCCAAGAGGGGGGATAAGGGGGATGAATCCCCCCTTGAGATGAGAATTTTTTAATATACTGGCAGTATCACAGAAAATCTGCGAAATGAAATTTAACTCCAGATACGTAATTGAAGTTGAAAAAATCACAACATACTGATATGTCAATGTAAATCATACAGTTCATGTTAGGTATACCCCCGTCCCCGCCCAAAATTTTACTGATCCCCCTCCTCGGAAAAATCCTGGCTACGCAACTGCTACGCGCAACACTTCTATCGATATCCTGTGCGATTTTCCAAATTGAGTAGTTTGCCTCCAGCCCCTTACAATGCGTAAAATCTTGATATTGTGGACTGAAATCAAGGCAGATCGACAATCCCTGGGGCAAAGCCGCGTATTTACATATAAGCCACATAGGCAGGCGCGTGCCTAGGGTGGTCAATTTTGGGGGGCGGCAAATTTTTGACACTTTTTTTTAAATCTCTGATATTTACTATTTAAAAAAAAGGATTATCTGAGAGGGGGAGGGGGTAAGGGTGAACGAAAATCTGAGGAGGGCAGCGATTTTTATTCTGTCTGGAGGCGCTAGAATGCCAAATATAGCCCTGCTGAGGGGATATTCAAAATCAGCGATCCAAAAATCCTTTTGTTTCTATATTTTTTGTTTGATTTTCCTTAGTTGAATCATTTCACGCCTCTCGCCGCACTAAAATTTTATGTGCTAAAATAGTGTCAAATCAAAAGTCAAATGTTGCATCTGAAATCAGTGATTCAAAATTCCATTATTTTAATACTCCGTTGAATTTTTCAGGTTAGTCAGTTATTCTCCTCCCCCTCCTCCACCAACTAGGAAATTTTTATTTTGCGCGCTCAAATCAGGGCGAATCTAAGACTACTAGAATAGTAAAAATCAGATATTCTAAAATCTTCAATTTTGATATTTTGTTTGATTATCTTAGTAGTATTAAATCCCTCCCCCCTTTTCAGGATAAAATTTTGATTTGGTATGCTCAAATGGAAGAAGATCACAACAAATGTAATGACGTATTCAAAATAACAAATCCAGAAATTCTCTATTTCAATAGGTACTTTATTTGATTTGCCAAATTTGAGTCAGTTTACCACCCCACCCCACCCCCTAAAAAAGAATAGAATTTGGATTTATACTCAAACCGGAGTGGATTCGAATATTCGAAATTAGAAATCGTAGCTTTCTATTTCGATATTTGTTAGATTTTTTGAGTCGCATCGATCTCACGCCCCTTACTCGCACGTAAGATTCTCCGATTGGATCAGAAAGCTAACGTGATATTCAGTATGAGTGATTTGAAAATTCTCTATTACGATATTTCGATACTTGGTTTAATTTTTCGAGTCTCCCACATCCCCAGGGCCGGATTCAGGGTAGGGCCCACAGGGCCCAGGGCCCCGGGCCTCCACAAAAGTTATGAAAGTGTCGTTATTACAAATATAATATGTTGTTCATATGTACTTTATGTGCAATTCGAATTATTCTTACTCGTAATTTTGAACTTCGGTTTTTTGGTTTCTTTCTTTTTTTGAGGGGAGAATTTTTGACACTCTGGGGCCTCCACATCTTGCTTGGCCCCAGGGCCACGAAATCTTAAATCCGGCCTTGCACATCCCCTTCAAACATAGAAAGTTGATTGTTGGGTTCAAGTCAGCAGAATAGATCCTAAATCCAAAGGTACATGCAAATTTAGGGATGCAAAAATTCTCTACTTCGGTATTCTCTTTGATATTCCAAGTTGAGTCAATTTGTCCTCCCCTCTCCATATCTAAATTAGAATTTTGATTTTATGAGCTGAAATTGGGTTGCTTACAAAATCTGATAAGATATTCGGTATCGGCGACCCGAAACCTTCTCTATTTCGATGCATTGCTCGATTTTTGAAGTCGATTCACTGTTACCACCTCCATTCCTCCCACACCCGAGACCCGAGTGTGAAATCTTCATTTTGAGGGTTCAGTTTTAAGCCAATCAAGAAGTTCATCAAATATTCAAAATCAGCTATTCGGAAATTCCCTATTTCGATATTCTGACCGATTTTTCACGATGAGTCAAATCCCCCTACCCCCCCCCCTCTTCAAGGATAACTTTCTAATTTTGTGTAATCAAATCAAAGTGAATCAGAAAATGAAACGGCTATTCGAAGTAAGAGATCCAACAATTCCAAATTTTGATACTCTGTTCGATTTTCCAAGTTGAGCTACTCCCCCCCCCCCACACACACACACAAACACGCGCGTGCGCGTGCCGACAATGATACAATTTTGATTTTGTGAGCTAAAATCGTAGTCCATCAAAAGATGAATGAGGTACTTAAAATATGGAATCGAAAATTTCCTATTTCGATACTCATCTGATTTTTCAATTAAATCCGTTTGCCCTCCATCCTTCTTTTGAAAATTAAAATTTCGATTTTATGAAGAGCTGAAATCAGATGGATTGGAAATCAAACAAGACATTTGGAATCAGATAGATCCGAAAACCTATTTCGATATGTTGTTTTCAATTTTTCAAGTCGATTCATATGTTCCCCATCCCCTTCTTCTCCCCTATGATCACATTTTGATTTTGTGTGCTCATATCCAAGTGGACCAAAAACTTCTCGTATTTCGATACTTAATTCGATTTTCCAAATCAATGATGGTTTTCCCTTCACTCTGCATGAAATTTTGATTTCGCGTGCTCAAATTGGAACGAATTTGAAAGCTACTAGATATTCTATATCAGTAATCGAGAAATCCTCTATATTGATTCTTGGTTGAATTTTTCAAGGTTGGTCAA
Source organism: Acanthococcus lagerstroemiae (assembly GCA_031841125.1). Classification (NCBI taxonomy): domain Eukaryota; kingdom Metazoa; phylum Arthropoda; class Insecta; order Hemiptera; family Eriococcidae; genus Acanthococcus; species Acanthococcus lagerstroemiae. The sequence continues at coordinate 61,955,756 of CM063110.1, read as the reverse complement.
TGCTTCCCACCCCCTCAAGCGTAAAATTCTGATTTTTGAACTCGAGTCAGGTTAGAGAAGAAATTCTGTAGCACACTGGAATTCAGTAATTTGAAAGAATCAAATTTTGATGCGATTTACAAGCAGAGTCAAAGTTGCTCAGTTCCTCTCCTCTTATGCATGAAATTTTGATTTTGTATGCTCGAATCGAAGCAAATTCAAAATGTAATGAGATAGTTGATATCATTAATCCAGAAATCCAGTTTTGGTACTTGGTTCAGCCTTCCACAGTTAGTCAGGTACTCTCTCTCTTCCGCATTTAAGACTACAATTTTGATTTTGACACGGATATGTCTAATGGCTCTCCATATGCAGAAGAGGAAAATTACGCAGAAAACGTTCTGCAGAAAAAAATGCTCCGCAAAAAACGTTCCGCAGAAAAACGTTACCATCAGGATGTAGTTGCATATTCCTCTTTATGCGGCCATTCGTTCCATCAAGTTTCGACCGGCCGACACGAAGAATGCCGAGTAACACCGAAAATGGACGACTATAGAGAAGGCCCCCCCCCCCCGATTATAGCTACAGATGTGCTTAGAGGATAATGTATAATTTAGATTTGTCAATAAAATTTAATAAGTCTATGATGTTTGTGATTGTAAAGTTGGTGGTCAGCGGTGGACATCGGTACTGCGTGTAGTTGATACATTCAGTTGCTATGTGGTGTACCGTGAGCGTAACGTTGCAAGCTGGGTACAAGGGAGGAGGTTGCCGTGCGTTATGTTCGTGAGTTATCCGTGTGTCCGAGCAGGAACCGGTTGATGGATGTTTCCAGGGTTGGAATGTGGATACGCGCGATATCCGTGTAACAATGTCCTTCCGCGTAGCGGTTGGACTCCTTCTTTCTTTTTTGGGCTCAAACGTGGATAGATTGGAAAATCTAATGGGGTTAGAAATCGGCGATTCGAAAACCTTCTACTTCTATACTTTGGTTGATTCTTCAAGTAGAGGCAATTTGCCTCTACACTCTAAAGAGTGAAGTTCGTATTTTAGGACTTCAATCCGTACCAAATCAGAAATCTGACGTGATCTAGAAGTAAGCTACCTGAAGGATCTCTACATCGATACTTTTTTCGATTTTCCAAGTCAAATCGATGTTTTCTATTTCAACGCTGAAATTTGAATTTCGGAGCTCGAACTGATGCCGCATTCAGAATCTGATGTGGAAGAGTTTCCGTTGGAGAAGACGACACGCGGGCTAGTTTCTCCCATCACCCGCCGATTTTTCGTAAAATCATGTTAAAAACTACAAACGAATGAACTAAAAGGCAGAGTCAAAGCATGAATTCTAAGATTTTAACCTTCTTTTGGTCGTAGATGACACTATAATAACAAGAAAATACATAAAATAGCCACATTTTAAAAACAGAATAATTCGATAACTGGTGTAAAACTTTCGGTAAATAAAGCTATTTATACAAAAACTCACCAAATTAGGTAACTTACAGTCCCCATCGAAATACATGAAATAATTACGTAGGTAGATTACATTAAAAAAAAAAAAAAATTAAAAGATTGGTGAAAGTAAATCATGAACACCTAACAAGAAACTTATAATGCAACAAAACAGGCAAATTGCGCAACAATTAAAAGTGTAAATTGATATCCCCAATTGAAAACAAGTACAGCAAATTACAATTTTGTTATTCAGCACTGGGAACTTTACGCTCATTATCCACATGATGTCGTTCGCTCTTAGTTGTTTTACTTCTTTCTTTAACAGTTTTACGTTCGTTATTAACGCGACTGTCTTCATTGGTATCAACCTGACCATTAGTTGCCGCACGTGCATCACCGGACTTAGGTACTGTATCGTTGGACATAGTTGTCTTATCAGACGTGCTAGTTGTATCTTCGGTTGCTGGCACAGATGTGCTGCCTTTCCCATCCGATTTTGAAGGGGAGATACAATCCGAAATGTCGTCCTGAGATATTGACGAGAATCCAGAGTCTTCATCATCGCCGATCTGAGGAACAGAAATTGACAAATATCAACATTTTGTAAAATTGGAACAATCAAAATTCAAAAGATAGGAATATAATGTTTTAGTTCTTTTCTTTGTTGTACTGTACGATGGGGTGAATTGAGACCACTATGGTGAATAGAGACAAAACGGGAATTACTTTTAAGCCACGGGGATATGACAATATTAATAATTGATAGTAGCGCTACCAAGTGAAATTTATTCAGAACTAAGTGCATGATACTATGATATTGTTTCTGTGAAATGAGAATGTATTGGGGGGAAGTGTGAATGACATAGTTCCGTAGTATCAACAGGAGGTTCCGAGGAAGATATTTTGGAATGTGCTATTGTTTACGACATCGGATTTCAGTGAGTCAAATTGTGTTCCTGAGTGTAGTCCAAGCATCACTGATAAATAAGTTTGCATACATTTTTTCGCATTTTGTTTTCTATATTGAAGGAGAAACTTAGTGCGCGTCTCTATTCATCCCAGGTTCTGTCCAAATAGTTATTTCGTCTTTATCGCTCTGCATTTTTTTTTTTTTTTTTTTTTTATTACGCCAAGTGGTAACAGTGATGGGTTACAGTAATAGTACTCGTTAGACGCAATTTTTGATGTCACACTCGCTAGCGTACAGTGTTGCCCCTTCCACGTATAGTCTTTCAAATATGAAAACGTGTCTCTATTCACCCCCACTGTATAGTAATTTATGAGAGCGCAGAGAATCCACGTACAAGGCATGGGTGGGAGGGATGGCACCATCAATTAACGACATCACTTTATTCCTTCTCCTTGATCTAACCGTGATTTGTTTAAGCTAATTAACCTAAATACTACATATGTTTGGTGTACCATTCATTATGTGAAAGTCTTTTAGTAGCTTGCGTCTCCACTCTTGAAAAGTAGGTATGTCTCCCATAGACGTTATCCGGACAAAATTTCTCTAGCTTGAGAAACTAAACTGTCCAGTAGTCAAAGCCAAGGGCTATAAGTTACCGTAAGGATTTTTAATGTAGTGGCTGGAGGAGAAAGGGAAAAAGAAGAGGTGTAGCGGAGGGTACAGAAAATGAGAATTTGGGTCGATGTAATAATATTTTCCCTGGAAGAATTTTCGATCTCAATCGGCCCTTGGTCGAAACCTGCATGATAAACGCATATGGTATCAAATTTTGTAGTACTCTGTCAAACCAAGTCAGGCTTTGCTCAAATTCTACGTACAAATGAGCATGTGACGTTGTAAGTGTTTTAATCTTGGTATATCATACCTCGCAGTCAGATGGAGAAATTTCCAAGTGATAAATATCTTCAGGCTTCAATGTTGAAAACTATTGGAAAATAATAAAACAGAATAAGTATTATTAAAATATGCGATAAAATAAATGCTACCTAATTAATTTCGAGAACATCACCCATCTATAAAATCTACGAAAGTTGGACACCAATAATATTAAAGAATTTGGAGCCGTTAATTAAGAACTATAGGTGCCTACATTATCTGTATTTGATGCCGCGCCACCATGCATTAATATTATCAATCGTATTTGAACTTTTATTTAAATTATTTCTGTTTATCTTCTGTATCCAATCACCCCATCGCAGTATCGCGTGCGGTGATAACTGAAGTTAATTCCGGCGAGGATACCTTTTGAAAATTTGCGATCACACGCCAATGATCTTAAGACGAAGTAAGCATAGCATCTTGTCAAGAAAAGAATAGGTGCGTCCCCACGTATTTTCTCTCTCTTTTTTTTCTATACCAAAAGTGTGTTTCAAATTTTGAGGAAACTGAAAACGCGAATTTGGTCATCTTATCGAAATTTTCCTGGTGCACGCCACACCTTATGCCCGAGAATGGCTAATGGAAAATAACACGTAGTAAATGTTTAAGTAGGTATTGAAATCCGAAGACAAATTATTTTTTGGATGATGTGGTATGTAACATTATTTATACAACTTGAAAACTAGAGCGGCTTTTATAGGTATTAAAAGCATTTACTACGCAATGAACCTTGCACTTTGCTGTTTTAAAAGGAGAATTTTGCACGAATTCGAATGAATTAAAGTCGTATCTTTTAGTCGTAAGTAATACAAAACATTGTATTTTTATAATAATAGCGCCTGAAATAGTATTATCGTAAATTTCAGCTCTGCGGCTGTGTGCGGCATCTCAAAATTCCAAACCGGTCATCTTCGCCAGTCAGAGGTTATGATGTCGCATATTCAAAAATAATTTCCAAAATAAGCGAGATATATTTTCAACGCCCACTCAGCACAACATTAATTTTATCACCCATTCGTCCAAAATTGATTGAGTTTCATCAATTTGTGAGGGCTGTACATTGTACTTTTTGTAAACGCTATAAAAACTTACTCCTCTTTCACAAAAACAGATGAGCCGTAACAAAATGCTAAAAAAGCATACAGTGGCGTAGGCAGTCTATTCGAGGAAGGTGTCAACCAAAAGAGGATGGGTGCTAGAGGGGGTGCTAAAATTAGAAACCTCGTTATTTGACGAAATGTTGCAAGGCGTTTCAGTCCCTCTCGACCCCCTTTGGCTACGCCACTGAAATCACATCACAGATTTAAAAATGTACGTAGGTAGGAAGATCTCAATAAACGATATCTGCGGAAAGTACATTTCAGGCAATCAATGCAGACAGTTTTATAGAAGTTTTCAAGACGATACATTTTATAAAAAGCCGAATCTTCTCTCTGATATGGCAGTTTCACTAAAATTACGATACATGAAAACTACTCTGATCATACTGAAGTATGACGCTTACCTCCTGTTGCGGATGTTTCAAGGTGACGAGCATTGCATTCTTTTTACGAGGGATCAAGTATTTACGAATAATTTTTCCAATTTTTCTAGACACGCCGAATGGAAGCCTGAAACAATGCAACGCTTGATCTTCAAAAGTAACACAATACAAAATTCATTATACAAGGCTGTCATTTTTAAAAATTGACAAGATGAAGGAATTTTCAGTTGCACATCAAGAGGAAGGACTTCACGTAGGCACAAAGATACACCGAGTATATTCTGAAAATTGAAGTTCTAAATTTCAAAACGTGAAAAATTTTCAGAATGAATTTAATGTAAAATTTTCATTTTGAAACTATTTTCAAGAGCAGTAACAAATCGCATTGTAATGTTGTATAAAACCGTAACTATATGTGTTAACATAAATTCAGCATTGATGGGCCCTATATGATTTTGGAAATTCAAGTTCTAAAATCTGAGAAAAAATTCTAAACACATAAATTAGTACCTGATTTCTCTACTATCGAGGAATGATGGCCGTGCTGATAGTTCTTTGTAAAACACATTTGGAAACGAAATGGGTTATCGCTTAGTGATGTTTTTATTTAGTCCGGACATAGTGACTTCAAAGTCCTGGGAAAGGGACCTCATGATAACGCATATCCTCGTAACATTCCTTTCAATCAGTAATTTCAATTTGTTTTCAATTTCTTTTTATACTTATGCCTGAAAAGTTTTTCTTAGGTTGCTGAGTTAATTTTGGGAATTCTTTCCCGCTCTTCCTGACTTTTTGGGCTCCATATAGGTGATTGATCTTGACATTGGAATAACTGAAGATCAGCCCCTGAGGAGCAAAAAAAAAGAGAAGCGGGAAAGGTACCCTAGTCATAATGATGGGCTCTCTTCTCGATTGGAGCTTAAATTCCAAAAATCAACGTTAATTCCCACCCTGTTGAGACATGAGTTACCGTCCACCAATTTTGCTCAAACTTAACGGAAATTATTTTTTAAATATTCGGAACTGATCTAGGGGGTATGCCAACCGAAAAAATTAATTTTTCTTTCGCCAAGAGTAACTGTAAAGATTTACTCTAGTAAACTTGTTAAGAGAGAACAGAATACGGAACGCAATCATCACCTAGCGGGTTATTCAAATCCTAAATGAGAAAATCTCTAAAAAATTGACCAGAGGCATAAATAATGAAATGAGGGGAAGAATATAATATATAGCCTCGCCTCCCATCGCCAGGAAGAAAGGGGGAAGTAAAATTGTAAAGCTTTGTCAACAATTACTATTTTTTCTAGTTATAATTTACCACTAGCTTACCGTTTGATATTTATAGCTTGTCAAGGCAAATATTGGGCGAAATTTTGTAACCATTATTTTACATACTAAATGTGTACTACCCCCCCCCCCCCACACACACACACAAAACGTCCTATTTATGTTAGTGAAATTATCTTATATTTTTAATTGTTCGAATTTGAAAACTGAAAATCTGAGAATTGAATGAACTCATAAATTGCCATAAAAAGGACTAACGTAAATATTCCAGTCACCGTCCGTATCAATTTCGATACACGTTCCAGTTTCTGTTCAATTGACATGGCCGAGTCTCGGAAATATTCAAGTATCCTGAAAACCCAGATATGCAGGTAAATGTTATACAAAACGCTAAGCTTGTACATCAAGTTTTGCATTTTAATAAAAAGAATGTACGAAACATCTGAAAATCATCTAGAAAAGTAGGATAAATCGAAGTTTACTTACATTGTGAGTATCTCCACGGACACAATCGCACACTCCAGTGATTTTTTGCAGAATTCTCTCACTTCCAAAAAGTCGCTGATAAGCCTACAGAATATATTTCAATATCAGAATACACGGAGCAGTTTGAAAATACAGTAGGTAAGTAATACTCGAGTCAGGTGTGGCACCAGAATTCTTCAATGGGGTTAGATTTCATGGTGGTAACCCTCAGAATGTCTTTTAAAAAAATCGTTTACGTGAAAAATAAGAAAAGTTTCTCAGTTTTTAGAAGAATTTTTCGGGGAAAAAATTTATTTTGGCCGGTCTTGAGGAGGAGGACCCTCAATTCCATCCCTTAAAATAGCATATAATATGACTCGATTTGCTCATTGAGCACAAAGTTAGTATCATAAAGAGAGGGATTCGCAAGTAAATACTCAATAACTTCGAATATTAAAAAACCCTGAAGTTCTTAGGAAATCACAAGGTCTGAAGGGTAAGAATGAGCATCGGGGATATGATTCTATGACTATTGAAGACAAATTTCGGGTTGTATTTTTTACCCTCCCCTCAAAAAATCGAAGATATCTTTTATGAATCTGAAAACTGATGACATTCTCGTGTTCTTGTTCGGGCCCAAATATAGCAATAACAAAAAAAAAAAAAAAACAATAAGAAGACCCTCTAGAATGGAGGAGACTGATGGAATTAATATTAGCCGGGTGCGAAAATTCACAGAAATGTAAGCCCTTCCTCCTTTATTTTGACTATAAGCTACAATAGATTATAGCTGTACTAGCCTGGGAAAGAAACGTGAAAACGGCTCACATGCATAAATTTTTGTGTTAATTATTACTAAATGCCACTGGCTGATCGGCCCTTTTTACCCTTTTGGACGACGGCCCAGTGGGCATTGGTCCACGGGCCCACCATTCCTGCTCGCTCCTGGCAGGTTTATCAGTTTAAAGCTAGACTCCAAGTCGAAAACAGAAAAAAATCTTGTCTTGATATCAGTGCTCCGAAAATTAACATCGGCTCTTATCACTATTCGAGCTTTAACCTAGATCACGTTTTTTGACTTTCGAATAGCAGACCGTGTAGTGTACAGTCAAAGTCCCCCAATGATCTACATTATTTGTTTATGAGTTCCATTTAACTTTCCGTTCAAAATATAGGATACACTGATTTATTCGAATTATAATTAACCAATTAGCCTCTTCTGATATAGATTTCCTAGCTCTCAAAATACTGTAACTAAATATATTCTTCGATTAAACCTCTAAGATTATCTGCAAAAACACGAGAGTAATGAGCTAATGTCATTTGATTAGGAAGGTTGAAATTTCAATTTTCTCCTTTGCAGTAAAGAAATTTGATGATTCACTTTTAGCAGTGTCATGAGATCAGAATTCACTCTAGATGTGAACCTAGGGGCACGGGCACACAGAAAGGCTACACTATAAGCGCCACATAGATATGAAAATTAATAATGAAGGACGTTGTTTTACTACAGATTAACATTCGTTAAGGTTAAATGAAAAACATTGCATGACTTGTCTAGAGTATAGTCAGTGACCAGTTGTATGTGCTAAGTGGAGGACTCAAAACAAGAACTAGTTAAGTAACAGTTCCTTCGGCATATTCTGTCACTCCATTTTAATCAAACGCCAATACAATAGAAGCTGCGACAGACTACGAGAGTCAACCTGAAACGTCACGTGACTATTCTTGATCCCAGACCTTCGAGTGCATGCGTGTCCTCCTATAAACACTTCAATATTTTCCACTCTAATGGTCAAAACCAGATAAGATAAACGAAAACTCTAACACAACGTCTCAGTCTACCCCAGCCCCCTCCTCCCAGCAGACAACAAAAGGGAAAGAGGTTCGGGCTGCTTTTCGAGTACCTAATTATAAAGTGCCTAAGAGCTTTGAAGATAATGCCAACAAGTCTGAAAAATATCAATAGGGAAGTACCGGAGCTTTTTTTCAGGGGGGGGGGGAGAAACCCTAATTTCACCAACTGGAAATTCAAAAACTGCCTATTGAGAAGTCGATTTTTCAAGTTAAGAACATTTTAAAAATTGTGTCAGTTTGGCTAAGTTCATCAAATTTGAAAAATTTCTGCAGATGAGGTCCTTTCTCCCATTCGGTAGGTTCCATGATTGGAAGATCTGGAACATACCAAGGAGATTTCTGAAGACATCTAAGACAGATTCTGACAGAATAATCCAACATATGTTTGATCAAGCCGGGGAGAATTTCATATACAGCTTCGCCAAAATGTCGCAAGTTTCAGAATATCTTGATTGACGAAAAAGGTCACCCAAGGTCCAGCACACAAACATGGGAAAAAATTATATTCGAGGTAATGTATCCAATTCCAACCGATCAGAACTAGGAGGCGGGGTACGACGTACACGGTAACTTCTTTCCAAGAAATTGAGAGAAAGTGGTATGAAGATCATATTGACCCCCCCCCCCCCACCGCCAAAAATGAAAATTTTAGAAATTATTAAGCAAGTTTACGAAAAAACGTGGCGTGAGTTAACTTTTCCACACCACTGATTGGAACGGAGAACATAAAATAGACACAAGGGCAACATGCTGAGGGTAAGGGGTCTGGTTGGCCGAGTGGATCGCGCGTTGGTCTCGGGATCCGGAGGTCCCGGGTTAGAGCCCACGTAGCAACTCGCCAGATTTCAACCTAGGCCGGTTTTTTGGCTAGAAGGGAAGAGGGCTAAGACAGCCCTAACAGCCTCCCCGACGTCTCTGAGGTAATGCTCGAAAAGGCGGATTCCAGAGGGCTCGAGTTGAGAGCAAATTAGAAAAGATACTGAAAAGCAGGATAGCCAAAAAGAAAATGCTGAGCGTGAACATTTTTGTCACTTTCAAGGGAGCAATGCTAAACACGAGTTTTGCCTCAAATCCCAAGCCACATTTGTGTTCCCGAACACTGCCTCAAGTAAGGCTTCCTTATCAATCGGGGTTTCTATCAGCTTGTCTACAGTCGTCGTCACAGAAATGAAAAGTAACTTCCACTGAGCGAACACCCGAATATCAGAACGTGTATTATACAAATTTCACCCTTCAAACCCGTTTTGCAACAGATAAGCGAGCCACTATACGAATTCCAATTATACTTGCCAAGTCGAGGCATGTTTCTGGATAGGTATTCAAAAGCGACCGTAAAATGGATAAAGCAAAAGCCACGACTTACATTCTTGTTAATGTCAACGGCAATGTGAAGGGAAGAAACATCCAAAACATGATCTTAAGTGATGTCTGAAGTAGATACTTCGCGATGCTCTCTGTTTTCTCCTCCAAGTCCACGACGAAATCTTCAATCGGATGGTGTTTCGGTTCCTGGTGGTGTTTCCTCCTCGGGAACAGGTGCACCGGCATTTTAAATTCTTGCTAATTACCTACCCCGCTTACAGACGAGTAAATTGAAATGACGAAACTGGTGGAAAACTTTCAGTTGAAACTTATAACGCGAGGCGACTACGACACGAATAAGATAAGTATCCGCCAAACTTGAACTTGCTTTCTCTGAAATATTTTGATGCGTTCAAACTTCGATCAAAGTGCACAGATTATACTGATTTACCTATCGGACCAGGGGCGACACTCCAATAAATACAACAATAGCATCGAAGCTGTGACGAACTATTGTGTAATAAGGTTCACTGGAAATTAAATGGTGGGGGCGGGGTGGGGGTGGATTACATGTTCAATAACACATTCAACAAGTTGAAACGTGAAAATATATTCAGTCGTTCAGGCAGGTTCAAGTAAAAAGTATTCACCGCTCATCCTAATAGTCTTACATGCGCAGAATATTTCATAAAATAAGAAACGACTCGTTCAGTAGAATTATTCAAATAATTGACAAATAGAGGCAGAAATTCTCAGAGTGCTGAAGTTTGATATAGTTCGTTAGTTGGACCCACTAACTGATGATATACTGAAAGTCTCCGAGAATCTGAGAAGAGGCTTTCCTCCCAGAGGGTGAAGTACCTAATCTCCAAATTCGAGAATTTCTCCCTAACTCGAAAAATGTTAATTTTATTTTAAAATATTTCAAACAAAAAATGTCACTTACCTACTGAATTATACCTAAGAAAGGTCCTTTAACATTTTTTGCACAACTACCCCAGAAACATCATCGTTAAAGGAGATTGAAGATAACTATACCCCTTACAAGCCCCTTACCATGCATCAGGATCGTCAAATCTTCGACTGTTTCCTAATGCCACAAAATTCTGCGAACAGAGCGGTTAACATTCATTCACCTAATTTCAATAATATTGTGTTTATTATTACGACGCAGAAACCCCTCCCCATTCGATGCGACAGGCACGAATTGGAGATAAAATATTGTTAAAAATAACTTCGGTAAGCCTCAAAACCTAAGGCATACCCATATTGTACCTACTTATAAATATGAATATGAATATGTACTTGTGAACATCCTCCCCCACCATCTGCTACTATAAATGCAACAGGCTGTAGTAGGAGTTGAAACATTGTCAAAAATTAGTTTGACGACCTGCAAATTCTAAGGAATGACATCCATATTAAACTCACCACTCATGAACATGAATATTTATGAACACCTTCCTCACCATCCCATACTGTACAAATGAAAAGTTTTAGATTATGGTCAAAATACTGCCTAAAATAAGTATGTCAACCTTTAAAACCTGAGAAATGACACCCACGGAGCGTTTATTGACACCCTTAGTTTCCACCCCTCTTTCTCCATAGCGATGCTAATATGTGCTAATTATAGTCGAATGTATATAAAAATGAGTTCAGCGACCATTTGAACTTATAAAATGACTCCTGTATTTATAGGTATAATTCTTCATTTCTATACACGTCCTTTAGCTACTCATGCACTTACATTATTTCAACAGTCTCTCATAATTATAACAATCGGGGGATAAAACTGACAACATCTATATTTTCAGTGTTACAGGAAGTAAATATACCGTTTGGGTAGATATGTAACGTGAATGGAGTGAGGTTGATTACTCGACTTTTCGATCGGCTTTATTATAAAACGAGCATTGAAGAATCTTAGCCAATTTCTAAGACTACACATTCTCCAAGGAGGGGATGGGGGAGTGAACGTTGAAAATATTTTTAAATTACAGTCCAGTTAGGAATCCAGTAAGAGGTCTGGTTGGCCGAGTGGATAGCGCGTTGCTCTTAGAATCCGGAGGTCCGGGGTTCGAGCCCACATAGCAACTCGCCAGAATTCTTGACCTAGGCCGGTTTTTCGGCCAGAAGGGAAGAGGGCTAAGACAGCCGTAACAGCCTCCCCGACGTCTCTGAAGTAATGCTCGAAAGGGCGGATTCCAGGACTCGGGTGGAGAGCAAATTAGAAAAAGAGTCAGGAATCCAATAAGCAGGGAAAATTTGATAGCACACCTTGGACAATATTTGAGTGGACAACGCATATCCGTCAGAACTTGACATATTTACTGTTTATCTATTCACTCAATTGCCATCTCTGACAAAGTAGATTCAAATATTCCAGGCGTGTCTGTTACACACTCTGACTTAGCCACTCATGTAACTGCTTCCTAGATACCGACTTTCTTCATTCCATAGTAATAATGGGAATCGGCGGATTTGTATTCTAACTTTTTCGGGCTAAGTAAAAATATAAATATCTAGCTTTGTTAACTTCGGAACAAAGTATAATATATTATTTAAAAAACTGAACAAACCAAACGGGAACTATACAGAAATACAAAATAGCGACAAGTATCACATTCCAACGACAAAAACATCGAACGAGAAAAGAGGTAAGTTATACATAAATGACAACAAAATAAAGGGAAGAAAGAAAAAAAAACGAAAAAGAAAAAAACAGGTACAAAACTTTTACAAAAAAATGATCAGTGTTTTCTCGACTTCAACGAGATGTAGAATTCGGAAATAACGAAAATAACCGCTTGAGAACACAAAACTGTACGCTATACAGGGTGTCCTAACTTGAGGGAGAAAAAAGAAACACGAGAGTGGTCTGGTCGAGAAGAATGGAAAACATGATTTATTTTCAAAACTGAACGGGTAACAGGTTTTCACAGTCGGTAATCAAAATTTAACTCTAAAGTTTGAAAATGTCCACAAATTTTGGAAAAGTTCAAGATTATTCGAGTGAAATTTCATCGAGCAAAATATGTTCTATTATCAAGGATGACTACGAACAGCATCCACTTTGAAAACTAAATAGAAAACATGATAACTACTTTTTGCTTATCTTGAATACCAAAGTGGCAACCAATGTCAAAATTTATGAGTTAATAATATTACTCATCATGAATCAAAATTTTCAAACTCTTATTGCCTCTTAACTGTTGAAGATAAGCAATGAATAGTTACGTGAAATTTGTTACAGTTTCAACACACCCACATTGCTTCACGCTGAAGAAATTTCTATACTGAAATTCGCCATCACATTCCCTATTTCTGAAATTCTGATACGTGTAGTCATTTCAATTAGGACATATATGTGTGACGTTACTTTCTTTCGACCAGTACAACGTTTCTGTTTTCTCTACCTGGAACTCCTGTATATACTTCCTTACAATCACATTGATGGTTCAAAGTATGAATTACATAGGCTGTCCCAAAACAACTGCAACTAATTATCATATGGGCATGCAGCTCTACCTATCAACGAGAAACCTATATAGGCGTGCAAAATAACTTGTTTATGACCACAGAGCGAGTTTCAGCCGCGCAGGAATACCAGTTCGTTATGTGTTTAATTTTTACGAGTAGTAGTCAGAGATGGGCAAGATCACAAATTAAATGATCTCAGGTCAAATCAAGATCACCAACAGGAAATGGATCTAAGATCAGATCACATTCTAAATGATGTGATCTTTTCCAGAAAGATCAGATCTCCAAGCAAAAAAATATCTGATCTATAGTAAATTTTTTTGGCGAAGAGATCAGATCATAGATCAAAATATAATTCTCTTTCTTCCAATTCATAAACATAATCGATATTGTACTGTACGTTTTTTAGGGATTTATAACATCACAAACTCACGGACTAATTTGATTTTTCAAAAAAATCTCAGAAAAAGAATCTGATGATCTAATCTGGTATTTTCTAAAAAAAAAAAAATCAAAGATTAGGCAAACGCAAATGATCAAAGCTTCACTTTCACTATCACTACTGACGTTTTTGTTTTTTTTTTCTTCAAAATACCGTCCCATACTGGCTATACAGGCATTCATTCGCTCCGGCCACTTCGTGAAAATTGTTTTCTGAAATTCAGACTGCGGAATTGTTTTTAGGGTAGTCGGTACGGTGTTCTTCACTTCTAATGGGCGCTTCAAAGTGGGAAACAACCACGTGTCGTAAGGAGCAATGTCCGGTCTGTAAGGTAGGTGATCCCACACAGTGGCATTTCTCTGCTGCAAAAAGTTCTGGACTAAAACTGCAACATGTGGACGGGCGTTGTCTTGATGCAAGATTCAACTGCCTTTCAATCGAAGTGGCCGGAGCGAATGAATGACTGTACAGCCCAACATGGGGCGGTATTTTGAAAAAGAACCGGAAAATGCCAGTAGTGATAGTGAAAGTTTAGATGACCGCTCTGTGGACAGGAAACAAGTTATTTTACAATCTACACGCCTATACAGGTTTTTCGTCGATAGGTAGAGCTGCATGCCCATATAATCATTAGTCGCTGTTGTTTTGGGACAGCCTATGTAAAAAACAAGAATGGGGGGGGGGTGTTAAATGTTAGTTAAAATATCGGGGAATATCTCTGAAAAAACATTTAATCGGATTAACACTCGTGCGAAAAGAGTAACTCGAGACCGCTTTTATTTACATAAGAATAAAAATCGTTTTCTTCTGCACGGCATCTAAGTATGTAGAAACGAAACGATCAAAATCCGTGATGTGAACATCCGTTCTCAAATTGGAGATCAATATTAAGGTTCTGAAAACATCTTCGGTACACTTATGCTACCATAATGTAGATCTAAGTAAGTAGGTAAGTGCTCCTCGGAGGCTCGAAATTCGATTATGACTGAATTGAACCGACGAGGAACTTACAAGCCCGACGACCGTAGAGTATATTCAAAACTCTCTAAAAAATAGTTTTCAGTTTTTTTTTTGTTCCACGTCATCGGTGATTCGGAGCAACAACCGAGAGACGGAATACTCGAATATACCGACTGTCGAACTCGTGCAAACGTGTCCCACTTTCGTGCGGCTCTACGCGCAAATTAAAAATTTTCATCGCGCTCGAATTCACCATTTGAAAATTCAGCCTTTCGAAATTTGCATTTAAACTCGAGTCAATGAACTAAGAAAGAATTTATCACGAACAAAAACTTCAACTGTCCACCTTTTGTTAAATTAAATTAAACCTTCCGATGCTGCTTACAATTATGGGTAAAAAGGAGAAAGTGGGGGAGAGAAAAAAAAACGCGAGAGGAAAAGAGAGAGAGAGGCAGGCGGAGGGGGTGTGAGAGAGAGAAAACAAAATTAACGTATTGCAACGATTCCGAAAAATTACCGAGCTAACCACCGAGAGCCGGACGTTTGCATAAAATCACAAAATAGAAGAATCGACAACACGAGAGTCTCACCCGTGGCGACCTCTAAAATCTAATCGCCATTTGAGCCGGTCAGCGCGCCCTGATTTCTTTGGTTCCTCGTGTCCTCTTGGTTGTACAAGATACTGTGACAGATCGGACAGTAATCCTGCGGATACAGAATAAAGGTTTTAAAAATGCTGGTTACAGAAAATGTCGCCAGAGAAATAACTAAATACATAAAATGTCGGTACTAATAAAAAAAGGGCTTGATGCAAGAAGTAGTACAGTCGTATTTCCACCATTTCCGGTTCATAAAACGTTAATGCAAGAAACAACGGTAGACTATGCGGATTAGAAATGGGAGTCCCCGGCCACTGATGCGATGCCCGAAAGGGTAGTTTCCGGTGCTGGGGGTGCGGAGTCATAGGGGCCACTTTGGCATGCGTGCATTGCCATACGTCCCACCACACCATGTAGCTTGACTACTTGCAGCATCAAATTCTCCAAGCAGTCCAGACAATAAAGGGGAGAGTTCCACCAAACTAAGCACATCTGTAGTTGAGACTTTGTGACAAATCGGGACAGGAATCTTGCAAACCAAAAGTAAAGGGTTTTCAAAATGCTGGTTACATTAATCTAAATACGTGAAATTTCGGCACCAATAAACAGAGGGCTCGGTGCAAGAACAGTACAGTCGAGTTATGGTTGAACTTGAACATAATTCCCAAAATTCTTCCTATATTATTTTTCAGGCTGTGTCTCATCGAAATAACAGAATGGAATTCTCCTTGATAAATGCTTGCGTGTTCTCCAACTGCGGTGCAAGATCCCTCAAAATCAGTTTTTCGCCTTCTTTTCAAAAACTACAATAACTCACTGATAAATTGTTCTTGAAATTACTGAAGAAATAATATGACAAATGTATATTTTCTTCAACCGTAGCCCCAAAGCAGGGGGAGAACTCAAACGGGCCCAATACACTACCACACATTAACACAGGCATTATGACAGAAAACGTAGACCTTTTGACATTTTTGTTGTCTCACTGATTACAGCGAACTGAAGGGATGCCAATTATGTTTGGATCCATTTCTATACATCCTCATCAAGTGATCCCTGAAATTTTAACCTCCTCTCCTCCTCATTATTCCTTCATACGACTTTTCGATATTTGTGTTTTTCGGTGTTTTCATTATCATAAACCATGTTTTTATTCAACTTTTCACTTTTTTTCATTGGAACGAATCACTGAATCAAGGTACTGGTGGTAAGAGAAGGGGAAGATTCAAGGTTACAGAATTCGATTTTAACACAGACTGAATTGTAAATTCAAAATTACGGTATCTTAAAGGGGATGGAAGATCGAAGTTTCTATGAAATGTAATATGAATGTAGTCTTATAGGTTCAATCGTCGCTGAATTCATTTCTGATAATGATTTGCCCCAAATTTGCAAACTGTGGTACTTGAGAGGAGGTGAAGCTCAACGTTTTTACAATATACAACACGAATGTCATTCCATAAGTTATTAAGTTTGTCCAATTCAATTTTAATATTAGTTTCACTCTACAGTGAGAAACGGGGCCTCTAGGAGTAAGGGGAATAGAGGCTACGAGTTAAGTTCATCAATTAGTACAATATGGGTATCATTTCATAGGGTTTCAAGGTCGCTGAAGTCAACTTAGATATCGCTTTGACTCAACTTTAGAACTGAGGCTAAGATGAGATCCTTTAAAAATAAAATACGGAAGTCATTTTTCGGGTTCTCGGATTCGCTAAGCTCATTTTTACAATCAGATTAAGACTGAATTACAAATTGTGTGCTCTGGAAGAGGTTCAAGGTTAAAATACTCTAATATACAATATGGGTATCTAATAATACGTTTTCAGAGTTGGGGAACTCAATTTTGACTACCATAATCCATGTGACTTAATTTTAAGAATTAAGGCACTGGGAGTGGGCGGTAAATCTAGAGAAAAATTTGTCATTTTGGGGTGGTTCCAGAATCGTTAAGCTTATTTTTGATATATCAGATTAACACTAGGTTGAAAATTGTGGTATTAAGGGATCACCGTGACATAGGTTTTCAAGGTCGCTGAATTCGATGGTCACATAAACTTAATTCAAATTTCATAACCTGGATGTTATTTCTCAAGTTTCAGTATCAAAATTGATTTCAACGACCTTGAAAACTAATAGAATGATATTATTGTGTTTCCTAATGAATTTATCTCCTACCTCCATCTTATATTGCACTTCATGAAAATTTTGGGTACTCATCCGCTTTTAGGCACTACAATTTTAGATTTATAGTCAAATAATATCGAAATCGAAATCTGTAACCTTGAAATTTCCCCTCCTCTCAATATCTCGCTTCAATGACTCGTGCCAATAAAAGGTGAACAAATATTTAATAAAAATAAGTCATTTTTATAATACTGAAAAACCCTCGAGCAGCAAGGGGGGAAGTAAAAAATTCCAAGGATGAAAAGATTAGGATGTATAGAAACGGGGCCGAAAGTGATTTACATATTTTCTGTTCGCTAAAATTAGTAAGGCCAAAAAATATCAACAGTTTTTACGTTTCCTGCTGTAAGTCCTATAATGTGTACTACAGTACAGGGTCTGTCTAATCCCCCTCCATTTTGGAGCTACGATTGAAAATATACCTCAAGTGACACAATTTTTTCGATAATTTCAAGCAGAAGCTTTCATCACTGAATTATTATTGCCTTGACACATTTATACATTGGGAAAACTGTGAAACCGATTTTGAGGGGCTTGCACTATAACTGGGGCAACATAAGCGTCGGGCAAATGGGGACTTCCATTCTATTACTCAGCGGCACATTCCGAAAAATAATTTGACAAAAGAAATTATTAACCAAGTATGTTCAGGTCCGGCTTTTTTCCCGTCTAATTCGACTGGACTGCCATCATTCCCAGTTCATGGAACGTCAATACAAGAAACAACAACAGACTACACGTGACTGGAAACGGATGAAATATAACTACAACTTTCAGCACCAAATCCTCAAAGTAATCCAGGCAATGAAGAGAAAAGTTCGACTAAATTCTTCAGAAAAACTAAAATTTGGTACTTAGTTTGCTGAACTTCATTTCCAAGTTGAACGTAACCTGCATATTTTATGACGAGGGGCCAGCAGCCTCCATTTTGAGTTTATGGTCAAACAATTACCAAAAAATAACTGAGCAGACTTACAGCCTTACAAACTCAGCAGTCGATACCTGAATTTCAATCATTATGCTCATAAGAATTCAATAAGATCCCCTTTCAATTTTCTTCTACAACTAATGAAACAGAACTTCACATGCACAACATCTGAAGCAAAAAATCCATAAAGCTGGTATTGATGTGTAACAGTGTGAAAGGTCATTTTCTAACTCTCATTTATGATATTCCGACGGCAAAGAAATTAAATAATTGAATCGGACACTTTTATGCATAATTCAAACTAGAATAATAATTGTCCTTAGATAAATTTTTTGATGTGATATTCATTGACTTACAATCGAGAATCTATTTCTAGGGAGCTGCGGAGGCGAAGCTCCATAAGAATTCCATGCGACCCTGTGTATACCGTAATCAGTATAATTTACTGACCAATGTACCAATTTTCAGCTTCTCAAAACTGTTTGCCGAACCTCTTCTTCATCTCATTTTCCAGTACCATCGAACTGACTACAATGCGGAATCTAAATCTCGAGAGTATCCTTACCTGCAAGTACAGCCACTTCCTCAAACACACAGCGTGAAAGTAATGCCGGCAGGTGGTGATTTTGGCTGTGCGCATCTGCTGGTAGCAGATCGAACACACGTCGCTCAGATTTTCCAGATCTGAGCTTTTCGCATCCGGCAGCGTATCTATTTTCTTCACCGCTGTCCTGCGTTTCATGAACATCGACCAGCCCGACTTCGCCTCACACCAGATGTTGAAGTATGCATGAATGCACATCATCATGGCGCGTATAAAACTACCTGATTCGTAAATCAGAATCCAAGCACCGTTGAAAAACAGAAATATACCGAAGCAAAATTCCACCTGCAACCAGAAAGGGACCGCGATGACACAGAAAATATTTAAGCAGGGCTCTAACTAGAATTGTAATCTGAGGGTGCGCTTTGGGAACCTTTAAAGAAGGCCTCATAATCACAGGAAGCACGACAAACAGAATGGCAGAGGGCGGAACCGTTTCTGTATACGAAAAACTTGGCTTCTACCGTCTCTTTCTCTACCACCGGAAAAACAAAGCCGAGCAACAAGGGTTCACACTTTTTTTAGACAAATAATCTCTCATCTAGTTCTTCGAGAAACAATGAAGGCTCTTTACACAGGGCGCAAAACAGGTAATCTTTCGTCTTGTATTCAGAATAAGTTAAACAATCTGAGTTATCTTCCGTGGACCTCAGCCTCCTTCAACGTCACCTCGGCCACAGTCTTAATTCAAGCATACTAAATGCTGTAAGTGTCACTATGTACTTACACTACTACCAAACGAACGGATGTAATAAACGTAATCATCCAGTTCTTCCCAAAATGTCTCGCGGTAGAAGTCGATTAAAAATAAGAAGTAAATTATCAGCGAGATTATCATTTTCACGATCACTTCTACACTGAACGCGGATACTGCTAGCAGCCACGTGCTAATCGAATCGCTCCTCCACAAATACACTAAAAGCCACATCGGATAAATTATTAAGAATCCGCTGACGATGAGAGCTCGAGCGTGCCTGTCGACAGAATATCACATAACGTTAGAGTCTGAGTACAAGTTCGCGGTTTGTTGATCACAGGTATCAAAAAATACAGGTAATACAAGTACAATGTCAAATTATTTTTGAGCAAGGGGCCTTCTGGTTTGGTCAAATTTGGTCATAGAAATACTAAATTTCAAATTCTGGAAGCATTCGGCTTAGCAGCGGCTGATAATGAACGAAATGTTGATAACATTTCTGTTAATCTTCTGCCAGCACCATGAGCAGTTTATCCAGCGGGAAAAAAGTGTAACCACAATATTCGTGCAAGCAAAATAGAAAAGGAAAACCGCCGTATCCAAAACTCTTAATTGATCGAGAACGTATTTATTTTTGCTATTTGTCATATTGTTCTCCTTCAGCAGAAATATTCGTTACAATATTCGAGAAGAGCTAGTTTTGTAGGCAAGCTCAAGAACTGAGCTCCGGATTGCAGATCTTTAACATCGAGCTAATGATTTTATTAAGCAGGACTTATTCTGAAAGCTAAACTCTCAAATATCAAAAAACTGAACTGACAGAGACGTTTTTAATAAGCTCAGTTCTCAGCTATTTTCCAGACCCCAAGTTAAAAGTCCTAAATCAACGTATACTTGTACTAATGCAACATCAAAATATTTCGAACAAAATACATTCCTCTATAAACTCTCAATAATAATTCTATACCACTTGCTCGCATCCATCTTTGAAACGTCATAAGTGAAGGAGGGCGAAGTCTTTTAGATTTCCACGAAGTAACAATGTCTCAAGGTGCTGACAGAACAAATGACTTATCAACATGGAATATTATTTACGTAACCTCGATACATTTACGATTATTAAGCACCGGAAGTGGGCAATATAAGAACCATCAACATTTATGTGTTAAACAAAATAAATCAATAAAAATCCTTATCTGGTAACACATTTCTTAGAAAAAAGAACACTAAATACAAATATTTACTATATCACTAGATAGAAATACGGCTACAGCCAGCCTGACCTGTATAAGGTCTGGAGAATTTCTAAACTATTAAAAGATGATAAGAGGTTCCTGGCCCTCGCAGCTTTGCTTCCCACGCCGAGCAAACTTGTTCTTTAGAAATTTTTGAAAGATCCAAGAACAACTAATCATGTTTTGTAAACTAAGCTTTACACTTCTCTTGTGTTCAAGAAGTTCTATTGAACCATGATCTGAAGCCTGAATATAGCTCATCCAGTAAAGGCAACTTTTGTACTACAGGTATAACAAGTGCTATATCTACCCTAAATAAGCAAAACTAGCACTCCCATATCATACAGGCTGTGGTGGATGAAGCAGTGAATAGCTTGCCAGGTATACTCGTTTAAATGGGCACTCAAAACGTAGTAATACTATGTTGCACCTCATTAATATGAGAATGAGTGATGGAGAAGTCGAGTACCCAAGTTCAATTAAAGTAGTCTGCGGGAAAAGGACGAGACTTTGAGAGCTGACACAATTTGTGAAGATTGGTGCACAACTTATATGGTGCGTGAACGTTAAAATGTCACCTTAACACTTGTAAAGAATCGTCAAACTAGTTAAGACTACAGTAATACACTCAAGATCGTAAGACCGGCTAAGTCGGTGTTTTGATTCATTAAAATCATTTATTGGATCCATTATTCTTCTTGAGGTATTAGTGGCAATAATAGTCACCTTGAGAAATAACTTATCACTAAAGTAGTACAGCTTTGTTGCAGAACGTTTTTTGGTGTTACCCCATCATAACTGAGTTCTTAAGTAATGTGTAGATTCATATTATAGGTGGTAGTACCGTATAGTAAATATTATGTATTGTTCTTTCTTTCTATTGGTTGTTGTGTTCTGGTAGCTTGTCCCATGCAGTGTATTACTGTGCACTATGTTTTGTCTACTGGTAGGTTGATGTCATTAACTCATGAATAGGGTGAAAAGTAGCTCATTGTCAAAGTTTATTATCGTGTTGATTAAACCGTATTTTTGATTATTTCCATGTATTCTCATAATTTCTTTTTTCTTGGGGCAAAATCCAAGTAATCGTTTCTGAGTTCACCTAACGTAAGGTTGTGCTCGTAAGCCTTTTCCCAAGTCTGTAAGTCACTGATTTAAAAAAAAAACAAAAAAAAAACAGTCGTTCTCTACTTCTTCAAGACCAATACCCATTCCCACAGCCCATAGGATAAATATTTACCTGTGTAAGGCTGGGTTATGCGATGCACTTAGCGACATCAGCAGTGGATTCAACACACCGTGAATGATGTGTAGTAATGCAGTGAACAGCAGACAAAAGTTTCTACACAGCCGTACGAATCTTTTCTCCGGTTCCAAGCCAGTCAAGCCTGTTTGCAAGGCTAAAATACAGAACAGTATACCAGAAACAGTGCCGAAATTCTTATCTTCGTCTTCAATCAACAGAACCTGTAAATAATCATTGGATTCAGAAAGCGCGCCAGTACAGCCTGAGTGCAAGCATTCTTCACTTCCAAAACCGACAGACCCGGTGGTCAGTTCTCATACTTACATACTGGAAAAAGTATCCGATCTGTTGGCAGCTGTACGATATCACACTGGTCATACCCAGCACTGCGATAAACGTCTCGCAGCCGCTTATTAGCAATGACTTGACCATCTGCATGAAAGCCGGCAACACGACCAACACCTCTCCGGTATAGCTGGTCAGCAGAACCGTTTCGTTGAATGCAATCGAACCAGCGGCGTTCTTCGATAAATCGTTCTGCATTATATAGGACGTTGTATGATCGAGCAATCTTATAACCCAGAATACTCTCAATACAACCGGAATATGCAGTTTAGACCATTCTGTTTCCAGAAGAGCCGGTAATCCAAAGCCACTGAAATACAATCATTGATTAGAGTTCCGCACATATTTTGAATGAAGAGGTCGCAGATCAATCTGAGCTTCTAGAAACTTGAAACTGGAACTCACATTACGAAATTTCGACAGAATCTCCAACCGTGGACGATATACTGCGTCATGGCAGGAATATTCGACCAAAAAATGTACTTCGAGATCGCGATGGGCAGTAACATCGAGTAAAAGGGTAAATACTCGAGCGTCCATCGCGGCAGAAACAGATACAAAAAGGCGGGTGACAAGAAGCTGACAAGAACTGTTTTCGACAGCCATTTATACTTAAGTACCATCGGATTCAAGTATTGGTAGAGGAATCCAAGCACACATTGGAACAGTATCGTACGAACTAAGGCGCTGCCCATTAGGAAAAAATGATGCGTTTCCGGTTCCTCCTCGGCAGCTACTACATAGCCGAGGAATTTCAGATTCTGTTGGTACGAGAAATACAACATCAAGACGGAAATTATATAGAAATACACGATTATCAGTTCTCGAACATTCAATATGGCCACCAGCAAAGCGAGCAAACAACCTGCGAAAAAACGTACGAGAATTATAAGCGCAATTCAGGCTCCGATACAAGTCGAGTGACGAAACAACTCGCTCCGAATCGAGTTAGCGACTGTTACATAACTTACCAATAAATGACAGGGTAAATTTAAATATGGTAAAAAATAGCGACGCGTATAGAGCACTTTCGACGCCGATTCCTTCGGTGCTGTCTGAAGTCAAATTGAAATGATTTGAAATGGGCGACTCGTCCGCAGAAGTCCATAACGAAAATGGGAAATTGAATCCGGATTTGAAGATCTCATCCAACACAAAAATCGGAGGAACACGTAGAATACTCTCGATGAACGTGTTAAATCGAACAGTTAGATGAGCCATTTCGGAACGATGCGCACGAAAATTTGAAACACCGAGAGAGTGTTTTACGAACTACGAATTTGTGCATGAAAAATTAAACACATTAGCATTCGATTGTATACTGATAAATATTTACATTAGAACGGTGAACTCGATTTTCAACTTTATCACAACTTGACGGCTGGCAGGTGAAATATCGATTGAATAATAATTTAAAACTGGGTCTCGGTCGCACGAAAAAATCTTTAATTTTTAAAGAACCTAAACGGAAAGACTTGATATTTTATAATTTTTGTTACGGAAAATTACTTCCACAATTATAATTATGTCATTTTGTGAGTGTGATACTTGCGACTATTGCATAAATTTATTGATAATTTTTTTTTTGGATTTGAGTACATAGGATTCTGTCTGTAGTTTATCAGTGTTGCCACATCATAATTTTATCCGCGTTCATACGTTCATTGACGCATTGACGGTGGATTTACATTCGAGTTGGCGGCATGTCGCGGACAAACTTTTGAATACTAAAAGTGTGTCCGCGACATGTCACCGACTCGAATGTAAATCCACCATGATGGCAGGGGAGAGGGAAGCGTTTCAAGCTTTCAACAAGCTTGGTTGGCACTCTTGGCAGCACTGCTTGGGATTTAAACTTACGTTAGAGTTTCTAACGTTGGTTGCCCTGCGTGTGATAACAGCGGCTGAGTGATCAAAGAATAAACATGTGTTCGTTCGAGACTTCGAGTTCGGCAGTTCCTCTAATAAATTAATTAATACTAAATATTATATCTGTTATTTACGTGTAAAGTATCATAATATATTTATTAAAACGTTTCATGCGGAGTGACACTGCAATTTTTACCCCGTCAGCATGAGTAAAATGAAAAAAGTACGGACCGTTCGAGGACAGCCGAAAGTTTCCCTCGAAGCACAGTTGATGGATGAGTCGCTTCCTAAGAAACGAAATAGAGACCCAAAAATCAAGTTCAGGTTCGAAGAAGAGAAGGTACGTTCATTATTAATATGACTTGTCTTTTGCCTGCACATTTGCACCAAACAAAGATAGTTTTAGTCTGCAACTAACCTTACTAAACATCTGCTTCCATTTGTAACAAATGGATTATCTCATGATCTCTTGATGTACTTCCATCTCAGTAACCTTTGTTGTACAGTTTATGATAGTATTCAGTATACCATTTATTTTGTTTAATTAACAGGTAGTGAGTTCTCAACTGTCCAAACAAATTCTCAATCAAGTCAGGAAACAGCAACGAGAATTACAAGACGATCTAGAAGGTATGGTTTGATTCGTTTTTAATTTTACAATAACGTGATAACGAAAACTGACTGAAATTATGTTAAAGGTTCTGAAGAGAAAACTGATTTAACTACATCTTTGGGAGATGATTCTGCTTCGGATAATGATAGTGATGTACCGGAAAATCGGATTGACAGCAGTTACCTAGCGCCGGTAATTAACACTGTATTTAATTTTGAGTTCCTTAGAATTGAGTGTATAAGTAGATGGATCCCTTCCAACACCTTGAACCGTCAAACATTTACTTCTTGTCTCTCAGGAAATAAATGAAGAAGATGAGAAAGCTTTGGAAAAATTTATGTCATCCAACCCGGCTCCGAGACTCACCCTGGCTGATATTATTATGGAAAAAATCACCGAGAAACAAACAGAAATATGCAGTAAATTGTCGGATGCAGATGGTAAGATTTACTTTACCGGTACTTACGAAGTGGTCAGAGACTGGAAACGTTAAATGAATAGTATTTTGAAGACTGAAGTTGTCGGTTTCTTTTTGCGTACAATGGAGAATCCTAGTTTTGTTTGCAGTCCTTGTCCAGATGTGAAATGGTTACATTTTCTTCCAATTTGAAGGCTATGGATTTGAAAGTAAAAATTTTTTTAATTCTTCCAGGCATGATGTTACAAGATGTAGATCCTCGAGTCAAAGAAATGTACGCAGGTGTTAGAGAAGTTCTCACGAAATACCGAAGTGGCAAATTACCGAAAGCTTTTAAAATTATTCCGAAATTGAAAAACTGGGAACAAATTCTGTACATTACTGGTATCTACTCATTTAATTTCTTAGCTTCTATCGTTATGGGGTTATTGCACCACGCTAACTGATGTGCTCGTTTTTTAGACCCACCCAGTTGGAGTGCAGCTGCCATGTACCAGGGAACGAGGATATTCGCATCGAATTTGAAAGATAAAATGGCGCAAAGATTTTATAATTTGGTTTTACTACCACGAATACGAGACGATATTAACGAGTACAAGCGGTTGAATTTTCATTTATATCAAGCTTTGAGGAAAGCGTTGTTCAAGCCTGGTGCTTTTATGAAAGGCATTATCATCCCTTTATGTGAAGTGAGTGTCCAGCCTTAGTTTTAATAGACATGGGACCAGTATGATTTACATTTTGACTAAAATTGCTGTATGTCGATTTATATACTGAACATAAACCTGAGAAACTGGGTTACTGTTTGCAGCAGTAGCTGTGTTCATGTTTTTATTTTCTCCTCGATTAAGAGTATTTTGTCATTCGTTTTTAAGAATTGAGATTTTATGACCAAAAAAAAAACTAGTTGATAATCTCCAGATTAGTGAACGATTGTACCACAGTGCTGCTATTCGTGACTCAAACTGATGTTTTGTTTTCCAGAGTCGATGCACTCTACGAGAAGCAATCATAGTTGGTTCTGTAGTTGCCAGAAATTCAATACCAATGTTGCACTCCGCTGCTACGATGTTAAAATTAGCCGAAATGGAGTATAATGGACCAACGAGTATTTTCCTAAGAATATTATTCGACAAGAAATACGCCTTGCCGTATCGAGTTGTTGATGCTGTTGTATTCCACTTCCTGAGGTAACATGTTCGCCATTTTCGGACCTATGCGAGGTACGAACATCGATCTTGGTAACCAATGAATGAATGTTCTGCTTATAGATTTGAGAAAGACAAACGTGAACTCCCAGTATTGTGGCATCAAGCATTATTGACATTTGTACAACGTTATAAAGGCGATATCAGTACGGAGCAAAGGGACGCGCTGCATAACTTATTACGAGCTCATTCGCACTATCAAATAACACCGAACATAAGGCGGGAGCTTGATAGTGCAACTTGTCGTGATGTGGAAATGCCGCAGCTTATGTTGGAATAAATTGTTGAAGTTTTCCGTGTATGCTAATTTTATGTCTTCATTTCTTTAACCTACAGTGGGGGTATTCTTTCGACTCGCAATAGCGTACATTTGATACTGTAACGTGTGGTTACAAACGCAAATAGTTTTCCTAGAGTGGGGAAAAGAGGTAACTTTTTTCGGTCCCTGTGCCTGTGAATATGAGTATATGTATAGTATGACTCTGCCCTTCCCTCTTTCGTATGTAATTTTCGAACGGATGAGGTTTCAATACATTAAGGGACAGTTAAGCTATCCAAGCCCCTTTCCCTATTGTTTGCCTGCGTGTGCTACAGATACATGTAAGAGTTTCTGCAGTATTCATAAACATTTTTCAGAAAGGAATTATTATTCGAGAGACTCAGTCCGTTACATTGGGTGTGAAGTGGGGCGTAGAAATGATATTTGGTATCTTTTACTTTATATACTTCCTACTGTTCCGACGCCACTGGTATAATCATTGATGAATTTTTTATTGAAGTGCAATTTTTCCTGGAAAAGGGGCGTTGCCCCTCTCGTTTTTTTCGAGGATGGTACTTGCCTCCTCTGCTTCTCCTTAGCATTGCCACCGCTAATATCAACTGTAATCAATGCGTACCTTCAGGTTCAGTTAAATGGATTCAGGCCTTCAATCAACTCTCTTAAAATTCGGAGAATGGCATGTAAAAAAACAGACTCATTGCTCCTTGAAACTTTGCTTTTGATACCTCAAAGATGAATTTCTTATTCCTATCATTCTTAAATACACTTCGATGAATGAAATAGATTTTTTGGCTATTTTTTCTTCTGCTGTTCGCCCGGGAAGAGGTTGAATAGCATTTCTTTCCAACTAAAGTCAACTGTCAAATCTCTGGATGAGGGGGGGGGGGCTCAAATCGTCTGTCATCCCCCTTCGGTATTCGAAAAGTAATTAATGATTTCTTTGAAAGAAAGAAGGCAAAAGGGGAAAGAATGTAGCTCGTGACTTCACATAATTTTACTGGAAGCCAACTTGAAAATATTTCACAGATGTAGGTACACCAATCTGCAATAACGAACCTTTCCCAACTTCAAGGGTGAATAGCTCAAAATCCTGGCCAAAAAGTCACTAAAAGTAAAATTGAATGAGATCTGAAAATTTCAACGAAGATTTAATCTTGAAGCAGAGTGCTGATGATCCTTAGAAAATACCACTCCTTTCATTATCAATGTCTACTGGGTAACAAATCGCTCTGATGAAATCGAAGCAGCTACAAATCCCATTTCGAATCAAGTTTTCGTTCACTGGTTTTTCTGCCGTACCTATTATAATCCCACTATCTCTTCCAAACACTAAGCGGGCTGAAAAACTATTAAAATTTATTACGATCAATAAATTAACACATCATCACATAATAAATAATTAAAATGAGCTTAAAACTTAACATAGAAATGAAACAGTCTTCGAGTGATAAGTTAAAAACGAACATACATAAGTGAGTATAAAAGTTCCATCGTCGAACGAGGAGAAAACAAAAACGAGTATCATTTCAATCGATCTTTGCGATATCCACGAACATTTCATATTTATCAATTATACTGTGCACAGTTTTCGATTTTTACCGGAAGCTCATTGTATGCGAATTCGGGCCCAAATTCCACAATAAGAAACCGTAAAGGTATATAGCCAGCTTACCGACGAAACTGGTACGTCGATAAAAACGATACCTATCGTTTCAACAAACAGCTCGGAAAGCATCCGCAAAATAAAATATCTTCAACAATATTCCAAAAATAAAAAATAAAAAAAAAATCAACTAAAAATTACTTAAAAGCTTGCAGCTAACAAACAGAAAAAAAAACTTTATATACAATTGAAATAAATTACTTACACTCTAACTTTCATTCGGGTAATATCGCCAATGCGGTGCATTGTACATGGTTTTTGGTTTCCTCCACTTTTTCGGACTCTTGTTCCTGTTGTAATACTCCTCGAAGAAGTCGTCGTTCACCTCGTTGTCGGCCGGCTGTTCCAAGTCCTTGTTCTTCGCCACCACCTTACGCTCAGACTTCTTATTCCGCTTCCTATTCCTCTTCTGACGGATCTTTCGGAACCCCTCGTCGTCCACATGATCGCCGGGCATGGTATTTTCGTCGGCGTAGTGGTTTTCATTCGGTCCATCGCTCAGATGGCTTTCGACGCACTCGAGCGCCAAGCCCTTGTCCGCGACTTCATCCTGCGTGATTGTGTCATCACAGTCATCGTCGTTTTTAGCTGCATCCTCGTCGATACAGCCCGTAACTGTATCCATGATGCCCGTTGTTTCCGAATCAGCCGCTAACACCTGGTCTAGGTCGTAGCAGTCTGAGTGCTGCGACGTCCTTGACGAGCCGGTCGCTTCCGCGTAGCTCATGCTCTCGGCACTGGCTAAGCTCATAACGTCGTCCGGCGTTTCATTGTCACCATCATTGGTCTCGTTCTCTTCTTCAAGCACTATGAATCCGTCACTGTTCTGTTCATCCGAAGCCTCCGACCCCCGGGCAAAATGGTTTTCGTTCATGTCCATCGTTGTTTCGAGGTCACCCTCGACGCACTCCTGACAGTCTTGGCTGGCTTCGCAGGAAAACTCATCATCGCCATCTCGAATCTCATTTTCAACTGGACACTGACAGGGCTCAGATTCATTATCCTCGGTTATGGCATCCGGTTGGAATTGGTCTGGTTCTTCGTTTTCAATTTCAGTCGAGGAACTAACCCCGTTAGTTTCTTCCACAATGACATCACCGTGTTCTGCTGTTGGTATAAGGGCGTCATCTGAGGTCACTTGCTCACCAGTGAACAACGGGTCGAACTCGTTGACGTTGACTGGAACTGAATCGTTCGCAAACGCATCATAGGAACCATCAATGGGTGTAACTGATTCGTTTACAAATTGGTAATTGTTGTTTTCGCCATTATCACCAACCAAAATCTCGTTACACTCAGCGAGTTCATTGGATGTACAATCACTGGTGTTCTCGCAGTCATCATCAGCTGGAATCTCAACTGGCTCATAGATATCTTCCAAAACTTGATCATCGTCAACAGAAATGTCGATCAGCTGATCGGCGTCCTCTGAAATTTGATCTTCGGGGTTCGTCTCGCAGTTATCAACAAAAGCGTCATTCAGCTGATTGGCGTCTTCTGAAACTTGATCTTCGGGATCGACGTCCTCTGAAACTTGATCTTTGAGATCGGGGTTCGTTTCACAGTTGTCGTCAGCAGAAACGCTGTGCAAGTCATCGGCTTCCTCTGAAACCTCGCAGTTAGTAGACACCTCGTCCACATCAATACTATCTGGAACTTGATCGAGGCGAGCTTCGCAAGAATCAACTGGGTCATTCGACTCGCCTTCAGTGGTGATTTCGGTAGCATCAGCGCCGCCGCTCTCTTCAGCCAAAGTTTCGAGCTCGGTGAACTCGCCAGAGTTCGATTCATCAGCAGTCTGTTCTTCGTGTTCATACACATAATTTTCGCCAAGGTCGTAAGATACTTCCTCCGATTCCACCAACACACCGGTTTCCAAAGTACCATCATCGCCGGCTGAGGTTTCACCATAATCTTCAACCAGAGAAGCGCTTTCGCCAACTTCCCTCTGAACTTCATCAGCGTGGAATTCAGCAGAAATTTCGCCAGTTTCTTCCGCGTTTTCACATTCGGCGCCAGTTTCGGTCAGATCAGGAGCTTGTCCCGCGCTTTCGACTTCTCCGCGTTCATTCGCTTCCTCCGTCTCAGTTACCGGACACTTCCTGACAGACTTGCAAGACTTCAAAGTCGCCGGAAAATTCGTCAGTGCCTACTAGTTGGTCGTCTTCACGGACCTCGTTTTTGAAGCAGTTCGAGCGGTCGTCTAGCTTCAATTCCATCACGGAGCTCATGTCGATGACACATGACTCGCTGTCATCAACTTTCAGATCAACGGCCTCATCTTGGGCGAACTCCCGCAGATCTTCCGGGTTCATTACGGTCAGCAACTGCTCCGCAACCATGTACGCTCGCTGTTCGTCCAACTGCGACGGCAACGGGCACAAACACAAACCAGCCGGAGGGGCTGCCAGTTCGAATAGCTCGCCTTTTTCTTCCGCGGTCGTCGAATCGGCATCTCTGATCTCAATGGCGCGTTCGTCGCGGATCCGAGTAATCGCACCAGATACGGCGCTCGACGGACGCGTCCTGATGCTCTTGGTAACTGTGGCTCCACTGCTCGGCTTTGTCGCCGCAGTTGACTTCACAGCCGATGGTTTCGAACCTAGTTTCGATTTCGAATCAATCAGCTTTGTAACGGTTGATTTGGCAACCACGTTGCTCGATTTGACTACGGTTGATTTCACAGCCGAAGACGCTGGTTTTGGTTTCGCAGTGGCGGAGCTTTTCGGTGCAGCTCGCAACGGCGACTTCACCTCCACCATTTTAGGCTTCGGAACTGGAGCAGCTTTCGCCGATGGACTCGACAGCTTGGTTTTACCGTCGATTGCTTTGGAAGCGGATACCGACGCAGCTGGTTTTGCAACAGTCTTACTGGTCGGAGATGTTTTCGGTTTGACCGCGCTAGACAAACTGCTCTTAGTTGTGCCGGATGTGATCGTCGTTTTCAGCGCCGGTTTCGCAGCTACTACTCGATTAGGTGACACCACGGGACCAGAAAGTGGCAGTTTGATCGGCGATGCGGGAGGTGTTTTGGCGGATACGCCGACTAACTTGGTTGTGGAGTCGGGGACTCGCTTCACGACAGACAGCTTTGCGGAAGGCTTCGCCGGAACGGCAGCGGAAGTCTTGGCGACTTTAGCCGGATCCGGTTTCTCAACTTTGGCGGTGACAGTCGACTTGAGTTTGGTGGAAATGGGCGACGACAATTTCTTGACGACGGAAGACTCGACTTTCGGCGCGAGCGGCTTCTTTGTGGCCGCGAGGCCGACCGCCGGCTTCGTCAATGTGGTGACGGCCAGTTTCGGATTGGAAATCGGTTTCGTTAAAACGACTGGTTTCTTAACGGACGCCATTTCTGCAACAAGATAAGAGACGTTGAAATAATGACTTCGAAACATCCGATCAAATTTTGAGAAATTAGAGCTACTGGGGGCTTTGCATCTCACATTCCGCTTTGTCTGTCGGTTAACTAGCTAATTACGAGACTGACTTGAGAGTATCTGATTCATCTAGCTGAATAAATAAGTTAAAACTAATCTCTATCTTCTTTAAAAACAGCACTAAAAGAAGACAGTCCTGGAGGTCACCAAATGGAGCTACTAAAAATGAGATCGATCCTGCCCAAATAAATGACATGTCAGTAGTAGCCAACTACGATTTCCTTACAACCCTGCAATTTTCCTCTGACCACAAGCCGGGAGGATGCACACTTAAATTCGTATCGCAAACTAAAGCACTCTTCTCAAACAAAAAAGAAAAATGTCTGAAGCAAGTAATACAAAATTCCAGAGGCAATCCAGAAAATAAAAAACACTCTTGCCGAAAGGTCAGCCCGGGACATGGAGAGCGCACAGAGCCTATACAACCTTTTGGAAAAACTCATTCATGAGACTGCCAATGAGTTTTGCTCTCAAAAGAAGAGTCTAAGTACGGAAGACAAAATTAGCATAGGGACCAAAGAACTCATTTTAAAGAGAGCCAAACTCAGAAGCAAACAAAACAAAACAGCGAGAGGAAAAATTGAATCAACAGAGCTGAGGAAACTCATCAAAAAAGAGGTCAGGAAAGACTTGGAAGCGTATGAAAAGAAGATAGTGAGCGAAACAATAAAAGAGAGCTGATCCACAAAAAAACGTGGTAGAACGAATTAGCAAAAGCCTACTCACTTAACTGAGTGCAAGTAATGGTACAAATGCGTACAACAGAGCAGGCATTATCGAACTAGCAACACAATTTTATAAACATCTTCATTCAGCGAAGAGAGGGAGGAAAACGTAGTTGCTGAACATCCTCCTGTCACCCCTGACCATGAACCTGAACCACCTTTTCTCGAAGAAGAAGTACTCAAGGCAGTCAAAAAATTAAAAACCAACAAAGCACCAGGGCCGGACGGCATCGAAAACGAGATGATAAAATCCCTGGCTGAAGGGATAGTACCCACAACAACCAAAATTTTCAACAAAATCATAGGGGGCGACGATAAGTAAGGATAAAGGTACCAAATTTCGCCCAGTTCCCTAATATCGCCCACCTCAATATCTCGTCTGTTTATGACACGATCTAGCGGATGATTATATGTCTTATTCAGCCTCATTAGAAAATCCGTTGCCAATTTTTTTGACAAAATGTTTTGTGGGAAAGCTGTCGCTGACAACGGTTGATTATGTTTCAAAACGCGTCGGAAAAATAATGGCTTTTGTAAACATCAATACATACGGTTCAAGTACAGAATTTATTCCAATTTCAAAAAATGCATTTTGATACCCCACTTGGATATTCTCAAATCCCCCCCCCACGGGCCCTTTCTTGGTTTTTTGGGAAAACGATCGTGGAAATGAACTCGGGGAGTCAAAAAACATAGATTTCGATACCTTGCTCAATAAGTTTGAAAAATTAACACTTTTGCCCCCCCCCCCGTTGACGTGCTTTTTCATTTCTACGAGAAAATGTTCTCAGAATAGTATTCCGAAAGTTCAGAGACCCTCCTCCTTCCCCCACAGGGAATATTTTTATGAATTCTGCTTTTTCTGGAACCTGGTGTGCAATTTTATTTCTTTCAACTTCTCTCCACCCCCCTCGCCGTTCCGGCGGAAAAAATTTGAACAATAATTAATCCGACTAAGAAAACTCCAAGAAATAAAATGGCGCAAACGGGAAAGCTGTATTATCAAATCTGTGGCTTCGGCACGACTTCAAAGTTACCAGGGGCGTAGCCACGGGGGGATCTAACCCCCCTGGCATCAGCCGAAAACGTGAAAAATTTTTTTTTTATTCTGGTAATAGTAAGTATTATACCTGCAATGTTGTAAAAATGAAACGACCCCCCCTCCCCCTTCATAAAAAGTCTGATTACGCCACTGAAAGTTAGGATATCAATACAGGTTGTAGGTGGGCGATATTAGGATACCATTTTTTCGAACTTCGATTTTGGATCTTTTGAGAAAAAGTTTAATAACTCCTGAACTTTTTGAACTTGGGAACTCAAAATTGAGGAGGTTATACCTAAGGGTTCCCTCTACCTCCTCGATGTAATAGTTTTGGTTTATTTCAACTTCAAGAGTGAATTTTGGGGGTTTGAAAAAAAGTGGGCGATATTTGGTACCCTTACCCTTATACCAGATATCTGGGAACTCTCGGAAATAATACTCCTATTCAAGAAGGGCAGTCAAGCGGGCATAAGTAACTACTGCCCCATAAGTCTTTCGCCTAATATATGCAAGCTATTTATGATGCTTTTAAAAAGCAGAATTTACAGAACCTTAGACGTTAACCACATACATACCATAAATCAAATACTAAAAAAAAAAAACCTAAGAACATGACATGAAAATGAGTTTTTTTTTTAAGATTTCAACAAGGCCCTTGACTCCGTAGCCCATGCCAACATATCAGCAGCACTTACCAAATAGGGCGTCTCAAGAGAAATTATCCTAGCTATAAATAATTTCTCTACACTTGAGCTGTATCCTCGAACTATTTTTCCAGGCAGAAGCCGCTTCTGTCTTGACGGAAAGCTAAAGTATGCCCCCATATTGGGCCTCACGCTAAAGAAAGGAATCTTAGACCTTCTCTCTTTTCATTTGCTCTCGCCCAAGCCCTGGAACCGCCCCTTCGAGCATTACCTCAGGGAATCCTAGCTATAAATAAGTTGTACAAAAATTCTACAGCCTACGTTAGATTGGATAAAAAAGGTAAAATCTTTCCAATTCAGAGAGGAGTTAAACAAGGTGACCCTCTTTCCCCAAATATTTTTAACGCTTTCTTGGAGGAAATTTTCAGAAAAGTGGAATGGAATGGACGGAGGCTAAAAATAGGGAAAACACTAAACAGTCTGAGGTTTGCAGACGATATTGTTATAATTGGTAGAAACGTAAACGAGCTGATCAGAATGGGAACCGAACTAAAAGACGAGTGTGCCAAGGTGGGTCTCAGCATGAATGCATCCAAAACCAAAATAATGACAAACGAGAACGGGATTGAATCCATCAAACTAGGGGAACTAACAATCAAAAACAAGTAAAATAATGCAAATACCTGGGCCAGAGTATATCCTTCAACGGGAGGGCATCAAAAGAAATAAGCATCAGAATAGCAAACGCATGGCGGGCTTTTTGGGTCAAAAAGACAATTCAAAAGAGTATAATAAAACTGAGGGCTAAAATAAAAGTTTCGGAAATGTGCGTGATACCGCGGTGCTGGGCTACGGGTGTCAGACGTGGGCTTTAACAAGGAAGCTTACCTCTAAGCTTAAGGAAAACCCAGTACGCAATGCTGAGGACCATACTTTCTTAATATCAAGTTGAAAGACAAGATTAGTATCGATAAAATAAAAGCGAAAAAAAAAATTAAAGATATCGGATACATTATTAAGAGGCTTAAATTTAAGTATGCAGGACATATGGCCAGGGGGGACAAGAACAAGGGGAACCTGTTGGCAACACACAGGGTCCCACATGACATGAAAAGGAAGCGAGGGAGGCCACCCACGAGATGGATAGACGAGATTGTGAAATATATCGGCCCTCACTGGATAAGTAATGCCCTCGACAGGGGACTCTGGCAGAATGGGACAGACGCCTATGCCCAAAGGTGGGCAGGATAGAGGGTGGTTCATCAAAGCACAATAAGTAACTTACATTATACACAATATTGTCTATTCCAGGCTGCAAATAAAATAAAAATCTGCCGATGATGTGCCTGCCTGATTATTTGTCGGTTCATCTGATTGTCACCCTGATTGTTCGTCTGTTATTTTTAGGTATGAAGTCACTCGAAGATACTGTATAGCCCAACTTTCTGTTTGGGAAGTCTGTTTGCCTGCCTACCTGCCTAATTTGCGAACTGGTCTATTTTGTTCCTTTCCTAACCGTATATCTGGCTGGCTGATTCTCTGGATTTTAGATCGATGTGTTATTTTCTCGGCGAAGAAGGGGTGGGTTGGAAACGAGTCAGGTTCTTCAAATATACACTGATATCTAGGCGAAGATGGAGACGGATTAAAGGAGCTAAGCCCTTTAGACTTCCCGAAGTCCACTCCCAGAGGCTCCACGAAAACTGATCGTGCGAAATGATATCACAGAAAATTAGTATGACTGAAAATTGATCGTGTGAAATTCGTCTGAAAAGAAAACTGATCGCGCTGGAAAAAAAATTCATAGTCTGTGCCAAAAACTCCAAAAAATACCATCATTCGGTTGTCATCGTGACAGTCCGAAGCTTACAAATTGAAGTTATCGCCTTGCCGGGTCGTCGTATCCTTAGCTGTGAGGCAGATACCGTTTCGTGACTTCGGAAGGGGGAGGGTGAGCACTACTCTTCACTTGCGCGTTCTGAATGTTGCGTTTCAGATGTCGTATCTTTGGTAGAGACGCAATGGCACTCTGCGAGGCGTTCTCAAGACATTCCGCGATAACTGCTTGAGGAACGGCTGACGTTGACTGCTCCTTACTTTCAGCTCGCTCGTCACTTTGGCTGATTCCACTTTTCCGCATCACCTGAGTAGCTGTTCTCCATCTCTTGGTGATTTCGCCCCCCCCCCCACAATAATTACGCGAGCTCGACATCGTAGTTTCTTAACATACAGGCACGTTCAGTGTGCAGTGACATCGTTACCTATTCTGTCACATTAATACAAGTGCCTAATTCCACAAAGTCGCGGAAACCCTCTTTCACTGAGAACAAACTGAAGTGGCATCACGAAAAATACAAATCACAGTGAACGATAAACGAATACCCGTTGAAACATTTGCCGGTTCCATCCCTTAAAGGCAAAACTGTAGCCCCGAGGCGAAACTGTTCTGAGATCTATTTTCGCTTACGGTGAATTTCGCGCAATTTATTTTCTTGCGAACAAATTTCCCTTCGAACAATTTTCCTGTCATCAATTTTCGTGTTACCCTCCCAGAAAGCTCAATTCTGTCCAAAGAAAAACTAAATACATGCAACGGGAATGTTCAACACGTTTCAAAATAATTCTGGAATATTGAAGCCTCAGCTCATCTCCCGAAAATTTGACTCATCTGTACCACTGACTTTTTTTCAGGTAACAAAATTCCAAAATCGGACTCTATGAAGTGAAGAGAACAACAGTTCCCCAACTTTTCTTCAAGCATAGAGCAAAGCTCAGATCTAACGCTGAGTTAAGCGCAACTGATTACAACCCGATGGGCTAATCGACACAATTTTATACAATGAGACTTTGTCAGATTTCAACACAAATTTCCGCAAAATAGGTTCAAAAATAATCATTTTTATACAAAATTTAATCAACTCACACGTGTTGATCATACACACTACAGCAAATTCACTGACTGTTCTGGTACAATTTGTACGAAAAACACAATAAAATGCAAAAAAATGCTAAACATTTTTGCGGAAATTGGTGTTTTTGCCCGCCGGGAACCCTGGAGCATCATTTATCACGGGGTATTTAGCCAAACGTTAACACTTCGCACGCGTATATTTTTATGATGGTCTCAAGTACCTATGATAGGCCGAGGTTTAAAAACGAATTTAGGATAAATTACCTGAAAACTTGGTTTTTTCTGATAGTAAACACAGTGTGGTGTGATGAAAGTCCAACAATCTCTAATTACACGGTGTGTTTTGAAACTGTAAACAATAACAACAATGTTCAGTTAGAATACACGATCGCACTTATTGAAAGAATCAATACATAACACATTTTTGAACATGAATATTTTTTTGATCAAGTCTACTGAAAAAACATCAAATCAAGTATTTTCCATTTGGAACTAAATTTACTCATCAATTTCCAGCAATTCAATCGGATGTCGGACTAGAATAATTTTTAGAGAATCCGTCAATTTTTTTTCCGACGCGTTACAAATATATGATGACCACTGCACTTTATTAACTGATCACACAGCTGTAAGAAAGGAGTGGAACTGTGACACAGCGACGAGTAATTTATGTTTTTTTTTTGGGGGGGGGGGCAAAAGTTGTTAAATTTCAAACTGAATCAACTCAAAATTCCCAAGTATCAAATTTTTTTTGTATTAGCAAAAAAATTTTTTTGAAAACACCTTAAAATCTTTTTTTAACTTGTTGGACTTCCCCAACTTTTGAACCATCTATCAAAATTTCCAACTCCGGCAGAGGCTTGGGGGCAAGCTGCCCCCGTGCTCCCTCAGTTTCGTCCCTGAGTGGAGCTTAGTTCCAAAAAAAATTCTCGAAACAACACGTAAGCTGAAAGTGGAAGCACCTAAACTTCACCAACACTACAACGTAAACTAAGACTTCCTTATGATTTTTCTAAAAATTGCTGGGCGTCTCGTAAATTTATAAAGTTTAGTCAGTAAAAATTAAATCGGAAAACGTTTCCTCTTTACGTTCACGCATAGCAAGTGACTAAGGCAAGTCCCTCGGCCGCCAGGGAGATGTCCGATCATCAAAATCCATTCGGAAGCAGTAAGAGCTACCACTAATTGCTATGAGATTGCCAGGCCTACTCACCGAATATTTCAATTCCAGCAACAAGTCGTATAGATTCTACTTCGATTCCAACAACTCGTAAATTCCAGCTTTTGGTTGAGGCAGATACACGTATCTGGGTATAGGTACTTCAAATGCCTGTAGAAAAACGTAAACGATGGCGATTAGAAACGTCGGAATTGAAAAAAACGACACGATTGGCGAACGAGAAAACTTTTTACGATAACGCTCGGATGGTTCCTGTCAATTCTCGCGTCTCAATTCGCAAAGGAGCACATATGTTAAACGTGGCTACAGACCCAAATATGACCACTCTGAAAACTAATCCCCTAAAAGAACGAAATTACAAGTACTACCAGTACTAGAGTAGTGTTTTACTCTATCGAGACTCTTCCATGAATGTTACACCGCATTCATTTGAAAAGTGGCCACAACGGGATTTCTTGGTGGTCATATTTGGCGGATCTGATGCCCGTCATCGCATCTCGATTCGATCGGCACGGCCGATCTCGAACAGTTCTGAAAATTCGCAAAAACTGGACACCACCAAAACGGGCTCCATCATTCGAACTTGCACACGCGGAGACCGCAGATTTGAGCTTCACCAGCAACAGGAAATCGTCAATTTGCAAATCAAATTTCAAAAACGCACCAATAAATCGGTCGATCGTACGCGAAACTGACACTAATAAACCAAATTTGCTTTCGAACTGACATTTGCGAATACTTACAGAGGAAAACTTGCACAAAGTCGTATACAGATAGCTGGTATATCGTAGCACAACGAACTTTTTCAAAGGTCTAAATCGTATCGATGTTTCTACAAGCAAAGTTTCTAACAGAGTGAAGCAACTCCGACAGATTGCGAACGCTCGTGCGGTCAAGCAGCCGATTAGAATTCACCGGAATTTCCGATTTGCAGTCACAGACAAAAGAACTCGACACAGCCGAGAAAAGGTTGATCTAATCCTCGCTGCGGATTGGTCAACGAGCCTTGATGAAGTCATTCATACGCTTTCCATCCGGTTCATAATGTACAATGGAGACCAGTTGGAACAGGAATCGTGAATGCATGCTTCGTCTAGCTCGGTCATGCCACAGATCGACAGGAATTGAGGAAAATTCGGGACTCGTGCACTCGGCATGCTAGATCACGCTGGACCTGCCGTCTCGGGAAATCGAATTCCAGCTCGTCTCTAGGTGCTCCGTTCGGGTCTCGAATGCAAAAGCGTGGATCGCAAAGAGGGCATTCGTTATCGATCACGGTTCGCGCTGCAAAATTGAATACCTACTCGAGAAAACCATTTCGAAAATTGTTCCACTGATAGATTAAATGTCTGAAGCGTTATATTATAAGAACGAATACCAGTGAATTTGAGACAGTTTCAAGTAACCTGGCCTTTATTCTGGAATTTCGACCAGCGGTATCGATGATATGACGTGCTTGGGTTCCTACCTGGTATGATATGCGTATGCCATATTAGGAATACCAGCAACACGTTACAGTAACAATTATAGGCGAATAGCCAGCTGGAATTCCAGATCTCGGCACGGGTTAGTCGCTCATGGCCCCGATGGAAACGAGACGATAGCCGATAAAAGCTACGTGTTTACAAACAGCAAACGAATCCCGATCAACAGCTGAGTGCTGCGGCTACCTCTCAAAACGGTAAAGGAGACTGTTGGGCGTATACTGTAAAGCTGGACTGACTCATTTCTCTGAGTCATTTTAATTCACACAACAAAAGAAAATACGGTGTATTTACTAATTACCTACGTCTGTAGTAGTAAGTACGACTGACTGATACAAAAACTTGGCTGGAGCAGAGCTCGCCCGCAGTGCAAGGGCTGGAGCTTCAATCGGAAGAGTCTCACACGATGAGTGAGTGAAGAGGAAGAGGCAGCGCGTCCGGCTGCGGGGGACCTGAAATTTCCAGGCGAGTGCTCTGGGAGCGCGGACCTCGGTCAGTAGGGAACCCCGTGGTGGCCCTGGCAGGATGCGCGCACCGTTCCGGCCAGGAGAAATGGGGGCTCGGGCCCGGCCCAAAAGCGTTCCCCTCGGTACTGATGCGATGCCCGAAAGGGTAGTTTCCGGTGCCGGGGGTGCGGTGTCTCAGGGACCACTTTGGCATGCGTGCATCGCCATACGTCCCACAACACCAGTGGCTTAGTAATTGGCTCTCTACATACTAAAACACTAGTTCTTGCCTCTCCCGTCGAAACTATAGAACGCATTTCAGTATACTCCAAGATCAGAGAGACAAGTAATCATTCTGTTAATCAGTCGAATCGGACAGCCAGCCACCCTGCGAGACACGTAATCGAGTACATCGAAAGACAGGCAAATATGAACACGCTGACCAGCAATCAATCTCAGCCATTTTGTCACTTTTTCCGCTTCTTCCATTTTCACGGTGAGGGGGAAAATAATATAAATGCCTCGGAATTGTCAGCTGGAAAAAGTGTCCAAAAAACGGGGTAAGAAATGAAAGCTTACAACATGTTTAATTTTGCCGTCTGCACTAGCTAAATTTACCAGATGAAAAATTTCAAATAATAGGGAAAGTGTCTCCTCACTGAAAATTAAAATTTCACACTGTCAAGAAAATAAATATTATATTTTAAAAAAAAATTGCAACACTTTCAATTCTGCCAACTCAGCTGTTTAGGATTTCAAAACCAATGAAATTCTTAAAAATTTCCAACTTTTAAGTTTTTTCAGCTAATAGCTAAAACATCAAAATCCTTGAGCCAAAACAAAGAAAGGCAACATTGTTAATGTTGTTAACTGCAGCTCTTGAATACAATAACCTCTACAACTTCAGATTATTGCGAAGGGGGGGGGGGAATTCCAACTGAAAATTTCAATTTCAATATCGCTGAGCAAAAACAAAAATGTTTAACTTATTAACGCTTGAAAAATATCAAATTATGAGAAGAGGTGGTTTTACCAACCGGAAAATTGAATGTTAAAATTGCCGAGCAAGAAACAGCGGTAAATTTAACAACTCTTGACGATTTTCAAATGGTGGGGGCAGATGGAGTTCCCAACTGAAAAGCAAAATTTCCAAATAATCAAACCAAAAAAATTAACACAAACGAAAGAAAGAAACATTTTATACGACCCTTTTAGTTGTGCCCAATTATAGCTTATATATAACGATGGAGGGCGGGGAGCGTCCAACTAAAATTAAAATTTCAAAATCATCCAGTAAAACAAACTAATATTTTCTGTTTTGCTATAACCACAGCTACTCAATGAACCAACACCAACTCTTGTAACACCTCGAATTATTGGAAGTTGATAGAACAACCCCTCCCCGTGGCTTCGACATTGGCTAGTACCTAAAAAATTCACAGAGTAGCAACTTGGCAGAATGTTGAAACGTTGAAATACAAATTTCAACCTACACAGCCAAGAAAACAGCTCTCCATAGTAATCTGGTCACGGTCTTTCGTTTCTTTGTTTCTGGCTTTTGATCTATTCAAAGATTATACCTTTGGTCAACCATGCTTTACCAGGACTCGGGAAATAAGTAAAGCTTTCAAGCTGGAAAAGTACATAGTAATAGTAGCCACAAGAGGGTAGATAGCTCCACTATGGGGGGGGGGCTACAAATTTCCTTTTCTACCCTGCCTGACCCTTTACATCCTTCCCTATGTTCACTTTCCAGAGGTCTGCTTGGCTTAGTGGATAGCACGCTGGTCTTGGAATCCGGAGGTTCCGGGTTCGAGCACACGTAGCAACTCGCTACATTTTGACCTAGGCCGGGTTTTCGGCAAGAAGAGAAGAGGGCTAAAAATGCCCTAACAGTCACCCCGACGTCTCTGAGGCAATGCTCGAAAGGGCGGATCCCAAGGCTCGGGTTGAGAGCAAAAATGAAAAAGATGTTCACGTTCTAAATATCTATTCCTACAGGCATTAAGAGTTTGGGGTTCCAGACCCCCAAAACCTCCCCCTATCTACGCCCTTGAGTAGTAATAGTAGTACTAATAGCAAAGCAAATGCACAGTGACATTGGCAAATAATTTTTGAGGGAAGCATGAAAGTAGCCCAAAAACTTAGAAGTAAAAATTTTCAAACTAGATATGTCCTTAAAAAAACCGATTGTTGAACCTTTGGATATCTATGGGACACTAGTCTAAACATTAGGTTTGAGCGATAAAGGAAAAGTTTGAATTTTTCCAAAGAGTGGAGTAGTTTTGTTGTCGCCTTTTGACCATACAGTGTATCCAAATTTCAACAAGAAATATAAAAATTTTTTTCAAACCGATTTCAATTTTAAATTTGAAGGTAAAAATGTTGCCCATAAAAATCAAGTTCCCACCATTACATCGAGGTGGATCTATTTTGTCGACCCCCCCCCCCGATCAGTTTCAAAAATAGCAAATAAAATTCCAACCAAGTTTCAAGTTCGTTATGTTTCACATGCTCCGTTACTGTTGTGAGTTCCATATTAAAAGGTAATTTTTTTTGGGCCGAAAAATGAGTTTATAATGGAAGAAATCCTCCGATTGTGACGTACACAGGATAGATATTAGCACACAAGTGCACAGCCAGCTTTAAGGGGGTTAAATCTGGGAGTATCATAACAGCACAAAATATGACTTTATTTTTGTAGAAAATTAAAAAATTTTCTCGTTTTCCCGAAAATTAGTATTTTAGCGTTTTATATGCTTTTACTACTGGGTATACTTATTTGAGCGAAAACCGTAACGTAACGCTCCCCCGACACGAATTCAGTGGTTGACATTTCCATGAAAATTTATTATTAGCATTTTATATGCTTTTACTACTGGGTACACTTGAGCGAAAACCGTAACATAACGCTCCCTCCGTAACGCTCCCCCGGCACACTCCCAGTGGTTGACATTTCCATGGCCAGGTATGTGCTCATTGATCTCGATCTTTGCTGCGCCCAGCGCGACTACAATCTGCAGGCGTGTTGTTGCTGCGCGACTAGCATTTTATATGCTTTTACTATACTTGGTATACTTGAGCGAAATTAGCTCTTTCTGGAGACAATTTAGTTCAGTGGTTGACATTTCCATTTTCTTCCAGCCATGGGCATACTTGAGCGAAAACCGTAACGCTACCCTCGACACGAATTCAGTGGTTGACATTTCCATTTTCGTTCAGCCATGTGTTCATTGATATTGATCTTGCTACGCCCTGCGCGACTACAGTCTGCAGCGGTCTGCAGCCATGTTGTTGATAGAGATTTCCATGGATTGTACCATACGTTTCGCCCCCCCCAACATTCTTCCATCCATGTGCTCACTGATCTTGTTTATCACTTTTTGAGGGTCAACACCACGAAATCAACCCCACTGAAGAATTCTAGTATCGGGAACGCACAACTACATGGGTATTTATTAACAAAGCAGCCACTTTTAGAATGAGTGTCCCTAATTTTTTCCGATTTTCCAGACCAATTTTCCAAATTTTTCTTGACATTTTTTCAGCCAGTATTGTACACAGCTTTGAGAATGCTATTTGATATCAAATTTGATATTCATTGACTAGTATGAAAATTTAGATTACTTCGACGTATTCCTAATGAAATCTGAACATCCACAATACCTTAATTTCCAACAAAATCAGGAAACTTTCAAAAAGTTGCCTGATTTTTATCAAAATTACAGCAATTTTCTGACTTTTCCCTGACTTTTCCAGACTGACAAAATTCCCTGACTTTTCCCGCTTTTCCAGGAAGTGACTATTCTGATTGTTTTACAAGAATTTAAGTTGATAACAGAAAGAATAATTTGAAAATTTTATATACGATCCTCCGAATGTTTTTCACATTACCTTGCATCTAGAAATACCCTCAAATTTTTTCCAGATCTTTTGCCGATTATTTCCGCTAACATCGGCCAAATTTTGATATTCACACGCGATTTTCTGGAAGGATTTAGTACCGTTCCATCAAATAATTATTTCAGAGAAATAAAAAGCGGGGTAAGTATACAGGATTTAACGGATTTACGCTCTCCAGAAGAATTTCTCGGCGGAATACAGGCATAGCAACATATTTTTCGAGGGCGAAGAAATTTTGATTTTATAAGTTTAGTTTTAGCGCCCCTCCTAAACATCCAGCGGTCCACGCTC
This sequence comes from Acanthococcus lagerstroemiae, assembly GCA_031841125.1. Classification (NCBI taxonomy): domain Eukaryota; kingdom Metazoa; phylum Arthropoda; class Insecta; order Hemiptera; family Eriococcidae; genus Acanthococcus; species Acanthococcus lagerstroemiae. The sequence goes on along the minus strand of CM063110.1, from coordinate 61,911,233 downwards.
CGTAAGTGGACGGACGCGCTCGCCCATTCGACCAAGGGCGAGTGGACCCGAGCGCTAATACACGACATCGATAAATGGGCAGGAAGATCTCATGGAGAGCCGAACTTTCCACCTGACCCAAGTCCTGAGCAGCCACGGGTTCTTCGTCACGTACCTACACCGGATGGCGATAGCGCCGAGCCCCGTGTGCACGCACTGTGATCAAGGAGTGCATCCTGGCACACCCTGTTCGAGTGTGAGGCCTGGGAGGAAGAGAGGCGCGGGGCGGCAACACAAGCGATTGCGCCGGACACCTTGGTTCCGGAAACGCTGAAGAGTGGAAGCGGATGGAACCGGATGTCGGCCTTTGTCTCGACCATCTACTCCACTGAAGATGGCATAACAGCCGAAAGCGCTCTAGACTACAGAAGAATGCAATTATGAATTGACACACCCTACATACAGAATGAACAAGAAGATGCAGGCAGAAGGCCGAAGACAAAGCTCGGCCCACAACCGGACAAAACGACTCTGTACCATCCTACAGCTGCTGCAGCTGCCGCGGACCCTCCGGCAGGCGCCTTCCTGCGTCGCCACACGTACCAAGACGATGGGGTGAGGGGTGAGTGAAGAGGAAGCGCGTCCGGCTGTGGGGAACCCAAATTCCTGGTTAGTGTTGGGAGCGCTAACTTCGGTTAGAAGGGAACCCCATGGTGGCCCTCGCAGGACAGCGCGCACCGGAAGCCGAACGGCGAAATAGAAGCTCGGGCCGGCCTCAAGGCGTCCCTCCGGCCACTGATGCGATACTCGAAAGGGTAGTTTCCGGGGGCGGGGGTGCGGTGTCTCAGGGGCCACTTTGGCATGTGTGCATCGCCATATGTCCCGCCACACCGGTGCCCCTCCTAAAAAAACAAGCCTGAAAATTTTAAGCGTCTGTGTGTTCATATCACACCTCGCTGTCACAGGCTCTATACATCGGCAGTAATTGTTGATTTAGAAAATAAAAAATCAACGACTCTTGAAGGACGGGAGAAAGAGGCAAACTGAATTTTGGCGAGGAAATTAACCCCTCCCTCTCCGTCTTGCTGCGGAGTCTTCGAATGGAGCGAGTTGTACTAACTTCGTCTTCGATCTTAACAGCTATTTTACACCATCCGCCAAGCTGTCATCCGCTCGCGGTACCATCCACCCACTTTGACCCCCATTTAGACGCCACTGCGCCTCTACTTTTCCTACGTATCTGTGCTGGGTACGCGCTACCGATTAATGGACCGAATCCTCATTGTCTGCTAGGGTTCTGAAGTAGCCCGAGCAGCACTCCGAATGTCAATTCTGCACAATACTCATACACGCGATTTTAATTACCTCTTAATTAGGCGTTTCGGAGCCCACAGTGCTCGCGTACGAGAATAACATCGATACGTAGCTGCGTCTGTCTTGAGAATGAAATAATAGTTCAGGGTCAAATTGAGCATAGTAATTGAGTTATAACGACCTATACGAACCATTAAAAGTATTTTTTTTTTCCTCTCTTTGATATTACAATTGTGCATTATTGACGATAATATCGCGTTTATGCTCCTGCGTTGTGGGAACGCAACGCAACCCAAAGAAACGCGAACAGAACCGAGTCCGTGAAACGAAAGCGCACAGATTAAGTTTTAATCGTCGAGAAAATCCGAGTCAACTCGAGTATTTCGGCATCGAGCGATTATCTGGTACCGCGAATAAGGCGTAATTTTTTCGGTTTGTTTTAGTTTTTTGGTAACTTTTAACTTTGTACACGTTTTTTCTGTTCTTGTTACGGCAAACGGTCGAATTTTTCCCACACACACTAGAATGTGGAGATAGTATGTTTTGAAATTCGAAATTGATATAGTTTTTGTTTGATCAAAGTTGGCAGCGGGTAGGCGATCGACTACCGAGATAAGTCGAGGAAACAAATAAACTGATCCGAATTTGATCCGAACAGTTATGTAAGTACATTGTACTCAGAATTTAGTTTACAAAATGAATTCAGGACTCTAGACCAGATCCTAGTTGAACACACCATGAATCTTCTTTTATGTAAAGGTGTTAACACACCTGCAACTGAGACCCTCGGAATTATTTTATATATGTAGATATGAGCCCATTATCTGAAGGCCCACTACAAGCTCTAGGGAGAACTTCATAGTGCCTCTCTTCCTTCAGTTTTTTTCCTTCCCGGTACCTCTTCAATATTTAAAGTACGATAATCTTCACATTAGCTTGCTCCTGCTTTTTTTAGGGAACATAATCAACCTGCTTTTCTAAAAGATTCTAGCTAGGATAATAAGAGAATATAAAATAAAATGAAAGGAAGAAAAAAAGAATGGGAGAAGAACAATTCGGATTCAGAAATGGTAGAGGAACTATAAGGAAGCAATTTCATATTTGAGGCTTTATAAGAAAAAAGATTATATAAGGATCAAAAGGCTCAAATACAAATAGTGAATGAAGTGAGAGAAGCTAAAATTCGAAAAGGAGTGAGACAAGTTTGCTGTTTGTCATCAGTACGTGCTGTTTCATTATTTAATTGAAAAAATGAATAAAAGTAAATCAGGTGTGATAATACAAAGGGAGACGGTTAGACAAGGTTTGCTGAATGACATTGCAATAGTGGAAAGAAGTTGAGAAGAACTAAAGAAAACATTGAAAAAGTTGGATAAAAAATTGTAAATAAAATACAAAAAGAAGATGAACGAAAATAAAACAAAAGTGATTGGAGTCAATAAAAAATCCAATAAATATGGAAACAGGAGGTGCAAAAATAGAGGAGGTAAAGGAGTTTACATACCTAGGTAGTCTGATAACGCAAGATAGAAGAAGTAAAACAAGAATAAAGAGTAGAATGGAATAAGCTAAGAGAGCTTTTTTTCAAAAAGGAGACATATACAGGGCAAATATAGATTTAAAAGTAAGACTGAGATTTCTTCAACCATAGCATTGTATGGATGTAAGACCTGGACAGCAGGAAAACAAGAAAGAAAAATAAGCTTTTGAAATGTGGTGCTATCGGAGAATGTTGAAAATCAAATGAACAGAAAAGATCGTCAGGAAAGAGGAAATATTAAGGCAAATAGGAAGGAAAAGGGAAAATCGTAAAGAGTTAAAATGATAGGTCATAAGCTACGACATTCAGGGATATTGTTATTACTGCGAGAGGGAGTGGTTGAGGGAACGAACTGGAAAGGAAGGCAAAGAATAGACTACGAGGATACAAAGTGTAAATCCTTCTCAGAAATGAAAAGATCAACGCAGGAGAGAAAAAAGTGGACAGACGCAACCAACTAGTCGAGAGACTAATAAATATAACAACAACTGTCGTTTAGTGTTCGGAGTTCAGTACCCAGAAGCCTCTCGATTTTCTTGAGGGGTCCCAGGATTCCCATTCAAATTCAGAATTCGGTTGTCATTTTCATTCGTTGGGAGGAAAGAAACTCCGTTACTGAGTTTTAGTTTCCTTCGCTGATTTCACATTTTTTCGATTTTTTAAAATCTTTTTGCCAGTAAATATAGAGTTTATCAAAAATTGTTCCTGGCTCATGTTCACTTCGGGAGAAGCTTCATTTAGAGCGTTCAAAATTACCTTTTCACTTAGTGGAGCGTATGGCGATGCACGAATGTCAAAGTGGCTCCCCAGACACCGCACCTTTGGCCCCAGAAACTACTCTACCGAGTATCGCATCACTGACTAGAGGGACGCATTAAGGCTGGCCCTAGCCCCCTTTTCGCTTCTCCGTTTCGAATTCGCGCTGTCCTGCCAGGACCAATATAGGACACCCTACTGACCGAAGCAACACTCACCCAGTATTAACCTGGAATGCGGGTGCACCACAGACGTACGCACTACCTTCCTTCACCTCTCACCTCCTCATCTTGGTACGTGTGGCGACGCAGGAAGGTAGTGACGGCGGAGTAAACCCTGCAGGGGGGTCCGCAGCAGCTGCAGCAGCTCTCGGATGGTACAGAGTCGTTGTGTCCGATGTGGGCCAGCTTTATCCTGGGCCCCCTGCCTCGACCACTCTGCATCTTCTTCTTCATGATGGCCGAGACAGAGGCCGACACCCGGTTCCATCTGCTTCCACTCTTCCGTATTTCCGAAACCAAGGTGTCCGACGCGAGACCGTCGATCACGCCGTCGTTATCGCTCGTATTCTTACCGCGATCGATCGTTGTTGCCGTCCCATGCCTTTCCTGCTCCCAAGCCTCACACTCGAACGGGGTGTTTCAGGGGTCATCTTCCACGCCGGGAACACAGTACGCACACACGGGCTCGGTACTATCGCCATCCGCGGCCGCTCAGGACTTGGGTCAGGTGGAAGTTCAGTCCCCCACGGGACCTGCCTGCCCACATATCGAGGTCGCGTATTAGTCTCGGGTCAAAATGACCCTTCACAATTGTTCACACTATGTGAAAATGAACGGCAGACATGAGAGAAGTCATTGAATTTTTGACATACGTGCTTAATGTTACGAAACTCTCCAACTACCCACGAATCCATTTTTCTGCCATCCCCCCCCCCCTCTGCCTAACCCTAAATTTTCTCCTCGCGTTCAACTTGATGTTCTGCGTTTTATCAAAAGTGCATGCACCTACTGACTTTATAGCACTAGAACTTTTAAGACTTCTATTAGCTCTTAAAATGGAACCAAAATACCGTCTACGGGCTCATAACAAGGGGGGGGGGGTAAATGGTCGCACTTGGAGGGGTTCACAAGCAACTCGGAGATGATGAATGAAATAGATTTTCCACCTAATTTTCTTCCCGTTCGCCTGGGAAGCGGTTTAATGGCATTTCCTTCCAACTGAAGTCAATAGTCAACCCTTTGGATGGAAGGGGGGGTGCTAAAACGTCTTTCGTTTTCCTTCGGTACCCCATAGCAACGGTGTTTTTAAAGAAAAAAAAGAAAAAAGAGAGCTCATGACTTTCCGTAATCTAACTCGAAGCCGACTTGAAAATATTTCACAGGTGTACCTACACCAATCTGCAATGTCGAATTTTTCTTAACTTCACGGGTCAATAGCTCAAAATTCTGGCTAAAAAGTCACTGAAAATAAAACTGATCGAGATACTGAAAATTCCAAAAGCTGAAGATGTATCATCTTAGGTCGAAGTGTTAATAATGGAAATTGAGAGGAAGACTGAGATTTCTTCAAACGTATGTTTGGAGTATATAACATTGTAAGAATGTGAAATCTGGGCAATAGGAACACAAGAAAGAACAAAGATGTCTATTCTTACTCTGTTTAAATTCAATCAGACTCGCGCAGTGGCGTCGGAATGGGGAAAGAGTTACAGGGGTACACTGGACCCCATCCCACCATCACAAAAATTCAGAGTGGTATGAAGTATCATTTACACCTCTAAGAAAATGAAAATATAATTCATAACAATTCAACAAATTAATAAAGGCGCAAAGAGACATTTCAGAGACACGATTTGCGAAGTTTTTGGCTTGGTAACTCAGTTTTTACAGATCAGAACTTTTTTAGCTTGTTGACTAACATTTTGAATTTTTGTATCTCCCTAAAAAGAAAACTTCTTCGGACAGCACTGGACTCGTGTTTGGACCCATTTTGACTCCAGTAAGTCATCCAGAATGCTTCACACGTTTATTTAAGCAACTTATTACAACTTCCAAGACTTATTCTGGTTCCATATAATAACTTAGTCAGCGTCATATTGTAATCTTCAGTTTGTTTTTCCTTTTTCTGTAACTTTTTATTCCTCTTCCATTTGTTATCACCCCCCCCCCCTAACTTGAATCCTGGGTACGGCCTTGCTCTATATGTTTCATGTTTGTGTCTGTACCTTACGTCTGAAGACATAAGTGATATCAAGATATTATACCTAAACGCATATTAAGGTACAAAAGGCATAAGAAACATAATAAAGATACACAATAAAAACAGGCAATCTCTATTTCCACCTTCATCTGACTTTTTTCGACTCTGAAAGAAGTTTTCTTAAGTTTTGTAGATGGAAGAAGAGGGAGGCATTTGGCACAGTAATTTTCATAAAACGTAGAGAAACTAGTCTTATTCAAAGGCGACGACCTGTTATCGATTAAGTCAATGTGAATGCAATTTCATTTGTCAACTGTTGATAATTTTTCTCAAGTAAAAGTCCACTACATTTAGGTATACACTTGATCTCGGTGTTATCGTTTAGATTACGGAATAATTCTACGAACAGTTATTTGCTCTAAATTAAACACCGTTTATTTTAGTTTATTAGGTAATAATATACTGTTATTCAAGGGTTCTCAACCTTTTTAACTCGCAAACTACTTTGCATAATTAGCGTCAAATATTTGACGACTCGTCAAAAAATAAATAAAAATGTGAAGCATCAAGAAGTGGTCTGTCACTATTATTGTTCACTATCTGTTTGGAAAAAATTTTCAACTCCATAGAAAACTCTGAGAATTTGGGAATCAATGTTTGATGGAGCATATATAGCGATGCACGCATGCCAAAGTGGCTCCCCAGACACCGCACCCCTGGCCTCGGAAACTACCCTTTAGAGTATTGCGTCAGTGACCAGATAGACGCATTGAGGCTAGCCCGAGCCCTCATTGCGCCTCTCCACTTCGGATTCGCGCTGTCCTGCCAGGGCCACCATGAGATACCTACTGACCGAGGCAACGCTCACCCTGCATTCACGTGGAATTTGAGTGCACCACAGGCGGACGCGCTTCCTTCCTTCACCCCTTACCTCCACGTCTTGGTACGTGTGACGATGCAGGAAGATGGTGACGGCGAGGTGAGCTTTGCCGGGGGGAGTGGGGTATTTAGGAATCAAATTTAATGGCAAAAGAATATGGAATATAAGATATGATGATGATGGTGCTGCGTTAAATCTACAAAATGTCAAACAAGGACAAAATTTTGGTATAAGAATAAATCTTGAGAAAACAAGATAGATGGTTGTAAAGAGAAGCCCAAACCAAAGTGGCAGTCTAGTCGTAGATAGAAAACAAATTGAAAAAGTTACCAAATTCAGATATCCTGAGTCTGTGATAAGCTCAAATTTGGACTGTGGTGGAGGAATTTAAATTACACATGGAATCACCAAAGATACTTTCGGCTGATCGAAAAACATTCTCATACGCAAAAATACACTCCTCTTTTTACGAATAAAGGCTATTTAATTTTATGCCTTACTAGTACTGTTGTATGGGGTGGAGACATAGGCCATTAAGCAGATATCAATGAATAGACTAGAAACAACAGAAATGTGGCTACTCCGAAGACTAATGCGAATATCTTGGTTCGATAAAATAAGCAATACTAAAGTACTGCGTAGAGCTGGGGTCACCAGGGAACTGCAGAAAACAATACTGCATACTGGGGCATATCTTGAGAAAAGAGGAATATGAACTACTTAAGACTCATATACTGAAAGGCAAAATTGAAAGAAGAAGGCCCCGAAGATAGAAGAAAACCATCCTGGATCCAGACTTTCAAGAGCTAGGGTGGCATTAGACAAATTGTTATATCCAGAAATGCAAGAGATCGCGAACTGTGAGCAGTCTAAGTCCTGTTTAGAGTATGGCATCAAGAAGAAGAAGCTTCACTCATGCCAAAATATTCAGTGTTTTCAAGGTATATCAGTCAACTAAAAACAGCACTTCAGATACAGTAAGACTGTTTGGATACGACAGTCTTAATCTTCGAGAATTTTTCGCTTGAATTCCTCCCTACTTGAAGTGTCTCTTCATGCATACCACTTTAACCAGCACATCGAGTGCCTCCATCCGGGCGGCTGTTAGGCTGTTCAACAGTTCGACTTCAATTCGACTCAATTCGACGCAAAAAAACGAACAAAGAGCGCAGTTCAGTTGGTCGTGTGCCTCCAGTAAACAGGAACACAGTGTCACGGTTATTTTTCGTTTTATTAAACCGACGAGAAAAATGACATTAACCGAGTGGGACCCGAGCCATGAATATTACGCGAGTTGCGACTTTACGTAATCGCGGTTCATCTATGACTATACGTGTTTACATACACTTATTGGCGGGAAAATTTCTTTTCAAATTCTATTCAACTACATAGTTAGTTTGTCGGTATAACTCGAGCGCATGCGTAGACCTGTACAAACAAGCCAAATTTTTTGTAACATATACGAGTGACTTGTATTTACATGCACACAGTACCATCGGTTACGCGCTTATCAGTTAAATAATTTTGTATTTGAAAAACACACGCCAAATTCGAGGCGACAAAATTCGTTGTTGTTGTTGTTTTTTTCGCGTATCATCCGCGACCACCATTTTGGCCGCCGACCAGAGAGCCGCCAGTTATTTATAGAATCGACGAGTGAGTGATTATACAAGTTGATTTTTTGTTATTATATACTCTGAACGTAATTATCGGAAATTAAGAAAAAAGGTAACCATAGGGGACTTGACAATTTGATGGGCGTTGAAAATAAGGCTTCGCAGTGTCAATAAATCGGTCGTGTCGAGTAACCGTCGTCTGCTCCTTCATTATTTTACGCATACACGGAGCTGAATATCTTTGCTGACTAGAAAAGTAAATATAGTTTAGCAGTTCGTTTTTCTTTTTTTTTTTTTTTTTTTTTTTTCTTCCTTGATTTTAATCGAACAAATAAATAATAACGTACAAATCTCGTCATTTTACGACGACCCGTAACCGTGATCGGGGATTCATTATCTGTGTGTGGAGGGCCTTGCGTGCAATAAACTCACATTTAGTGTATTTAGGACATTAGGACACCTCACGGCGGGTAAGTCAAGTGGCATATTGTTCTGACGGGTTAAGCAGTTTACCGTGTGTAAAGAAGTACCGATATAGAAAAATATTTACATAACGCGTTGATTTTCAATCATTGCGTGAAACTTGTCACGGTGAAAAATGGAAGAGGCAGGGGATTTCGCAGACAAACGGATAACTTGATTAATCCGAGTGAAAACAGAATTAATGCCGGTAGACTATACACGATAAGCTTCCTTTATACGACTGTTTATCAATCGGCACTCCAAAAAGGCACTAATTGTGGATGTCCGACAATTAGTACACACGAAAAAATAAGATAATCCGTAGGTTTGTAGGTGGAAAATGGGACTCCATCTTTTTCAGACAGACTCATCAGATTTAAGGCTCCAGAAGATCTTTCTAAGAATCGTCCACACAAGTTACAGACACTTCAAGACTCATCCAGACAAGAGACGTCTGCGGATTAACACAAGATCATTCCTCGTTTGATTGAGACTTCCAAACTTCCCAGTGACGAAGTCAAGGGGGATCGAGGGGGTCTGGACTCCTTTGCGACTTCGTTAAGTAGTGGTTTTTCCAACTTTAGCACCCCTTTAAAACCCTCCCGCTTTGGTCAAGACCAGATCCCCCTCGAACACTAGGCTGATTACGCCACTGAAACTTCAAGATTAAAAGTTTTCATACACATTTAAACACTAAAATAGGGCTGTAAGGGTCTTAAAAAACATTTCTCGAGTTCTAACTATTTTATAGAAAGCCTTAAAAAGTCTGAAACAAGACTAAAAGAACCTCAAATAAGACCGAAAGAGCCTTCAAGATAGTTTAAAACATGTTTGAAGTCTTGAATAAGTCAGGGCCGCCGAGAAGGGGGGGAGGGTACTTTTTCCCCGGGCCCGGTTTTTTTTAGGGGGCCCGCAGAGTCACAGACATCATAATTATCAAATAGACAATATGCCACATAATTTCGGTGTACGCCCGCAGATTTTTCCCCCGGGCTCGGTGTGGCTTTTGGCGGCCCTGGAAGAAGGAAACAGATCTCAAGTAACTTAACGATACCCTAGCAAATCTAAAAGAAGTTCCAAAGTCTCAGCAATCATAGAATTTCGTTCCAAGTCAACGGCTTTCGAGCATGTGTTTCCCAAACAGCAATCTTTCGCATAGATGCAGAAAATAAAATTAACTTAGTGATTTTGTCTTCTGTTTTTCTTATCATCAGTAGTCCTCGCTCCTCCATGAATGCATGTCCTCCGCCTCTCGGATCAATCGCGGCAGCCTACGGTAGGACCTTTCCTCCATGATCGATCCACCTCATTGGCGATCTTCCTCGGAATCGCTTCCCCACCACTTTGCCTTGAACAACTATTTTCTCCAGGTTTTCACCCGGTCTCCTCGTTATACGTCCAAAAAATTTGAGGATACCGACTGTAGCAAATGGACGAAAGGCGCTGGTGGATATTCAACGCTCTGAGTATGGACGTGTTTGTCTTTTTGGCTATCCAAGGTATCGGCAACATTCTACGATATACCCACATTTCAAAGGTGTCAGTTCTTTTACGGTCATCTGCCTTGGTTGTCCAGGTTTCGCAGCCTTACAGGAACACTGGAAAAACGAGCCTAGTTGCTATCCTTAGTTTGGTGGCTATGGTTAACCCTCCGCCCTTCCATAGTGGTGCTAATCTTGTCGCCGCTTCTCGAGCTATGACAGTTCTTCTTCTTCTTATTTCGGTGCTGCTCCCTCCACTTCTATCTATCAACGATCCCAGGTATACAAATCGATCTACCTTCTCGAATTTTTCCAACTCGCTTGATGGTCGCAAGGTCTCCGCCCGGTCCATTACCATGACCTTCGTTGTATTTCTACTAAGCAATGGGGTGGAACAAATAAATATCTTTTGAATTTGAACGACGAAGCCTACCAGAAAGTTGCAACTTTTCATCAGAAAATTTTAATCAGAGTTTTTGAAGTTTGAACCAGTTCCACTTTTGAGTAACATATATATTATTTTTCCAAACATTTTCGGGTGTTATCTCATCATTATTGACTCAGCTACTGAAGCAAAAGCCAGTCTGAACACTTTATATTACATGAGGTAGTACTGTATGGTGATATGGTAAAATATCTTGTTCTGATTGGTTGTTGGTAAAGATCCCCAAAGATGAACATACATTTTGGTATACTAAGAAGGACACTGCTGAAAACTGCAATAGAAGATTTCCTGATTAACGTCTTAAAAATCCCTTACTCACTCCCAACACTAAAATTTTCGTGTGGTTGAAGTCCTCAAAATTGGTTTTTACCAAACATTTCGCAAACTATCACAGATACCGAAAAAAGTCAAATCAAAAATTGTTATACGCTGGATGTTCTATAAAAATAGTCGTATGCATGTTTTATATCGGTGCTCCACTCTTCGCAAGTCGAGGTTGAGATTGACTAGTTTCTAGACTACATTTTCACGTAAGCCTTATAGGAGGTCATTTTTAGCTTATTTTCTCACCTTAAATATGAACTCATTTTCACTGGCGTTACTTCCCCGCCCTTCTAGTTCATCCCTGAGATTTTTTAATGGGAGCAAGTCATTTTTAGCTTATTCTCTCACACCTTAAATACGAACCCATTTTCACTGGCGTTGCTTCCCCGCCCTTCTAGCTTCCTATCTCTACGATTCTTATCTTCCGTCTCCTCTCTCGGGAACTGCCAATGATAATTTCGCATTTCTAGTACTTTACAGACTACAAAACTGACTTCTGAAATTTTTTGAACTTTGGGAAAACGAAACTGGAAATTGAGGCACCGTTCGTGACACATTCGAGGTCGTTGAATTCAACTTGTATTGTCTTCAGCCTTAGTTCAAAATCGAGGGCAACACGGAGAGAGGGCGAGGGTCAAAATGAGATGGAATGTAATATGTATATTTACCCTTAAATGTTTAAGGTCACTGAATTCATTCCCGATATCTTCATCGGTACTTCAAAGAAACTGGGGTCACAGAAATGGGGAAGGGGCTAAAAAATAATTAGTCATAAATGCAGCGAAGATAAAGTACCCTTAGGTTTGCAAGATCGTCCAATTAGTTTTCGATATTTTCATCCGTAATGCAAAACTCGAGGTGAAAGGGGCTGAAAATGAAATATTCCAAAATGCAGTAAGGATATCTATTCTTGAATTTTCAGAATCGCCGAATTCATTTTCAATGATATTCTCACTCGCACCTCAAAACTGGAATCGCAAAGGGAAGCAACTGGAAAATGAACTTGTTTAGGAATGCAAGACAAATATCAAATAATAGGTTTCAAGGTTGATAAATTCATTTTTGATATTGATTGGACCCTTGCTGTGAAATTGCGACACCTGGAGGGGGGCATAAAGAAGTAAAATAAAATATATAGGTTCACGTATTATACTCTGAATTTTCAGCTCCTCCCATTTCGAGTACTGTTTTAAGTAGACTTCTGTTTTCCTCTCCTTCATTTTCCATGCGAGAAATTTCACAGAAAATCGGACCAGCCATTTTTTGACTTTGTAATTTTTGTTTTACTTTAAAATTTTTTTTCATGTGATGTGAGCATCCGTTGGTCTACCCCTCCAGAACATTTTTTTTCTGTTAGTCGCAGTGACGATGACGTACATACCTATGGTAGTTTTTAAGAAAATGTGCTAATACTTTGAACTTTACATATTTGAATTTGAAATTTCAAAAACGATTATAATGAGAATGGAATGTACTTGACCATGTCGTAGGAGTTGATTAAGAGCGTATCAATTTGAATTTTTTGTACATAAAATGTTTGGTTTTTTTATATATGCCTCCTTCAAAAATTTTTGGGGAAAAATACAGATTTCTAATTTAATTCTGAGACGAACTAATTTCTTAATTTATGGATACTTGATAAGGTCGCTCAGAATAATACATAGCTGAACTAAGGTCCCAAGCGGAAAAAACTGAACTTAACTTTTGGGGAATATTGAGAGTAGTCCTTTAATCAGTTTATCGTACCTACACCGAACCCCCATCTAGTCTGAAAAATATCTGGAGTGGCTTAATTTCAAAAAGTATTTCGCATGTAATGGAAAAATTTTCAAGCAATACTTATTAGGTTATCAGATATTTGAACTCAATTTTTATGATTTTGCTTGTAATAGTCAAGTGCATCGGCGAGGATACATAGTACCCAAAAACCTATATTGTCCCGTTTTCCGGCCTTAACTCTGCTCCTAGATGAAAATGAGTACTCAAGTAACAGCTCATTTTGTTGGACTTTTAGTAGCAACAATAAACAGACCAATATTTTAAATTTCGATATTTTTTTGCATGTTTCATGATGAAAGAAATTTTGGAGGTCAAAAAATATTTTGTCTGGTTATTGTTTACCACTAAAACTCCAACAAAATAAGCTGCACACATTTTCACCCAGTAGCAAAATTAAAGCTGGAAAACTCCCTAATTCCTCATCGATGGGCCAAAATATTAGGAAAAAATTCATAAGAACCAAATTCACAGATGGTTAACATCACCTGAAGAAAGTTTGAAGCGAAACAAGAAATACGAATACAAAGTTAAAAAGGGTTTTTTCCGATTTCTTGTGGAATGTCCCATGTTTCCTTATAATTGTCATAATAACGAAAGACCCGTTTGATGCTCTCGAAGAGGGGGGCTTCGGATGGATTGAAAATTTTAGGGCTATGTATGATGGTTAGCCGATGTAATTATATTAATTTTCAATTTCCCTCCGTCTCAGATACTCGCTGAACTGGACTACTTTGTTCGCTTTCCATATCATTTTCCACATTCTCTCGGCATCAAAAATAACACCTTTGGTGTTTAAATATTTGTCTGTCTGTTGGAATAGACAAGCTCCCCTCCAGGAAGGTATGTAATTATGATTAAGGGGTTTTGTAGCTCCATTCTCTTCATTCGGGTCGACTTCCTTAATGGCGCACATGCACACCTTGATTATGATAAAGAGGCTGCTCTCGGCTTGGTGTTTCTCGAAGTGGTGTTTTAAGACTTCTGAGTGATATCAGACACTGAAATACTATAGAGTTCGTGAACTCTTGCCTCTCGGATTAGTTTTGCTGTATAACGCTCTAGCTTTTGTTTGATGTCGGTTCTCAGAAAATAGAGACACGAATCGTGAGTACTTACATCATCAAGTCTCGAATGTCATCTCATCATCTCATCAAGCAAAACCATTCCATCTGTCACATTTTTCGAGCTGCTCTACGCTCTGCTTTGAATTCACCATCGCGTGGCAGACGTTTCAAGAACCGCGTGCCAGTTTATACTCGGAGAGCACACGGCCATGCCTGATTACACACACACCTCTGGTGCTCGTTACCGCACCGGGTACATAAATTACATAGTTAAACATTTTTGTACAATTTTCTAAAACGGTTCCTACCGATCGATGTACGGCGCGAAGTCGAAAATACTAGCTGAATATTCATTTATGATAAATGAAGTTTCGCGTGTTCCATAGACTTTCACTGATCAAAGGAAAGAAAAAATCTTTTCCGCAGCCGCCCCCCGTTCAATGGAGCGCACAAATCACGAATTATTCATTTCTGGAACACGCGAATAACAATAAAAATTAATGCAAAAAGCATGCACGGTCGTTAGATTTGTACCTACTATTCTTTTCGAATAATTCTAGTTCAGTCGTGTCCTCGTCCACCATGTTTCGTATCCCGACCAAACGAAAAACGAACTCACAGTAATCGAAGTTGTTGACCTTGAAAATGTCATCTATCAGATAAGGGCTCTTTTCTAATTTTGCTCTCAACCCGAGCCTTGGAATCCGCCCTTTCGAGCATTACCTCAGAGACGTCGGAGAGGCTGTTAGGGCTGTCTTAGCCCTCTTCACTTCTTGCCGAAAAGCCAGCCCAGGTCAAAACGTAGCGAGTTGCTACGTGGGCTCGAACCCGGGATCTCCGGATTCCGAGACCAGCGCGCTATCCACTCGGCCAACCAGACGCCAACTATCAGATAAGGGCTGTACAAATTAGCAAATGTTACATGCATAGCTCCAAGAAAAGCTCGTCCCTCTACTCCACTATCCAAGAAAGAAGCTCAAATGTTGAATGATGTCTTGTGGAAATAACAAAAGGTTCCAAGAATAGGATCGGAACTGAAGGAAAGGAATACAGGGGCACATTGTACCCCCCCCCCCCTAAAAAAATGGAAAAACAAAACGTACCTCGACAGATTTTCGAGATATTTTGCCTGTTAACTCAGCCTTCACAGACAAGAACTTTTTTTTAAACTTTTCGACTCAAATTTTTGTACCTCCTCAACGAAAAACCTTCCGACGCCATTGGTTCCGCCGGAAACGTACCAAAGGGTTTTTCTGGGGGGGGGGGGAATTGTGAAAGTCCCAACTGACTCAACTCAAAATTCTCACGTATCAAAGCAAAAGAAGAAAAACATTTTGCCTGTTGGGTTTTCCATCCTTCTCAACTCAATTCCCAGGCATCAAAGCAAAAAAAAAAAATTTGTTGGATTTTTTCAACCCGCCTGCCTGAAATGGTAAACTTTCCCAACTGCTGAGTATAAAATTCCTACAGAGAGGGGGGTATAAGTTATTCACCTGCCCCCTCCCCCATCGGTACGTCCCTGGGTTCCGCAAAAGGAAAAATTCTCTCGTAAGTAGGCCCGTGTCATGGGGGCAGATAGCACTGCCTCTCCCGAGATTCGGCTAGCCCACTAGAGAAAAATAAAATTCAACACTACCTTATCTCCATGCGGAAATCTGTTTCTTCATAAATTTGGTTTGCTTCCTCAGGGTATATGAGGTCTGATTGTGGTCCAGCTCAAAAATCCGACAAAATTCACTGTCCAAGGGTTCTAAGATCAGGTACTCAATTAATAGTAGATACGAATATACCGACAAGGCAATTGGGGCAATTGCTTCTCCCATAGAGGAAATCTGGAATTACAAAGGCTTCAAAAATGACCAAACGTACTAGAGTCTTAAGCAGTTTTAAGATTTGGAAATATTTTAAACAATTATGGAGTTCCGAAAGTTGTAAATACGTTTTAAAGCGTCTCAAGGAATTCTAAGGAGTCTTAAAAAGTCATGATCAAGTCTGAAAGAGTCTTGAGCACTTCTGAATAAGTCATAAAGAGTCCTAGATAGCCTTAGCGAATCTTGAAAAAACCTGGAAGCGTCGTAAAAAGTGCCCACGCGTCTTCAACATCCATGGGAGAATCTTTACAAGTTTTTATCGAGTCGAGTAGAGTCGCATAATGTCTTAATCGGGTCTCGAACAGTTATAGTGTGTCGTAAACAATTCCTAGCCGAATCTTAAGAAAGTTTAGAAGACTTTTGAATAAGTATGAATGCATCCAGTGGCGCAGCCAAGGGGGCGAATGCCCCAAGGCACCTGAAAATTCAATGTAAAATATGTAGAAATGAGCAATTCTTTACCTTTAAAACACGTTTTTTCGAAAAATTTTCGCTCGAGCAGTAATTTTATCTACATTTTTATAAAATAGTCCTCAAATATCGGCAATTTAAAAAAAATACCTCAATTTTCGACTTTTTCTTCCTTGAAAATTTTACTTTGCCCTCCTCTTGGGAAAATCCTGGCTACCCCACTGAATGCATCCTAGTTTTAAGAATCAATCTTTCAAGGTTTGAAAAACTTGAAAGGTTCTAAAGAATTTCGACAATGTCTTCAAAAGCCATAATCAAATATGGAAGTCATAATGACTCGTAAACGAATTCAGAATAGATTTAGCGAGTTTCAAATACGTCTGTGGGAGAGTTGAACGATTCGTCCATTTTAGTATTGAAGATTGCCGAGTTCTAGCTAATCTTCAAAACCTCCTCCCGCCCTTCTCGAAAGAAAACATTGGATAATATAATGATAAACATTAAAAATTATCCCATACAGTTTTAGGGCAGTAACCGGGCTCCTGTACGAGTGAAAAGGGGAGAGGACGCAACCAAATTTTAGAAGGAAGAAATCACAGCAATAGGAGGGGTGACAATGTATTTTCCAGCGAGGGAAAAGAATCTGTAAATTTTCTCTTTTACTACAGGGAGCGTGAACAAAGTTGCCAGGAGGTAGTGCTCCCTTTTGCGCCTCCGTGGTAAAGGTCCTATCCATTTGAGAATCAGTGAGTTGAGTAGTATCAGATCCTAGCAAACTGAATTGCACTTCCCACGATTGCTTCCTGAATCCGCCACTGATTAATAGAACAAAATGTGTTTCAGAATGTTGCAGTCATCCGGTAATCGAACCATCAGCATCACCGAGAAAAGTGCATCATACGCCCATCGCATAAAACCAGAACAAATTTCAACGCTGGAGCAGGAATTCGCAAAAGCAAAAACCTTACACAACACAGACTTGGAATTACTAGCGGCTGAAATGGGGCTGGATGAGAAGGACGTGCAAGTGAGTCACAATTCAGAGATTTTTGGTGCCGAGGCAGCAGAAGTGAGCCACTTTCTGGTGCTACCTGATCATAAGGCTCACCGGTATAGGTATAGATCGTACAAAATTCATCTTAGAACCACAAAATGTCAAATTACCCGTCTGCAAAAATGCGGCAAAAAAATGGCATCGACAAAAGTTGCTAATTCTGGCATTAAAAAGTATTTAAGTGGCAATTCTTTTTTTTTTTCAATTTTTTTTTTTTTTTTTTTTCCCCCCAAAATTTTTTTTAAATTAAAATTTTTTTTAAAATTTTTAAAAAAAATTTTTTTTCCCCCAAAAAAAATTTTTCAATTTTTTTAAAAAAAAAAAAAAAAAAATAAAACCCCCCCCAAAAAAATTTTTTTTTTTTTTTTTTTTTTTTTCCCCCAAAACTTTTTTTTTCCTTTTTTTTTTTTTTTTTTTAAAATTTTTTTTTTTTTTTTTTTTTTTTTTTTTTTTTTTTTTTTTTTTTTTAAAAAAATTTTTTTTTTTAAATTTTTTTTTTTTTTTTTTTTCCCCTTTTTTTTTTTTTTTGGGGGGGGGGTTTTTTTTTTTTTTTTTGGGGGGGGGGGGGTTTTTTTTTTAAAAAAAAAAAATTTTCCCTTTTTTTTAAAGGGAAAAGGGGGGGGGGGAATTGTGAAAGTCCCAACTGACTCAACTCAAAATTCTCACGTATCAAAGCAAAAGAAGAAAAACATTTTGCCTGTTGGGTTTTCCATCCTTCTCAACTCAATTCCCAGGCATCAAAGTAAAAAAAAAAAATTTGTTGGATTTTTTCAACCCGCCTGCCTGAAATGGTAAACTTTCCCAACTGCTGTATAAAATTCCTACAGAGAGGGGGGTATAAGTTATTCACCTGCCCCCTCCCCCATCGGTACGTCCCTGGGTTCCGCAAAAGGAAAAATTCTCTCGTAAGTAGGCCCGTGTCATGGGGGCAGATAGCACTGCCTCTCCCGAGATTCGGCTAGCCCACTAGAGAAAAATAAAATTCAACACTACCTTATCTACATGCGGAAATCTGTTTCTTCATAAATTTGGTTTGCTTCCTCAGGGTATATGAGGTCTGATTGTGGTCCAGCTCAAAAATCCGACAAAATTCACTGTCCAAGGGTTCTAAGATCAGGTACTCAATTAATAGTAGATACGAATATACCGACAAGGCAATTGGGGCAATTGCTTCTCCCATAGAGGAAATCTGGAATTACAAAGGCTTCAAAAATGACCAAACGTACTAGAGTCTTAAGCAGTTTTAAGATTTGGAAATATTTTAAACAATTATGGAGTTCCGAAAGTTGTAAATACGTTTTAAAGCGTCTCAAGGAATTCTAAGGAGTCTTAAAAAGTCATGATCAAGTCTGAAAGAGTCTTGAGCACTTCTGAATAAGTCATAAAGAGTCCTAGATAGCCTTAGCGAATCTTGAAAAAACCTGGAAGCGTCGTAAAAAGTGCCCACGCGTCTTCAACATCCATGGGAGAATCTTTACAAGTTTTTATCGAGTCGAGTAGAGTCGCATAATGTCTTAATCGGGTCTCGAACAGTTATAGTGTGTCGTAAACAATTCCTAGCCGAATCTTAAGAAAGTTTAGAAGACTTTTGAATAAGTATGAATGCATCCAGTGGCGCAGCCAAGGGGGCGAATGCCCCAAGGCACCTGAAAATTCAATGTAAAATATGTAGAAATGAGCAATTCTTTACCTTTAAAACACGTTTTTTCGAAAAATTTTCGCTCGAGCAGTAATTTTATCTACATTTTTATAAAATAGTCCTCAAATATCGGCAATTTAAAAAAAATACCTCAATTTTCGACTTTTTCTTCCTTGAAAATTTTACTTTGCCCTCCTCTTGGGAAAATCCTGGCTACCCCACTGAATGCATCCTAGTTTTAAGAATCAATCTTTCAAGGTTTGAAAAACTTGAAAGGTTCTAAAGAATTTCGACAATGTCTTCAAAAGCCATAATCAAATATGGAAGTCATAATGACTCGTAAACGAATTCAGAATAGATTTAGCGAGTTTCAAATACGTCTGTGGGAGAGTTGAACGATTCGTCCATTTTAGTATTGAAGATTGCCGAGTTCTAGCTAATCTTCAAAACCTCCTCCCGCCCTTCTCGAAAGAAAACATTGGATAATATAATGATAAACATTAAAAATTATCCCATACAGTTTTAGGGCAGTAACCGGGCTCCTGTACGAGTGAAAAGGGGAGAGGACGCAACCAAATTTTAGAAGGAAGAAATCACAGCAATAGGAGGGGTGACAATGTATTTTCCAGCGAGGGAAAAGAATCTGTAAATTTTCTCTTTTACTACAGGGAGCGTGAACAAAGTTGCCAGGAGGTAGTGCTCCCTTTTGCGCCTCCGTGGTAAAGGTCCTATCCATTTGAGAATCAGTGAGTTGAGTAGTATCAGATCCTAGCAAACTGAATTGCACTTCCCACGATTGCTTCCTGAATCCGCCACTGATTAATAGAACAAAATGTGTTTCAGAATGTTGCAGTCATCCGGTAATCGAACCATCAGCATCACCGAGAAAAGTGCATCATACGCCCATCGCATAAAACCAGAACAAATTTCAACGCTGGAGCAGGAATTCGCAAAAGCAAAAACCTTACACAACACAGACTTGGAATTACTAGCGGCTGAAATGGGGCTGGATGAGAAGGACGTGCAAGTGAGTCACAATTCAGAGATTTTTGGTGCCGAGGCAGCAGAAGTGAGCCACTTTCTGGTGCTACCTGATCATAAGGCTCACCGGTATAGGTATAGATCGTACAAAATTCATCTTAGAACCACAAAATGTCAAATTACCCGTCTGCAAAAATGCGGCAAAAAAATGGCATCGACAAAAGTTGCTAATTCTGGCATTAAAAAGTATTTAAGCTGGCAATTCTTCGACCGCTTCGACTAATCAGAACACAGTACTACTAAGTTACCAAACAATTACCTGTTCAGGAAATTTTTTAATTGCCTGAGAGTCAATACTCTTCAGACGGGTAGGCACGAATTACCATTTCAAATACATTCTGAAATTGCAAGCGGAATTTTGAGCATAAATTGTTTAGGAAAGTCCCCTCCCCTCCAACCTAACTAACATTCTGAATATGTCAATCTCGTATCTCCAAAACTGATTTCTCTAGTGCAAACGGTGGAATTGAACTCATTTCCCTTAACGTCTTGAAACGACCTATTACAAAATACCCGTATGAAAATTAATTTTGGAGCATCTGATTTTAGTAGTCACAATTTCTTCGTATTTGCCTAGTAAATGTCAAACGAAAGGATAAGAATGACCATTTACAAGACTATATGTAAACATAGAGAATCCCGATTTATGAAGATTATCAAAAAAATTTCCCTAATCTCTCCCTCGCCCCTCTCCTCCACCCTTTCTAAAAAGACTGATTTTCGAATTGGAGGAAAATTAATATCAAAACGGGATTCTGCGACCCTAAAAACGTAAGAAATGATATCATAAGGGCCGTAATTCAGCAGCGGATGCATGTGGAGGGAGGAGGGGAATTTATCCGGACTCTCCTTCGGATTTCAAAACCAGGAATTAGGCACATTTGCTTGCGTAAAAATTTCATAAGATCTTTTTTCATGCTCAAAACGTGAAAAATCATATCAGAAAACCTTAAAATTTTTAAAAACCGCACTAATGGATTTTCTCTTAATTTCTTTGAACGCAAAATTTTGTTTTCTCCACACCTCTCCTCATTCCCGACTGAAATTCTAGATCCGCCACTTATCATTGGTAATTTGACATTTTAGCACTCCCTAATCAATAAGGACCCTAATTTTCAAATTTGAGATCAAACTAATACCAAAAGCGAATTCTCTGGTCCAAAAGGCGTATGAAAAAATGATTCTCCAGGGTGTGTACAGAAATTGGAAAGTAAAAATGGAAGTATACTCTTTCAGGACCCTTTTACAGGACTGAGCCAGCATATTTTCCATCTTTTTCCCGAGTGAGTGCAAATCTTTTTTTTTTGTTTGCAATTGTTTTATTCACTTTACATCTCCCTCCTTTTTGCACCCCCACTTCCCCCACCGTGTGAATTTAGATCCTGCGCTACACTTTTCAAGGAATCGCAAAAAATTTATTTTTTAGTATTTCTCGCAAAAATGAAGGACTTTCCAATTTTTTTTCAAATTCAGCACTTATTTTTAGGACTTTTAGGACCTACTTTCAACATTCAGGACTTTCCCGGACTTTTGGACTTTTCAGCACCTGTACACACACTGTTCTCATCATAACCCCTTTCCCTATTTCTTCCATTCCAATAAATGTTTCAATTTTCGATTTCGTGTCAGAATAATTTCAACTGCGAATTCAACGACACTACAAACATGAGAAACGATGCTCATATTGTAATTTATGAATGTTTATTTTAACCCTCCCACACCCTCGCCTCCTGAGGTCAAGAAAAAAAAAATCAGGTGCCGTACCCGTTGCCGGATGTCGGCGATCGCGGTTTCTGACACGTGACTTTCTTGGGCAGGGATAGTCGGAGTAGTTTGCCGTTGCTTTCCCCACTCTTCTAAGGTGCTTCTCCCCAATTTTCAACTTGCAGTTAAACCATATAATCTCGAAAGCGAATCAAGCGACCTTGTAAGCCCAGTAGTTCACGTTACAATTATATTTTTTAAATTAAAAGTTCCAAAATGTTCGTTCTTGAAAGTTTTCATAGGCTCTAACGCAATAGAGAAAATAATGCACGGCTCCAAAGGGGTGGCCGTGAGGGGAAGAAGTGATCTGAAATGAGCAGGTAAGAAAGTAGGAAACCACTCTGAGAGTATTTTCTTTTTTTCTCACGGAAATCGGTAACAAAATAAAAAAATCCAAATTCCAGTTTTCTGAGTTCACAGCCAGGGCCTGATTTAGGCACTTGCGGGCCCGGGGCCCAAATTGTGTGTGGGTCCCCAAAAAATTTTTTTTAGCAACATTGATCATCATTTTCACTATTATTATTATTATTATTATATTAATATCGTCATCATCGTCATTATTATTAGGTATTTTATACTGTACGTGAGCGTACGTAGCGCGCGCGTCTGTACAAGCATGTAATAAAAAATGTGCGGGCCCCCAATTTGTGCGGGCCCGGGGCCTCCTGGGCCCCCCTAAATCTGGCCCTGTTCACAGCACAATCGTTATTTGGACCCCCATTCCTGTTTTGGGATTCAAGTTGACACAGGTATCTACTATGTGGCACCAATCATTTTATCGATATTTTATGGAGAAAGATACCCAGAGCTTTATGGGTTCGCCCCTTTCAGGGATGAGGCCGGAGGGTATCTGGGTTTTCCTTGGCCAATTTGAAGACCACTTCAAGGACAATCCATTGCAAAACCTTTTGTACTATTTATTTCATTTTAAAATCCCAGTTTTCCTTTCTAATTGATTATTACTTACTGTAGAACTCAGTCTGGAGCGAATTGGCTATGTAAGTTATCAAGAAATCTCCCGGGTGGCCGGGGCAATGCGTATAAGAATTCAGCCCCTATATTCATGAGTTCCAGGTCGGAGGAAGGGAGGGGTAGTGAGGGGGGAGATACTGGAATGGAAACTAAAATAAAAAACGAGTCCGTGAAAAGCTCTTTTCCGATAGTTTTTTCGGTACTAATCCATCTCAGGAACTCATATAGTGAAATTCACACTTTTACAAGGCTACAGTTTTTACGAAATTTTACATGTAAGTTCATTCAAATTCTCCAGTGGAAACGCTTCGTTACTCGACCAGTCGCCTCGCTATCGAGCTACTTCTTTCTCGTTTTAACAAATCGCACATTTGAAAAGCCGATCATAAATTCTCAGTTAAGGAGCGTCACGTCACAGCCGTAATTACTATTTCCAATTAGTTTTCGAGACATTCCTCGATTCAAAATAGTTTATCTGTACGAGACGGTACCAAATTAGCGTCCGAGCCTTCATTTCCAACCAAGCCGACGAGAATCACAAAATTTTACAACCGCAACCCGCAGTTTCGGGTTTATACCCTACTACAGCCGAAAGATAAAATTTCGACTCGTTACTTTCTACACTGACTCGGGATTCTGAAAAGTAAACGTTTCCTGTCACTTTTTCACTCATTAAGGGCGAAGGCGAAGTCGCTGATCTCATTCCTACTGCACAAGCACGCGTCATAAAAATTCCATTCATCAGCTGACACGTCAAACCGCGCACTCAAATGTGAACAGAGTTGAACAGTGCACACACTAATCATTTCTATGTATGTTGTTTCGTATACTCGTCAATCAGCATCGTCCTACATCTGTTTCCGTCAATTCGTTTAGCAATTGAATTGACCCAGACCGTCGAAATCCTCCGGAGATTTCGACTACTACGAATTGAAACGTTTTCAAGAGAGCAACCAAGTGCAATAAATAGCCAGTCCCAACAGGCAAGCCGATATTAGCTAAAACGGTTGAACTTCGGATACGGCGTGAGGAGGTCCAAAACTGTCGAGTATCTTCATGGCGTATCACATTTCATGTCAACATGTTGAAACGAGAAAACATTGTTATCTCGGTTAAATGAAACGCAAACGCGTCTACACTTATTTACACACTTCATACTTGAAAAATGCCGGCTTCTTCGACTTCGACTGCGTACAAATTATCTCTAGATACATAATTGCCTCAAAAATACTCTTCGTGCTCCGTGTACCGTGTAATGTATCCGAGTATAATATGTAACCTTCTTCTGTTCCAGGCGTGGTACATCGACAGATTAGCAGCATGGCGCAGGGAACAAGGCTTATCAGACTGTTTCGGGCAATTATAATATCAATTACGTTTATCAAAGAAACACGCCAGACACGCTTCGTAATATTTAATCCGAGCTCCTGTTACAATATCCTAGGAATATCATTTTTACATAAGTTTTAATATGTATACAAATAAAGAAACCTGAGATTCAGCTTCGGCAGTCGGGAATAGAGCCTATGTTTGTTATGTACGAATACCAAACCACAGCGTTATTTGAGTAGCTATGATCGTTTCAGCAACTAGTACCATAGTGAGATTCAAAGTGCAGAGAGCGATTTGCATAGAATGTACCAAGGACGTGACAGTAGCGGTGCTCGATGAGTTTTATGGTTCCAACTAGCAGACTGGAGCTGCGCATTATAAGGCGATATTGTAAAATGCAAATACGGCCGATGGGTCCGAACTTGTATGTAACGGCTGAGGCATGACTAAGATCAACGGGCATTCCGAGCATGTCTGAACAGCGAACTGTCTCTCAAACTTTTCTGACATCGAATTTGTAGATCATTTCCTGAGTGTACGGTTTATTCGGATATACGATTGTGTCGGGGAAATTCGGCTGCGACAAAGATGAAACATAATTAGGCGGCTGTGTACAGCATTTCGATGAATGTTAGACGAGTTGAGCAAACAACATAATCGTTAGGCAATATTCCCGCTTATTCTTCGAAAGGATCGAAGAATGCCGCGTTATCTCGACGGGTAATTAAACACCCATTATTCCTCATCACGAGTCACCAAGCACCGACTTATTCGATAGTTATATTTGTACTTAATTGATGCTACGAAAAATCGACAGTGACGCTTATTTCTCGAAGACAGAGTCGCTGACACTGAATGAAGATTAGGTAATTATTCTCATTTCATGAGTATTGCGCAATCAAGGTTACACAGTATTTTTAGGCAATTTTTTTACCAGTTATACGAGTAAATCGAGTTTCATTTTTATTCTGTCGAAATCACTCACGTCCCCCTTTTTCAGCAGAACCCAACAAAGGAGGAGGGACTGAAATTCAATATTTCTGAATCGTATCAAAGCCCGGGTTGTAGACCTTTTATGATTGTACCACGGAATTCATAATTATTTTCTCACATCCATTCCATGACTTTCTTTGATATCTTTGCAATCTTCACGTCGTCTCTCAATGAATTCAACTAACATCGCGCTCTCCTTAGAAGAAACTGAGTCGAGGGTTAAGAAATACAATACTGGAAAAATTGAGGATAAAACTGGAAAATAATAACATTGCAATTAATATGACACGTCCAACGCGCAATCTTATCATTTTCTAATCGCACCTCAATTTTCTCGATAAGACCTGTTTTTTTTCCTCGAAAATACCGGACCAACATGCGGAGATTCCTTTCTTCCAAGAGGAAGCTCTAACTGAAATTCTCTTAGCGCTTTTTCCAAAGCGAGATTCATAAAATAAGAACGTATGTATAACTTTTTAATTCTGATCGCAATTCATTCATAACTTCCTTACATCCTTTTCTAATTTTACTCTCGACCCGAGCCCTGGAATCCGCCCTTTCGAGGATTACCTCAGAGACGTCGGGGAGTCTGTTAAGGCTGTCTTAGCCCTCTTCTCTGCTCGCCGGAAAACCGGCCTAGGTCGAAATATAGTTACTACGTGGGCTCGAACCCGGGACCTCCGGATTCCGAGACCAGCGCGCGCTATCCACTCGGTCAACCAGACCCCCCCCCCACCGGACCCTAACTTCTTCACATGCAGACGCCCTTTTGGAGCTTATAAAACTCATTCAGCCTTCGTTAAGATTCTTTCAAGATGCATTCAAATTCTACTAGGTCACGTTTGATCCCATTCCGACGTTAAGAAGACTCGTCAAGGTACATTGGGACTATTCTGAGACTTCTGAAGTTTACTCAGACCTTTCCATGTCTCACTCAGAATACGTTGAGATTCGTCACACTTATTAAGTCGGGTTCAAACGCGTTAGAACTGCCTTAGCACCTCTTCCAATGCTCAAAACTCATTCAGACTGTGATGACTCATTTGAACTCTGTTGAGACTGTGATTCGGAGAGATAGGAAGATTGTGACATTGGAAACCTCGTTTCACCGTATAGGTGAAGGCAAGTTCTTGGTATACCGAGAAACAAGAAAGAAACTTGTACATTGAGAGCCTTTTCCTTAAAACATCAACGTAAGTACAGAGAATCAGCTACACAGACAAAGGCGCTTTACTGCTATATGTTTTCATCTTAAGACAGAATATACTCGTTTTGGCTACTCAGATCTTAGGTCTCGGCTTTCAGCTCAGTTTCTGTACGAGAAGGTATATGAGTTTTAAAAATAATAGCTATTTCACATATATCTGAATCTTAATTTACGTAATGAGACTGGGTAATAGCTGATAATATGGAAGACTCACCCAGACCAATATCTTCGATTTTGCAATAAAAAAGATAAAATCCGTTTCACTCTTCCATTTAGACAACTAATGAAAATTTTGGAAACCATTCACAAGCAGAAGAAACAATTTGAAAAAAGTTATAGCTTTCCCAATTTTGCCAACAGAGAACCCAAATTCAAACTTTTCAAACTGAGAACCACTGTACATTCCGATCAAGTGCCAAGAAGGAGCCCTTATTGGTCTTCTGCAATGGTGGTAACTGTACTTTCCCGGGACAGGAGTCAAGCCATATATTTTTTCAACAAGTAAATAAAAATAAAAATATACGTTCATCATAACTGAAATTAGGTTGAATGGATCAAATGATAATTTGCACCCCTTTCCTCAGTACTACTTCTCCTTCCAACCCATACCAAATATGAAGGAAATCGTATTCAGTAGCAATTTTTCCAGTAGGTCATTTTCCCTCTCTCCCACATCAAGATCGCAATAACTACTTTTCTGTTATGAATGTCTTTAATTATGATTTTCCCACATGATTATGTATTCCCCCCTACTCCAACACAGCTTGCAAGTATTGAATGAACAACTATACACACAGGAGAAGAAAAGAGATCACGGATTTTATTGTTAGGTCCTCTTCCCTTCATCTTTAGTTCGGTTTCTTTCTCATAGAAAACAGTGGACGTTAAGTGACAAACAGACGAACAGCTGGATATTATGTACATCGAAAAGATGAACAGATTTTGAAGATTTTTGCTCCCAGGTCCCAGCACTGCCACCACACAGACAAACAGATAGATTCAGACACACAAACATGCTTAACAGGAGATAGAAGGGAAACTGGCCAAATCGATTTTCTCAGTTCGTGAAGTGTCAAAAACATCGAACTTTTCCTCTGCACGACATCAAAAATTAACTGGTTTGTAAATTCGCCTCTTCCACAGGCGAAATTGAAAACTAGACTTTCAGTCAGCAAAATTTGCAAAATCTAAAAGCTGAAAATAAAGTTAAAATTAGGAGCCCTTCTTCTCATAAAAACGTTCTGGCACGTCCCAGCAGCAGGAAACATAATTATTGAATTCAGGTAGCTGCAGGGGTTTTGAAGATTTTGACTCTCGAGTCCCAGCTGTGACCGTGCGACAAACAGTCAGACAGACAGATATACGTATACATACACAAATCCTAAAGTCATACTAAATTCAGAGAACTAAGGAAACTATGAAAATTTCAATAATAAAAGAGATGTTTCTATAATTTTTATCCGAGTACAAGAACCCAGTATTTTATAACCGGAAACCAATTCTTCCGACAAATGAATACCAGAAATATGAAGGATAATTTAGCATACTGCAATTTTCACAACATGCCATGGAAATATAAAAGCAGTAAATTATCAGTTTTTTTCTGATGATCAGAATCCATCAGCCATGGAAAAACAAAACCTACGCTAGCAATTTTTACCCTATTTCACTTCCAAATCATAAGTTCATATTATTATTGGTCATCCAATAAATATGGAAATAGAGGTTACAAAATAAAGGAGGTAAAGGAATTTAAATATGTACTTAGATAATTTGATAATTGATAACGCAAGATGGTAGAAGTAAAACAGAAAGAAAGAGTCGAATGGAACAAGCTGAGAGAGTTTTTTCCAAAAAGGAGACATGTTTAGGGCAAATATAGATTTCAAAATAAGACTGAGATTTCTTCAAACGTATATTTGGGGTATAGCATTATATGGATGTGAGACCTGAACAATAGGAACACAAGAAAGAAAAAGAATATAAGCTTTTGAAATTTTATGTTATCGGAGGATGTTGAAAATTAAATGGACGGAAAAGATCAGGAATGAAGAAGCACTGAAGCGAATAGGAGAAAAAAGAGAAATTTGGAATATAATCGTAAAGAGAAACGTTAAATCGATAGGTCATAATATACGACATTCATGGATATTGTTATTATTGCTAGAGGGAATAGCTGAGGGAAAGAACTGGAAAGGAGGGCACAGAAGGAGCTATGAAGAGCAGATAATAAAGGATACAAAGTGTAAATCCCTCTCAGAGATGAAAAAATTAGCGCAGGAGAGAAAAAACTGGAGATATGCAACCTACTAGTCTAAGGAATATAACAACATTATCATCACAACAGCAATACTCCGTCATTCCTCATAGCTTCAGAAGTTACTTTCAACATGAAGCTACGTATATCGATAACCAGATTCAACAATTTTCAGAAACACTACTCAATTGATACTCTCTGAAATCCAACAATAGCACTTTCTGAAGCTAATAATGTATAACATCATCGAATTCTCCGCCAATTCCAAATGTGCCCATTCACAATACTTTCGAACAGATCTCGTATTTTGTAAGCCACTAGCAGTCTGATACACATTCATTTTCAGTAGATAAATGTCACGTCGTAAAACATGTCGCCAAACAAAATTTCACTCTTTGAGACCATAGTGTCATGAGGTCATGACGGTATTTCTTCAATCTTCCAATTTCTCAACAAAACCTATATCCGACCTTCCGATTCATGGATTCGCCGTTTTTCAGATAACCCAGTTTATAAACGGAGTTGCAATAGCTACTCGTTCTTTAAATCCGTTGAAAAAGTAGAATTTTGCTCTCTTCCATTTCTTCGGAGATGATAACAAAACAACTTACATGATTCACAGAATCCGGGAAATGCTGCGTCTCCATACAGAAAGCCGAATGCTTTCCATAGTACGTCTTTTCTTTCCCAGTTGCACTGAGGCTATTTGCAGTGTAGAACTGTAATCCAGGTTGAGTCGTTGACACGCTCAACATTCGATTAGTACTCGGATGAAAAATCCTGTTGGAAATAGAATCACTTTCAATAATGGAAGACGATGCGATTATACGAATTCAGTTTCCATCAACCCAATAAGGATTTAGTTCAGTTTTTGAAATTACTGCTATGAAAAGAGTGGGGTGTGTTCAAAGCCCACTTCTGAATGACTTTCTCTCAGTCACATGAACACAAACAAAAATCACACTTTTTTGTTTGATTACAGAAGGCAGTTCAGTTTTCTATACGAATAGTACAGCAATCTTCACAGTCGGGGACGTTTATCGTAATAATTCTAGATGTGCTGAAGAACACCTCCAATATGTCTTTATTGACAATGAGATTT
Source organism: Acanthococcus lagerstroemiae (assembly GCA_031841125.1). Classification (NCBI taxonomy): domain Eukaryota; kingdom Metazoa; phylum Arthropoda; class Insecta; order Hemiptera; family Eriococcidae; genus Acanthococcus; species Acanthococcus lagerstroemiae. The sequence continues at coordinate 61,881,748 of CM063110.1, read as the reverse complement.
CGGGAGAGCTCGAGAAAGTGCTCATGCTCTGCATGTATATAAGCATCAAAACATGACTGAAAAACTACATGTATATCGACGGCTTCTTTTTATTATTCAGATTATTCCAAAGAATGTATAAGTCCATATCCATAACATTTAGAAATCTAGCAGTTATTTTCAAAATCTAATTTGGATATTATTCATGTCCAATACGAGTCAAGTAAGCTTGACAACTTGAAAACCCGATTCCCAAAAGCTGAATTTTGAAAATAAAACATGTATGCTTTCAGTCAGCGATATTTTGGCCAACATTTAACAGGTACATCAAGGATTAACCTACGGCGATAATATAGTCAATAAAATTAACATCAGTATTTCTAATAGAGAGAAAATGAAGATGAATTATTACTGTTCATTTCTCACCTAGCAGCCAAGCAAACTTTCTTGGATGTTGGATCTTTCTCTCGACAGGACAACACAAAATTGTGGTCGTACCCAGATGGCAAGCTAATGGAAATAGCTAAACCAACATTTGTCCAGTTACGTAAATCGAAAGGTGTTCCACTGACGCTCTTTATCTCACCTAGGAGGGCAATAACATTTCATTATCTGGCTAATTTCAATTAACTTACAATGATGTACGTGCATACCACAAAATATAGGATTCAGAAGGATGCGCACACACTGTCATGTCGGCTACGTGTAAACGTATGCACATCTCTTAGAATCACTTCTTCAGTTCTATCAACGAATTCCACGATTACCACAAACATGGAAATACTCTATCATTAGTTTGTATAATTTCAGAGTAAAGAGATATTTACAAAATTGAGTAAGTAAAGACGCTGAGCAAATCATCCTGCTCGGTCACTTGAATCATTCGTGCAGCCAGGTAAGAAAGACAAGAGGTGTATTTTCAAGTGTTCAAGAAGTCTTGAAAGATCATTCGAGAATTTCCGTTTCGATACACAGGCTTCTAACAAACGAGACAAACATCCAATTTTCAAAGTTTTATTTTGTTTTTCCCCCTTTCTCCTAATCCATTTTTCCGTTTTCTCTTATGCTTTCAACTAAATTTTATTAGAAATCTTTCATTCGTTGAGAATGAAACCATTAAGTTTGCAAAGGTGAATAGAAAATACAGTTTAAAATAATCGACTGAGCTACCAAGTCATACTTGAATTTTCGAACTGATTCAATACCACTGAACAAATTCACCATGACTAATTCAACTGCCATTTAGTCAGCTTATTACTATTTTGCCTCCATTCGTGAACCATAACTAAATTGAAATTACCTGTCGGCAGCGATGATTTATCAGCTGGCGTGTATTTATCGGAATTTATTTGTACGACGTGTTCGTACAGCTCCGGTGATCCTCCTTTCTGAAATAAATAAATTGCACACAATTAAAAGTATTATAATTTCAGTCGAATTGTACAATACAGTCGCATTATCTAGAATCAACGACATGACCTTCTAGGGCATTGACTTTGACAGAAACTGTACAATCTACTTAAACTGTAATTATCTGGGTAAAAGTTGATAATTGCCATCAGATTCTAAAATTTAGGATTTTGTATAATATTTAGAAGATCGTTTTATTCTCTGGGAACAATAGCGTAGGAAGCGCGCAGGCAATGGAGCGACCACCCCTTCTTGAGAGGAACCATTGTCCCCGCTTCTTGAATCTTACACTCGTACTATGTTGGTAAAACAGGCTCTGTAAAAAAAAAAAAGAGGCCAAATACCTAAGACTCAGAAATCAAAAGCTAAAATTTCTTCAGTTTTTGGATAATGACAGTGACATAATAAAAAAATAATATTTAGAAACTAAAATGAGCAGTAAGATGAAAAAACATCTTCAAATGGCACATACTCGCACATAAAAATTAATAACACAGACTTTATTAGTCTTAACAACTCTAAATGAATCTTAAAAAAGAAAGAATCATTTTTTTTCTCTTTTCAACCCGAGCCCTGGAATCCGCTCCTTCGAGCATTACCTCAGGAATGAGCCATTACAGAGTTAAAACGACGTCTTAGTAAGTTTCGGAAAATTCAAACGCGTCTTAATGACTCTTAGTAAGTTCAAACAGGCCTTAACAAAGTCTCAACACCTCTTAACACAATCTCAGATGTCTTAATGAGTCTTGACTAATTCCTAAACAAGTCCTAATAAGTCTCAAAATAATTTCAAAGAATCTCACCAGTTTTCATGAATCTCACATGAGTTTTGAACAGATTCTGAACGAATCTTAATGAGTCTCAAGGTGTTTTAATGAATCTGAACTGAGTACTAATAAGTCTCAAATGAATTTAAACAAATCTTAACAAAGTTTTTTATCTCTTACACGAGTTTTCAACGGATTTTGAATAGGTCTTGATGAGCCACAATGTGCTTTAATGCATCTTAATCTTAACTACGACCTACAAGATCTGATTAAGTTTTTACAAGCATTAACAGCCTTTCGACTGTCTTACATAATTATGACAGAGTCGTTGATAAATCTTGAGAGGTTTTACTGGGTTTCAAACGGCATTTTCTGAATAACAGAGACTTATAGCCTTCTTTTTCGCTACTTTTCTCGTACGTCTTTTTATCTTCCATATTTTCTCATTTAGATGCTCTACTTTGATGAGCAGACCAGGGGCGAAGCTGCTTAGTACGAACAAATTAGATAGATCTGGTTCTGATGCGATCCGTGGCGTAAATAGATATTGGTGGTGAAGAAAATCGGAATAAATGCTCACCTTCAACGAGCAAAGAAAATTTGTTATACACACCGCTCCCTGAAAATCGTTTCGTCCTCTTTAATTATCAACTTTCATTTTCTAAGAAGGTCGAATTCCAATCACTTTGGAATAAGATTTGAAATTCTTATATCACTCTAATCTAAATTCATTATCGCTACATTAAATTTCAAAAGTGGTATATGTAAATAAGACTAAAGTTCAACAAGAAATGATCATCTGCAGTGTTTCTCTTTTTACGGCACAATATTTACTGTTCCAAAATACTAATTGAAAAAACAAACAACGAGAATGAGTACTTCGTGCGTTTGATTCGGTAAGAAAATACTGACAATTAAAACTGGATAGCGACTGAAAGTTCAAAATTATATTCATTTATCGAGAAGTGAATGAAATTTTCAATATTAAATACTAGATCCACAAACTGGCTTATGAAAATGGACTTTCAAATTCGAAATGAAGACTTCATTTCAGAACCCATGACGAATACACTATAATTTCGGGCGCGAGTTAAGTCATCTCTAGAACCCCAACCCAGGGCCAGATCGAGTTGGATAATGCAGTTATGATTGAATTATTTTCAAGCTAAGATACGTACGTGTCCGGCTAAATTGAAATAAGCGTGATTTGCCATATTGATAGGGGTCGGTTTGTCTAACGTTTCGGCTCGATATTTGATTTTCAGTTCATTGTCACCATTCAAACTGTACTCGACACTTGCTTTTACTGTTCCCGGGAAGCCACCTTCACCATCCGGGCTTTCATGGCACAAGATAATCGAGGTCTTCGAGTTTCCAGAGCAGTCAGTCCAAAAAACCTAAGAATTGAAAAGCGAATGTACGCTTAAAACACTGAATAGAAACGTAAACTGACATAATTTTACTCTTAAGTAGACAAGTATTCGATGTACAAAACAAAGATATTCACTCATTTGTGACAGATGTCATATCCACTGCCAGTTTTTATTTGATATAAATCAAACTTGCAGGCTTTCATAACTGTCAAAAAATTCTCCAAGTATCGGCACGAATCTCGGAATTCATTTAATTTAAACTCACCTTCGCGAAACTGAATACACCACCGTGAATAGTATGGTCTCCATTATTTTTGGTCAAGTTGTATTGCACAGTAACATTATTGACTGTTATTTTAAACGTAGCGTAACCTATTCTATTCGCCACACGTCCAAGAACAGCTCCTAAAACTGCGTTTTCTTCGCTTTGGTATCCTAAATATTATAAGAACATAAGATCGAAATATATTGAATTACAGTAAATCGCCACCAATCGTAAGTAGATGACATACCCGACATATCATCAAAACCGAGTACTACATCATCGAGTGTTCCCTTATCGTCCGGAGTTTTAATCGATGTTATGGAAGCACCAAACGAAATAATCTGCGCCGTCAGTTTATTGCAGTTACCCAAGGTATACTTGGTGACAGTTTTATTAGTTTTGCTCAGAGGATCAAATACTGTAACCCAAGTATCGCGAGCAATCGTGATCGGACAATCTTTTTGAGAGAACGCTGATTGAACAAGGAACACCAAGGCGACGAACGATAGCCACAGCATCGCCATATCTATAAATTAAATAAGAGAAATATTATTAAGAATAAATTCGACTACCTTATTACACTTAAAGACTTAAACATATAGTATGATAGGCACCTTCTGTTAAGTGAAATATGCAGATGAGGTGTGAATATTGATACAGCGATGAGCACACAGAACTACTCTAATATTACCATAAATTAACGACTTGAAACTGATATTTTATCCGCAGCATTGGACTTGAATTCACGAAATGCCGGTCGACCACTGAAACCAGTTTGCTCTGTAACTCAATAACGAGTATCGAGCAGGGCGGCGTTCAAGTGTAGGCATCTTGATTATAGTTGAGGATGGGAGAAATAATCTTTTGCGAAGTGAAACAAAACAAGGTAATCACTACGAACTTGGATTTAATTAGTACTAATTGAAGTTTGGACTCATCACCTTCACCCTGAACTAAATCAACCAGAGGAAACATGTCATCGACATTGCATGTTTACAGAAATAATGTTTACATCCCACATTTTGTGAAGTATAGAGCTTGAAGTTTTGGATCGAGCGTGGTCGCATGGAAATGGAAATAGTGGTGGGCGATGTATCGATGCATCGCTCGATACATCGATATATTTTCCATAAAGAAGGTGTATCGATGCATCGATACACAATCAAAGTACGAAACACATGTATTTAAAAGATTGTTATGCTGGTAGTGTGGCCATGTATCGATGTTCGCTCGATACAGGATATATTGCAAAGAGTGTAACATGTCAATATCGAACATCGTGTAAATTATCGATACGCCCATCCTAATGAAACTAGAAGACAAAGGACGAAGATTATAAAAGGTTCTGTGACATGTTATTAAACAAAAAGGTCCTTTGTTCGCTCACATGTCATGATATAATGAGCAGTAAAATTTTTCAGCGTGAAGCCAAAAAGTGAGAAGTGAGAATTGGTGAGGGACTAAGGGTCTGAGGTCTGAGGGTGAGGTTCTAGGTTTTGAGGTTGTTACCTTGCAACCAAACACTGATTGTGATTTTGTTGAAGGAAGGACACAAGAACAAAAGAACTGGGTTTGAAATTTAATGCTCCAGCAAGCATTAATAAATTATCTTTTGAGATCAACAAAATTTGAGAAGTATTCTTGTTTGAGAATATTCTTCAGCATTTTCTTAATATTTTCTAAAAATGGTGCAGTTCTTCAGTCTATACCCTCGTTATTGTTATTCCAAAGTTATTTCATGGTAAACAGGGTTCCAGAGCCGAGAAAAAATGCTCTAACAATCCGAGCTTTGTTCCAGCTCTACAGCACTAGCTTCCTAAAAGTAGCTTTGCTCCAACTCTGTTCTGCTTTCAATTTGTAGCTCCAGAATCGGCTCCAAGCTCCGCTCTGGAGCTGGAGCAGAGTTTGGAGCATGTTTGAGCTGGAGCAGAACCTAGAGCTGGAGGATAGCGATAGCGTAGAGTTAGAGCCAGTAGCGAATCTAAAAATCTTCCAAGGGGGTGTTTTGGAAATAAAAATTTTTCCACCTCCACCCTTTCAAAAACCGAGATTGATGCCATTTTAAATAGTTTCTGAAGACACGTTTCATAATGTGATTAAATTGTTTCAAAATGAACATTGTAGTGCTGCAGTTGCAGATACTCAAAAACAGGAGAAAAACTCATAACTCAATAGCGGTTTTTTTTTCTTCTTCGGTCCGAAGGGGGTGTCCGACCCCCCCCCCCCAATAGATCCGCCACCGGTTAGAGCCATTCTTAACTTTTCCCTCCTTTCCATCTTTGATACTCTTCGCTCTTCCTGACCTGAAGCTGTAGCTCGAAGCTTCACAGCAGGTAATTTTTCAGAGGAGCCTGTTATTTTTGGTCAAGTTATTTTAGGTTATATTTACATTATTTGGACGCTGTTCAGCAAAAGGGAACCAACTAGTAAAATCCGCTTTTTGAGAACACGTGATTTGAAGTTGAAGAGCCATGTAGGAACTATATGGCATTGCGTTTACTGATAAGCTTTTTTCAACGTGAGTACACATTTTTGATTCGGGGGCCCAATTTTTAAAAATTCTACTTTTTACGCTCTTTTCAACGATACTAATAACTCATTTTGTTTACACATGTTGGTTGGTTCCCTTTTGCTAGATAGCGTCCATATTAGGGTAAAGGGTTAGGTGTCTAATCCCAGCGTCGTGTTTTTTCGTCGAACAAGACTGCATGACTCGTTGAAAATGATGGTAGTACTAAACTTCTCTGTGTTCGTTCATTTTCATCAGGGTCACTATTGGATGATTAATTGCCAATTGGGCGACTTGGAAGACCCGTTTACGATGAAAAATCTACTCAGGCGACTAGTTGCAAATTGGGCGACTTTTGCTTGGCGCACATACACAAAATAAATTATATTTTTTCGCAAAAAAGTTCGTTTTTTCTACTTGAACTTCATTTTTGAAATGTTAACAGTGTTACTCATTTTTGTGGTAAACAAAAACGGGAAATTGAGCATGCTTGATGGTAACACTTTCTGTTGAATATTGATATGTGGCAGCACTGATTTAGCTGATAAGTTTACAAGACCATGCGAGGTATCTCTTCTGTTCACCTTCTAAATTATATATAAGCAACAAGAGAAAATTTTAGGCAACTTTGGGCTACACTGCGTGTTGAAAATGGCGACTTCACTTTACCAGCATCTGGTCACCCTGATTTTCATTAGTTTTTTTATGATAAACGTTCATTGTGCGTGGAAAGTGAATACTTAATTAATTTTTGTAAAAGTTAAATAGCTGTTCATCCTTATTGTTGCAATGTGAATGTGAACTATCAGTACATCTAGTGGTATGTACTACTCTTTCTAAAAAAAACAGGTACTTACGTTTAGTTTAGCAAATACCTTTTTGTATCTTCTACATCCTGGGATTTGGTAATGGCGAGTTTGATGTACACCTTGTTCCTTCTGCTTCCCTTCAAGAACTATAAAGGGGTTCAAAGTCTGAAATTTTCCGTTCAAATTTTTGAAAACATCTATATGTTCGTCGCAATAACGCAAACATGAAGCAATAAATGAAAATGTATCCGGACAATGCAGCTGAACGCAACGGCTTTACTGAGAAGCTGGCCATTAAGTAGCAAATTCAGATCCCTCAGCTAGGGTGCGAAGAATGTATTCTCAGGGGGGGGGGAGACTAGGACCGACTGAAATATTACAAAATATGAGTCGACAAACAAAGAGAAGGAAAGAAAAACGCTCTTCGTTTTTCTAATTTTCCTGTTTGGATGTAAGAATTTTCCAAATTTTCAGCGTAATTTTATGAATGTAGGATGGAGAGAGCACGAGGCTCATGCAACGTGCAAGAAATGAAAAATGATTAGATTGTAATATTCTAATGTTCAAACAAATTCAAAGTAAAAGTACCAACAAATAACGAGTTTTACGAAGTGGCTCAAGTTCAAGAATGTTATTATTTTGGAGACAATAAAAATAGCGACAAATGTTGGAGAATTATCATACTAAGCCCACCATGTCTGTATGTAGTCTCGATACAAAGTTATGTAACTGGAGCTGTTTAGTATTATGTAAAGGTTATTAAGAAAAAAATGCCAACCGTGCCTGTAGCATGCCCCATTTTGGTTTTGTTGCCCAAACCCGGGCCGGATTGCATTCAAAATCGAAGACACAGTAAACATCTATATTTTAATGATTGGTTTAAATTCGTTTTAAGTAAAATGAATAGTGCCTCAGTTGACAGATGAAATGTTCATTATGGGGACCAAAGAACCGGCTTCGAAATCAGTGATCCAAAATCCCAATATTTCAATAATTTGTTTGACTATATACAAGCGAAACAAGTGATAATGGAGGCATTTGTACACCCTGTATATTTCTATTCAATTTTTGGGCATATTTCGGCGCCGCATGCCCCCTTCTTTCATTCGATCAATATATGTATGATTATGCCGTGTACGCTGGTATTTTCATTCTTGAAGCAACTTGTCACTTTTTCACGAAAACAAATTTCTAAAAATTTCAATAGGCTTTTCTAACAATTTGATTCTATCCTGCGAATGAGAGAAAAACAAAAAACTTTTTCGGGAAACATTAAAAACTGCAGACTCAATGTATATTATGTGATATCTTGTTTTCCTAACTTTTTTTCTGTTTTATTTTAGTGTTTAGGACTGAAGTTGCGGATTAATAATTGCAATGCCAACACGAATGGGTGCAGTTGGCCTGAATTTCATGGCTATAGCTTCGGGGCAGTTTGCCCATTATTATTATTATGCTACGACTTTTTCTCGGGCTAATAATATTATGGCACCAGAAAACAGTAGTTCCATAAAATACGAATGATAAACGATATGAGCGTCTTTCTGGGACTTTTTGCGAACGAATATTACAGCCAGTAATTTGCAGTTTTGCTATTAGAGAAAGGTTGTAATTTTTGTAATAAATTGTTTTTTCTGCCGGCTTTTGTCTTAGCGAGTTAACTTCAACTTATCAAAATAAGCTTTTTTTGCTTCTCCTGACGTAGCACGTACCTACCCAATTTCACTTACCCATTGCACCCGACTGACAAAGATTTAGTAACAGAGCAGTGGGACTTGTGGCAAAAAAGGTGTCTCTATTTTGAACCAATCAGAACGCGTGGCGTGGTCATTAGGTACAGATTTCTGTCCTTTTTTCTCCTGAAAATTCATGCCCAAATTGGTTGTCCCAATTGGCAACCGAGGCATCGCTTGATGGACTACTTTCGTTTGTGTACACATTATGACAAAGATACTATTACGGGCTGTAACAGGATACTGGACTGTTATTCCATAAGAAAATATTGGTATTTTCAGATTTCTGAAAAAGTAAAAATTAATTGAGAATTTCATACTTAAGAATATGCATTCCTAATATCATAAACCACAAATACCTATAAGTATTTTCTAAGATCAGAAACACGTAGAAACTTCAGTAAAGTAGGAAATTTGTGATATCTCCAAGTTGCTATCGCACTTGATCTTTCTACAGGTAGTTCTACCATTTCGCCGCCAGATAGCGTACCGTTTGGCTCCAATTGCCAATCATTGGTGTGATTGCTATCCGAAATCAGTATTTCCAATTCTGTGTGTTTTGGATAAATATCAGAGGCTTATTTTCTTCAATATTTTATGCACGTAGATGCCTAGAATTTTGTCCTGCCTAGGTACTCGATTCGAAATAAACCGACTACTAGCAACTCCTTGATTGACTTAATGATAATGTATTCGTAATTGCGTTGATTAAAAGGAATGAAATTAATCATCGTTACCGCTATAAAAAGTACCTACATCAGACAAAACACAGAACATTCTTTGAGTTTCCAACTTCTTCAAAGTGATTAGGGTGATTTTTTTTTTATTGTAGACCTGCCTTTTCTCCATTCATCAAACCAGGCCATATATCTTCAACAAAGATTCAAGAATGAAGAAGAAGAAGAAAAAAAAGCGTGGGACAGTTTTCTCGGGTCAAGCGGCTACTTTGTATTACATAAAACTACTTCATTAACCGCATAAGTATAAACAGTTTAACACCTGTCTTTTGAAGTAAGTGTATATCCAACACATTCTCTGTATATACGTTTACTGCCGCCTTACAATGACTATAGCTGGTCGCCATTGAAAAAACATGATATATTATAGCGCAGATGTCATCCGAATATAAAATTTCTTTCACATGAGAAATAGTGTACGGCTTTTGTCAATTTCACGGATTTAGTTATAAAAATTTCATTGACGAGACGATCGCATAGAGACTATATCGAAGATCGTGTAAATGCGGACACATATACAGTACACTGGCGGAATATAAAAAAGTGTTGGAGAGGGTGGTAATTATTAACCTATGGATTTTAATCTCTCCCGTCCCATTTTTGATTTATTTATCATTTTCGGCGATTTTACACAGTGAAGTGAGAAAAGGAACTTGATGCGCAGAAACGCTATACGTTTCTTCGCTTTTTCCGCATTTGTGAAGAGTTGTATTCCGAGTTCGTAGTAGTGTGAATAATTAATTTCTCAAATGTTCAACGAGTGTGATTTACAGCAGCGGTAACAAAGAAGTGTTAATGTCTCCCCTGTGTGGGTCCATGTCATGAATTACCTTTACGTTTGAAGTTTTGACGTTAAAGAGTATCTTCGGATCGTGTAGGTGCACATTTATAAGAAAAACATAGGCGCAAATAGGACGGAGGGGGCTTAGCCCCCAATCCTCTGAAATCCTCCCTTCCAAAAAACTGAAAAGTACAAGAGCGAAAGAATTTTCTTTGATACCTGTTAGTCAACCATGAGCCCCCCCCCCTATTTTGGTCGGCTATTTCCACTTATAAAGAGAAAGCCAATCAACTGAAGAGGGTAAAGTTTTAAAAAAATGGACGAGAAAAATGATTAGGTAATGCAGTGCTTTCATACATGTTCATGACTTCTTCTGTCCACTATAAATAGCCATCAGAGTGGCGGAATCAGGGAAAAAAATCCTGATAGGAGTAATTCAGAATGCTGGCCCACGTCCTTATGAGTATTTGAATTATTTCTATGTTCTTTTAATTGTGATTGAATATAATATAAGTAAGTGTATATGCCTCCTAATATGCACAAGGACGGAGAGATTGAGGGGGTGTATGAAGAATTAGAAGGACTTATGAAGCATAGAAGCAACGAGAATCTCTTTATTATGGTGATCGGAATGCTAGAATTTGTGAAGAAAAAAATGTAATATAGTCGGAGATTCTGAATTAGGAATGAGAAATGAAAGAGGAGAGTGTTTGATTCAGTTTTGTGCGAAGTATAACTTAGTTATAGGAAATACTCAATTTAAATATCATTATAGAAGAAGGTATACATGAAAGAGTACAGGTAACGAAAACATATCAAATTAATTATATTATATTACAAAACAACGTTTTAGGAATCAAATATTAGACTGTAAAATGTATCTAGGAGCCGATATTGGCAGTGATCTTAACTTGGAAGTAATGAAATGCAGGCTTTAAATTGAAGAAACCTGGTAGAAAAGAACAGGTAAAAAGACGGAATTTAAAAAAGTTGGAAACAATTAATAATTAGAGGGAAATATCTAGATGATATTGTATTAGAATTAGAGGTTGAAGAAACACAGGAAATAAACAGTGTGGAGCAAGAATGGGGTAAAATGAAGGGGGGAATATTAAAATCAGCAGAAGAAAATCTAGGTAAAACTAAAGGAGAAAAAAAGAAACCATGGGTGGAGGAGCGCAGGAAATTCTCGGAAAGCTGGATGAACGAAGAAAATCTAAGAATGCAAACGATAGGAAAGGTAGATTAGCTTATCAAAGGTTTGGGAATGTGATAAAGAGAGAGTGTAAAAAGGTAAAGGAGGAATAGATGAAAGAAAAATGTGATAAGATAGAAGAGTTTATGAATAAAGGACAAATAGACTAGGCCTATAGAAAAGTAAAAATGGAGTTTGGAGAAAGAAGGAAGAAAGCAAGTACCTAATATTACAAATAAGGAAGGAGAGCCTATTTACACAGCTGAAGGAAAAGTGAACAGGTAGGTAGAGTATGTAGAAGGACTAGTAATAATGAGGATGAAGAGATAAGAATGGAGAGGGAGGAAGATGTGGAAGAAGATGAGAGAGGAGACTCAATTTTAAGATCCGAATTTGACAAAGCATTGAGAGATTTAAAGAAAGGGAAGGCTCCAGGAATGTATGAAATACCAGCTGAATTAATACAGAACTTAGGAGAATATGTACTTGATAAATTATACAAATTAGTATGCTATATTTATAATGAAGAAGAAATGCCAGAGGACTTTACAAAGAGTGCTATTGTAACTATACCAAGAAAAAAAAAAGGAGCAGATATGTGTGAAAATTATCGAACAATTAGTCTTCTTTTGCACGCGTCAAAAATATTAACTACAGGATAATAATTTATAGGAGAATTGAGAATAGAATAGGTGCAGAACTAGGAGATAATCAGTTTGGATTTAGAAAAAGTAAAGGTACAGTAGCCTTCCGATTATCCGCCCTAATTGGGACGAAAGACATGGCGGATAACCAAAAAGGCGGATAATTCGAAGTAGGGTAGATTTTATTAAAATTTAAATTATTAAATTCAAAATTAAATGATAATGAATTAGGTAATTTAATGTTTTTGACCTTTATTCATTAAATTTTATTCCCAATATTTATATTACAGTGGAACCTCCATAAGTCGAAACTGAAGGGAAAGCAATTTAATTTCGTCTTACACAGTTTTTTGAGTTGAATAGTTTCGAGTTAGAGATCAATGTATTTTTAAATTTTCGAGTTACAAAGTTTTTTTTCCTCTTCCTCATACAGTCCTGCGTTAACGTGAAGCAAAGATGTGTATCTGTTTATTTTTGACATCATTTTTTGAGTTATATAGTTTAATTTTACTATAGAGTCTTTTCCACGTCATGTTTCGAGTTGTAGAGTCGGATGTATGACAACGGATAGAATCTCCTCCCTCTCACAGCACAGAATTTTCATTTCAAATTATGACTATAACGTTTTGACTTGATCAGTTTAATTTTACATTGCGTGTTATGAGAGTTTCAAGGGAAATCAGTTTTAGTTTGACTTACAGAGTTTTTCGAGTTATATAGTTTCGACTTATGGAGGTTCCACTGTATTTCAATTAATTGAAAGGAAATGTATTCAACGAGTCGAATTTTATTTACAGTAGGTATAGTAAAGGGTAAAATAAAATATATCATACAGTAGATCAATTTGAAAAAGAAAAAAAAAAGAAAAAAATGTGATGAGACTTTGGACGAACCTCACTGTTTACTCATTTTTCTGCCGCAAAATTCTGATTTTACTGATTTTTTTGGAAAAGACGATTTATCCGCCCTGGTCAAGGCGGTTAATGCGTCGAAGGTGGACGGCCAAATTCAGGGCGGATAATCGGAAGGCTACTGTACTAGGGAAGCAATGTTAGCTTTGAGATGAATAGTAGATGGGAGACTCAAAAAGGGGCAGGATACATACATGGCATTCGTTGATACTGAAAAAGCTTTTTACACTGTTAAATGGAATAAAATGTTTGATATTCTAAAAAAGATGAGAATAAAATTTAAAGAAAGACAAATTAGTTTAAACTTATATAAGGACAGAAAACTACATTAAGAATAGAATGAGAGAAAGAGGAGGCTATTATAGAAAAAGGTGTAAGCCAGGGGTGCTCCTTATCTCACTATTATTTAATTTGTTCATAGAGTTGGCCGTAAAAGAAATAAAAGAAAAATTTAAAGCAGGTGTCACTATACGTGAAGTGCCAGTAGAGATGCTCAGGTTTAAAAATTGAGGAAGTAAGCAAATTTTGCTATTTACGGAGTAAAATAACAAAAGATGGAAAAGTGAATGGGATATTAGTAGTACAATAGCACTAGCCAAATTTAATCTTTTCAAATCAAAAATAAATCTGGAAATCAAAAATTTACTTTTGAAAACTTACGTTTGGAGTGTAACCTTGTATGGATGTGAAACTTGGACCATAGGAAAACCAGACAAGAGACAGATCGAAGCGTTTGAGATATGGTGCTATAAGCGGATGCTTAGCATCAAATGGACGTATAAGATAAGAAATGAGAATGTACTCGACAGAGTTGGAGGTAAAATGGATATTTGGGATTGTTTGAAGAGAAGCAGAGATAAACTAATAGGGCATAACTTGAGGCACCCGGGAATAATATTGCTGCTGCTAGAAGGACGAGTGGAAAAAAAGAATTGTGTTGGTCAGCAAAGATTCCAGTATGTTCAGCAGATAATCAAGGATGTCAAATGTAAGTGTTATTACGGAATGAAAGAATTCACACGATCCATACACACAATAAATTTGCATCGAACTTGTGCACTTAATACAGTTTTTATTTTCAATTTTTCTTATTTGCCAAAATCACTGTTTTCCAAACTTGCTAGCCACACAACCACTTAAATGTCAGAAAAATTTAAACTTTCTTTCGCTACCCCTTCTCCCCTCCCCATGCCAAAATCAAGTATTTTCCTGACGCAGTTCTACGAATCCGCTTAGATGTCCGCACATAAAACGATTAATGTAATCCATGAGCATGAATAGTCGTGGTAACGGGAGGAGGGGGGGGGGTCAGACACATTTACGGTCTTATTGCACTGTAAGATTAGTCATATCAAGTCAGTAAAGGTTGTCAACCTTTCCTCTCCTCTGACAATACATGTTTTATGACATTTTATGTAACCGCGTGCTTTTTTTCCGGTCTCGAGACCTCTTCCCCTTCCATTTGAAAAGAGCCAGCCTAGACTATTCTTCAAAACTAAGTGATTATGATTAGGAGCATGAGTTTCCTTTTCCTACCTGATATGCCGCCTACAACATTGATTCATCTGTACAACGGTGCTGTATCTATCTTACTCGATCTACCATTCATCTCATTACCTCATATTACCTCATAAAAAACTGTATTTATTAGCTGGAGTGAAAAGAGATATGATGAAGCCTCATTCGGGAACTTTCGAACTTCATCAGCCGAAAAAATTAAGTAGTTGGTTGAGAGATTTTGGGGCCCAGTCGAGCAAATTGGGGCTCAGTCAGAAAATAAATACAAAGTAGATTTTTTTTGCCAAGTTGAAATTTCTAACGTTTTAGTCCCCCCCTCCCCTCATCCCGTGAACATGTTCTTTACGCTAGCCCTCAGTGGTGTAGTCAGCCCAGTGTTCGAGGGGGTCTAGTCTTGACCAAAGAAGGAGAGCTGCTATGCTGAAATTAGAAAAACCCCTATTTAACGAAGTAGCAAAGGGGACGTCCAGACGTCCTCCCTCACTGACTGCGCCACTGTCGATCCTGACCACATTAAATTTTCTATCCGATAGTTCGTGAGTTTAGTCCCTCGCCTCATCCCACGTTCTAGTCACACGTCCGTGTACCTCAATTAGGTCCCTAAGCTAGTCTTCCTCGCCTCATTCCATGTTCTAGTCACACGACCATGTACCCCAATTACTTCCCCAGCTGAGAAAGGCCATTTCATTCATTTTATTCGCTCGAACCCACGCCGCGCCGTCCTGTAACATTCGAAAATTTTCTCACTGCCAAATGTGTACAGAGTGAAATCTCATCGATAACGCATTCTCGTCCGATCACACCCGGGAATCATTCAACCGATAATAATGAAATTTATGATATCGACGACGCCTTTTTTTTTGGGCACTAGGTACCGCGACTGACCATCACGGATGATTTAATAAAACATGATTACCGGAACAGAGTTTGGCTTAGTACAGTTACATTACATCCAGCTCGAGCATTCGGTCGGTGACCAACTCGGGGAGTCGGGGATTCATTTTTGTATATATGCCGCCTTTTACACACAACACACGTATTCATCATTTATTGAAGCCGCCATTTTCAACGCACACATGAACGAATCAATTGTTATGTAATAACTTTCGGCTTGATTTAACCGATTCTTGCCAATAAAAGGATTTGATTTATTACCTTTTCCCAGGCGATGATAGCTCATCGTCGGTAATCTAATCTCCGTATTTAGTGTGTGTTACTCGTATACACGCTCCTGCAAATTGTTTTCGAATGGTGGTTTAATGCACGCGGGTGGGAAGGAGCCCCATTATGGCATAATCCAATGACGCTGTTATATTTTCAGCTGGCGAGAATGCCGGATGACTGGACGAGTGCCGGTGTCAACTGGTTGTGTGTACGATTATTCATAAAAAGTAAATTCAACGTGGTATTTTCATTTGAGTGCTAGCCCCTTCGAAACGTTGAACGAGCAACCACTTATACACCGTCGAGTCAGAAGACAAACATGTTGCCTCGTGCAGAAGCATCAGGCGTTGAGAAATAGTGGACTCGGCTTATCTACATTAGTTAGAATTTCAGTTATGGGATAATGGTCTGCTAATGTGTAACAGGTCCACGTAGCTGTGTCCACATTTTTTCTTTAAAACTATCCAAATCGAATGTTCGATTAGGGCAGGTGCAGGATTTGTTTCAGTAGTACCTACCTCATTCCTCGGAAACCACTGAACCAGTGTTGCCGTGAGCTGTCACGAGTTTTTGATAAAAACTGGTACATACAGCAGTGTAAACTCTGATGTATTTATTCCTGTAACACAACTAAATCTCAAGAATTTCCAAGAAAGGGATGTGGCAACACTGCACTGAACCCTTTCTTTTATCTTCTTTTTTTTTGGGGGGGGGCGAGTTAGTGACACAACCAATTTTCAGATTTGAGTCGAAAATCTCTATTACTTTGAGTAAGGGCAAATATTTCTTTCGTTAGTGTTCTTTTCCTTCTGAGTCCCGAATAGAAAGCTCGCGACATGATAGCTTCCCCAGTGTAAAATTTTTGAGATTTTAAATTAGAGATAAATCCAATCTTTAGTGCTTCGTGCGCGTAAATACAAAGATTTGTTTCTTCATTGATCACCCTCTGTATAAAAATCTACTGTGCGGGGCTGGTGATATGCCGTCCTCCAGTTAGGGATTTTTGGTCAAAACTTGGTTCAGTCGTGCTTTGATAGGGTATATAAGTGCACACATTCGTTTCATCGGTGTATTCCCCTTTTTACTCGTAGAGATTCACTAAACAGTCCAGCTCTATGACTTTTGATCACCCCTCCACAATTAGGAATTTTTGGAATTATCGGTAAATTAGAGACTTTGTAATTCTAGTGCTTAGTTAATCCTCGTAAATGTGCACTTTTGTTTCGTTAGTTAGCCCCCTCTTATAGATCCAGTGGGCTGGGCTGAGAACATACTAACCCACAATTGGGAATTTAAAATGAGTTCCGTCGTTAGGGCACGAAAATACATGGACTTGTTTCGTTAATGCTGAACCTTCTTTCTCAAATCCAGGTGACAGCTCTCTTCTTCTAACTTGTAGTAATTTTTTATTCGAAATGGGCCCAGCTGTTAATTCTCTGACTGAGGCCCTTACAGACAGAGGTGAGGGCGAAAATGCTCATAAACGTTAAGATATCATTTCTTGGGTTTCCAAAGTCGATAGATTTGGTTTTTATTTCGGTCCAGTTCCGATGTTTTTGAAATTGGACGGCTAAAATAATTATTACACTGTGAGTATTATTTCTTTGATTTCGGAAGTCATTAAATTTCTATTTGAAATTATTTTAACCGTACACCGAAAATCGAGCCACCTATGGGGACATAAAATTTAAGAATTCGCTGAATACAGCACAACATCGGATCATTCATTCGAAGGTTACAAAAACTACTTTTCATAACAGCTGATGTCAGTTACGAGTCAGGACAACTGATTGGAGGGACAGTAACAGAGACGGGAGACAAAAAATTCACAAAAAGCTTGAAAGAAAGTTAAATTAGTTTAAGATATTCTGTCGCTTCTCATGTAAAGACTGAGACCATTTGGATCGAATCACTCATTAGCCTTTGAAGGTTGCAAGAAATATTTATCAATGTATGCGTCAGTTATAAGCTGAGGCAACTGATGGGAGAGGCAGTAATAGAAAAATTTTAAAGAATTTACAATATACATACCATCATTAGGTTTGAAAGGCAGTGAATTTTGTTTCTGATATTATGTTGCTTCTTATGTAAAGATCGAGGCAATTAGGATGACAGGAGGAGCTCAAAATTAAGAGTCCGTAAATACAATGTCGGTATCATTTCTTTCATTTGGCGGGTTACTGAAATTATTATTCAAATTACTTGGGCCTTCTGTTGAAAATTGGGATAACATTTGGAGGGCCGAATGAGGGAAATACAACATGAATATCACCTCAACTTCAGAGTTTTGAACTAACATACCTACTGACATCATTTTATTTAGGTAAACTAACAATAGTTAATTTTCAGTACTTTTCAAATTCATTGCTCTAAAGAATGATCAACCTCATAGTATTATTAAAATCTGTACGACCCCACCACTCCCCACTCCTTTTGGAGTTTCTAACTGAAGGCTAAACTGATATGAAGAATGATTCGAATGGCTTTTGAAACCCAAGTAATCATTTTGATTTTGTTGTAATCACTAACTTTCCCACTTTCCCATCAACATTTTCTCTCTCTCTCTCTCTCTCTCTCTCTCTCCTCTCTTATAAGCACTTGCTTTTCCTATTTTCAAATGTAATGTCAAAATAACATCAAAAACAAAAACCTAAAGACAGTTGAAGCAAACGAAACGACACCTGTGTTGTAATTATCAGAAATTTTGATCGTTAACCTCCGCCTCTCCTCCCACCCATTTATTAACAGGGGTGTCGTGATCCCGTTGGTCCAATGAAGAAGCCCCCCCCCACCATCAAACTCTGTTGGTTGACAGTAAATTTTTTCCTTGCCTAACATAACGTGGTAGTCTTTCTTTTTGCATTGTTCATTCTACTTGTCACTTCTGATAGTTTGATTACAAAGCAATTCTTTACAGGGAAATTTAAATAAAACGCTTCTCGGCATTTTCAAACTAATTGTATTAAATTTTCCGTATTCTCGTAAAATAAACTAACCACAAGTGTCATAAAAATTCTAAATAATAAGAAATAGAAAAACTCCAACTTTGATGTTTCAGTTTAATGGCCAATAATTTTTTTCTTTTTCTTTACTGATTCATGCACTGAAGTACAATAAATAGCATATGTAGTACATGAAGGGGTTGCTTCGTCACTTAACGTTATTTAAAAGTAATTACTTTCTGTGTTGTGAATAATAAAAATATTCTACAAACATTTCCTATCTCCTTATCTAACCAGGAAGAAAAAAGAAAAAATCCCTCCGTCCCCCCTAAAACGAATCCGAAGAATCTTCTTCACTAAAATGGCCTCACGGCACCCCTGATTAAGCGGCCTAATTTTCAACTTGAAGTAGTACTCCATAAGACTGTAAAACACGATACCCATATCGTAACTTTGGTATAAACATTTTGAATCTTTCGACCGATCCTCTCCCATTTCGTAAGTTCCAATTTTTAACCAAGAATTACATGAATATGGAAAATGAATTCAGCAACCATGAGAATCTAAGACACTGAACTATTAAAATAGGGTATTTTAAAGTCGCTGATTTCGAATATTAAATACAATGGGAAAGGGGAGAAAGAGACAAAAAGGGAAAACCGAAGAAAGACAGAAAAATAGAAGACGCACGGTAAGGTAGAAAGAAATATGTACTAAGAAA
Source organism: Acanthococcus lagerstroemiae (assembly GCA_031841125.1). Classification (NCBI taxonomy): domain Eukaryota; kingdom Metazoa; phylum Arthropoda; class Insecta; order Hemiptera; family Eriococcidae; genus Acanthococcus; species Acanthococcus lagerstroemiae. Next base: position 61,862,290 of record CM063110.1, on the reverse strand, counting down.
ATAACGAACAGAATGGAAATACAAAATGACAGAAAAAAGAAAAGAAACTGAAAATTTTCCATGAGATGCTGGGCTAAAATATTGTTGATATTGAATTAGTCTTGGAAGTTATATTAAATTGTGTGAGTAACGAGAGTCATAATGTATTCACGAGTGTGACGGAATGTAAATAGAGTTTGTACAGGAGTAGTCAGAAAATGGGTGGGAAGGGGCAGAACAGAAAAGAAAATCTAAATACAAAAAAAAAATCTCGGGAAAACAGAAAGAAAAAGAAAGTAAAAAGTGACTTAAGAAAATTGAAAAATGTTGAAAGAAAAGGAGGGAGAACTAATTAGTAAAAGACAGAGAAAGGCTAAACAACGGAAAACGGTGAAAAAAAGAGACAATATTATTATTATTATTTTTATTTATGGGGCTCCCTAACAGCAAATTTTGGCCAATTAAAGAGGAATATCTTACATCATAGGGCCTCGTGTATCGACTCTAAGCGCCCGCAACCCTTCTCATTATGGCTCCCGCGAATTAATTTTATTTGATTTGTCTCATACATCAGTCGAAATGAACTGATCATTTTCGAACCGTAGTAAGTTAATAATTTCAAATTATTCAGGAAGCACAAAAAATTCTCTACAGACCTGAGTTTTGTTTCTATTTTTTAAAAAGTTTATTTCAACCTTAACGGATACGACCGAGATAGAAACTTCATTTTCAAAACTAAAAAATACATATGTCATAATGTGGCAGTTTCTATAAACAGGGTCAACTTTGTCGGTCTGATCGTTTTTGAGTTAAGCACATGTTTACATAGTAGACTCAATTCCTGAGAAAATAAGACCTTTTTCAGCTTCCTACATGCTATATTCATCTCTCTGCATCCATTAAAAAAGAGGTACCTCGTAATTTTCGAAAAACAAGATTTTGAGAAAAACGCGTTCAAAGTTTTTGAATACATTTTGTTGATTTTCTTTTCAAAGATCGAACTGTTTCATCGACTATTATACAGGGTGTCCGGACTTCGTTCAATAACCCGCTAGGTATACGCATAGTTCTCGATAAAACTAAAAGATGAGCACGAAAAGTTGCCGGTGAGCGAATTGAAGGGGCTACAACGTTTTAAAGATTACAAAAAGAACACTTTCAAGACGATACACAAGACATGACATTTGACGGAATAAATAATCTGACAGTAGGGGGCTGGTAGTACTGGCTTAGATGAAAAAATCTTAGTACGATGTGTTGCCTACTCCCAACATTGAAGGCGTTAGAAAACGTTAACGTTAGGAAAATTTCATTTCTCGTTAAATGGTCAAAAATATCGTTTTTCAGTACCCAACCCTAGGTAAATAATTCATGGTTTGAGAGCTGTTCTGACTATGGGAACTCATTGTACGTATCTAGGAGGTGAAAAAATTACTCAGTGCAGGATAAACTTTTAAAAATTCAGAATTCGGCGAAGATGGTCGTATAATTTTTTCATCTCCTAGTACCTATGTACAACAAGTTCGATGGTTGAAGATGTAGAACTACTTGTTGATATTTCTGGAGGCTGCGATCTTCCTCATGTGGAAAAACATCGAATTTCGTACAAGAATCCAGAATAATCTTAAAATCGACTTTTTCTGCTAAAAATTTTACTTTTTAGTTTTCCCCGTTTTTCTCATCTTTTTTCTTACCGACAAAGTTGTCCTTTTTCATAGAAACTCCAATAACATATATGTTTTGGTACGCTTTATAACTGATATCAACTAGTATCGTGACTTTCAGAATTCAGCATAGCTAGGTTTTTGACCACGTGAAATTTAATTTCATTTGATCCAATCGCAGATCTGTTCCGAAATTAGGTCAGCCGATCAGAATGGTGTAACTTTAGATCAATTTGTGTTTATCTCTCTTTTCTCTGTATATTAAAAACCTGATTTCCCCCTGCTGTACCACCCTTCTGCGAAAAAATTCTAGATGATAAAAGATGTGATCAACTACTATATTTTATTTTATCGGATTATATATGTATTTTCATTATGTTTTATTATGTCTTATGTCTGATTATACGAGTATCTTCATACAATATCTTACTAGAGGTTAAAATGATCTTGTGCTCATATCTGATTTTGTCCGTATGTCTTCATGCCTCATGTCTTATATCTGTACGAGATATTTTGATCTTTTTATGTCTCATCGGAAATTTTCTTTCAAATTTGGGGTAGCGAAGAAGAAAAGAAACCAGAAAGATGCAGAAGGTCTACTCGTTTATGTCGGAGGAGGAGAGGGAGTCAAGTTTATCATATGATGTCTTTATGACATCAAATTATAAAGTTGAATTGAAGACATAAGATACAATAAAAGCATATTTGAGATATTACGGGTACAGAACATTATCGCGGCTTCCAGAATGCATCACAGTTTTAGGACCCTGTAAAATTTAATGTGATTGGACCTAAACACGGCTTTGATCCGAAATCGAGTCATCCAATCATAATGATCCAAGTTAGGTAAATTCGTATTTACCTCTCGTCTCGCTGCGTATTAAAAACCTGATCTCTCCCCTCCCTCAGAACAAGAAACCTCCAGTTGCTAAGACATAATATTAGGTTTTATTATGTCAGCGTATGTCTTTATTATGCCGTATTTTGTATCTTTCTATGTCCCCTTATATCTTTACATAATCTTGCCAGAGATTGAGCCGCGGGGGGGGGGAGGCAGATCCTACCGGTTTTATTAAAATTAATTTTACTCGTTTCCACTCTTACACCTCTCTCCGTGATTTGTCAATCTCTTCGGCTTATTAGGTCTACCACACTTCTCATTTTTACAATACAATCAAATTCCCAAAAAACAGAGTCAAGTGTAAAAGCTACAACTTTCGTTGACGACGAAAGAAGATTTTTACGGTGACCTGCAAAGCGCGGGGGGGGGGGAGGCTCGTAGTTATAAAAGACCGGTACTATTTTTCATTGTCAAGAAAATTCTTAATTACGTCTACTATTCACCTTCAAAATTCATTTTTCCGACTTATTAATCAATTTGTATGTTCGAGAAAAAGTTAATTAAACATTCAAAACGCGATATAACAAACCTTTTACTGTGTATAGCTCGTTTCGAATAAAACTTCGACAATAAAACGTTTGGAGGGAAAAAAGGAGTAATAAGTTGAAAATGGCTCGCTACAGCACATCAAGAGATCGAGTTAAATTTACAAAAGAGCGCTTCATCGGGCGCGCAGAGGGGCACGGCGGCCGAAGGAAATTACCCTTTTCCAACATTTTGTTCTGCAAAACGTGTTTCGAAAAAGTTCCGGTCTTTTCGGCGGGCGGAGGGACCGCGTGCGTTCGAAAAAAGGGCACGGGACGGCGGGCTATGCTCGGTCTATCTTTCATTTACGCCCGCTCGAGTTTTCTTCCAATTTCCCGAGCTGTCGCCGTATCCCGAAATGACTCATTTTCTGATAACAACATCTCTACACAGCTTTCATAAATGGTTTCCCCTCCGCTTTTTCCTTCTCATTTTATAACACTTCACAATACGCCCTTCGACATTTTTTCTCTTTTTCTTCGCTTATCTAGTAGAGCGGGATGGCTGGTTTGCGACCTGCCTGCGAAAATTAATACCGTCGGTTTCGCGTCTGAAATTCGATGTTCGAAAAAGTTAAATGCATTTGAAATCAACGAGCGAACGAAGTATCTTATTTTTTAAATTTTCCAATTGGGGGAATGGTGTGGTGGGACGTATGGCGATGCATGCATGCCAAAGTGGCCCCTATGACACCGCACCCCCGGTCACAGGAACTACCCTTTCGAGTATCGCGTCAGTGACCGGTTTGGAGGTTGTTCCTCAGTTACCACCGGATGTAAAAAAGGGACCAGAAGAGGCATGCCCCGGTGGAGGGGGCTCCAGGTTACCGCTGGGTCTCGGCCCCAACAAGCCCCTTCAGCGTCTCCCTGAAGATGAAAATTAAAAATACCGTATGAGTGAACGTCAGCGGGGGAAGAGGCTTCAGAAAAATTGCCAATTGTTTGATATTTTTTGGGTAGATTGACTTTTCTTAGGGGATCTTTTAGAATCGTGCGGTGGTCTTTTTGTACCACAAGAGGCTCGCAGTAAAATCGTCCGATCTTTTTTTGAACCATCTGATTTTTTTGAAAGACCCTTACTCAGTGTTGCCAGATCCCCTTCATACAAATTCTTGAGATTTGGTTGTATGACAGGAGTGAATACATCAGAACTTACACTTCTTTACGTACCAGTTTTTTCAAATGAGAGATGGCAACACTGCCCTTACCAGAATCGTGTCATTTTCTTCTGCTCCCCAGGGTTCCTCAGTAAAATCATCTGATTTCTTCAGATCACTCGAACTTCATCTTTCTCTTTTAGAGACCCCTACTGAAACATCTCGTGAATCTTGTTTCTGAAATCTCTCGACTTCTTGAAGCCACTCCGTATCACTTTGTTAAATAGTTTTCAATTTTATTAATTTATTTTTTTGGGGAGGGAGGATATGAATGATACTTTGTAAACCTTTTCCCCCGAAAAAAGTTGGGTGAGAATGGGTTACAGTGCACCCTTATACCCCTCCTTTCTGACACAGTTGTTTTCTTCTAGTCACTGGTCTGAAACGTGCTTGCCTTATTTCGTAATAACCAGTGGCGAATCCTGTTTTTTTTAGGTACATCTCCAAATTTCAGTAGCACCTCTTCATCATACCCCCCCCCCCATAGTCGGACCCTTGGGTTTACACCCCCCCCCCCCGATATGCGCACAGTAAACAATAGATCGCCAGGCAGTGGGAATCTCTCAACGTGTCGATGGACCTGGCCGGCGAAATACGCTACCACACACTCACCAGATATTCTTGTGGGCGTGTGTGAAACCTGTTTTTTATACACCTTAGTCAATCTCTTTTTACATAGATGTCCTCGCTGACAACATATCTTTTGAGCAGCGAGTACACGAAATTTCGACATGTAGGATGTGCTGCATAGTGATGACGTGGTAAGAAAAAAACGAAAAATGTTGTGGAAATTATAAATTAAAGCGAAAGAATAGAATTTTGATACTTGTACAAAATTATAAAAAAATTTCTCTTTTCCTTCCATTTTTCTTGGTACATCGCCGAGTATGTACCGAAGGATTCGCCACTGGTAATAACGTTTATGATTTGTTATATTTCTGACTGGGAAAGTCAAATTTGCTAAAATTTTCGCCATAGGATTCTTCATAGTGCCCTGGAGGGGTCAATAATCCATTCAACTTTCAAAGTTTAGTTAAAATTCGATATGGATATCAATGGATAGGAATTTTAGGCAGGAGAATTCGAATTTGAATCGTTTTTACCACAGGATTCCTCGTGGTGCCCAGGGAAGGGGGAAAATGTTCCACCAAATTCTCGAAATTGAGTTAAAATGTGGATGTCAGTGTGTAGATATCTTGGGCTTAAGAATTCGAATTCGTAACTATTTTTACAGTAGGACTTCTCATGCCGGCCACTGATGCGATACTCGAAAGGGTACTTTCCGGGGCCGGGGGTGCGGTGTCATAGGGGCTAGTCTGGCATGCGTGCATTGCCATACGTCCCACCACACCAGTGTCACGGGAAGGGGATAATGATTCACCCAATTTTCAAAATTGAGTTAAAATCCAATGTATATTAATATAAGGTATTTTGGGCCAGTCAATCCGAATTTGCTAGAATTTTCACCTTTGGCCACTTCATGGTGCCCCAGGGACCAATAATCCCATCAATTCTCAAAATATGGATATCATTATATTATAGATATTTGTATTTTGGGCTGATGAAATTCGAATTTGCAAGAATTTTTGCCGTAGAACCCCTCATAGTGCTCCGAAGGGCCAATAATCCACCTAATTAAGATTTGATATGGATACCAATGTATTTTGAGCTGAAGAATTCGAATTTGCAAACATTTTTATCGTAAAATCTCTCATAGTGCCCTGGAGGGGTCAATGATCCACTCACTTTTCAAAATTGAGTTAAAATTCGATATGGAGACCAATGTACCGGAATTGTGAGCTGGAGACTTCGAATTTGAACCGTTTTTACGTTAGGATTCCTCATAGTGCCCCGGAAGAGCAAATAATCCACCCAATTTTCAAGACTGAGTTAAAATTGGATGTGTAAATGTCACGATATAGATTAAAATTCGAATTTGTAACCATTTCGGGGATTTTAGCTGCTTGGGCCCGAGTTTGCACCATTAAAAAAAAGAAGTTCAAAAGTTCGTGTTGAGTACAGTACGCGTATATTTTGAAGTTTCGCGAGACGGAGAGGATGTAGCGAGAGCATGAGACGACTCTAAAAAAACGACTGATCCACGAACATCGGGCCACTGCCTAGCCGGACAACGTGGTTTAAAAAATATCAGGGTGGAAGAATAACGTGAGGAAAAGAAAGGAAAAAGGAAAAGATTCCTGGAAGAGAAAGAAAGAAGCGATTCGGTGTAGAGATGCTGCACAGGTAAAATGTACAGGTGAGAAAGACTGGCTTGACAGGACTGGTAACAAATATACAATAAAAAACTATTTACAAAAGAATTCGCGAACCTTAAAAAAGTCGATCGCGGTGGAGAGCACCGCACCATTCTTACCATAGGACTCCTCATCGTACCGCGGGAAAGGAGCCAATGACCCGTCCAATTTTAAAATTGAGTTAAAATTCAGTATGTATATCAGTATAGGGATAATCGAAAAATGGACAATTTATGTAAATGGGCTGTAACTCTACCACTTATTATCAGAATGCTATGCGCAATATGTCAAAATTGAGGAATTGAACTCTTCTGATGGAGACAGTGGTAAAAGCTCTCCCTAGTTCAGCAGAACATCCTTAGAAAATCGAAAATGCACCTGAAATGTCCACCAACGTGTGTGTCAACCTGGTCTAGTTCCGTTTTTTTTTTTTGCTCGCTGGAAGGGTTTAATACGTAATTTTCAGGAACTACTGTTTCCCATTGTTGAAGAGGTAAATTGAGGCAACACGGTATAGGTCTTACAATCTTTTTCTAATCAAGTTAAGTAACCTTTAGAATGCCTCAAAGTTGTGTCTAGGAGGAGATATGTCCTACAACGTGGATAATTTTCAAACCTCTCTGTAGGGTTCCACTATAAGCATAAACTTCTCTCAACTGCTCATATGACTTCCTGATAACTTCCTCTAGAAGGCTGTGTAAGAACTTCTGTGAAATAATGATAATTTGTATGCTAAAATACTAATTTATTACTGAGATCCTGGTTTCTAAAAAAAAAAAGTGTCCTTCATCGTGGACATCAACAACCATATTGAATTTACTGCTCGGAATTTGTAAAAACGTTATAATATATCTAATGTTGGCCACATTACATTCAGCAACATGTATCAAATATTCTCCTCATATTTACCCAATGGAAAAAGAAAAAATGTGACTTTGTCCTTAAACGTGGACATAAAATATTATTCAACGTAGATACTCACGTATTTCTTGTATCCACGTTGAAGGACGTGAATCTTTCGACACTTAGAAGCAGTCTGTAGAAATAACCTTTAAATCTTTTTCATGCAGAGACTACTTTCCTAGATGAATTTTTGGTACTTCATGAAACCGTGATCCGTGAGATTGTAACCCACGATGCCGCTGTGTGATCGTACAGCCTCATCCTATCACACTATGTAAACGTGAAAAATTTGTCTTTCAACGTGAGCAACAATTTTTTTTACAACCCCCCAAAATCAAATTTAAGCCCGGCCGGTACCGGAATATGGTTTCTCAATACCCCTAGCATCCATTTCAACGAAAAAAAAAATTAGAAAAGTGAACCTCATCTTTTTTTATTTTTGTCCGTGTTGAATTGTCCGTTTTTCAGAGAATCACCCATAGGTATTTTGGGCTGGTCAACTCGAATTGACAAGAATTTTTACCTTTGGCCACTTCAGTGGCGGATTTACGGGGGGAGGGGAAAGCCTCCCCCCAAATTAAAAAAGAGAACGTGAAGAAAGGAAAAAAGGAAGAAGAGAGGAAGAAAGAGGAAAAGAAAAAAGAAATTTTTTGTAATGCTACTCTTCTCTCTTCACATTTATTAAATTAAGGAAGTCTGTGAAACGTTCCAAAGAGAGGGCCAAAAAATTTGCGCATTGTTTCCTAAGTTCCTCCCGTAAACTTATTCCCTAAATCCACCCCTGCCACTTTATAATGTCCCGGGGGCCAATAATCCAATCAGTTCTCAAAATTGAGTTAATATTCGATATGAATATCGATATATAAGTATTGTGGATTGGCGAATTCGAACATGTCAAAATATTTACCTTAAAACCCTTCATAGTGCCTCGAAGGGTCAATTTTCAAAACTGAATTAAAATCTGATATAGATATCAATCCAAGTATGGATATTTTGAGCTGAAGAATTCGAATTTGCAAGCATTTTCATCTTTCGTTCTTTCATAATGCCCCGAGGGCCAATCTCTGATCAGAACTGAAAATAGACGAATGAATCGTCTCAAGACACCTGTTTCGTCGGACATCTTATTGGTTCACCCGACGTGCGTGCCAACAACCGAACACACGTTCCAGGAGGTAAGGAGGTTGTATAAGATACTACTACATGTTACAAACAATTATTTCCACGCCTTGAGAAACGAATTTTGTCTAGCTAAAATATCACTGCAGACCAATGTGCGGCGCTACGAATTCGAAAATTTTTACTCTCGACATGGATGTGTACGCCATCTGTAGTCAACTTTTTCAAACACAGTTCTAATTTGCTACGCCGTTCGCGGTACCCCAAATCGGTCATTTTCGCCGCCTTGAACCCCGCCATGATTATTTCGTCGATAGGGCGTTATTATGTAACAACTAGCGCGTTTTGATTACCCCTATTATTATTGCCACCCTATAAACTGCCGCTTAACAAACAACGGCTGCCTCTATTATTATTATATTATCGCAGTCATTATCATCATTGTCATCTCCGACGTCATTTCGCCGATGTGCGTGCGTGGTGGTGCGACGACTTTGTAAGTGTAAATTTCAACTGTATAAACGTTTTATTCGCCGTCGTCATTGCTGCATAATAAACGCGGCGCTCTGTTATATTAACGTAGTAAATGAAATTTTCACATTATCTGCGAAAATGATTCGCGACGCCGCCCCTCTTTTCTCCTCTGTGCTCTTCAAGGGAAGTTTTTCGATGCCGCCGGTAGAGACGTCCAAATCAGCGAGTAATTTTTTACGCGCTCGGCGAACAAAATACGTCTACTTATTACGAGATTTTCTGTCTGTGTAGTATGTACTTTTATGGCGATAAATTAGCCATTTGTGTTCGAAATAGATTCAGTTTCTTTGTTTGAGAAATCGAGCTTAAGTGTATGCGCCTGAAAGGTGTACAAGTGGAAGAGTGCGCCCGTTGTGAGGAGGGGTGAAAATCTCGTCAGACATTTACTCATTGTGGACATGAAGATTGTTTACGGTTGTGGTCAGTAGCGTCAGAAGATTTGTGGTTTTTTTAGGGGGAGGGGGAGGAAGCGCAAAAAATAATCTCTTGCCCCCCCCCCCAAAAAAAAAAGAGGTAACAAGTAGAAAAACCTTAGTAAGATGTTGTAAATCGTGTCTGAAATCTCCACGGCGCCTTTTGATCAACTTACTGAATAGTTTTTCAGTTTTTTCCGATTTTAATTCATTTTTTCAGGGGAGGGGAGAGGTACGAATGTACGTTTTCTCCCATCACGCCTGCGTTCGTATATAATAGTATGGTGGCGAATAATCCCGAACATTCGAGAAAAGCGAAGAAAGATCGGCACGTTTCGAGCAGCAGAATAGAAGTTCGATAACGAAAGCGATAAGGAGTTTCGCCGATAACGCCGGGATATATAAGGGCCGCTGGCCGTCGCCGTACAGTCTAGTTTTATATGCGATAAACTGTGCGTTTTCAAAGCGATCTAACTACTGTTCTCGTGCGTTTGTATTAGTGTGACATTAAGAGTTCTTAGTACGTGTTTTTGTGCGTTTTCGGTGCGAATCTCGTTACAGTATGAAGGGTCATTTATGTGGCCTACTTATGGAGATGTATAACTAATTTGTGTCCGAAATAGATTCAGTTTCATTGTTTGAAAATCGAATGTAAGTGTACGCGCCTGAAGGGTACAGGTGGAAGAGTGTGAAGGGGGGGGGGGAGACAATCGTGCCAGACGTTTGCTCATTGAGCGAACAGAAAGGTTGTTCATGGTTGTGACCAGTGGTGTTGGAAGATTCGTTTTTTAGTGTGGAGGGAGGGCGTAAATTAAAAGTTTTGGTTAGTAAACAAAAAACCAAAAAGTTCTCTCGTTCCTCAAAAGCTCGTAAATTAAGCTTGTGTGTGAATGCATGGTAGTGTAAAAGGTCATTGACGTACTACATACGTTTGGAGATAAATCAGTCATTTGTGTTCGAAATGAAATCGGTTTCATTGTTTAAAGAATCGGGTTTCGGGGTACAGGGGGAAGAGTGAGATCGTTGGGAAGGCATGGCTGAATAACTCGCCAAACGTTTACTCATTGCGGACAGAAGGATTGTTCACGGTTGTGACCAGTAGCATCGGAAGATTCGTTTTTTGTGGTTTTTTTTTGGAGAGGGGGGGGGAGCCAAAATAAAAACTGTAAGTCAGTAAAAATGTCTTTTGTTCTTCAAAAGGGGAGGAATCAAATAGGAAAATCTTTGAAAAAATGTTATAAATCTCTAATAATCTTGCAGATCTTCAAAAATCTTGTAAATCTTGTCCCTGAAATCTCCACGGTGCCTTTTAATCAACTTGACGAATAGTTCTGTATCATTTTTCGATTTTATAATTATTTTTGAGGGTGAGGAGGTACAAATGATGTACGTTCTCTCCCATCAAGCTTGTGTGTAAATGCATGGTAGTATAAAGGGTCATTTACGTACTACGTACTTATGGAAATAAATTAGTCATTTGTTTTCGAAGTGAAGTTGATTTCATTGTTTGACAAATCGAGTTTCAGGGTACAGGTGGAAGAGTGAGATCGTTTGGGGGGGGGGCTGAAAATCTTGCCAACAAATGTTTACTCATTGCGGAAATAAGGAGTGTTCACGGTTGTGACCAGTGGCATCGGAAGATTCGTTTTTTTTTTTTTTTTTTTTTGGGGGGGGGGGATAAATAAAAACTGTTAGTCGGTAAACAAAAAAAAATTTCTCTTGTTCTTCAATAGAGGAGGTAACAAATAGGAAAACTTTTTGAAAAAATATTATAAATCTCCAGTAATCTTGCAAATCTTCAAAAATCTCGTAAATCTCCAAAAATCTTATAAATTGTGTCCCAAAAATCTCCACGATGCCTTTTAATCAGCTTACTAAATACTTTTCAGTTTTTGTGATTTTTTTTTGGGGGGGGAGGGGGGTATGAATGATATTTTCTCCCATCAGGCCTGTGTGTTAATGCATGGTAATATAAAGGGTCATTTACACAATACATACTCATGGCAATAAATAGGCCATTTGTGTTCAAAATCTCATGCCCCTCCCTCATCTGTCTTCGTAACTCTTACCTAGTCCCTCATAGTCGAATTTTGGCCCTCCCCAACTCCCACAAGCACATTAACAACACCCTCACCTACCTTTCCGCTGCTGGAGGATGAGTGTGACGGTCGGGTAGAGAGGGTAAAGATCTCGCCAAACGTTTACTTATTGTGGACAGAAAGATTGTTCACGGTTGTGGTCAATGGCGTCGGAAGGTCCGTTTCCTTTGGGGAGACGGCATAAAAATTGAAAGTGTTGCTCAGATAGCAAAAAAAAAAAAAAAAAATGTTCTCATGCTCCTCAAAGTAGAGATAACAAGGAGAAAAACTTTGAAAAAATTTTGTTAATCTTCAAAAATCCTCGAAAATCTTGTCTGTAAAATCTCTCACGACGCCTTTTATTCGTAATCAAGTTGCTGAATTCAATTTTTACAACTGTCTTCTTCCCCTCCCCCCTTTTAGTGGGGAGGGGAGGTCAAATGGTGTACATTTTTCCTCATCAAGCCTGTGTTAATGCTTGGTAGTAAAAAGGGTTATTTTCAACCTTCTCTATTGAGCTTACCTGGAAACTGTAGGACTTGTCTTATGTAAAATTTTGCTTTACAAATTCCACGAGGTACACTTTTCATTTGAAACATGTTCTTTTGGTGTAAGTTTGATAGTTTTTGATTCTCTGGCAAACAACTAATTTGTGGAGGCTATGATCCCCACCCCTTTTCCAAGAAAATTAGGCACACGGGCTGGAGTTGGCAATATTCAGTAGGTTGGTTAAGACTCTTACACATATCCCACACTGAATTCTGTGCTCGCCAGAATTGTTTTAATTTTTTCCAAATGACTGTAATATGTTTGGTCATATTGGATTGTAGGTTTGGTGAAATTCGGTCATTTCAGCTGATGTTTTAATGATTTCCGTCGGTTTATCTCGTATTTAAGGCTGAGTTTTCCTTAAAAGGGTGAACACTTCTTATGGCGCAGGCAAGGGCGCAATTAAAGGGGTGGAGGCATCCTGAAAATCCACCGGCCCAACTCTGGCCCACCCACATAAGAAATTTGAGTACAAGACATCTAAACATCTAAGCCTGTTTGAATACTGAATTCTGTCACAAATTTAAAGGAATTAAAAAAAGCATTGATATACGTATCGAAAATTCACAAATAAACTGAGGGTGCAACGGGGCGGTAACTGCTTCAGATGAGTCAACAGCTTTTGCTCAAGATGGTAGTAATATACAGTTAGGTACTTAGAATGAATCAACGTTGAGATACGTTTTCTTGGATGTAGTTGACTTGGACAGCCTTAGGAAAATGAGTTGAAAAAAGTCTGTTAAAAGAGCCTAAAATATTCCAGTGCTAGATCCTCTTTTCTGAATCAATTGCAATTCAAATCAAAACTGGAAAATTAATAATTATATTATAAAGTTTCCTTATCGGGCTTTGGTATTTTGTAGATGTTAATAATTTTGTAGGCATTTTCACTAAACATCATAATAATCTTAAAATCGTGTTATTATACGTAGTTAGTATGAAGTGTTGTACTATGAGTACGTTGAAAATTGTAAACATAAAATTATTTTGGTATCGGTCCTTGATTATATTTCAACGACTGGAATAGTCCCCTTTCACTCAACAAGGGCTTGAAACTCAAAAAAAGATGTGAGTATAATATGGTTCCTCCTCAACATTGTTGTGGCCCATTTAAGAAATAATTTCTGGTAAACCACCCCCTCCCCCCCGGGCGCGGGAAAGCAATACTGAATCTGAAAATAGCCACGTCTAGCCCATTCCTCCAGTTCAAATTCACGCCTTCAACTATCAAAATTCAACAACAGTGAATTTCTTTGAAATAAAAACTTGAAGTATATACGCAGCCTGCGTCCGTCTTACTTCTTTTATTCCTCACAAAAAATTTTCGGTACCATTACCCTGCGGAAAACTGAATTACATTTCACCAGTCCCCTCCCTCCTTAAGGTGAAAATACTGATGGGAAATTGAAACAAAATTTCGTGTATAATTTGTTTATCCATTTTCCCTTAATTTGTGTGACCCTCTTTGCACCACTACACACTCCACTATTATGACGGGACTGGAGAAATGGTAGCCCCCCAGAGTGAGTTAGATTCCCCGCATTGGGGCAAAAATGTTTGTACTATTTATATGATTTGCGTGTCTACTTTTCCAAAATTTATGTGAACATACTCTCGTGCCACACGGTTTAAATTACTTCTAAATAATGAAAGGCATAACCTTACCCTCAAAGACCATTAAAATCATCGGGATTATGATGATCCTGAAGATGAACTGAGATCAATTTTTAGTTAGTGATCCCTGTGGTGGCCTGAGATCAATTTTCGACAAGCGATTTTGGTCGTGTCTCGAGTTCATTTTTCTAGAATTTGTGATGTTGACTATTTTAGATCGTTACTAAGGAATTCGAATCCGAAAAGTTTATGGGGTTTGGGAGGAGGGGTCAAAAATTAAGAAGTAAAGGTAGGTTAAAGTTTGAGGATTAGGTCATCTGGATGCGTATCGAAAATTTGACGAGCACACCTTTGCTTTTGGCCAAAATACCTCAGGTATATCGTGTCTTTTACACAAACATACAGTTCAAATATTAAACTGCAAGTATCTCTACAATTTCGATGTTTTCCATCTCATGGTACGCTAAAAGTTATACCTCCAAAAGTTTTACTACCTCGTAATAACTTTTCCGAGCAACTTATCTTGGAGCAGCTATAAAAATAATTCCGTGCCATCCCGTTCGCGAGTTTATTGCGATTCGTAAAACATTCCAGCGTATACCATTCTCTTCTTCGAGCGAGTTTGCTTTTTCTCTCTATTATTCAGAACATTGTGCGCGAAATACACAGATATACAGCATTTCACTGGGGTTCCTTAACTCAATTCTTATCCTTCCAATTCGGAAATTACATTTATGCAACGTGATCTGATAAGTAATTAAATTCGAGAACAGTGTGAATTGTGCAACCCTTTTATTTATTTACACCCTCCGGTTGTCTCTACTTCCCCGTGTTCAGACAGCAGCGGGAAATTGTATACAGAATGTAAAATGGAGTATCACGTCGCCCCCTCCGTACCCTCTTTATTCGATGAAATTAATTACGGAACTAGCTTCGAAATTAATTGGCACTACAGTCTATACCTCTTCAGAATGAAAATGACGTATAGTGTTATTCGGTGGTGTGTTTTCGCCTCGGCGAATTGATATTCTCAATCGCAGGTTGGATGAACTCACACTCAGTTTCATGGTGCGAGTACAAGTGATGACGGGTAAAAGAAGCACGGGATTACAAAATTGCATTAAGAACCGCGTACGCTATATAGCATTTGAAAAACAGCTTCAGAGGTGGTGTAGTGTAGAAATAAAATAGATTACCTATCGCAGATGGTAATTGGTATAATTAATTCTCTACCTGGATGAATCAATATTAGTACAGCGAACTGCATTCTCATCGACTTCGGAAAAGTGGTCTTCAAGCCAGTAGCCAGGTTCGATTTGTAGTATCAGCCTGTCGGCATAATGAATTTCAGATCGGCGCTAACGAGAACGAAATCTCATTAGGATAATTTCATATCAATAGACCCTTTTTGCTAGGTGATTAGAGGGTAGGTAGGCACCCCCGAGGGTACTGAATCCAACCCCTCTCATATCTATTTTAAGGGGTCAGGTAAAGCCAACGTGTGTTGCGGTTTTTTTTTTTTTTTTCTGAAATTGCTTCAATTCCTCATAACTGGGGCAGAGTGTCTACTAGGTCAGAAAGTCAGGAAAAGTAAAGATTTTTAAAATTAGGCGAGGAATTCAGGAAAATGTCAGAAAATTTCGAACAATTTACTGAAAGGTCAGGGGAAAATTAGTAAATTTTCCATCCAATGGAAGATTCAGCACGAAATCCCATAAAATGAATAAATGAGAATCGAGAAATAATGTATGGTCATAATGAATTCATACAGGAAATCCTTGTCCCTAAATGTATATACTCATGGCTTTATACTTGAAATTACTTAAAAACAGACTTTTATGCATAGATTCTTCAAATACAAAAAAAGAGGTCAAGAAGAAAATGTTGAAAGGTCTTTAGACACCCTGCTAAAGAACAAAGAAAGATAGAAAAATGCGGTTACTTAACACATAGCGAAGTTTTTTTTTTTTTTTTTTTTTTTTCTTCGTATAATATTTAGTTCTGCGAATTTAGAGCTGCAGTATCACTAACTCAAATTCTTAGACCAACAAATTTCAAACTTTGTATCGTAGGAAAACATACAAAATAATTCCTATAAGTATGTACTTTATATCCTGCTAATTCATTATCCGCACCTATAACTAGGATTTGGGGAAGGACTACAACGATCCACAAGCCTAAATTTCCCTTGAACATAAACTTAAATCAGGATTCATTATTACTTTCAATTGTTCAATGTTAATCAGTGCTCATTGCAGCAAATATGCTGCATCTACAGGAACCTAAGAATTTATAAGAGTGAGAACACAAACGTATGTTTTATTCAACAAATTCACTCATATACCTACATACATGATATTAACTTTGTGATAACTGCGCAATACCTGCTCAGTAGTGATGACTGCACAACACCCACTCAGGCTTGGTACCTTACTGCGCGAAATCCTCATAGTTTGTTATACTTTGTGATGATGTACTGCGCAGGTTTCTTGCAGTTAACATGCGTTCAAGGGGGTAAATAGTAAATACTCCTATTTGAGCATCACAGCCTTTAGACAAAAGGTTTCCTAGCGTTGTATGTACACACATACTTATACTTGATATTAGCCATGGATTGTGTTATGTTGCGCATTAACGAACTATGTGGGTGTCACGCAATAACGCACAGTTATCATATTGTGCTAATATAAGATATTTCAAAATGACAGAGCCAGTTTTAAACGCTTATAACTTGGCAACACTGAGAGAAAAGTAGAGGAATGAACCCCATTTTATGTCATATACAGTATTTATTTATGTATTTTAAAAATTACATGCCCCAAATGCCTTCTCCTTCTTCTGCGATACAGTTATGTAAATGAACATAGGAATTTCTGTAGACATTTGAAAGTTTTAGCTGAATATTCTTAATTATTTTTTATATATTGGTATTTAGCATTATGGTAGCGTTCATTGGAGTTGTATACACATTTGATGTGACACAATCCCCACAGAACAAAAAAATCGCATGGAGTCAAATCAGGATTTCAAGGGGGCCAATTGAAATCTGTATGCCGAAAGATGATTCTCGATCTTTTTTTCTTCCCCCCCCCAATAGGCTAACACAGTGTTTATAGTGTGAGACATTGCACCATCTTGCTGAAACCAAGTTTTAAAAAAATAATAATTCAATATTCTGAAAAAAGTAGTTGTTAATGAATAGCAGAAGTGCTAAGATTGAGATGAGAGGAGTGACGACAAAGTGAAGTTCCAGATGATGCTTCTTCCGCCTTGTGCAAGCTTTCCCTATTCTTAACTGTTTAAACTGTTTTTTCCTCCTGCTTGTCAGAACCCTCATTACAGACACCATAGCATGGAATGTCCTCACCCATCATAGTACTGTCTGCCATTTAGGCATATTATCCTTTCTTAAAAGATTTAAATGACCGGGAAATTCTCGTGCATTTTAACAAAACCTGCCATTCACTAAATAGCGTCCTGTGGCGAAGAAACATGACTGTGCAGTCCACCAAGATATGATTATTAAATGGGGTTCATTTCTCTTTCAAATCATATCAAACAGATCAAACATGCCTACTTTTCTCTCAGTGTTGCCAAGTTATAAGCGTTTAAAACTGGTCCTGTCATTTTTAAACACCCTTTCACTGTGTGATATACATGTAACACCTACTTTGTGCGTTATTACATGGTGTCCACATAGTTCATTATTGCGCAACATATTTACTTGGTTATGACGTTCTTTGAAAGTGTCCCCATGGTTAATATCAAGCATAAGTGTGTGTACATACTACAACAGAAGAAAATCTTTTGTCTAGAGGCTCCGGCGCCCAAGCAGAGAATGTATCCTCTTGGACGCAGATTAACTGCGAGAAACCTGCGCATTACATCATCACAAAGTAAATATGTGGCGCAATAACGAGCTGTGAGGGTTTTGCGCAGTAAGGAACCAAGCCTGAGCAGGTGTTACGCAGTTATCATGTAGTTAATATCATGTATACCAGTGAATTTGTTGAATAAAACATACTTTGGGGTTCTCGCTCTTGTACGTTCTTAGGTTCTTGTCTGATGCAGCAGATTTGCTGCAATGGATACTGATTAACGCTTAACAATTGAATAGCGTAATTTCAAAAACGTCTGAGTCAAAAATCTCAGTTGTTCAGGAAACAGTAGAAATCGTTTAAAACAGGCTACACTACGTTGAAACGTTGAACTTGCTATTATTAGTTTCATTGGATACCTGCAACCCTCTTGCTTTAGATGTAAGTAGCCCCCCTCCCCCCCCAAAAAAAAATAAATAAATAAATAAATAAATAATAATAAATCGCTACTAAAAACTTTGCTACAACAATAGGCAACCCTGAAAACGCATGACAGCGTGGTTTTACAACTACAAAAATGTCAACTTTCAGAATACCCATAGTACTCCAGTAATAATCAAGAAAAAGGACAAACATTTTTAATTCAACTTTACAATGAATGAAGTAATGTTATTCGATATTGTGGCAGCAGATTGCGATGGCTGTACTTCAATTTTCTTACACGCTTTGGGATGGGCTGAGGAGCGGAATCTGTGACAGCAGATTGCGGTGGCTCCATCTGTTTTCTTTCTTTCTCTATGTCGGGTTGAGGTACGGACTCTTTGGCAGAAGATTGCAGTGACTCCTTCCCCCTTCTTGCACGCTTTATGACGGTCTGACGAGCGGACTCTGTGACAGCGGATTGCGGTTGCTCCTTCCATTTTCTTCCGCGCTTTATGATGGGCTGAAATACGGCCTCTGTGGCAGAAGACTGCGGCGGCTCCTTCCGTTTTCTTCCACGTTTTATGACAGTCTGACGGGCGAGAAAATTCGGCGCTCATGATCAATATCGATGAATTAAGTATCGCGCCACGTGATGGTACTCCTGAATCGCATCCCCTTCACAAGGTAGGTAAGTCTTCAGCGGTGTATCACAAAAAATGGCATCAGGAAGTTTGCAGCTAATGAATTAGCATGATATGAAGGAGCTTTTAAAGTTCTTTCAAAGACAAAACATGCTATAGTCTGAGTAGATTCCTGACATACTCTCTTATTGAGGTCTATATAGCTAGCTCATCATCGAAGTGGATCAGTGAATGGTGTCATAAATTTACGCTGATAACTCCAAACTTTGTGCTCACCCCTTCCAAGATATAATTAAAGATATGAGAGGGCTAGCAACATAGCCCTGGATTTAAATTCCTGGTCATTTCGCACTAATTTGTGCAATTTTATGCCAGTAACTCTAAATTTTGTTTCCTATCCTGAGATATTTGCATATGAATTTGAAAGCTGGTGACATGCTTTGTCTTCTAAAATTAAATTTAAGATCATGTGCAGATTTAAATATAATTCTAGGCCGATTTTAAGCTACTTTGTGCCGTCAGCTCGAATATTGTGCTCCTCTTTTTGCAAGGTAGTTGTTCGTGAGATTCAGCTCAAAAAATGAGACCCAATTTGTACATCCAATTTCTCCAATCGCCAAATTGTAATACCGTATTCTCTCGAAAACAAGACGCACCCGAATGCAAGACGCACCCTAAATTTGAGGAGGCAAAAAAATATTTAAAAAACATTGTCCGATTGCAAGACGCACATAAAAATCAAATTATATTTTCTATACGAAGAAATGTCAAATACAAAATACAAAATGATTACCTTGGTATTTAATCAGTATCAGATGATTCATTATCTAATGTGCCACCAACATCATCAGAGTCCTCACTTGAGGATGAGTCTTGATCAGGAACTTCCGCCCAGATCAAGTCATCCTCTGTGCCATCTAATGACTTGGTGACACAGCACTTTTATAAATGATTTCTTAACGATTTCTGGCGGTATCTGGCTCCAAGCAGCAGAAATCCAGTCAACTATCTTGGCTGCAGGAGCTTTTTTGATTTTGCCTATTCTAGTCAATGGAAGGTTGTCACAGGGCTTATTTTAAGAAAGTTCGCCAACTGCACAAAACGGCAACCTCACTTGTAAAAGACGCACTATGCGCGTCTTACTCAATATTTGTAATATCTAGGACTAGCCGACTAGGTCACCCCCACCTTCCCAGACAGAAGCGACAGTCTGGCGGCTAGTGGCCATCTTGCGTCTCCACTTCTTACATTTCAGATTATATAATTTTTAAAATTTTGAGATTTCATTTTAATTATTTCTTACATTTTAGATTACATAATTTTTAAAATTTTGATTTTTTATTTTAATTATAGATACTTTTTACTTTTTGATTTCTTACATTTTACAGGCCAGACATTTTAGCAACTGCACACTTTTTCCTCCAACTGCACATCCAGTTTTGCCGACTGCACAGAATGTGTCCAGCTGCACACTAAAATAAGCACTGGGTTGTCAGAAAGGATCCGATTGACAAGTTCGAATATGGATGTGATAAGGTGCGAATGCAAGACGCACTCCACTTTTTCTGTCTACGAAATCGGAAAAAGAGTGCGTCTTGCATTCGAGAGAATACGGTATCTTGAGAAAATTCAGGGTTGATATAGCACAACGTAGCACAAAATCAGTACAAAATTATGGCGGCATTCACGATCCTAAAACTAATTTGGAAGTAGACTGTATGTTATCAGTCACAGCTTTTCAAGACAGTTAAAATCTGTTCGGCTTTCTTGTATGAATTACAATCTCAGCTTCGCTCCTTAGATGGTCCTCTAGAGCAGTTGATATGTATCTTATTTTATATGGAAGGGAGGGGAGTTTGAGGCGGTATACCATAACATGGTGTTCCTTTCAGAGATTGGTCCCCTTTTGAAATGTTTCACGCCACCCTTCCTGAAACAGGAGCAGACCCATTCTTAAATTTCACGAATAACAAACTTGTGAGACTCGACGTTGGTTATTTCTGTACTATTTTTCAGTCATGTCTAATCCACCGGAATGCTTCGCTCTTGCTCAACCAGTTCGTTACTCGAGTACAACAAACAATTAGAAATTTATCTGGTGTTCATACTTGTCGAAGATCGGTTTTGGTTTTTGTTAATGAATAGGTACAAATATCGAGATGGAGAGGGGAGGGTCTCCACGCGTGACAGTATATGAAGTGGTACGGAGAAACAATCGAAAGGTCGAGACTCATCGTAAGCAGGCGCGTGAATTACGATCACAAATAGGTGTGTGAGATTAGGACGAGTTGCCGTGGCACATAATAGGTGTGTATAGGTGTATCTACCAGTGCCATGTTAATTAGGGAGGAGGCTATGTCGCAATGGAGCTCAGCTGTCTTAACGTCAAAACGCTAACCATCCAGAATTTAGTAGTCGCCATCGCGGTGGCTACCCACGTCTATACGCGGTCTACTGTAGCGTTTCATTCAGCTCTGAAACCGTGACCACTGCCACTTCTAAATATGCCTACAAAATAATGATTATATGTAGTTGGTGTAGATATTATCTTTTCAAAACGAAATATAGGAGTACACCAACGAGGCGACGAAGGGTTTGAAAAAACACACCATGAGTTAAACACCAGTGGCAATATAACTGGTGAGCGTATCGCGTTATGTAGGATTTTTCTGTTCCAGAAGAACGTGAAAATAAACCTAACATTCGATGATAATGCTATCGGTCTCAGGTGTAACCGGAGAATCGAGGAATTTGAGAAGTATAGGTATTAGCCCAGGACTGAAATTATAGCTGATACATAATTGCACAGCTATGTGTGTCTGCTCACACGAGGGGTGAACAAACTGGCAATATCGAGCGGCTCAAGTTAGGAATCACTGATACGATGAAACAATTCAAAATATAGTCGCTCTTCACATTCAGCTACCGGTAATAACAAAACAACCTGTTACTATAATACTTCGGTCTTCATGTCACCACACCGGTTTGGCTAATTGGCACAATAAATCCTTCACAAGCTTAGCTGCCATCTATTCGATTCAAATCAGTTCTAATGTATATTTTTTTTCTTTGTCCGCGACTAGGAATTCTCTATACGTGTAGTTAATTGCTTCGATTTATTTTTATATTCGGGGGGAGATTCTTTCGGAATCGTTTGCGTCGCTAACTGACACAGCACACAGGTGTTGACCGTTATGAGAGACGGTGGTCAGCTACACAGCAGCTATAACCGACTGTGCCGACCTGCCGACTATCGAGTACCGGGTACGCCGGCGGACCGGATACCAGCGAGCTATAGGTACAGCCAGACATTTACAGCTGCTGGAATGAACTGGAGTTGAAAACTGAGTGCTGGCTTGCCGGATGCCAGATACTGGTACTGAGTGTACATCGGTTGGTGTCAATTACCTGTACTATTTCTTCATGCTAATGAGTAATTACCGCACAGCAGACTGGGTCCGTAGGCGCGATCCAGCTCGAACTGTTTTGAGGCAAACGAAATACTCGCATTTTGAATGATCCGACTTACGACCAACGATAGTGAGAGTTGTAACTGAGTTAAAGGTTGAAAGTTGGATATGTTAGCTCAATAAGACAACAAAGTTGAGTTAGAAGGTGCAGTAGCGTAGCCAGCTTAGTGTTCGAGGGTACAGATCTGGTTTTGACTAAAGGAGAAGGGGTGTTAGAGGGGGTGCTAAAATTAGAAAAACCACTATTTAACGAAGTCGCAAAGAGGTTCGACCCTTGGCTACACCACTGCGAAGATGCATCCAATAAGAAAATTAAGGAGTGGTTGGAAGTCAAATATATTTTCGAGGGGAAATGGCATCGCCTGACGATTTGACCTAGTATGAGCTGAAATAATGTAGTTTGAATTTGAGGATGATCCTAATTGAGTTGATTGGGTTTACCCAAACCTGTCGAGAGGGGGAGGGGAAATGAGGAAATACCCCGAGCCCGGACTTTTAAGGGGGCCTGATATTTTTAAAAGGCTTGAATTTCAATCATACGGTACATCAAATCAGCGATCACTCCTTACACCATAGAAGAGACCTCTTATCCCGTAGCTTATAATTTTTTCCCATCTAACAAAAGAACAAATTGAACTGGGAGCAGTGGCGTAGCCAGGATTTTTCCGAGGAGGGGATCAGCAAAATTTTGGGCGGGGGGCGGGGGTACACCTAACATGAACTGTATGTTTTTACATTGACGTATCAGTATGTTGTTCTTTTCAACTTCAGTTATGTATCTGGATTTAAATTTCATTTCGCGCATTTACTGTGATACTGCGAGCATATAAAAAAATTCTCATCTCAAGGGGGGATTCACCCCCCTAATCCCCCCTTGGCTACGCCACTGACTGGGAGGAGAGGGGCCCATGGAAATTCCCCCAGGCCTTCTTTTTCTCTCTACGGGGCTGTCAGTACCCAGGTATATTCAATGTGTGCGAATACGGTTCTCTTTAAAATATCTTTATCTTGCAAGCCGTAAGTGCTATAGACTTTTTAATAATAGAGAATAAGTTTATTTTTCTGAGGTTTTTCGCTGGTTGGTTGATGAGATTCTTGACATTTGAAGGTATTATGAAGCTCAATCAGTATTTTTTCAGTACAGTATTTTCATGTGGAGGACAATACTCTGCCCAGTGGTAGCGATAGGGGTATGTAAGGTATGCAGTCGCTTACGGGCGCCAGAGCGCTCAAAACTATACGGAAATGCGGTGCCTTCTTACATTTTGCTTATGGGCGCCAAAATCCTACCGCCGCGTCTGACTCTGCCCAAAAAATATATGTTCCCTTCAGAAGTCGAAGCTGTACAAGGCCCAGTTCTCATTAATTCGACTTTCTCAGTGGTAAGGGCGTGTTATTATTTTAAACAACAACCTGTTAAGATTATTTGCTCGTTCATAAATTTTCAGGATTTTACTTCAGCTTAGAATCCACGATGCTAAGTAGAGTTTATTGATAGTCTGTAAAAAAGTGGCCCCATAATGTATATTTTTACAATTTTTCTACCATATCGATGAAATCTGGGCTAGGGGACCGCTTTGGTAATGTCGGTGCAAAGTAAATTAAGAAAATAGATCTCAGACAACAGCTGGTTAACATTTTATATCCGAGACATTTTTAAAAAACTTCGAAAGATTTTACTTAAAGCCTTCAGTTTTGTTGTTTTTTTTTTTGCCTGTCAAGGCACCGCAACATTTGGATAAAACCTAATAGATCCATCACTATTTTACCCATTCTCTCTTCCCTCCTCCTCTCAAATGTTCTCCTACTTATGCTACTAGGCGTCAAGGTTTTCAAGATATCTATCCTTAACAGGTATAGAAAGAAGTCTTGAATAAGCTGTGGAAGAACCTTGCAGGCTATTAAATAAGTATGAAGGTATTTTTTACAACCAATAAGGTGATCAAAAGATGGAAAAAGTCTTAATAAACTTTAGAAAAATCATAATAAGTATAAGTAAGACTAGAAGAGCTATAAAAAAATTTAAACAGCCTTGAATAAGTTTGAAAAAGCTTTAATGACTCTTAGACAGTCCAAAAGTGTCTTACAGGAGTGTAGAGGAATCTTCTAAAGAATTGGTCACGGCGTAAAGAATCTGAATAAGATATAAAATAGGCTTAAAAACTCAGCAAGTTTTAAACAAGGGTCTGAAAAAGTCTTACACAAATGTAGGACAGCCTTGGAGAATTCTCAATCGCGATTTAGGGAAAAGAGAAGCCTCCTTCATCAAAAATTGTCGTTGACAAATTTAGCAAAATTAAGCAATATCGATTTCTCAGTTGTCAAAATTTAAATTTGCATTTCAATTATCTTTCAAATAAAGTTAGAAATAAGTGATCCGACTTTTAAAAAAAATATGTATCTACCTTTGTATGCACCTTAACAGTGCCTGATAAAACGCAGTTGTCCGAGTTATTATCGTAATTGTTACATTCACGTTTTAATCTGCAGGTTTTTTCTGCGCAGCCTGTACTAGCGTCGATGTCATGAATTTGTTGTATAGAAACAGTATACGAGTAAATCCGTAAAGAATGAGTTGGGTGTATATTTTTGTTCCCAACATTTCTCTACCAACTGAGCTATTTTAAAAATCGAATCGCGTTTTTCGGACGCCTGTGAACATGAAATTTAGCGTTCATTACGTAATTTGAGCAGTGTGGCCATAGTATTCGTGTGCATTTAGGCCTGTTTTAGCGTGAATTGTTAGCAATGAACAACCAAAACGAGAATGTGGATGCTCCAGTCAGCGATCCAACCAAAGCTCCCGAATACCAAGCGCTAGCACGTAAGTTTCGAGCCAGAATTCGTAATATGAATAAGCTAGTGGAGGAGATGAAAGAAGCAGCCAAGACGAATCCTGAGCTGGAAATTTATGAAGTCAGGCTGGAAAGCATGAAAAACGAAGAAAGGGAAATGAATGTGATAGCAGACCAAATGATGGATTTCGAGCTGACTGAAGTGCAGCAGGATGCCGTATCGAACGAGGTGTACAAAGCGGGTGAAATATTAAGGAGCTGGGATACCAAAATTCGAGTTCGCCGAAGAGAGCGTCAAGAACGTGTTAGCCGAGACTCTCTAGTCAATAATAGCGTGTCGAATAATTCTAGCGGCATTAACGGTAATGTGAACGATAAGGTAAAGTTAAAGAGAATTTCGCCCCCGTCCTTTGACGGTGAGCCTAAGCATTTTTTGTCCTTTAAGGCGATGTATTTGAATCTTATTCACAATGATGAATTTTTGAGTAACGTACAAAAGCTTCATTATTTGAAAGAAAGCTTAACGGGTAAAGTAGCGCATTTTTTAGACGACTTAGCATTGTGTAACGAGTCTTATTCTGTAGCGTGGCAGCGAGTATTAGAAAAATATGATGACAAATGTAAAATCATTAAAGCACATTTCGAGTCTCTGTTCGCAGTTAAGCCAGTTAAAAATGAATCTGGAGTCCCGGAGATGTACGACGCGTTTGAGGGAGCACTGCGGAACTTGGAGGCGTGTGGAGAGCAGCCTAAGAACTGGTCTTCAATTTTGGCGTTTATGCTGTATAGCAATTTGGATTCCCGTACTCGTCGTGGTTTCAAAGAGTACCTTAGTCGTAAGTATGAGGAAGGCAGAGATTTTAATAAAGCGTTTTTTGCCTATAGCGATGTCTCAGGGTTTTTAAAGCAGCATGTTAAGATCATTGAAGAGACCAAAGGCGATCGAGCTGAAGAAAAGAGCAGACCTGTGGAAAAAACAAAGCCAAAGGATAGTCTTAAACCTATAGCCGACCACAAGCAGATTTCATTTGCAGCCGAAGCTAAGCCTCGAGCGGAACAAGATAGGGGCTGTATAGCCTGTGATAAGAACCATTTACTGATTGAATGCGAGCAGTACAAGGCTTTGACCCCTTCTCAGCGTTATGAATTAGTGCGAAAGGCAAATCGATGTGCAAATTGCTTAGGAACTCGACATTTTGCAAAAAATTGCAAGAAAGCTGGAAGATGTAAGAGCTGTAATGGGAAGCACCACTACACTCTGCACTTTGAGAAAAGCTCAGAAAGCGAAGAGGCAAAAGGCGATGAATCAACCGGCGTAACTGGGAGCCTCCTAGCAGTGTCAGCATCCTCAGATGCTACAGTAGCGGCCTCCAGCGTCCTGAATGAATTTGTGCCATTGCCATCAGCTGTGGTGAATGTGAAATGCGGTAACGTTGTCGGTAAGGCGAGAGTTTTACTAGATAGCTGTTCTCAAGCGACTCTAATCTCGGAGGAGTATGTACGAAAATTCAAGCTGTTTACAAATAAGAAACCATGGGTCAGCTTTGTCCGAGGTGTTGGAGGAATTCTAACAGAGAAGCAGTACGAATGTCAACTTGAATTGGGCTCTCGATTCAACGAATTCCAGATTGCAGTTGTAGCCGAGGTAGTGCCGCAAAATGCGCTTCCATATTCAATAAACAGTCGAATCAGCGAACGCTCGGTGGAGAGGCTGAAAAAATTAAATTTAGCCGATCCTGCATTCTATTCAGCGAAACCAGTGATTCCGAAGATTGATATGATAATCGGTTCGGAATACTACGAGCAGTGCCAAAATAGTGAAGTTGTATTTTTCGAAGATGGATTAATTGCCAAGAACTCCAAATTTGGTTGGACTCTGAGCGGAAGAGCAGTGGTCGAAGTTAGTCACTCAGCAAACATTTGCGAAGTCCAGTGCAATCTTGCTATAGAGGAGCAGATTGAACAATTTTGGCGACTGGAGGAGGCAGCTGAACCGATCAAATCCGATTTGAGTGAAATGAACGACCATTTTTTGAGAACATACAAGCGGCTCAGAGATGGAAGATTCGAAGTGCGACTTCCTTTCAGACCTGAAGTGCGATTAGAGAATAATCGAAGGCAAGCTCTAGCGCAGTTCAAGCGGCATGAAGCGAGGCAACCCGGGCAAGAACGCGAAATGTACCGAGAATTCATGCGAGAATATGAAAGGTTAAATCATATGTCGCTAACATTGTCTCAAAAGAAAGACAGGTATTACATCCCTCACCGCGCCGTTCTTCGTCCTATGAGCACTTCTACTAAGTTACGCGTCGTGTTCAACGCCTCTTCAAAAACTCCTACTGGCTTTGCGCTTAATGATGCTTTGTACACCGGACCTTCGGTGCAACTTGATTTGTTAGACATATTAGTGAGGTTCCGTACTAATAATGTTGCTTTTTCAGGGGACATTGAAAAAATGTATCGATGCATATCAGTGGCTCCCGAGGATCGAAAATTCCAAACGATACTGTGGCGCGAAAATCCAGAAGAGTGCATGAAGGAGTTTGAACTTAACACGGTAACATACGGCACAGCTCCGGCAGCATTCTTAGCTACCAAATGTTTGGAAATGTTGGCAGAAAGCGTGAAAGACAAGAATCCTGAAGTGTATCAGGCAATTGTAAGCTGTTTCTACATGGATGATTTTTTAGGAGGAGCAGAAGACGTGCCGGCAGCAATTCGATTACAGAGGAGCGTGCATGATATCTTAAAAAGCGCGAACTTTCTACTTAGGAAGTATCAGTCCAACAGCGTGGATTTTTTAGCGAAGATGGAACAAAACTTGATCGAAACGAAACGTAATCGACGTCTGAATGGAAAGGAGTCCACTTCCATTCTTGGTTTGATTTGGTGTAGCGAGCTGGATTGCTTCGGCATCGAAATCCCCGAAACTTCAGAAGTGGACAAAGCCATCACGAAACGCCAAGTGTTGTCCAGAGTGGCAAAGATCTTTGACCCTTTGGGCTTCTTAGCGCCTGTTACGGTCAAAGGAAAGATGATCATGCAGGCACTATGGAAACTAAAGCAGAACTGGGATGAGCGGGTGCCGGAAAATTTAGCAGCAGAATTTAAAGAATTTCAGCGTAGTTTAATGGTGGCAAAAGGTTTTTCGGTACCCCGCAAGTATGTCAGAAATTTTGATTCTAATTTAGTCACGTTAATCGGCTTTTGTGATGCCTCAGAAAAGGCTTGCGCAGCGGTTGTCTATGCGGTGAATTACAACGATGAAATTCCTAACCCAGTCCTTGTAGGTGCAAAAACAAGAGTTGCTCCATTAAAGGCAACGTCGATACCGAAGTTAGAACTGATGGCGGCGGAGTTATTGGGAAAATTTGTGGTGCGTATCGGCGGTATACTCGACATAAATAGAAGTTCGATGAGACTGTTCTCGGATTCTAGGGTTGTATTGGCTTGGATTTCACGTCCTGAAAGACGTTGGAAGCCCTTTGTCAAGAATCGCGTCAATAAAATTGTCAATGAGCTTGGTTTGTCCAAGGATAACTGGAGCTACGTCAACACAAAACATAATCCAGCCGATTTGCCTTCTAGGTCAGTAAACGGGTCTACGTTTTTAGCGTCGGCTTTGTGGAAGAATGGACCGGCCTTCCTTCGCGAAAAACCGCCAGTTTTCGAACACTTGGAAATCAATGATGATGTGACGGAAGAATTAGCAAAGCTGAAGGATGCATCTTGCAGCGTTCAGACAGTCGATAGCAGTTTTCTGGAGAAATTTTCAGATCTTCACAAACTGAAGCGTGTGACGGCGTATATCAACCGGTTTCTGAGTAAAAACAGAGACTATCGTGGTAGGCAATTATCTGCTGAAGAGTTATCTGATGCCTTTCTTTCTATTATTCGTTGCGTACAGATGTCCTTCTATTTTGTTGACTATTTGCGATTATCTAAAGGTGGGTCTGTTAAAAAAAGCAGTGTTTTATTTCCTCTTTGTCCTTTTTTAGACGAACAAAAAATACTGCGTTCCTCCACCCGCCTTTCCAATGCTCCGAGTGTGGCCTGCGAACGTAAGTATCCGGCACTAATTCCTGTGAAATGTTGGTTAACTGAAATATTGATTCTCAATGTGCATTTAGATTATTATCACGCAGGTAAAAGTTTTGTAATCTCCTTTCTCAACGCCAGATTCAAGTTTACAGGAAATTTGCGAAACAAAGTAAAGTTCATTTTACGCGGATGTGTTACTTGTAAGCGATTCTTTTCTAGGCAGGAAAACCAACGTATGGCTGATTTACCCGCATTTCGAGTCACTCCTACCTATCCCTTTGCCAGTGTGGGAGTCGATTTTTGCGGTCCGTTTGAAACAAAGTGTATTCGCCATCGAACAGTTAAGTACTACAAAACGTATGCTGCCGTCTTTGTGTGTCTTGTTACGCGCGCTCTACATTTGGAACTTGTGAGTTCAGTATCAACAGAAGATTTTTTAGCGACTTTTCAACGATTCTGTGGCCGCAGAGGGGTTCCAAGTTTAGTATGGTCGGACAATGGCACCAATTTTACCGGAGCCAGGAATTTCCTTCAGTTGGACGAAAATGGTGTTCGAAAATTTGCTGCCAAACAGAACGTGAAGTGGAATTTTATTCCCCCGGGTACACCCCACCGGGGTGGTATATGGGAAAGCGGGGTGAGATCAGCAAAGCACCATTTGGTGGCCGTGTTAAAGGGTCACGTAGTAACATTCGAGGAATTATCAACGTATCTGGTCAGGATCGAGGGAATGCTGAATTCACGACCGTTTTGTAGAAATAGCTATGATGGTTGGCTAACCCCTGCACATTTTCTCGTGGGTCGACGACTGGATGAAGTCGTCATTCTCGAACGTAGCAAGGGAGTTCGACTGTCAGCCAGATTCGAAGAAATGGAAAAACGCGTAAAGTCCTTCTGGACCATTTGGTCAAAGGATTTTCTTAACTCAATCAGTCAGCGAAATAAATGGTTCAAAGTGAAGCCTAACTTACGCGAAGGCCAAGTCGTGCTCGTGCGAAAGGAGCAAACTAAACCGGCGGAATGGCCTTTAGGCCGAATAATTTCGATTTTTCCGGACAAGGATGGAGTAGCTAGAACTTATCAAATCAGACTGGCTAGTGGGAAGGAAGTGACTCGGCCAAGGAATTTAGTGACGCCACTCATCGATGAAGAAAAGCTTTAATTGTCTAATTTGTTTTGCTTGTGCATGTTGAATTAATTGTTTAATTTGTTGTTGTCCTTTTTTTTCCAAAAAATTTTGTGTGTTCGTTATCGTCTACGTGAATTATGGGCGCTTTTTTCACATGTTATTTTATGGAATTTTTTTTTGTGATTTAGCGCGTAATTGTCATTTATCAATTTTTTAATTAATATGTCGCAAATTTCTTGTGGTGGAAATTTTGTATGCACCTTAACAGTGCCTGATAAAACGCAGTTGTCCGAGTTATTATCGTAATTGTTACATTCACGTTTTAATCTGCAGGTTTTTTCTGCGCAGCCTGTACTAGCGTCGATGTCATGAATTTGTTGTATAGAAACAGTATACGAGTAAATCCGTAAAGAATGAGTTGGGTGTATATTTTTGTTCCCAACAACCTTTAAGAAACAAAACACATGGGTAGGAGTATTTTGATAAAAATTTCGTGTAGGTAGTGCTAGAGGGTTCCAAAATAAAGTTGTTGGAGTCCACTGATGAAATGATGTCAGGTTACGAGATATAACCTCTTTCTATGGTTGTCGGATTCGCTGAACTCATTTTTGAGTTTTTTAGACGCACCCCGCCCCGACGTATCCACAGGGGGTCAACGCATAAGAACTTTGGTTGCTAGTATAAGCGCAAATAGCCAAACTGGAAACGGGAGGAAGCGGGTTGACCAGTATCAAAATAATGCTCCGAAGTCTTTCGCTTGTATACTTTTTTTTAGTGGTAGAGGGGAGGGCTTAGCAGCTTAGCAGATTTGAGAGGCTATGCCTCCCAAGCCCCCCCTCCCTCGTTATCATCCAGGTTTACTAGTTTTCGATACAATAATTGTAGGGTTTCTTGGGGTTTGAACCGATTTCTGAGGTCATTTTAGCTCCAAACACGACCTAGCAGACTCCACAGGCGACTACCTCTCTAATTATTGAACTTTGCGAGAGTAGGTACTGCTGATATCAAACATGGGTTGTCTCGAGTCGCTGAGTTCATTTTTGGGGTCATTTCAGCCGTAACCCCTACCCAGAAATAAGGCTCCACACGGAGATACAATCTGAGTCCACGTATTTAACTCTCAGTGTTTCACTTTAAAGCCCCTGAGTCAGAAATGAATTTAATGACTGAGAAACCTCATGTTTGACATCATTGATACCGACTTACACAAAACTTTCAGTAATTAAGGTTGCATCTTCCGACGGAGCCTTCTGAGTAGGGGTTAAATCTAAAATTACCTCACCAAGAAACTTTTTTTTTTTTAAATCACCCCAAGGGGTGGCCAGTTCTAGACACCGGGTCGGTAGCTCCGTATACGAGTATTTACATACGATTATATTTACAAACTTATGTTTAATTAATATAGGATTTCTTGTTATTTGCGGGGTTCCTTGCTTGGCCCAGTTTTTGCCCTAAGTTTTCTCGCTGGGTGCCATAAGAAACCCCTCACGTTCGAACAAGTAATTTTTTAATTTTTTCCGGCGAAACCGGACCTTTCCTTATGGGGAAGACGGGCCTTGCAGGCTTATCATATTTACATGTAAGTTTATGTTACCTTTCGGCCAATTCGGACCTCCCCTGGGGGAGGTGGGCCTTATAAACTTATTCTAAGCTAGGCTCTAAGTATTCTTCTTCCTCTCGACAATGGGAATAGCCGGACTGCGACCCGCTCATGCCCTGCCTCACTACGGAAGAGGTGGAGCACGTCAGCACCTGAAACTAAAAAACCCTATGGTAGACATACTGTAACGGTTGCTGGCAAAACCAACTTGGGGTCAAATTTTTCAAAATCGATTTTCTGGTGGATCCTTATAAAGAATTTGATGACAAATTCATTAACACAATTATTTATATCTTCAAAGGTGTGGAGATTGGGCTCTGTACAGCCCTGAAGTACCTGGGGCTGTAGTTCGACGGGGCAGCTGAGAAGGCGGATCGAGTAGCCGGCCACCTGTCCCGTCTGATGTCGAACCTAGGGGGGCCGAGAGAGCAGCGACGTAGGATGTACGTGAACGTCATCATGTCGGTCCTCCTATACGGGGCGCCAGTATTCGCCGACGCCATCGATATACCATACAGGAGAGCGGAGATGGAGAAGATCCAGCGAAAAGCCGCGATGAGGTGTGTCAGTGCGTACCGCGCTGTTTCTTTAGATGCAGTAGGCGTGTTAGCGCGTATACCGCCGATCGAACTCAAGGTCGGCGAAATTGCGGCGGTATACGGTGCGAAGAAGAAAGCGAAGACGAAACGGGAGGCACTTCGGGTCAAGCGAGTCATCCAGCAGGACACGCTTCGGAAGTGGAAGGACGCGCTCGCCCATTCGACCAAGGGCGAGTGGACCCGAGCGCTGATACGCAACCTTGACGGATGGGTAGGATGAACGCACGGAGCGCTTAAATTCCACTTTACCCAAGTATTGAGCGGCCACGGGTGCTTCGGCACGTACCTACATCGGTTGTCGATAGCGCCGAGCCCCGTGTGCGCGCACTGTGATCGAGGGGCGGAGGACACACCTTGGCACACCCTGTTCGAGTGTGAGGCCTGGGAGCAGGAGAGGCGCGGGACGGCCACAACAGCGATCGATCCCGGCGGCGACAATGAAGAAGAAGACGACGACGTCGGCGTGATCAGCCGTCTCGCGCCGGACACCCTGGTTCCGGAGATGATGAAGAACGGAAGCAGTTGGAACCGGGTGTCGGCCTTTGTCTCGGCTATCATGAAGAAGAAGATGCAGACGGAGTGGTCGAGACAGAGGGCCGGCGATTCACCAAGCTCGGCCTACACCATCGAACAGGAGGAGACCTCTGTACCATCCTAGAGAAGAGCTGCTGCAACTGCACTGCGGACCCACCGGCAGGGCTCACCCGTCGTCACCACCTGCCTAAGTCGACACACGGACCAAGACGAGGAGGTGAGGGGTGAGTGAAGAGAGGCAGCGCGTCCGGCCGTGGAGGACCTGAAGTTTCCAGGCGAGCGCTCTGGGAGTGCGGACCTCGGTCAGTAGGGAACCCCATGGTGGCCCTGGTAGGACGCGCGCATCGTTCCGGCACGTAGAAATGGGGGCTCGGGCCCGGCCTCAAAGCGTCCCTCCGGTCACTGACGCGATACTCGAAAGGGTAGTTCCTGTGGCCGGGGGTGTGGTGTCATAGGGGCCACTTTGGCATGCGTGCATCGCCATACGTCCCACCACACCAGTATATCTTCAAACCCGGCGGAAATACAGGCTCTGAAAGCTTAAAATTCAAAATTTTCACGATTTTAAAAATACGCAAAACATGGGAGACTAGTCAAGCTTTCCCTATTCCCCCCGTGTTTCTGAAGGTAAAATTGGCCTAGAAACAGCAACTAATAGAGTGTACTTGGTTTCCTAGCTTTAGAGTATAATTTTCAATTAAAAAGAAGAAAAAGGAAAAAAGGGGGAAAAGTAACGAAGCTGTGAAATTTTGACTTGAAATTCGGTTTTTACGTAACTTCCCTGATACATTCCATTTTTGACCCTGAGGTGAATTTTTCCAGCAAACATCACATATAAAAAGCAACAAACAAAAATTCCTGTGTATTGACCCCCTGTCGATTCTTTAGGGTTGGGGTGCGTGAAAAAAAATGAGAAATGGGTTCAGCGAATCCGAAAATTACAGAAAGAGGTTATCACATGACATTCATCATTTGATTAATATCGAGTTAAAGGACGCACCATTTCACAGTGGACCCCCAACAGTTCTATTTCGGAGCCCCTGTACGCTCCTACGCAAACTTTTTTCAAAAAATTCCCATTTGAGGAATTTGGAGTTGAGTAATATTTTTTTTGGTTTTAGGACAGATAAATTTTTTGGGTTGGATCCCTTATTTTTGAAAGAAAAAAAATCTTGTAAGGTGTTTTAAAGAAAATTGCAATTTTCTTTACGAGGAAATCTATGTTAAATTTCAACCTCACTCTGCGGACTGCGGAGTAAAACAATTTTAGCTTCCGGGGCTGTACACCAAAATACACAATTTTTTCTTGTTGAAATAAAAATGTTGGGGGAGGGGATGAGTGCCGTCTTATACCCTGTTAAACATGTGCTAAAAGTCAGCTTTCCTTTATTTACTTGACTGCTTAGGTATGTATAGGTAGTTCGCAAACGGTAATCCAGCATCTATACCACCTTAGTTGCTTACAGCAAATTCTTAATCGTATTACCACCCGTACACTAATTATGTGAAAAAATGTCATATTTTTTCTTATGCGCATTTCTTCTCGTTGAAGACTGTAATTACGTACATGCCTTCACTCGGCGCAAACTTGTTGGACTGATCGCGCGTAAATCAGTAATTATGATTAATATTGCTGATCTCTATACAATATGTGGAGTTCGGATTCACTGTATGGTATGGATACATTTCTGCACGTTATTTTTTTTCTCTCTTTTTTTACTCCTAAGTCATCATTTATTTGCGCGATTTACAAACGGGAATAAAACGTGTAAACAGACACACATAGCGATCACGTGATATATTTATATCATTTACCTCTGGACCTCATTATGTCCGGAGGTAGGTCGGCTCCTGTGAATTCGAATTTCAGCACGCACCCGTTAACGGGCTCTCGGGTGTTTTGGTTTCGGCAACAGAAAGGGCGTTCGAAATAAACCGGGTAACTAACAAGCGCCGGCGCGCCGATCGCCACCATCGTATGATTCGCCAACTGTTAACCGCGCGTCCGGTCTGGGCAGAGCCCGAACTTCTTTTACATTAATTAGACGTTATACGCTTCCTAATATGTTGTTTAACAAGGCGCTGTAGAAAATAAAGAAATAAATAAAAAGAAAAAAGGGGGAAAAAAAACCGCTCATATATGGTTAAAACCAGTTTAGAACAATGTTCGCTGGTGGCTCTGGTGGCTACTGTTTGCTATCTCCATGTCTACTCTCACATAATAACCCGCAAACCATTAACCGTTTCCCCCTCCTGCTACTGCGTAATCCGTTTTAATTCCCATTCTTTGCTAATATCTTACTAATTATCTTTTCACTAATACATGTTTTTCAGTTTCAGCCACAACGAATAGGTATTAATCTTCGCGAATACTTTTCTCCCTTTCTTTCTATTTTTCTTTCCTTTTTGCCTCGACCTCTGCGGCACGAGTGTGGACTTCCTTGCGATCCGCAAATTGTAAATACTGATTGACTTTGCGCATTGAGAATGAATTTGAGGAACTTTGATGCCTCTGCTGGAGGAGTTCGAACCCAGAATTAACTTCGTTTGACTTCCGTCTCTGTAGGCCAGGCCCGTAGCTAATTGCTTGTGTGCGCTGGGGTATTTAATATTTCAGCCTGGGCACGACAGTACAAAACAACTTATTTTTGTTAAAACTTTTTTTTTTTTGAAGATGCTAGCCGGGGCGGCGCACTTGCTAGCCAGGGCTTTGCCCCAACTTCACTGGTGTTAGCTACAGGCCTGCTGCAGGTATTATGAAATTATGACATGTACGTTTCTTGTATGTATATATCATCAATATGAATAATTAATATTCTTACTAAAAAATAAGGATATGAATGTTACCCAGAGATGGATCCAGGAGTTAATCCTGGGAGAGGCAATGCAGAATGTACAAAAATAAAATACTCCCTCCATTGAATATTATTGTGATCATAATTATGCCCTTAAGATAGTAATTGAGTAGGTAAAGGAGAAAACTCGAAGTTTTGGACGATTTGAGAGAGTGACCAGTATCTTACTGATGTTGAAAATAAAAATACCTTTTCAGGTGCCCTTCCAGATTTTTTCAGCCCGTTGGATTCTCAACTGTACTACAGTAGTCTTTGAAGAATTTTTAACGTTTGTCGTACTAATCAGTTTTTTCTCTTGCAACTTGAGAGTACGGGGCGAGTAATTTTTAAGACTAGCTAAAAATCTTTGGTTGTCATTTATGTAGTTTTCAAACTCTCCTAGGTTTGATTAAGACTCGTTGAATCGATTCAAAACTCTTAGAGATCTCCCTGTCTCTTCTACATACACTCGATTAATGCTCCTCAAGACATAGCCACACTTGCATAAAACATCAGAATTTAGATTTTGCCAGACTGGGTTAAAGACTTTATATGGATCTTGTCCAGTTAAAACGAGCTGCCTTTTCAAGACACATTTAAGACTTTTTATGACTTTTTCGACACTGTTAAAACTACTCGATACTTAGCCACAACTTTTGAAGATCTTTAACTTGTTTGAGCAGCGCCAGCGAAAGTCCAGTTGCACTGGAGCACGTGCACCAGGTGGAAAAATCCACTTTCTTTTTTTAATTCCACTTTTTGAAACTTGTTACCTACTTAATAGATGTGTTTTGTGTTACAATCTTCCCGGGGGGGGGGGTGTTCCAAGGTTCCTTATTTAGAAATTTTGTATTTGCACCAGGTGAGAAAATAGAAGATCGCCGGTCCTGTGCTTAAGGCATCTTTTCAGACTCGTTTAAGGCACATTAAGGCTTTTTGAAAGCTTTTCGAAAACTCGCTAAGAAAGCTCAAGATTCATTTCGACTCTCTAAGACTTTTCATGAGTCGCCGTAGATAATTATTATTCAGAGAGCCATGGCAAAGATTTTGAAGAAAAAAAAAAGAAATTCAAACATTTTGATAAAGTGAAAATTTGATCCGATTTGATAGCACGAGTTTTCGGCCAATTCGAATATAAAAACTGTAGTCATTTTGGAAAAATAATCGAGTTATGATGAAAATTTTGATACAAAAATTTTTAAACTTGAAAAGTGACAAAGTTAAGAAAATTACGTAATTTAATAATCAGGGCCAAGATTTTTATGTGCTAAGAACAGAAAAACAGTGCTAATAATAAGCGGTTAAAATCTGAGAAAAAAGCATAAATATGGGCTATAAAATTGAAAAAAGTATAAATAAGTGCAATAAAAATATCCCATCATGGGTATCAAAATGCAGGTATTTTCAACGCGCTTTCAAAACCCCTATATCGAGTCGTATACGTACAGCGAAACTAGAAGAAATGTAGAGCAGAAAAACGTCAAAGTATTTTTTTCTTCTGCTAGTCTCTAATTTTTCAGTCCAGAGCCGACCCTCTTCCAGCAGCTAGCTGTTTGTTTAAACTTTGAACCCCCCCCCCATTTTGTTGGTCGATTTTTGCAATTTTTTCAAAAAAAAAAGCACTAACGACCAGGAAAAAACCAAAATAAGCAAAATTTTGACTTTTTTGGCTAAAATAAGAGTTTTTATGCTTTTATACCCAAGATATATGCAAAAATATGCGCTATAAACTTTCACCATTCGTCTTAGAATTGCATGAAACGTGAAAAAAATTGCGATATGCGGTATATGGTACAGCAGGAAAAAATATGCGGTAGGTATCATATAAATCCTAGCCCTATTGATAATACAAGTCTTTTGTCTCCTTAAATACGTAAAGTCAGTCAGATTTGTGGAAAACATTAGCCACACTGGAGACATAATTAATAAATCACTGTAAAAATGGTAAATTTCGAAGCTTAGAAACGAACTTAAAAATTGATCTTAATTCGATGTCAGGAGTCTTCAACCACCTTGAAAACAAAAATTCAGCAAGTTTCATGGAAAATTGCAGTCACATTGGAAACATAATTGAAGACATGTGAAAAAGATTTTAAAAAAATTGTTTTAATATTAGGAGGTTAATGAACACGTATAAGAAAATTCAGCAAGATTCGTGGAAAGTTTCGATTTCGTTATATAACTGATCAGAGAGCTATGATAAAAATACTGAAAACAAATCTCAAGATTCGAAAAAATTCAATGTAATTAAAAATTGAACTTAACTCGGTATACTTAGTCTCTTAATAACTCGTATACAAAAACTGATTAAAATTCGTGGAAAATAGTGGTTTCTGTGTATAATTAAGATAACAAATATTATGAAAATGAATATTGAAATGTAAGCAATCCAAAATCTGAATATCCAAAATATTCATAAGACTGATGTACAAAGTTTCAGGAAACATTCCCGGGGAAGTCAGTTGTAAATCTAATACGACGTTCGCGATCCCTAATTCAAACTCCACTTCGACAGTTCATTGAAGTTGAGTCAATTTTAGCAGTTTGGCGTCAGAAGTTTGACTTTTTGAACTGAAATAGAAACTGGATCAAAAATTTGACCTGATATTGTAATCAGCGATCCAATGTCTCCGTTTCGACAGTTTGGTCAATTTTCTCAAGTCGTGTTCATTTTGATTTTTTCAAAATTAAAATCTAGATTTTGATGTCCAAATGCGGATCGGATAAAAATCGAATGCGATATTAGAAATCAGCGATCTTGAAAATCTAGAAATCAACACCAGTATCGAATTTCATTTTGCAGCCCTCCTCCCTTCATTTTGAAGTTTCCCCAGGAGCCATCATCCCAAACTGTGGAGTCAAAAATTTTAATATTTAAAGTAGATCCGAACGAATTTCCGAAACCATGTGTTCGAGTATTTTTAACGTTATTACAGACTGGGAAAAATTTAAACAAATCAAAACTTCATGTTATTTTCAAAAAGAGGAGGAGGGGCTCGTGGCGCGTACCTCCTAAGAGGAGGAGATTTTCGATTTTTTGGCGCCAATTTTCATTCAGCCCCATAACATCTAAGAAAAGTCGCAAAGTAAAAGACTCTGTAGTATCCAAGAAAGGAATCTGAGGAATAATCTACCGCGGACGAATCGATACTAGCGTTCAGAAGAAAGTTCAATGGCGATTGACACTCATTTCCTTTCACCCCGATAAACGTAGGAAAATTACCTAAATTCTACACCGAGAAGGGTTAATTTGAACCCTCTTTATATGAAGTTTCTGTGGCAAATAAGACAAATACAAGATATTTTTGTGTACAACTTTACGCAGCATATTTTTATGACAGTATTTTTCTTCTGCGAAGCGTAATTCTCTAGGAAAGAGAAAACACTGATTTCGGGCCATCATTCCATCCCTTGGAGAGCCTTGCGATTCTGAAATTTCCGGGGATCTTGTGGGGGTTGATTAGTACTGTTCGCCGATTTTCTGTACCAAAATCTAGTTTCCTAACAATGTTTTCGTACCTAATACATAATCGTATCTACTCGACCGGTATCGAAGGATTTGACTGAATAACAGTAAATTAAATTTGCCAATCCAACTTCCGAGAATCGAGGATGGCTTAACTGTAGTTTGCGAAGTATTGCAAAACGTGGGGAATGAATCGGCGTGTATTTTGTGGCGTCACGACAGCGCTACGGGAACGTGCGCGGTAATTAAATGAACGCGTCGCAAAATAAGCAAAGAAGTGCCGAGAGCTTCACGAATTGAAGGAAATTTCATGGGAACAGAGTGCTGAATAGGTACTGAAGGTAACTTGAGGCTATGGCTGAATCGTCAACAATAAGGGAGGCGTTTAACCGTCAACCGGGGTGACACTCCCGGAATGGCAAAGATTCTGTAGACTCTTCCAGATTCGGTCAGGACTCTTCGAGGCTCTATTGAGAAAGTGTAAACCATTTTTTTCCGATTGTAACTCCCATATACCTATATATAACAGAAACTTGCTAGTTTCCTGAATACACATTCTGATTCGATGTCCCGTATGAGAGATATGATCCTTTGAAAACCAGAACCTCATCTTCGGCTGAAATTCAGCAAGGTTCTATTCCCAATGGTATAGTTCTTTTTGTGTGAGGTGGCGCTGTATGCGCCGAATGCTCAAACCTTGTAGCCCATTGCACTATTCCTCAGGTTGCTGTCAAGGACCAGCTCAATAGTCTCACATTTACAGCCAAAGTGAGAATTTCACTCAGTTCTATCCCGTTGACTTCATTGGGTGCTGGATACTCCAGTCACAATGCTTCGCGTCTTGTTTCGGCTATTGCTGGGCACTAACATATGATGTGAATCTAGGTTTCATCCTCATCTCCACAGTGCCTACAGGAACTGCTTTTCGCCACTCCTATTTTATACCGCATTTGTGTTTGATGGCTCCACAACCACTTAGTAGCTCGACCACAAGCCTAGTATGTCTTCTGTCGAGCCCTATTAGCAAATCGGGCGTCCTTTCCGGGAGCGTCCTCTATCAGTGTTTTGCTAATCTTCATGCCGCTTGGGTCTGGTTAGCCGAGTGGATAGCGCGTTGATTTCGGAATTCGGAGGTCCCGGGTTCGAGTCCACGTAGCAACTCGCTCCATTTCGACCTAGGCCGGTTTTTTGGCCAGAAGAGAAGAGGGCTAAGACAGCCCTAACAGCCTCCCCGGCGTCTCTGAGGTATTTCTCGATAGGGCGGATTCTAGGGCTCGGGTTGAGAATAATATTAGAAAAGAGGAACCCTCATGCCACTAGCCGTCCGCCAGTGTATTGCCATCTGCTCCCTTATCCAAGCCTTCACCTTGGATTTTATGACGCTGTATGCTACGGGAAGACATGCACGGCCAGCACGTTACCAATTCCTTTTTTATGCCGCAGTACCCCGGTATCCATAGTGTGGTAAAATAGTTCTCCTGAGCAAGGGTGTATGACTCGTTAATGCGGTCCGCCACCTCCAAGGATAGTTTGGTGTGTCAATAGTAGCCGTTTGATTGTTTGTACAGATAGATCTCCTTATTAACAAGGCTCTTCTGCTGACTTCCATTAACCGCCACCGTGATCGCCACTACCTCTGCTTGGAGGAGAATGGTGTACATAATCATCGATATGAATTTCATTACAATGTGGCCATTTTTTTCGACTGATCTTAAATATGAAGATGAAAAATTTGTAATTTGTACTGTCGTTTTTTTTTTTTTTTTTTTTTTTTTTAAATGAGACGTCCGTCGAGAAAAATTCTTCTTCTTGACCCCCACCCCCACCCCCTGCTACCATAACTGAGGCAAAACTAATGGCTGGTATTGAAAAACACAAAAACACATCAGGAAAAAAACTGGTCCCCAACTGGGCTTAACTTCTTTGCCGTCCCTTCCTCCTTGTTTCGTTGGCCGTTCCTTCATCTGGCCTAATTATGAAGTGCTCATTTGTAAAACAACCTTAGTTACCTTAGTCTGTTTTGAAATTTCAACTTTGCCGACATTCTCTTCAGCTAGGTGAAATATCAGCGTGAGTTTGCCGGCAGATGTTGCTTTGTTCAATGCACCATTGTGTTGGAAGCATGCTGTAGACAGGGGCGAAACTATAGGGGACGCGGGGGGTTGATCCCCCCCCCTTTAATAATTTGGCAGTCGGCAAATTTTGAAATATGTCATTTGAATTTTTCACTTTTTATGAATGTTTGTTTATTTATTTGTTTATTTATTTTTTTCAATTAAAAAATCGGCAAATTTTTAATTTTTAAAGATTTTGTCGGCGAATTTTTAGTTTTCAAAAAATATGTCGACAAATTTTTCCTCTTCACCTCCCCAAACTGAAAGTCAAATTTCGTTTCTGAAAATGGAGTACCGGGGACTCCTGTCGGAGACTAGTCAGTCAAATGCCGAAGGTTTCAAGCTGAGTATCGGATGTTATCTGAAAGGTTGAAACAAAGCTGAGAAGACATTTCGAAAATCTGAAAGTCGGTAGCAAACGTTGAATTTCGAATTTCAATGACTATTCTGTTCTTACTAGATTCTCCATTTGACCTAGAGTCTAAAATGTACGAAAGTTGAACATTTTATTAAAATCTAAAAGTAGGCTCGTAGCCAGCCATCTGCGGTAAGTGGTGCTGACTGTTTACCGGGGGGGGGGGGGCTTGAGGATACACATTGTATATAATGTGAAGAGTTTTAGGAGGTAGTGGTATAGCTAGGGGGAAAAGGGGGCGAATGCCCCCAAGGTCACCTGAAATGGAATCTAAAATATTAAGGTATGCAGAAATAACCAAATAACCAATTTTTTGCTTTGAAACACGTTTTTAAAACAAAATGTTTGCTCGAGCAGTAATTTTACCTTAATTCTTATACAATAGTCCTCTAATATCGGCGATTTAAAAAAAATACTTCAATTTTCAACTTTGTCTCCCTTGAAAATCTTACTTTGCCCCCCCCCCGGAAATTCCTGGCTACGCCACTGATTGAATTCGGTCTCAAAATTCATAAACAAAACTGGTGATTCAA
Organism: Acanthococcus lagerstroemiae; assembly: GCA_031841125.1. NCBI lineage: Eukaryota > Metazoa > Arthropoda > Insecta > Hemiptera > Eriococcidae > Acanthococcus > Acanthococcus lagerstroemiae. The sequence goes on along the minus strand of CM063110.1, from coordinate 61,820,188 downwards.
CTTACCGACAACCCATTGAAAAGAAAAAATTGAATACATCGCGTGGAAAAAAATTAACACTTAGAACGATCAAATTTTCGAACTTTTGAAAGTAAGAAACTCTATTTCTTTGGACGTATCAAGTTATCAATTCTCGAACAGCCATTCAGGCATTTAGCCATCGATATTCAATATGAACTCGATCGCGAGCCTACTACTATGTTTGTAAATATTGTAATGTGACACAAGAAAAAGGCCTGTGTATCTGATACTGCTGGATGGACCCACTCGGGCCCTTCTCTCGTGACACGTCACATTATAAAGAACGACAAACATACGATTTTTCTATATTTCAAAGCAAAATCAGTGTTGGACAAGTTTATAAACATTAAAATGTAGTGGAACGAAAAGTTTTGAACAAAACTAGCGAGAAAAATTGAAGGAATTCGTTATTTTTATTCACGAAATTTTGCCAGTGGAGGCTCCGGCAAGCGTTGGGGGTGCTCAATACCCCCTAGCACCACTCTGGCTAGGAGCCTGGCGTAATGATGATTTTTTTTAAAATGGTGGTATCTCTGCCTAGGGGGGGGGGCAAGATACATTTAGAGGGGGCTCAGCCCCAGCTTGCCCCACCATGGTTACGGGGCTGTCTAAACGTTGAAAGCAAAAGACTTATTTTCCAATGTCACAAGCTGAATCTGATAGAGTGAATATAGGAAAGAAATTTAGTCTGGAACAAAAGTCAAAACTCCATGTGTTTTTCCCATAAGAACGAAAGGAAGCTTGTGTCATGGATTCCCCCAAATCCGATCGACCTAAAACTTTGTAGGTTTTTTTTTATTGATTTCATTGGAAACCAATTTAGGAGACGAATCAGAGAAAATTCAGAAAGAAAAAGATCACCAAGAGTAAATAACAACCACCTTAATGGGTAAAGGAAAAGTTGTGTGTTCCTCTCAAGTATTCCTAATATCCTTCCAGCTTACCCTCCTAGACTTGGGTATGCTCATGTGCGCAAATGTGAGTGCTTGAGGTATAAGTTTCCAGTCTGCATTTGCAGGGACGAGACTATGGGGGGGGGGGCTGGAAAAAACCCAATAATTTAACAGTCGGCAAAGTTTGAAACTGTTCATTTGAATTTTTCATTTTCTAAAGTATAATGTTTTAATGAAGCCTGAAAAAGTCTTGAACAAATTCGAACGATCCTTGAAGTCTCAAAGAGTCCTAAAAGTCTTACATAAGTTGGAGGAGGAGGTCTTGATGGGTCAAAAGAGTCTTATTATCATAGTATTAAATGAATCCAAGAAACCTCTTGGATGGTGTATGTTTGCACAAGGGCCGAGGAAGGAGAATGTCTCAAGCGGCTCAATATAAAAAAGACGCTTCAAAAATAAGGTAAAAAGTGGAACGAAGGAAGGAAGAAAAATAAAGAGTAGAGAAAAGGCAGAATTTTTTTAAGGGTACAAGGGCGTTCTGAAAAATTAGTCCCCGAGCCCATATTTTGCTTCTGTTTTATTTATCTATTTATTTTCTTTTTCAATTAAGAAATATTTTGATTGAAAAATCGGCAAATCTTCAAATCTTTAAAATGTTTTGTCGGCGAATTTTTAGTTAAAAAAAAATATTTGTCGGCAAATTTTCCTTCTCCACCCTCCCTCCCCCCAACTGAAAGTCAAGTTTCGCCTCTGGTGTAGATACAGCGCTATCTGTCTACAAAGTTCGAATTTCAAAACTGAATAAGGTTGTTTTTCACATGAACCCTTCAATTATTTCTTCCAGTTTGAATATCTGGCTGAATCTTTGGACGCCAGATATGCACTTGTGTTTTGATTTTTCGTAGACAACCGGCTTGTTGAGAGGCTTGTTGAGACTTCTACACGTATACGTTCAAAATGAATTAAATGAAATACCAAAAGACCTAGTAGACAAACAGATACGAGGATACAATGTGGCGAATACAATACAGCTGACTCAGGTAGTACATAAATCACAAACAACAAATTAACGTACTCCTAGTTTTCATATTAGATTTAAATAAGATTCAACCTCCACTAGCCTCGTCCGATAATTCTTGAGGGTATATTACAACCGATATTCGTTTCCAAAAGTATCTAAAGGAGTCTAAGAGGCCACGCTGGATTCACTACCGTTATCAATACACGAATGGAATCGATTTAAAAACACCTTACCTACTCGAAACCAGGAATTAGCGTGTAAGTTCCCATCAATTCCGATGCAATCCAAGAATCTATATACAACTCCACCACTTCTTGGTATCGCATTTCATTCGTGGCTACACGGTACAACTGCATCGATAAATTCGAAAAAGCAATTAACGAAAAGGCGTGAAATACAGAAGTTGATGCGACTTCCAAGCTCGATAATTTATAGTGTACGGTGCTTAAAGAGTTACACCCGATCGTTTATTAAAATTAAATTATAAATCAGTGGTTTTCTATAATTAAAATGATCAATTATAGAAACGCCTTCAGATATGAGTTTTAATTAGTCCGCTTGTAATTTAACACCATTGCTCGGAATAAACGATTGCGGTTCGCTGTTCATTTCTCGAGGTAAAACGTCCCTCCAGTTGTAAAGATGTCAAGGCGTCCCCCTTCAATTTTCATTTCCGCTCTCTTCTGTGCGGAAAACACATCATATCTAGGATTGAGGTGTATGCGACTGAATTTAAATAAATTTATATGTATAGACACTTCTACGCTCTAATTCCGAAATTGACTATATACTTAGATACGGGAAGGATGCGAATGGAGAAATATACGAAACAGTCGCTTATCACTTTTCTCATTTTTCATCCATGGTTTCGCCGTCCCCCTTTCACTATCATTGTCTTCCTTTTTTTTTCCAGTTTACTGTTGTATGTTTTATTTTATTCTATTTTTTGCCGGTAACCATGCATGAATACACGTTTTTCAAAACTCGAACGAACGTATAAGTTCTAAATGCTTTCGACACCTGCTATCTGTGCACTGATTTATGCTTAATCAGAAATGTAGAAAAGAAAAAAAAAACTCGGTCTCGGGTGGAATTTCCCGAAAACTGGAAACGATGTTTTGAAATATATGTGTAATAAAGTGTGATAAAAAGTATATGTACTCCTCTTGCTATATTCGTTTTCAGTTCATAGTAACGCACTATGTCTAGATATAGGGTGTTGGAAAAAACCACAACTCCGGCTCTAAAAGTTCATGCGGAATTCTATATTAGCAGAAAAAAAAGAAAAGAAAAAAAAGAACCTAACGGAATAAAATTGTATAACGCACAGAAGTCCCTGATCAAAGCAAGAGAAGGGAAGGGTGTCATCCCATTCTTCTTGTTTGAAAAGTGTTACTCAGCAGCTCTCTCCCCTATCGGTTCGTCCCTGTATCTCACCTATCGTTTTACTTTGTCATTTTTAGAATCTAATAATTTTCTTTTTTCATCCGTTAAATTATTTGCACTCTCTGTTCTTCCTCCAAAATATCTTTTTACTTCACTACATGCCTGATTGGTGTTTCCTGCTTTCATTTGTTCCTCAGTTTCCCCACAATTTCGATTAATCCATTTTTCTTTTGCTTTCTTACCAGACCTATGCGCAAGGAGGGAGGTCAACCCCCTTCCTTTAGCGGTTTTGAACTACAATTTAAGTTAAGTTTGATTTAAATTTTATGGTGCATTCCCTCGAAACATGATCCTTTAGACATGGATTGCGTATATTACCAAGCAAAACAGAATTCATGATGTTCCAGCATCGAACAACAATCTAACTTTCCCACTTCTTCTACTCAACTGACAATCGATTCCTCGCTCCAGTTCAGTCAAATTTCTCGGCCTCTATCTTGATACTCGCTTCTCCTGGTTACCTCACATAAAACACATAAAAGCCAAACGATAGCACACAACCCTCATTTTCCTGCCTGGAGTATCTCTTTAACCTTTCAAACTACACCCCTGTTCCTAAATCCTCACTGCACTTACGTTCACACTTTAAAGGGACATTGTCCCGTGTCTTTTCCTACAATTCACTACCAACAATCCATACATCACCCCCACTCTGGTTGTTGAACCTTCATCCATGCAATTTTGAACTTGGAGAATTCCCTAAAAAACCTACACCCCCAAGTTTATCGGACACATTCGCAAGAAATTCTAAACCGCTTTCCTGACCGTATCCTATGCTTCACTGATAATTCAAAGTACAACCGACGCACCGCTTACACCTACTCCATAGATAGTCTACTATACACTCCTTCCGACTCGAAACACAGTTTCCATCTACACAGCCGAACTCCATGCTTGAAGACCCACCCACTATTGGTTCTCTCAAATTCAATTTCCTCCTTAAGGTCTATTTCTGATCGTTTCTCAACGCACACTCTCCTCCAACGCATCCATCTCATTTCCTTCACCACGAAGAGCATTTCACTCATCTGGATCCCATACCATATTGGTATCCCAGGAAATGAGGCAGTTGATCAAGCAGCATAGCAAGCTACACAGCTCCAATACATCACTCGTCACCTCCTTATCCCAATAGATTTTACCTCCGCCATTCGCCAGACAACTTTAAAAATCCACCCTGTTGACCACATCTCACTGGCCGCTATTTATAGGGACTGTACATCGAATTTACACCTCTTTTGTGAAGAAATTTCCAGTTTACTCGCAGGGCTTCATAAACATGCAGTACTTCTGGGAGATATGAACATCAACATTCTGAATCCCCTGATAGACAGTGAATATATCGACCTGTTAGCGGCCAATGGTTTCATAAGCATCAATGAATGACCCAACTAGAGGTGACAGTTGTCTTGATCATGTCTTCATTAGAGATCCAGTTACATTTGGAGAAAATGAATATAGAACAGAATTAGTCTTACCAGGGATTACTGATCGTATGGGAGTTTCTGCAACCATCACCTTCCCCCGCACAAACAATATAAAACACCCTAAAAATTATAGGAAAACAATACATAAACTTGATCACCCTCTGCTCTACAGAAAAATAAGAACCGCTGACTGGAGGTGGTTTGATGATATTACGGACACAAATGAGGCTTTCAACATGGTAATTAATAAAATAAAACAAATTATAGAGTCTTGCTCCCGAGAAATTACACTAAAATATAAACCAAGACAACCGTGGGTCACCTCTGAATTAGCCTCATTAGCCTCTCAAAAAATGAGCTATATAAAACTATGAAAAAATCCCCTTTTAATCAGGAATCCAAACACCTATTTACTACAGTTTCAAAAAGAGTCCAGCAATTAAGTCGTCGTCTGAAAAGGAATACTATAGTAATAAACTTAGGGAATGTGCGATTAGCAATAACAAAAAGAAATACTGGGAAATTATCAACAATGTTAAAGGTAAAAATATACAAACTATCGAAGAAATTAAGGTTAATGAAGTACAATATTCAGTAGCCAAGAATCCAAAAGTTGTCGCAGATGAGTTCAACGCCTAATTTTCTTCTATTCCCGATCGCTTAATTGTAGCTAGTAATATGCAACTAAACCAGAATCTTGATGATACCTCTGAACGTACTTTACCTACCTGCAATCAAGGGCTTAAAATTGAATCTATATCTCAAAGTTGGCTATCCTCAATGCTATAACTAAAATGCACAATTTAGACACATGTGGCGGTGATAGAATCACACTACGAATAATCAAAGAAAATATTGAAAAACGCTTGTCATTATACTAGAGAAACTTTTCCATCTCTCCATCACCTCTGGCGTCTTCCCAGATATTTTAAAGAGGGCAACTATTATTCCACTGCATAAGTCAGGAAATACCACCGACATCTCAAACTATCGTCCTATAGCCCTTACCTCCACCGTTTCTAAGATATTTGAGCAATGCATTAAACTTAGGCTAGTAAAATACCTCGAATCCAACCACCTGCTCAGTGATATACAGTAAGAAATACTGATATGGCACTTTTCCGACAGGTCACATCCATTAGCCAGGGTCTAGAAGAAGGGAACAAGGTGGCTGGAGTATTTCTTGACCTGGCCAAGGCCTTTGACACCGTTAATCACAATCTTCTTCTCAGAAAATTAGCTAAAATGAAATTAGATGACAAACTTCTAAAATGGTTTAGGTCATATTTAACTCACAGGAAACAGGTTGTGAAAATTAATCAAACATACAGTGACGAACTCGCAGCCATCCATGGGGTCCCACAGGGATCAGTGCTAGGGCCGGTTTTGTTTCTTGTTTATATAAACGATATTTCCACTCTGAACTTATCAGGGCTAATTACCTGTTTCGCTGACGATACCTCTATACTATATAAGGCCAGATCTTACAGGGAAATACAAATCATGTTTAAAAGAGATGAAGAAATCTTACGAAATTACTTTAGAAACAACCTAGTATCACTGAATGTGCAAAAGAGCAGAGTAGTAGTCTTTACACACAAAAAAGTAGATGAAAACTGGTTACAATTGTATTTTCACACTCACGGTAATAACTCAAACTGTGGCTGTTGACCTCTAAAATTAGAAGAAAAAGTAACATACTTAGGTTTTATATTAGACAGTAAACTCACATGGGGGCACCATATTGCTCTCCTCTCAAAAAAGCTGAGGTACCTTAATAGACTTTTATACTTTTTAAGTGAACACTTCTCAAATGATTATTTAAGAACTATTTATCAGGCGCTATACGACTCAGTATTAACTCACGGCATAATTAACTGGGGTAATGCAGCAAATTCTCTGAAGAAACCCTTAAGGGTGGCGCAAAACTACGCAGTTAGATCAATAATAGGTTATATAGAAAGTCCAGAGATATGAATACAAAAGAAATGTACAAAACCGCTAATGTGAGGCCATTCTCTGAAACATATAAATATCGTGCTTCAATATTCGTCTTCAAGCAGGGACAGGACTCATAGCCTCTCCTCCAAACTGGCGGATGACACACTCAAGATGGCAAGCTCGTTACAGTGTAGCGTCTATTTACAATTCATTGCCGCGCACAGTTCGAAATTATGATACTAAAATCGGAGAGTTCAAGAGAAAGGTGCAGGATATCCTCAAAATTTAATCTAATCATTGTAATAAATACATCTATACCTACTATTATAAAACGTTCGTGTGCTCAGCTGCAAAGTAACAAACACATAGCAAGGTTCTTAACGTCGTATCTTTTCTTATAGATGCGGTTCCATGCTTCCCTCATAATGTTGGCAAACCCAGCTAAAGTTGATCTTGATGCCTGTAAACAGAAATGTTGTGCATTTCAGAACTATGGAGGATTACTCGCGGTGAAAATGACCAAATCTTATTAAGTAATACTTAGCTCAACTTCTCATTCGGCGCATAACTGAAACACTGAAGTAATTTGGACCAGCCTGCTCTTTTGGACAGCTACCGATCAGCTCAAAAACGTTCACCTGTTGCCATTATTCAATGCAACATAGGTGTCTAGCATATAATCGCACTGAAAATATCTAAATAGTAAGAATTCAAGAAGATAGTGCAGAGTTCAATGGCAGAATAGAATAGAATAAAAATAAGTCCTTGGCAAATAACTTTGGAAAACATTTTTGCTTGCAGTGTACCAATGAGCAGCTCAATCTATTCTAGAAATTAATTCTGTGCACGAAGGGAGCTCCTGGGTGATTCTTCTGGCATTTTATCCTATAAAAAAGCAAAAGAATTTACTTAATTATACCAAAATTACATAGACAATACTCGGAAATTCTGAGAAAATGTACACCGGATACTGCCCTGGAACTGACCGCCGATGCGGTCATCTAGTCTGCTGCTCTTGCCTCGGCAGGCGGTGGGTATACTGGAAAGTTGCATGGATGATGAGGACGCGAAATACGCCCCATTTTCCATGAGCTCTGGCCAATTTGATGAAATTCAACCAAAATTCACATTCGAATGAAAATTTCTAATAACCGTTGATAAAAACGAAATACTGCCTTGAACACAAAACATTTACTAGACACACGACGCTACTCTTGCAGCACGGGACCCAGACAGCAGCGTCTTATCTTCTATTGAAGCAAGGCTGCTGGCTGGGGGATGAACGCCGGCGAGGGCGGCGTCACAATGAACAGGCTGGGAGGGGGGCAAAAATGGTGAAAGTCCCAACTGACTCAATTCGAAGTTCCCAAGTATCAAGGCGGAAAAAAAAACTTTTGACTTGGATTCTTCCTACCGACTCAACTCAGTATTCAAAGCAAAGAAACAAAACCCTTTTGACTTGTTGGATTTTTCCAGTTCCGCCTGACTAAAATGGTAAATTTTTACAACTTCTGAGTGGAAAATTCCTATGGGGGGGGAGGGGGTAGTAAGTTGCCTCCCATCGGTACGTCCCTAGAAGCGCGTCCATCTGTGGTGCACCCGAATTCCAGGTGAATGCTTGGTGAGCGTTGCCTCGGTTAGTAGGATGTCCCACAGTAACCCTGGCAAGACAGCGCGAATCCGAAGCGAAGGGGCGAAATGGGGGCTCGGCCAGCCTCAATACGTAGCTCTCGGGGGCGAAACTATAGGAGGTGGGGGGTTGCCACCCTCCTCCCAATAATTTGGCAGTCAGCAAATTTTGAAACTGGTCTTTTAAATTTCTTATGAGTTTGTTTGTTAGTTTATTTATTTTTTTTTCTGTCAATTAAAAAATATTTCGATGAAAAAATGGGCAAATTCTTCTTCTCTACCTCCCCAAGTGTAAGTCAAATTGAAAATGGAGTACCCTGGACTCCTGTCAGAGACTAGTCAGTCAGAAGCCGAAGGTTTCAAGCTAAGTATAGAATGTTACCTGAAAGATTGAAACAAAGCTGAAATGTGGAAGACAGTTCGAAAATCTGAAAGTCGGTAGCAAACGTTGAATTCCGAATTTCAGTGACTATTCTGTTTTTACTAGATTTTCTGTTTGGCTTAGAGCCTGAAATTTGAGAAAGTTGAACATTTTATTATAATCTAAAAGTTGACAGCAAAAGACTTATTTTCCAGTGTCATAAGCTGAATCCGATAGCAATCGTTCTATTGTTTAATTTACGGGGATCCGGGCAATTAGGTGCGGACGATTGGGTGCGGCCGGTTGGCCGCAGAGAATGAGGCGCGAACCAACTGGACGCGATGGACATTCAGGCGCGGGAGAGACGACTGGGCGCGAAACCTGGTTTCATTATTGATTTTTCCCAAACCCATCCCTTTCCCCTCAGCTGAAACAGTTTTTTGCTTCTCCTGTAATCTTTTGACATTGCTACATAGAACATTTTGAACTGCACGCTTTCAAGAGATCATGGGAGAACAACATATCCGTACAATCGCGTAGGAATATAATTACGTGCCACACTCGAATTTCTTCGTGCCATTGCTCATAATATGTAATTTGTACTGAACTAGGAACTATAGGTTGTACATGCCTTATTTTTCCGTTTTTATTCATTATATTGTTCTAAATTTATTTGCCTTTTACTCATTTGATATTTCATAAATTTAATATACCGATTACTTCATATTTTGTGTTAGGTGCATAATTTTGTAATGGTGCTCAATCATCTTCTCGTCTACTTGACATCCTCCCTCTTTTCGCCCAATTGTCTGCGCCCAATCGGCCGCGTCTGATCGGCCGCGCCTAATTAACACTAACCCAATTTATAGGCTTTGATCCTGGTGAATATAGGAGGGAAATTTTGTCTGGAACAAAAGTCAAAACTCCGTGTGTTTTTTCCATAAGAACGAAAGAGAGCTTGTGGCACGGATTCCCCTAATCCAGTGGTTCCCAAACGTGCCGCGAGATTTCGGGGAAGGGGAAAAAAATGAAAGGTTGAATAGATTAAAACCCGTAAAAAAATATGACTCGCGTAGAAATCAATCTCATTCCAAAGTCAAGGACGCTACTGCTAGATAATTCAAATGTAAATGTTATTTTCTTTGTGTTATTTGTTATTATGTCACAATTTTAGTGCTCATTGCAGCATTACGAAATTCTCCCAAACTACTTCAATATTTCCAACATCTATCAAATCCATTATCCGTAATGCTGGCACTGGTCGCTATGCCATTTAGAAAACATAGCTACTCATTTTCCTCACGAGGCTGAGTGGGCCCCGTTACAACCAATCACGAAAGTCGAAAATTTGCCAGTAGCGCTCTCTGTTACTGAATTCATGAACACTGGACAAAGGAGAGGACTGGGGATACGATTCAGACTCAGCTGGCTCAGCTTCTCTTATCTTTCTTCACGTTATCGCACTGCATCACTGCGTTTTGTTGACTGTGATTGATTTACAATTTTCTTTGATTTTGTAATTATTATTAATTATCCATTTTTAAGAGATTTTGGTTACTAATATTAGTGTGTCCGATATGGATCGATTTCTTATCAAGAAACCTCGTCTTGATGTTGAGGAGTCAAGTGATGTAGCATCAACTTCAAGTGTTTGTCAGTCTCATACCAGTGAACAGCGGCAATCAGGAAAATCAGTAAGCAAGAAAAATAGGCAATATTTTGCTTCATATTTAAACATGGGCTTCACTATTTCGGGTCCAGAAGAGAAGCAAGTTCCCGAATGTATTATTTGTGGTGAAAAATTGAGCCATGAGTCCATAGTGCCAAGTAAATTAAATCGTCATTTCTTATCTAAGCACAGTCATCTGAAGGGGAAAAATCCTGAATTTTTTGAGAGAATGCTTCGTGAGAAAAAACAGACAGGAATGAAGTTCCAGAAAACAATGACAGTTCCAGAAAGAGCTCTTGAATGCAGCTTTATTGTTTCACAAATGATTGCCAAGCAAATGAAGACTCATGACAGGAGAAAAATTGATTAAACCAGCATGTGTAGAAATGGTCCAGCGTATTGTAGGAGAGGAAGTTGCTAAAGAAATCGAAAAAGTTCCTCTTTCTAACAACACGGTTACACGCCGTGTGAGCGAAATGTCCTCCGACATAAGAGATCATACAGTGGATATAATGAAATCCAATTCTTTTGCAATCCAACTCGATGAATCAACAGATTTCATGGGAAAGTGCTATTTGATTGCGTTCATCCGTTTTGTTCTCGACGACAATATTTGTAACCAATTTCTCTTCCTGGAAGAAATGAAAACAACTACTACCGGGAAAGATGTGTTTAAAACGACGGATACGTTCTTTGCAGAACAAGGATTATCATGGGAAAATTGTGTTGGCATTTGCACTGACGGTGCTCCCAGCATGACTGGTTCTGTGAAAGGATTTGTGACTCTGGCGAAGGAAAAAAATCCTGAAATCATTTCTACATATTGTTTTATTCACCGGGAAGCGTTGATGAAACGAACATTGGATGGTGATCTTCAGTCTGTGCTTGATGATGCTGTGAGAATAGTAAATAAAATTAGAGGTACAGCCTTGAAAAGTAGACTCTTCTCTGAACTCTGTGACTCCATGGATGCGAATTTCACATGTCTTTTGTACCACAGTGAAGTGAGATGGCTTTCAAGAGGGAAGGTTTTAAAACGTCTCTATGACCTGAAAGAAGAGCTCATGATTTTTTTCCTGCAAGAAGGTGATGACCATTGCAGTGATCTTTTGGCTGATGATGATTGGAGAGGGAAATTAGCTTACCTGGCAGATATATTCGAGTACTTGAATGCTCTGAATACAAATTTACAGGGACCATCCGAAAATGTCATCACATTTACTGACAAATTAACTGCTTTTAAAGAAAAAATTAAGCATTGGATCGCAAACCTGAATGCGGGAAAGACAGGAATGTTCCTACTGTTCACCGCGGAGGAAAACCAAAATTTAATAGAAACTGTGAAGAAACATCTCCAGTCATTAGAATCTAACCTCAACTCCTATTTCCCCCATTTGGACGTCAACAAGTACAACTGGATTCAAAATCCTTTTCTTGCCGTGCCTGACACAGACAACTTTGAGCTCCAAGGTGAAGCTATTGAACTGAAAAATGACAGAAACCTACGATTGAAATTCGAGGAACTGAGCCTAAATTCTTTCTGGATATATATTCAGACAGAATATCCCCTACTTTCAAAAGAGGCTCTCAAAGTATTGCTACAATTCTCCACTTCCTGGTTGTGTGAGCACGGATTCTCTGCGCTCACAAACATAAAAACGAAGAGACGTGGAAGAATGCTTGGGACGAATTTAGAAGCCAGCATGAGGTTGTGCCTCTCGACCATATCTCCCCGTATTACCAAATTGTGCAAGGAACACCAAGCTCACACCTCTCATTAATAAATTAAATTCATGGTTATCTTAGGTTGGTATCTATAGCAAATAATATAGTATTATAGTAGGTATAACAAGAACATTTAATTTTTAATCTGTAATTCTGAATCAATAAAACATATAAAGAAAAATTAATTATATTTTGTCTTTTGCTTTTGTTCATCTTCATATGGGGGGGGGGGGCCGCAGGAAAAGTAGAATCTTAAAAAGGGTGCCGTGATGGCAAAAAGTTTGGGAACCACTGCGCCTAATCCAATCGACCTGAAACTTTTTTTTTTTTGATTTTATTGGAACCAATTTAGGAGACGAATCAGGGAAATTCAGAAAAAAATATCACCAAGAGTTATAACGACCACCTTAATGTGTAAAGGAAATTGTGTGTTCCTTTTCAAGTACATATTCCTAACGTCCTTCGAGCTTACTCTCCTAGACTAGGGTATGCTCATGTGCGCCTGTATGAGTGCTTGGGGGATAAGGTTCCAATCTGCATTTGCAGGGACAAAACTATGGGAGAGAGAGGGGGTGAAACATCCTTTAATAATTTGTCAGTCGGGAGATTTTGAAACTATTCATTTGAATTTTTCATTTTCTAAGAACGTTTGTTTATTTATTTATTTTATTTTTTTCGATTAAAAATATTTTGATTTAAAAATCGGCAAATTTTCAAATTTAAAAAAATCTTGTCGGCGAATTTTTAGTTTTCAAAAAGTATTTGTCGGCAAATTTTCCTTCTCTAACCCCCCCCCCCCCCAAACTGAAAGTCAAGTTTCGTCTCTGGCCCCTCTGCAGTCACTGATGCGGTACTGGAAAGGGTAGTTTCCGGGGCCAAGGGCGCGGTGTCTGGGGAGCCACTTTGGCCTACACGCATCGCCATACGCTCCACCGATGGATGGGTAAATTTCGTACGATAGACGTATGTACAGGCGGACATTACGTCCATTTGCATTAGCGGTTGGAAAGTACCAACAAAATGCGACCGCGAGAGCACCGGCACCGTAGCACGCGGCGAGTGTGACAGTTGCCTCACTCCGTGCAGGCTATTACAGGTATACAGGTAGAGAGAGAGAGAGAGATAATGGATTTACCATCAGCACTAATCTGGATGTTGACGATTTCATTGCTGAAAGGTGAGCCAGGTACGCCTATCCATTCGCCGTTCCTATTGGCTGCGGTGGCGTAGAGCGGGCGTGGCCGTTTCAATTGTTTCTTACCTTTGACCGTAATAATATTAATAAATGAATCGTTCGTTAGCCGGACAATGATAACCGTGGACGTCATTATTCCGTCTCTGGAACCGGTGACTGATATCTTCATCTCGGAACGATGTTCTTATTAACATAAATACTACGGCAACTTTTGTATCCACGGGTTTACATTATTAGCTTTATGCATATAGCGATATTACGTACAGCGACTTTATAAAGATAAATCTGAGCAGTTGTGAACGCACGGCAGTACAAATAGCGGTGCTGGAAACGCTAGTGTTCGTTTTCGATTCGTGGGAGGTTTTATTTTGTATTTATATGGAAGGTCAGTGACTCAACGTTTGATATGTACGGTAATGTTAGATAGGCTTACGATTATACGGAATCTACGTCTATATACTCGTACTTGAAATAATGATATGAATTAGTGGTTCATAAAGTGAGCTCGGTTGCCGCGTGTTAATTACACACGACACGAAGACCAAGTGTCGCGATGCCGCGAACGACCGACTGACCAGGTTGAGGATGAATTTGTTTAAAATGGCCAGCCGTTCTGGAGGCACGAAGTGCATAGCCGCTTTCAGTAAAGAAAAATAGTATAGGTATAGCTGCGATAGTCAGCCAGGCAAACTGGATCCCTTATTGTAAAAACGGCGAGAGACACTCGCTGTGTTCGAGAGCGATTAATTCGCAACTGTGGAGTCGATAAATCGATTACTTACATGGAAAATATCAATAGCTTAAGGCGGATGTTTATATATGCAATGCGATTATATTATTTGCAAAGAGCAGTCGATAAGTCACGGTGCACAGGATTGTATGTTTGGTCATGTCCCGAGCTGGTCCGTTTCACTCAATTGAGCCATTTCAGATTCGTTCAACTTCAGTGATCGTTAGTGCTAACGTTTAGTTGCTGGTTAGTTCCGTATAAATTTTCGTTAGTGCTCCCCTTGCACTCTTTGAAAATGAATTGGACCGCTGGGGACAACGGTGGCACCGCCCATGAGGCCTAGCTCTCGATACACTCAGGATCGGTAGTGCTACGTAGTTTGTTTAGTGCCGTACAATTTTCGTTTAAATGACATGCCCCCTTTAACTTTTGGAAAAAAGTTTGGACCCTGGGGAACGTGCACCGCCCATGAGGCCGTAGTCATCGAAACACTTCAGTGAGGTAGTGCGTTAGCTTGTTAGTGCGTGACAAACTCTCGTTAGGCTTTCACCACTGTCGCTACTTTTTAAAAAATGAATTGGGCGCTGCTGGGGAAATGGTGGCACCGCACATGAGGCCGAGCCCACCGAAACACTCAGAATCGTCAGTGCTACATTAGTGCTGGTTAGTGCTGCGCAAATTTTCGTTAGTGCAACCCGCCAACCCCCGCAGTCGATCATATCTACATTCTAGGGGACAAAATATAAAGAACCGATGTGCCCATGCCAGAGTCGAAGCTCGAAAAGGCAGGATGGTGGGGAGATCCAATAGTTACGTGAAATACGGAGGTATAGTTTATGTCGGTTTTTTTTTCGGTCTCCTGCAAGTTAATTTTTATTTTGTAAGACCTTTCCAGTCTCCTGTAAAAGGTGAGGAATTAGAGGGAAGAGACTCTGAGGAAGCGGTAAATAGAGTGAGGGGTGCGACGGGATTGGGAATGTGGAAATTGATGAAGAGGGGAGGAGGAGGAATGGATGGAAACGAAAATAATACTGCTAGAAGTGGATAAAGAAAGTGATACAGGGTGTCTACCGGTCACAGAAAACCCGGAAAGTCACGATTTTTGAAAGGAGGTAACGGAAGTCACGGATTTTTCTTGGAAAAAAATCAAAGTCACGGATTTTCATTGAAAAAAATAAATGAAAACTGTTTGAATATTGACAGCATGTGAATATTTTTTGCTTTTCATGCTAATTATTCGAGTTCATGAAAGTCCAAGTAAATACATAATGAAGTATATGGTACTTTTTTTATTATTGAATTTGGTATGCTAAACTCTGCAAAATGACACCGATATCGATTTTAGAAAAAAATCTTGGGCGGTCACGGGAAAGTCACAGATTTTAATTATTTTGATCTGGTAGACTCCCTGAGTGAAGTGAGAGAGAGAGAGAGAGAGAGAGAGAAAAGAATGAAACTGTTACCAGCAATATTGCAATTGTGATTGTAGCCGAACCAAGAAAAATGGTGTCAGCAAGTTCCAGCATAATACACCACCTGCTCGTGGTTGGATTAGCGCTGCGGACTACGTTAGGCACTTATTAAATCTTTTTATGAGTAACCTGTAAACAAAGGAATAGGTCATCGCATCACATTAATGTATATAATTCGATATTATTGAGCCCAGTGTGGCGCTGTTATACACAAAAAATTATTCGTGGGAAAAAATCCGATGATTTCCAAAGAATTATCTGTAATCTCTGCGACCAATAATTTCACCAGAAACGGAAAGAAATATCCGAAAATTTCAGAAGAATTTTATTGGAAATCTTTTGAGAAAATCTCTAATATTTTGCAATAAAAAATATTTCGTAAAAAATTCCCGAATACTTTGGAAGTACTTGTGGATGTGATCGACTGCGGGGGTTGGCGGGTTGCACTAACGAAAATTTGCACAGCACTAACCAGCACTAATGTAGCACTGATGATTCCGAGTGTTTCGGGGGGCTAGGCCTCATGGGCGGTGCCGCTGTTTCCCCAGCAGCGCCCAAATTTATTTTTCAAGAAGTATGGAAGTGGGGCAGCACTAACGAAAATTTGTACTGCACTAACTAGCAATAACGTAGCACTAATGATCCTGACATTTTGAACTTCGATTCTGGAATGGGGTCTTCAGTCCCTTATATTTTATCCCCTATAATGAGGATGCGAAGGACTGCAGGGGTTGACGTGTTGCACTAACGAAAATTTGCACAGCACTATCCAGGACTAACGTAGCACTAACAATTCAGAATGTTTCGGAGAGCTAGGCCTGATGGGCGGTGCCACCGTTTCCCCAGCAGCGCCCAAATTTATTTTTCAAAATGTATGGAAGTGGGGCAGCACTAACGAAAATTTGTACGGTTCTAGCCAGCACTAACGTAGCACTAATGATCCTGACATTTTGAGCTTCGATTCTGGAATGGGGTCTTCGGTTCCTTATATTATGTGGATGTGGTCGACTGCGGGGGTGGGCCGGTTGCACTAACCAAAATTTGCACAGCACTAACCAGCACTAACGATCCTGAGTGTTTCGGAGAGCTAGGCCTCATGGGTGGTAGCCCACACGATTTATCCCCAAGCATCGAGCGATCCATCAATATCATATTATTTTTTTAAAGTATGAAGGGGGGAAGCACTAACGAAAATTTTTACGGCACTAACCAGCACTAACGTAGCACTAACGATCCTGAAATTTTGAACTTCGCTTTTTTCATTTTCTCTCAACCCGAGCCCTGGAATTCCCTTTTCGAGCATTACTTCAGAGAAATCGGGGAGCCTATTAACCAGTCAGCCCTCTTCTTCTCTGGCCGAAAAACCGGTTAGGTCGAAATGTAGCGAGTTTCTACGTGGGCTCGTGTGTCAGGTTGGCAAAAACAGTCCCGGATAGACTGCCAAACTGCACATTGTTGTGTAAAAACCATAAAAACGCTGATTTGTATACAACACTCTAATAAGATAGTTTCGACTCTGTACTGACAAAACGAGCAAAATTGAATCTCTGTAACAGAAGCATCCTGCAAAGCAGTCACAGAACTTGGTAGAACAGCCAAAAGGAAACATGGGGAGGGGGCAAAACAAAAAACAAGAAAAATAAAACCTCCACTGGGTTACAGTGGGCATCAGGAAAACATCCTGGATGAGGAAAGTTGTTCCCAAGTCTGCAAAAACCCTGTTTGCACTCGTGCACACAGAAAAAAAAAAATTCAACATGCTGGATCAGTACAGAATCAAAATCTACTCATACTGACGTAAGAAAACTCGGAGGGAGCATTAGGCTGTACAATTAAAACAAGTTTGAACTGTATTTACTAACATTTTGAAATTCTAAATAGTTCATTCATGAGGTGAGTCAAAGAATTTGCTCTGCCCAACCTTCAATCATCGGGATGACCCTCAGGTCGCAACAACTAAGTCCCTACATCGTGAATCTTACCCACAAACGCTCAAATTAGGTTGCCTGCACTCACATTTTCAGGCAAGCCACCGTTCACCTATAGCCATGCTGGGGCGAAAGTTTAAACGCGCATCACTTTCCATAGCATAAAATACGCAAAATGTACTTAAAAATTTGATTATACCCGTAATCGTGATTTGAGCCGGTCTGATTATTCTTGTTAATCAGGTTCAAACATCCAAAACCGCAGAAATCATCTCTCATCACTCGGACAAATGCTGTGGCCATATAAGCTCCCAGTAACTTGTGATCTGGTACGCGTAATTACTGATTAACAACGTGGCCCCAAATAACGTGATTAATTATTTTCCAGCAGGTCTTTCCTCTGAACACAATCCACCTAATGACTCACGATTTTTTGTTAATCAGAGCAGTGTGTTTTACCATTTTTTCGATGTTCTCGTGCTAACCATCTCATTCTCGTTCATATACTTACAATTACCAAAGGAATTTTCTTTTTTCACACCGAGCTTGCTCAAAATAAATTTACAGATTTTTCAGCACTTTCTTAAATTGTGTTACAGATGTTGAGCATGCGCGTAACGATTTCAATACAGCTGCAGGACAAAACACTAATCGTGTTTTCAGAAAATTTTCAAATTCATAGAACTAATTATGCTTATCACTGATGTCGTATGCGTTTTCAAACCGAGATAATTTCGGGTTTTTTTAATTACATTCGATGAAACAATTAGAACGTTTTTCTCATATCTAAATGAGTCCATGCGCAATCCTATCATCTTAACAAGTTTTTTTATCCGGTATAATATGCTCAATTAATCTTGAAATCGATCAAGTATGCGTGTAATGCTACGGTATTGTTTATTATTTAAAATGTTGACCGATGAACCTATGGCTCTGTTATTTCCTTAGTTCAGTTTACGTAACAATAATTTTAAACCAGAAGTGAGAAAAATAAGTACAACTCGGGCTGCGTTGACATTTCAGCCGAGTTACAGTTCTTGCAATGCCAATTCAAAAAGGATGATCCCTCGCCGTTTCCTTTTAGAGTACCAATAACTAAAGAAAAATTAATTTAAAAAAAAATTAAATAATTCTTTACTACAAAACTAAACAGGATGGTAAGAGAAATATTAGGTATTTGAAAAGGGGACCGAGGAAGAACCATTTACCAATAAACCATTACCATATTAACGGGCAAATTCTTATAATCGGAAGCACATGAATTTTTAAAAACTTGTTTTCTATTCAAATTGGTATTTTAACTGCAGTATGATCGATTTTGATTTTTCTTGCAGTAGTTGGCATAACTGTCCTCTTCCGTTTCCTGAAAACCATAATTTATCCATTTTAAATGTGGTGGAAAGAAATTCGTGATGATTTTGAACAGCACATTTTACCAATACTCCGCCGTTTCAATTCGTGGGGTAGGCAAACCATTGTACACGCATTTGTAATTAGTTGTCATATCTCCGATTGCAGAGAAATGTATTCAAGCTAAGACACCTTGTAATGCTGTTAGGTAATTGAAGGGTTACAAAAGAAAGGGGCGTATGTGCCAACTTTTTTTCTTCAGAAAGCGCATTTTAAAATTGTACGATCAAAAAATGGTCTACAGCAACTAGTTTCATTCATGTCACTTGGTAGTTTAATGGAAGGTAGGCCACAAAGGAATATACCTTTAGGTGGAATAATTTCAACTTTCTTGGCCATCTTCGTTTCGTTTTGAGGTTTTTTCTTTTTTTTAATATATAATTAACGACAATAAACTTCATTTCAATTAGATAAAGAATACATAACGTCAGATACTTGAAACGCAATCTCGTTTGTTTACTTTTTGTTCGACTACACCCTTTTCAACCTTAACTTCTGTCGTCTTCAATGAGGACCCTAATATGCAAAACCCAACCAAGTGACATTTGTGTACATTCGAGATACTCCCGTTAGAAGGAAATATCGTTCTTTACAGGTGATTTTTGAGAATTAGTATCTCGCTGAGTTAGCAGTCTTTAATAATTTTTTTTTCATTGTGTTCTACTCATCTAGCACTATCCGGTGGTATACATAACTCCATACTCAATACTGTCGGGTTGGGTTTTGCATATTTAGGTCCATATTTGAAACATTTTTGACCATTCAGTATTATCAAAAGCTTTTCCTAAATCTACAAAGCTACGTATGTATCCAAACCTTTTCAGTCCTTTTTCTAATAAAAGCCTCGAACGTAAAATTGCTTCTCTAATTCTTCTACCTTTTCTGAATCCAAACTAATCTTCTCCCACCCTTTTTTCCTTTTTATTTTGTATTCTCTTATTTATTATCCTTGCTAGAATCTTGGATGCGTGCGATAGTAAACTTATAGCACGATCGATAATCTTCACGTTTGCTTGCTTCTGCTTTTTTATGGATCATAATTAACCTACTTTTCTGAAAATCTATTGGGATTTTCCCTTCCTCATACATTCTGCAAATTAATTCCTATAAATTTTTAAAACTACTTCTCTTACATTCCTCAAACACTAGCAATTTCATCAGCTCCTGGTTTACCGGCGTTCATTTCTTTATACCAATCTCAAAATAGGATCTCCTCTTTCTTCATCCTCCACACTATCTCCCTTTTCCATACATTTACTTATACTTGTACCATTATACAGTTTTTCAATATATCTAACCCATCTGTTTACTTTTTCTTTTTTAGAATCTACCACTTTTCCTTTTTCATCCGTTAAATTATTTGTTCTCTTTCTTTTTTTGCTTCGTAATATCTTTTTACTTTATTATATGCCTGGTCGATTTTTCCTGCTTTCATTTGCTTCTCAATTTCCTCATAATTATGATTAAACCATTTTTCTTTTGCTTTCTTAAATTATTTTTTATTTGATTTCTTAAAGCCTTTTATATTTGTCCTTATTTTCCCTATCGTTGGCTTGTTTATACTATCTTTTTTCTTCTATCAACTCTTGTATCTTATTTTCCACTCATGTTTTATATCACAAGGGTTTGTGGCCCCATAACCAGTTAATAGTCCGACCATGAGCCTTGCATGTTTTCTGTCGAGCCTTAGTAGGAGCTCGGCGTTACCTATTGGGGCGTTCCCTGTCAGTGTTTTACTGACTCATACCCCTGGCCACCCGCCAGTGTGTTTCCATCGCATTTTATGACGCTGTATGCTACGGAAAGACACGGCCAGGAGTGGGATAGATTCGAATCCGAAAGGATTTAAATCCGGATTCGAATCCCAATAATGTGGATTTGTGATTCTGATTTGAATCTTTCTGAAAAATGGGATAAGATTTCTGATTCGAATCCTTTTCTGGTACAATTGGAGAACAAGGATTTGCAATTCGAATCCCAAAAATTGTTCTTTACAAATCCGGAAATCCTGGACTTGTTGCTTGTTCTTTTTACGGAGATTTGTGGAACAATGAAATTTCTATTTTGAATATTTTGAATTTTGATAATGTTACAAGCTTACAACTTGAAGCCACACAGCCGCAGGCACAAGCTCAAACCGGCAAGACAGTAACAGCTAGGCGATGGCAACACCAGACCAGAGAGCAGAGAGAGATCAGGTGACCAGATCCCCGGCCCCCCGGTCCCCGCAGATCACAGTTCCCAGAAATGAGAACTGTAACTCTTGAAAGAGACCATATATCATTCCGAATTAAAGTCCATCTTCATGGGTCTAATATTGATAATAATATTGGATGGTATTTACCCATTTGAGGGAATGTACAAAAATGTTAAATAAAATTGTATACCATTTCTAGAGCTCCCGTACCAGTACCAATGACCAGTAATGGCAGTGAATGATTACAATTCATGAAGAACGTTTCAAGAATAGGTACTTATTTAGACTTATCCAGAAAGAATTGAAAAATGGATTCGGATTGGTGAATTTTCGGATTCAAATTCTATTTTTATTTATTTATTTTGGATTTGGATTTGTGAATCAAATCCTTTTTCAAAGTGACCTGTTGGATTTGTAATTCAACTCCATTTCTGATTGGAGGGCTTGGATTTGTGATTCAAATACTTTTTTTTGGGGGGGGGATTTTTCCCACTCCTGGACACGGCCTGGGTGAACGCCGAATGGGTTTTAAGAGGTGTACAATCTTCGTAAGTTGTGCGCGCGCAGATCAGTATTTACAGAGGTAATTTGACCGTTCAGTTCGAACCATTTGCAAAGCCTGACTTAGGTGAAAGGCGGTCTAGGGCTCCCCTCCACTCAAAAAATTTTGTATATTTTTTTCTGAAAAGTATTTGAACCATTTTTCTATTTATTTTTTCCTTTATTTCTTTATTCACTTATTGCAGTGTCGGTTTTATCAGTCTCCTTCGCCTGAGTAATTAGAACTTCTACTCGTTTTCGCGTTAATAATTAAATGAAAAAAGTAGATAGGAAAGAAGTACTTAGAATTTCGAACCATTTGAACCGGTGACTCTAAGACGATTCGAGGCTTTACACGGAAACTTTTTTTTCTAACTCATCCCGATTTCAACAAGACTCTGTAAATATTCTTTTAAGACTACATTAGTTTTATTTAGGGCTCTTTAATAGTCGTTTAGGCATCAAAATATGGCGGAAAGAGTCTGAAAAAGACTTACAAAGTTTCAAAAAATATGAAGCGCATCTGCCTGAGTTTTGAGGTGTTTTTGAACAAGTCTGGAAATGTCTATAAAAGTCTCAATTAAAAGCATACAATCTAATCAAAAATCTCGATCGAGCATATACCATAACCTCGATCACGTCTGGATTGATTTTAAGCAAGTTGAAAAAAAAAATCAGGACATTAGAGTAGTCCAGTTACAGTTCAGTTACAGTTTATGTTAACCCTCAGAAGATAACTGTCGGTCCATCAATACACGCACCTGCACTATACCGTCTCGTTTTTTTAAATTCGATTTCGAATGCCTTTACTGCGGTCCGAAGTACACCCCTCTCTCCTGTAAATTCTCGAAAAACCCGCACTCCCCTTGGACAGCTATACACTGATTCCACCGCCTTTTCCAGTTTTCATGAAAATATTGGGACACTTAAGCCGGCAGTTTCTGAAGTATCCTTTGTCACGTAGCTTTGGATGTCAGTTACCGATTCGAAATGTGTTCTTCAATGATCTGTACGACCTGGGGGAACAAAAAAAAGTTATACGGTGAGTCCGGATGTTTTTTAATGTGAAGAATTGCGTTATGTTGAAGCATAATGACATGGCGCATCGTCAGGATGAAGAATCCACGTGTTTGCGACCCCTGAGCGAACTCTAACCGGCTCTTCTTCGTAACCATTCGACCAATTTGACGTAACATTGTTGATTTACAGTCTGCTCAGGTGGTACAAACTCCTTGTGAACCACCCCTTAGCTGTCACAGAAGCTAATTATCATCATGGATTAGCTCTTTCGCGCCTTTCTCAGACTGAGTCTTTGGACAGCCACTAACAACTCATAACTTTGTCACCAAACACCTTAATCACATTATCGAACATATTTCCTTTCCAGATTCGCCAAATTTCACTCAAAAGTTGATCGCATACCGCTGCTCGATTGTACGTTGCTTCATTTTCGTGACACGCATCACATTCACCAACTTGAACAAGACGACACAACTGGAGAACTAACGTTTATATTGAGGTCTCAAATGCATTGATTGATAGAGGAAGGTTATCAGGTTATCAACTCGGCAAAGTTTCAGATTTGAAGGGTTACTGCACGCGCGGCGAAACATTAGTCTTATTATTTTTAGCACCCGTAGGAACAAGAAAGATTGGTCCTCCAGACCGGATATTAAGTGAATTTAGCAAATCAGCGTAATTTAAAATACCAAACCTGATCGAGTAAACATCCAGGAACATAATGAGACAACAATCAATATTCCCTCTTTTCTAGATCGTACAATTCTCTTCTAGTACAGGAGAATTAGCTAAAAAAAGATGTGTTTGATGGAATTAATTGCAGCACCGCTGAAACAAAGTGCCCCCGGAAACCGTTTTTGTCTTGTATCTAGCTTAAAATTGAGTTATAGGTAAAAATATTCCTCACCAAAATTGAAGAGCGTAAAATTCTCTACAAAAATGATATGTATGTTTTTTTTTTCGTGAATCCCATGCCAACCAAGATAACCGGCGTTCAAGATCACACGAGCATGTAAATATGGAGTAACGTACGCGGTACACGAATGGCGAAATAATCGCGAAAACACATGACTGGATGCATAGAATGTTACATGATATGATTTCAATTTATTATCTTTATTATTATAAGAATTCATCTTCATCCGAATCTACATGTATACAATTTTCTGCGTTTAAACCACCGCCTCTACAAACGCGTGGCTACAAGAGATATCCACTTAACGGTAACCACAAGCTAGTGATCCCGATGTGGAAAACTTAAGTTCGTGTAAACCCGCTCGAGACCCTTGGAAAGTCGACCCTCGTTAGCCATGTCTTAAACCGGTATGTTTCCCCTCCAGCAGCCAATCAGAGCGCTCCATTTGAGGGGAGCCATCAGGTTAGCCAATCACAGCGCTTCATTTACGTGCAGCCCTCTCACTACCTGAGCTATACACCGGCGTTGAGACACCAGTGCTATACCCTTTATGTATGCCCTTTGTAGACCCGTTGTATAGCCCCTCTGTATGCCTCTAAGTATCCCCTTTGTAAACTGTCACATAGCCCCTCTGTATACCCTTCATGTATGCCCATTGTACACTCGTCGTATAGCCCCTCTGTTTCCCCTTGCATGGATCCTCTTTGTAGACCCGTTGTATATTCCTTTGTTTCTCCTTGCATGAATCCCTTTTTTAGACCCGTCGTATAGCCCTTCCATATCCCCTTCATGAATCCACTCCGTAAACCCGGATAGATCCCCTCTTGTAATTTAGATACATATGGGAAGGGAGGATGGGCTCTCAGCCAGTTTAAAAAAACTTTGAACATCCCTTCTATCATGCTACACTCCTGATTCCCTCAATTCTTTATGCTGAGCACTCGTTTCTGGTTGACAGTTTGTGAACTTTTCCAAACCTTGGCAAAGATGAAGCATATGACAGGGGCGCTAAGAATCCACTGCTGCAAAACGCTAGAGGTAACACTGCGTCGATGAGTCAGTCCGCCTGCACTCTTCATAATTTGCATGGGTGTTTGTTCGATTCGCGTTTGGACGCTAAAGAGTCGCTCTCTAGCGGCCTAATGAAATGCGGCGTACTGATATACAGTGTATTTGGATGAAAATATGATCAGGGACAAAAATGTTCTACAAAAAAACTCAAGTTGGCTCACCTGAAAGGAAATGATAAGGGCTGACACTTTAGTTCTCTTCAATACTGAAAATGCTAGCGCTCATTTCACCTGTACATACCCTGATCATCTTTTCGTCCACTACACTAGCGCACCTATAGGAATGTCCAAACGCCAATACGCTTCTCGCATGTTAGAGTGATGAGTTCGGCGTTCGTATACCGCGTACGTTATCCCCATATTTACTGCGTGATCTTGAACGCCAATTATCTTGGTTGGTATGGGATTCACAAAAAAAAACATAGATATCATTTTTGTAGAGAATTTTACGATCCTTAATTTTGGTAAGACATATTTTTTACGTATAACTCAATTTTAAGCTAGATACAAGCCAAAAACTGTTTCCGGGGGCACTTTTTGGACTCTGGGGGGTGATGCGCACATCGGGGGAGGAGGGGAAATTACGGGGCTTTTCCGAAGAGGGTACTAAACAATCGTACCAAGTTTCAGCTGTGCTGCAATTAATTCCATCAAAAATGCTAATTCCCCTGGACTACTCGCTAACGCGGTAAAAACAGGTACTGTGTAAAGTTACCTCGCAAATGTAAAGTAGCCCCGGTTTACGGTACTTACAATTGTAAAAGTTAAATAACTTTTGATTGCCATACGTGCTAACAGGCCGAATTGCCGCGCTGTCCAGCTATGGCCAATTGGCCATCAGTTACAATTACATATGATTCACAATCAACATAGAATGCAGAGGGAGGGGGTAGGCAAGGCTATTCGTACTTGTGAACGTACCCGCTGTAGTCCACAATGGATCACCCCCTTTTGAAGTTGAAAAGTTAGCGCCCATGGGCAAACTCCGTGGAAATGGGCACGTCCTCTCGATGCAGTCGGTATAATAACAAATCTGTCAACATGAACCTCCGGGAATGCGATCAGATCTCGCCGTATAGATCGTACATCCAGCAGTCAACGTGAACTCCCACTCCCCACGCTAATATAGTTGTTAACGCCAAGACTATTTCCTCTCTA
Source organism: Acanthococcus lagerstroemiae (assembly GCA_031841125.1). Classification (NCBI taxonomy): domain Eukaryota; kingdom Metazoa; phylum Arthropoda; class Insecta; order Hemiptera; family Eriococcidae; genus Acanthococcus; species Acanthococcus lagerstroemiae. The sequence continues at coordinate 61,794,419 of CM063110.1, read as the reverse complement.
CGTATACAACTAACTATGTAACGTGTCTTTGAATTTTCATACCATAATGATCACGACTAAACGAGTGACCATTAATGAAGACAACTGCAGCCCGGTGCGACCGATTTTTCGTAACTCACGTGAACCTACACGAAAATGAGAATCACGCCGATGTGTACACTCGAGCACAACCGTGTTACTCAGCCGAGGAGCTCGACTCACGTTTGAAAAATTTCCTATACCGCTTCGTTGTGGTCGAGGGCCCCCGTTCTGCATAAGCCATCTCTGCCTGGAACGCGGAGAGAGAGAGAGAGAGCAATGATAATCTATGCGAATGTAGAGTGTCGAGACAACCTGTATTTGTTTCACTTCAGATGTAACGATTATCGATAAAATACGAAACGGACGGTTCACCACATGCGGACATGATTCGAGTAATGTAAGCGAGTGCGGAACATGGAATTGGAAAAACGTGATCGAAAAGTATTTTTCTGCGCAGAGTCGCGATAAAATAATTTATAAATTTAAACGACCTTTCTGGTTGTTTCTTTTTCTTCTGCTGCGCGACGTTCGTCGAACGGTGAGATAAAAATGAAACAAAAGACATGATTTGCCCAGCGAATATAATCCCACAGCGAAATGGATTCGATTTTCGAGTCACGGAAATGAGCTCGAAATTGAAAAGTTCGCGGCGATCCGAGAGTTTCTGAAGGCCAGAAACCATAAACGCAAATAGTTCACCTTGAGGGGGTTTCACCTGTATACTTTTCAGTTTTTGAGGGGTAGGGACTTTCAGTGGATGGGATGCTAAGCCCCCCTCTCCATTTGCACCTATACCAGAAGCCTGCATTAGGATGCAACTTTCACACTACAGTCATCTGCACGAGTAAAATTAGTTCGAAATTGGAGTTACATATTGAGCCCTATACACTACATTCGTGTGAGGTGGCGCTGTGTGCGCCGAATGAACAGACTTTGCAGTTCGTTGCACTTTTCCTCAAGTTTCTATTTTCTAATTGTACTCTCAACCCGAGCCCTGGAATCCACCTTTTCGAGCATTACTTCAGAGACGTCGGGGAGGCTGTTAGGGCTGTCTTAGTCCTCTTTTCTTCTGGTCGAATAACCGGTCCAGGTCGAAATGTAGCGAGTTGCTACCTGGGCTAGAGCCCGGAACCTTCGGATTCCGAGACCAGCGCGCTATCCACTCGGCCAACCGGACTCCACTTTTCGTCAAGTTGCTGCTAAGCGCTACACATATTCGCGACACAACGATCTACAACGAACAAATTATCGCGAAAAAAGTCAGATTCGCGATCAGACGATACCTCTCACACTATTGTAGAGCTCAGCAGCCTCACTTTTACAGCCAAAGTGAGAATTTTACTGAGTTGTATCCCTTTGACTTCTCCGGGTGCTGGGGTAGTCCAGTCCCAGTATTTCGCGTCTTGTCCCGGTTATTGCTGGGCATTGAAATATGATGTGAATCGAGGTATCTTTCTCTTCTCCACAGCGTCTACAGGAGCTGCTTTTCGCCCCTCCTGTTTTTCATTACATGCGTTTTGTGGCCTCGTGACCAGTTAGTAGTCCGACCATGAGCTTCGCATATTTTCTGTCGAGCCTTAGTAAGAGCTCGGCGTACTTACTCGAGGCGTCCCCTATCAGTGTTTTGCTGACTCATGCCGCTGGCCATCCCCCAGTGCGTTTCCATCTGCTTACTGATCCCAGCGTACTTCACCTTGGATTGTATGACGCTGTATGCTACGGGAAGGTATGACCTGAGCGAACGTCGAATGGGTTTTAAGAGGTGTACGATCTTCGTAAGTTGTGCGCGCGCAGATCAGTATTCACAGGTAATTTGACCGTTCAGTTCGAACCATTTGCAAAGCCAGACTTACGTGGAAGGCGGTCTAGGGCTCCTCTCCAGTCAAAAAATTTTGTATCTTATTTTTTCTGAAAAGTATTTGAACCATGTTTCTATTTATTTTTTCCTTTCTTTCTTTCTCTATTTATTCACTTATTGCAGTGCCGGATCTGAAGAGCCATCCCAGGGCCGTGTGCAAGGGGAGGGGGGTTAGGGGTCTGACACCCCCCGGGTACAGCCGTGCGCTTAAAAATGCAGGAAAATGCGAATCTCAGAAACATTAGAAAATAAATTTATTAGGTCAATCCCCCCCCCTCGCCATATTCCTGGATACGGCATTGAGCCATCCTAGAATAGGGAATTCAAAATGTGTAACAATAATTACGGTTTTATCAGTCCCGTTCGCCCGAGTAATTGGAACTTTCACTCGTTTTCACGTTAGTAATTAAATGAAAAAAGTAGACAGGAAAGAAATAGGCTACTTAGAATTTCGAACCATTTGAACTGCTGACTGTTTTCGTATCGACGTTGAGAATGAAACTGTTACGTGTGATTTTGAATTCGTCCAACAAACTGACTTCTTGATTAGGCGACGAGCTTTCTAGGAAATTTTCATGTTTCCTTGAAACTAATCAAACTCTTCGATTGGCTGTGACATGGGAAAGATACCCCATTGGAGTCGGCATGTTTGTGCCAATGCGACCATGGTCTTCGCATTTTGGACCATCAGTCAAAATAACAAGGAAATCGTCGACTTTTCTTATTTCGCTTACAAGGAATATTCCTGTGTTCCTAGTTTTAGGTTTTGACCACTTAGTGTGCATTTTGGATATCAATCAGCAATATGTGTATATGAAAGTCGTTGACAGTTTTTCTTTTTTATCTTTTTTTGCTTGCATAAAAAGTTTTGTGTAAGAGTTGCCATTTTTGACCTATTCTCTCCCCCCCCCCCCATGGAAATAGGATTTGCGACGCCTATCTTCAGCACTTCTTTGAGACTTGCTGGGACACTTGGAAGATTGTTTCAGATCTATTGAAGTCTCTTTTAGATTTATTCGAATTTTTTTTAGACTCATGCAGTTAGTTTTCGAACCCTTTGAAACACTTTAAAGTTTCTTTAAGATGTGTCGAGACTCATATTACGAGTAGACTATTCAGAAATCTATTAGACTTATTGAAGCACATCATTGAAGCTTTTCGGATTCATGATGTAAGACAATTCGAGGCTTTACACGGAGACTTTTTTTTTTTTTAAACTCATCCCGATTTCAAGACTACATCAGTTTTATTTAGGGCTTTTTAATACTCGTTTAGGCATCAAAATATGGCGGAAAGAGTCTGAAAAAGACTTACAAAGTTTCATCAAATATGAAGCTCATCTGCCTGAGCTTTGCGGTGTTTTCGAACAAGTTTGGAAATGTCTATGAAAGTCTCGATTAAAAACATAAAATCGTTTCAAAAATCTCGATCGAGCATATAGCATAACCTCGAGACGTTTCGATCAGGTCTAGATTGATTTTGAACAAGTTTAAAAAATTCTGATACAAGGGTAACCATAAAAACTTCTGAAACAACCCTTCTCTGTATCTGAATCAGCGATGAATCAACCTCAGATTCAACAGCGACCATTTTCGTTAATTTTTCAATGTTTACTCCTTCTGTGATTCACAAATCCAATAAGTAAATATGCTCTGAAAAATTAGCGAAAATGATTGCTGATTGAATCTGTGGTTGACTTGTCGCTGATTCAATTTGAGAGAATAAAAAAATGAGCCTTGAAGAGTCCTATGGAGAAGTGTTCGAATTCGAATGAAGTCTTGAAGAGTCTTAGACACGTTGGGAAGCTTGAAGAATCTGAAAGTGTCTTAATTTTCGCCTGAATATGAATTTCTGAGAAGCGATCTAGAAAAGTCTTAAACGGAGTTACTTTAGAAGGGCTTTAGAAAAGATTTACAGTATTGTGAAAAGCGATATTCCAAAATGGCCTCTGTCCACTTTTCAAAACTTTACAGGAGAAAGAAATAATGTAGTACTCTTGTGTGTACCATATATGTGGCACCAGTGATACTTAGGTTGCTTAGTCGAACACTAGCCTGAATATTGGTAGGTTAACAGTGTAGGAATGTTGTACATAATTATATCTTCCATCAGATGACGCTGTAAACCAATTTTTGACAAAAAAAGATCTACATAGGCCGTTTTGGAATATCAACTCACTACCTCTTAAAGAAGTCTTGAAAAAGTTTGGAAAACCCTTTACAAGTTTTAGTGTCCTAAGCCTCACTGAATCACCCTTAAAAAGTCTAAAACCAGCAGATACATTACAAAGGTAATAGTTTAAAAAAAATGATTGGCAAATCTGAAGACAATCTTAAAGATTGAAAATATCTCAAAAAAATTTGAAACGTTTTTAAATCAGGCCGCAGACAATTTTGAATGACTTTAGAGGAGTGGAAGATCCTAACGACAACCCTTAAATGGCACACATCGGTGAAATTCGCCCATACGTGTATGAATAGTGGTATATACACGAATGCGAGGGCGCTTAACTGGTTCATCCCTCGCAAGGTACAAATGCAGCAGGATCTAACTTTAATTTTAATTGTACGATGTTTAGAAATTTTGGAGGGGGGGGGGGATTCGAGTCTTTCTAGATGCTAAATTCTTTAAACGTGTTTTTATCTCTGTAATTGTTTGTATAGTGTATTTTGTTTTGATGTGTATGCCAACGAGCCTTGTTTTTTATGAAAAAATATCACCCCCCCCCCTTTGGAGTTCCACAGGGGGTTCACACCAAAACTAATTCATAACTAATGTTGAAATATTTACCAATTATTTTAGCCTATAATCGTGGTAATAACATTCCCTTGAAAAAATTATTATTCCCCCCCCCCCAAAAAAAAAAAACCAACAACAACAGTTTAGACTATGTTTCTATATGCTTATTTTATCATAATCTAAGAAAATTGGTATGATAGGTTTTGTTGTTTAATGATCGGCGAAATTTGCCGATGTGTGCCATTTATGTAAAATTCTATGTGCGCTATATAAAGGTTAAAGAATCTCGTAAGATTGAATTATGACTGCAAAAGTCGTACAGATTCTGAAGAGTCTTAAACCAAGCTGGAAGGATTTTGAAAATGGTTCATCAAGCTTGACAGCGTTTGAAACAGTATATTTCATCGATGTAATACAAAAACCTTGTAAGTCCAAAAACCAAAATTTTTCAGGATACACAAAAAACTGTAACAACAAATCGTCTGATCATATCCTCTTAAATTATATTACACGTTTCCTACAAAAGTTATTACGCTCAAAAATTTTTTCATCAACTTATTCATTGTGCGCTTTTCCAAGATTTACAAGGACTCACGAGATTTTGATTTTTGAGTTCATGACTTACGATGTTTTGTTTTGCATTTCCAGGACTCGCAAGTTTTTTTGATTTTTTTTTTTAGATTTAATGATGAGTCGTCTGGCGGGTTTACTCTAGCCCTGTGAGAAAGCAAGGGACTCAGTGCCGGATTAACGTTTTTTGCCATCTCTATGTTTCACAAAAAGAAAGAAAGAAAAAAGACTTGTACTATCATGAATATTTTCAAAACAGTTGCCGCCATCGAAAATTTGCCGCTCGAAGCCATGGTTTCGTTGACTTCTAGAAAAATACGGCGCCGAAAGAACTATAAAAATTCAATATGTTTTCAAATATAGCCCCACTAACTCTCAAAACGTCCTAAGATAGACCTGGAAGTTCAAATGAGAAGGGGTGAAAATAGGTATCGTGTCCCTGAGCTGATGGTTTGGTCTCCTGAAAGAGTTTATTTTTCTTATTTGGGGGCACACATCACAGCGACCAGCTTTTCTTGCTCGCTTGCTGAATATCCGAGGTGGAAATTTTCGCATCTTATCCAAGTTTCCTTTCTCCTTAGTCCTGAATTGACCCCCTCCAGGGACAAATTATCAATCAAATATCCAGGCTCGGTTATTTCTAAGATGGAGATTGGATGGGAAGACAAGGCTGATAACTCTTCATAGCTTCTTCTGTCCGTGGAACGCAAGTATTTTCACAGATACAAAATGCTTAAGTCAGACATAGATACTGAAATAACGATGTTTGGTCATCATCAAAACTCGCAAGAAGGACATAAGAGGTATTGAAAGAGCAAGGTAACGTATGCAGTTTTGTATGGTCGCTAGGATGGTGAATTTTGAAGATAGGGTGGGTTGAAAAATCAGATTCCTTATTTTTTTATCACTAAAAAACATAAAAAAGTTCTGTTCTAACAAAAAAATGAATTGCGAGGTTTTCACAAAAATTTAGCTTGTTACTGGGAAAACTTAAACGGCAGTATTTTCTAATAAAATTTTACCCGCCTTTTTTAAAAATATTTTTAATATATATACCAAAATGCAGCAGTGTTCTAGTTGGGCCATCGTTGAGGCTCAAAAAAAATCTTCTCATTCCAGATCACATCTTTATACCGATTTGCAACAAATTTCGAAAATTTGCTGTTAGTTACATGTACATTTAAGAACTTTTGCTTCAGTTCAGAAATTTCGTTTGTCAGGTCTTTAAAACTTTTCAAAGCTCACTCTGAACTCTTGAAACCTTTTTTAAGCTTTTGTACAACTTGTTTACATTGGTTTAAGACTCGCCGCGACGACTCTTAAAGACTCGTCTCGTATATAACGTTCAAGAATCCTTCACACATGTTCAAGATTTCTTGAAGCTCTTCTAGACTCTAGCAGGCTTGCTCGAGACTCGATACAACATTGCCATTTGTGAAGAGTTTTTAATTTCAGTTTTTCTCTTCAGCTGGGAAAGTGCCCCATTGCCTTCCTTGAGTACCTGGCTTGATGTTTACCAAACAGACGCTACCGTGATATAATTAACCTGTTAATCACTGCCACAGATGCACAAATTACTCTTTAAAAGAGCTCCTAACACGTAATATGAATCCGAAACACGTATTTTGCCTCCGAGGCTAAACATATTTGAATGTTTATTATACCTACCTTTTTTCCCGGCTGGAGGAAATAGATAACTTCATTTGTTGATGTAACGGAATTCCTTAATACACCGAAAATTTTACTGGAAATAATAAAAATCTCATTAAGTTGTTGAGTGAAGAACGAGTCGTTAAAATGAATCAAGCAATCAAGGGTTCGTTTTTAACGAATACCAGATAGGTATTTTCCGAAAATACTTACGTACTCGAATATTTCGAATTCTCGGTGCTCTCTGGTTGAAGAATGTCACGATTCTCCGAAAATCTCGACTTGATTAACACTCGACCGTTTCACCTCGTAAATTAGCTCGCTTTTAGAAAAACGAGCGGGTCTGTTATCGGGGGATTGTTGGCGCGATAGTGATAAATGTCGGGAAGTAAAGAAAGAATTATTTTTCTCACCTCAAAGTTATGCGCAATGACTGCCTATCAGGCGCGGGCTGGGGGTCGCGAAATCGAGAATTTCCCGAAAGGTCCTTACACTTTGAGGCCCCTGCTGAAAAATGAGGTCCCAATCGAGATGGCGATTATCTTAACTATATAACGTTAGTTTTGTAGAGGACCTATGTATCTGTTGAACAGTAGTAAGTGATTCAACTTCATCCACTTCAATCTGACTGTCCACGTATACATACATTGTTTTCCTGTTTCGCTACTTATACCTAAATACTGTGAATGTGTGAATACAAACTTAGAGTAAATACACCAGAACTGGATTTAAAATTCCAGGGCCCCAGGTCCCGATGTTTTGTAGTTGCCCTAAAATTACATCATCCTCAGGACACCCCCCCCCCTCCAAAAAAAAAAAAGAAAAAGAAAGGGGTCCTGGCTCTTTTCTTATTTCGAATTATAGGCAAATTAAGATGGTCAGTTAGCATACAATTCCATTTTTTTAATGAAAAAAAATATTGTATGTTTGCATACTCTTACTTTTGTAGGGGCTGCGTTATGGTCAAAGTTTGAAAAGTTTTCTAGTTCCTGTCCAGAGACGGGTACACCTTCGAACTAAATTCATTGAGGTCTGTTAGCATTTGTATTTACTTTTACATTGGTGAGGACTCCTCCCGATGAAAACGTCCCGTCCAGAGCCGTACCGACGTGGGGGAGAGTCAACCCCCTCTCATTGGCCAAAAAACACGACAACAGTGGGGGTTGAGACGGACAGAAGGGCGGATTTGTGATTGAGCCCCTCCCCCAACCAAGAAAAAAATTATAATCCTGGGTACAGCCCTGATCCCCTCTCCCCTTAAAGAGGGAGCTGAAATACGTGCGCTCTATAATTTTGTTGGACTTAGCTAGGTAATTGGAAATCAGCATTTAGTTTTTCATTCAAAAACCATTAACTTTCCTGCTGCATTGAGTACGTATTGGAAATGCTGGTGAAAGACTTTTACCCGACGAAATAATAAAAAAAAGTATCTCTTGAGTTGCTGTTCCAAAATTGTAAAATGAGATTAATGAAGACGTAAGTGTTCAAATTTTCAATCAAAAGCTTCGTGGAACACAAAGAATGAAAACCTTCAGTTAAGACGGAATTTGTGTCAATGTGATCTGACATTAAGTAGTAGCTCATGGAGTTCAGGTCAGGGTCGTAGCCACGAGATAATAGGAGCCGACTCAGATTGGCCCAGCAATTTTGGTGCTAGTCGTGGCCGTTTGCTAAAACCTTCTTTGGCACACCAATCATCACTACTACTTAGAGATGGGCAAATAAGTACTGAAACCTATTGCAGATAGAAAGTAGAAAACAGATGTCAGATGGTTTATTATAAACTAGGAAAATAGATAATAGGTTTTAAAATCCGAACATCTATGTAAAATAAAAAACACAAACTAGCTATTTTTAAAAAAGTATTTTTAAATCACTATTCCCAAAACAGCTATTTTTAAATAGCTACTTTCAAAATTGATGTTTTCAAATAGCTAGGTATTTTACACTTTCAAAATACAGCATCGCCGCCCAATTCGGACCGAAAATTGGATGACAGCGGTCAAAATTGAGTTAGAACAATGGATCCATTGAATTTTGTTTGATTTTTGAAAATTTCTCTACACTATATCGTGACTTTTTTGGGCCAAAAATTTGCGGAAAGCTTTCGAAACCGAACCCGATGGAAATGGCTTCATTTTTCGAGACAAATTCACAACCGGCATCGAAATTGGGCTAAGTCGTATTTTGCCCGAGTTGTACGCCTACTTTTATGCGGGTTATAACAATTTATTGGGCGTATTTCGGGAACGAAGCATCACTACCAAATTTGAAGGTCGAATTCGATTTCAGCGGCCAAACCTGAGTGTTGGAATATGTGGTCAATTCATTTTTTTTCTTTTTGTTGAAAATGTCACCGTACATACTATACAGTAAAATAAAATTTCTAAATCGTAAATTATGGGGAACGGAGATTGCCCGACCAAGAAATTGATGAAAAAACGTACGCAGTTTTTGCTATTGAAATGGAGGTAAAATAAAAATTTTCCAATTAATTATTCATCGGACGCAGGTGAGTAAATTTTGGTTTTTCAGTATAGAGGCCAACAAGTTTCAATTAAGAAATATTACTCAGCTAATATAGACTTTATTTCTAATGTATTTGGTGTTTGAATTTCCAAGTGTACATTTGCCATTTAAAATTCGAACATCCTACACCGAAAATGAGTTTTGTATTATCAAGCAATATTTTCTGATTAAAGCTTTGTGGTCGCTGACCTATACACCAAATTTCATTCGCCTGCGTCCGATGTCTACACAATTCAAGGATAGTGGCAGAAAATCCCTCACGATTGTGATACAATCTTCGATTTCCAAATCCACTTTGAGGGGACTGTCGAGATGAAACTGGTTGGCCCTTGCAGATGATGTTCTTCTCATCTATGATGCGTATGCGGTCAATGTCAACAGTGGCGTAGCCAGGGGGAGGGCGAATTCCCCCCAAGGTACCTGAAATTGAATGTAAAATATGCAAAAATGAGCAATTTTTCGCCTTTAAAACACGTTTTTTCGAAAAATTTTCGCTCGAGCAGTAATTCTACCTTCATTATCATAAAATAGTCCTTTAATATCGGCGATTTTTAAAAATGCCTCAATTTTCGACTTTTTCTCTCTTGAAAATCTAACACCCCCCCCCCCCCCGCTTGGGAAAATCCTGGCTACGCCACTGAATGTCAACGTAAAATATCAGTTCCTATACTCTTATTAATTAGAAAATCTTAAAATTCTGTACATTTTAACGGAAAAATTGCTCCTCTTTTAACAAGGTATCTCTTACTTCATATACTAGGTGGAGACATTTATGTTAAACAAGCCAATACACTCAGAAGATTATATCAAATTTGGAGAATAATATTATAGTTTAAATGGCCCATTATAAGTTGTAAATCATATTTCTTTATTTCTCTTTTTTGTTTTTTTTGGTGAGGGGGGGGGGTGATGAATATTTTAGCTGCCAAAATTGAGTACAAATAAGTTTAGTCAGCTGCTCGATTTTGTTGATTTTTGAAAATTTCTCCATAATGTATCATGTTGTTTCGGGCAAAAAAAAAAAAGTTCAAAAAGTTTTTGATCGGACCCGGTGGAAATTTCGCCGAGTTACACCTACTTTCCTGCAAGCAAAAACTGAGTTGGAATAAGAGGCCAGCTTAATTTTTTGATTTTTGAAAACTTCACACCCATCATTTCTTTTTCCAGCCAAAAATTTCGAAATGGGCCTAATGGAAATGGCTCAGTTTTTCGAGATGAATTCGAATCCGGCGTCGAGTCTGAGTAAAGTCATTTTGTGGCCGATTTACTCCAACTTTCTAGGCGTATCTCGGGAACGAGCATCGTAGCCAAATTCAGGCAATAAGATCGAACTCAGCGACCAAAATTGACTACAAGTACGTGGCCAGCTCAATTTATTTTTGAAAATTTTTTCCATACACATTGCGTAGTGTCTGGGCAGTTCAATTTTCGGGAAGCTTTCGAAACCGAATCCGGTGGGAATTACTAAATTTTTCGCGGCAAACTAAGACGTAGCGTTCAAATTTGTCATTTTTTGGTTTAATTACACCAATTTTTTGTGCATATTTCGGGATTCCCGAGATACAGTTATATTATACTTATATTTTGAAATTTGAATGTGTCAAAGGGGCTCCCAAACATCAATTAAAGCCCTTTCTCGACGTTTCGCGAGAGGCTGTTTTGCCCCAGTGCGGTCCTGTTGCCTAAGACGGACGGTATCACCCTCATTTCCCAAATTTTCTGAATATCGAAAATCGGGGTTCGATATCGCACATCGTACTGAGTAAATGCAGAATAAAAAAAAAAACAATAATTACGTTAAAACTTCGTGGCTCGTTAGCTGCGATGAATTGAGAAACGCGTTCGCATCTTCGACTACAGTTATACAGAAAATGCAGCTGTTGAATCCGACCAATGGCAATGGCGTTATACTCTACAACTTCCAGAGCAGACCATAAATCTTTGAATTATTCTGCAGTCTGGTACTCGAAGGAGAATAATGAAGGTCGAGTCGGTGAAGGGGTGAAGAAGGTACAAAAACGTTTTTGTTCAATTGTAACATAAAACTGATAGGTTTCGTGGCCCCTATTTAGTAAACTCTTAACGAGGTAAATGGATCCGATGTCATTTTATTAGGGGTCGCTTTTTTCCGAGTCAATGAGATACTAGTTTGAGGTCTATTATATAAATAATCTTTATTATGTACTTACGGGACGTATTATGTGTGTTATATACTATGTCGAGAGTCAAGTTTGTAGGGGTCGGTAAAGTAAATCGAGGCACTCGAAATGAAAGGCATGCGAGTGTTGCTTCGAATCAACGTACAGACGAGTATGGTAAGTAGGTTATGGGGAAACGGGTGATGAAAAGCAATCCTGCCATGGATTTCCTAAATTTAATGAATGAGTGGCTGAGTCTTACAATGATCCGGTGTAAAATCGAATGGATTATGTAATGTGAATAAATTTTACTAACCGGACGAGAAGGGAATCGAGCGTGGAAAGCATGTACCGGCTTTGAAATATAATTTTTAAGACCACTGACATTTATATCAAACTGTATTTTCAAACATTTCCAACGAATTATAGAGTAAGTTACATTCACATGATGAAAAAGGTATACCAACTATAGGAAAAAATGTCAGTTTTAAAATACCATTTGTACAGTAATCAATTTCAGCGAAAAATGGAGCGCCAATTAATCCTCAAACTTCATTGTATACAATTTTACCAAGCCACAGTGTCTGTCAGACAGGTAAATACGGGAGGGGGTTACTCCTCCGAGTCCACAAGTTAATCGTATCCCTGTAGTTGATCATTTTGATAATAAAATAGTAATATTCAGTTATCCTATTACACAAGGATTGGCAACGCTGATATAACCCTGGAATTTGAATATTGCCAACCTTGTGTCGCGGGAAAACTTAATATTACCCCCTTTTTTCCTTTTCATTTCTTTTCTTTTTTTCTCTAGAAATGAAGATATTTTGGGCCAAAATTTTCCACTCCTCCTCTTGATATTTACTGAATCCACGCGCCTGGTATCTGCAGTAAGTCACCCAAGATCTTATGGTTAGAAAGTGGTCATTGATAATAAATGCTCAAGCGTTTCACATCCAACATGCTCAATTCATGCACGCACTTCCTGACTGCAATTGCTATGAGAGGCAGTGAGGACAATTGCTCCTCTCAGAAAATTGAAATTAAAAACGCGTCGAAAGCAGAAAAATATTGTCGAGTTTCAAAATAGTATTCTAGCAGTGGTGGCAATTTAGATTTTCTTGTGTGTTGCTCGACTTTTTTAAACTGGGGGGGGGGGGGTTGCTAAATTATTCTGACCAATTTATGCGAGGAAAAAAAATATAGAAATTTTTTGAACAATGCGAATTTAATTCCAAAAATTTCGACCAACCCAAATTTAAATCAAATATTCAAATGAACTTGGGTTTTTGAGGTATTTTTCGAAATTTTTTCGTATGTTACCCGAGCCTTGGGGCAGTACTGAAGTTGCCACCACTGTATCCTAGAGTCTTTTTTAAAGAGTATCGAGGAATAAGAACCGAGTATGACAGAATAACGAACTTTGTGAACAAGTTCCGAAGTCGTACAGGGCCTTAAAGAGTTTTAAATAGTTATGATCAAGTCTTGGAGATCGTAATCAAGACTATGGTGGGTCCTGGAAAGTCTTCAGCCAGTCTGAGAGAGTCATAAAGTGTTTCGAACGAATCTTAAACTCTAGAGCAGTACAAAATCTTAAACAATTCTAAAAGTGTTTTTGGTAATAAACGAAAGATGATTATTTTTCAGAAAAATGCACCAGATATGGTACAATTGTACCACATCTGGGAACACTATTTTTTTGTTTTCTTGAGCGCCGTTCTGTTACTCTTCCCAGTGTTAACCATCCACTCGCTGCCGTATCGGTTCACAAGCGTACAGTGTTGCCACCCAACACAACTCCGATAAAATTACTTACAGTCTTCATAGTGCAGATAGTTTTTTCCTCGAATTTTGGACTTGACACGTTTTGGAAAAACGCTCCTTATTTTATCATTTTGGGGCCTAAATCAAAGATGGATTGTTTGGATTCAGCGAAGCACAAAGAACAAACAATTTCGATTCGTGGCTCAAAGGATTTCCTTTAGAAAGAGGAAAGCTGGCGAACCTTCAGCCCGGTTTGGAACAGAACGGAGTTTTTGATCCTTCAAGAAACAGGATTTTAGCGTTTACAGGTCTTGTTTGACTGCTTCCTTAGCTGCCGGCATTAAATAAGGACGGGGTGTTTCCGATTGCTTTAAAATTTCGATTACCCTCAATTTCTTATTCTCAACCCCCCTCCCCATCCACCTTGAATGTGATTGAATTTACAACAGAAAAGGGGGTAAAATACCAAGCTTTACTCAGCCTTAACGATTCGAAGGAACTCTCAACAGAGGTTTTATGACTTATTATGAGTGTTCTTCGGGGGGAGGGTGTGTGAACAGTAAAATGCTGACTGAAGTATAAGAAATTTAACTTCCCACCCCATTCCCGACACAAGAAAATAATGATAATACCTAATAAAAATGTGGCACCAGATGCGAATTAAAATAAGTGGGGATGAGGTTACAGCGTTATGCTTTCGTACCCTAATAAAAATAATTTCCATGGAAATTTCTATCAACAACACGGCTGGAGACTGTAGTCGCGCAGGGCGCAGCAAAGATCAAGATCAGTGAGCATATGGCTGGAAGCAGGGTTGCAATGTTTACAACAAAAGTGTTTTAAACAGTGTTTTAAAGATGTTTTAAACCACAAAAAGAAACAAACATTCGTTTTAAACAAACAAAAAAAAACGTTTTTAAACTTTTTTTTGTTTAAAACGTTGTTTCTTTCTCTCAATTATTTCGTGTTTTAAACGTTTTAAACAATCATCTCCTTTTGCATTTTTCATCTTAATTTTAGCAAAAATGGAGGAAAAAACGAATAAATAATATTTATTTATAAAAATGAAAGAAAGTGTTGTGAACAATGGTGGAAAGCCGTAAGATAAAGCTATCACTTTTGACTTTAACTTTCAATTTTAGCATAGAAAACTTTTGGTTCTTTGCTTTTCACTGAAATATTTTCCAGCTTTTGACTTTTAGCTTTCCAGTATCAAAATATTTCAACTTTCGATTTTCACTTACAAATTTCAACTTTTGATTTTTCATTCAAGAAAAAAAAAAAAAATTATGAGGTATTGTTTATTAGTTTGTTGAGAATAGAACTTGATGTCGCTTTAGAACAGGATAGAGAAAAAAGGGATTTGGAAAGGGAAAGGGCGAAAAATGAAAGGAAAAGCTAAATAAATAAAGCTTTTAACTTTTCGCTTCCCATCAAAAAATACTTTTTAACTTTTGACTTTTGGCTTTTTACCCTTCAAAATTCTCCAGCTTGTGGCTTAAAACTCTCAACTTTCAAACTCTGGTTATGAATTTGTAATATTGGCACTTCCACTCTGTATGTTGTGAGTAGTGGCAACTAAAGTCATATGTAGACTTAAGGAAGTTGTATACTTATATAGGGTAAAGTACTATATATTTTTATTTTTAATTTTTTCATCAGAAATTTTCTATACAAGTTTCTTTAAACATGTTTAAAAAAAAAAGTTTCTGCCCCGTATTTTTCCCAAAAGACATGTTTTTCCCCCCAAACATGACTTTGCTCATGGGTATAATGCACCGCCATTTTCTTGCAAGCTTGATTTATGAAGCGAGAACTGATCACATGGTTGTCGCAGTGTTTACTATGCTACCAACTTCTAGTTATTTTTCCTTTTTCTGTTTTAAACACTCTTATTTCGAACAAACATTCGGACTTCCCAGACCGATGGCGCGCTAGCATCGGGTCTTCCTCCCTTTCCGCACTTCAGGAAATAGTGCCATAGAATTCTTATCAACGTTAGGATACACTGTACGTAAACAATGCCTAGCATCTCATGTAATCCTAACGTTGATAAGATTCTGTTGAATCTTGGGAAGTCCGAATTTTCAATGTTAAAAAAGAAAAAAAGAAATGAAAAACTGTTTTAAACAAAAAAAATGTTTGTTTTGTTGGTTTAAAACAAAAAACAACTTTTTTTGCAACCCTGGCTGGAAGAAAAATAAATTTCCATCGAAATGTCAACTACTGAACTAAATGTTCACCATGAAGAGCTAAATCATACGGACTGGTTTCGTGTCGTGGGATGTAAAGGTGGTGTGATGGGACGCATGGCGATGCACGCATGCTAAATTGGCCCCCTATGACACCGCACCTCCGGCCCTGGAAACTACCCTTTCGAGTATTGCATCAGTGGTCGGAGGAACGTTTTGGGGCCGAGCCCAAGCCCCCATTTCGCCGCGCCGCAACCGGTGCGCGCGTCCTGTAAGGGCCACCATGGGGTTCCCTACTGATCGAGGTCCGCGCTCCCTGAGCACTCGTCAGGTCCCCCACAGCCGCACGCGCTGCCTCTTCACTCACCCCTCACCTCCTCGTCTTGGTCCGTGTGTCGACGCAGGCAGGTGGTGACGACGGGGCAGCCTTGCCACGGGGTCCGCGGCAAGGCTGCAGAAGCTCTCTTAGGATGGTACAGAGTTGGCCTGTTCGATGGTGTGGGTCGAGCTTGATTCATCGCCGGTCCTCTGCCTTGACCACTCCATCTGCATCTTCTTCTTCATGATGAACGAGACAGAAGCCAACACATGGTTCTGGAGGGAGGGGTATGGAATGGAAATTTCTATTGACAACACAGCTGCAGACTGCAGTCGTGTAGCAACAACACGGCTGCAGACTGCAGTCGTGCAGGGCGCAGCAAATGTCAACCACTGAATTCGTGTCGGGGAGCGTTATGGTTTTCGTTACCATTTTGCTCAAGTATACCCAGTAGTAATAGCATATAAACTGCTAAAAAAAGGTCGCTCATCTGAAATTTGAACCGTGCCCCCTTCCCGATGTATTATCCAGTTCCGGCACCTGTTCTCATCCATCGACTGTTTTTGAAGCTTTTTCAGTTCAAACTTTTCTTTCGGGTAGTGTAAAGCGATCCCTGTTGCCCACTGTATGTATCCGCACCCTAATGAAATTCACACCGACTCACCGAACCTCAAATCAAGATATGAATATGCCTAGTGTTCGAGGAGAGGGGTCGGGTCTTGACCGAAGAGGATGGAGTGTTAGAGAGGTTGTTAAAATTAGAAAAATCACTACTGGACTTCGTCGCAAAGGGAGTCCACCTCCTTGGCTACGCCACTAATACTTGATCTGAATTACGTTAAAATACTCGTGTTCAAATTTATCAAAGCTTGTCAGATTTGTTTCCCTAGACTAATAGACCGTGTTGAGATCAGCAGGCCACAAATGTACCAGATCCGGGGGATTTTCCCTCGACGTTTTCCCATTTATTGGTCACAAATTACTCGTCGCAAACAACATTCGCCATTCACTAGCCATAGCTACCGCCATCACACGTCAGCAAACTAATAAGGCGAAAACGGACACGAACAGGGAGCGGGATGGCAATTCAGTCATATCGTGTGGTCTGTGCCAGACGTGCAGCACTCGACTGATGTCGCTGCAGAACGCTTTGTATGATACCGAAACACATAACGGAAATAAATTCGCCGAGAAAAAATGCGCAAGCTGTCGCTATCTTTTCGTAATTTATTGTGTCGTCCGACTATGAGCGGCCGGTCGTATTGCAGCTTATACGCGACCTGGGCATTCTTGTTCCAGTCAAACGTGGCAATCGAACCGACCAGCGGCTTCCAATTAAAATTTTTCAACCAATTAGAAATTTGAAGAAAAACTAGCTCTCGATCGGCGAGTTTAATTAATCGAATCAAATTTTTGCATCCAATTTCAAAAGTGAAAAACAAACAAAAAAATCTTTGGTCGCGGAATGTCAACCTTGCGCTGGATGCCGCACTCTACTGTATCCTAATAATTCATTTACAATCTTTCTTGCCAGCTTCTTCGTCTCGAAGGCACGGTATGCGCTCTTCATTGCTATACTCCTTTACTCTCCTGCAGAAATTGAGATGCTAAACTCCGGGAAGATAGCAAATATAAATACCATGTGATGGGGGGGGGGCGGGATGTAAAACGACGAGGTTTCTTAAATGCGAAGTTTTGGTCCTCCTCGCGAGGGGCGGAAAAATATCAGAAAGGCAATGCTTACGTTGTTGTTTTACGGACGACAAGACGCGCCTATCATTCATGCATCGAGTGTTAACAAAACCTGCATGTAAAGTAAATGTCCCTCAATGTAAAGCGTTTTTACATGACAAAACTGATGGCCAGTAATTTTGTATCCGAGAATCGAACCCGCGTCCATTGAAACATTTGACTGAAATGTAGTGATCGTCTCTAACCACTGGGCCACGGAGCGAATTACGAAATAGTGACTTAAGAACGCATTTAAATATTCACGATGTAGTACAGCTATTACCGTTCGTTGTTAACCGTCGTTACATTTTTGCTGGCCACTACCTGTGTATGCTGTTTGTGCACGTGAACAAACTGAAGACAAAACTGTGATACTGTACTTTGTAGTAATTATAACTGAGCAAACCAAATTTTTGAATTAATTACGCACACAAAAATCACCTGTCTATAATTTAAATAAATGACTAAATAAATAAATAAATGAAAAAATAAATAAAATACAGACCATGTCAGCGAAAGTCATTGCCTCTTCTGATCGAGTAGTATACAAAATATCTTCCACAGCAAGAGCCAAAAGTGAGTTTACATGACTCCGGAATTGCTTACTCGCTAAGCTCGTTCGCAAACTTTCCCTCGCCATGTAAACACTCACTTTTGACTCTTGGTGTGTAATATACTATTTTTTTAAATCCTACCTTAAACACGTTTGTATGGGATACATGCAGTACCTATTCAAAGGACTGGTGTTTAAGTCAAACGGAGGCAGTATCAATCAGAATTTTGCAGAAAATTCACTCGCAAATTCCTGAGTGTGATGAGAGCTTACTCTGGGGTAATTTTCCAGAAACTGAGAATACTTTGTTACCAGCAAATTTTTAAACCCTTTCTGTACAGCATATTGGTGAGATTGGGCTGACAGTAAGGGGATTCTATATTTTGGCATGACAGTCAAAATGATGAATACCATGCCGAAGGACACATGGAAAAGTCCATGCCGAATGACAATAGCGAATAAAAAGTGTTCTGTCGTCGATTGGTAGATTCCAAAACAAAAAATTGTATGGAGAGTTGATAAAGGCATACTAACCCACTAATTAGATGTAATTATTCTTGGATGATGAACTTCTATCATTGCATAAAGATGACCATGCCAAAAGACACTTTTTTTATAATTCCTAATTTTCGACAATAATACGCCAATGCACGAGTCTCGTGACAAAAAAAAAAAAAAAAAAAAAAAAAGTTTGATATGGGGACCGTATTGCACTAATAAGAATATACAGTTTGACCATTAATTGCGACGAAAAAATATTGAAACTCCTATTTTGTAATCGGCTGAAAAAGAGCCTTGCCGAAAGACAACAAAAAATGGAGGGACAATTTTCAAGGCTGGCAACACTGACTCTCAGCTGTGAAGACACAATTCCCGCGTTACCAACTCATTCATTCATTTATATTATTTTACCAGTTTGTTCTAATATGTAGCTTGAAAATTTAGAAAAAAATAATGATAGTAAAAATTGTGAGAGGGACACAGCCATGCCAACGGACATTTTAGCATATTTATTCCAATTTTGACCCGTTAAAAGTGGATCAGATTTTCTACTAAAACCTTGAAAAAGAAGAATTCAGTCATATCTATCAACGAAAGAAAAAAAAAAATATGCGTGTATCATGGTATCATTATAATAACTTGTTTGATAACTGCTGGGGACTGAGATAATCAAATTTTTGAAGAATAACCCATAAAACTATTTTTTAAATTGAGCAGGTCAGGCCAAAACAAATTTAAACTTAAAATTGAAAATTTTCAAATAACTAAAATTAACAAAAAAAATGATTATTAATAAATCTTATAAATTCTATTACAAAAAATCAAGTTAAAACTTATCGGACTTTGTGGTATTAGCAATTTTTACTTAAACTACTCTAATTTAACAGTGGCATAGCCAAGGGGAGGAGGGCGAAGAGGGCAACCAGCCCCCCAGGCACCTGAAATTGAATGTAAAATATGCAAAATTGAGCAATTTTTCGCCTTTATACCACGTTTTCTTCGAAAAATTTTCGCTCGAGCAGTAATTTTACCAGCAATTTTTAAAAAATACCTCAATTTTCGACCTTTATCTCCCTTGATAATCTTACTTTGCCCCCCCCCTCCTTGGGAAAATCCTGGCTAGGCCACTGAAACTCAATTATTTATTTCATAATTCCTTTTCAATTTTTTATTCACATTTCTTATCATATTATCATCTATCAATTATCAATTATGTTTTTTTTCACATTTTACATCCATTTTACATTTTACATTTCATTTTACATGTAGAATGCCAACCCTGGATGTAATTATAATCTTTGGCTGTAGTTCAGCAGCTTGTGAAGCTAAGTTCAGTGTTATGAATCATGTATTAAGACTCTATAGGCAAACTGATGTAAATATTTGATTAAAAAATGACTAATAATTTCTTCAATTTTAACCTCTTATAAAAATATAAACAGTTTTACAAAAAAATTGTCGCCCCCCCCCCCCCGTATGAAGAAAAAATTTTTGCCTTATCAAGAATTTCGCTTGCCTGATGAACATAGAACATCACCAACCCGGAAGTCCTACGTAGAAGCGAAAAAGTCTTATTGATTACGATAAAAGAACGCAAACTGGGGTATTTGGGCCAAGTCGCAAGAGAAGACAGATCTATACGAGTTGTTAAAGTTTGTGCTGGAAGGAAATATTCGCGGAAAGCGATCACCGGGAAGGCGGCAGAATTCATGGATGAGCGACCTGCGTAGATGGTTTGGAAAATCATCGGCGGAAATTTTTAGGACGGCAGTATCGAGGATCACGATGGTTATGTGGATCGCCAAATTTTCGTTCAGCGGCGTCGGCGTAAAAGAAGAAGAAGAAGAAGACTTGACGAAGGCCCTAAGCTACGGGCCTGTGTGCGATGCATTTTCAATCGGAAATCATCTGTTCGCAGTATTCTTCGATATGGAACAGGCCTTCGATAGAGTATCGAGGTATCACATCTGTTCTCTGCTTCATAAATACGGTTTACGCGGACACCTTCCTCTAATCCTACAAATTTTACTACAAAACTGTTTCATTAGGGTACGTGTGGGAGGACATATTTCCTGCCCCCGACCGCTCGTTAATGGAGTCCCGCAAGGCTCAGTCCTCAGAGTAATCTTGTTTTTGATTGTTATTAATGAAATCAGTCTCCCGGTTTGTTTCCTTGTTACACAATTACTATTTGCCGATGACTTTAGCATTCATCTTAAATCCAAAAACCCACCACCTGCCTATAGACTACTCCAAAAAAATATAAAACTAATCGAAACATGATCCTCTGGACACGGATTCCGTATATCACCGAGCAAAACAGAATGCATGATGTTTCAGCATCGAACTATAAATAATCTAACTTTCCCACCTCTTCTACTCAACTCACAATCGATTCCTCGCTCCAATTCAGTCAAATTTCTCGGCCTCTACCTCGACGCTCGCCTCTCCTGGTTACCGTCTATAAAACACATAAAAGCCAAATGTATGCGCTCACTCAATGTTCTGAAGTGCCTTTCATATCCTTCCAAGGATGTAGCAGAGGACTACTCATTCAGGTATACCAGACTCTACTCCGATCTATCATGGATTATGGATCACCCATTTATGGACTTGCCCCTCCCTCATACTTAAAATTTCTTGACGTTGTTCAAAATGTGGGTCTACGTATCGCCATTGGCGCCTTTCGCACTAGCCCAGCTTTGAGTATATGTGTCGCTGCTGGAATTCCTCCTCTCTCTTACCTCCGAATGCAACATACCTACTGCTAAACTTCTCGTTACGATAGCACACATCCCTAATCTTCGTGCATATGAGTATCCCCTCAACCCTCCAAACGACACCCATGCTCCTAAATCTTCACGACACTTACAGTCACACTTTGAAGGGACACTGTCGATTGTTCGAAGTATACAACTGACGCACCGCTTACGCCTCTACTCCGTAGATAGTTTACTACACTCCTTCCGACTTAAAAGTACAGCTTCCATCTACACAGCCGAACTCCATGCTATCCTACAGTGCATAGTCACGATCTCCTCGCTCGAAGACCCACCCACCCCCATCCACTATCTGGTCCTGTCCGATTCACTTTCCTCCTTAAAGTCTATTTCCGATCGCCTTTCAACGCACGCTCCCGTCCAACGCATCCATCTCATTCTTCATCTCATTTCCTTCACCACCAAGAGAATTTCGCTCATCTGGATCCCAAGCCATATTGGTATCCCAGGAAATGAGGCAGGCGATCAAGAAGCACAGCAAGCTATACACAATTCCCATATATCACTCGTCAACTCCCCTCAACAGATCTCACTTCCGCCCTTCGCCTGACCATTTTGCGTAAGTGGTTCAAAGAGTGGCGGCATCAAGCCTCTCGGCCCAACAAGCTTGCACAAATTAAGCTTACACCTGTCCCTTAGTCAACGTCCCAACGTTCCTTAATCCGGGAGGAAGTTATCGAATCGGACATAGACGCCTTCACACATACGCATATCTTCTCACTAACCTGTATCCCTTCAACTGCCCACGCTGTGAAGATGAAGACCCTCTCACTGTGGACCACCACTTCTCATGCCCCTCCTTCACCTGCTTTCGTAAATCTCACCACGTCCCGCATAGTCGAATTTTGGCACTCTCCAACTCCCACGAGCACATAACACCCTTACCTACCTTTCCGCTGCTATGGATACCTCTGTAACATGTAGACAACAACCTTTCCCGAGCCCATAGCCCGAAAGTGTAGCTCTGTGGCTCGATAATAATAAAATAAATAAATTTAAAAAAAAAAATTGAAGATTTAATCGGATACATCGATTTAACGTATCGTAAATTATAACTATATCTTCTTAAAATTTAATTTTCCTTGGAACTTTTGCAAAATGAATTCAAATATTTCTTCGTATGTTAATGTTGGTGTGTATCTGTGTTTATGTGGACGACACTAGCAACTCCGAGTACTGAACAGGTCAGTAATGTTTACAAGGGGTAGAATATTATTTATTTTCAATTCAACTGCATTCTCTTGCTAAATCAGTAGAAAACGTATTCAAGTTTCTAGAGTTGTCGTTTTTTACTTTTTTCTCTGAAATTTTAGAAATGGAAACGAGAATACTAGCCATTTACATAATTTTTCATCGTTTTTTCCACAATTTTTACAGCTTATTAATTTTGAAAGTGGCCACATAGCCACAACTAGACCTGTGTGGTCACGTTTGGCACATCTCTAGTCATCTATAGTGTATCAAAAAATGAAGTAGCAGCAAAGCATGAGAGGTTCTCTGTTTGTTACAGTGTGTGATTTTCAATAACAGTGACAAACTGATTTCATAATTGGTTTGCAAAATCACAACACCGGCTACACCGTTTCCGTTTACATATTTCAAAACACGTACTAGCACGAAATTCATCTTACGCCGAATGGGATGGTCGGCTAATTCCGTCAATAATTAGTGGGTAGGCAAAGTAAAAGAGCGTCTACAAGAACCCTATACATATGTGGAACGGTAGTAGGTTCCAAGAATTCGTATACACCACCGGAGAAGTAATATAACAATAATTGTCCTATAAAAAATTCCGAGAAACAAGCTTCCAGATTTCAACGTGTATAACTACCTAATTGGTCGTTTAATTTACGTATACGCATACTCGGAGGGGTAATGTTTAAAAGAATGTCTAATAAATAAATAAAATAAAAGCAAAGAAACGAATAAATCTAAATAGCATTAAACGGTAATGGAATAGAATGGGAAGGAAAAAAACTTCTGTTTCACCATTTGTTGAAGAATCTGGTTTATTTTGGTAGCAAGGTGGCTATCGGTGATCGCTGCAGCGAGGACCTCACAACAACCACTAACCACCTATAGCTAAGAGACCACAAAAAACTCCGGACGACCGGGTGCTCGTAAATGTCGGCGGCTCGTATTCAAATGAGCTTCGGTATCATTTCCAGTTGCCAGCCAAAGGTTTGGTCGCAGCTTTCGGTGAGAAACGCCTTTTTGAAACGTTCCAGACAAGGTCTAATCTTTTGAACGGGAAATTTGAATAAAGTCAAATTTCAAAATACCTTTCCCGACACTCGAAAGATATCCAGTATTTTCCTGCAGCGGAACATGGTGTACTTAACTTCAAGTCAATAATTTAGACAAATTATGTCGAGAATGGGGGAGAGGGAGTTAGGAGAAGAACAGGTAACTAACGGGACTCGGCTAAAAATTGCCCAGCATACTGCCGTAATATCCAAATGATTCTCGCCTTTTCTGCTAATTTCTTTACGGAGTTCGTACCAAGGACATTGTGACCGTAGAGGAGCGAGAATGTTCCCCCAAGCATAGTTTAGCTAGTTTCAAAATTCGTTGGGAAAAACTGATTGCTCAAGTCCAAAAGTAAAATATGTTTCAAATCAGTAAAAAGATATCGCAAATCCTTTTTGCTAGCTTCGCTTGCAAAATTTGGTGGGCTACAGTCGGTAAATTCGTTTATTCTTCCCTCCCAATGCTATTCGGTTCGAACCGCCCCAATGTTTTTTTCTTAAAATGTTTAAGATTTGTGGGGTGTGCTTTCAATTATGAACCGGTCTGGATAGTATTCTCCATAGAAATTATGATCTACACTTTTCTTGTATCTGCCATAGAAACTTCATGAATAGCTTTTACAAGCTATACATGTTGTATAAAACTGCATTCGGCTCCTTTTCCGTACCTCATTTCCTGAAATGCAGTTAGAAAAATGGCTCAATTGAATTCTCAAAGTATGAAACCCTCATATAAAAAACTGTCTATTATGTTATTATTGACCTTGATCCTGGTTCCTGGTACACACGTTATCAACTTCCAGTCAAATCGAACCTGAAAGTGTGTTATCCAATAGTTTACTTATATATATCGCATTTTTCGTTGTTTTCTTTTAATTTTACCCCTTTTCTCCTCTTCGGGTGTCATGTGTAGGAAATATAATAAAAATAACGCAGAAAATAAGTTTATTAACCTTGGAACCCGTGTATACTATGTATGTTCTACATTTTACAAAATTACTGACCCTTATCTCCACTGCCCGCCCTTTGGTGTAAATATTACTTTTCAACTCTGTTTCAAAATGAAATCAAAAATGAGTTCAGAAACGTCCAAAATCACAGAATAAGTAAATTTAGTGAATCCAAAATCTGAGAGGTTGCCGTATATACGTGTATCATTTGATTGTCTCAATCTGAGCCGCATACCGAAACAGTCAAAATAACGTACAAAATGAGTTCAGCGATCTTGAAACACCCATCTCTTTTTCATTTTTGCGCTCAACCCGAGCTCCCTGGAATCTGCCCTTTCGAGCATTACCTCAGAGACGCCTGAGAGACCGGTAGGGTTAATAGGGCTGTCTTAGCCCTCTTCTCTTCTTGCCGAAAAACCGACCTAGTTCGAAATGTAGCGAGTTCGTACGTGGGCTCGAATCCGGGACCTCCGGATTCCGAGACTAGCGCGCTATCCATTCGGCCATCCAGACCCCCGCCATACATGACTCCTATCTTATATTTTATAAATTAGAATATCTTTGACCCTGACCTCAGCCCTCTTTGCATCAAACAGTTTTCAACAATTCACTCACCGCTAAAATATCAGAATTCACGAATTCAGTATATCTTGCGAAATTCAAGATTTGAATATTATAATTTTCAATTTTTCCAACTTTGCCCCCTCCCTGCCGTTATACTAATTTTGGAATTAATAAAATAGAATCAAACTGACATCTACAAGAAGCTGCCCGGCCTTAAGAACTCTACGTGCCTATATTGTGTTTTATCCGGCCTGGAGGACCTACTTGTTCGTAATTGAAATAAAAATTGATCCGCAGATCGCTGTTTCGAATCCAGTCCGGAGGACCAACTTTACTGGTTTAATACACGAGAGACTAATCATCTTTACCATTTTCACTCTTTTCGTGATAATAAGTCCGTAGAAATACAAAATAAACTTTACAAAGTTCTGATAAATTGCTATATAGTAATAAAACATAATCATAACCGCCAGGCTATTAAAACACAAAAAAACATGATGTCTTATGGATGACATCTGGAGAATGAGTGAAGCGGGAGTGGGGCAGGAGGATGAAAAAATTCCCGTGGATACAGAGCTAATGAGAGAGTCGGATGAATGTAAAAATTTAGATACCTACTATTTCAAAACCAGCAGCGAATTTGCCCCTCCCCATTTATGACGTTTAAGTACGTATAAAGAATGAATCTTTCGATTGAGGAGTGTGCTTTCTCCAAATGCGGTGTGTTTTTTCTGTTCTTTTCGAAACTGGGTGGTGGAACTGCTAACTTATCAATATTTCTCTGTAATTATTTTCCTTCATAATATCACAATATTTGCCGATTAAAAAGCTCTTTTCCGGAGTAAAATAAATGCATTTTCTCGAAATCAAGCGGGGGAACTGCCCCTCCTCCTCATTTATCAATGTCTCTGTGTCGAATTGCAAAAAACATTTTCCTTCATGCTGTCACAAACTTGCGTACAAGAAAATCTCATTTTACGTGCATAAATTTTAAAGCATAGAAAGAACAGTTTTCGAAATTTTCTTTGACTTATATCGATAAGGTTGAGACTAGTTACTGTCAAAAATTGAAGGGAAAAAAATGGAAACTGAGAAATGAAGATAGTTTTTTTGCTTTCTGGATAATTTTAGGGACATACACTTACTATGTTTAAGAAAACCATCTCAATATTTTGTAAACAAATAACATAGGTCTTGATACTTGAAAAAAAAAAAAAAAAAAAAAGGCGGAGGTGACAGGAAGGCTCAAACTTTTTTAAAACAAATTTGCAGAAGTAGTGAGGGCGGGACTTTTAATATGTTGAGTAGAGCACTATTCTCTGTCACTTTTAGCCAAGTCCGGCTCATTACCTTGTTTTTCCTCTATACTTCCTCGCTTGCCTAGCTTATTAAATAATTCATCCGGTTACTTTAGTCAACTGGTAAGTCTTATCTGAACATTTATTTCCCTACAGAATTTCTATTCACTTTTGGGTCAGTACTAGGGTAATGGACTACAATGGTGGAGTCATTCTGAACGCAATCTACATACATCGAGGAAATTTCAGATATTGTTGAATGACGGATTTGATACTAGCGATTATTTTTGAACAAATTATTAGATTGACAAGACCGAGTAGGACCTTCTAATAATAAGACCTAGTTTCCTGAGAGATCAAAAAATGTCTCCTGTAAAATAAGATGGTCTAAAGTCTGTTCCAACTAACCTATACAACATGCAATCCGCAATACACCTCTAACGTAGATAGTTCGGGTGATCGAGAGGTATGGTGTGCGGAGTGCTATCACACGAAATACTTTTTGCCCCTTCAAAATTTGTGTACAAGTTAGTTGGAACGGACTTTAGAAATGAAGCTCCCATTTTTGATATTTCAAATACGAGATGATGCGCTTCATTTGGAAGCTCCGATCTAGAGTGATACAAGTTCGTAAAAAAACAATCGCGAATTCCTCCCTACGCTATCACAACATGAGTCGAAAATCTGAGATATTTTACGGCGGAATCACTCCACTCATGTCAGCACGTATATCGTGCCGAGTAAGTGGCCTCACTTGTGCCGTTTATTACTCTTGAGTAAATATCTAGTAAGGGCAAGCAATTCTGTCAGGCTCTACACTCTGTTTGTTAGATTCAAATATGGAGATGAAGACCTTCTCAAGACTGCCCAAAGTCTCCACAGAATTCATTTTCCCCAAACCTGGCCCATAGTCCACAAAAGCGAGAACACGCGGTGGCTCTATATATTTGCATACATTTCAAACTGCTAGGGTACAGCCTCCTTAAATTACTCATCTCTGCCTGCGATCAGGCTTTTGCAATATTTGTACTTTTCCCACGTACTTTTTGCATCCACTCAATCTACAAAAGTCATCTCTGATATGATACTGTTCTAAACACAACTAATCGAATTTAACGATCAAACCACACGTACGTATAGTGCACCATGAACGGAACACCGATGAGCTTTTTTCGAGCACCTTGTGTTTACAAAAGGATTGAAAAAAAAAAAAACGCGCAAGAGTTGTAGGTAGATGATACCTAATACTTAATTAACGTGAATTCAGTTCTGGTAGCCATGCATTTGCATCTTTATCGTGATAACTTCATTTCAAACATGAAACCAGCCCTGTAATATATTTCCAACGTGTACCCCTAATAAATAAGCTACACGCAGAAATCGATAAATTAATTCACGTTTAATATCGATTCTGGTTTCGATTCGAATAATGTACTCTTTTTCTCTCTAAACCTATATAGCTCTCCCGAAAAGCCTTAAAAAATTTCACGATAAATTAATCTTCGATTTTTTTTTCGTTTTTTATTCAATGGCCTGTGCTACAGGATATATAAATAAAGCCGAAGATGAATTCACAGATAAAACCATCACGGATTTTTTTGTTTTATTTTTATAACGTGAAATCTAATAAAAAATTGTATTATATTGAAACTCTCTTCTGTATCTTTTATAGCGCGGTCGTTATTTTCGTGTGTACTTTTTTATTTAAATTGGCTACTAGTAAAATTTCAGTAGCTAATTAAACCTGTTTAAAGCTGTAAAAATTATTACATTTAAATGGATTTAAAAGGCGTTTTAACGCTTTTTATAGACCTGATTTTGGGGGAAAAGTGGGTATGGGTTGTATCGCGAAGGCGAAATAACGATGATGACACTTTCAGTTCCCTAAAATTATTCGGTAGTAAAAAGAGCATTTTGGCTATTGGCAAGGTATTCGCAATATTTCCGCTCTCGACAAAGAGAAGACTTTGTAGGCAGTATTTACAGCCGACGAAGGCAGAAATTCTTGAGTTTAGAGGTGAGAAGACGATCAGAAGGGGAATATACAGGTCTTCTCCCTAACAGATTAATTGAAGGCTTGATATCAAGACTTCAATTTTAAACTTTCCATTAGGTAAACAAAGTTTTTCTAAATGCCAGGAGTGTAAGTTTTGACAGTATCATGTCAGTTTAGTTCAACGAATTTCAGAAACAGGGGTGTGTGTAGCTTGCCATTTTTCGTGTGGTGAAGAGGGAGTAGAATTTGAAATTTATCATGGAACAAATTCGAAAAAAATGACTTCACTTTCTACATTGTATACAGTTGAAAGTTAACCCATTGAAAATTTACACTCGTTATCAATTTCCTTACGTGTTCCTGTGACGAATCGTTTCTCGTGTCCTAAGATGGCGAAAAGAAATACTGAGAAGATCCCTTCAATATTATATCAGTCTTGTACGCTATGTGGGATAGGAGTTCCATACAAAACATTGTAAATCAAGTTGTTGTTTTTTTTTGACATTAATCGGTTAATTTTGAAAAAATGGCCGTTGTGTGGCTAAACATATAAATAGTATTTGCCAAATCTTCATCTTAAAAACTCATGAACAAGTAGTAAATACTACTCCTCTAGATCAAAGTGTTTCTTCACCTACTCTTACGGCTTCGCCAAGAACTTTTCAATTGCTTAGGAGCCTTCATCTCTTCCTCCATATAATATCCGCAACATCCTTCTCCCGGTGTCCTAAGAATAAATTACTGCTCGCCGTCAAGATACAGGATTTGACAAAACCGGTGTTACTCAAATATGTTTCCGCCAAAACGTCAAATTTTGGACCCAAAATTGTTAGAATTAACGTTACTGAAGCATCGAAACAGAAAAATTTTGGATTGCCGATTATGAGTGTTGTATCAGGGTTATAAACCCAAACCCATTTCATGTATTTGAAAAAAATATTTGATATTGATTGGATATAGTCTTTACAGTCATTTTAAAAGAATATATTCTCCATGCTAGACTGAATATCGAATCCACTCAGGTTTCGAATTTCTCCCCTTAATTTTTTTTTGAGAAATTTGGCATGTCTCTTTGATTGATTATCCACAGAGACTACAGTTTCCCACAAATATTCCTCAACGTTCATATGCAATTTCGCCAAAGACTCCTGATATCAAGTTAAGTTCAGTTTTCAATTTTGTCGGATGTTTCGAATTTTCGGATTCGCTGATGGTTTCCGGGATTATTGTCATTACTTCCTGATCAGTATTTATGGTCTAATTATAGCGAGAAAGTCCAATCAGTAAATAAATAATTGAAAGAGACCGAAATTTTCTATGAATCTTGCCTGGTTTTAGTATAGTAAGTCCACAGTAAGCTCCTGTTATCAAATTAGGTTCGACCTTCAAATTTTTTTGTATATAATTTTTTAATTATTTTTCCATGGTGATTAATTACTATTTTCCATGTTTCGTATTCGAGATTTTTGATATCAAACTAAGCTCAGTTTCAATTGTATAAATTTTTTTTTGAATTTCGAGGATGTTTCTAAAATTTTTGTTATAAGTCCATGAATCTGACCCAACTTTTGTAATCGAGTTTGCTGAAAAGATCTGATATTAGATTGAGTACGATTTTTTATTATATCCCATTTTTCAAGTTTGGGGATCTTTTTTTCCAAAATCATTTTCATGAATCTATGATCAATTTTTTCTAAGGACTCCTGATGATAAATTAATTTCAATTTTTTCAAATTGTTCTACGGTTGAGATTTTTCTTTCAAAACTTTTATTATAACAATTGGATTACTTTTTTTCAAGACAACTACAAGTTTCATGGTTGCGACTAATTTTTTTTAAGTTGGTAGAAAACTCTTAGTATCAAATGAAATGAAATTATTAAATTTTTAGAATCTCGAGATTTTTTTAATTTTTGTCATAAATCCTCGATCACTTTTCCAAAATGACTACAATTTTCCATGAAGTTGGCTGAATCTTTGAATTTGAGTTGATTGAACACGTCTGATATCGAACCCGTTCAATTTTCAGTCTAATAAAATCGTTCAACTGTTGAGATTTTATTACCTTTTTTATCAATTTTTTATAGTCGTTACCATATTGCATGAATTTGACTGAGTTTTCGTATTCGAGAATCAAGACTTCTGATGTCTAGTTAATCTCAATTTTCAGTGGTGTGAAATTCTTGACTTCTAAGGGGTTTTTTTAAAATCTTAGATATCAACTTCTCTAGTTGGTTTTTCAAGGTAACTGTAATTTTCTATAAATGTGACTGAATTTTTGTATTCCAGTTATTTGAAGACTCCTAATACCTATTAAATGAAGTTCAATTTTGGATTTTATTAAATTTTTCGAATTTGAAGATTTTTTTTAAAATCATAACTCGTTGATTATTTTGCTAAGGTGACTACAAATTTAGTTCAATTTTCAAGTGTATGATTTTTTTCTTTCAAAACCTTAGTCATTACTCTTTTTTTTAAATAAATTTTTCAGGGGGACTACAATTTTTTATATTATTGGCTGACTCCTGGATTCAAATTGGTTGCAGACCTTCGATTTCAAATTAGGTTCCGTTTTCAATTTTGAGATTTCTCAAAATCTTAATCATATTTCTTTGATTATTCTCTCAATGTGACTACAATTTTGTACGAAGCTAACTGAATTTTCGTATTCGAGTTGGTTACAAACCTTCGTATCATTTTGGGACCTACCTACTATATTCGAATTGTCGACATAAATAACCTGTGAGGTTGTGTGTTGAATTGAATTTTTCTTAATGGAACTGTTCAACTTTCAGTTGGATAAAATATTTTGAATTTTAAAGGTATTTTCAAAATTTCTGTTATAACTTTTGAATTATTTTGCTGGACTACAATTTCCCGTAAATTGTATTTGAGTTTGCTAAAAACTCCGATATGGGAATCTTCTCACGTTTTAATTCTATCAAAAGTTTTTCAAAAGCATGGTCATGGGTCTGCAATTAATTATCTAAGAAACTAAAAGTTTCTTTGAATCTTACCGAATTTTTTTATACTGTAATTGATCGAAGTCGTCTGATATTGATTTGAATTCAGCTTTTAATTTTGTTAGACTTTTTGAATACAAAAATTTGTTTCTGTTACTTATTTTGTTATAACTCTTTGATTATCTAAGGTGAATACCATTTTCTATGAATCAGGTTGCTAATATCAATTTTATCAAGTTGTTCAACTTTTGAGTTTTTTGTTCAACATTTTTATCATAACTTTTTTGTAATAATTCTTTCCATGCGACTAGTTTTTCAAAAAATTTTCTGAGTTTTCGTAATCGAGTACGTTGAAGATTTCAGTAATGTTTGTCAAATTTGCCAAAGTTTTAGATTTTCTTTTCAATATTTTTGTCTAACTCTTAGAACTTTTCCAAGATGCCGTAAATCTGACTAAACTTTCGTATTCCACTTGGCTGAAAACCTTGATATCAAATTAAGTTTAATTTTCAATTTTTTCGAATTTTTTAAATAATTGTGAAACTTTTTTCAAAATTTTTATCCTAATCATTGGATTATTTTTCTACATGGGCTACAATTTTCCTTTCAAAAACTTGTTTTTCTTTTGTCGAAAACCTGACATGGGGGGTGACCATTCGGACAAGTTATGGGGAGGATTCGGATACGACATAAAATCTCATAAAAATTGAAGAAAATATGCACTTACGAAAATGGAGCTTCGTAAACAACATAAAAACCATTGCAAACGATTAATTACCAACAAAATATCATTTAATATCGATTTTGTCACTGAGTCTTTCTTTTTCATCATTACCCTTGTCAAGTTTTTCAATAATATCAGAAAAAGTCACAGACAAGGTATCCGGTACGTCCGAGAAATAAAAGTGATCAGGCACCTACAAAAAAAAAAAAAAAAAAAAAATACTGGCACTTCTTATCAC
The DNA here is from genome assembly GCA_031841125.1 of Acanthococcus lagerstroemiae. Lineage (NCBI taxonomy): Eukaryota > Metazoa > Arthropoda > Insecta > Hemiptera > Eriococcidae > Acanthococcus > Acanthococcus lagerstroemiae. The sequence goes on along the minus strand of CM063110.1, from coordinate 61,762,093 downwards.
ATAGCGATCAGAGAAAAATCAGTGAGAACACCATTTGTCCGAAAGCTCCCAAATCATTTTCATGAACTTTTTTTTACATGAAGCGACACTCAGCCGAAACGACAAAAATTGCTTACCTACTTATTTTCGAATATCCAATCTACCTAACAAAAATCGATTGAAATTGATATCTCTTCAGAAAGCCAAAAATATTTCATTTTTAAAATTGGCGACTGAGCAAAAAAACAGTAGAAGAGTACATTTTTTGTTATAAATTCGCGAAAATGATAAAAGTCTGATTTTGTTTTTGCATGAATGAATAGATATCAATATTATGAAGTTTCATTTTGGAAATTGGCGATTTTTGAAAATATTGAGGCACCAAATAGGGGTTGTCCGAATCCTCTCCGTGTCCGATTGCTCCCCACTCTCTCCTAATAATGCGTGTACTTATGACAATGAACGATATTTTTAGCTTTAGGTGCCTGTGTGTTGATGAATAGGTAGCGGTACAGTTCCTGGTTGCTAGGAGGTCCTGTACTCACCGTTGTTACTGAAACCTACAGAAAGTTATGATAGGAAATAGCTTCAACTCGTATTGCATTCAATCGGAGGATCCTGATTCATTTGCAGATTATCGCTTCATGTTTGTGTTATTCAGAGGAAAATTTTGGTATTTCAAAAAATTAATCGGATGATTAAAAGAGAGGTGGAACTTATTTTCCAAAAATTGAAATTGTAGATGATGCGGGGCTGAATATGGGCCGTTAGGTACATAAATGAGTACGAAACAATATCTGGGTATACATATTGTGGTCGCGTTAAATCAGATATGTATGTTATACTAAGGTACTTTGAACTCATTTTGGAAATTTCAGATTTTCAACTCCCAATAATTTCTGAAGGGAGTTAGTTCCAACCATCAAATTTTGACAGAATGTAAAGAAGTTTAGTATAAAACACTTCCGAAAAGTTCAAGTCCAAAAAAATTAGGAGTCCTGAGGGGGCAAAACTTTATGACCCCCCTCTTAATAAGGGCATCTTTTTTTTCTTTTCTTTTTTTAATTTGCCTAAAACCTTCCCAGATTTCATACGAACACATCCAAAAAGTAGGAATCTCCCAGCTCTTATGGTTCACCCGCCAACCTCGAACAAACAAATACACCCGCAGCCAAACAAATACTTTTATATTATTAGAAATTTGCCTTTTTGACAAAATTGAGTAGATGTATTGGTTCAGAAGAGTAGAAGCGGATGGATCCAGGTGTAAGCCTTTATCTCGACCATCGTGAAGAAGAAGATGGAAACGAAATAGTCGAGGCAGAGGGCCAACTACAAAGCTCGGCCTACACTCAACACAACAACTCTGTACCATTCTAGAACTGCTGTAGACTCCTCGGCAGGGTTTACGCCGCCGTCACCATCTTCCTGCGTCGCCACACGTACAAAGACGAGGAGATGAGGGGTGATGGAAGGAAGCGTAGTCCGGCTGCGGGCCACCCGATTCCAGGTTAACGCTGGGTAGGGTGTCCCGTAGTGGCCCTGACAGGACAGCGCGAATCCGAAGCAAGGAGAGGCAAAATGAGGGCCCGGGCCAGCCTCAAGACGTCCCTCTGGCCCCACCGATGCAGTATTCGAAAGGGTAGTCTTCGGGGCCAGGTTTGCTAAGATGGATTCGTTCACTACTCGGAAATCACATCGAGTATCGGTTTTGATGGGGGTCTACATTTCACACGCCCAACCGACTATTCAACTCTACCTTCACAAGAATTCGAATAAAGTACTCGATTCTGCTTCGGCCATCAAACGAATTCTACCGTCGTTTTCAGAAAACCTGGATCCCTCCCCGCCGGCCCTCGCCAGCACGATTATCGCTAATTTCTACACGAAATAAACTTTTAATACCGCTTCGAAGTGGCTACGAACAATCGGCGGTATGTAAAAATTTCGGCAGTAACCCGACATTGTACCGTGATCCGTTCAACCCGAATTTCCCATATTTCACCTTTTCATCTTACAAAGTTTTCAACCACTTCGGCGGACATTTACGAGCACTAAAACCTTATACCACCGTTCCAAAATCGTCAATTTGTGCCAAATTCCAAATTTTTATAACTCGTCGAGCAACCGGTACGAAAATAGCGTTTAAATGAACGGTACACAGACAAACCTATACAAAGTATATACAACATATAATATACTCGGCACGGCGCGCTTCGCTGTCCACATTTTATCGTCGATTATGACACTTAAAATATAAAAGTGGTCCGCATTTAACAAATACCGCGAATACGCTATAAATTAAAGGGACACCCTTGTTACCCCAAGATATACTTTTATTCGAGTTTATCTTCGGTTACGCTTGACGCGTCTGGTAAGCACTGTTCCGGAACTAATATGCCCGTATTCCATTCGCTAAACAATTACTTAGCTTTCGTCGGGCATTATGTACTTTTAAATTAAATGGCTTTTATCTATTTTCTTCGCTATACGTGTACGTGTTCGCTCTTTACGATGATTTTCACAATCGTTTTCGGTACCGTATTAATATTTAATTTATCATAATAATGGCGACTGCTATCCGATATACCATCTGCAGATCCAAAGGTGCTTGCCGCATCGCCATCGTATCGTCCGAACGACGTCGTGTGCACGGCACCGCACACCGAACGCCATTTTCCGGGCCCAGCTTCTCTTAAGGCGCTCGCTCGGCCGAAAGAACATCGTGGTCCAGTTTTAATGTCTTCATCTCTCTATCTAGAAGCGCTGAAAGGACATCATTAGTCGGAGGGAGGTAGAGCTCAAACTTCTGACTGACCTTTTTTACGCCTCTTTTCGGTTTGAAGTCAGATCCTAATTAGGAGGAGGGGGTAGAAGGGTGATTCTCAAATTTGGGGAACGATTAGTGTCCGAATTGAATATCTCCAGAACGGTAAGACTGATTTTTTTTTCCTTCAAATTTGGTACATTATTAGTACTCATTTAGGATTCCCTATTATTTTCCCGAAACACTGTAGGCCGAAAATTTTTCCCCCAAATGTTTCTATCTCGAAAATTGTTCTCCCTAAAATTGATGTTCCCGAACTTTTTATACCCGAAAATTTTTTTCCCGAAAACTAATTCTCCCAAAAGAGTTTCCCCAAAAACTTTCCACATCAATAATTTAAATTCTTTATTTAACCAAGAACGACATTGTGCCCCAGCGTGCGTAAGTAATCTAACTCGTTGTTCTCTTGTTTATACCGTTCGTAGTCTAAAGTAATGTTTTGTATACGCTCCTGAAGGAGCACCCACTGCTTTTTCGGGGCCGTCTTGATCCTTTTCCCGAGTGACAGCTCGGCGACGCACACCTCCGTGTAGGCTTGTTCTTTTTGGATTTCGGTTATACATGAATACAGGTCTGGATGGTGCTTGCCGACGACGAGTCTGAACCGATTATGCCAGCCCTCGCTTACATAGCAGCATTGATCGGTCAAGAATGTGTCAAGAAGTCAAAAATGCGTCGGAGTGCTCTGATTGGTTGAAATATTGTCAAGAGCGGAAATAGAGCGAAAACTTTGGTGAGGCTGGAGCCCCAACGCTTAAAATCTTCTATATACCAGGTGTTCCACGAAAGTCCCCACCCCCTGTTTTTTCACGAACCGATGGGCAGATCTTCCCGGGATGAAAATGATTTTCCAGTCGTAAAGTCTAGTTTCTCCTGAGTTTAAAAAATTTTCTCCCCCTTTCACGGGGGGCTGGGACCTACCACAAACTTCGGAATCTTAAATAGGAAGGTATGCCTTTATGCACCTCGTTGGAAAGGCCAATTACTCCAAAATACGAATTCGTGGAAAAAAATCAAAATTTGTCAATTTTGGTGGGCAAGCGGCTGAGAGATGACCAAAATCCACCCAGAATCAAAGTGTGGTGACCTATCAAACGAACTATCGAAAATGGGGTTTTTCAGGTCGCTGATTTCGAATATTGCTTTATTTTTCCGATTTGACTAACCTAGGGGGGGGGGAAGCATCATCATTGGAAAGTTTTAAAAAGAAAGGAGTACCTAATTAAAATTCGAACTTAGCATGTGAGAAATTCGAATGGAGCTTGAAGAATGGAGATTCTTAAGAGAGAGATGAAGAGGCTTGATTTAGGAATAGTTGGAATAGGTGAAGTAAGGTGGAAGGAAGAGAATGACTTTTGGTCAGGAAACTTTGGAAAAATAAATACAAAGGAAATAAAAGGGCGAGGAGGTGTCGGAGTTGTTATGAATAAGCAAATAGGTAATAATTTATTGTGAACAACAGAGTGTATAAGATTCATTCTTGATAAAAATCAATACCAAAGCAGTACTTACAATAATAATACAAGTGTATATGCCTACTAATACTCACGAGGACGAAGACATTGAGGAAGTATATGAAGAATTAGAAGGACTCATGAAGCTTGTTAAAGGCGAAAAGAATCTCATTACTATGGGTGATTGGAATGCTAAGAGTTGGCGAAGAAAAAGAGAGTAATGTAGTTGGGGATTTTGGATTAGGAGTGTTTGATACAGTTTTGTGCGAAGTATAACTTAGTCATAGAAAATATTCAATTTAAAAATCATTAAAGAAGAAGGTATACGTGGAAGAGTCCGGGTAATGAATATAGATATCAAATTGATTACATTATAACAAAATAACATTTTAGAAATCAAATATTAGACTGTAAAACTTAGCCGGGAGCCGATATTGACAGTGATCATAATATGCCGAAACTGATATAAATTATCTGGACACCATTTTCGACACTGCCGTAAAACCTATTGACCCCCTCCAACTTGTACATCATCTCAATAGTGTATTATAAGGGGGCAAGAATCAGATTCTGGCCAAAACCTCGTCAATGGAGGCTGTAAGTATCAAATGAGTTGCATGAAAAAATGAAGCTCACCAAATTTCCTTCAGAAAAGTAACGTCAATATTTACCTAGAAGTGCCTTATAAAACGCCACAAAATGACGTTAAAGTTGACCCCGTTTTTCAATGCGGTTTAAGACAGGCCTTGAGAAGAGAAAAGCAATTTTTTGGGTTTTTTTCTTGTTTCAGACTGTTTTAAGAACAGAAGAGATTCTAACTGTGCAACCGACTGACTCCCAACTGTTGTAGCTATTCATGCCAAGAAAATTTTGTTTTCTCTTGCCACCACTCTTCGAATGCCACTCATCTGAATTTCGGTTTTTTGTGTTTCACTAGTGCAGCCGAACCCCGATTATCCGGATTACCGTATTATCCGGAGAGCCTAAATGGTTCCCTATTATCCGAACTCCCAATTATAGAAAAGGGAGGGGCAAAAGTACGCACTTAACACAAAATTCACTCTCAGACGTCAAGGAAAGATTAATATTAACCACTGTTTTGTTTATACATTAGTTAGATCCTCTTACCATTTAAAAATTGTGAAAGTATGTAAATTTTTTGAGCAATATTAAAGAACGGAACGATTTATGGTACAACTTCTGTTAGGACTCTTACCCTCACTTATGGGGTAAAAGTACGCACTTCAAGGGGCAAAAATCCGCACTTCTGGGAGCAAAAGTCCCGCACTGTAAAATATCATTTCATATTGTAAAACATTATATTTTGCAGTAAAACAGCTTATTTAAAAATGAGTATTAATATTCGCGACATAAATCACATACATAGCAACCTGTTCCAGAATAGTCCGTACACAGTTTGTGAGCCCAACCGCTACAAATATTGCATTGGATCCAAATTTCTCGCCCCTTACTGTGGCGGTACGGACCTTGGCAGACAATGCAGTCAGCATCATCTTCTGGATTAGGCTCCTTTGGCTTGCTTGAGACAATTAGGTTTTGTTTCACAGAGGCTGCAGGTTTAGATTTAGATGCACATGTTTTTTTTTTGACAGAGGTCGCAATCGCAGATTCCAGTATCTTTTTATGCGGACTGGATGTGAGAATAGTTGAGTTCAAGCCGCGTCTCTTTCTTTGTCTTTTTTCCTGAAATGAAACATGTTCAGTTAATATAATATTTCCGGGCCCCTAGATTCCCAATATTAAGAAACTTACTTTCATTTTTAGCAGCGGCATAATATCTACAGGAAGAGTTAACCTTTTTGCAGTTGGGGGCTTCATAACATTTCCTTCTTCATTAATGGTCATTGAGGCCACACTGTGTACCTCGGGTGTCGAAAGAGTGTTGCCTTGTTGAACATTGCTTTTACCAGCAATGTGACTAGATTTGGACACATCATCTCTCAAATCTGCATCATGAGATGTAGAAGGGCCAAAAAATTCGCCTAAATCTGTCGGTCTATCAGTTGTAAGTTCACCTTTCTCACTGTTGGCAACTGGTTTGGGTAGGAGAGAAATGGCTAGAGGCTCCTCTCCTTCTTGGTCGGTAACTGTTGATGGTTAAAAGTCTACTTCTTGAAAAGCATTCCTATTATAGGGATAAATGCCACAGTTTTCAAATGCTTTGATTGCCGAATTCATAGTGGCTGACAGAAGATAGGCACGACCAAAAATCTCAGCAATTTGAAAAGCAGTTATAACGCGGCCTGGGTGTGTTGCAAGCCATTCATCACAATAACGGGAGAAAATTGTTTTTAAGGATGAAAAAGGACCACGGTCTAAAGGCTGCATACGTTGGCTGGAATGGGGTGGAATTGTTACTAAATGAATGTTATTGGCTCGACAGTACTCAACACCTTCTAGCAGGACGTGTGATGCATGATTATCTAATGTTAACAAAATTTGGTTTTCTTTAGAAGCATGGACGTTTTTTTGAAAGTGCTGTAGCCATTGTATGAATAAATGAGTCTGCATGAACCCTGTATCAGACACATACATGATGGAGCCAGAAGGTGCTCCATTCATGAGCTCTTCTTTTGATCGTTTTCGTGAAAAAATTAATGCAGACGGCACATATGACCCTGCAGCGCTGCAAGCTCCGAGAACAGCGATCAGGGTGCCCCTTTCAGCACTTGATACTTTTGCTACAGCACGTTATCCCAGCTTGCTGATCACTTTTGGTGATTTATTTGGAACTGTTGAGAGTCCGCTTTCATCCATATTCCATGTTTGGTTAGGAGTGAAATGATATTTCTCCATTACCTGAAGTAAATTGTCAAAAAAGTGATCAACCATCAACCTAGAGAAAAAGAGAAATCGAATTAAAATCCAAGATTTTCTAGGCGATCGAAATGGACTAAAGCTAACTTGCCTGAACTCGGTTAAAGCCCATTATGCGCGCCATTGATATTTTCTGAGGTGTACGAAGACTGCGTCCATGACGTTGACGAAAACTCTGTGTCCAATCAATGCCAGCCATTTTAGTTGTTCGATTGAAGGGATGTGCAATATTGTTCATTTCGGCAAAAGTAAAGGCCAACTGTCCCATTTGAAATAAACACAGTCCATAAAACCGTTCATCTAAATCTTTGATATGCTTAACAAGCAGTTGCTCTTGCTCATTACTAAACACACGTTTAAAACGCCCAATGCATTTGAAGCAGAACCTGTTCAACATGGCAAACCGTAAATTTATTACTAGTATTCCTTATATTCATTTATCATCAGGTAATTTTCTTTAGTCCATTGAACTTGAACTCACCCGTCTTCAGTCGTTTTCGCAGTGTACATTCCTTCACCCCATAGCTTCTTGCTAACGCCCTTATGGCTTCACCATCAGCTCGCCTCTTTTTGGCGTCCTCTAATAATTCTGCTGTTTCAGTTTTCCGTTCGCGATTCCTAAAAAGAGTGCCAGCCCACTTGAAAAACACTGTAAAACTTTTATGGAACAGTTAGGATCTTTGCCCCATACACCAGTGCGAACTTTTGCCCCAAACTTGCTTACTGAGGAAAAGTACTTTTAAATAAATAATAAACCTATATTATAAAATCAATTCAAATTTAAAATCAAATACTTACCTCACCATGATGATATTCAAATTCTTCACATTATCTACCAGCAAGAATAAACATAGAATCACATTTTCTAAAACCACTAAAAATTACATCAATTCCATAGACAACCAACTATTTGTGATTTCTCTTCACACATTCAACCAATCACAATAAAATTACGTCAGGATGTGTACAGTGTTACCAGGTATGCAGCGCCAACAAGAATATTTAAATGACATTGTTTACAAATGATAATAGTACGATAGGACTCTTACCCCAGTGCGTACTTTTGCCCCTCCCTCCCCTACGGCTATTTTCCGTACTATCCGGACGTATCAAATTTTGTTGTTCTATTTGCTTTCCCAGGAACTGAACGTATCTAGGAAAGCAAAGGCAACGTCTCGCAGCGCACTGTGAGTGATGTGTGCAGTATGTATCTTGGAAATATTTCCGATGATCAGGAAGAACAATGTACAGCTAGTAATGGATGGTTTATATAGGGAGCTATAGGAATTCTTTTTAAACTATTTTTTCTCGAGATTTGTCGTTGAGATATTGGCTAAATTTAGTAACAATAAAATCGCGTATTTTAAAGGGATGATCCTGAAATCAACGTATTTCGATTTCTGAAGCTAACAACTTAGTCGCGACTATATTTCCTTCATTCAAAAGGCTTGGTGCAATATCCTTGCGTCAGTAAGGTTTATGATTCAGGTGTACTTTATTTTTGCATCTTGAAATCTGCAGCAAAGGAAAGTTGTGCAACACTTGTATGAACATTGATTATCCACAGTTGAAATATGGGTAGAAAGTAGTGATTTTATCAGTCCGGATTATTGATCTAAAAATGATCTTTAAATTGCTATTTTTACTTGGGAATAGATCGCCAGAAAATGGAGAGTATAATTATAATTATATGTACTTAATCGATAATATTTGAAAGAAGTCAGAGGAGTTCTTTTGGAAGTTCATCAATATAATTTCGGAATTTTCTTAGTTAGATATATGTGTATATTTTTTTTGGGGGGGGAGGGGTAGGGAGGTCACACCGCGCTCAAATTTTATAAATATTGAGAAAATATGCTATCCTTTACGTTTCAGAGCACAGTCACTGCAGCAAGAAAAATCCAAACCAGATAGAAGAGTTAAGCAACCCTAATATGGTACGATTTTATAATAGGTTACTTCAGTACCCGTTTTAAAATTTCCCAGAAACATTTTGACATATTTCTGATAAGATTTCTTTCTGTGCTGGCGGGTCCTCAGTTCGAAACGAAAATAAAATTAGCTTTGAAATACAATACTTCTATTCGTGTTCACTGATAAAACAGATTAATTATAGCGCCATACTTAATTTCAGATTATAATAAGAAGAGAATTTGCAAATTCACGTGTATTGAAAATGTGTAAAAAATAGGTTGTGTAATATTGTTCTCGCCTATCAGCAAACTAGTCATAGACGTTTGTGGCGATCGTGGCTTCGGCTTTTTCCAGCGTCAGCATTTCCAGATCCTTTGTCCTTCGATTGACCACGTCGTTGTTTCTCGGACGCCTGCATCAAGCACTTTTGAAGACATTCTCCCAGATCGCGATAGACTTCCGAACAATTATTGTCCTACAGAGGAGATATTAGGTAAAAATAGAGTTAAATATACTTGTGCATGAAAAGGCTGAGTTGCTTTCATTTTCTCACACTCTGGCGAAACCTTTGTCGAGCACATTCGGCTCAAGTTAGAAATACGTCAATTACAGGGCCGGAGGGCCCGTGCCCAGGGCGGAACATTTTTGAGGGACGAAAAATTTTTCGAGTGTAATATACAAAACTTCATTCCCAACTCGCAACTCCCAAGTTCAAAACTAATACAAGCGAAATTTAAAAAAAAAAAAAATCAAATGGAAGTTTTTTACAACGTGAAAGTGCTCGAGGGGGTGCTCCTAAGCGAGTGCCCAGGGGTGCTCACGACCTTAATTCGGCCCTGGTCAATTACAGTATGAGAACGGGGTGGGTCTAGACAGATCTTGCAAACATCTATGTGTAGAATGAATTTCATGCGGTGAAATTAATCCGTTACGAGTATGAAAGGGAAAATTCAGAAATTATTGATTCATATAAATCAGAAAAGAACCGCTTTGAAAAAAAAAGCATCGAAACAGAAGCTTTGTACGCCTCCCCCTCCCAAAAAATCAAATTCAGCAAATTGATAAAAAGGGGTTTTGAAAAGTTTTAAAGACAGAACTTGCAGATTTACAAGATTTCTCGCTTTTCTACTGAACTGTTAGAGACAATTTTGTACCCCCTTAGAAGGCTAACTTCCGACGCATTTAGTTACAAGCGAAAAGTGGTTTTGAAAAGTAAGAAATAAAGTAGTTTCCTTATTTCTTTCTGTCCTAAACTAACACTCTCGAAGATTTTAAAGCAGCTTAATTACTCGTTAGACTTAGTCGTTGGTAAATTGTCAAATCATGCAAGTAATCAAAATTTGTTTTTGTAATCTATTCGCAGGTCTACTGAAATTATTTAAATAGGCGTGTATTTAATTCCAGCAAATTAATAATTCTACATTTGTCACAGAACAATATTATTGAATTGTCAGTAGTCACCTTCAGCTTTTCTGGCATCACTGGCTTTGGTTCTGGCTTTGGTTCTGGTTTTAGTACTGGTTTTGGTACTGGTTTTGGTTCTGGCTCCCGTTCCGGTTTCTTGCATATTATAGTTGGTTCCGTGATAGAGCAGTGAGAACATGGACATTTACAAGTCACATTTCCACTCCTTCCATATTGAGTATTGCTAATCTCCAAATTACTTTTCTTCGACATATTCCTGCCGTGCTATGAAATAAACAGAAACGAAGATCAACGAATCTATTACAAGGAGATACACGTATTCAGAGACAATAATTTTAAAAGAATATTCAAGGATCTTTGAAAGAAAATCCGGGCATCAGAGAGAACATAAAAAAAAAACAGGTTGTGCGATTTTTTTTTCGGGCCCATCTCGAAAATTATGATTTTTTCCTCACCTCCCTCCCCTAAAAAAGAAATTAGACAATAAAAAATTCGAGCCTCAGAAAATATTCGGGGCCGGGAGGATTCCCCGTTCCCTTCCGTCTCTCATCAGGCTTGTGAAAAATGCAATGTTTTTCGAAATTCGAAGGGAGTAGTTGGATATCCTTGTCGTGGATTTCAAGCTCATTACTGTTTCATTTTCAACGTTACCCACTATTTTCACTGCAGCCAATTAACTTTGTGTTTCCAATCTCTTGTAATTCCAATAAAATAAGATTCCTTTCACGTTAGCGAGTTGATTTAAAATAATCTGCAGCTTTCATTTTGTACAACGAATTTCAGTTACGAGAATTAATGGACTGATTCTTTGTAAATTTTTCAACTTTCAGACTGCATCAATTTCGAGATATCCTGTACACGGAAGTCAGCTGCCATACGAATCGGATACCCCAGCTCGCAGTGTGATCACTTTTTTAGGGGTCAAGTGAGATGTTAGTCAACAGGCCAAGAAAGTGCTCCATTCCGTATACAGGCCTAAATTTTTCCCGGAAAAGCAAAATAAAGCCAGTCGGATGCAAAAGCGCGAACCATGTCCCAAGAGGGAAGAATAAATATTCTAGTTTGCTCCCTCAGAGGGTTACGTATCAGGCAACGTTACATTACCGCTGGAATTTTAAATTGAAATATTTTGTCATTTTGACCCAAAATAACATAGATAGGGAAACGGTTATTGCTTTTTTTATCGTCAAATACATCTCGAGACTAGTATTGAATTGAGTGTTCTACATAAATATCTTTTACTTATAATTTATGAAAACCAAAATTTAGTCAGTGATGCGCGTAAGAAACGATCTTCCGCCAATGAATAGAAATAAAACACCAGTTTAAAAACGAAACAAGAAAAACGATGAAGCAAGGATCTTTTTGACTTATATTTTTTACAAATTTTTGTTGTTGGGAAAATCCATAGTCGCTCTCTTATGTTACGAAAATGAAGTAGGAGCTCAAAAAAAATTGGCTCTTCCCCCTTGTAAGCATTCAGCCATCGGATTCTAAATCAACTGCTGTGAGAATAAACTTTATGACCCCAAACGGAAAATGAGAAACGGCGAATATAGTGAAATTTTATAAGCCAGTCAGCAGATGAAAAATTTTCGGGTTTCAATCGAGATGGTGTTACTTTGTAACCCTTATAAGAATAACCCGAGTGAGTACAGAGTTAGCTACAGTTGGAAATATTGAAGAAAATTTCATTTACCTGATTAGCGACTTCGCGACTCATGATGAAGAAGAGTTTCTGTATAGCTGAAGTAACTCAACGAATGAAGAACTGAAAGCGATTGATCTCACACATTCGAAAAGCCAGAATTTATATCAAATATTTTACTTACCAAGTTTGAATTGTTTCCGGAAACGAATACATGTTTACTAACAAGCACGAGTGTTGAAAACTTTTCACTTACGGAAGCGGAAATGCAAATTTTGTTTAAGGTTTGCAAAATTCCGTTTCTGCATATATGAGCGACTAGGACTGTTGATATAAGAAACTTGTTTCATCACAAAAGCTTCTCGTAATTGAAGATATTTGTATCTACGATTTGCGTTATTTAGACTGAATGGAAAATGTTACATGAATAAGACGATAAGATGTTATTAAAACACGAGAAAATTGCTGAAAATGCATTGACGGAATATTGCGACCGTTTAAGACTTCAAAACCTTTTAAAATAGTTATTAAAACCGAGTATAATTTATTCACACTCCTTGACAGTGACATGGGGGGGGGCAAGATGTTGGGAGATTACTTTGCTTAGTTAAACTTAAAAATACAAAAACTGTTCGCTCGTTCTAAGAATGATCAATGTTTTGATACTCAAAATTTTACATACGCCTTCTCATGAGATACTTGCTCTCCAAAATTCAGTCGAAATTCATCCAAATGCGTTATTATGATTTAGACTCCCTGGGACTGTTATTTTTACACTTTTTAAGACCTGTTGAGATTCTGCTAAGAGTCATTAAGACTCATTACGATCCCACTAAAATACGCTGAGACTCGTTACATAAGGTGGGGGAAGGTTGTGAGGTAGAAGCCAAGTGGTAGAGTAAATATTTCAAAACAATTGCAGTTTATATTATTCTTCAACGATACACTGTACCTTTTCAATGAAAGAGACTGACGATGCAAGATCTTAAAATGATAAGAATCCTATTTCTTGGAGGACCAAAAAATTCATTTTGCCTTAAGCGGATGCTGGGGCCTACCAAGTTTCCAAAGGAAAGAAATCGAACAACCTATTGGAATTGTTTGTTTCTTGCTTCGTTTATTTCTTAAGGGGTCAAACAAATTCTTCCTCCACCAACGGACGATCAGGAAAAAATCCATAAACCTGGAAACTTTGAACATACGAGTACGTATACTGGACAAACAATACGTATAATAAAGGCTTTTTGGGTAAACTATTTTCAATTTTTTTTTTTGAGAGGGTGAAAAATGATAGGGGAGACTCGGGTACCATTTGTGTTTAACGCCTGGACCAAGCGCACTAGGAAGGTGAAACTTAGGCCTCAAATAATTTGGTCCATTCCTTGAAAAAGGAAGCCATTTTACAACCCCCATTTCGTGCCTTTTCACAATTCTGATTTTTTTTTAAAAAAGAACCCTTTTTGTCCTGTGTAGCCGAAGAAAATTTTGAATCCAAATGGAATAGGTAACATCTTCTTTCAAATTTTCACTGTGCTGTGCTGAATTTCATTCATTTCTCGAAATAAATTATTTTCGATTAGCTTATTATCATTTTATTTAATAACATCATAGGGGCGCTAAAATTTTCCAGTGCTTAGGGTTCGTTGAGGTCTGAATCCGGCGCTGACTTTATAACTCCTTTTCGTGGCGTTTGTAACGCACTTAGGGTGCACCTCCGTAGAGAGGAAAAGAGGGCCTGGGTGGAATTTCCACAGGCCCCTCTTTTTCCAGTTCATTTTTTTCTTTTGTCAGGTGGGAAAAAATTATAAGCTACGAAATAAGAAGTTTCTTTCATGGTGTAAGGAGTGATTGCTGATTTGATGTACAGTATGATGTAGCCGTAAGCGTTGAAATTCAGGTCTTTTAAAAATATCGGGCCCTCCTGAAAGTCGGGGCCCGGGGTATTTCCTACCTTCCCCCCCCTCCCTCTTGACAGGATTGCTTAGGTGTACAAATTAAGGTTATTTTTTGTAAGAAATTCAATGAGCTTCAATTTTTGAATACATATAACTCATTTTACATTTGAAAGGTACAGGGAAAGAAGCAGGTAAGTCACTTCATGAAAAACAATTTGTTTACGAACGTGTAGTTCTTTACCTGTACGTGAATTTTGAAACCCTTTTTTTCTGGAATGTAGCATCCTTTCAGGCATCCTACCATAGCTCAGTTACTTTTACTCATTACTCCCGTTCCAACGGTATTAATAACTCAATTTCGCCAAAAAAAGTGATTTACCTGCTTTTTTCCCTGTACCCTTCATTTACAGTACTGTTGACGAGGTTTTGGTCAAAAACTTATTTTCACCCGCTTTGATTCACAGTTGGTAGCGACACACAAAGGGGGTTTCAGTAAGGTTTTAAATCGTACTAAATGCAGACTACTAGATATACAATTAATGCTTTTTTTTATTTTATTTTATTTTATTTCTTTAGCGAGACACTTAACGCCTAAATGACCCTAACGCGTGATAAAATGTTTGCAGGGACGTAGCGGAAGAGTTTTTTCTGGAGGGGCAGAAATTGTTAAATTTCCAACTGATTCAACTCAAAATTCCCAAGCATCAAAATTCGTTTGTATTGGCGAAAAAAAAAAAAAGACAAACCTTTTGACTTGTTCGATTTTCCCAAGTTAATTTAATCCATCGATTAAAATTTTCCGACTCCGATGGAGGCTTGCGGGGCAAGCTAAATGAGTGAGAAAATGACTCGCATATAGCAAAAGTTGGCGAAATGAAGTCGAAATTGAGTAGCATGGGACGGTTTGAAATTTGACTGCATTACGACTCAAAGTCTAACTGTGAAACCTAAAGATATTGTTCGTGATGACGATTATCCCACAGCGTGTCGATGATTTGTCAAGTCGTCCTCTTCTTCAGTATGGTATGTTGTCTCATTAATTGATGCATCGTATCCTGAACCCTTATGCAGACATTGTGAGCCATGTGCCATTTTTATTCAACATTTTCAGTGTTCTTGCCCAGACAACACAATTTATTTTAAGTAAACATTAGGGTATACCTTATTTTACGAGTTTTCGCTAGTTAATTAGGGTCGCGCTGAAATTTGTTCCAATGAGCCTACAAACTTATCATAAAAAATTTGAGGTCATTAACCCGTGCCGCTTTAACCTTGAAGTTATGTGTAATACTGAGATTTTACAAAAAAACCGCTAATATCTCGGAACATATCAACTTCAGGACCGAAATTTATAAAACATAAAATGTTTCCTGTTAAATTTCCTATAAAAAAGATCCTATACAACTTTTCTCTAAAATGCATATTTACTGAGATAATCACAATAATGTGTAAACGTTTCAAGGAACGTGGATTTTGTTATTTTTTCTTTCATAACCGATCTTTACTTGCTAAATCGTAGTTATCTAAATAAATATTCAAGCCGTACTTTCCTTCGCTTTGCATATACTGATTGGTAAATTCAACAAATGAGTAGAAAAAAGTACTCAGCCCGTAGGGTTGCGCGTCTGGTATTAGTTTTGTACATTGCACTGCACACTACAATTACTTATGGTCGCACACAGCTCATGTACGTCTTTGTGGAACACAGTAGAAAAAAATGTGGAGGCCCGGGTCCCTGGGACCCCCCCCCCCTTAAATCTGGGTCTGCTTGTTGTACAATAATTATTAATGGTGACGAGAAGAAAGCTGCTTAAAAGAAATTCAATATCAAAGATAAGATCAATAGTCGAAAACATGTTTCTCCGCTGAAAAGATTTGTGTCCCATACAAAACCTAGAAAAATCATTGGATATTAAGAGCTCAATAATTTTCCACTACCGAGGTACTTATAGGCTTACAGCGAGTTTAATTATTCATCATTCTCACGACTGAGTCACCAAACAATAACGAAACACGACGAGCTGATAATAGTGGGCCCCGAGAAAAATTCGTCTCAGGAGATAGACGTTCGTGATGTGGACACTAGAACGTATATCACGCGTCAGGGACCATGGAGCTGTCCTTGGAAACACTTCTGCTCTGGAGCAGCACGGGCCGGGGTCGTCCAGTATTTCTGTGCGAAAGGTTTAAACATACACTAGGAACTTTGTGTTAGTGAATGGTGCATTGTGTTTGGATGATTCAAGCGTCCCTCATTGGTGTAGAGCGCTTGAAGAGGGGAGAACGGCGATAGAGGACGAGGCGCGCGCCTCAGGGAAGAGAACATTAAGCGAGCTCGTGTCAGCTGTTGGACGAGGATAGACAATTTTCAATGGATGGAATAACCCCTAGAACGTCTGAAGATTGTAGCTGCACGTCTGTTGTGCGTTTTACTCATGAGGTCGTGGTGAACTAGGGTTTTGTAGTTCGTACTAGATTGCTCACTTAAAAGATCACAAGAGACAACGCGTCGCAGGCACCCACGCGTTTTTCAAGCTATACTGTGCAAGAAAAAAATTATTTAATCGTGTGACTGGGGATGAATACTGGGTTCGCCATTTCACTCCTGAGTTCAAAAAATCGAGTATGGGAAGGCAAGAAATTCACGACGAAGAATTCTGAACTGAGGTGTCCAGAATCAAGATACTTCAAGAAGCGGCCATCTGACTTTTACTTCGAGGGAATTTCAAAGTTAAAAACCAGATACGAAAAATGCTTGGAACGCAACGGTGATTAAGTCGAGAAATAGCCGTACTCAAAATGTACACAAATAAATTCGTAAAAATAAAATTTCTGTGTTCATTATTTCTGGAGAGTGATACAAAAACGTGTATTACTTTTAGTATAACCGTAGCTTGCCAGTATATTTTTCCACAAGCTTCGGTGGAAGCGTTAACTGCAGCACCGTGAATCCCACTCGCAGACTCCATTTCCCACTCATTTCCCGGAAAAATGTAGCAGAGTGCCGCGAAAAGCAGATAAAAATCCCCAGTGTACGACCGTTACCATGCATTATTGATGTGTACGAACAAATCTTTGTAATTGGTAGCTCGTCGGCTTCTTTAGTTAAGCAATGTACATTTACAGAATATCGATTTCAATCATGAAGACATGATAATACTTGCTAAACGAACGGTTCCGAGATAAGCTTAGAAAGTTGACAGTACGATCGCTGAAGATCGATTCCAGATTACAGAATAGATTACGATTGCACTTATGGTATGAGGCCGTGTTGCACATTTAAGTCACGTCAGCGCCATTAATAAAAATCAAATTGGATGCGCGCACTGCATACCCGTACTTACTAGTTGCCATTTTTGTGTAGCGTCGGCGTATATTAGACCTACATCTTGATGTTGATCTGTCAATTACACTTTCTTCGTAACGGTTTTATTTAACTCCGAATAGGATTATGATAATGCGGCGAAAAGTAATTATTTCTATACTCGTTGATAACGTATGAATTGGAATGTTATTTTTCCTGCCGTCGCCGGCGATGCGGCGAGGGGTACGCAATGAGAGAATTGAAAAATTGGCACCGACGATTGTATACCGGTGCGTCGGCGCAGGCAATTACCCGATGTAATTTTACAAAGGTGCATAATGAGCGGAAAACTGTACGGTAATTATCGTATCGTCGACGTGTTTAATTCACCTTCTTCGATGCTATCCCCCCCGTGTTACAAAACACTTGCTGCGTATGACTTCCGAGTGGAACGAGACCTGACTCGAGTTTTCCAAACTTTCCACGAAATAAACGCTATACGAAGGTCTGGAGGACATCTAGACTACGTAAACAAGGAAATGCAGAGGGAGAAGGGGGTAACAAGCGGAAGTTTGCTGATGAAGTATGGACGTACAAACGGGGGTATGTGCCAAAAGCTGAAAAATTGAGCTGTTGTCAGAAATGGGTGCTAAATGCCGAAGTTCATACAGCCGAACCTGGTGGTAAGCGCTAACAACTCTTCCATCATTTTCATTCCTGTCAACAGAAACAAAACTTGACTTTCAGTTTGGGGAGGGGGGGTATAGAAGGAAAATTTGCCGACAAATTTTTAAAAAATTTGAAAATTTGCTGGTTTTTCATCAAAATATATTTTAATTGAAAAAAATAATAATAAATAGATAAATAGATAAACAAACAAACAAACGTTCTTAGAAAATGAAAAATTCAAACGAATATTTTCAAAATTTGCCGACTGACAAATTATTGGGGGTATATAACCCCCCTCCCCCCCCTCATAGTTTCGTCTCTGCAAATGCAGATTGGAGCCTTATCCCCCAAGTACTCACATTTGCGCACATCACATGAGCATACCCTAGTCTGGGATGGTAAGGTGGAAGGATGTTAGATACTAGAGAGGAACCCACAACTTCCTTTTCACATTAAGGTGGTCATTATTAGAAATTCGAAATTCAACGTTTGCTACCGACTTTCAGATTTTCGAAACGTCTTCCACATTTCAGCTTTGTTTCAACCTTTCAGATAACGTTCAATACTCAGCTGGAAACCTTCGGCTTTTGACGACTAGTCTCTGACAGGAGTCCAGGGTACTCCATTTTCCGAAACGAAATTTGACTTTCAGTTTGAGGAGGTGGAGAAGAAAAATTTTCCGACAAATATTTTTTTTTAAACTAAAAAGTCGCCGACAAAATTTTTTTTTAATTAAAAAATTTGCCGATTTTTTGATCAAAATACTTTTTAATTGAGAGAAAAAAGCTACAAACATACATTCATAAAAAATGAAAAATTCGAATGAACACTTTCAAAATTTGCCAGTTGCCAAATTATTGCTCTCCCCCCACACACACACCCTATAGTTTCGCCCCTGCCTGTCAATAGAGATCGTTCCGGTATGTAAGGTAACCAATCACTAACTACATACATTGCATTTGTGCGAGGTGGCGCTAGGTGCCCTGAGTGTTCAGATTTTGTAGTCCACTGCACTTTTCCTCAGGTTGCTGGTTAAGGATTAACTCAGTAGCCTCACTTTTATAGCCAAAGTGAGAATTTTACTGAGTTCTATCCTTTTGACTTCGCTGGGTGCTGGATACTCCAGTCCCAGTGCTTTGCATCTTGTCCCGGCTATTGCTGGGCATTGACATATGATGTGGATTGAGGTTTCTTCCTCTTCTCCTCAGTGTTTACAAGAGCTGCTTTTCGCCACTTCTATTTTATACCACGTGCGTTTTGTGGCCCCGTGACCAGTTATAGTAGTCCGACCATGAGCCTTGCATGTTTCCTGTCAAGCCTTAGTGCCTACATCTTTCGGTTCTGCGCGGTTCTTGTCCAAGGCCTCCATATTTTCTTGACCAATTCATCCTCTCATCTCGTACGAGGCCGGCCTCTTTTCTTCTTATAGAGTACCCACTCAATCACTTCTTACTCCCTTCTGTATTTGATCGTATCATTTAGTTTTTTGGGAAGACTTTCAAAGGATTTCAGAGAACTAATTTCCCAAGCCGCCTCCATTATTTCCGCCTCTGCCCATAACTGATAATCTCCGTTCAGTAATTTGAGCTAACAAAAGCCCAGGAAGTTTCATTCTCAAGTCATTCGAGTCCAGTGGCGGATTGAGGTCACGAGTCATACGAGGTGATACATAATTGGCTACTCTAATAATTTCTTTACCCATCCCCAGGGTATATTTTTGGGAGGGAAGGGGGTAGTCAGGTGGTTAAAAATGCATAACTGAAGTAATCATTGGAAAAAATTGATCTAGAAACATCCATTCTTGAGTCTTCAGAAATTGTTGAATGAATTTAGAAATGCGTCTGAAAAACGCAAAAAAATGACGCTTTTGGCTACTTGAAGTTCCATTTGGGGGAAACTGACGGTGAGGAGGGAGATAGGCCAATGGATTTGGAAATCAGCTCCGAAAAATAAGGCGAGGAAAACTGTGATCATAGGTGGACTTCGCAGAGGGAGGGGAGGTTAAGCTCTCTCAGAAATCCAAGTTAGCCACTCTCCAGAAAATTTCGAAAATGTATTAATTGTTATTATTAGTGGGGTTAAAATTGTAGCCGCTTATCCACCACCTTTGCAACCAAAGTCGGCCTATGAGTGTAATTAACGGAAACTGACCCATTAAATGACTCTCAGTCACTTAATGTGTCAGTTTTTGCCTGTTATACTTTTCAAACATTTTTCACATACTCACCGACCCTTTTTAATATTTTCGGTAGTCGGTTCGCTTTTCGCTGTATTTATGGTGTGACGCAGAGTTACTAGTAGCATCATCATCATGATCCATATACTCCCACCTGAGTCGTAATTCATTCGTAATACTACATACAGATTTGAATTTTCTTGTACCGAAGATATTCTCAAGTAGTTTTCAGTTCTTATCAGTCCAGAATATGACATTTCAGCTAAACTGTTTGTTGATACAACCGGAAAAAATTCCAAAGTTCGTATTTGAAAGCTCAGTAACTTGAGAAGAAGGTATTTCATCGAGTAATAACACTTCTTGTATTAATTCGTGTTTATACCAAATCTTGACTTTCTATCGGACCTCCATAAATGCGGCATTTTAGGGGGGGGGGGAGGAATTTAAGGATACGATACTTTTGGAAAAAACTGAAGTCCAGAATGGTGCACAAGACTTGATACAAAAATGAGGATGTACGTGTTTTATTATTTGAAAAAATGCTTGTCCACTTTTCTGCGTTTTTGTCAAATTTTCAAAGTCGGCGTCTATTAAAACAGCCCACCCAACTCTTGAAGACTTGTTCAGAACTTATAAAGACTCGTCCCGATCTTCTTAAATCAAGTAGACTTTTAAAGAGTCGCTAAGACTTGTTTACAACTCCTTATGACTCTTCCAGACGTGCTGAAGATTTCTTAAGCTGCTTTAAGACCTTCCAAAAACACTCGTTAATATTCTAAACTACTTCAATTGATTAGGATACCTCGAGACTTGAGAATGTTTAAGATTATGCTACGATTGGTTATTTTTGAAGCGTTTTCAATTCGAACTTTTCTTCTTGAGAGGGGCAATTGCTGCATCGTCTCCATTGAGGATTCGCACCTATCCCTCCCCTCTCGAATATGAATTACTCAGGAGTTGGTAATTTAAAAGTATGAGTATGCATTTCAAGTCCTTGCCCCCTCCCCTTCAAAAAATATGTCTTCGCTACTGCCCTGTGAACACTAACGGTAGTTAAAACTGCTAGTGCTAAAAGTTGGTCGTAGCATTGGTCAGCGTCCACGGTTCGGCCCGGATGAAGGTTTTCGTGGCAAATGGCGAAAATTTCAACAGCATACTATTTTGTTGAAGGATTCGGCGACACACTAATTGCGCTGGAAGGCCGTTAATGACTTTTCGATTAAAAGATACTTCGCTGACGATTTCGTTACCCGACGTGACAAGCGAACGAGCATTTCCTCTCACTGTCGCCGAAATTAGCGGCTTAAAAAATTACTCTTTCAAGAATCCGGTTAATTCGAGTGCGCGGTATCAATGAATTAACGCTTGAATGAATTCGAATTGATTCAAAATTTGAAAAAAGAAAAAAAAAAGCGGGATCTTTCATTTCTTACAGTTAATTACAGACGCGCGTATATTTTAATGAATTATACAACGAACCCGAATAAATCTCTCCCTCGACGCTGGCATACTTCTTGTGTCATCGTCGCGAATGATAATGAATTACGGCTGGATTCTTTCTTTTTTTTCCCCTCTCCCCCTTCCTTCCTTCAAATGTATAGATATAAAAAATAAACAGAACATTATATTTAATTAGAATCGATTAACATACTTCTTTAATTACGACCAGCGTATTCGTAAAGGTATTATAGTTGAGCAGCAATGGTATAATGTTAATTACCCAGGCGCCGCCTTATCTTGCGTTTGGGTTGCGTAAATCGTGGACAAGAAAAGTAATTATCATTTTGAACCCTCGCCCTGGTCGGTCGTCGCATTCGAACTAACTTGTCGGTGACATTTTCTATATAGGCTTTTTGAACGGCCTACCGAGAGAATGACTTAATTGGTCGAGCAGCTACAGAGGTTGATATATTCAACGAGGAAATGGACATCGTTTTTTGCTTTATCAAAGAGTGTACGTTAATTAATAAGCCCATTTGATGAAAATATTGGCCAGCTGATCACAGAGGAGGATCTCCTCTTCACAGAGTGGTTCTGGTCCGCATTTGTTTACAGACCTTATAGGTATTCGATGGCTGAATTCTCTAAATTACGGGTTACTGGCGAAGCTAAGCTCTTGTGAGCAGGGGCAATGATCTCGAAGCCGGGGGCACTTGCCGCTCCCATTCGTGGTGTGCAGTGATATCATTTTGCCTCGCGGACTAGGGTCCAGAATCCCGGAATTTCTCTATGGGCCCAGCATTTGCGGGGCCCATCTGAGAACTTGGCGTCCAAATCGTAAATATTATTGTGGCAGAAAAACTGATGAATTAGAGAAGTTGGAATGAAAGTAGAAATAGAACATGAAAAGAATACCTATTTTGAGGCCTTTTTGGGCAATTTCTGGCAGAGCCGAATTCTCCAGCTTGCTCCTGCATCCTAATTTCAACGAAAGAAACTATTATAATGAGAGAGCGTGCGTACACGAAAAGGTATATGGCAGGACAATTACGCGAGACACCCATGTCCTTCAAGTCGGAGAAAAAGAAATTTTATTTTTCTTCTGGAAAAGCTTAAATCACCGTCACGATCGAGGCAGGTCATAGGCCAAACAAATATCAGTAATATGATTGCAACCTTGAATAAATCGAACTTGAAGTTCAGAAAAAAAGGTATACTCCCAGTGTCTACGAGTTGCATGAAAATCAAACATATAATATGAATAACGTATCTGGTTGTAATTTTGACTATTTTGAACTTGGGCAGCGGTCCACTCTCCCTTCGGTTCCAGTGTTTGTAGCAATATTACGTAGTATCGGAGTTGCACTTACATCTTCTAACTTCTCAAAATTTCTTCCAACTCGATCATACCATTATACTTGCGCTCAATGCCGAAGCCAGGCCATCGGAAAGAAGGCGATTATTGGAAAATGTTTAAATAATGTGTTTCCGAGCAAATATTTTTTGAATTTTCTGCAAATTTAAGCGATAAAGTGCATTTTTTCATCTTACGGAGGAATTTGAACCCTCGAAACTTCTCCCGTAGTTACGGCCCTGTATTCCTTGACTCCGTAGCTCATCCATTAATTTCATAAGCGGATGATATTATTGTCTTAACGCTTTATCGGATCAAACTAGGACAAAAAAAATCTTGCATGTTGGAGTGTTGAAGTCTATAGTATTTAAGGGGTTAAATAAATTCTTCCCCCTGCCAATGAATGGGCCAAAAAAGTTCGATACAAATCGATCCGACTCCGATTTGAGTTTCCAAAATTTTGGAGATTTTAACTCTTTAGTTCAGGCCGGTGAAAAAGATGAATCCAAAATCAGCAACCAGGGAAACACCTTGTTACTTTTTTCAATTTTTCAAATTTGAAATTTCGATTATTCTGATTTTATGTCATTCAACCAATCAGGGGCGCAACCAGAAATTTTTTTGGTGGGGGCTAGAATTTAGAAGAAAAAAACGGACGGGGTGAAAGCTCAATTTGATACCTACCTGATTTGATGCCCATCTAATTTCATGAGCTGTAATTTTGTACGAACATACGACTCAACGTAACCGCATCAGAGGCCATCAGCGTCAATTTTTCCCACTTCAAAATTGATTTTGAAAACATTTCGAAGAATTTTTGGAGGGAGCTATAGCTCCCTAACCCCTTCTTGGTTGCGCCCTTGCCACCAACTTTCCCTTAGGATATTTCAATTCACACAAAGCGTTTCCACGGCTTGTGGGAAGATGTTATCTGAAGTAAAATATCAGTTTCAATTTATTCTCCCCAAAAGATCAAGGATGGACTGGGACCAAGAAGGCCAAAGGCAAATCCATTTTGACCGAGCCACTTACCGCTTCAGAAGTTGTAAATAAGTGTTCATGAGTTATGCAGGGGGCAGATTTCTCAAATTTTGTATATTTATTTTACTTTACAGCTGGGCGCTTTTCCAGCCAACAGGCCGTAAACTTTTGAGGCCAACAGGTCATGAATCTTTCAGGTTTGAGGACATCCCCCTCCCCCAGCCAGTCTGCCCTCGCAAAATGTAAACAAAATATTGATAGTTCAAAAAAGAGACAGTTGGTTAAATAGAATTATTTTGTTGAAAAATTGGATAATTCGCGACCAAGATCCCTAATTTTATGTGTTATTTTCGCGATTCTCGAAGTCGAGTCAGTTTTACCAATTTCAAATTATCTTTCGATTTACTAACGATATTTACATTTTTTTGGCATGATTTTGTACTCCTGTTGCCACACATTTTCTAATAACGTGCGGTAAATAGAAAATTTTCCATTTAAAATTTGATAATATGATTGAAATTAGTGACTAAAAATAGGCAGTATAAATTTTATTTCTTCCTCGCTTTTTCAAACCCCATTAATTTCACCCAAATTTACGCTGTCTTCAAACTAAATACAAGGCAACCGAGAAGGAAATTTAATCTTTTCATAAATTTGTTTTCGATTCGATATATTGGTTTCCCGATGATGTGTATAAAAATAACCGAAAGTAATTATAATCTTCTATTGCGAAGTTTAGGTTTCGGGCCTCTAAATATAAAATCTGATGTGATATCCGAAAAAATGACCTAGAAAACTTCCATTTTTCACACTTTGTCCACGTCAAACCGGGTTTTCCTTCTCATAAAATGAAATTTCAGTCTGGGGCTGAAATCCGGATCTGAAAAATCTATGACAGTTTTCGACATCAGCGACATAAAAACTTTTATGTATTTGGACTTGTCAAAGTCAAGCCAATGTCATCAATTTGAAGCATGAAGTGTTCATTTACGTTATCCACGTCAAATCGGTTTTTCCTTCTTTTAAAATGAAATTTCAATTTGGGGTCTGAAATTCGGATCTGATTAAAAATCTGTGACAATTTTCGAAATCAACGACATAAAAACCTTTATTTATGTCGAAATCAAGCCACTGTCGCTGATTTGAAGCATGAAGTTTTCATTTTAGGGTCTAAATCTGAAACGGATCAAAGATCTTCACCTCATAGAATGTTCGGATTCAGCGAAGTAAAAACAAACAATTTCGATTGATGATTTGGTATCTTCCTTTTTCTTAGAAATTTGGTGTACCTTCAGTCCCTGTTTGGGACAGAACGGATTTTGTGATCCTCCAAAGAACAGGATTTCAGCGTATTAAGAAGACCGTAGTCAGCCATCTGCGGTAGGGGTGCTCACTATTTACCAGGGGGAACTTGAGGATACACATAGTATATAATGTGAAAATTTCTACGAGGCAGTGGTGTAGCCAAAGGATGGGGAGTGAAGGGGTCAAATGCCCCAAAGCACCTGAAATTGAATGTAAAATATGCAAACATGAGCAATTCTTCGCCTTTAAAATACGTTTTTTCGAAACATATTTTCGCTCGAGCAGTAATTTTACCTTCATTTTTATCAAATAGTCCTCTAATATCGGTGATTTTTAATATTACCTCAATTTTCGACTTTTTCTCCCTTGAAGATCTTACTTTGCCCCCCCCCCCCCCCGCCAGCGGGAAAATCTGTCACAAAGTTCATAATCAAATCTGGTGATTCAACTTATCGACAACCCATTGAAAAAAATTTGAATATATCGCGCGGAAAAAGATTAACACGTTTTTTACAACAATCAAATTTCCGAACTTTTGAAGCAAAAAATTTTATTTCTATGGACTTATCAAGAGTTCTCATAGAGCCATTCAGGCATTTAGCCGTCGATATTTAATGTGAACTGGATCGCGAGCCTACCACTGTGTTTGTGAATACGACAAACACACGATTCTTTGGTCTATCCCTTTCAAAGCAAAATCAGTATTGCCAAGTTTACAAACATTAAAATGTAGTGGAAAGAAACGTTTTGAACGAAACTAGTCAGAAAAATATAAGGAATTATTCACAAAATTTTGCCAGAGGGGCTCTGGCAAGGGCTAGAGGGTGGTTTATGATTATTCTGAAATTTCAGTTGCATCACTCTCGGTTCTGACTCCCAGCAAAATCGTCTGTTTTCCTGAAAGGCCCTATGAGGATCATACGACTCTGCTTTGCACAGCAAAATTGTCTGATCTTTGGAGAGAAGAAACAGAAAAGGAGCCCAAGAAAAATTGCTTGACCTGTTTTTATGTGTTTTTTGGGAGGGAGGCGGAACGTTCCGACCTAATTTCTTTTCTTCCTTTCTTTTCTTCCTCTCTACTTTCTTTCCCAAAATGGATGGATTCTTCGACCTTTTACTTCAAGTCCACGTTTTAACGACTCCTGAGGGAATTGGTCCAATAACTCTTAGGAGTTTCGGAATGAGTCATGATGAGTTCTAATGAAATCTGACTAATTCATGACAGTGTTTTCATTAGTTTTATGCAATCTTGAAGGGTCTACGTGAATTTTATCCTCGTTTAAATGAACTTTCACCATAATTTTCACATAAGGCAGATGCCATTCAAGGTCGATTAAGTCCAAAGGGTTTTTAACACAGCCCGAATGATGAGTTGGGAAAAAGTTATTAGAATATGAATACAATTTAACAACGTCCGAATGAGTTAAGAAAAGTCAGAATGAATCCTCAGGTGTCCTAAGAGAATTTGAACAAGTCTGAACAAGTCACAGCAGAATCCGAATGTGTCTATGATAGTTCAACGAGTCTTACCTCTATCTTCACGAGTCTGAAGGAGTCTTGAAGGAATATGAACACTGTATCAACGAGTTTGAGAGTCTAAATGAATGATGACAAATCTTGACAGGGACTTTGTGAGTCTTAACAGGTCAGGTCGAGCTTCAAGACTGAATTGAATAAGTCTTAATAGCAATGTTGTAAACTCAAAAGTCTCAAAAGAGATTATAAACTCGTATAAAAGTTGCTATAGTTATTTTAAACTTCCAAAAAACACGACAAAACAGTCAAATTTGCTTTAAAAACAGCAGATTTTGTTGAAAGTTGTTGAGAAGGTACCAATTTAAAAAATTGTTCATTAACACCTTGGGGGGGGGGAAGTACCAATTCAAAACTTTGTCAAGTTTTGCATTAAAGTTGCTAAATTGACAAAATTAATACACTTCGAGTGGGTCATAAAAGAATTTAAGTTTAGGTTTTGGCTTTTGAATCTTAAATATTTACCCCCCACCCATCCACAGAAGCAGGAAAAGATGTTTTTGGTTTTTGTAAACGAGAAATTACAGCGAACAGAGTTTTTCTTCCAATTGGTTTTATGCACCATGCAACAAGTTCAGCCGCCTCGGAGATTTTGTTCATCAGCCCTACAAGTTCGACCTAGCTACAGTAGCGTAGCCAGGACTTTTGCAAGGGGGGCAACAAAAAAAAAGAGTTAATATGCCCTTTTTTATCGAGTTACCCTAAATTTACTGTATCGAAAAAAAAAGGTAGTTAGGATGCTTACGGAGGAGGGGCATGGCTTCCTTACGCCCCTTGGCTGACTAGCCATGCACTTGGGGCTTCTTAATCTTAAAATATGAGAAACCCCAATGAAACACATCAACTTACGCCAAAATCCTGCCACCCGTCAGCAACTCAACACCTGTATGTTCTACTGTCTTGAATCCTCGATGGAATCCAAGTTTGATTCAGCACGGTAGGCAAGGACACACTAAAGTCGCTTGTTAGAACGAGGGAGGTTTAATATCAACTGAGGATTTGATGTTGTCGACTGACAAAGGTTTCTGAAATGAACGAAATAAACTGAAATTCTGTAATTTCGCTAGCTGCAAACCTGATTCTACAATCCGAGGAGTGACTCTGCTAAATTTGCCTACTGGAAAAAATGTTTGCGAGGAGGCTGCCTCCCCTTCGGTGCGTCCCTGCAGTTTATCTGTTAATATGAACTTTCTTATCCTTTTGTAGGTATAAATCTCATTTAAAATTTCTCCCCTTTTGCGCTGGCAGTGCGAATCACAACGTCGATCTATCTTCTCGAATTAAGTCGCTACTCGGACGTATATTTATCGACGTGTTCGACTTCTTGTCTATCCTATTCGTTCTTAACAAGCTTCGAGATCAATCCGTTGATGGTTTAGATGGTTGGCCAAGCCCTCCCTCGCTACCGTGTACGCGAACCATTCGATGAATTCCGCTCGCAGTACCAGAAGTTAAGCAGCAAACAGCATCAGATAAATAGATGACTAGATTCACGTTCGTAATGACAAGGTAAATAACCTTCCCAATAAATTCCGCCTCCTACATGTAGTGGCAATAAAAAGTACTCGCGGAATCACTGGCATAGTCTAGAAAATTCTGACGTTACGTTTGCCGCGAAAGGCTATAAAAATTAATAAGAACTAATTAAAGAATTAATACGGACAACGAGTGAGATCGTTACGTGAACAACATACTTCGTAGGAAAAAGAATTCGCCAATAATCGCAGTCTCATTCGACAGAGAATTATGAGTTGAATTTCAATACTGTAGAAACACACGGTGTTTTATTTTTTTTATTTTGGATCCCGATCGTGATCCGGGCATGTATTTTACATTCGTTGAACACGATAATCAATTGAGAAAATTCCGAGTGAAAACTAGTTTCAGAATGTTGAAGAATTATTATATTCCAAACTGCAGTTCCGTCTGCGTGAACAGGATGTGCAAAATCCCTCAAAACTCGTTTCAGACGCCCTTACACTTCTTAACTCTCGTCAAATTCAGCCGCGAATAGGTGCGGGTTGAAGGGTCGACGAATCTACTCGGATTGAGCCAGAAATAGACCATAAAGGTCCTGCCCATGGAATATTTTTTTACCGCCGGATACCTGGATTGTACTCTAATCGAGATCAAAATCAACCTGTATATACACTCCTGATCAAATTCTCTTAAAATAAGTCACAGAGCTCTGCCACGTCGCTTAAGCTAGTTCTCTGTTTGGTGTGGCTTGCTGCGTGCCTCCATTTCATCTCTTCTTGAACTCCCTCGGTAGCATTTGCTTCACCCATTGCTTGTAACCTACATTTAGTCAGGGAGACTAATCTTAGTTCGTTCATGTCACCTCCTGTCTGTTAGGCAACCTGATCTGGCTAATTTGCTGATCACCGTCTGTCTAAACAATCTGGCAGTCAGGGACGTACCGAAGAGGTTTTCTTGTTGTGGGGGGGGGGGACAAAAATTGTGAAAGTTCCAACTGACTCACCTCAAAAATCCCAAATATCAAAGTAAAAACAAAAAACCTTTGACTTATTGGATTTTTTAATTTTTCAACTCAATTCCTAATATCAAAGCAAAAAAAAAAAAAACTTTTGACTTGTTGGATTTTCCCAACTCCGCCTGATCGAAATGGTAAATTTTCCCAACTGCGAAGTAAAAAATTCGGGGGGAGGGAGGGGGGGGTAAAGTTGACCCCTGTTCATCGGCATGTCCCTGATGGTAGTCTAGTATCTTGGAGTTTTCTCCTGTACTGTGGTAGAGACCAGTGATACTTGAATTGTGGCAATCAAAAACCGTACGATACTTTTCAAAAGTAACTCAGTTTTGCCCATTAACCTACAATGGTACACTTAGTGAAAATCACTAAAATTCCTGTACGCGGTTCTCGTAGCGCGGTATGAATTAAGGTACGTCAACGACTGATGGGGCGCTCAATACTACCTACGATGAGGTCTTCGATAACTATCAGCATTATAGGGATGGGCGTACTACAGGGGTCCCAAAAATTTTTCTAATGCGAGGGTTGCATTTTTTTTTTAACGTATGTAACTGATCAAATTAATAAATTTCAAATTTCAAATGGTAATTTTTGAATTTTTTTTGTCGGCAACACTGATTTTTGATGATTGTAAATTTTCATTTTTAATCGGTAGTGTTGAAAACCTATTAGTGAATTTCACTAAGTGCACCGTTTACGTTATGGAATATGTGTACGACTGCAGGGTTAATTGAAGTGTAAGAGGTTGGAAACTCAAGTATGGATCAAAAAAATCTAACGCGATATTCGGAATCAACCGAACCACCTCCTTAAAGAAAAAACCTATTTCGATACTTCGTTCACTTTCGCAAGCTGCAGTCAGTTTCGCTTCTTTACAGGTAAGGGAGAATCGGGCAAGAGGAACCACATTAGCTTTAGAGGTAATAATTTTCTTTTTGGAGACTAAATGAGAAATCTAATGGCCGTAATGGATAGTTTGAAATCTTAGCTTTCCAACAATGAAATTTTAAAATGTCCTAAGACCTTAAAATTCAAGTTTTTGAAGACGCCTTTCTTACATCAGAAAATGCCTGGGCAAAAAAAACCACCGCTGAAATTATTTTAATTCATGGATAACCAGTTACAAAGATCGGAAATAAAGCAATTGAAAAAGTACAAAATCGATTTCTCAAGTATCTGTATTACAGACTTTTCTCTTATTACCCTTTAGATTTGAGACATCAAGAATTGCGGCAGGGCTTTGAAGTCGATAGCCTACAAGTTCGGAGGCAGCTTTCTTCTTTGCTATTATTGTATGACATCATCAATGGCGTCATGTTAACCGAGATTCGTTTCCGTATCCCCTCTTTTCAGGGACGCTCCAGAGATCTTTTCGATGTTTCCAGTGCGAGAACAAATGGGTACAGGGAGTCCACTTTGGTTAGAGCAATGCGTCTGTACAACAAAATACTTCGCTCTAGTCCGGAAATCGATATATTCTTCCTAAAGCGAAAAAATTTTCAAACTCAGGCACTGAGAGTCCTTCAGTCAATTAATTTCGAACCCTACTAGGTCATCATGCTTTCTGAGTACCCAGTTGGTCTTCATGCCTCCTGATGTTTCGAAAATAAACTGAGGCTGTGGTAGGGATGAGAGACGGGAGCGTGACGTTGTAGGGAAGTAAGGGGTCAAACGATTTTTTATTATTATTATTATTTTTGAACCAATTTTTTTTGTAACTCACCCCCCATCGAAATTGGCCTAACCGCTGTGATGGGGGAGGAAACTATTAAATAAATAAATAAATAAATAACAGTTTTGATTTTGAATCGTTCGAAATCGTTTAATATCAATTTATTAATTTTAAGAACTTCCGGGCTTCCCCAACGTAGCATAAGGTATATTGAACTTTCTGCCGCCTTTCGAAGGAGCTTCCTTAATGCATCTAAGTTCTGCCGTTATATCTTCCTCTGATCATCATACACCTCTACTCGTTTTTCTTTTACAGAGTAGAACGTCAATTATCCGGAAGTTAATCATCCGGAACATCAATTAGCCGGAATGGCCAAAAAAGAAAATGATACTCGGGCCCGGATTTTTAGGGAAAACCACTTTTTTTCCTTCTCTTTCTAGTCTTAGCCTATTCAGTCGATTAAGGTTTTCTGGACAAATCAGGAAATTCTGAAACTAATGAGCGAATTTTTTTTGGACTATTTTCCTTCAAAATGTGTTTTCCTCTATACAAATAAGCACATGTTTCGGTTATCCGGAAAACCCGTTATCTGGAAAGCCTCTGGTCCCAATTAGTCCGGATAATCGACGTTCTATTGTATCTGCTATAGCGGCAAGTTGTGAAATTCAGACATTTTATGCAGTGACTAGGCATATAATAAAATGCCCAATCATTTTAGGCAAATTATAGAAACATTCACTATTGGCCTAGGAAATATTTAAAATGACTAGGTATTATGTAAAATAACGAACTGATGTCTAGCAAACTGTATAATTACAAAATTTCAATAAAATGGACAATTTAAAATAAAGTCAAAACACAAAACAAATTGAGAGGTTCACGAGTCAGAAAAGTAGGTGTGAGTATTAAAAAAAGAAGTCGAATTCTTATTGCTTAGTTTGGGGAATATGGCCAAAATGTTTCCAAAACCGAATTTAGCGACCTTTGGAACCAATTATTGGGTACCCATATCAAACTTTACGAAATACTAGACCCACCCCTCTCATTGTATGGGCCTCAATTCAAATATGGGGTAAATAGATGAAAGGAGAGAGGTGAATAAGCCCCATAAACAATATAACTCTGTGAAATAGTAAAGTAGCTGAAGAAGATGATTATTATTATCTTCATAAATATTAAGGTCTGTGCATCTATGTTGAAAAGTAATAATTCTTAACGGGGACCTTGAATTTCATTTTGAGCAGTTCTAATCTAGATACAAGAAAATTGCTAATGACCTTCTTTATGGGACATCTGGTGTACAATCTATTGCAAATAAGAAAACAATAACTTGAGAGGGCAAGTTTCACGGGAAATAGAAAAAATGTGAACATTTTCTGATATAATTTGTACTAAAATTGATTTTATGAACACCCTGTTGAACCGATTCGGACCATTTTCCCCTGTGGTTACAACAACTGCCCTCTACTATTACCTACTGGTACCTTTTTTCTGTCTATCTCCGTGAGAAGAAAAAAAAAAGATTCAAAGATAGAAAACTTTTCAAAATTTGACCATTGCTCAGCCCCTTCAAAAGTAAGAATTTGCAAACATGTCTACATATTGTCGGGATAAGTTGCCTATTTACCAGGTGAAAGGGGGTCATTGCAAAGGAAACACCCTGTATTGCCGAAGTGGGTTTAGTCACTTTATAAAATGACTCGCCTTTTGTAATTTCTTCAAATTGACGGTTTTCATACTGCGTATTTGACAATTAACATAATGCCTCGGCATTTCATGGAATGATGGTTTTCACAATTTGCTGCTTACATATCGATGAACCATTTGGAAAATGAAAATTCATTACAAATGTGTGAAAATTTCATTACACCGTTGGTTCTTTTGACCCGGTCTCTATTACCTGAAAACACACTTCCTACTATTTTCTACGGAAATTGAATTTCAAAAGCGTGTTCAACTTAATTCTTTAATTGCATCTACAACTACATGAAATTTCCTTTAATTTGATATTAAAGTTACCTTTCTTGCTTTCACCACACATCGAAAACATTTAAAAATTATCCGAGGATAAAAACAATTTTTCACAAATCACGTTATCACGATACTAACTTCTGTTTACCGGTTTGATACAAATCTGACAACCACCTTCTCCTTCCCCACTGATATTACAGCAGTCTCACTTCCTACTGATAAGACATAAAGACAAACATAAAATTTGTCTATATATTGCTGATAAGACATAAAGGAAACAGTCCAGTCAGTAGTTTTATTATTATTATTAGTTACTAACGTCGCGCGGGGAATTCCGTGTTTCCGCTTTTTGTCCTAACGGGATTTGTTTTGAGGCTGGTGGCACTTCAAGACTGCAGTCGTATCTGCGTGCCGACCCGTTGAGGAATTTTGTCACTGTTGTCACCCAGGGGAATATCGCACG
The DNA here is from genome assembly GCA_031841125.1 of Acanthococcus lagerstroemiae. Taxonomy (NCBI): domain Eukaryota; kingdom Metazoa; phylum Arthropoda; class Insecta; order Hemiptera; family Eriococcidae; genus Acanthococcus; species Acanthococcus lagerstroemiae. The sequence continues at coordinate 61,728,751 of CM063110.1, read as the reverse complement.
GTTTTCACACTGTTGTCACCTCCCGCGCATCTTTTTCAGAAGCTTTCTGGAGGAAAACAGTTGTCACTCGACACGCGGTTATCAGCCTATCAGAACCGGGTTTTCTACTGCCCTTTCGTCACTCGGTGGTCGCTTTATTAGTACTCATTCTTCTGATGGATTTTGTCACTCTGTTGGTACTAAATTTCCTGGTGGATTTTGTCACTCAGTTGTCGCTCTATTGGTACTTAATTTCCTGATGGATTTTGTCACTGTGTTGTCTCAAGATTTTCTATCAGAGGTAATATTGCGTTCATTGAACTTGAAATAACGTGCAAGGACTATTGCGTGACGTAATATTCGGACCGGTAAACAACAACAACAACAACAACAACAACGATGCAATGCTATTTTTATGCGAAAAAGAACATCACTCGGATTTTGATAAAAATGAGCTCATCTGAAAGAAAGTTTTATTTGCTACAAGGCATGTTCTTTTCAATTTTCTGTTAACCACATTCATTCTCGAGATATTTTGAAAAAACATTAAAACTGCCACAAACTGCTGCGCTGAACTCCCCCTTTTCCTTATTAATTTTTCTTTAATCGATGCTTGCGAATCTTTGAGTATAAACCTCTTGGAGGGATAGAAACCATGCTTCCTATGCCACACCTGTAGAGCGCGCATTTCTGTCATGCAGATGCCCCCGGTGCTAATGAAAGCTTATGGCAATCAGTTTGTTTACAACGGGGCATTCGCATGACAGTAACGCGCGTGAATGCGCGCGTCACATGGTATAGCGCGCTCTACAGTTCCACGCTAGTATAATGTAAATAATCTGATTTCTATCTCTCCAGGAGATTTATACTCAAAGTAACGAATCCACAATTTGCCCGGTCCGAGTTAAAATTTTCCTGCGAACTTCTTTTCTATCGGGCTTTTGCTTCGCGTTAAATTTTTTTTTTTTCCGTGTGCTATTTAATAATATTCTCCTTTTTTTTTATCAATGTTACTCCAGTTTTATTCGGAAGGAGCATTTCGATGTTGCAGCTTAGGGGATGGAATATAACTTGTAACTCGAAGCTTTAGTCATTTAGTCGATTGCTGTGGCGTAGTCAGAGGGGCTAGCGACCTTGTCAAGTAGTGGTTTCTCTAATTTTAGCATCCTCTGCATCACCCCCTGGTCAAGACCAGACTCTTCTCGAACACTGGGCTGGCTAGGCTATTGTGGTTGGTCCTATCGCCGTATCGCCATCCACTTGTGATACTACTGTAAGAATTGTATTGAATCGTAAACTGCTGTATACTGATTTGTTGACAACAAGACTCTCAAGGTTTAAAACCATTCTGTCGTACAATTATTAACGTCAACACTCTCCGCACGTCATCATCATTCTTGAAAGTTGAAACTTGCTCGGTGAAAGACTCATTTCTATACTGATGCAATTCACCGATCCATAGACATCACTTTCGGAGTGGAGGGTATTGTGCGTATGTAGAGGGGGCAATTTTCTGCATTGCTTTTTCTTTCGGGTTCAAGTCTAAGCAAATTGCACGCACCGATCCGAGCTTGAGCATCCGCGTACAACTAGTCCCTGTGGATTGCTTCCCAAGGTTATATTACATTGTTGCTTGATGCCAGCAAACTCAGGCATGGTATGGAAGAACCTTTTATGTGCAGATCTTCACAAACTAATTTAGATTTCAGTTTTATTGCGGCTCGTAAATGAATGCAGAACGGTTTCATTCGATCGAAACCGTACGATACCCGCACACAAGTATACTAAATTTGGTTGTAAAAAAATCTAGAAAATAACAGATTTCAAGTATAAAAGGAGATCGCCGGGCTGAATTTTATATACAGCTATTAAAGTGATGAACAAAGTAACGTTGACAATGAAATTCAAGCCCCATACCTACCCCGCTTCGCGAACGTCCCTTTGTGTTGATTTTGGGTTGATGGCGCTTTCGTTGCCTCCGCGTCCGCGGCCTTAGTGGTTACCTATATGCTTCGCGAGTCATTTCACGTCTATTATTGTAACAACAGAGATCAATGAAGTTTAGCAGAACGTGGTCAAACACTTCAGAACAAATAAACGACCCAGCAGTTGGTCAATATACGCCCACTACAAATGACTTTAAAATAAACTTTCTATAGAGTTAACAAACCATTTATTTTGTACGCCAGGAGTTCTTTAAACGCGGCCGAATAATCGGAGCACTTGGCTCGGGCCGCGGGCGGTCCGCTCCGATCACTTAAAACGGAATTTTCTAAGAGTAGAGAGTTCGAAAAACTTTTCTTGAATTACGTTCGTATTGAAGGACAGCTGACCCATCTTCGAGCTCCAGAGTCGTTTTTAGAAAATACACGTGCTACGATAAAGGAAGTATTTCAGCGCCGGCTGCAGCCCGGGGTTTCTTCCAAGTGACCTCGTGAAAGTACCGCTCAACGCATGATGAATGAGACAATGCGAATCCACCAGCATCGAGGATCCCGAACAGCAGTACGCCTACTTTTATGAGCGAATAATTGTGGCTCGCGTCGGGAAGCTGCGAGGAATATACAGGTACAAATGATTTCCTAGAAAAATGGAAAAGGAGTGCGTTCGTTCCTGGATGCCTCGAAGGTGGAAGCCGGACTAAACAATAGGCGTAATCGACGGTCCACAGAAGTTCGCCTTCGACCTGCTCCGAAAGCCTTTGTCTCCGCAACGAAGATCCAACACCGATTAGGCGTCGACAAGAGTGAAACTACCGCAAAGATTTCGACGTATTTTCTGAGACGATTGCACAAAAGGTGAAGCCGCAGATCGATGACAAGGTGCAATTCATGCTGAGGGTAGCAACTGCGCTTATTATATCCGCGGGTTTGACTATACTAAGCTGGGCATCAGTGATGGAGTTAAGGAAGGTGCGTGGTTGGAGCGACCGTTCTCTCTGAAGTTTTGATGCCATGGATGAATATAATTCGGAAAAAATGTAAATACCTAAATTAGGTCTAACAAAGTAACCCTGATGATCAGAGTCTGAATGAGTACTTGCGGAGTTTCCAAGTTTGAATAAGTTTTGACAGTTTTGTAACACAGTCAAAATGTTCCTTATCGCAATCTTAATCCGACTCAAAATGTTAATGAGTCTGATCGAAATTAAAAACGTCTGGATGAATCCTAACAATACTTGCAAAAGAACTCATTGAATTGGGATAAGTACGCACAAATCATAACGAAAGTCCAAATGCGGTTTGTGAAAGTCTTCACGCAGTCTGAATACGTTCACGAATCTGACGAATCTGAGAAAGTATACTAAGTAGCGGGGGGGGGGGGGGGCTCAGTCACAGATCTGCCCTCATTTCCGTCTCAACTCTTTTTTTTCTTCTTGTTTTTTTGACGTGCGATATGTCTATTGGCTGGCCCTCCTATCCTATTTCCAACCGACACAGAACATTATTCCAGTTCAGTTCAGATGTGAGTATTGCGTGAAGCCAATCAGTATGATTTAGCTTTTCATGGTCACAAAATTCAGTTCGATGATGAAAAAGCTTGACATCTTACAGCCATAGGTATACTCGAGCGAAAACTGTAATGCTCCCCCGACACGCTCAACGCTCCACCTGGCATTCTTCCAGCCATGTGCTCATTGATCTTGATCTTAGCTGCGCGGCTGCAGTCTCTGCAGCCGTGTTGTTGATAGAAATTTCCATTAGTGTATGATACACTCCTGCTACTGTGTCGTTATATTACTGACCTGAGTATACTTGAGCGAAAACCGTGTTTGTACCAAACGTTACACCCCCCGCCGACATTCTTCCAGCCATTTGCTCATTGATCTTGATCTTTGCTGCGCGGCTGCAGAGCTGCAGTGTACAGCCGATTAATTGCTGTGAGACATATCCATGAACCAAAATGTATCTGCATGCGGTGTAGATACTCGTCATCAGTTCACTGATGATCTTGGCTCCTTCCCTCTTGGGCACGTGAAGTGAGCGTGTCCTGATGACATATGTGAGCGCGTGAGGAACATATTGTAATGATATGGGCTGGTAAGAAGTGTAGAGACATGAGTGAGTTGGTTAGGGCGTGAGGACGTGTGTAAGAGGAAATGAGCGTGTGAGATCTGAGATGCAGGCGTGTGGAGAGGACTTAGGCGCATCAACCCGTTTAGGTGGGCGTGCGCGTTGAAAGATGTCAGCAACGTCTGAGGTAATGTGCGTGGGAGGTTGTTTTGACAAATGGGAGGGATGCTCATACAAAGTTTACAAAGCCGTAGCTGCGTACTCCTCTTTGTTGCGGTAACTCATTACATCACTGCATCACGTTTGGGACGATCGACACGAAGAATGCCGAGTGACGCCGAGAATAGTCCATATGGTGACGTCACAACGGGAGATGTTACACGGCTACCGTAGCTTTTTCGCAGCGAATGCAGGCTGCAGCGTCCATGTTTTTATGTTTACATTTTCTTAACATGTAAAATCCCATAAGGAGAAATTCAGATTCCACTTTTGAGATCATGAAAACAAATTCGCCCATTTCTGAAAGTGTAAAGTCCTATAGATGTGATCCTGAAACATGTAGCTTTAATTTAAGCTAGTGCGCAATAAGATGTGTTCTCCAAATTTTAAATATGTAGAATGACTTTAAAGGTAACCTCTCAACCTTCAGGATATAGAAAAACTTATCAGTAGGGTGTGTTGTGATGCACCAGACTGCAGTCACCGCAAAACAAGTTCAACATCGTTGTATTTGTTATTACGTTCGTGTAAGAAACTGTATAATGGCTTAAATTGAAGCTGTATGTTTCTGCATTAAGAGTAGAGTACTGAAAATGTTAAGAAATTCCTAATTACATACTTCTGGCCAATTTTGTGAGGGCACTTTTCCTCTTACGGGATTTTACATGTAAAAAAAAAAGTAAACAAACAAATCTGGACGCTGCAGTCTGCGTCGCTGTCAAAGTGATTTTGGTCGCTGCGCAGACACTGGTAGCTGTGACGTCGACCGTGAAAAGGTCTATAGATGACTAGAGAAGGCATTGGAATGTATCTATGTATGCGGGTCAACGCGAGGACGACGTAATTATGTGACAATGTCCTTCCCGACACGACGTCGGACTCTTTCACTTTTGAACATAAGTTTGCACTCTAGCAGTATGCATATTATGCGGATGTAGATCCCTTAGTTCTTATAATGTCCTCACCATGGGAATCCACCCTAATATTCTGTGCTAGCATATATCTACTAGTAGGTTTCATTTAAAACTCACTGTCAATTCAAACAGCTAAGTGCAGACTGCAGTCGCGCAGCTCTTATCATCTATCACTCTATCAACAACATGAATGCACTCTACTATCGATTCAATGAAACAATACTGAAGATGGTTGAAAGAAAGAAAGAAACCTAGTAACACCCGAGTACTGACATCCGCCATTTTTAAGAGTCGCTCAGTGTCCGATGATTTACAATTTGATACGCGAAACGTTCCGCGTGGTAAATTAGACGGCAAGAAAGTACACATTTTAGCTATCGACAAGGAATAAAGAAGACAACAAATCCATGGACAAATTAATAAATCAGAAATGCCAGTTATTGGTCAGGTTTTTCAAGGGTCCTCACCCCACTGTAAATGTATTAAGGGAAATAGTTTTCTGGACAATCAGTAAGTCCATCCTTCAACTAGAACATATATGAAGATGAAATTGTTACAGCCCTTAGGGGTTGTACACGAAGCTGTCTAAAGGGTGATCCCATGACCAATGTTTGGCGCGCGTTCCTATAATTGGTCAGATGCGATTTCTCAATTTGAATTTTAGTAAATTGGTTGAAAAATGTCAATTATTGGTCAACCAATAATTGGTATCTAAAAGGAATACTCTTCTGTTGCCTTGAAAATTAGGTACATGAAAATCAGTGCCTATTGTCGATCACGCCAATTGTTGGTCTTTTTTTTTTCCTCTCGAAAAAGACAAATATTCATTATGAAAACCGTTCCACAACTCTGAAATGATCCTTAGAGCTCATCGGAATCACGGAATGTATAATAATTATTAGAATACGAGCGGATTTAAGGTAGAAGATTTTCAGTTCATTCCCTGGACCCGCGGTTAGAAACTTGAAAGTTGACAAATAAAATATTATGTGCAATATGTTCCTAAACATCAACTTTCAACATCCATGCAAAGTAAATTGCAAAAGATTAACGAAAGTAGTGATACTATTTAGATTTTCCGGTTTCAGTAGTTTTCAAACGCGTGTACATTGTACCGATCATGCCACGAACTGACGACTTTTTTCCACAGATCATAACTTCAACGCAAATTATCAAATCACTCTGACAACATCACAGATGAAAGCCGCAGACTTCTACTACAAGGCTGATAAAAAATGGCACCCTGACGCTCTCTGCCGGTTTTGTAATAACACTTTGAAATTGGAGGGAAAATGACCAGTGATTGACACGTGACCAATAACTGGCATTTTATCTTATTGATCATACCCAGTGCTGCCTATCAAGCCTGTTGAAAAATCCCAGGATTCTTCGTAAAAAATCAAAAATTTTCACCTTTTCTATGTTTCTCAACAATTAAATGTTTACTGACTCATCACATTTGTTATTTTACCCGCTCCACCCCCAGTTCTGCCGAGAATGCTAAAAATTTTCCTTTTTCTCTTCACTTTTGTTCTTGAATACTGTGAAGAAGAGAGAAGAGAATTCCATTACGTATGCCTTTTTCTGAGAACATTTCTGCCACTAAGCACAGATGTATTTTACATTTCTATTGCTGTGTAAAATCCGAGTGCTTATTACTCCCAAAAGGCGATACATTTTCTATTTCCCCAATTTTGAATGTGAAAAATTTAAAGAAGCAATGCATATTTACTCAGTTTTATGTAAATTTTTGAGAACTCTAAAAATTTTCTTGGAAGTCTTGAAATTTTGTCTCAACATCTTAAGATCTTGAGAAAAACCTCAAAATCTTGAGATCTCAACATTTACCTTGAGGTTGGCAGCAGTGATCCTACCCTGATGAAAAAACAAAAGAAATCCATGGAAATTTCTATTAACAACACGCAGTAGCGTATCCAGGATAAAATTGAGAGGCGGGGTCTAAACTAAAAAAAAAAAAATGAATATGGGCGATAGGGCAGAGTGGTAGAAGGGTGAAAGGAGCTTATTCGTACATTTAAAAAAATTTAAGTTGCCAAGGGAAGGGGGTCCAGACGCCACTCTGATGTATAGTATGGAAAAATTTGCAAAATTCGAAAAAATCAAAAATGTTGAAGTAAAGACTGTTTTCTACTTAATTTTTCACGCTGAATTCGAATTCGGTGTTGAAATTTGGCGGCAACGCTCCGTTCCCGAGATACACTCGAAAATGTGGTCAATTCATGTCAAAAAATGACTCTAGCTTAATTCTGACAACGGATTCGAATTCGTCTCGAGAAATTGAGTTATTAGCACCAGCGCCGACGCCAAAGCTCTCCCAAAATTTTTTCGACCCAAAAAAGACAAACATGATGTATAAATTTGCAAAATTCGAAAAAATCAAAAATTTCTAAGTAAAGACTGTTTTATATTCAATTTTTTACGCTGAGTTCGAATTCGGCGTTGAAATTTGGCGGCTGCGCTCCGTGTTCCCGAGATACACTCGAAAATTTGGTCAAAATGGGTCAAAAAATGACTCTAGCCCAATTTTGACAACGGATTCGAATTCATCTCGAAAAGTTGAGTAATTAGCGCCAGCGTCGACGCCGAAGCTCTCCGAAAATTTTTTGCCTCAAAATAAACATGATGTACTATAGCAATGGCGTATCCAGTATGAAATTGAGGGGGGGGGGGTCCCAACTGGGGAAAAATGATTATGGGCGATAGAGCAGAGTGGTAGAAAGGGGAAAGGAGCTTATTCGTACATTAATAAAAATTTAAGTTGCCAAGGACCCCCCCGGACGCCCCCCCCTTAAATACGCCACTGACAACACGAATGCACTCTGCAATCAATTCAATGAAACAAATGGTTGGAAGAAATGGAAGAAACAATAACGAAAATAAAATTGATTGTAAGAGACTCGTTTCCGACCTTAAAAAGTGATGATGTGATGGGACGTGTGACGATGCACGCATGCCAAAGTGACCCCTGCCGGAAACTACCCTTCCGAGTATCGCATCAGTGGCTGGAGGGACGCTTTGAGGCAGGCCCGAGTCCCCATTTCGATCCGCTTCCGGTGCGCACCTCCTGTCAGAGCCACCATGGCGTTCTCTGCTGACCGAGGTTCGCACTCCCCGAGCACTAGCCTGGAAATTTGAGATCCCCCACAGGCGGACACGCTTCCTCTTCACTCACCCCTCACCTCCTCGTCTTGGTACGTGCGGCGACGCTGGCAGGTGATGATGGCGGGGGAGCCCTGCCGGGGGGTCCGCAGCAGCTCTTCTCGGACAGTACAGAGTTGTCCTGTTCAATGGTGTGGGCCGAGCTTGGTCCGTCAGCCCTCTGCCTCGACCACTCTGTCTGCATCTTCCTCTTCATGATGGTCGAGACAAAGGCCGACACCCGGTACCATCCGCTAAAAGTGATTGCAAGTGGCTTGTTGCCAATCATAAAAAAAGAACTTATTCAGGCGAAGAGAAACGTTTGAACCTATTTTGTTCTCATCCATTGCTACAGTCCTGGTCATCAGAGTACTTTTTGTGCTCACCAGACTTTTGAGTATGCATTAAATACATTATGTAGATTCACCTCACAGTTATCACAGAGGCATTGAGAAGGAGCAGGAATGGGGAACGTATAAGGCAGTGACACATGACGTCACCAGAACGCTCGTTATCAATATTGGGGGAAAGAACCAGAATGAAATACATGTAGTCTAATGGGAAGTAAACGAATTTTTAAATTTCTCGAAAGTAATTGGAATTACATGAAAAATGATAAGATGAAAATTGTAGGAAACGGTATTTACATTTTTATAGAGCAACTTCCATATAATTTCAAGCATTCTCTCGCGAATTATTACAATTTGAAAATTGAGTATCCTAGTAAATAGATCAGAATTTTGAATTATATACTTCAGATTTACGTTATTTCTAATTGAAATTAGTAATAATAGTCAACTTTTCACCACCGATTGCAACAATCTCGGTTTAACTTGAAAAATACGTAAAATTATATTCAGTAATTCTTATCAATTTTATCAAATTTGGGGGCAAAATATGTAAACAAAGCGAAAGTGCCATTCCCCTATGGGGCACATTTTACCTCTCCCCATCACAAAAACATGTCGGTGCAAAAGCTATCATTTTGTGTAATCCCCCCACACTCACAAAAAAAAAATTAGAAAAATCGAAGAGACGAAAATTTTTTTGTTTGGTTGTGGACGCCAATTTTGAATTTTCCTACCGCTGTTATAGTTATGATAGAAATCGACTTGTTCGAATGGACAAATTTTGGATGTATGGCTTTTTCGATCATCAACCGAAAAGCTGATAAAATTTTCTCTATTAGTTCGACCCCCAATAACTTTGCCTTCTTTCCGGCTGCATTCATTTTCATCGGCAGCAGCAGCATCCCCCTGTGCATATAATCGCACGAAGCAACTTCTGCATTGACTCGTCAGTGGTCGATGTAAACTTAAAGAACACCTTTATTGTGATTAATGATACAATATTTTTTTTTATTGCCTGCCGTACAAGAGATTGTGCATAATGAACACCTCCTCCGCTCGTAACGTAATTCATAAACATGTATTACCTTTATTTACGCTATAAATCGTTTATGAGTGCTAATTATTTTATGATTGTACGTACGAGTAATGCTTCAGCCTATTAAACGGGCTACAGGATGTAATTAAAAATTTCGCTCGGTACCGTTTCATAACCGGGAATCACTGGAAACGATGAATGAATATTTCCGAGCATGAGCTGCGTTTAATACGATGCAGAGGGTGGAATGGATTTTACACTCGAAATGAATTCTTCCTCAATTTTCAGGATACCAAACTGACCAGGGCCGTGGCGACGGAGTGGGGGCCGTCGACAAATTTCAGTTATCAGTTAACAAAATTTGAAAATTAAAGACTTTCTTTTGGGTTTCAACTGAAATTTTTTGTATCAAGGCACAACCAAGAAGGGGGCTAGGGGGCTATATCCCCTCCAAAATTTTTCGGATTTTTTTCAATATCAATTTTGAAACGAAAATGAAATTGATGCCGATGGTCTGATGGGGTTTTGTACAAATTTACAGCGCATGAAAATACGTAGGTACCAAATCGAGCTTTCACTCCGCCAAAGGTTTTTGTCTAAATTCTAGCCCCCACCAAAAAAAGTTCTGGTTGCGCCCCCTTTTCTGTTCTCTACAACTCCTTCCTATCTTTCCGATAAATGATTCGAGGTTTGGTCTGTCGATGTAACAATTTTCAAATTTTCAAACTTTCACTCTTTCGTTTAATTAAAGCGAAACCGGTTCCGCGGTTCTATTTACATGCAGTGGTGGAGTGGTAGGAGGGTCATACTCGTCTCACTGTGATCTGAAAAATCGGCACTTGACAAATTTCAGTTATCAGTTGGCAAAATTAGAAACGTGAAGACTTTTTTCTTAGCTTCCAACTGAAAGTTTTCATATTTTAGTCGGCATTTCTGATGTTTACAATATTTTTCCTCCTCTTTTCAAAAAATAAAAAATAAATAAATAAATTTTATAATTTAATAAAATATTTATTTTTAGTTGCCCTTTTCAAGAAATACTGGAAAAATGTAAAGTAAAAAGGGGAAGGAATACCTGAAAATAAAATGAAAAGTTGACATTCCATGACCTTAGTAACTTTTTAAATGTATAAAAGTCCATACAAATTTCATCAATGTGGGTTTTAATTCGACCCGATTCCGTATACATTTTTCGCCATCCTTAATACTAATTTTACTGTACTTTTGAATAAATTAGAATCAACTGTGCAGTGCATTTCGCTTTTTCGAAGTGTCTTCCAGCTCTTCATTTTTCTATTTTAAAAAGCTTCAGACAGGAATCCTGAATACTTATTCTGACTCTGATAAAATCACTCGATCTCGTCACAGTTATGCGGGGGCAATGATAGTGAAGAAATTTCCAAGGATAGAAAGCTGTGATGGTAATTTTGCAATTTACCATTTTAATTTATAAGACTTACAGTTCAGGTATTGAGGAAAAACAGAAAAGTGGGGCTCTTATATCCTGAGAAGAGGGAGGAGCAAAACAGCCTCGGTGGCGGCCAGGTCTTGACTACAAATGTGCCATTTGACACCTTCTACTCAAAAAATCCAGGGGGCCCTTGTTCCCCGTGCACCAAAGTCGAGACATGTTCCGCGAATCTTCACAGAGATGGACTTTTTGCATTTTGAACTATTAGATCGCGAAACAAAGACGTGAGAATATAAGAAATCGTTGAATATTTTTTGGTTTTTACTTTATTTTATTTATTTGCTTCTATGGAAGATTTTGTATCGAGATTTTTGGACAAGTGTTAAGCCATTAGGCGACATTTTCATTTCAACATTAGTTGGTAAAATATCAAAGGTCATTGAGCTTTTTTTTGGCACTTATAAAAAATTTTGAACCGAGCTAGCATTTTTAGTTTATTTCCTTCTCATGCTGATAGGACTCGCCCCGCCCCTGCTTTCTCAGAGATGTGTAATGTTTGAAACTGGTTTACGGGTATGGGAAATAATCTATACAACTGTCTTACCTCCGCGTGAATCATAACATGTAAAGTCTACACCCGAAATACAGTTTTTGCAACTAGAGGGACATAGCGAATCAAAGTTATTAAGGGGGGGGGGCAAGAATCAAAATCTTTCCAACTTATATGCAGTAAAAAAAAATCTCTTGAGATGTACATATGCAATATAAATTTGTCAGTTGAGCACCTGGAATGGCCGATTTGCCCATTCTGAAAGATGTCTGAGGAACAAGCCGTCCCCGCCCCTTTCCACATTTACGGCCATACATCTAGCATCCGGGCTATCGCTTAAAATCCTGAACTAAGACACATCAACACACTGTTCCGGACTTTTGAAGTCACTGTTAGACTTTCAAAGACAGTTTCAGCGTTCCAGTCCTTTCACCCCCTGTCCACTGTCGGGACATATATGTTCCACCAAAGTTTTAAAAAGTACTACTTGGATAACTGTATCTCAAAATTGAATGCATTTGATGGTAATCCGCAGTTCTCGACGCGCTGTTTCAAATGCACGCATAATTTCTCCAATTGAGACAATACTGTTTGAGTTACTATCACTTTCTTCCCAGTATAAAATACTACTGAGACATATATGTCCTACCATGAAACACTTTGTCCCAGACCCACCTGTCGTTACAGAGGCGAGTAAAAATTCTGAAATATGGGGGATAATTAAGGAGTCCACTTCCAAAATGACCTAACTGCAAAATTTTAGCTTCGAGAAAAACAAACAAAATACTTTTTATACTACTTGATCAGAAAGGCAATGTTTATGTTAGTGTTTTACAGACGACAAGAAGCGCCTATCATTCATGCATCGAGTGCTAACGAAACCTGCATGTAAGGTAAACTTTCCTGAATGTAAAGCGTTTTTACATGAAAAAATTGCTGGCCAGTAATTTTGTATCGGGAAATCGAACCCGCGTTCATTGAAATATTCGACTGAAATGCAGCGATTGGCTCTAACCATTCGGCCACAGAGCGAATTACAAAATAGCGACTTGAGAACGCATTTAAATATTCACGACGTAGTACAGCTGTTACCGTTTGCTGTTAACCGTCGTTCCTTTTTTACTGGCCACTACCTGTGTATGCTGTTTGTGCACGTGAACAAACTGAAGACAAGACTGTGATACTGTACTTTGTAGTCATTAACTGAGTAAATTAAATTTTTGAATTAATTATGCACACCAAAATCACCTGTCTATAATTTAAATAAATAAATAGATTAAAAAAAAAATAAAAAAAATACAGACCATGTCAGCGAAAAACACTGCCGCTTCTGATCAAATATTGTTAATATCTTCCATAACAAGAGCCAAAAGTGAGTCATCTAAACACTCACTTTTGACTCTTGTTATGTAGTATACTATTTTAAGAAAAACAGTAAAGTAGGTAACGGATTTTCTAAGGTAGGTATCAATAAGTTCAACCTTCAAGAAAAAGTTGTCGTTTCTGTTCTAGCAATATATGCCCCCAGAGCGGCAAGACAGCGTGTTGAAAACAAAAACTCATGAAACAGCCCCGTAGCCATGGGGGGAAAAGCTGGGACTGAGTCCCTTCTACAGGTATCTTGAGCTCCCCTTGGAAAGGATTACTTTTCTGTTCGCTTGTTAAAAAATGTCAGCCCCCCCCCCCTCAATGTTCACAGAGACTTCATGAACTCTAGCTACGGATGAGCTACCATGAAATCATAATTTTGCAGTTAGAGGTGACTTTGGAAGTGGGCTTCTTAATTTATTTACATCACCTGCAGCACATTTAACCTATTTTTTCGAATTTTTAAACGCGAATGAAAAAGTTCATGGTCAATGGGTGAAAGACGTACGAAAGCTCATCCAGATTCAAGATTCTTTTAAATTCTTCCAAGACTCATTCTTCATCCAGACACTTCAGGATTGGTATCGCAGTTAGAGAAAGTGTCCTCTTTGAGACAAATAATCGTCAAGTATTCTTGTACTATCTATCTTAAAACACAGCTCTTTTGGCGTCCAGTCTGGGAGAAGACCCAGCGAGTTTGAACATTATGCATCTGTTTGTGAAACATTGTTCATGACCGGACCTAATGGTCTAATACCCGAAGGCCCCTAAGTTCGCCCAATCGAATGCTGATCATTGTAGTCCTTCATAATTGTCGCACTCTAGCTGGGCGACCGAGAAAGCCGACAAATCATACTTTACGAAAAACAGAACGTGTTTGTGTTGAGTAGTTTCATACACTTTAAGAGCCCGCTGAGGACTGTGAGAATGATGGTAGTGTCAAAACATGTTTAAACGTTCTCTGATTTCCCATATTTAATCCCAATAGTCACGCTCCTATTCTTTTGAAACGAATGTCAGTGCCGGATGTTTTTTATGCTCGAAGAATTAAGGATGGTCAAGATTTCATCTCCTGAAACTAACGGCACCGACTGGTCCAGCATGAATGGATTCTCCCTCTCCGTAGACTGTAACAATTTCTATCCATTTGTGCAGTTTTTTCCTGTATTGTTATTTACCGCCACAATGGTGTGATTTCTGTATTAGTCAGTCTTTAGCTGTAACGTAGGAAGATTTCCTAGTAACCGTAAAACCATTAGAACCACATCCATTTATTACGAGAACTTTTTTTTGTTTGTAAATTTCACATTCTTGAATAGTATATTATGTGTTTTGTGTAAACAGCGAGTATCGTGTCGCTAATGCATCAACGGCAACAACAAAAAGAACCGTTACAACTTTTTTTTTTGTTATTGTGACTTTCTTTACCAGTCCCACGGTTATTTGGGGAATAAATAAGTTATCTTTCTCCAGTTACCGAATTGTTAAGATTTTATTTCAGGATAAAAAAAGACGAGATCTGTGCAATAAACTTTTAAAATAGGTCTTCCGATAGTTTTGAAAAAGGTTACCCATAATTTGTCAAAAGGTTTTTTTATGTCCACGATAAATGAAAAGATAAGGCGTGTATTATACGTTCCACTTCAATAAGTACAATTAATTTTCTGAACAGCAGGGCTGCTTTGTTATTGACATGTTTCATTAGCTAAAAGGAAGCCGAAACTAAGCCACAATGTTGCTGGCTGAAATCTCTCTACTGTCCGAGCGAATTCTTGTCGTCGCTGTTGTCAGCAGGATTTATTAATTATCTTACAGAGGCGTCGAAGCGACTAGCATATAGACCTACCAGATTTTTCTAATGATCCTCATTTCCTTCTGGATCTGTTGGAGATTCATCAACCACCGGCCTAATTTCATATTCGCCCGTTTTCTCTTCCAACCCCGTGAGTATATGAAACCACTTGCGGCCGCGTTACTTCTACGATATCAATCTCGTAGATCAATCCTGGCTAACCACAGAAAAAGTACTATACTGAGCTTGTCGAAAATACTACTGGAAAACTGCTCAAAACTATTCAAATGGGGACTCTTGAGAGGTTTTTCATTAGTATTTTCGACAAGCTCAGAACCTAGTACTTTTGTATTCGGGTTGTAATGGTGATTCGTTGGCAAATAAATCGATTCTCCAGAAGAAGTCGGAAACGTCAGCTTTCATTTGCTCGTTTCCCGGATTTTCCTCCAAACATGCTCATTCATAATAAATGATAAGAATTTCGCTATTTCTTTAGCGGTTTCGGACAGGCTCATCTCTAAAAAATTTCGATAATGCAGTTTAAATATTCGTAGTTGAAAAAGTAGCAAACTAGTGAAAAATCGATGAATGTTCCGCAAATTAGGTAAAACATGGCAAATATGCGAAAATATGCGCTAGAAAGAGAAAAAAGTGTGTCAAAATTTCTTGACCCACCAAAAACTTGAGGTGCAAATTCTTGACACATGTAGGGGCCAAGGGAAAAAATGTTCGTTAAACAAAACTCCATCTATTTTTCCTACAAGAAAGAAATGGGGCTTGCGACAAGAGTTCTTTTCATCCGCTCAATCTAACAGATGTTCTAGAATTTTATTCTCTTCTATTTTATCAGAACCGATTTCAGTGGGAGAGAGGGTAAGAAAATTTCGATGATCAAAAATAAAGGGCATTCCTGGTGACCATGTCCTAGGACTGATGCGTGGCCAACAATATAGCCAAAAACCAACCAACCACTCTCAGATTGGTGATTAATTACCTACGACTCCCAAACAGCCAAAAACTGGTATGCGGCACAAAATTTAAAAAAAAAATTAGGCGAAACAAACCGAAATGCAGTACAAATTTTGTTTGCTGAGTTCAAATTCCTTGTCCGAATTTGAGGGTGACGCTCTGTTCAAAACTGTTTAAAAAATGACTCCAGTTCAATTTTAACGGCAGATTTGAAACTCTGTCTCGAAAAATTGAGTCATTTCCGTCAGGTCCTGGCGCCAAAGCTCTCCAAAAAATGTATACCTCACAAAAAAATCTCAAATTTTTAAAAATCAAAAAAAAAATTAATTGCTTGTTCGTACTCAAATTTTTTCCCTGAATTCAAATTCTTTGTACGCAGTTAACGAAGCAACGCTTCGTTGCCGAGATGATTATTTTCTTAGAGGAGAGGGGTCCAGTCCAAATTGTCTTTTATTGCCATTAGAAATGCTCAGCTCTTTACCTTTCTCTAGTCAGAGGAAATATTTTCAATTACAAAAATTTGAAACTAATCATTTCTTCTGTTCTAGCTCCTGCAAATATGTGAGTAAGCAAACATACACACATCAAGCTAGGAAAAATTTCTTACTTATCCCATTGGAGGCACCAATTTTGAGACACCCTGTAGGTAGGGAGTTTTCTTCCAATATTACTACACACGTGACAATGGTCACAGTACTTTAAAAATTCATAAGTTTTATCATTAACCTACCAAACTTTATGGTGCTATAGGTATTTTTTCATGCTAAATTCAAATTTGATGTTAAAATTTGATTTTAATATGAAAAAATACGCGCAAATTTGAAATTTCCCCACCACTTCATGTTAATAACACACGACCGAATTTAAAAAAAAAATTTATAACATCACTTTTGTCCTACAAATGCACTGATTACGGACACTTCTTAAAAATTGGTACGAAATGCTTGTTACTATTCCCCCCACCCCAATTTTGTTTTTTTTTAGTATAATTTTTACTTTGCCCATTCACATTTTCGGAATTATTTTCACTTGATCAAGAATTCTGTAATTGGAAATGACAGACAACGAGTTATACATTCGCCGATAATTATTTTTCGTTAGAAAGAAAAATAACTGATTGCAGTTCAGTAAAAAATATTTTGCTAAGGAACAAGAAAAAAACAACGCGCATGACAGTTCCTTTCGGGGCTTTTACAAAATGTCTCAACCTGGGCCTTTCTCTTGACACCGTATTTTTCGGGTCCCCCAGGAAATATTTTCTCACTCTGAGCAATATAAAAAACCAACTCGAATGCGTAAATATTAAAAACAGAATTCAATTTAACCTATTAACCTCAGAAAAGAACATAGTACTCAGTAAAAGTGAAAATAGGTCGGCGTGACAAGTGTCACATCATTGACGATATTTAACCGAAAATCAATTTTTTTTTTTAAATTCATACACCTTTGACAGTTTGAGTAGGCAACCAAAACTCAAACGCGCGAATGAAGGTAAATCATGTGCGCACAGGCACTAGGAGTTACGCGGCTGAGTCTCCCCTCTGACTCGCGCCGCTGCTGCGAGTTTTATACCACTGTGACAATTGTCACATGTGTGGTATTGAAGGGTTTTAAATCATCGAAGACTCTTCTCGAAGATTCCCAATGAAATTATTCTTTGGAAATTATCAAAGATTTTTCCTGAAGATTATCGGTAAAATTCTTCAAAAACCATCGGAGTTTTTCTCCGAATATTTCCTATTTAATAAATATTGAAAAATTTTCTCGAAGAATTTTGATAAAATTTTCTGGAAAACATTGGAAATTTTTCCTAAAAATTTCCGATGCGATTTTTCGGAAATTTCCGACGAAATTTTTTGGAAATCGTCAGGGATTTTCCCTGATGATTGTCGATAAAATTCTTCAAAAATCATCGGATTTTCCCGAGATATTTTTGATAAAATTCTTTTTAAATTATCGGAAGATTTTTGAAGAAAATCTTTGGAAAACATTGGAAATTTTTTCTAAAGATTTCCGATGAAATTCTCCGGAAATTATCAGAGATTGTTCTCAAAGATTTCTGGTGAAATTCCTTGGAAATCGTCGGTAATTTAACCTAAAATTTTCCGATGAAAATCTCTGGAAATCATCGAACCTTTTTTCTGAAGAAATGCTTCAAAAATCATCAGAGATATTTCTCGATTATTTCCAATAAAATCCTTTGGTATCGTTAGAAGATTTTCAACAAAATTCTCCTAAAATCATTGGAGATTTTTCTCAATGATATCCGATGAAATTCTTCGAAAATAATCGGAAAATTTTCCTTAATTTCTTGCGATGAAATTCCTCGAAAATTATCTTTGGAAATTAAAAGAATCTTCTCGAAGATAAATTCTGATGAAATTCCTTGGAAAACATAGGACATTTTCCCCGAGATTATTTCATCGTTTTGCAAGTTTGGTCGTGAAACATGAACGAAATGACGAAACATCAGCGAAACGCTACACACTACCGACGAAAAAATGAATTTTTTGCGTTTCGTTTCCTTTGTGTTTCGCACAAAAACCGCTCTAGTGCGAAAAAACTGTAAAACACGAAAAAATATTTTTCGCGAAAAAATCCTACACACTGTGCACAGTGCCGGATTTAGCCTAATTGCCGCTGTGGGCAGTTGCGCTACGCCGCCTATTTGATTGTGCGTTCAGAGTTTTTCTTCCGATTCTTTTCTTTTATTTCCCCTAAATGTGCCGCCCTCAAATTTTTGCCGCCCTGGGCAACTGCCCATTTTGGCCTTATGGTAAATCCAGCACTGACTGTGCACGAAAACGTGCGAAATGACGAAAAGCGATACACGAAACAGCGAATATAGTCTGTAGCCAGCTTAAGCCGACTACAGACTATTCGCTGTTTGGCGTTGGAGTTTCGTGTTTCGTCTTTATCTACGAAAACAGAATATACACACTATTTACAGTTTAGAAAATCACATCATAATTTTCCGAATTGTAAAATTTTGGGGGAAATATAATCGGAAATTAGGGAAATGCGTTTTGCAGTCACGATAAATATAGATTTGCACGCTAAATTTTGAACAGCAGATTAATAGGGTAGAACGTCAATTCTGATAGAAAAGCACGCTAATTCCGACAGTAGAAAAAATCTCAACAGGACTGGCGGGGGAGGGGTGAAGAAATTTCACTTTCTTAGTTTTACCAACAGATTTAAATAATACCGAGAATTCGCCGGAAATGCCATGGAAATTATTGCGGGAGGGGAGAGAAGTCACTTTCACGCCATCTCTTACAAATCCTCTCTACTGAATTAGGATGTGAAATGAAATATAGAGGTTGTGGCGCTACACACGCGCACGCACATTAAGAAACACATGTAAGTAGGTTGAAGGTTGAACGATCAAAATCGAGATTTCCAATCCTTTAACACAGAGAGCAAAGATAAATCTTATGAGGATTCCACCTGTTAGTTTGTTTGGATGATTATTACAATAAATAATTTCAATAAGATTTTACCTTCAAATAACTCCTTCAAAATATCGAATCATCGTTTGTACATTCATTATCGGGACGAATAATCTTATCACTCTAGGCAGGTTCTCAACTCTAGGGGTCTGATTGGCCGAGTGGATAGCGGGTTGGTTTCAGAATTCGGAGGTCCCGGGTTCGAGCCCACGTAGCAACTCGCCAGATTTGACCTAGGCCGGTTTTTCGGCCAAGAGGGAAGAGGGCTAAGACAGCCCTAACAGCCTCCCCGACGTCTCTGAAGTAATGCTAGAAAGGGCGGATTCCAGGGCTCGGGTTGAGAGCAAATTAGAAAAGAAGAAGGTTCTCAACTCTGCCCCTGATGGTCAGCCACCTCGATTCCCAGTCCCAATATTGACTGGGAAAGAATCAGCACCCTGTTCCTAGCCCCTGTGGTCGCTGCTGTATCGCTATGAAGAGTCCGCGGAATTGTTTGTACATCGAAATTCTACATACTCATGGGAGGGTCGTTTTGTCTACCCGCAGACTTGCCGTACAACGGACTAATTCTAATCCCCGGAACATTAATTGTTTTCTATGACCTGGAAGTGACAGTTTTACAACCTGACCCAATTTCGTGGGTCTTTCGTTTTTCATTAAGAATCTTCTGTCAACAATTGTTTGGATATTCTAGTTACATGTAGGTTGATGGAAATTTATTTGGCAAACAATGCTCGAGAAGCTTTGTGCGCGCTCGACAAATCCTGATTTAAAACAAATTTACGACGCATTGTTAGGCGGAATTTCGAGAACTGTTACGATTTTTTTTTCAACGTCTTTTCGACCTACGTACGCGCTCCGAAACTCTCTGACCTTTCTAAACGAATCGAAACGAGTGTATTTGTATTATTTGTTATATTAACAATTAAGCTAATAAAAAATACATATATCACGAGTGTTAAAAATTATCTGTTATTGTTAGATTATTTATTAGATTGTGAGGTAGGAAAAGGTACCCGACTCGACTCGATTGCACTCGGCTCCGGGTCTTGTGTACAACGGTCGGGCACAATGCTAGGTAGAGCGCAGCATCGGGTCGGCATCGGCCGCAGTCGGATTAATTTACGCGGCCGAGCTTTGCTTCTAAATACGAATTACTCTACTCGACTTGTAGGTACATAATACCGGTCTGATTACACGATAGAATAGGTGTTACCGCGTCCTATCATTTCGTTCACAATGAATTTCGAGTCAGAAATTTTTCAGTAATCGGCCGTATCATCCGATCCAGTCTGTATTAGAGGATTGTGTACCTATACAGAAACCAATTCGAATACATTTTAACAATACGCGTTTATTAATTTATAGAGTCAAAACGAAGAGCGGCCCACAAATCGTGATACCATAACAAATAAGTAAAAAATACTCGATACTCGCGGCTCTCCACAGATCTTTCGGCCGCCGAGAGGCGACAATTACACCGTCGATCGCTCCACCGTTGCCCGCCGACTACCGTCGTCTTTCCGGGAAACAGATGAACGCTCGGGACAGTTTCGCGGTTCCGAGCTGCATGGTCGGCACAACCGCAGCCAGAGCCAGCCAATAGCGGTAACTTAAAGTCACCACAAAACGAGGTGTCTCAGACTTTCGAGTCAAAAAGCAGTAAAACAAATCAGTTTGTAGGGGCAGAGAGGTAAAGCGCTACTTATTTGTCAAGTGCCAATTAATGGTAGAAATTTTGAAGTCCTATACCTGGTCGGCCAGAGGACATGAGAGTTTTATTTTTTTATCCGTGTCTGGCAGACACATACTATATAGTACTTCAATATGATCTGAGTCAGAAGCGGCGGGAGGGATGGGGAGGAATCCCCAGTCGAATTTTTATTCGGTAATTTCGGTAAATTGGGTTAAATTCGGCAAAATTTTGCAAATTTTATATCTAATATTTCTGTTACTTTTGGAAAAATTTTAGGGATGGATTTAACCGTACGCTTCAAGAAATAGGAAAAACGCTTAAAAAATCACAAATCACGATAAAATGATAGTTTGCCCATTTCATGGAAATATTCACGTTAAATAATCGGAATCACGCTAAACTGATCGATTAGCACGATATTAAAAATATTATCACGTTCTACTTATTACGTAACGATAAAGAAATCTATATCGCACTATAAAAAATATTATCACGTTGTACTTATTAAATAACGATGAAAACATCTTTGTCGAAATAAAAATAAAAATGAAAGTACCGTGTAATGAGTTAATCTTCGACTAAAAGAGCTCTCTTCGCTTTTATCGGTCGTCCTCTCTTTCGTTTTTGTCCGAGTGATACGGAATTTAGGGAAATACTGATAGGCTGTGGGGACAACTTACCCCCCTCCCCCCTGTAGGAACTTTTCACTCAGCATCTGGGAAAATGTACCATTTCAGTCAGGCGAGTTGGGAAAATACAACGAGTTAAAAGGTTTTTTTTTATGCTTTGATACTTGGGAATTGAGTTGGGAATTCGAGAAAACCCAAGTCAAACGGGTTTTCTTTTCTTTTGCTTTGATACTTGGGAATTTTGAGTTGAGTCAGTTGGAAAAATCCAACAAATCAAAAGGTTTTCTTTTGTTTTGCCTTGATACTTGGAAATACTGAGTTGAGTCAGTTGGGACTTCCACAATTCCCCCCCCCCCCTCCAAAAGGAAAAACTCTTCAGTACGTTCCTGGCGGATTTCGCTTCCGTCGGAACGTCTCCTTGGTGCGTCCTTATTTTCATACTTAGAGTGTTTGCATATCAGGTGCTTCAGGAAATAAGGACAGGTAGAGCTGTAGCTCGAATTTTCAGGGTGTAATTTTATCGTCCATGTACCGTAATGAACAGCCTTAAACTCTTCAAAATGTGAATTCTGAAGGCTTTCAAACGTTTATAAGAGGACAGCCACTCGCACTAATATAAAATCACCGAATTGATGCGTATTGTGATTTTCATATCTGCGGATTTTTAATAAGCCGAATTCATTTTTATTCGTTTCAAACATCTTTTTTTTTTCAAGTCGTATTTTACACGAATAGCGTCAGCGTATTATAACTCGTAATCAATGTTTCAGATCTACAGAAACAACTAATTATACCCATTACCCGCTGGTGTTGAGCAGAATTATGTATTTCCATGTCGGATATATAGATACAATTTAATTATAGCGCTCGTAAAACGATGCTGCGGAACGATAAGACTCGAATTACCTTATAATTTATCCCTCCTATAGGTGGGCGCTGAGAAATGGTTCTACAATGGCGTCGAGATTATATTTTCGGAATTTAATATCGCGAAACCCCGCGTCGCCGATGCTCTCTGGGTCTCGGGTTCTATCGCTGTTGGTGTAGGTACATGAAACTAATTAAATGAGGAGTCGAAAAAGTCAAACTATGACAGATTTGCCATTTTCAATCGTCTTCCCAGGGGTGAACTCGACGGAAGGGTTGAACAGGTTTACCTACACCTGTGCTCTACCACCGAAGTTGACAGCGAATTTCATACGCGAGTGCACATTTCGTTTTTGTGTACAATCGATACTTTCGAGAAAACCTATTCGTAAAATCGAAAAGGAATACCAGCCTTTTTAATATCCAGGGAATATAAGAGGACAACGTCGCTTGAAAGTGTGCAGATACAGATTTCGCAGAAACACTTACAGTACGAAGTTGCTGCTCGTGGGAACTGACCTTATATTACGGTCAATTTAACAATTTAAATTTTCAATAATCGATAATGTGGGCGTTTTCCTTTCTAATTCGGTAACATGTGACTTGTACAGAATTGGCTGGGTATGTGCTCTGGGGCCTTGGAAACGCAAAATCAGATTAGCGTATCGGTTGAGTAGAGAAAGAACATCCTTGATTCAAAATGTACAAGGTACTCCTCAGGATCCAGATTTTTAAGCAAACCTTTTTTTTTTTTTTTAGTTTAGTCTATTCGGCCTATTGAGGTATCAGGAAATTTTGAAATCAGTGACCTAACTTTGATAGATCTTTTTGGACTATCATTCCTTAAAAATGATATTTTCGTCTAAAATTGAAGTTCTTACAGACTTTCTGGGACAATTTTAAGTGAAAATTCAATTTTCAAAACTATTTAGTTAATTTTCAATTTTTCGAGAAAAGACAATTTGTAAAAATCCATTTCACTTGAAAAACAGAAAAAAAAATTGAAAAATTGTAACAACCTTATTATTTGTTGCAATAAAGTATTTTGATTCAAAATTATTATGAGTACGTTGTATATAGTTTGGGAGGAATAGAAATATATACAAATTAGGTGCAGTTTTCCATGACTTTTAATTTGATACCCATGAAGTTTTACAAGGATTTTTTAAGACCTATTCAGGTTTTGTTAGAGATTTTGGATACGGCCTTTTTTTGAAGTTTTTACGCCCTAAAAATCTTGAACCTGGCAATCACGAAGATAGAAAATTATTTCAATTTAAGAAAAAAAACGTCAGTTACAATTGAATCGGTTAGAACCGAAAGGGGTTAAGTCCACCTTTATCGCTTTTGCTTTTTTCACGGAGTATGGGGGTATTGAAGTATTGCGGATCTACTGGTGTGGTCGAA
This sequence comes from Acanthococcus lagerstroemiae, assembly GCA_031841125.1. Lineage (NCBI taxonomy): Eukaryota > Metazoa > Arthropoda > Insecta > Hemiptera > Eriococcidae > Acanthococcus > Acanthococcus lagerstroemiae. The sequence continues at coordinate 61,704,940 of CM063110.1, read as the reverse complement.
GTTTCGTGAAACATCTGGAAAAGTGTTTTTTGGCAACATCGCTTTCTTCCATGTTTTTTTAATAAAACTTTTTCAGAAAATGGATTTTTTCCAGAAATTGTTCGAAATTTAGTGTAAAAAACAAAAAATAAAAATGAAAAATTCCGGCCCAGTGCCCTCTTTTTGCACATTTATACCTGAAAAATGCTATTTTCAGAAACGAAATCGCAATTTTCCAATACAGCTTCAGAACTTTTTTCTTACAAGCAGGGATTTTGCTCGATTCGAACGGGACCAAGACTAAAGTGACCCCTTTATGTCTGGCTACAAAAGGGTGGGAGAAATTTCGAGCCGTAGAACTGCAAAAAAAAATCGTTCAGAACCAAACGGGGTTTGGTTCAATAACTTTGAGCCCCCCAGCTTCGGCCTATCAGAATTTTATTCGACGGGACTGGGCTTGAAAGTTTGTCTCTTGTAACCCTCTACCACCATCCTGAAGGACGTGTTCCGCGATTTTCAAATTTTCGAATAAAACAGTTTTTTTCGCTTCCTGAAAAGTGCGATTTTCGGACCCTTTCGGTTCTAACCGATTCAATTTCTACTGTAATTTACTGACTTGTCCAAAGTATATAATAAGGTATTCTAAAAACGGTAATTTCTGGGTAATTTGCAGTAAATCATCGCCTCGGTAATTCATACCAATTCCAGAGGGTGATTAAAGACCGATGGCTATCGAACGCCTGATGTTAACCGCGGTCATTCATACAGATAATATAATTTTTTTTTCCTTGGTAAAAAAACGTCTCCCCTCTCCAAAAGGAAAGCTGCAATGTACTGTCAGCTATCGAATATTACCTGAAAAAATTTTAGTAATCTATCAAAGTAGGTGTTAATTGGGTCATCGATTTCGAAAACTCCATCAGATTTTCATTCAGCCCTGATTTGCAAAGACCCGAATTTCGCCCTTGGAATGAGAAAAATTGACAAGGTATCTAAAACTAAATAGCATCAAATCTTCTTTTTTCCCCCAAATTTCAACTATCAGATTCAATTTTTGACCTGGCCTTAATTTATTCGCTAAAATGAAAATCTTACGTTACATAAAAAATAAGCATAATTATTTAACGTGATTTGAAAAATCGCGTGAAGCATCGCAATTTGAGACGTCTGGGTAACTGATTTTAAATCTTTGCATTTTAAAGTCGACTTTAATTTTTGCTTTCAAAAGTAAATGTCTTGAAACAAGGACTAAACAGACTAGACTAAGAAGATCGAGTAAAGTTTTGAAATCAGTCGGGCTAAATTGACACCGGCCCCGAATGGCTCAAAACTCCGACAACGGTGCTTGTATGCACGGAAAGGCGCTACCACCAATCTGGCGTAAATTTGACGCTGGCCCCACAATTTCCAGGAGGGTTGTTTACGGGAAACTGATGTGTAGATATTGGCTACCATCTATTCTCAGTGTCGGTCGGCATTCTATTAGTTAAAACATGACACACATTGTTCGTCGAAAGTCAGCGAAAAGACATTCAGAGGAACAGAGCAGGGTCTAGACGTCCAGACGTCACAAACATAAATGGAAACGAACGCGAACAAGTCTGGACGAGCGTCAGCCAATAGATGCAAATTGATTTGAATACGAACGTTCACCTTAAGGGCCCACCACAATGGTGCGGTCTGCTATGTGGTCTCAGACGGCGTGCGGTCTCTGAGACTGTAACAGTGTGCTGTGGGGCTTTAAGAGATTGACTCAGTTGATATGTCGCTCTTTTGTGCGACTGCGGGACAACGTACTGCTCTGTCCATGATCCTGACCACGAATCGGTAATCGCGAGAGGGCTGAAGAGAACCAACGATGTCGATGTGGACATGGTCGAAACGGTCTGATGCTGCGAAATTATTGCCAAGGGGCGAAGGAGTGTGTCATGATACGTTTGCTCGTTGGAACGGTAAACAGGCACGTGCTCGGCGAAAACAGTCTCTGCGGAGTCCGGGTAATACAAAACGAACAGTGCAAAGTTTGACTGTGGCCCTTGACCATGGATGTGACCGTCCTTGAATGCTATGAAAGACGCATTCGCGGAGTCCCGTATAAATAAAGGAACGTTGCTTGTTGTTTGAAACCTCACAAAGCAAGGTTTGAGGTGTGTACGGTACGGGCACAGGTTGCAGTTAGAGTGAAGTTAGCAACTCACCAGACCCAACTGCAGCAAGTTCACTGTCAGATTTTGCTGTGCAGTAGCTATTTTTTCAACTGTGAGAACAGCTGGGGTTATAATGTCGGTCCTTCTATACAGAGCGCCAGTATTTGTAGACGCCATCAAGAATCCCTACAGAAGAGCGGAAATGGAGAAGATTCAGCGAAAAGCCACGGTGAGGCGTGTCAGTGCGTACCGCGTTGTTTCTTCGGAGGCAGTAGGCGTGTTAGCGTGTATACCGCCGATCGAACTCAAGGCCGGCGAGATAGCGGAGGTATACGGTGCGAAGAAGAGAGCGAAGACGACACGGGAAGCACTTCGGGTCAAGCGAGTCATCCAGCAGGACGCGATCGCCCATTCGACCAAGGACGAGTAGACCCGAGCGCTGATACGCGACCGACTTCGATGTATGGGTAGGAAGATCGCACAGAAAGCTGAACTTCCATCACCTAACCCACGTCCTGAGCGACCACGGGTGCTTCGGCACGTACCTACACCGGATAGCGATAGCACCGAGCCCCGTGTGCACGCACTGTGATCGAGGGGCGGAGGACACCCCTTGGCACACCCTATCCGAGTGTAAGGCCTGGGAGCAGGAGAGACGCGGGATGGCAACAACAGGGATCGATCCCGGCGGAGAAAGCATCAACGACGACGACGGCGTGATCAGCCGTCTCACGCCAGACATCCTGGTTCCTGAGAGGATGAAGAGTCGACGCAGTTGGAACCGGGTGTCAGCCTTTGTCTCGGCCATCATGAAGAGGAAAATGCAGACGGAGTGGTCGAGGCAGAGAGCCGACGACGAACTAAGTTTGGCCCACACCATCAAATAGGACAACTCTGTACCATCCTAGGAGAGCTGCTGCAGCTGCTACGGACCCTCCCCCCGGCAGGGCTCCCCCGCCGTCACTACCTGACTGCGTCGCCACGCGTACCAAGATGAGGAGGTGAAGGGTGAGTGAAGAGGAAGAGCGTCCGGCTGTGGAGGACCTGAAATTTCCAGGCTAGCGCTCGGGGAGCGCGAACCTCGGTCAGTAGGGAACCCCATGGTGGCTCTGGTAGGACGCGCGTACCGGAAGCGGATCGGCGAAATGGGGACCGTTTCTCCAGTCACTGATGCGATTCTCGAAAGGGTAGTTTCCGGGGCCGGGGATGCGGTGTTATAGGGACCACATTGGCATGTGTGCATTGCCATACGTCCCACCACACCGTATGTATAGGAAACCGAGTACTTGCTGAACAATTTGCTGAATTCTTTTTAAAACCCACTGTTTACTCTCACGCTCGCTATAGTCTAACTAGGCTCCTTCTCGGTAAATATTGGTAATGTTTCTCACAGTCCTCACTACACATTCCAATAACAAGACAGGCAATTCTACAATCTCAGATTCTGCAGTGTAGCCATTTATGCGGTAAAACAACAACTTCCCGAGTAGCCCCTGGATTCCCAAATAGCCCCGACGTACCGAAAATCACGATTAAATTAGTAGCTCGTGTATTAAACAAACAAATTGAGTCAAGTTGTGTTCTAATGAGTCATACTAGTACTTGTTGAGTGCCGATTTTTCAAGTAACTTTAGGGAGGGGACACCCTCATCTCCTTCTCCATTGTCCCCAGAACCCCGGATACCACTACCCCTGGACTTACACAGGTGCGGGGACAGCAACTGCCTTCGCTGTCTTCTGCTTCACCTTGAGAGTCGAAAAAGGTTCCTACGTGAAACTGTATCCGTCGCACGAACTTGTTAATTCGTCACAAATACTTCGAAGCGTAACCAGAGATCGGACTCACGCCTTCAATTTAGACAACTCCTCCTTTTCCGTCGGATGCTCCTTTTTCGTGGTCTCTATATCTGTCTCGCAGTTTATCCTCGCGCAGGTTACGTGCACGCTATTTTCGAAGGAAGGAAAACGAATTACTTCTTTTAACGGTTAGTTAATTGTAAGAAAATAGTTTTTGTTGGCCTCATTAGCTAGTTTTACAACTGTGAAATATGAATTAACAACGTCGAGCACACATCGAATACGGGAAATGTGGATGCTAATGACGGAGGACTCTTGAGCTTACGTCTTGCACATGCGTTCATGCGTCATTAATAATATTATACATTTCGCCGAGTATACTTTTTTTTTTTGGGGGGGGGGGGGAGTCACCGTGTGTATTTTATGCAATGTACACAAAACGCCAACGTCTCGTAATTGGAAATTTAAAGATCATCGCTCTCGGTTCGCCACTAAACGGCGTTTTTCTAGCCACTTTTAATAGCTTCCTGTATCTCTCGAGTTGGGGGGTAATTTGATAGCCGAAGTTACCGTTTTGGCAGTGTCGATTGGTCGTACGAGTGTACACGAAATTTGATGTTCAAACGAATTCCGCGAAACTGTGCAGTGTACGCCCCGACTTTTTAGATTTCATTCGATAGATACGAAGGATCGTGTTCGCGTTATCGTGTAGCGTAAAAGCGTAAATCCGGTTGAAATGTGCGTTAATTGCCAATCCACAAGGGTTAAAGTGTTCACGTGTTCACGTGCATGTTTGTATATAAGAATTATGGAGCTGGATGACCTGGTAGAGGTGGAGTTCGAAGGGGGGGGGAGAAGGCTTAGCCCTTCCAAGACCTAGCAGAGCTCTTCAGTTTCCATCTAAAAAATGCCTCACCCGTTTTGGAAAATGAGCACATACTATGGCATCAGCAGCAAAAGTACTTTTCTTTCTAAGGGGATGACCTCAAAAACTCATTGACTGTTTTTTGTGTGGGGCTGATGATCAGAGCTGCGAACCGATAAAGGAAAAGCACCAGACTGTGTAGAAAAAACAATCACCAGAAATCTGCACCAACCAAAAAAATTAAGTAAGCTGGCCTGCGCAAGTTTCTGTTTCAGAAACAAGCAAACAACTGTAACTGAATAAACTTCTGAATAAGAACTTTTTTGGCTGAGTAAATCAATTTCCTTGGTTATAAATATAATTGTCATTTCAAGGCCAAAAGAAGGGTCCCAAAGGAATCAGAAACTAAAAATAGTTACCTATCTTGCTATCTTCAACTATTCAGACTAGACCCAACTGTTGAAAATTTTGAAATTTTGATACAGATATAGGAAGCAAAAGGCTTATATAAAAACTATATGTAAATAAATACATACACTGAACTGAGATCAAAGTAATGAAAATCTGCTGGAAATAGAACCCACAAATTTGAAATTTAAAACTTGGAAAAATGTACTGCTTAAGAATTTGCCTTAAGTGATGGTACAGAATAATACTATCTGTTCCCTTGTATCCATCAAGTATGAAAGGAATCAAAAAATACCTTAAGCAATCGTGATTTAAGGTCTTTTCTCTTTTTACCTTCCATTACAAAAATGTTTGCGTCATCAGAGGTTGCTGCAATGCAGTTTGCAGTCAACCATTTAACACTAGCAGCCAGAATGCCAGAAACCGCCACCAGCAAGCCAAATGAAACCAATAATATGATGAAAATCTGAGGAAGTGATCTGTAGTAAAATCACCAGAAAATCACCAGATGTGGTTAAAATCACCAGAAAAATCACCAACACTTATAATGGGGTTGAAATATCACCAAATCTGGTGATAAATCACCAGGGTTGGCAGCCCTGCTGATGATTATACAAGAAACTATTTATACTGCTTGTCTCATAACTCTTCCCTCTCTTTAAAACTTTGACACAATTTCCAATCAACTGACACTCTGACAGGCATTATGATGATAATGCAGCTCTCCATTTCTCTCTATCTTGTGCTATTCTTTTGGGCCTTTCTTTTTAAAACTTTCCGATGATGATGCTCCCTTAAGTAGCTCCCTCCCGGACATCTGAATGGGGAGCTTTTTACGTCCAGAAAAATTATATACCCGCTGGAATGCCATCATCAGTAATTATTTGGAAAAGCTAAATTTCCTGGACAGAGATACTGTTGTAGTTTTGACATGTTCATGTCTTTACTTTGGCACACAACCCGGAAAAACGAGCGAACGTAGCGTCCAAAAAATGAACGCGTTAATAAATATGGAGCACAATGTGCTCCGCGGAGCATAGCAGACGACATTCTTATGTCGATGCAGTCCGTAAAGCAGACATGAAAATGCTCTCCTGTGGTTGCAGACTCGTCTGCAAGATGATGCACTAGCAGAGCGTAGTGCTAGCACGCTGGTACAAGGAACGTGATACTCGCAGGAGAATACAGGCTGATGTAAGGAGTGTGGTACTCGCAGGCGAATGAAATGTTGAGTCAGTCAGTCCATTCTTGAGGGAATAGGGAAAGGGAAAGACATGATGAGACATTATATAATAAGATATAATGAAGACATAATAAAGGTATAATCAGGCACATTTGCTACGATTTTGTTCAAGTATATCCAATAGTAAAAGCATATAAAAGGCTAAAATTTCATTTCTTTTAGCAGGGCTTATCTGTTGGAATTTGCCTTCTCCTCGGTGCTTCAGTTTTTTTTTAAATATTTTTTACGCTTAAGCCTCCTCCCCACGGCAAGCTATCACCCGAGAGGAGGACAGGCATTATAAGGAACCATAAAACAAAACCAATATGAAAATGAAACGTGTCAGGACTTTCCAGTTTAGTACGTACTTATTGAACAACTTGCTACTACAAAATGTATATTGAAGAAATACATTTCGAGAATTTTTAGAAAGAGAAAATAACCTGCGACTCAATGGAGAAATTTTTCTAATATTTTGCAAAACATTTTGGGAAGTTGATTCCTTTAGATAAAAGGAATTTCCAGTTCAGTGAGTATCTCCTGAACCACTCCCTGCTGCATTATCAAGGCTAAAGAAATATTTTTCGAGTGTCTTGAAGAAAAAATCCTCATACAACTGGATGAGAAAATGTTGTTACTATTTTCGAAAACGTAATCGGAAATTGAAGGTCTCCTAAAAGAAGCATTCTGGGAAATTGTCGAATAGTGATTGTTATTATCTACATTAGCGTGCCTCTTATCGGGGTGGCAATCCCTATATCTTTTCATTATGATCTAATACGACCACATGGCTTTTTCAGATTTTTAAAATGATATTAACTTGTGCCGCGTCATGTTTAAAGTCAAACATGGGGTTTACTTTTAAAATATTCCAAAATTATTGCTCTCAGAAACGCTCGTATCAAAAATAGTAAGACCGCCCACCATTAATCCGTGGTAAAGCATGGAAAGCATTTTGGCAAAACAAAACAATTTTAAAAAGCAAAATGAAAAACAAACTCAAATTTGGAGGGTTGTGTGCTACCGATGTTGACATACACGGGGCCCGAAACGTGTTCACTCTCGAAAAAACAGTCTGAGCGTCTTATAAAAAATCAAAACTTTACGCTAAGGAGTATACTGGGCGTGCACTTAAAAGATAAGATAAAAACAAACTCCATTATGAAACTACTGGAGACAAAAAGTATCGGATGTAAAATAAAAAACAAAAATTTAAATATGCTGGTCACATGGCGAGAGGGAATCCTGAGAAATGGAACCTGCAATGTTCTCTTTGGATCCCACTGGACCATAGCAGAAAATTTGTCGACAAACATTTTTTTCCAACTAAAAATTCGCCGACATTTTTTTTTTAATGTGTCGATTTTTTTATTGAAATGATTTTTAACTGAAAAAAATAAAAAAATAAATAAATAAACGTTCTTAGAAAATGAAAAATTCAAATGAACAGTTTCAAAATTTGCCGACTGCCAAATTATTGGGTCAAGAACATAAAAGTTTTTTTTTTTTTTTTTTTTTTTTGCTTTGATACTTGGGAATTTTGAGTTGCGTCAGTTGGGAAATTCACAATTTTTACCTCCCCCCCCCACACACAACACAGAGTTTCATTCCTACAAATTCAGATTGGAACCTTATCCCCCAAGCACTTACACTTGCGCACATGAGCATACCCTAATCTGGGAGGGTAAGCTGGAAGGATGTTAGGAATATACTTGAGAGGAACACACAACTTCCTTTACACATTAAGATGGTCGTTATTTACTCCTGGAGATATTTTTTCTGAATTTCTTCTTATTCATCTCCTAAATTTGTTCCAATAGAATCAAGAAAAAAAAAAAGAAAAAAAAAAGAAACCTATAGTGTTTTAGGTTAATCGGATTAGATGAATCTGTGGCCACAAGCTCCCTTTTATTCTTATGGGAAAAACACATGGAGTATTGACTTTTGTTCCAGACTAAATTTCCCTCCTATATCCACCAGAATCAAAGTCCGTAAATTAAACAATAGAACACTTCTATCGAATTCAGCTTGTGACACTGGAAAATAAGTCTTCTGCTTTCAACTTTTAGAATTTAATAAAATGTTCAACTTTCTCAAATTTTAGGCTCTAGGTCAAACAGAGAATCTAGTAAAAACAGAATAGTCATTGAAATTCGAAATTCAACGTTTGCTATCGACTTTCAGATTTTCGAAATATCTTCAACATTTCAGCTTTGTTTCAACTTTTCAGATAACGTTCGACATACTTAGCTTGAAACCTTCGGCTTTTGACTGACTAGTCTCTGACAAGAGTCCAAGGTACTCCATTTTCAGAAACGAAATTTGACTTTCAGTTTGTGGAGGTGGAGAAGAAAAATTTGCCGCCGACAGATACTTTTTCTAAACTAAAAATTCGCTGACAGAACGTTAGAAAAATTATAAATCGATTTTTTAATTAAAATATTTTTCAATTGAAAAAATAAACAAACAAACGAACAAACAGACATTCATAAAATGTGAAAAATTCAAATGAACAGTTTCTAAATTGGCCGACTGCCAAATTGTTGGGGGTGGGAGGAGTTCAACCCCACACCCTCCTATAGTTTCGCCCCTGAGTAAGACCGCGCTTACCCAGACTATTTCGTTTCCTCGTACGGGCTGCAGTAGAGCCGCACTCGCCTGGACACATAATATACAGGGTGAGTTTTAAAAATGCCCTGCCCCCTGTTTTTTTCTCGAATAATTGTCGGATTGCTCCCGAACAAATTGCGATCTTGGTGTAGTATGTTCTAGTTTCTTGCGGGCACAAACAATTGTCTCCCCCATATTTGGGGGCTGAAAACGTACCATCAACTTTGGAATCTTAAATGGGAAGGTATGTCAGAATGCCAGGTGAAGAAGCAGTAAACGAGCCCAACCTGAACGAAGAAGAACGATATAAAATAGATGTTTTCAATACGATTTATGACGAAGTTCATGTAGGTCTGCAGCAAAAATTTAAAAAGTATTATATATTATAAGTACGTAGCAAAAAATAAAATAAATTTTCTATATCTCCAAACACATCTTTGAAATTAATTTAGGTTACTTCCAATTCCAAATTTAAAAGAAAATAAAATAAAAACATACATGTTTTTCAAACCAAAATTACTATTTGTTCAAAAGTTTTCTCAAAATTTCCGCCCTCGCTTCGCTCGGGCCTTATTGTGCTTCATGTTTTGAAAATTTAATTAGGTACTTTAAAAATGGACCGCTGGAGCTTAAGCCCCCCAAGTAATTATAGTCTATCTCCGCCTATGTTTCATGAAGTGCAATGATTTCTCAATTTAACGACGAGAAAAATTTTCAAGTTCAGTGCCTTGCACCCCTCCCCCGACGCCATCCATTCCATAAATCCATAATTTTAAAAATGGGGAAAAAATTATGCCGATTAATACCGAGTAGACCGTTAAAAATGGAATTTCTCAGTGGGCCGCTATATTTTCCTATTTCTGGATCCAGCCGTAAAAGTGACCCCGTCAACACCGAACTGCAGGATTTGGAATCCGTCCATTCGAGTATCGCACAGGCAGATCTTTCTGCCCCCGAATGTGACAAGGCGTGCGACTATATCGAGCCTGCCTCTATATCAGGCCTGTAGTGTCGGGGGAGGGCAAATTGTGGCATCTTTCCTCCAGTGGACGCTTTTCCCCATGGCAGAAAGACCAAGATTTGTTTCTTCATTTCTTTTTGAATTTGTATTAGAATTCCACAAGACACCGCTTTCAGGAACGTGGTCATATGCGAAGTGCAGCTCTGCGAGACCGTGTACAGGTGCACCTATTCTATCCCTCTGAATACGTCCGAAATTAAGCAATTACTCGTTTTTTCTTGTCACCGCAAGGAGGCACAAAATTCAATACGCGTGACCGACCGGTTAACCGCGATTCGGTAAAGCCGCGCTAATTACCCTTTAACGACAATTTACCATATTTAGTCACGAATAATAAAAAAGCGAAAAGCTTCAATTACCGAAGCGCGATGCGATGCTCGTCGAAGAATCGAAGTGTAATTTTCAGCGACGAATAAGTAAAATCCAATTATGCCATTTGTCTTTTTCGAAAATACTAACGCGAGAAGACCGGTTTGTTGTATAGAGTCGCGAGGAGTTTTTCTAAAATAAAAAGAAAGAATTGGGAGCTAATTGTTTTTGAAAGAAGTTGACGTACCGTGAAATAGATCTCGGTATGATGTATTGTTGTTGTATCGGCCCTGAATAGAGACTTGATTAACTGTACCAACTATCGGCGCACTATTTGGTATTCTAGTTCGGTTCTAGATTACCAATTAACATAATTTTTAAGACCGGTCGAATTCTGGTATCGTATTTCGCCGCCGTGTATCTCGATTGATATACATGCCAGAGAGCTGATACGCTACTGTCACGACCCAAACGTCAGAATATCGCCGGTCGGGTTCGGCAGTTTAATTGAAATTTAATTTAGGTCTAGCGTGTACAGCTCCAGATAGGCTCCACAGTTGGCCGAACATGACGTGCGAGAAGCCATTTGTAGTTCGCTGTTCTAAGGCGGGTTTTAATTGGTTGTTTTGTGGCCACCGTCGCGTATAAATCGGCGTTTTCATCGCGACTTCGAATGGCGAGCTTAAATAAGCTTCGACTCTGCGGTAATTGCCGCCACATGAACCGCGCAAAACGAATGCCTTTGTTCTGGGACTCTGTCTGGCGAAACTGGCGTAGACTGACGTGTTGCCGATCCATAAAAATGGAAATCGCGTTACACAATACTCGACAGTGGGTGTTACTATACCGATTCTGACATTACCAAGTGTACCGACTGTATACTGACTGCTGCGAATTGACATTCAGAGCAACCATTGTCTTGTGTTAAATGATCGGCAATTGGTGTTGGAATAATACCTTATCGGAACTTGAATGTCATGAACACTAGTCTGGGATATTAAAATTTGAGGAAATCGGAGCAGGGCCGTAGCATAATAATGCCCCTCCCCCATGAGCTGGAAAATCTTTAGAGTTAGTAAATTTGCCAGCAGTTAGCAATTTGAACAGCGAACAGTCAATTTCAAAATCGTTCTTCCCTCTGCCGGACAGTGAAATATGACTTCGAATAGGTAAAATTGATTTTACTTACTCGGAAATTTGGGATGAAAATTAAATCAGAAGGTACAAACGTGGTCCTACGGGTAATTCGAACCTCCTGGAAAAAGTACACTTCAGCTGCACGATGTACCGCCGCTTAGGCGTAACACGTACTACCTCTGAAACGCATACCTAGTTCAGTTTCAACCATGTAAAGTAGAGGAGGAGGGGGCAGAATGACTTTCAGCAATTTCTCGTTACTAAAATAAATTTTGGTAACACCGATAATTTTTTCGGTTCCGCGAGCGGAAAAAAATTAGAAATAAACAGTTCCATCCAGTTCTGTTGGTATCCGTGATGAGAACTTCACAAGATGTTCACGTACTATCCGAAAACGATTTCATACCAGTAGCGTGCATTCCAGGCAAGCAAGATAAGCGCCGCCGCTTACCCTGGAAATTCCCAAGAAAATAAGTTTTCATATACAATATCAACTTCAACTTCGCTTCCTTTTCATACTATAGTCTGTTCCAAATAAGAATGCCGAAAACAGTTGCGAGTATCATGGCACATGGGGAAAGTCAAAGGTAGTCATAAAATACTACAAACCTGAGCATAGATACTCCGTTAATTAAGAATAATATTAAATTCTTAATGAATGAGAATTAATTTCATACATCAACTTTAACATAAATCTGAAATTTTAGCAGTGATTGATAACGTAAAAATGTTTTTTGGGCTGCATAGAAACGCAGCAAAGTGTGATACACCCGAATTGTTTTCGGCATTCTTATTTGGAACGGACTATACATATAACATTGCACGACTTACGCTCCGCCGCGTGTTAATTACCAACATAAAAACACACTAGCATGTTCAACGCAACAAAACCTGTGTGTTTGGTTGCGTTCCGGAAGCGCTTTGAGTCTGGCTTGGTTCGGGTTAGCTACACACGAACATCGAAGTTAGTCAACGCGTTATGTTTGAATGCTCCGTGTTTTTTTGCCCACAAAATGTGTATTCGAGATTTTATTGAAAACCCATTTTCGCGACTTACTCTTAATGGATAATTAGAAATTATTAATGGTGGTAAGCCTAAACCAGAATTACCATTTTTAAAAACTGGGCAAAAGAAAGGTGGTTCGATTTTTACTAGACATTTTCACACATCGCAATATGAAAACATTTTGTGGTTAACCCATTGTGAGCATGGTGGAAAACTGTTTTGTTGGCCATGTCTAGTATACGTCACAGAAAAGGGTAAATGCATATGGAATGACCCTAAACAGGGATGCAACAACTTGAATAATAAATTTGATCTATGCCCGTTTGTAGGTAGTAGCATGTTTCACAATTTTATTCTGATTTTTGCTTAACCTCTACGCTCAGGGATGTACCAATGGGAGGGGGTGGAGGAAACTTATCCCCCTGTAGGAATTTTTTTCTCGACAGTTGAGGAAATTTACCATTTCAGTCAGGCGGAGTTGGAAAAATCCAAGTCTTTTTTTTCTTTTTTTTTTTTTTTTGCCTAGATATATTTCGGAATTTTGAGTTGAGTCAATTGGAAAAATCCAACAAATTAAACGGTTTTTTTTTTGGCCTTGATATTTTGGAATTTTGAGTTGTGTCAGTTGAAAAAATCTAACAAGTTAGGTTTTTTTTTCTATTTTGCTTTGATACTTGGAAATTTTGAGTTGAGTCAGTTGGGACTTTCACAATTTTTGCCCCCCCCCCCGCACGAAAAACTCTTCAATACATCCCGGTCTACACTTATCGCTTTACCTCCTAGGAAAATTCACCGCACGCCACTGTTTCATTCTCAGATCTGCTACAGGGATTTCAAATACCAAGCTTGGAGAGCCGCAGATCGGTGAGTTCCTTGCTACTTCTACACGATATTGTGAGCGGTAGAGTAAATGCGAGTAAATTATTGGTAAAAGTACAAATTTATGTCCCAAATTTTCAAGCCCGTAAACGGCATATTTTCCAGCCAAATAAATTGACAAAAAATTACCTAGAAAACGCTCCAATTAATAGAACAATGAAAACTTACAACGAAGCCGAACTAAAAAATCATACCTACCTTAGATATATTTCACATGAACCGGGCAGAATTTGAACGAGAGATTAAGAAAATACTTTTTTAATGGACATAAATTTCTATTTTTTTTTTCTATAAAGGTAAGACGGAATACAAACATACCGGGGAGCCAAAGGGGGGGGGGGGTTAGTTCATTTGGGCAGACTGGGGAGTTGTTGTTGACGGTGGCGGTGGTATCTGGTATGAGCAGTGTTTTCCTCTTCTTCTTTTTTTGTTTGTTTTGTTTTGTTTTTATTGCTTTCTATTATTTTAGTAATGCACTCCTAAGTATGTAAAATTATTATGTTTCTGGGTCACCTAGTAATTGGCCAAAATTGGCTGTTAGGGACCCCATAAATAATAATAATAATAATAATAATAATAATAATAATAATAATAAAAGAACATTCCCCCCTCTATGTGTGCTGCCTTCGTGTAGTGAGGGAGCTTAAAGAAGAGCTAAAGAACATGTGGTTTTTCGATCTAATTTTCGACGTGCAAATGTTAACGTTTACTGATTTTTCAGTTGCTTAAAATAGAATGCTTTATATGCAAATTCAAATGAAGAGTTATCTGTCAAAAGGGCCCCTGACAAATAGGAATCCCATTCGTCAGGGGCCCTTTTGACAGATAACTCCTCAAATATACTGTGGCGAATAATCCCGAACATTCGAAGCGAAGAAAGATCGACACGTTTCGAGCAGCAGAACAGAAGTTCGATAACGAAAGCGATAAGGAGTTTCGCCGATAACGCCGGGATATATAAAGGCCGCTGGCCGTCGTCGTATGGTCTAGTTTTGTATGCGATAAACTGTGCGTTCTCAAAGCGATCTAGCTACTGTTTTTGTGTGTTTGTATTAGTGCGACATTCAAAGTTCTTAGTACGTGTTTTCGTGCGTTTTCGTTGCAATAAAGAGCACAAAATATTTACACATACACCCGAGTTCTAAGGCAGATCTGATTTCTGATTTAATGAGAATTAAAAAAAAAGTATTACTTTGATCTATTGTTTCAAAAGCAACCCTGAATAGTTGAAAACTTTGTTGAGTTGCTGTTCCTTTTATTACCACCCCATCTTACTGTTATGAAATATGGTAAAATGTCATGTTGATCTTAAATTCCATTTGTCTTCCAATGCGGCCAACATACTTAATTTTTAAACTTTGTACCATATTTTAGTCATTTTGGTTTTTCAGTGCTGTTCTGTGACTTTGCGAGGCCTAAGGCAAAAATTCAACGCAAAGCGCGGAAACTGTTTTTACTGGTGCAATTATTATCAAGTCCTCACGATAATATTTCTGACTACATCAGCCCCGTAGCCATGGGGGAGGGGGCTAGCTCGGGCTAAGCCCCTTCTAAAGGTATTTTGAGCCCTCCTAGGCAAAGATACCACAATTTAAAAAATAATAATCATTTCGCTAAACGAGAAAGAAAGAAGGGATGAAGAGAATTAACATCACAGAAACATTTTAAAATTTTGAACAAAAACTTGGTCAACTAATTTGGGACTCTTGGATTGAGAATGGGATTTTGAAAAAAAAAAAAAAACATGTAGGCCAGAAGTTGCTCGTTTTTGCATATTTTAAATTCAATTTCAGGTGCCTTGGAGGATAATTCTCCCCCTTCACCCCCTGTCTACATCACTGCCTCGTAGAAATTTTCACACAATATACTATCTGTATCCTTAAGCGCGTCCTGATACAGTCAGCACCCCCTATTGCTGATGGCTAATTACGGACCAGGACCACGTTTTCAAGGCCGCATGAGATCTTGATAGGAGCGAGGCCTCAAGCAAAATGTTCTTCCTCCCCCCCCCTCGGACGGCACTGTGGATTGTGGTTTTTCCATACAAGTCCGTTCCTCTAATTTTGAATGCCCTCGCTGCAGTCTGGACTACGCCCCCTTCTCTCTCTCTCTCTCTCTCTCTTGTACAATTTCCGAAAAACCTGTAGATTGTTCGGTAAAAATGGCTTCAAAATTGACCTTAAAAATATGCAATTTTACAGTTGAAACAACCTCGATTTGACGAAGATTCTTACGTTCAAGTCGATGTCGAATTGATACTTCATTTTTTTGACAAGTCGACGAATATCAGAACCAGTGGCGAAGTCGGGAGGGGGATGACCCCCCTCCCCTAGTGATGAGAATGTTTTATATGCTGGCAGTATCGCAGTAAAGGTGCAAAATGAAATTTAAATTCAGATGCATAATTGAAGTTGAATAGCACAACATATACCGATACGTCAATGTAAAAAGATACAGTTCATATTAGGTGTACCCCTAGAAATCTTACTGCCTCCCCCCCCACCCAGAAAAATTCTGGGTACGCCACTGATCAGAGCCCGTTCATTCTGATGTCGATTTGACTGTTAGTAAGCGTTCATTGTATTTCAAGTTCGACGGTTTTTTTCTTCCTCTTCTTCAGGTGCCGTATCCGATGTCGGACTTTGGCGATCGCGGTTTCTAACGCGCGAATTTTCTGGGCAGGGTTAATCAGTTTAGTTTAGAGTTGCTTTCCCCACGGTTTGTTTACGTTAGAGTTTTCCTTCTCTGCGCCGAAGAGTGTGCAGCCGCAGTTCACTTACTAACCACGTATTTCACGACGTTGAGTAAGCTGTCCCCACAGCGTGCACACGCACAGTACCAATATTTCTGATCTGGAGGTAACGGCCTGAGATAGTAATACCTTGTTTGAACTGGCGAGCGTTACAGGAGGCGCTATGTTTCCACCTCGATTGATACTGTAGTCGTTGTGTTCGCTAGGATGTTAGCGTTTTTCAGCACGTCAAATTGACCATAATTTTACCCGTCGAATCCGCGTCGAAATGGTTTCGCGGGTACGCGGTCTGCGATTGGGTATTTTAAAACTGCTCGGAGTTACTCGTACTGTGCACGCCGAGCCATATTCTCGCTAGTAAACTAGAAAACGTGAATTTTTCTCACGAAATGAAATAAATCGAAGCTGTAGAGGAAACGCATTTAATATTAATTACCTATATGCGATCGAGAAATCTACATATTACAGTCGAGGATTTAATTTTAAAGACATAATCAAGCGTATAGCGCTCGGTGGTAAGTATGACACACTTGGTTCGAGTAATTCGTGCGTGTTCCACGGAGAATCCAGAAAGGGGCATTGAAAATGGCGTCGGCTCTCGTTCTACTATCTCCAGCCTCGTGTCATTCACTGTCGCCATTAAAGGCGAACGTGCCTGAAAACTTTCGCGCGCTCGGCTGCAGCCTGTACAGCGCCTTTTGCTACGCTGCTATTCGGCCGTATTCTAGAGGTGACTCGATCGAGAGAGAGATCATGTTTCATCCGAAGACGCCGTTTTTCAGCATCTGACAGCTCGTGTAATTTCTACAATATCCAACACTCTCGGCTGTGACTGATGACACCTGCACCTCTTACGTACGAGTGGGCGCGCACCAAAAACGCAGCCATAGTTCGAAATACCTATGGAGGTGTGCATTTACAGAGAATATCATCCAAAGCGTGAGATCATGCTCGACCAGATTGTGAATACGGCTGTAATTGAAGACCCGCCGAGTCCGAGATAATTATTTCTTTACACAGAATTACTACACGAGTCGGACAGCTTTTGTCGAGTGTATATACGACTCTCTGTACCATGCGTGCATTTGTCCAACCATCGTACGCGCTTTTATTCCAGCATCCTTCCTCCTTCCAGCCAGAGAGCACATAGTTCCAGTTCGTCATGACATTATTGCCGTATATTGCCGGGCGGCCGCCAGCCACGGCCAGCTTCATTCATCTTGGCCGTCGCGGATCATTTTTCACTCTACACGATCTTCTCAAACGTCTTCGCCGGACTTTAATTCGTCGAGTGTTTTTCCGCGGTTTCATTGTATTTGCGATCATTTAATTTCATCAGATCGCGCCGTTATCTAATCGCTGCGATGAACGAGCGTAATTAATTAACACGATGAGTTACGCAAAGGAACGTGTTTCGTTTATTTGACTATAGCAAGTCGGATATCGGATAGGTATTCGAGTAAAGACGTGTCCGAATCGGTCGAAAACAAGGCGTAATTTTCCGCCGTCAAAATCGATGGGTGTTTTGGGTTCGGGTACCTTGGTCACAAAATGTAGGGCAAGTGATGGCAGGCTGGCCAAGGATTAAGGAGCATGCGAACTGATCGAAGATCAATTTTGCAATTTCGTCTTATCATAATGATAATTCAACTCTATAAATGGAAAACGGAAACGGAAAATGGATGATGCAAGAATAAGCGCGAAATGATTAGCAAATGGCCACTGTTTCAAGTCAGGTTACGTCAGCTAACTATGACGATTGTTGTAAAAATGTAAGCTTGATAGCCATTCGCTTCCGAGTAGCAGGCCTAGAGGTGCTGTGACACTGCTGTTTTGAGGAATGATCCTCAGTAGAAATTTCAGAGTGGGAATTGTGCCACTTTTCTCCCACCTACCAACTTTTCACCACTATTTTGAATTATGAACCACTTTTGCTGTTTTCTTTTATTTTACCATACTTTTCTAAAACGTTATCACCCTTCATACGGTGAAATATCGTATGCCACTCATGGGCGGAAGCACTGCTCCAAATTAAAGTATAACTTAGAATTTAAATGCGTTAGTGCAAATTGGCCCCAATACGGACCACAGTGCCCGCGAGGCATAGTAACTGCATAGCGCATACCCCCACCCAGACTCCATCGATCACTGCTTCTGTAATCAATCGACGGGCAATTATACAAGGGGACAAGGGTAACTTCTCAAACTTTAATTAGGTAAATAATAGAAATTTTATGAGTTCAAGTTTATCGGAATTTGAACTAGCAATAGATGAAATTGATTTTGACATTTTTGATCTAGCATGAAATTAGAAAATGGGGAAAATTGTATAAAAGAGAAAATGGAAACTTCTTCTTGTACTCCGAAGGGCTTCTACGTCCACGAGAAATGGGTAAACAAAGTTACGAAAGAGAGAGGAATTTCGGAGAGGATATGTCATGAAATTAGCATTAGACTCAAAACCAAAATTTTGCTGATTCAAGTACTCGCCCCTACATTACAAGCGAATGATGAAGAAGAAGAAGAATTCTATGAACTTCTTCAAAAAACAATAGAAAAAGAAAGCGAGTATTACAGTGTTATAATGGGGGGCCTAAATTCAAAATTGGGGGATAGGTAGATTCCATTCGAGAGATGCAATAAATATAAATGCGGAATGTTTGATACATTTTCCCAGAAAATAGACCTTGGGAAATAGTGAACTAAGAAGAGGAAAGCTAAACAGTGGACCTGGTGTTCACCAATGGTAGAACGAGAAACGAAATAGATTATTTTTTGATAAGCGACCTAAGGATAGTTGAAGATGCGATAAATTTGTACTCCCCTCTGATCACCGAGCTTTACAAGAAGTTAAACATTCCAATAAGGGATAGAATGAAAAATTTCAGGAAAAGTAACACAGTCAAGAAAAATGTTAATTCCAGAATGTAACATTCAGGAAGCTATAAATATGTTAGTCAGTAAGACTGGCAGGGCAGACTGGGGGGAGGAAGGGAATGTCTACAGGGCATACGACAAACTTAAAAAAATTTTGCGGTATATAAGAGTCAATGATGATCAAAAGAGATGCACCCGAACTCCAAATTAATGCTGGATGAGGGTTGCCTCGGTCAGCAGGGTGTCCCATAGTGGCCCTGGTAGGATAGCGCGATTCCGAAGCGGACAGGCGAAATGGAGGCTCGGGCCAACCTCAATACGTCCCTCTGGTTACTGATGCGATACTCGAATGGGTAATCTCCGGGGCCAGGGGTGCGACGTCTGTGGAACCACTTTGGCACGCGTACATCGCGCTGCACTCCACCAAATGACTTAGCCAATAAAAATAAAAATGTTAGTAGTACGGGTATGTGCTCCAATTTTCTAGGCAGATGCATTAGAAATTGAAAAATTTGGCAATGAATTGGACACTTGAGAAAAGGAATATTACAACCTCCTTATGGAGAACTGAAATGCGAAAGTAGGAAGTACTAGTTTAGCAACGGTGTACCCGGGTCAGATTCGTTCATTGACTGACTATCACAGAATCAGCCCGCCGTTAAGTAAATTTGAATGGCCAAGCCCTAGACTTCACTTTTGCTATTCAGATTGTTTCTACGTAGGAACTTGTTTACCAGCTATTGAGCGGTACCAGCCTTCTTGCGTACTTTCCCAAGTACCCACCCAGAGGTACAGTTTAGGTTAAAAAATTGCACAACTTGCAGACGGTTTGACTGCCAATATCAATAATTGGTCGGGAAATTCCATCGTACCTATGTTGCTCATTATACCTATTTATGAGTCACTAGAACAGTCATCTGAGTCAGCTTCGTCCGGAAAATAACGCACTAAACAGCTGTGGACATGCGACTGCTAGCTCCGGTAATGGTTCAGAATGCAACTGTGTAAGGGCAAAACTTCCAAACGTGTTTAAGGATGTAAGGAAAGCTGGATATGTTTTTGAATAACCCGAGTACCCAAAATATGGGATCTGTAATAGATACCGAAAGTAACAAGAAGTTATAAAACCTTTGCGAATTAGGAATAATGGTCTTCTGTAACTTTCACGCTATCATCTAAACATCTTAATCGTCTTTTAATCCTTGGCTGATTTTCTCTACAATAAATCGGACTGTTATCTGCTGCGTAGTTCTTGATTATAAAACCGAATAATTGGTTCTAATGATATTAATTTGCGAGCTAAAGGCTCCGCTGAAGAAATTATTATCAACTGAGTGCTTTTTACCGATAATGAACAAGAAAGTAATCGCCCTACGAGTTAACGGTGAAAAGTACGAGCAGCAGATAAACCGCGCTCGGTGGTGGCTAACTCCTAATTTCCAACCGGAAATTAACACTCATTTACCAATTGCGTGTTCAATTTTCAGATAGCCTCGGTATTTATAGATATAGATAATTAAATTTCGTATAAGTGTTTTAATTAGCAGCGATAATACGAATTGATTTATTTACCAGATACGATCAGTGATACAACGGTTAAGCGTTGTGGGTTCACGAATTATACTCGTAGACTAAGTTCAGCCAAAAGCTCAGAAAAATTCTAATGAAGCTGATTTTTAGCATGAAGAGTTTATCTTTCCATCGAGTGGAATATTTTCGGTTTTAAGAAGAGATGGGGTGGGGGGGGGGTCCCTCAATTCCTCCCAATCGCCATCTAAATTATAATGTTTTCTTGAAAATTTTTCTAAAATTGTGTGCTTGAGTGTCCTTTATTACGTTTTAAAGTTCAACATCATAAAATTTTGGTACCGGGCATAAAGGGAATAATAATTTAGCCGGTAATTATCGAAAATTCCAAAGTTAAGGAAATAAGGGGCACCTAAGCGAACAAAACAAAGCGAACATTGTTCATAAATTCTCGTCAGTATCAACTTCGTTGGTGTCAGGCTGAGGGCTGTTTTCGCATGCAGTGCTTGCATACTGCAGAGCACAACAGACCAGTCTTTTTACAGCTGCAGCCAGCGGTGGCGCCACCAGTTGTGCACTTGCAGCTGATGATGCGGAGAAGCTGTTCTGGGGCAGTATTCTTTGTTGTGGTGATGGGCATTACACCTGTGAACGTACGAATCACTCAATTAACACTGGTGACTTTGTTACGAGAGAGAATAATAACGAGGGCGGGGTTTCAAGAATGAAAAATGTACTACTTCAGGATGACGAGCATAATAATACCCATCTCGTTTGATAATCTTCCATCCCTAAGCAGATGGCAACTTCTCGAAGACCCCTTGGCTTCCTCCCATCCACGTCTAGACTTGTCGGTAAGTCCTGAGTGAATGGAACTTAGCGGCATTTCTGGTTGGTGGCAGTCCGGCAAGTTGGCATTTCGTATTTGCCACGACAGGGGTGAAAATGCGGTGTCTCAGGTCATCGAGGTTGTCACGTTCAGTGTTCCCTCCATACAGTTTCACCAAGAACTCTAGCTGGAGCTGCCTCGGGATCCTTGAAAATCTCCAACATCTCGGAGAGGCCCGGAGTTCTTCTGATACGCCTGTATCACTTTCTTCTTCCCAATTCCAACGGGTGCTGAGGTGGTGTCGCACCTACTTATCGCGTGCAGGAAGAGCATGTCCTGTGGCCCGTGTTTGAAAGAGCGGGAAGAATAAAGGACGGTTGGGGTGTTACCCTTCCCACTTTCCTGGAAATAGACGTTTTTCTTTGAAAACCCCAAAGCATTCAGCAGCACCAGAAGATCAATGTCCTCTCCTGTAATGACGACACGGTTGTTCTCCTCGGCAACTGAGATAGCAGTCTGTACGATCAGCACATCAGCGTCTTCTACTGCCTGCTTGACTTGGATCCCCTTGACTTCCAGTTCAACCTTCAGCATCGTTATAACATTCATCTTGTTTTTGTCGTTGGAGAGAAATTTTGCCTGCGTAATGGTGCTGACTGAGGTTGTCTTGAAGAATACAAACTTAGTAGAGGGGCTCAGCAAGGAACGCCGATAACATTCTACTGCCTTAGTGCTTTGGTAGTTTACCCCACTAGAGTAACCATTACTGTAATTACCATAGAACTTATGGTAACTGATAGTTAGAGGACCAAAACCTTCGTTTTTGGCCAATTTTTTCCATTTTGAGAAACTTCCTCTAACTTTGATCGGCTGTATCTCGGTTAATATTAGGTTTAGGAAAAGGTTTATGTGTACAAAATTCTAGCAAATTTAGTGTTCTACAACTTTGAAAATGAACGTTTTGGTCGAAAACCGCTTAGTTTAGAAGTTATGAATGAGTTAATCAGAGATAAGTTAAAAATTCTGTCAAACGTCAAATCTAAAAAAACAGGACCATAAGGGGAGACAAGTTTCCACAATTAACGTCGCATTGGAAATTTTTGGAAAGTGCATGGTGTCGAGAACAGTAATGAGACTCCTATACGGCGGTAATAAAGGAAGTAATACATATTTTTTAGATTCTATCACCAGTATCATTGGTATGTAGGTTAGGGTTGCCTAAATCGTACCACTTCGTTTTTTCATCCTGAACAGGACTCATTATTTTTTCGAACCGCTCATAGACCAAATTGTACCATACACTTTTATGGATCATTGAGCGCAGAAGAGAAGTTTCTAACTTGGATGGTAAGGGCACACTTTTCATTCACGCAAAGGTATACAGATTGTAGGATTTTGGCAACTATAGTTGTCAACATCGTAACTCAATTATCTGGTTTATTACAAAAATTTGATCTATTGTTGAAAATCCTTCCCGAACGCCTGTCTGCTTCGGGCTTTGGTTAAAGTCCAGGATGGGGTACATTCGATTTTTGATCAATTTTGCGCAGATTTTTCCCAAGCTTGAGGTTAGGCTAACTTTTAAATACTAATACTATTTCTAATAATGTCCACTGTGAAAGAATTACCTCTTGCTCAAGAATCAAATGAAAATATTTTGTTAATACTGATGCCAGCTCGTTAGCAAAAATTTTTAGTTCCGTGTTGCCTATCCCATCCGGACATGCGGCCTTGCCCACCTTCAATTCCTTCAACACCGAGAGAACCTCCCTTTTTCCAAGAACTGAAGGATATCTTCCTCCTTTGTATTCTTTTTATTTCGCTAACACCTTCGTCCACCTCCCCCTCGTATAGGTTCTGATAGAAACCCATCGCTACGTAGACAATCTTGTCTCTATCAAATTCCAATATTTCTGATTTATTTCTCATTTTTGGAGTCAGACTGATATACTGGAAGATTTCTTTTTCCGCTTTTTTCACTGCTCCTGAGTTTTTAATTAGTTCGTACATCCTTTCCGTATCGTACTTCTGGATGTCCTTTATAACTTTCTTTCTAACTGTTTTTATAGTAAGTTCAATTTTTTCTAGTCATTCTGCCCTTGCGCCCAAAAATTTCTTTTCTTACAAAGTTTTTTAGTTTCTTCCGAAATTTCATCTTTCGACGACGAGAGTGAGGAAAATCTCCCCCTTACGCCTGCACCAGACATGTCCATGGACCCCGACAACACTGACGACGACGACAATGGTGCAGTAGCCCCCAAGCGCTCCAAGTTGTTGGTGGTCTCATGAAGTTTTTATACATAAATTGTATATACTTGTATTATTGTACATACTACCATTATTCTTATATCAATTATAGTCTTTAATTAATACTTGGTTATTATTCATTGATTTCAACTACCTGATCTATGTTCATTGAGGTTTAAGATTATGGGTTGACAGGAATTTACAGTAGGGTGATGAACTGCCACTATACCATTGAAATAACTACACTTCACAAAAACAGGCACTTGGTCAGCTGACTCCCCTCCCCGTGTTCCAGCATGTCGAAATTGATGGGTGATTACCATAATTACCATAGAACTGATGGTAATTGATAGTTAGCTCGGTCCAAAACCTTCGTTTTGGCCAATTTTTGCCATTTTGAGAAAATTCCTCTAACTTTGATCGGCTGTATCTCGGTTAATATTAGGTTTAGGAAAAAGTTTATGGATACAAAACTGTAGAAAATTTAATGTTCTACAACTTTGAAAATAAACATTTTGGTCGAAAACCACTCAGTTTAGATGTTGTGAGTGAAAAACCGAAAAAGGTCCGAAAATTTTGAGGTTTTTCGGCCCTCTCCAAGTTAGGACAGGGCCCTCAAGGTGGAAAACGACGAAGTCGTCCCACATCATCCTCAAACAACCTGTAAAAGTTCCATTAACTTCGGAATTTTTTCCAGGTACAGTGTACATATCGACTGAACTATGAAGGAGATTTATTGGATGTAAAAGTGTGTTCTCACTTCTAGAAGAAAATCTGTTCTCACACGTGCTTCCTTCCTCCATCCCGCAAATACCATGTTCCGTGGGTTTCTTAGTACAGAACCAACGTGTTCGAAACTGATATATCACCTAACATTTCAATAACCTTTAAATTGATTTTGAGTGTATCTCTTCTGTGCAGCTTATTGCAATGCGAATTGTAGTACGGTACCGCGCGGTCATTTCCCTTCGCCACTTAATCAAAATTCGCCGATTAACGGTTTCGTAATTAGCGATTATTAGATTTCGAAATGAACGAATATATGTGTGATTAGAAAGGAGAGCTATACGAGCTGTACGATCTTGCACGTGCTCCTCTGCTCCGCGGGCACTCTTTTGAATTCTCTAATTAGGTAGCACGGTAGCCAAAATACACGAACATAAACGTACATAAAAAAAAAACAACCAGTCTGGACTATAAGATTATTACGGCCAGATTACTTCGCCGTATAATTTTTCCTCGTCTACACTCACCTCGACTGTTATGGTGAGCGAACAGATAAACGTTTTCGATAAGCTCGTTTTTTGTTTGCTTTTTTTTTTTTTTCATTTAATTACTCGTATCGAAACGAATTTCGAAAATTCCTAAAGTCGAGCGAAGAAAACGCAGCACGGATCTTCCCCGCGATCGCTATTTTAAGACGCCGTGAAAAAAGGCAGACAATAAAATCATTAAAGAATGAAAAATATAAATACGTGTCGACCGGCTATTTGCCGCTCACCCTAATCCATTTGTACGCGAAGTTCATTAGGAAAAATAGTTATCTAAGCGTGCTTACTAAACATCGCATGTAAATACTTTTTAAACTGGTTATTCCATAAATTATAGCGTTTAAAAAGTGAGATAATACTTTATAAAGAGTTGGTAATGTCTATTCACACTAATGAAGAGATCATGACGTCATGACATCTTAAGCTCGTGTTAATGAACATATACAGAGTCCCAACCAGTTCAAATAGCATATTCAAATGAGTTGAAACGTGTCTCGTCACGTTTTTTTCTCTGTTTTCGTTGTCGCTTGTTTCTCAAACAAGAACGGGACCTCCTTTCGTTAATGATAAGAAATTTTTATTAAAAAAAGACATATTGACTTTTACAACTCGATACTGGAGATAATATTCTACGATTAAATGAATTTTCTATCGATTTTCTATTATAGCGATGTAGATTTAATGTTATACAGTTTATACGTACCTCTCCCCCAACAACGCCTAACATAAAAAGTTTCGGTAATAATGTGTTTGGGACTACAGCCTATTATAACTGTAGAGGCCTAGGTAATGAAGAGTGGCTGTACGAGTTTGAAAGAGCAACAGAACAAATTAAATGGGACATTATAAGTCTTTCATAGAGGTTATAGAAAGCTGGGTGAAAGTCTGGTAAAAAGAAATAATTCTGTTATTCAAAAAAGGAGACAAAAACCGAATAAACAATTACAGACCCATCAGTCTCACTTCAAATATCTGTAAAGTCTTCATAAAAGTTATCAAAAATAGGTTGTATACGCAGCTTGATCAAAGCAAAGGTAGAGAACAAGCGGGATTCCGGAAGGGATACTCGACAATTGACCACATATTCTCAATCAACCAATTTATATAAAAGTCGAAGGAATACAATAATATGGAGCTCAGACATGGTCACTCACTAAAACTCAACTAAAACGATTACAGAGCACACAAAGGAGTATAGAGTATTCTATTCTGGGAATCAGAAGCAAAGATAAAATTACAATTTAAAAAAAAATCAGACCACAAACAGAAAGTAAGGACACACCTTATATGGTTTTTAAAAAAATTCAATATGCAGGTCATATGATAGGGCAAGGATGGAAACAGACGGTCAAAAATCTTGATCGAAAGGTCACCTTACGATCTGAAAAGGAAACAAGGTCGTCCAAGAACAAGATGGAGTGAAGAAATGGTGAAAAGTAAGGGAATATTTGGCTTAGAGTTCAGTGGCGTCGTGTCTGGGTGTTCAAGGTGTTCACTGCACACCCACTTAATTTTTGTCTTACAACAAAAATCCCGGAAATAAGGAAAGATTTAAATTTTGATTAAAATACAAAATATAACCTCAAAAAATTGAAAAATAGCTGGAATATTTCTCTTTGCGCTTTGCGTGGTTCTTATCTTTGTCACATACTATGGAAATAGCGTAGGATGTTCACTAGCAATATTGTGCACTCTTGTTGGGCTTAATGCAGAGGCGTTATCTTTGTCTCACTTACTATGAGAATTCGCATATAAAATTGAAGGGTGCGCTACCAGTGGCACTTTTTGGAAGCTTGTTGGGAAGGTGATCATGTAGGCGCACACAACACGCCGTATATGCGTTATCAGTTATACATGATCACCTTCTCAACATCAGACTATTAGTACGACTATAGTGTGTTTTATATGCGAATTCCATAGATGTTCACTAACAACATTACACACTCTCGTTGGTCTTAATGTAGTGGCGTTATCTTTGTCACACTTACTATGAGAATTGTGTAGGATGTTCACTAGCAACATTGCACACTCTTGTTGATCTTAATGCAGTGGCGTTATCTTTGTCACACGTACTATTAGAATCGTGTAGAATGTTCACTAGCAATATTGCACGCTGTTGTCGGCTTTATCGCAGTGGCGTTTACAACAAAGACGATAAAGAGTGAAGTGGAGACTTTGTTAATTTAAATGGCAGGGTGTTCACCAGCAAAAGTGAACGTTCCGCAGTGGCGTAGCCAGGATTTTCCCCAGGGGGGGGGGGGCAAAGTGAGATTTTCAAGGGAGAAAAAGTCGAAAATTGAGGTATTTTTTAAGAATTGTCGATATTAGAGGACTATTTTATGAAAAATGAAGGTAAAATTACTGTTCGAGCAAAATTTTTTCGAAAAAACGGTGTTTTAAATGCGAAAATTTGCTCATTTTTGCATATTTTACATTCATTGTCAGGCGCCTTGGGGGAGGCATTCGCCTCTTCGCCCCCCCCCCTTGGCTACGCCACTGACGTTCCGAAAGTGGATGCACATGCTATGTGGTGAGTGGGTGGACGGTGGATGCAACTTCATTCTTCATTGACACTCATTATTTATACATACTGATACTGATCATACGTTTTTGATACTACTGATTTGTTTGTGGAGGGGAGGGGGAGGAAAGGCGCAGACCCGCCAGTTGAACACCTGTAAAAGAGCACCACGCGACGCCACTGTTAGAGTTGCTGCAAATAGAGAAATATGAAAAAATATCGGAGAGATCCATGCTCAAGGAACGGATATTGTATCGACTAATAAAACTTCAACTTTTCCCGAAAGCCATATTTTTCTGTGTGAGCTAAGAAATCTGAAATTTGAAAACGCAACGGTGAAATTAATAAAAAGTACATCGAGTCATAACCCCGATATGTTTTAACGAAAATATTTGCAAGTATGGGGACGGGGAGCTCCTTTTACCTCAGTAAAGTGAACCCTCCAATCTGCAACTAGGTACCAGTTTGCAACACATTTTCAGAAATATTTAAAAATTAAGATTTATTTTGACTGACTGCACTGGTAGTCACTTTTAAATGGAACCCCTTCATTCGTGAATCAAATGTGTACTCCACTCACATATTTTGTCTGTGCTTTTAAATTCTTATCAGTAATGGCATGGCGAAAGTTGGAAATGAAGATATAATTGCAATATAAACTGTCTACACGCTGTGAATAAATAAATAAAAATACTGACTCTCAAACCAGCCTATGATTGCTTGCAAGAGTTTTAAAAGAGTTTCGAACAGTCTTAGCTAGTCTTCAAGAGTTTGTAAGAGCTTTAAGAAATCTTATACGAGTCTCAATATGTGTCTTGAACAAGTATGGAACAGCCTTAAAGTATCTTGAAGAACCTGAATCGAACCAATCGAGTACCCATTTAGTCGATTACACTTTATAGCATGTTATAAAAGTATTTTTCTTTCAATATCAATAAGAAAACAGTAACTAACACCCGTCATTCAAAACTCCAATAGTATTTCTTGGGTACCTTGTCACTCAATATGATTCAAATACTCGGTGTTACACATTCTGAATTGCCCCTCCTCGGATTTCTTCCTGGTCAGCCACTGATGCTCCGTTGGTCCCCTTGGTGTACTTCTTACTCGATATTTCCGAATCAATTTGGGTTATGATATTGTAGTTGAATTTATTTTCAACTTCACTGAACTCTTAGCAGTCGCATTCAGTTTGAAAGCGGGAAGACTGAAAATCCTTTTGTTCCTTTTGAAGTCGACCTCTTTATCAATACTGTTAATTAATTAATAACTAATTTACGTCGCTCTGCTTTATAAAATGCCAAAATTAATCACGAATATACAGGGTCATCGAATGCTTATTTGATTTCCAATTGCAAACTGTCATTCGTACGCAAAATCATAAATTCTGTGGAAAATGTTGTAGGTTAGGCTCCTGTCATGTAAATATCGAAATTGAAATTTGGTGGTTCTGGGCGGACGCCCAACTCTACTGAAACTACCGCAATCCCCAATTTGACGATGAAAAATAGTGCCGTTAAATGAGAAACAGTGGAGTTGACGTGACATATATGTGCTCCAGAATTACACAGCATGTCCTAATTTTGGTCGAAAGTTTTAAAATATTTTTCGAAGCCAAAATACGCTGAGTACTATTTACACATGTAGGTAGGGCGTTCCATAATTCAGTCTAGGCTCCAAACCGCTGAATGATGCATTCGGTATTGCATCGAATCGGACTAAAGAGTAAGAGTTGTTTTTAAAAATTATTTAATATGAATACGTTTGCTCAGAAGAACAGAATAATACAGCTTTACTTTTACATGGTACTTCGGACCAGTTTCTTACATAATCTCTTTAAAAGTCTATGTGACTAAGACTTTGTTCCTATAATTGCGATTAGCTAACGTAATCAATGGCGAATGCTTAGAACTGCTGCAATAACACATGCAGTCACTACAAATTCAGTTGACATCTTCTTGCTGTGCTACCAAAGAGGCTGACAAAGCAACGAGAAGAGCGAAGTCTTCTTAGCACCTCTAATCTTAATGGATAGGATGAAGAAGTCAGTTGGTGGAAGTGGCTCTAGTCTCCAGGGAGCCTCTCGTTAAAATATTATAAATCTGACGAGTACCTTATCAAAGCTATACAGACGGAGATTGGAGGTCCACACCTCCTCCGAGATTATTAAAAAAATTGACACTCTGCAAATTCTACAGAATTCTAGTGGCCAGTCGGCAGAATTGGGAATTAAGTTTTGTTTTAAAATTTCTATATTTTAGATGCAATTTTTGCTGTTTGCTCCTCACCAGCGTAGGAATGGACGGTTTTGGGGTTAGAACCACCCCTCCACAATTGCTGTCAAGAAGAGCATTTCAGAATGTATTTTAGGGCATTGTAACGATCAATAACCTCTTCTAAAACTGAAACCCTCCTACATTGGTACTACTCCCCTTCCTAACAAAAAAACTTGCTAGCTACAACTCTGTCTTTTTTTAAGTAATTACGTCTGCAGTGTAGTACATAATTACAATTAGCAAATAGGTCCAAAGCTTATGTCGGTGATTTAATAAGTAAAAAGATTTATACCCCCTCTATAATTGGCCACTTTAGGCCGTAGAGAGGGTCGCAAATACAGATTATTATTAATCAAAACCAGAATTAGTCCTTTTTTTTGGGGGGGGGGGGGTGAGGCTGTAGACGGTTGAAATAGTAATTGATCCAGTTAACAAGCCAGACAAGAAAAGATAGGATACAACAGAACAGAAAGAAAAGGATAGTGAAATATGAAAGCAGGAATGCAGAGTAATACAGAACAAGTATATAGAAGGAAAAAAAAATACCGCCAAATGGCTGAAGATTGAAGAAGTTGGAAGCCCAGGACAAAATAGAAGCTAGAAAAAGACTGTACGATAGAACATGGAAGAAAATGTCGAAAAAAGATTGGAAACCTGAATCAAGCAGAAAATACCAAAACTAACGGGAATAGACGAAAAAGAAAAACAATAAACTGAAATGACACGAAAAGATGGAAAGAACTAGAAAATTATAGAAAAAGACCAGAAAAATAAAATAAAATGAAGATTTTCCGGGATAATTAGAGGAAAAAATTAAGGAATAAGTTACAGCAGCTGTAAAAAATGTATGCACGATATAAGAAAGAAGAAACAGAGGAAAATGTGAAAAAAAACGAGGAATGGGAGAAGGAAAGCATAGGAGAAAACAGAAAATGCACAAAAGAGAAGAATAGGATAGAAACAATAAAAAGTAAAAAAGAAGAAAAATTAAAGAAAAGCCGAGGAAAAAATGCAGAAAAAAATACAGACGGACAGGAAACAGAAAAAGGCAGAAAAGACACAGCAGACAGAAGAGGAACAAGAGACAAAAAAACTAACGAAAAGAGGAAAACAATATGCGCAGGATAGGACAAAAAGAGCAAGTAGAATAGAAAAAATAGTTCAAAAAAAAAAAAAAAAAAAAAAAACTCATCGACAAAACTGAGAATTTTCGATAATGTCCAATTTAAAAATAAAACGCCAGTTTCTTGGCGAAAACTGGAGTCATAAAATCTTTTAAGTATGCAACTGTAGAGGATCTTTTGAGACAGTGAAGGGATAAAACCCTCAGTATACTTCCATTTAGTCTCCGCTTCCTTCGTCTCCATCTCACGCGAAAAATCTAGGGTCTTACCTAGTTCAAGAGTTAGCCAGTTAGCCTGTCTGATGAATAAATATAGAAACAGGCAGACAGACAGACAGTCAATCAGTCAGTCAGGTCAGTCGAACATTTCACAAATCCTCCTTCCCGAAAAAATCCTGGCAGTGTTGATAACTGAGAAACAAAATTAAACTTTCTTTTGCATTTTCACCCACTCCATCTTTACGGCGGGAAATTCGGGTCGCGTAGGTGTCTGTGTGTGTTTTCTTTTGTTCTTCATCGCCTTCTTTCCTTTTTCTGGCAGTGCATAACTGCATTTTCCCCTCCATTGATACGTACTTTAAAAAGAAAATGCAAATTGCTGTAGCATATCTGTTACTCATAAGTCCAACCTAGCAAAGTAACCGCTGAGCCAATTAACTCCAGGTCTTGTAATTCCTATTCCTTGTTATTGTGACTCTCACGAGTATGGGATGCTAATATTTTACATGAATTACGCATTTTGTACTGTCAGTTAACTAAATGCATTGATACTCTTTCACTCCAAAATTAACATGATACTATGACATAGTGGTTAGGGTAGTTGCTTGTTTCACATGAAATAATTCATGGGTAGACATACTTGGCACTTTCTCAAAGTGAAGGGATGACTTAACACCATCACTGAGGATTAGGAGCGGTGGTGTCTTTTTATCCTGGAAGGGTGAGGGAAGTACCTAATCAGTAAGTTGTGATGGACGAGAAAGAAAGAAAAAATCTTTAGATTTTTATTTTTCAAAGCAGACAAAAATTACTTCGGAGCCTATTGATGCGTTTTCTAGAAAAGAAAAACATCTGAATAATTGAATAGGGATTATAAAGAGCGCTGCCCAACAATAAATTTGAGATTTTGTAAGAAACAATGACATATGAGAACATATGATTCTATGAGTATTTTCAACGAGAAATTTAATGCTGTTGTTAATTTTTGGATTATAGTTCATTTTTTTTCTTATCTCCTTCGTGTATCTTAAATGCGAATTTTAGTATCATCAAGATGATATCACTGATCAAACAACTATGTGCGTTCGGTATTGCTATCAGTATCAGTATTGCTATTCGTAGACGACAAAAAGGAATGAAACGAGAAAAATTTCATAAAATTTTAATTTTGAATATGGAAAACGAGAGGTTCTCGAGAAAATGGTTAACGCCATCATATTCAGCATTCAAAATATAACTGAAATCATATAATCTCATCCCATTGTTTTTTATGCTGTTGTGCAGTGTAGTTGTATACATCAATTCTGATACTAGAAATTAATGCTCACGGCTCCTTGATAACGAAATGGCCCTTCGTATAGGGTATTGTCGACTCGGGGTTTTTGCCCCCACAGCAAACCTCGTCTCTCTGCTGTCTTTCTATTCCCGCCTGTCTATCTATCCATCTGGCTTACTGGCCGAATTACTGACCCGTCCTCTGTCAAGGGTTTTCTTGTTTTCTCTTCAGTGGAAGACGGTATATCAGGTTTTTAGTACCAAGAGAATTCAAACTCATTAGAGACCTGTTAAGACTGACAGAGACTCGTTCAGACTTGTCAAACATTTTAAGCCTCATTAGGTCGGTGATATTAGGACTCACTCCAGTGTGTGGCCAACAAATCGATGCTCTCTCCATAAACGCGAAAAAGAAAGGAACCTAGGGCTGTTCTTCAATAAAATTATTAAAATTCCGCCACTGCAAGCCCCTTTTGCCATATTATTTTACCGAAAATTACATCTGACAATGGAAATTTAGACATTTCCACTCGTCAGGATTCTCGAGTAGAAATTCCAGTAACGGATTAAGGGGCTCAGGCGCCCTAGGCCAAGATTTTTTGGTACCCCTATGTTCCAAAAAAGAAGAAACATTTTTTTTTAAATAAAAAACGCCGTTCACCTGGCACTGTTATTTACATTTTCGAAAAATTTGCCGCCCTAAAATACTTGCCGGTCGAAGCCATACGACGCTAAGGAGTTCCAAAGCTTGGTAGTAAGAGCACGACCTAAGCCAGTTCCAGTGCTAGCAAGATTTCGGAAATAAATTCCTCAACTTTTCTCCCTCCTGCTTTCATTTCCACCACCTCACACGTCGCCCGATGCTAATCCATTTTTTTTTAAAATTTTATTTACACCTTTTTAATCCGACCTCAGTTGTGCGAGGGGACATCATGCCATCGAATGCACCCGGTTTCGGGCATGGGTGTCCATCATCCTCTTCCACCATCCTCTATCCCTACCCACCCATCCCTTGATATCCCAAATTCTCTTGTCAACTTATCCCTCCACCTTGTCGGCAGTCTACCTCTTCCTTTCCACTCCCCTGGCGACCGTTCTTCGGCTACCTTCCCCCATTTGCCCCCTCCCCTCACCATGTGCCCCGCGAAGCTTAGTTTAGCTATTTTGACCCTCCAACCTGTATCTTGTGACCCTATTATTCTTTTAAATATTTCCTAACTTTGTCTTTTACTGTTATCTTCATTATTTATTTATTGGAAAATTTGAAGTGCCGCCCTCACAGAATAGTGGTCACTTACGGGACGACACTATTACAAAATACGAGTACGTATTACAACAGCAACCATAAAAACTACAACTATAACCTAACACATTCGCTCGACATCTCATTCATTTCCTCTTCGCTTTCGCATTCCTTATTTGCTTTAACAACCGTGCTAACTACAACTATAACCTACCACATTCACTCAACATCTCATTTATTCCTTTCTCATTCACTCACGCATTCCACATTTACTTTCTATCGCTGTAAAGCTGGCAAGACCAACCTAGCCCCCCTCAGCATAACCATGATCATTGTGCGGAGGCCACCTCTCTGAGGACTCTTCTTCTGAGTATATGTTCGAATCCCTTCTAGGGCCGATGAAATATATCGAGGTCAGCATCGAGTCTGTTCGTCTCGATTTTCCTCGTGAGAGTGTTATACAGTCGGCACGCTCTGTTTAGAACCATAGGGTCAGTAGCCAGTGACGGATCCAGGGGGGGCATGGGGTACCCCCCCCCCCTCGGTGAATATTTCACACGCAATAATAGGAAAAAATTAATAAAAATGATGAATTGTACACTCATTACACGCTACAAAGGTCACCGCCGCTACTGTAGCCCTCCCCCGCCTCTTTTTTTTTTTAAATCGGCGCCTGTCAGTAGCTCTTGTTCTCCCGTGTTGCACCTGAAATGTTTAAACCGTTCTGACGGTAGGTCTCGACCTGTATTTTGAATTTCTGGAGGAAACCTTCATCGTGTGTGTTGCCCCGTAATACGTCATGAAGAAAACCAAGCACCCCAATTTTTGGTCAATCCTCAAGAGACTCCATCTCAAAACCACCCAGAAGCTCCGCATACTCAATATCAGTAGGTTAATATTGGAAAACTTTTGCATATATTCGTATTTGAAAAAGTGCCGCCGTATACTTTCAAGTGCGTCAGAATATTTTTGTGATGGGGTTGCAAACCAGCATTCCAAATTCCAGATCTTTAGCGTCTGACTGTTTCTTGAAATCTCTGGTGCTCCGAAATACAAAACCCATTATTTTTTCAGCCTGGCGGATTAATTGGTCAATGTGTACAGAAAAGGACATTTTTCTATCAATTTGTACGCCAAGAGATCTCTTTCTGTTTCACTACATTGCATCCTGAAGTGGGTTATCCCCAAACTATCGCTTTGTGACTTTGTCACGGATCATGTTTGAATGCCGTAGGTGGAGTGGGTATCGCACACTGATCTAAAATTCCTAATTTTGCTCACATCGGTTGATTGTCTTTCAGTACTACCTGTCCCGTGCCCAGAAGTTTTTCCAAGCTTTCACTGTCCTCGCCCACAACTCCAGTTTCCCTTTAACCACGAAATGCAACCATCTGACGCAATCATTAACAATCTAGTCTTCATGCTTTCGATAGTGAGTTCTTGGGCCATATAGCTTGCAACTTCAACAGCAAAGCTTAACTTATTCAACAATTAACCATTGATCTTTATTTTCCCTTCCCCTCCGAATTTAGATCTCTAAAAATTCATCATTCAGACACCTATACTCGGCAAGGTTCCCGAGTAGACGTTCCTAAGCTTGGTAGTAAGAGAACTTCCCGAGCCAGTTCAGGGTGTCTACTAAAAGTGAAAACTTGAATTTCTTGCCGTTTTCTTGCCCTATGTTTCAAAAATTTCTTACCGCATACGTTGATACCCACACTCCTCGCTCTAAAAAAATGCACGTGGAAGATTCGTACATACTTTTCTGGATTATGTCAAGAAAATACGTCTCCGTATTTGCTCTACATATTTCGTCACATTTTCTTACAAGGAAAAATCGTACTTTATATTTTCTGATTTCTATAAAATAATGCATAAACCTATGAGCGAATGAACTGTAGTTTATTTATATTAGATAGGTAATATAAGTAATGAGTGTAACAAGAAATAACTTCTACTCCTTATAAAAAACTGAAAGAAATATAAAAGAAAATAATAATGAACTTATCTGTATTGTAAGAATTTCCCTTAGGTAAGTCATGACTAACAAAAAGTAACTTCTGCTTCTTTCTTAAAATTACTGAAAGAAATATAAATGAAAATATAATAACCAACTTCCGTATTTATAAGAATTTTCCGTAGGTACAATAAGTAATGACTAACAGAAAGTAACTTCAGTTTTTGCCTTAAAATTAGATATATAAATGAAAATAACAAACTTCTGTGTCAAAAAAATTTTCCTTATACATAGGTAAGTAATGATTATAGAAAAGTAGCTTCTGTTTCTTCCTTAAAATTACTAAAAATTACTAATACTTATAAATGAAAATAACCAACTCAAGACATTACAGGAATTTTCATTATCAGATATATCAGAAATGGTTTTTTTCTAAAACAATATATTATACTTAATACAAAACTAACTCGTAGTAGGTAATGAATATGACAAACATCAACCTTTATCTTAAAATTTACTTCTTTAACTTTTTTTCTAAGAGAGCTACATCACTCGTAGCATCTTCATTTCTTCTTCTTTTGTTCTTCCAATTTTTGTTTTTTGGCTTTTAGAAGAGATAACTCCTGGCTTAATTTCTTTTTCTCATCTACTTCACTTTCTTTCTTAATTCGTTTTCTTTTCAAACTTTCATTTCTTTTGCTTGAGGAATTTTAAACATACTGAATCATTAATATTGAGATGTCCAGAGTTTTCAGATCAAAGTTGTTCTCTTTCTTGAGTGAATCATATACAATGTATTGTACGACAAGGGACTCCTCAGCTGAATTTTTCGCCAAGCATTCCTTATTCACGGAAAAGCTTCTTTCAACAGCTGAATTACTTGGAAAAATAATAAATACATTTTTCATAAAACTGGAGAATTCATTTTTGATAGAGGATGGAACTCGTTTATTCTTAAAAAATATTCATCCAGCTTGTAAGATGAATTAAATTTTTTCAGATAGTCAATAACTGTATTATTTTTAGAAAGGTTCAAATACTCTCTTCTAATATGATCGGCTAGTGATGCTTCAGGAAGTGAACCAGTGGAAACAAAATTTGATAGAAGTTTAGTAATGCGACGCTCTCTCCTCTCAGGACTCCCAGTCATCACATCTGAATTCAATGCTGATGCCCCTTGGACAACTTCATTTGTCAGAGAACACTTAGCCACTAAATGCTTAAACATTTCCTTCACAAAATTACGATATTCAGTTTTGAATTTTAAAATATCCACAGTTGTTTTTCCTGTGATGGCCTACGTTGCTCCAAAACCAATGTCAACGTGGTTCAAATCTTCCAAATCATTTGAAATATCACTTTTCAAAACAAATTCTTTCATGAATTTTTTACCAATTATTCTGACTAAATTATAATAGAAGAGTGCATTATTTGACTGGAATTTCAAAAGAAATGGGTAACACTCTTTAGCAATTGTAAGTAAAAAGTGCATCTTTGCTTTCAGAAAATCATCTTGTTAGTTTTTTTGAAGATTAATTGCCTGGCCAGTGGCAGTACATAGCTACGTAGTACGTACTTAGATACTTAAATATATTTGAGAAAAAAATTTCTTGCCCTGTCCTTCAAAAACTTATCATTTTCTTGCTTTTCTTGCCCAGTAGACACACTAGAGTTTCAAGGGCAATAAAATTTTGGAAACAAATTTTTCGACTTTCTTCCCTCCTGCTTTCACTCCCGCCACCTCGCACGTCGCCCGATGCCTGATCCAGCGAAACCGTGTAAATACAACCAACCAGTCAATTTGAAATCGTCATTTTAGTTAAAATTTCCGAGAGATTACCTCTCTCGCAACAGCGACGCGTACGTTTCAAGCAAAATTCCGAATGACAGGTAACTAGAACAAACCTGCGTTTAACTTCTCATTTTCGACGTTATTTTGACTTGTTTTCAGAATCATTATCCCTCATTATGAATGATTTGTGTTCTTGTCACGTCTAGCAGTCACGTTTGTAAACGGCTCAATTTCTAAAACAAACTTTGCTCTCAACACATGAGCAGCACATGTGGTCGCAGTAGTTGCTCGCTAATTGGCAACCGTATAGAGGTATTATCGGAGAGCGAGATGATGATAATGATGACGATTGCGAGACGTGTTACGAACTACAGACATTTCCTGTGATTTATTACCTATAGCGGAAAAGTAATCAAGAGACGTTTATTCTGCTTTTAAAATCTGCTTCCTAATTTAAGACTGATACGACTCATTAGGGACTGCGCGACCAGGCCAACTTTGAAGAAGAAAAAATCTAATTTAAAAATTGCGAAGACGTCAGGTGTGCCCGAGAAAAAGTGACTGCTGGTTGGTGTATTCGTTCGCCAAAACCTAAAAACGAGTCCACCGAGAGTGAAAATATTTTGAAGCGATGTCAACACTCGTACGATTGCGTGATCCCGTCAAAAGGTGTTGCACCTGGGATGTTGATTTTCGGACGCCTAGATGGAGTATATTAACCCCCCTTTTTTGGTTTCAGATAAGGGTATAGTTTTGAAACTATCTTCATCAGGCGCCGTGTCCGATACCGCACATTGGCGGTCGCAGTGACGCACGACTCTAATGGGCAGGTTAGTCGTTGTAGTTTGCCTATATGCTTTTCCCAGGGGTTAGAATTTTCCTTCTTTGTGCCGAAGACTGTGCAGCCGCGCTTCGTTTACTAGCCACGTGTTTCACGATGTTGAGTAAGCGGTCCACAACGTGCACACGCACAGTACCAATCTTTCTGATCCGGTGGTAATACGCCCTCAGATTGTAATGCCATGTTCGCGTCTATTAGTGGGGGTTACAGGACGCGCTATGTTTCCACCTCAATTGATACTCTAGGGTGTTAGTGGGGGTATTCGAATATCACTAACTTTCTGGCGTTGGTGGGACTCGAACCCGAGATGCAAGGATTCTGAAGCGGACATGTTACCACTTAGCCACACAGTGGCTTTTTAAAACAATAGGCGGTACAAATGTTCCACTTGAATAATGTTTCCATCGAATGATCCACGTTCACTGAATTTCTTGTCATTCTTTGGTCGCTAGATTTGCTAGTTAATGCCTCTGCGACGAGGGAAGGATTAAGCGGTCTTAGATTATTTCTTGCACTAGAAAAATGAAAACGTTATTACTGCTCTGAAAATGCTACCAAATTTCGAAAATTTTTCAAAAAGGCGAACCCGAATGATTACACGTATTCATGTATGGCTTCCAGGCCCGTGCGGGGGGGGGGTCAACCCCTCCCCCATTGACCTTTGTTTACATGTAATATAATAATTTGCGGTGACCACTGTCTCGGATGATCACCCAACGCAAACACTCAATCAAGCTCGGAGACAGGCGAGTCTCTACCATGTCGCGTCAGGCTAATCATAGCACGAGATATTCATTTCGCCTTCAGTAGACTAAGATGAATCCACATGCCCCCTCCCCGCCGTAGTAAACTTATTTATCAAAAATCAATAGTTTCTTGTCGTTTTTAATGAACTTTATAGCCTAACTAACATGAAATATGTACTCGACCCCCTCCCCCTTTGTATAATTTCTGCGCACGGGCCTGATGGCTTCCATCGTTGGGTGAATGAATGGTAAGCAATTCTGAAATTTTATCTCGCTGGTGGTAAAAGTAGCTATCACTAAAATTTTGAACGTGGAATACTACACAGTTATATCGTATTTTTGAATTTTTGTTAAAGTACATAGTTTTGCACAGACCTATCCCTGCTGCTTAAAGAATTTTGCCTTATTTTGCTTTTAAAATTTCCATTGTAACATTTTCACCGTCAGCAAGATGAATTTTAGGCAAAATAGATTAAACTTCCCACGCGATAGAAGGCCTATTCACAAGAAGAAAAACTGTTGTGGCTCTCAGCATACGTGACCTGATGACCCAATTGCTTTTGAAATTTAGCTCATAACCTTGTAGCGTAATTTCCCGAAAAGCCAGATGTCTTGCCCAAATTTCGGAATAAGAGCCCTGGAAAAATAAACTTCTTCTAAGGATCTCACCTATAGGAAATTTGCCGATAGTAGATTGCCAAAGAATGGGGCTCATAACTCGTAATGACGAGCGTTCAGCCTACTATCATCATACTTGTAGGTGTTTGAACACAGACCACCACCAAGCCCCACGGGAGTCTGGGCGAGTCCACGATGATCCATGCTCCCAGCGTACTTCACAAGCGAAGTAGTGCTGAAGACCTGAGCCATCGGGATGGACGTAAGTACTTTGGAACCCACTCTTCACGTCCTTGAATAAAAAGAGGTCCACCAAAAGGAAATCTAATTTAGAAAAGGTTCAGAGATGCCACGTACCATAAATCAAATACTTAGCACGGTGGTACGTCCATGTATTTTTGAAGAAAAGAAAAAAACGAAAAAGATAAAGTGGTTTCAAGCGACTACATTGAGTGATAACACTAGATCATGAAGTAGTATCCACTCTCCCTTAAAATTTTGAATAATCAAAATAAACATCAGTATTGATGGCTGGAAATGAAAATTTTGTACGGTAAACACCAAATAAAATCTGGCTGGGTAGTTTCCCACGCCACCGCCGATTTGGAAGAATCACAAAACATCCAAAAAGTATGTGATAAACGAAATGGGAACTTGAAATACTATTAGTCCCCCTCTCCCAAGGAGAAATTCAATACCCAAATTTCGGCTTTACAAATCTCGAATTAAGAACTGAAGTTTCTGAGTTCTGAGTTCCTCGGAACGATCGTTTTTGGATATCACGGACTCGGTAACGATTCCCTGTGTCCCGATCCAATCTAGAATAGTCTTACAGGACCATAAATTGGAATTACCCCCCTCCCCCAAATGTAGTTTAACAAGGGTACAGAGCTTTTGCATGATTTTCACGTATGGGCAATTCACATGATTTCGAGAAAAGGTGGTGAAGAAAAAGAAGAACGAAATGAAAAGGATTGCTTTTTGACCCGAAATTTTGAATAACCAAGATTGAAAATAAAGGGTATTTCTATTCCGCGCCCTTTCTGGATCATACACGCAGGTAGAAAGGGGTATCGGCCCCCTGGTAAGTACGAATCTTAAGGTTAGCACTCGCGAAAACGCACTATACCGTGGATCGAAAATAAAATCAAAAATAAGGTACAATACCTTCTTTTCTAATTTTATTCTCAATCCGAGCCATGGAATCCACCCTTTCGAGCATTACCTCAGAGACGTCGGGGAGGCTGTTAGGGCTGTCTTAGCCCTCTTTTCTCATCTTGCCGAAAAATCGGCCTAGGACGAAATGTAGCGAGTTGCTACGTGGGCTTGAACCCGGGACCTCCGAATTCCGAGACCAGCGCGCTATCCACTCGGCCAACCAGACTCCCCAACGTGCAATACTTGGGAATTCTGCTAAAATATCAAAAAGACTCAAAATGGAGTTACGTAATCTGATGCTAGACAAGCTGGAAAGTTACAGTGCAGTCTGCGATGCGAGATGATGGATCCAGATCTTCAAAAAAGTCACTGGAACAAATCTTCCGGCAACTCGGTGACAGATGAAGTCAGGGACGTACCGATAAGGGGGGCAGGGGCAACTCCCCCCTTAGGAATTTTTCGATCAGCAGTTGGGAAAATTTACCATTTCAGTCAGGCGAGTTGGGAAAATCCAACAAGAAGTTAAAAGTTTTTTGTTTTTTTTATGTATTGATACTTGGGAATTTTGAAATGAGTTAGTTGGAAAAACCCAACAAGTCAAAAGGCTTTTTTTTTGCTTTGATACTAGGGAATTCCCAGTTGAGTCAGTTGGTGGAATTTTCACAATTTCTACCTCCCTCCCTCCCCTTCTGGAAAAATTCTTCGGTACGTCCCTGGATGAAAGTGCAAAATCGAGCTGAAAAATAACATACAGCGCAGTAACTTGTCCTAAAACTCCAATTTGAAGCTAATGTGAATCACTCTTATGACGTTTCTATCTCGTGGAGGACTCATATCCCATGTTTCTAAGCTGCTCACCCTGCTAACACGAAAATTCGATAAATTTTGGCGTGATTCCTCCTACGAAAAATGTTCCTAGGGGAAACTCAATTTTGGCCACTTGATTCGAAAAAGGTTACGAAATACTAGACCAAAATGAGGGGAGCTAGGTATACCCGAAAAACTAATAATATTCGAAAATTCTCGGACTAAGGAACGAAACCTCGACCTTACAAAAAATGACCAAATGAAAAATGTAATGCGCAGCCGATACTGAGTAGGTCTTGAAGCCATTAGCAGCGAATTCAATGATGATACCGTTGAGAACCGCATAGTCCTGCCTCGCCTCGTGGCAGCATCTGGACTCGGAGACGAAATTGGAGACGACTTCTTGACTCCGTCGACGCTCTGTGGCGACTCAGACCTTTTTAATTGACCAAAAAAAACTTGAATTTGGTAGTGTTGACAAGGCCTATAGCGTGCCTTTTCATCTCACCTCGTAGTCCGGTCAGCAAACGGATCCAAAGAACCATACTATGGCGTTTCAGCTCTGTCACTTACGGCAGTAAAATACTTCGAA
The DNA here is from genome assembly GCA_031841125.1 of Acanthococcus lagerstroemiae. Classification (NCBI taxonomy): domain Eukaryota; kingdom Metazoa; phylum Arthropoda; class Insecta; order Hemiptera; family Eriococcidae; genus Acanthococcus; species Acanthococcus lagerstroemiae. The sequence goes on along the minus strand of CM063110.1, from coordinate 61,662,889 downwards.
CGATCGAAAATGCCGTCGAATTTCGAGAACCAGATAAACGAACGTAACTCCAAAAATGAGTGACTCGTTCTCAAACTGAATAAGTACACACGATAGACAAGATCTTCACAAATGTGAAAATGCAGCGAAATCCATTACGGTGACTTTTTGACACTTAGTACCTCATAAACCGAAATGAACCGCGTTGCAATTTCAGCTTAATTTTCTAAAATTATGTAGAAACCTACCTTCTGGTTTTACCATCTGAGTTCTTCTAAAAGTAATCACTAATATTCTCTTTTTTTTTTTTTTTTTGAGACGAATTTTTAAAATCGGATCCAAGTTTATACGGTGCGTTGCTGGCAATGAATCTATCAATGCGCTGGGTGGGTAGAGTTCACATTCATGGTACATAATGTAGTAAATATTCTGGCACCCTAAACAGATCTCCTTCTGTTTTCTATTACACACCCCTCCGCAGAATAGCAGTAAAAAACTGACGAGCCTATTCGTCACTTCACACCCTGTTTTAAAAACTGATTTTAAAATTCCGCGGCTGCATGTATTTTTAGTTATGAATTCGATTAATTGGTCAATTACCCTCGTTCTACGTGTAGAGAACTGCGATGATCAATGTGCCAGATTTAGCTTCTACCTGACTGACGAAATGCCTCTGTTGAGGCAACGGTTTTACACATAAAATTGCTTCATATGAGGTTTGTGCAGAAACATGTATCGGCTTCGCCCATTGTGAGATGACCCTGCGTTTTGATCAACTGCGGACTGGCTGTGGGGGATCCCCGGCCAGGCCCCTTGGACTGCGGGCCCACCCAAAATATGACTTGTTTCAGGAATGGAGAAATAATGGTTGGGGCCCGTGGGCCCCAACTAGTATTCCCCCTTTACAATTCCCTTGCCAGTCCGCGGCTGGTTCTGATTGATTGAAAAGAGAAACAAATGTTTGCCACAACTTTCATTTGTGGCGTTTATGTGTATTGAACATGTGATCAATTTTTCGTCAGTTGAGTGCGTAATTACATTGAAAATTTGTGTAACGTTCTCAGGGGATCTGTTTCCAAATCGTGCTTGCAGTCCCTATTCGTCAGAAAAGGGGATATTCAAGACAACGGCGGCGAATCACATTTCCAATCCACGTCAATTAAATGTCAACGCTACATGTACAGCAGTTCTTGTCCTCTGAGGCAAAGGTCTTGGTCGGCCTATCCAAGGACAGGCACTGTCGACAATTTTCACCGCATTTCTTGTGCGCCACGCGGCCACATAATATGTGCTAAAACTCGCGTACTATAAAAGACTGACCTAATTTGTCGGATCGCGCCGACCACTTTCCAAAATTGGCGAAAAATAACCAACGTATCAGCGAAGTGTACCTGTAAAATGCGAGTATACGAAAAGTCAAATTACCCGCACTCATCTCGTGATTAATGCGCTGGTTTCTGATGCGAACCGAGTAACACGTACGAAAATCCAGGAAAGGTAATTACCAGCGACGAATAAAAGGCTGGCAGATAATGTAAAATTAGCAAAGAGCAGAAAAGCAGGCAGGCGCGTATTAATTAAAAACGTGTCTAGAAGCTTAGAACGTATACCGTAATTTGCGTTAAATGGCTTGTGAAATTAACTAAGATTCGTTGCTTTGGGCTTGGGACGTCGGGACGTTCTTCGTCGTTGGGACTCATTTCCTCGCCAAAGCAAAAAAGGTATATGGCACGTTGATACGAGTTTTTAATTTCGAACATCCTTTCGCGGTTAGACGCACGTACGAGAAATTAAAAGAGTTAAAATAGGCGCGACGTGTTTCGTAATAGTTTTCCTGCGCCGTTACCGGTAAATTAATTTCGACTCCTGTATTTCGTTAAAATTAGAAACGAGTGCTCGCGAACGAGCGAAAGTCGAGTAATGGCGCGAAAAATCCCCGTCGCCAGGTCGGTTTCGATAATCTAGCTGACATCCGGGGGTAAATTTGCGGACGCGTTTAACTGATTCGGTAGAAAGCCTGGGTGTAACCCATGGGGCACGACACGCAGCATCGCCACTGGCGACGTTAGCCTATATGTTCTCCTTCCCAGTGTTCGCTTTCACGCGATGCTCTCATGTTACGTCGAGCAACCGGCGCCGGAGTCTTGAATAACCAACCCGAACTGAAAACCAGTTTGGCTTATGGAAGAGAGTAAGATGGTGGGGGGAGGTCAAAGGGCAGGCTCCACCAGACCGAATAGGGATGGACGAGTTATCCTAGGGTGACCCATTTGTCCAGTGTAGGCGAACGTAGTTTGTAGCAGCCAAGTCACTGTCCGTCTTCGACGGAGCACCACTTACAACAGCCCATACTACACGCCGGCTTCCTTACCTCTCTCCTCCTCCTCATCATTAGCTAAGTTCTAGTCACTGGCGACTATTCTGACTTCCGATGGCATCTCTCTACTTACTACGATCCTGAGCCATGACCACCGCTGTCGTCACAGATCTGAATCAGTTCTTTACGCCGTCTGTCCATCGTGTTGACGATCTTCCCCTGCTTCTGGTACTAAGGACTTTTCCGACCATGATTTTTCGCTCCAACTTATTGCCATCTGGGCATGCTATGTGGCCGAAATAACTCAGGATCCTTTTATCGCACAGAGCACTCAGCCTTTGCGATCCGTCCAGTTCCATTTTATTATGGACACGTTTGGCCGTCATGCGTTCCAAGGTACTCGCAACATTTTGCGCCAGGTCCACATTTCGAAGGTAGTCTATCCTTCTTCTGTCCTCCTGCGTAAGCGTTCATGTCTCTGCAGCGTACAGAAACACTGGGAAGTCAAGTGTCTTTGTTAGTTTCATGCGGTGCCTTCTTGAAATCTTCTTGCAGCATGTTACGTTTCGCAGTCTTCCCAAGGGCAATCCTGCGACGTATGACTCCACTAAGGAGCCGAGGTAGACCGAATTCATCCAGAGCATCGCTCTGTAGCAAGACACCAATCCGATCCACTACCATGATTTTAGTTTTGGCAGCGTTGGTGTACATATAAGCTAAGTGCTCACTTGCCTTTTTTACTCTGCGGATCAGTTCTGCCGTCTTGTATCCACTGGAGAAAAGAATGGTCCATTTGCTCGTCTTACTGGCTCCCATTTTTGCAACACATCTCTTTCATTGAATTAACCAAATTCTGTTTTGACATTTTCATGTCTTTACTTTGGCTCACAACGGAAAAAAGCGTTACTCTGAAGCGTGACGAAAATCGCGTTACGGGCTGGCTAGGCTGGCTGGCAACGGAAATGACTGACTGACTGACTCTACACTCTTCATTCGCTTGCCAGTACCACACCCCTTGTATCAGCCTGTATTCCCTTACGAGCATCATGTTCCTTGTACCAGCCTGCGAGCACTACGCTCTGCTAGTGCATCATCTTGTAGATCAGTCTGCAACCACAGGAGAGCATTTTCCTGTCTGCTTCGCGGACTGCGCCGACATTAGAATGCCATCGTCCAGCGAACTTAGCGTTCAAAAAATGAGCGCGCCAAAAGATATGGAGCGCAACGTGTTCTGCGAAACGCAGCGGACGACGATATTCTCATGTCTGCGCAGTTTGCGAAGCAGAAAGGAAAATGCTCTCCCGAGGTTGCAGACTCGTCTGCAAGATGGTGCACTAGCAGCAACTTCCCAAAGTCTCATGGCGGATCGGATGAATATATAGTGAAGTCTACAGCCGTGTTGTTAATAGAAATTTCCATGAATATATGAAGGACCGACAGACAGACATTTTAATATATTTCAACCTTGTTTTTTCTCATGGTGCCTACGAGAGTAATCCCCTTCTGAGCAGCAGGTACAGGACGTCAATGTTCTGTTGAGGTTGTAGATTGGCTCGAACAACTTCACAACAAGTATCGCTCAGCTAGGGGTGGGGTGGGGGGGTACTTTTGTCTTCTGATTTGCCAGTGTAAACCTCCACATTTAGCATGTAGGAAGTTCTCGCGTCGCAGAGTATTATAATCTTTATTCCGCATCGATCTGGTTTATCAGGCAAATAGACGGTGAATGGGCTGTGAACACGGAATGCCGGAAGCTGCTCATCCATAAAAAAAAAAACCTTTTGACCTGTTGGATTTTTCCAACTGACTCAACTCAAGATTCCCAAATATACATATATATGCATTAAAAAAAAAACTTTAACTTGTTGGATTTTCCTTTCTTCTCAACTTAATTCCCAAGTATTAAAGTAAGCAAAAAAACACACAATCTTTTGACTTGCAGTGCCGCCAAGAGCCAGGCCGGGTCCCAAGTCTAGAGGTCTACGGGCCCTCCTCGCCCGGGTTGGGGGAGGAGGCGTTTGTATCATCCAACTGGTAAAAAATTGTACAAAATTAACATTTGTAAAATACACAGACAAAAACAGTTTTAAAACTGTACTAACAAACTAGACACAATTCAAATGAAAAATAATTCAGCAGCTACATTATATATTATAATGTTAATAATGTTATTTCCTTTTAAAGATTGCAGTAAGTCTGTCTACTCATAAGATATAAGAATGAGGTCAGCTTGATTACTTATAACAACACTTTTCTTGCTTTGTTCGTTGCGAAGTCATTTATGACCTCATCAAAATCCAAATAGGTCATTTTCTAAAGCTAACATTCCTAAGCTTGTTAATCGTTCCTGACCCATTGTAGAACACAAAACGTTTTTCACTCTGTTCAACAGACTGAAAGACCTTTCAGCTTCTGCGACCGTAACAGGAACTGTGCAAAAAATTCTAAGGGCAATCACAACGTTTGGGAAGATAGTTGTCAGTTTTTGGTTTGATAGGGTGTGTTCAGGAGTTGAAAGGGCTTTAGGTTAACTGGAAAGTTAGCAGGCTGAATTTTTTTCAGACGCGATATTTCTGAAAATAATTCATCTTCGGGGACATCAACATTGTATAATTCTGACCAAGCTTGTACACTTTCTTTGAGCTCCTCGTTTTTCATTTCTGGATATCGCCAAAGAAACTTGAATAAATCATTAATAGTATTCATAGCTGTCAACCTTCGTGTCAAACTTCCTACGACACTGTCAATCAACACATAAAAAACGTTTACCATGAAATACTCTTCTGGACAATCATTTTGTTTTTCAAGACTTTTGTCAGCCAGCAATTTAGTCTTTTTTCTTCCTTTAAGAAGTTCTTGTGAGGTCCCAATGCTTTTAGCCGCAGGTTTGCATTCGTCTGCTATTGCATTCCACTGAGAACGCAATTTTGTCAAATTGAAGATTGACAACTTCTACATCAATAGTCGCCTGCCTAGACCAGCGATTCTCAAACTTTTTTGGTGACGGACCCCTTTTCAACAGCAATGTATGTCATGGAAACCCTTCACTAAATTAATTTAAAAAAACTTTTACTTTTTACTTGCTATACAACACACGGACAGAATTTTGGGTGTCCTCGTGCGGCGGACCCCTACCAGAGCTTTTGTGGAGCCCCGGGGTTCCGCGGAGCATACTTTGAGTAACGCTAGCCTAGACTGAAGAACGACGTGCAGTCATTGATTTCCGATGAAACTTTCAACCATATTGATGACAAATATAAACGCCTGATTCGGGCACTTAAACCGCGGCCCGGGCCCCTAGTTTCAGACATAGCTGACAATGGTCTCTCGGCGGCCCTGTTGACTTGTTGAATTTTTCCAACTACTCCACCTGGCTGAAATAGTAAATTTTCTCAACTGCTGAGTAAAGAATTCCTACAGGGAGGGTAAGCTGCACCCCCTACCCCCTATCGGTACGTCCCTGACTACGGTTCTTCTTTATCAGTTTCTACTGTTATTTGAAATATTGTCTCTCCGCCTATCCATGGAAATGGAGAGAGGGTGCACCTCACAACTGCTGCTGTTGTGAAGGCTCATAACGTATGTACATGGAGCAGTTTTTTTTCAGTTTTTCAGTTTTCTACCCAGGGACATACCGAAGAGTTTTTCTGGGGGGGGGGGGGGGGTAAAAATTATGAAAGTCCCAACTGAAATTCCCAAGTATCAAAGCAAAGGAAGAGAAACCGTTTGCCTTGTTCGGTTTTCCCAACTTATCAATTCAATTACCAAGTATCAAAGCAAAAAAAAACCTTTTAACTTGTTGGATTTTCCCAACTCGCCTGACTAAGTTGCCCCCCCCCCCTATCGGTACGTCCCTGTTTCTACCGTTATTGCATTTCAACCTCACAAACTGAACAGTGTTATTTACAATGCTGCGAGCCGAAGATCTGAACTTTCACAACGAAGCCACAATACAATTAGACTTCGCAATATTGCCAATCAGTTCAAACAATTTTCAAAATTTTGGGATTCGCGTTGTTTCTGACCTACATGGTTCAATTGTAGATGGGAGACTGAAAGAGGGTTAGATACATGTATGGCATTCGTTGATACTGAAAAAAGCCTTTGACAATGTTAAATGGGCTAAAATGTTTGATATTCTAAAAAGGATAGGAATAAAAGAAGAAAGTCAAGTTATTTTAAACTTATATAACAGACAGAAAAGCTACATTAAGAATAAAAGGAGAGAAAGGGGAGGCAAGTATGAAAAAAGGTGTACGGCAGGGGCGTTCTTTATCTCCAGTATTATTTAATTTTTACATAGATTAGAGTGGGCTATAAGAGAAATTTAAAAAAAATTGAAGCAGGTGTAGCACATAGAGAGCGAGTGAAGATGTAAGGATGCTCAGGTTTGCAGATGATATTGTCTTATTAACTGAAAGAAGTACTGATTTGGAAAATATTTTAAGTGGAAGGGAGGAGATTTTGAGTTAGAATATTTTATGAAAAAAAAATAAAACTAAAGTGATGGTATGTAATCGATGTGAATATGACAGCTTAAAATAAAAATTAGGGAAAAATTAAGGAAGTAAGTGAATTTTGCTATTTCAAGGGTAAAACAAAAAAATGGAAGGTGCAAAAGGGATAGTATTAGTAGTAGAATAGCACAAGTTACATTAGAATTTTTTTGAAAAAGTAATTTATTCAAATCAAAAACAAATCTGGAAATCAAAAAAATTATTTTTCGAAAAATTATATTTGGCCTGTAGCGTTGTATGGATGTGAAACTGGGACCATAGGAAAACCAGAAAAGATAGGGATCGATGCTTTTGAAATGTGAATATCAAATGGACGGATAAGGTAAGAAAGAAGGAAATACTTGACAAAGTAGCAAGTAAAATAGATATTTTGGAATTATTTGAGGATGAGGAAAGATAAACTAATAGGGCATAACTTGAGGCACCCAGGAATAATATCACTCCTGCTAGAAGGAAGGGTGGAAGGAAAGAATTGAGTAGATGTTCAACAGATAATCGAGGATGTCCAATGGAGAGTTATCTGGAAATGAAAGAACTTGCACAAGATAGGGAGATATGGAGAGCTACATCAAACCAGTCGTAAGACTGATAACCATATCATTAGCATCATCATATCATAATAAACATGTTTTGGTTTCCTGTTGAATTTGTAGTAAGATGTGTGGTCATTATTACGTAGAATGTAAAGAGCAAAATGTGAATTTTCGTAGGTGTTTCCTTTCGACTAATGCTTCAGGAAAAAGGTTTTCAAACAGCATTGAACTTTGTGCTTTACTTACTTTAGGCATTCACCCACATCTACCTTAGTTTTTTTCGTCATCAGTAGGATCACGATTAAGCTCCTCTACACTCTTTATCCCTCGAAATTAGAGGGTGATGGGCAGCGGTATCGCTGGATTTTTTTTTGGGGGGGGAGGGGGGTGGAGGTAATTTTTTAAGTAGTGTTGACCTACATTCATCGGCGTTGGTGGACATCAAAGTTTCTTACAGTTATTTAAGTCATTTATTTTCAGTCGTGGTCATTTAAAATTATTTAAAAAACAGCAAATTATACCTTGAAAGAGAAAACAAAGAATTTAGAATTGGAAAATTCTATTATAATGACCCGGGCTGCATTTTTTATGCGAATGCATATTTTTATTTATGACGTATAGGTATAAGTTTCAAAAATCTTCACGATCACAGAATTCTGAGTCAAATGAGCAGCACTTCATCCTGCATATTTCGCACATTTTGGCATTTACCGCATATTTTGCCCAAATTCTGCTTATTTTTCAATTTTTTTCCCCCGAAAAGTTATTTTTTAGTTCTGAGAATGATGTCCGACTCCAAAAGAAAAATCGAGAAGACTTAAACGTTAATGAATCAGTAGAAAAGCTTTTAGAAAATTATGTTCTTTGGCACGTGAGATGACCTTTCTCTTGCCCGTATTACATTCATCAATCATCAAAAAATTACCGAATATGAGCATTTTTTCCTGGGTGCATCTTCTATTAAAAGAAGATTGGACTCTTAAGAAGATACTTTGCTGGATCATTTTAAAATATGATACAAATTATCTCAGTGTATCCAACTTAATTTTCCCTTTAAAATGATATACCCATAAGTATTTGCATATTTACGCATATTTTACAATTTTGGCGCATATTTTCGGCATATTATTTAGACTGAATTCAGTGCATAAAGTATGCGCGTATTTCGCTATTTGTTGCGCATAAAAATTGCAGCCCTGATAATGACGATAAGTCGAAATATCAGCTTACAAGAGTCTTCGAATGTATGAATGTAAGTCGTGTGAGACGTGATCACCATGCGCGTATTAAGGTAGGTGAGCTCAATAAGGCCCTAATTTAAGAACTTGGCTCTCCAGACTTTCATGTAAGTAATTTCATGTTTTTCCTTTTTTGTATTATAGTCGTCGACTGCGATATTCAAAAATTGGCTAGCTGGAGATTTTTCTATACTGTTCCACGTTCCTCAGATCGTCTAATAAAAATACCCCTTTTCAAAACTTGAAAAGGCCAGCGCACCAAAAAAGGCTGGGCCTATGACGTAATAAGACCCAACCTAATACCAAATAAGACTGATCTGAAATTCGGTAAATAAAAAGTTAAGCGTGGTTCAAATAGAAATTTATGAGTAAGTCATAACTGAAATGAGAATCAATTGATCTTACCAGGGTGGGCCTTATTAGGTTACGTAACACTATTTTTCGTGAGTATTGCATACCTCGGTTCCAAACTGCTCAAATTTCACTTTTCTGGTGTCGATCATCAACCAACTATCTCTACAACAGCTATTCAATGTTTGATTTCTGGATAAATTTCATTTGACTAACACAATATTAGTAAGTCCTCCAAGTTACACAAAAAACATATCGAAGCACTTTTTACGTTATTGGAAAATCATCAACCAGCATATCTCGCACCAGTGGACTAATATATTGATAAAAACAATGAGACAGTGTTGCCATATCATAAAGGAACCACTTTGCTGTACGTTTTAATGCAGTCTAAAGCAAAGCAGTCAAGATCGGTACATTGGGCCTTATATTGGGGATCCGGGCCTTATTGGGCTTATCTAGCTTATGCAATAAAATTAGTTTTTTCCTCATGAAAATTTAGTACATGTATTATAGACGAAGAAGTATATTTAGCTTTAGTTTATTATTTTATCGCATTCATAGCAAATGGCTGGGGGGGGGGAGGTCATTTATTTTCAGATTTCGATTTTGTTAAACACCCTCTGTGTATGTGTATTGCGAGTTAAGTGTATGGTACAGTACTAATAATTGCGGTATCATATGACACTAATTTGTTTACAAATTTTTTATAACTAAAAGTATAAATATAACTATTGGCCTTTGAATTTGGGACCGGGGGGGGGGGGTAATTTTAATCGTTTCTACCCCCTCCTCTCAGAAAATTGGGGGGTAAGTATTACCCGCCTACCCCCTCTCAGCGACGCCCGTTGTGATGGTATCGAACTCACTGAAACCAACTCCCTATAGCCAACCCACTAAGCGGATCAGCTAGTAACTATTATAATTTTTTCCACAAATACGTACAACAAAAATTAATGGTAAGAAAGAACGTCATCACATATAAAAATGTGCGCCACTACCCCTCTCCCAACAAAAAAATCAGTCTGGGCTTGGGGTCACCTTTGAATACCGTAAGTGATACCTATGCCATATTTATAAAATAATTGAAAATTGCAAATTTTTTTCTACAATGAATTCTTTTTTCCTACTGAAAACTACATTTTCCTTCATTATTACTTGGTCAGATTTTCATTGTGGTCGGGCACTTTCGTAGTAGTGCAGCCGACCTCCGCAGATAGCGCTTCGCTAGCGCTCGTCGCATCTAGGTTTCTCGGGGAGGAATGTTGGGTGATCCCTACTAACGGCGTAGTTCGCGATGACGTTGATCAGGCCTCCTTAGCGCAGATTACAGGAAGACGCCAACCTTCCCGTCAACCGGGCGTTGGAGTTGCTGACCGGATGGATCGAGTCGGCGGGATTGTGCTTGGCGGTGCAGAAGACGGAGGCAGTTCTCTTTACGACGCGCCGCAAGTACGACCAACCAACGTTCGTGCTGAAAGGCGAGAGAATCGCGCCACGCCCGGCGCTGAAGTACCTGGGGCTGTGGTTCGACGGGAAGCTGTCGTTCCGCGAGCACTTCCGGAGAGCGGCGGAGAAGGCGGACCGGGTCGCCGGGCAGCTGTCGCGACTGATGGCGAACCTGGGCGGCCCGCGGGAGCAGAAGCGGAGGCTGTACGCGAACGTCGTGCTGTCGGTCCTGACGTACGGCGCACCGGTATTCGCGGACGCCGTCCAGATCCCGTACCGGAGAGTGGAGCTGGAGAAGGTACAGCGGAGAGTCGCGCTAAGGTGCGTCAGCGCGTATCGCACCGTGTCAACGGAGGCGGTAGGCGTGCTGGCGCGCCTTCCACCCATCGAGCTGAAGGTCGACGAGTTGGCGCAGTCCTACAAGGCGCAGAAGAAGGCGAGGACGCGGCAGGAGGCACGCCGGGCGAAGCGTGGCATTCAGCTGACCACGCTTCAGCGATGGACGGAGAGGCTCGCCCAGTCTTCGAAAGGCGAGTGGACTCGGGAGCTGATCGGCGAGCTCGACCTGTGGTTAGGTAGGAAGCACGGAAGCCTGAACTTCCACCTAACCCAGGTCTTGAGCGGACACGGCTGCTTCGGGTCATACCTGTACCGGATGGGGTTGGCAGCAAGCGCAGAGTGCACCTATTGTGCAAGCGGAGAGGAGGACACGCCGTGGCATACGCTGTTCGAGTGCGACGCCTGGGAGGAGGTGAGGCGCGGGGCGGTCATGATCGATCCCGGAGACGGCGTGATCGACCGTCTTGCGCCGGGCACCTTCGTCCCGGAGCTGTTGAGAAGCCGAAGCGGTTGGAACCGGGTGTCGGGTTTCGTTTCGGCCATCATGCGACGGAAGATGGAGGCTGAGTGGTCGAGACAAAGGACGCAAGGAGGAGAAGCGGATGTTGCTGCTGCTACTGCGGCGGCGGATACCATCCAGCGAAGCTCGCCCGTAGCACTAGGGCTGGAGCAGAGCTCGCCCGCAGTGCAAGGGCTGGAGCTTGGAAGAGTCTCACACGATGAGTGAGTGAAGAGGAAGAGGCAGCGCGTCCGGCTGCGGGGGACCTGAAATTTCCAGGCGAGTGCTCTGGGAGCGCGGACCTCGGTCAGTAGGGAACCCCGTGGTCGCCCTGGCAGGACGTGCGCACCGTTCCGGCCAGGAGAAATGGGGGCTCGGGCCCAGCCCCAAAGCGTTCCCCTCGGTACTGATGTGACGCCCGAAAGGGTAGTTTCCGGTGCCGGGGGTGCGGTGTCTCAGGGGCCACTTTGGCATGCGTGCATCGCCATACGTCCCACAACACCATTATTACTTGGTCAAATCTGGAAAAAAAAAAAAAAAAATAGCAAATTCAAATTCAGCGTCGAAAAATACAAATAAAATCCACTTTCAAAAGCCCTATAGTACTTATACGAGACAAATAAATTGCTATGGGTACAATTGTACCCAAGTGTGGAGGTGACATACTTTTTTTTTAAATGTATGGTATTCTAGGGTAGTCATGTGCCATGAATAATGCCATCGGAATCAAAATGCCGAAAGAAAGCTCAACTTAAGGAAGAAGAAGAGGAAAGATATAATTTGTTACCAAAAGTGTTCGTCCCCCCCCCCCAAAAAAAAGTGCAATTAAAAATAAAAATAAAAAGTACACTTATTGCGAGGAACGAGCGAAGTGAATTTCGAGCTTGTGTGAAGATTTGCTTTTCCATTATGAAATTTGCGTTAGAGGAGAACCTTGCGTTTCTGAAAAAATCAGTTGGTAACCCTGAGTTTGTATTCATGTAAATGGGCAAGCTCGGACATAAATGTAGAAATCTATAATGTACCAAACTTCGTTTCGGATCTCGTGCTCCCCAAAAACTTCTCATATCGGATTCCCCGCGCCTCGGGTTCCCGGCGCTTCGCGACGCGAGGCACCGGAACACGAACGCTCATCCAACACCCATTTAGAGAGCGCGCTGGGCTAAATTTTAATTTTCCTGACCTCAATTCGACGTTCATTCTTTTCCGATTATCCACTCGAAGCAGCCAACGCGGGCGCCCTTCGCCGCCTCGCGCCGCCGCTCTCTTAACAAATAACGCGCGCAAACTGCTTCGTCGAAAATTCCCAACAATCGCACGCTTCGCGCCGCGGCCGACGCTCGAAAAAGATTTGTTACGAATTGTTTTTCCCTTCAGGGTAGAAAGAAAATGCTAATTCGGACGCTCGCGATGAAAAATCGTTACTTTAAAATGGAGAGGTTATCGCGCCGACTGGAGGGGCGACTTATCGGGCGTCGAAACGCTCCTCCTTTGCGCGCCAAGCGCCTCCTATAGGCGTGCATAATACGCGGCATCGCGCGGAGGAGACTACAGAGCCAGTGGCGGAAACGAACACTGTATCAGTAACTTCGGTCGAACGATCATGTACGGCAAATGCTTAGCCGAAAATCGATTCATTTGTAGATACATCGTAGATTCGCGTTACTTTTTCACGAGAAAAATGAAGAATAGTTGGTGATTCGTGTCGGGATTATTCGTACTATTTTTTTTTCGTTTTTTCCGCGCTCGTTCTGTATTGTTTAATACATTTTTGCGAAAAATCACATGCTCGAGCCCGCTAGCATGACTATATTTACATACTCGAAACAGTTCCCTGTCGAGCGAGCACCGATGAATTCGACGACTTCTCCGCTGGACGACGCCGAGAATCATCGAAAGCTGACGTTAAACCTGAGCCGCAATGCCGACTGTCCCAGCGACCGGGCCGCCAACCGCATCAACTTCAGCGTGGCCGCGTTGCTGGCCGACACCAGGAACCGCAAAACGCCGTCGCCGCTGCCCGAGCAGCCGGTCGTCTCCAGCGAGGACGACGCACCCGAAAACGATGAAGACCTGGATATGGAGTCCGGCGAGGACGAAGAGAACATCGACGTCGAGGCGGTCAAGCGATCTAGTCCGGACGATTCGCGAACGCCGCCGCACTCGTTGAACTCGTTTCTGCAGCACCCGTCCAGCATCATGGCCGCTAGGTTTATGCTGAGCCAGCAGCCGGTCACGCCGGTCAGGCCGACGCCGCAATTCAGCGCTCTGGCCGCGGCCGCGGCCGCCGCCTACGGGCTGCAGCACTCGTCCAGCTGGCCGTCGGTGCACGGCCACTACAACCCCGCGTCTTCGGTGTTCCCATCCTTTACCAACACGCTTTCGAACTCTCCAGGTACGTACGTGTTTTGTGTCTTTTCGAGTGATCGCGGTGTTCGTCCGAATACGTTGGAAGTGTGATAGGTAGCACATATAGTACTTCGAAGATCGTTCATACTTCGGCAGTCCAAATGTTACTGATAACGACGGTGGAAGGTATTTCTGTAAATATACTTGCCAACGATTGTCTCACCAGCTAAAGCTCGCTGCAGGTGAAGTCTTTTTCTGTATCGTTTCAAGTGATCGCAATGTCTATTCAAAGTTGGGAGTCTGATCAGCGCCATATTTCCCTAGAAGCCAACAAAGCCGCGGCTTCGAGCGGCAAATTTTTCAGAAATGTAGATGATAAGAATGCAGTGGTAAATGGCTTTTATTTATTCTTTGGAACATAGGGGTGGCAAAAGAAATTTGACCTGAGGCGGCTAAACCCTCTCATCTGATACGGAGTCTGATAGGTAGCGCATATACTTCGAAGATCGTTCATACTTCGGCAGTCCAAATGTTGTTGATAACAACAATGGAAGGTATTTCTGTAAATACACTTGCGGCCCTGTGGTTTGAGATCGACTGGTGGCCTAGAACGATTGTCTCCTCAGCTAGAACTCGTAGTTCAAATCTTTCATCAGAAGCTTCAACTGTATGTAGTCGATTGCAACAGTATTTCCATGTGTCCTGTTGGATTCTGAATTAGTGGCAGCGTTCAATTTCTCTTCACTAGCCAGAGTTTGCTGCTGTTGAGATTCTTGTACTTAGGCGTTCGTGTCCCATCCAAACATGGTTGACTGCAATAAGATTTACTGCCCTCTTGGATTTTGGTGGTATTTAACGAGAAACTTCTTCTCATTAGCCAAGTTCGCTGCTACTGGCTTGAATGGCTGTCACAGGACGTATTTAAAATATAGAAATGCTCTTGCGGTCTTGTGTTCTGATGCCAACTGATACTGTGGAACTATCACTCCTCATCAGCCAGAGCTTACGCCGAGATTGAGATGTCGCATACCTATTTCGGCTATTTCAGTCTTGTTCATATGTAATTCACTGCACTACATTGTATTTTCATTACGGCTCTTTGGCTTCTGCGATTTACTAATGACGTTAATCTCAGGAAGTCGGAAGGTAGAGCTTCCTGCTATTGAGAGCTCTATCACTTTTATGAGCCGTTTGAATCTGGTTCAGAGTACATAGTTGACTGCAATGGGGATGTATCTTGACTCTTGGATTCTGATTTACTTGCGGTGTTTTATCATGCGAGAAAAATCGTGCATATATCTTACATGTTTATTCAAGCGAGAGTACATTGATAACTGATGAAAGTACACCTTGCACGACATTATTCACTCTTTCCTAATCTTATCTCTAAACCGGCGAAATCGACTCGCTCGCAGGCGATGTTTCAACTCATTTCACATTAGAAGAACTGTCTGCTATTGAGATAACAAGCACCGGCTTGAAGCGGCCGATTTTGAGAGGCGGCCGAATTTTGAACGTTTTTTTCCTTCAGCACGTTGGCGTATGCCACCAGCCAAACACTGCATTGTAAACAAAAATCTACTTAACAGACATGGAAAAAAATTTCCGGTTAGGCTGCTGTGGGACTCGAGTGCTTTTGTAAGCGGCCTTAATCTTAATCCGGGGCCGTATTCTGTAGTTAAGCCGTGAGTGTAATGAAGTTAACTACCACTTCATAAAATGCTTAATGTTGTCTTGCATTCTGAAATCGATTGGTGCCGTGAAACAATTGCAACTTACCAGGGCTCGCTGTGATTGATTTCTCAGATTCTACTTCGGCTGTTTCAGTCCCATATAAATATAGTTGATTGTCAAGCCACAACAGGATGAATTTTCATCTGCCTCCCTAGATTGTGCGTTAAACAATCCATCTCACAAGTTAGAGCTCGCTGCTATTAAGATCTATACTTCAGCCATGTAAGTCCGGTCCGAATGTAGTTGACTACAACAGGGCGTATTTGAGTTAAAAATGTTCGTATGATCTTGTGATTTCTGAGATCATCTAGTGCCATGGAACAATCTCTTCTCACTATCAAGAGCTCGCAATGATTAATAATTCCTCTTGTATCTACTTCGGCTGTTTTAGTCCCGTACAAATGTAATCGACTGCGATATATTTTCGTATATGTGGCAGTGCAAGGAATAAGATCCTACTTTGTCGATCCTATTTTTCGGAAGGTCAAAACGGTCGACATCGGGGTTCGTGACAATTTCGGCAGAACAGACCCTTCTCTTTCGAATGGCGTTATACGTTTTTCGCTGTCTACCTTTTTTCGTCTACTACAGATGAAAACGTGAACTCATCTCCTCTCTGTTTTACCCCCACCCAACTCAGTTTTTTTATCACTGGAAATTGAACTTTTTCATTTCGTATTGGTTTCCTGAAAAGTTCCCAATTTTTTATACAATTTCTAACAAAATAAGACCTTGCGGAGCTCTCTAGCTTTATTTATCTCGGAGATATGTCGTATTGATTTGTAATTTTTCGTCTTTTTGAACCTTTTTTTAAAATTGCATTTTCCCCGAAATCGGGTTATTGAAATCTCAGTTTTAAACAGCCATATCTCGCCGAATTTTGGAGCTGAAGAGCTCCGCATGATCTCATTTTATCAGAAACTTTATCTATAGTATATGCCGATACTCATTACTCCATATCGACAAAGTGGGGTCCTTATTCCCTGCACTGCCACGTATGCTTTCTTGGATTCTGATTTACTAGAAGAATTATAAACAATCTCTTCAAACCAACCCCAGCTCGCTCTTATTGACATCCCCCATATTTACACTATGTAATTCTTGTTCCAATATGTGAGTGCCACGGAACGTAAGATTTTCATACGCGCTCTTGGATTCGGATCGACTGAATTTGTACAAAAAGCTTCCAATTATTGATGTAGGTATTTCATACTGGGACCATATGAGCTCCATCTAAATAGGGTTGGTCGCAACGGGACGGTCTTACATGCATGCTCTTGGATCTAATTAGCCAGGATCGTACCGATAGTGTAGGTAGGGGGCAACTTACCCCCTTCCTCCCGTATGCATTTTTTACTTAGCAGTAGAGAAAATTTACCATTTCAGTCAGGCGGGTAGGAAATCCAACAAATCAGAACGTGTTTTTTTTTTTTGCATTGATACTTTGGAATCTTGAGTTGAGTCAGTTAGAACGTTCACTATTTCCTCCCCCACACCCCGACCCCGGAAAAAACTCTTCGGCGCGTCCCTGTAATTAACCAA
The DNA here is from genome assembly GCA_031841125.1 of Acanthococcus lagerstroemiae. Lineage (NCBI taxonomy): Eukaryota > Metazoa > Arthropoda > Insecta > Hemiptera > Eriococcidae > Acanthococcus > Acanthococcus lagerstroemiae. Next base: position 61,646,042 of record CM063110.1, on the reverse strand, counting down.
CGGCTTTGAATAATCGCTTCTCATTAGCCAGAATTCGGTGATGAGCTCGATTCGATTATAATGTTAATATGTACATTGTGCCGTAAAATTGCAAGCTAGGTCACTTCAGTTCGTTTGCTCTTTTGCGGTAGGTTGACTCCCGTGAATTCTCGTCCATTTCCACGAACTCGAACCGTTAATTCGAGCTATAGGTATGCCAACCTACTATAGCACGATTCGATTGATCTTTTCGAATTTACTTTGATGATAATTAACGCACATAAAGTCAACATGAGATTGTTCAGTATAGTTAATTAGTTACAACTATATGCGATGATGTAATTGTATAGTTTCCGAAATACTTTCTCGGTCTCTACAATCTCTCCAATAACGTGATGGTCTATTTGTTTGACGTTGATTAGCGGAAAATGAGAGTATTATATGTATTTACAAATAAGCGCAACAGCGTGAAATGCCTCAATTAAGTAACTAATTAGTGATGTGATTTTTCAACTATAATATTTTCAACTTATTTGACGAGCTGTTAATTACCGCCGTTATCAGCTACAACTGTCGGCTAGATAAAATTAATGTTATTTTAGAGTAAATCGAGTAGAAAATAAGGAATCCTCCGCCTCAATTGCAGTTTGTCCATCTTTCAAGCCTTGTGGTAGAAATGTAGATACAAGCTACAAAAAATAAAGAAAGAGGGAAATAAAAAAAAAGATAAGTCATCAGGTTTGAAAAAACCATTCCATGATGTTAGCTCGTGAATGGCGAAGGATTAGCAAGAGCGTACCGTATACTGGATCCATTTTACTTTCCTTTTGTCGATTTGTACCTAAGCTAACGACTGACATTATAACAAATTATGTACAACTGTATCCAAACGTTAATCATTGATGGACAGCTTAAAAATACATCAAATTTTGTAGAAACAAAATAAGGATTTAAAGAGTATAACCGGCTGGTGTTTCTGATATAGAAACACGCTAATGAGACCAAATTACCGGCTGCAAGTGCAGAACTTGCCAGTCTCAAGTTTCTGAAAATCACTTAAAGGTTATAAAAATGAAACATTCAAGCCGGCAAGTTGCGCATCTCACTTAATTCGGACCTAAGCAACATGGTGGCGCGCTGATGTCGTTTTACGACTTTACATTGAATTTTTTTATCAATGTTAGGCTAAAAGTGTACGATTTTATCCTAACGGTGATAAGAACATAGAAGAACTAGATGTTGTTGAAAACTTCCGCCAGATGTCAGCCATTACGTTGCTAGGTCCGAATTCTACATAAAGTCGGTTTTTCTTGAATAAATGCGAGTGGAACCTCTTCAGGAGAATCAGTAGAACTATTCAAACCTGATGAGATGGGGTGAAGGAGAGTTAGCTGGGAACTTTTGTTTCGTGTCTGGCCTCACGAAGGGATCAAACACTATTAATTTATTCAAGTTAAGGCAAAACTTATATAAATCTTCTTGTGTAAAATGTAATTAAAAAAATGAAAATATTTTATATTGCTTATTTTTGGGGGCAGTAAAAAATTCGCCCGGGCCTGGATTTTCTTTCCGCTGCTCTGGAACTTCGTACAGATGCAAAAAATTTTTATAAAATAAAGTACCTATGCCTGAATTGTGTGGCTTGTATTCTGTATGTTATGCATGAAATCAGTAAAACCATTTTAATTAAGACAGGCGGCAACCATCATCTATTAATTAATGATGCTTCTTAACTTTGTTATTTTATTTTCTCCAATGCAAACGAAAGTGATTTTAAATTAGTAGGGGTCAATATTGAATGTGAATAAAATAGTACTAAGAATTCTCTTACCATAGCAATATCTTGAAAAAACTGACTTTCTGTTCGTGCGATCCTGAATATCAGATACGAAATAAGAATCCTCAAATCGTACCACATTTTTTCTCAATTACCGTAAATCTGTAAGTTCTGAACTTTTTGATACCAAAATTGAAAACTAGTTTAAAAGTTAACAACTTAGAAATTTACTGATAATCGAGGGTAAAGGTGGTAAGATATGGGCATCATTACCCTACATAGAAAGAGCTGTCCAAGTAGAAATTTCGAAAAATGCCCAACACATTGTGGTACTAGAACATTTTTAGGGTGGGAAGAGGGGAATCTGAAAATCTGGGTGGCTAACCACAAAAACGTTCTCATCTCTGAAAGTTGGAATAACTTTGTAGCAACAGATCTCGTAAATCTCGTTTCTGAAATTTCAAAGTGCCTTTTTGTCAACTTCCGAAATTTAATTAATGTATTTCTTATTACTTTTATTTTTATTTCTTAGGGGGGAGGGGGTGGAGATGATAAATTATATTTCGTTCCTCTCTCGTTGTGAAGCCACTCTTGGCACGTTTTTCAGGAGGGAAAGAAGTTTAACTTTCTTGCCTTGTGTAACCAAGTAAGCCTAGAGAATGACGATAAGGGAAAGGGATATCTTCTGTCATACCGTTTTAGGGTAACAGGAATGAGGGAAGAAAAATCACACTTTTCAGTCCTTTTTGATACCGAAAGAATCAGGTTGTCCACAAGGGTCCTACCAAGAGGAAATTCAAAAACACAAAGTTATACGCAAGGACCAGAAAGCGGAAACGATCACTCATAAAGTCAAAAAACTAAAATTCAGATACGCAGGACACTTAGCCAGGGAAAAACACGACAAATGGCATAAAAGACTGATTGATTGGACTCCGTACGGGAGCTCGAGGAAAAAGGAAAGACCAGCAACCAGGTGGCGGGACAAGATTGACAGGAGAGTTGGGACAATATGGGGAAGGGTGGCAGAAAACGGAGTTTCATGAGGAAAGGTAAGGGAGGCCCATGCCTACGAGTTGGGCGGGTTGTAACGATTATGTACAATCCAAGGCAGTATAATAATAATAATAATAATAAAGACACGTTCAGACTGCTATAAGGTTCTGTTAAGGTATATTAAAACTTGTTAAGATCTTTTGAAAGCTTTTTCCAAACTCTCTAAGCCCAATGAGAATACACTGAAACTATAACAGACTTCGTAATTTCCATTAACAAGACTCGGTGTGGAATAGTCACATCCAATCAAATATTAAGTACCTTAACAGTCCCTGTGAGGACTCATTGTGACACTGTTCAATGAAAAAATAATTTTATACTAATAATTAATACTATTAGGAAATCACATCATCACCTAAACTAGAGCTATGTATACTTTGTGTAAGTACAATCGTCCGCCATTTTGATTTCAACCGTGCCCGTGGATGCCGAATCCAACTATGCGGAGCGTACCGCGTAGTCAATTCGGCATCGACGGGCGTGGTTGGATTCGAAATGGCGGACGATTGCACTCTCCTATCTAGAGCTTTACCTAAACCGCTCCAAGTATGCAACACTCTTACATCTAAGTAGCGAATGTGGCCTGTGTTTATCCGTTACAGTCAGGTTGAAGGACTTTTACGCCCCACTATAGTAAATGATTGCGTAGTTTATTCTAGAGTATCATTACAATAGTAATAGAAGTGGTGGATTTCACCACTGTATGCCTCTGAGGGGTTAGGATATATATTCTTCTGATGCCTTGTACAGAACTTGGGAAACATAATCTTCGCTTACCCAGGAGAGACATAAAAGCAAACTTGTTGAATAAATGAGGACTTTCTCGTGTCAAGTGGAAACGTTGTTTCTTTCGCTGAAAAAAACGTTAACCCGATCGACATTCCAGCAGTTACGATCTAGATACCGGTCGCTAAGAGTCGAAGAAGTCCGCCAGGAGTAATCACAGTTATGAGACTCGAGCCCCGCGGTGACTTCGGGGCGAAGTCCTTTCTTATTGGTAGAAATTGACAACCTTAATTTAAAGAGCTCAATTCGAGTACGTAGCTGAATGCTTAGTTGGCGTTATTCCGTACAAAAAAAAAAAGAAAAAAAGAAGTAAGTCTATAGGGATCTGTCTTTCAGTTCGGAAGTACTAAGGATATTTTATAGTTTCAATACAATCGCGAGGATGTGTCGCAGGTAAAATCGAACAAACCCTGTACCACCTACAGTGTCGATTTCAGCGTCCACTCGAGACCGAGGCCGAAAAATCTTTCCTAGTATTTCTGCATGTTTTTGCGTCTGGAATATATCTGCCCATTGGTCGGTCGCTGTATAACGACCATCTCGTAATTCATCGCCACAATTATCACTAAACCTATTAAGGCGGAGAATTATCAGAAACGAGGTAATTTACACGAAAGATCGCGGCGCAGCAATTTTCGCGGATGCTCTCTTACCTTTCGCCGCTACAAATGAACCGTTTCGCCCCGATTTACATAATTTTTCAATTAATTAGTCCGTTCAATAATTAAAATTTGAAAGACGTAAACCAGTTTACGCGTTTGTATACTTTGGTCGAGAGGGTTCGAATGTGTACCTAGGTTCTCCGGGCACCTATTTGCAACTGGTTTCGCTCTTAACACTTTTGGCTCTAATGTTGAAAATTACTGCTCGCGTAAAAACCGTATAGCCAGATCGTCTTTCGCGATTACCGAATATGAGGCCGAGATCAAATATAATTTTACGATTATTATAATATCGGCGAGAAGATAAATGGAACGAGGAAGTCGATTACGTGTCGATTTAATTGCGTAGCATCGCAGCATCGCCGCCGCGATTTCGGCGAGCAGCGGCGACGATTAAGAGACGAATTTTCAGTCGTGTATACGAAAATCGAGATCTAACGGATAATTACGATTGATGGACGACAGGAGCGAAGATCGAGTGAGTGTGATCCGGAAGGCGTATAATCGATTGCAGCCTCCAGGAGGATGAGTAATTGCGCGAATCTGCCTTTTTCTGCCTTCCTGCGGTATGGTGCCGGCTTCGGAATGCAACATGCAAATTCCGAGTGCGCCGCCAGACTGAACCATAAAGTGAGAGACATTACCGCCTTATACAAATCATATAATAAATTTGAGAAGAATGAAAATAACGCTAGAGCAAATGCAGCCAGCATCCCCCACGTGTATAATTTTCCGCTTGAGAAAGATTGTAGTCTCCAGCTCGGTCTGGATTAGTTTATTCGATATTATCGTTCCAGTAGTGGGCTGCCAACCACGCCCTTTCCAACCGTTTCGAATTTTCAATCCGATAATCTGAATTATTCGCCGATCTCGATGGTCGGTAATTTCTGACCTTTTTTATTCCCATCTTTCGGCGATCCTCCTTCTTTCATTTCATAACACGTATAGGTAGTTATGCGGTTTTTTTTATTCATCTATTTTTTTTTTTTCTAGAAACGTTATACGTGCAGCATTTTATTTATCTTTTATTGCCATCATCCGTGGAGTCACATCTGATAAGGAAATCTCTGTTAATGTCAATGTAAAAAAAAAGAGCGCAAACGTAATAACGTCTCCGCGGTTTCCTCGTCCCTGTTCCGCTACAGCGCGCCAGTTCGCCATATTTCTGCATTGCATCTCGATTAGGGCTGCGCGAATGATTTCCAGTTTAGTATCGTGTACATAGATTTTATGGTGTATACCTTTACACCGGCTCATATTTCATGAAAATAAAATTGCAAATCCATTTTAGGGTCATTCCGTGTTCAACCAGCCGTGACCCTTGACCCTCTTCAATTCTGACCAAATTGGCGGGAAAGGCTCAAGTGTATCATACTAGTATGCCTGTGGAACCGTTATGCAAAATATTCTTTCGATCTGGAGTTATAAGCATTTTTTCAAAAATTGCCACTTTCAAAACACATGTTTGATTCTTCATTACTCGTGGCAGAATCTAGATATGAAGATGTGCAAGGTGTTGTTGCAGAGGTATAGTTGTCCAAATTCATGTTTTATTGCTTAATTTCTTCTTTTTATATTTATTTTATTTAAAAAGAGAATGAATTTGAAATTGCAAGAGTACATCTAGATTTGGCCAAATTGCTTAACAGATTATAGGCCAAGACTTGGCTAACTCCCTTATCAAAATTTAACGTGAATAATTGCTCGTTGGCGAGAGCAAAACGCTTTTAAAATGGTGAAAATGAAAAATGCCGAGTGACTGAAAATGCAAAGTTGTTATACAGAAAGCTGGCCCACTTTGCAAGGGGCACAAAATTCAATGACGTTACTTAAGTGCAAACTACACGGGCCACTGATGGGACTTTCGCTGCGCATAAATTATGCTCTCAACATATTTTTCTATTAACTTTTACAAATAACAGCATTCAATTGGCTAGCATTGAAAAAAAAAAAAAAAAGAGGATCCTTCAAAACAAAAATTTAATTTTCCCGTTACTTTCTTATGAAGTGCAATTCGGCGCCAGTCAGTGAGATGGGGAATATTTTTACGGGTTCATTCGCAAGTGGACCAGTCTTTTCTACTATCCTTTCTGAAAATAAGTACAGATGATCAATCACTGATCAACATACTGAAGTATTCCCGCACACCCTGCTCCGTTCTCCCCAACTCGGTATTCTTCAATACGAGAGGTCTTCACCAACATGAGACGTTTTTTGTACCTCAGTGGCAGACTAGTGACTCGAAAGAGGATTCATGGTTTGTCAAACCATTTTCAGATCAAAAAATAACTTTTAGTGGACACATTGTATGATACATTCTATAGAATAAAATATAGTTAAAAAAAGGAGGGGACATTGGGCATTATTTTGCCTCTAGGGTACAATGGGGACATCAGTATAGTATTTTGACCAACTGTATTAATTCTTAGTCCGTTACCAGTCAAACGCGGATACACGACTAAGACAGTAGAGGTAACTGTTCTTCCATGGAGCAAAATTGAAATTGAATAGACTTTGAAAGTAGTTAAATATTACCAAACGCAAACAGCAGTACCAGACCTTTTGGGGTCGTGCCCCTTTCGCTCTCGTGCCGGCTCTGTTAACATGTATGTCCTGTAAGATTCAAAATGAGTCTAGTGAAACTTGATTCTTGATAGTTGATACAAGATGGATGTGTTGTCAACCCTGTCGAGAGAGGGGGAGAAAGGGGGGAAATACACCAGGCCCGGACTATCAAGGGGGACCGATATTTTTAAAAGACCTGAGTTTTAATCGTACTGTACATCAAATCAGCAGTCACTCCTCACACCATGAAAGAAACCTCTTATCCCGTAGCTTATAATTTCCCCCATCTAACAAAAGAACAAAATTAACTGGAAGGAGAGGAGGCCCGTGGAAATTCCCCCAAGCTCTCTTTTTCTCTCTACGAGGCTGTAAGTTGTGAATAGAATCGGAATGAAGAATGAATCACCAAGCCAGTTTTGACGAAGTCAAAATAAGCCTGAAGAGCCTGGACGAGTTTGAATTGAATTTGTATCAGCCCTATCCAAGTTAGAAAGCGAGTGTAAATTAGCATCGACAGAGCCCTAATGAGTTTTAAATGATTCTGATTAGCATCGTATCGATGGTAATTGACTAGGAGGAGATAACATTTTCCCACTGGAAAACCCCAATATCGTGAGCAGATTCTGAGGGGGAAAAATTAAAAGATTATTTCTTGCCATTGGAAATCCCGGTGAAAATATCTCAAACTTCTTAAATTTTCCAAGGCCATTAATTTTTCAACTGAAGCTAACTGTGAAACTTTTGGGGAGGGAGTCTTCCCCTCTCTTCGGTACGCTCCTGTGCCTGATTTCTAATGCAGTTTGAATGAGTCTTAGCAAAGTCTGGACGAACCTTCACGATTCATAACAGATTTTAATAAGTCTTCAGACTGGATAAATGAGGCAGAGTGCTGCGAGAAGCTGAATGAGTTTCAGCGCAGAGGAAGTCTTACAAGCTTGAATAAGAAGTAAAAGAAGCTCAATTAAGTCTTAACTTTCCAGAGGTGTAAATAAGGAGATATAAGGATATACCTACCAGGACTAGGGAGAAAAGTAAAATTTTAGAGCTTATCAATTATAATTTTACAAGGGGATTTTTTTTTGCTAAGTTAAAAGTTGTACACAATTTTGTATATTTTCGCTCCTGTTTTACATGCAAAATGTCCTCCCTCGGAGAACCTCCTAGTCACGTTACTTTAACCCTCTTAACGAATCATATTAATCAAAGTGATTCTTATTTGATCTAAATGAGTTTTAACTGGGAGTTAAAAAGCGTTTTGGCGAATCTTATCGTGATCTTATAATGAGTTTGATAAGCCTCGCGAGTTTTGATAGGGCTTAAATGAATGCTGACAGAGTCAAAATGGGTTTTAAAAGTTAGAATGAGCCGTAAGTAGTTTCTTAAGCTATGTAGTCGTCTCATAATTTCCGGGTGTCACTATCCAGTCTTTGCATCCTTCCATGTCCTCTCTTTGTGACTCTCGAAGCCTTGGCCAACCCAAGCACTCGTAGTCCGAATTCCAGTATATTAGTTGTATGCTGATTCTGTTGAAGCAGCTGGGCCTGAAAAAGCTGAGCACCTACTCACAGCGCATAAATTTTCGAGTGTCGAAGTTCACGCATCTATACCACTCCCAAATCTGACCAGTCGATATTCCGTCGATGCCCTTGCAAACGAGCTGCCCATATGCGTTTCTTATAATCCAGCTCATCGGATTAATTCGTTTCAAGCTGTATATCTGATCTGATAAAACGTTCTAATTAAACTTCCATCGCGATAACGAACCAGTCCGAAAGCAGAAGCGGACTGGATAGCTAAATTTTTCAATTTCTTACAAATTTCCGGCGATCGCGCCAATCTAATCGCGCCATCATCGCTATAGGTCGGCTGCTCGCGCCTCGGGTTAGGCCGGCCCAGCATACTGGTCTGTTTGATCAGTATATGCGACCAACGGTCACCCGTTTTAGATTTATCTGTATTAGCAGATATCATTTTATATATAGGAAATTTGAAAATATTTCCAACGTTTTGTAACATTTTAGCTTGAAACAACGAACGACGCTAATTTATATAGCCCGGTGTTATTTATTATCCTAATTGGCTACAACACAAAGTTTTATGCTTAAATGTTTGTTTACTTGTTCAATCTTTGAAGTCGTTTATAAGACATAATTAATTCGATGATATTTTTATATTCCTCGTGTCTAGTCGAAGGGAATGCGACAGAGAGTCGACCGTTTAGCGGCCAAAATTTACGATCGTCATTTTTTACGTGAATGTAATTGAGGGGTATGAATTCGAGAAAAAGCTCGCGTGGAATGACCAAATAGTTCGTAGGGGTGTGGCAGTGACGCGATGATAATTTGATATTTATAGATTTGTGGAAAATAAAAACGATTGATCCGAGGAGAGGGGAGCTTACAGGTATGATAAAAAAACATGGTGCCTCCGATCGGGTACTGAAATTGAAATCTTTTGTTTCTTTGAAAAGTTATAAGATGCATCCTTCCCCCCTTTATGTTAGTTGCAATAAGTCTTTGGAATGATTTTGTTCGAAGATCATTCTTGTAGACCTGCACATCACCCCTGTCAATTTTTGGGGAGATTTCGCTCTTCGTTTAAAGATCAAGGCTTTCCAAATCTGGTATCCTTTCTCTCCATTCAGATTTTTTTGCTCGAGAGGTGTAGAAATGTCTTATGGAACGAGATACGGGCTTGAAAGTGACATCAGAAAGTGATTAAAAAAAGACATCCCACAGGATATGTAATCGGACAGAAAGGCTAAAATGTAGGAAGACAAAGAGACGAACATGCTAGTCTGTAAGAACAAATCTTATACGGCTTGTACCAGTATGGAATGTATCTACTAAAAATCTCGCATCCCAAGTGCAGTAGACTCTCGATTATCCGAAACTACCAATTATCCGAACTGAAAAGTTTACTCTCTATTATCCGAATTTTTCTTGACTATCCGAACCGCGTGCCAAATAAATTGGGAATTTTCATTTATTTCTCATCATTTACCCGCAGTAAACGACTAGGGAAATGAAGAGGGTTATATCAGGATAATTACAATCAAAACAATACAAATTTGAAAAACCTCGCAATTATCCGAATCTTCGATTACCCGAACTTCTCATTCACCAGTTAGTTCGGATAATCGAGAGTCTATACTGTTCAAGGACCTTAATCTTGAGAGTCGTAAATGAATGTTGAACAGTCTTACAGGGTCAAGTTTGAAAATATCTTGCAGTGTCTTGAACTTGTAAGAGACGTAAAGAGTCTTAAATAAGCTTAAGTCTAAAAGTACTTAAATGAGCGTGGGAGAATCATGTCTGGTCTTAAGGATTGAGTCACCTCTTCTCCCCTCCCTTGAGAGAAAAAAAATGAAATTGTGTTGTGGTGGACGCTACAAAAGTTCCAATGCGCTGTCACCTTGGGATAGGAATCTTGTAATGGGAAAAATGTTTGAAAATATTTCGTTTTTAACTTCAATGGTTTGACAAAGCAAGATTATTTCGAAAAATTACGTTAATTTCAAAATGTTTACTGTCGTGGTTTTTTGTTCTATTTGGCCTTTTCCGGCGAAAAAGGTAGTATGTAAATTTTCGGCTCAAAATTGTGACATTTCCAAGAAATTCATTTTCATTCCTTGATCACTCATATACTTGATTTTTAAAACCCTACAGTGCACTAAACGTGAGAAATATGTTAATAACTGGAGTATTATCAAGTGTAATTCATTGTATTCAGCAGGGACGAAACTAGGAGGTGACCCCTCCCCTCAATAATTTGATAGTTGGCAAATTTTGAAATTACTTATTTGAATTTTTCATTTTTTAAGAATGTTTGTTTGTTTATTATTATTAGTTTTTTTTTTTTTTTTTTACAAATGCTGTCGGCGAACTTCTAGTTTTTCAGAAATATTTGTCGGTAAATCCCCCCCCCCAACTGAAAGTCAAGATCCGGTATAATATGTGACCAGGAATCATGAAATGTGCCTCTTGTGTGGAAATAGGTTTTTGAGATACACGAGTGTAAAGATGGGATGGTGGTACGCACAGCAGTACAGAGTGTGTACATCTGCGGTGGTGCGTTTACGCGTTGCTATGACAACCGCGTCTCGTACTTTTGTTCTTTGTCATTCCCGCAGGTCCGTTTCACACAACGCCATGTAAATGGATATTTTTACACTTTTGACGTAATTTTTAAAATGCAATTTGTGGAAAAACTAATAGAGATAGGAAGCTGCAATTTGTTTCATTCGAAAGAGCGTGATTTTTTTCTATAACAATTGTCAAGAGAGTGAAAAATCATTTTTTGACAACAGAGGCACATTTCATAATTCCAGGTCACATATAATATCTCTTGTCTGGAGCACTATAGTGTTCGAAATCGAGTATATTCGTGATCAGAGAATTAACAAAAATCGATTGATCTGGTTTGAGATACATTAGTTTTTTCAACTTATTCTATACAGTTTGACCAAATTGGAAGATCCTCATGAAACCGAAAATTGTCAAACTTCGGATTTAAAAATTTTCACGCCTTTTTTCATATTACAGACAACACAGAAAGAAATCCATTACGTTAAAAATTTTAGAAGTCGTAGTCTTGACCATTCCGTTCCACTTTAATCAATAGCCTCCATAGAAATCAAGAGCAGCACCAGTCGTTTACAACTGCAAGTATTTCTCGGCATCAATTATCATGGGAACATTACGAATTGTCCAAATTTTCAAACAGGGAACGACGGGAGATGAAACCCCATCATTGTACATTGTATTTTGCCTCTCTTAGGATTGCTTCTTGCATCCACCAATTTTGGAGGCTCATTCAGACCCGTTCAGAAATAACATTTTCAGCTGAATTGGCTTTCACAGTCTGATACTAAGTTTTGCACATATTATTGGCAGGGCCGGATTTAACATTTTGTCAAGATTTATTTTTGCCGTCTTTCATCCCTGTTTTAGCATTTGGGGGAGGGGGTGCTACAAATTTGACGATGTTAAAAAAAGATAACTCCAGAGATTATTTTGCCCGGGAAATAGGTACCTCCCTTCCGGCTAAGCGAAAAGCATTCGGCGATTATTTTTTCGCTCACTTCACCAGGTGACGACTTTTTTTGTTATCGAATTTTGCAACTCTCAAAATTCTGCCACCCTAGGCAATTGGCTCACCTCTGCCTACTGGAAAATCCAGCCTTGATTAATAGGTGTGCCGATCCAAATAGCAATGAGATGTGTCATTAGCATCATGTATGTACCTACTTTCTTCCACAAAATATTCAGTTTTTGCGCTGGAATAATGAAAGCAGAAAACAATAGCAACTTTTCAAAAATCTTTCTTTACCTTGATGGGAACACTTTGATCATTGATAAAATTCACCACTGTTCGAAGATATCCACGATAACAAAATTTTAGATCACGGTTTGCATTCACTCTTCTGACCATCTCCGCCATCATCGATTCTTCAGCTCTGTGACCTGCAGAGAACTGGGACAGCCTGTGATCTCAGCCTCCCCTGTAGTTGAACGTCAGCCTCATTTCTATGTATTTATGAGTCTCGATCGAATCAATTAAATTCAGTCATTTTTCATGTACATCAATAAGCAAGCACGCATTATTTCTATTCACAATAATACAGCACGAAAAACCTGATGTATCGATGTATGTACGTGAAGAACTTGAGAACCACTTGTGGGATTTGAAGCAATCCCCTCTCGCGTTATTTTCTGAATTAGTCTAACACACTTTAAGATACCCACGTCAATTTGTATAAAATGTTATCAGGTTTTTTAATTACTTTTATATTATTACCGTAAATTTGATTACGAAATAAAATTTTCATTGTCATTAATAACGGTAATATGTAACACGAGAAATAAACTTGTTAAAAGTTGAAAATTATTGCGTGGTTAGATTTTATTGAACGAAACAAATGGAAAATTTTTAGTCGAATGAATGGGGGAAAAAAGTAGTTCATTAATTTGAAAAATTGTCAATTTTTGAAATGAAGTGAGTGTGAGCCCCCTCGCAGTGATTTGACAGTTGAAAATTATGGTAATTTTACAGATGGCGAAGATTCACAAATTGTGGACCGGACAAAGTGCAATCGGCTGTTCTCAGCGTTTTAAAAAATGAACCAGGATGTCTAAAACCCTCTAAACTACCTTCATCCGTTCCTTTGACGACCCTTAAGCGATTTGTTATACGCACTCAACATGTTTCAGTCTTTGAATTCGTGATACTTCATATATTTTTTTTCTTGTTGAAACTGTTTAACGTAAACGTTTATTTTATTTATTTTTTTGAAGTGGGAAGTGGTCCGTATTAGGAGCCCCAATTTTCGATTTCCTAAAATCACGACATTTACAAAAAAAAAAAAAAATGAAAAATCAGTTTTTTTAAAATAGATTTCCTTGTAGGGGTGATACTAGGATTCTTTAGCTATCATTCAAGACCATTAACAACATTTTCAGACTTATAGGGCCAGACTTATAATCAAAAAACCAGACGTGGACCATAATAGGCTACTTCACCGTCCTAATGTGAATCGAGAAATGGTGCTCTTCGCTGTTACAAACCGAACAAGGGAAAAGTTCAAATCCAAAAATGGAATCCATGTGATACATCAGTCAAGTGATGAATAATTAACGATATACACTTAGTTTCAGAGTTCAGGGTAGTAAATTAGCCTCAAACCTCGATGAGTTAAAATATCTATACTCAGATATGACACACGTTGTCATAAGAAGTGATAATTATTCTTCCCGACTAACATGGAACTTCAAACTAGGAAACTTATTTCACCGACTTGATTCACTTCTTGGAGGGGAGTATGAGAATTGACGTGATTGACGTATTGTGTATCCTCTTAAATACTGTGACTTTATCGCTCAAATTTTGACAAAGAGAAATAACAAATTAAAAATTTTTATGCTCGATTTTCACTTCTATTTTATTCTATAGTTTATACTAAGCAGTCTTATTCATCAATCCACACAAGCCACGCTATTTTCCTTAGCCAAAAAATGTTCAGTCGTAAATCCTTACCGATGCTCATCATTCTCAAGGTCGAACCGAGTAACGCAATGGCGTATCTCTACACTTTGTTTACTTTACTTATTACTTTTTATGCGTCGACAAGTTCTGGTTCATGATTGTTTGTATACAATATTTTCACGCTCTCAGATCGGTGTTATTCGTCGCACGCACACATAATTACAATAATCTGTGAGAGAGGAGCGAAACAGGAAATGTTTCCGCAATTTTATATCTGTGGGAGCCGGTTTTACCAAATATCTGGATTTACACATTAACACCGCTGACACCGACAATTAAAAGTGGTTTATTCCTGCATCACGTTCGCTCGCTCTTCACAGTTTGAAACGAAGTCTGATAATATCGAGTCTTCTTTGTGGAAACTGTGTATGAGAAAATCGGAAAACCACTTCTGAGTTATTTCCCGCGTACAGTCAGAGAGAAATTTACTAGAGGTGATAGTACGGATATGAGGCAGGGTTCAAATTTCCTTCTCACAGACTGCACAGAAGGTTGGATCGCAACCAGCATCTTCTCTGAGGAAGGGTAAAAACCACTCGGGCTATTCGGGACGGAGTGAGGGGTAGAACTGGATTTTCCGTATCGTGAAGAAGAGCAAACTAAATACCAAAGAGACTAATACCCTCATTTGCCCTCCTCACAGGTTACAGCCTACAGTTAGGCAGTCATGCTAAGTTATAGAAGACCACATTATTTTATAAACCACCGTCTCCTACATTTTTTAGTATGGGCTCAGACGTTGACATCTGGCAGGTATTTCAGTTATAATTATATTTTATGTCTGCGTGCATACTTTGAAAACATTGTACGAATTTGAGACTGCCGTTTGGAGTTTTCCTTGTCCATTATTCTTAGCTATTTTCAAAATTTGCACCTTCAGCACTCGCAAGCAGCCTGTTCATTCACATCCTTCCAGTCAATGGATATTTCGAATTCGAAGCTGGTACTACCTGCGGTTCTCATAGCAACCATTTTTCTGAAATCGATATCTCGTCTCGGATAGGGGTATTACGTATATTGTTTGAGATTCGGCGAAGGCATATTCTGAAATTAAATCTTCTCGTATGTAGCCACCTAAGTAAAGAGGGGGACTTCAATTCGAGAATGGGCGTGTAACTTCTCTTTCATTCAGGGAGGAAGAAAGAAAAAAGTCTTTAACGACGGCCTTTATTCGCGTGTTCAGGAAAAACGTGATGAAGTTTGTTAAAGTATCATCAGCTTCACATTTCGGTTATCAAATGCTGCCAACTGTTACCTGTAAAGTTGAATGCTGTTTGCAAGATTTTGGATCTGAGAATTATCTCTGACGAGCTAAATTCGTGGGTCGGTTGAGCAAATTCTATACGTTGTTTTTAAATTTTCGGTATCATTATTTATTCAACGTACGGAATAGGTATATTGTCACGACTCCGAGACAGTGTTGCAGTTGCGAACCTTACTTTCGAGGATCGAAAGTTACGAAGGAAAAGGGACCTTTCAATGTTTTCTACCAGGAGATGCATCTCACTCGAATCCGGCGATTAAGACTCAGACTGCTGAAATAATTTTATTCTGAAGCAGCTTAGTGCGACGAAATGACAATTCAGGTGCCAATTTTGTCAACTGGAGAAATATTGAGGTTGATGGTATCAAACAAGTAATGGAGAGTCTCAGCGAATTTTAACGAAATAATTGAAAACTGAATCTCAAATCAGTCTGAAAGCCTCTGGAAACAGGGACGTAGCGAAGAGCTTTTTCTGGAAGGGTAAAAATTGTTAAATTATTCCTAACTGGCTGAACCCAAAATTCCCAAGTATCCAAATTTGTTTGTATTGTCTAAAAAAACAACTTTTGACATGTTAGATTTTTCCAACTTTTGATCCATGAATTTAAAAAATTTCTAAACTCTGGCAGAGGTTTGGAGGGACAAGCTGCCCCCGAGCAACCCTCCCCTTATTTTCATCCCTGCTAGGAAAGTCTCAATGAGTCTTTGACAAATCTGGACGAATTATAAGTGCCTTAAACGTGTCTGGCTGGAAGAGTCTTGAAAAGTCTGAAGGACTCTTACACACGAGCTTCAAGGACTTGTAAAAGTTTAGTAAAGTCTCAAACGAGCCTCAAAAAGTCTCATAAAGGTTGTTCAAATAAGTATGGTCGAGTCTCATTGAAACAGAGGTCTTCACGCCTTCAATTTTTCCAACAGAGGAACCAAGTGCACTAAGCTACTATCTAAGGACTCAAAAATTTCTTCGAACTACAGATAGGGGCCCAGAGTTTCCTGATAAAAGCTAATTTAAATATGAGGGAAGAAAGCTTCCCAACTCCATTGTTTTTCTTAAATTTGTCATTAGACAGTTTGAGTTTCGTATTTGAGGTTTTCTTGATGCCAGTAGTGTCCTCTTTCTTTCTTTCTTTTTTTTTAAAGAAATGCTGTTTCGGCCGAAATAACTTAAAAAAATACTTCCACTCGCACAATTTTACCCAACGACTACGTTAAATTTATGAAAAATAGCAAACACGCGTGCGGTCTGAGGAGGTTCTGTATCCTGCACCCCTGCCCAACAAGCCTCTGTCTCCTTTAAGCCTCGTGTAGAATTAATTACATTCTTTTTGACTGCTTATGTGGACTCTGTTAAGAATCATTCTGACTCTTCAGTCTCATTCCAACACTTCGAGATTCATTTAAACTTTGATAAGGCTTATTTAGACTCATTAAGGAGGTGATAAGATGCTGATAAGATTCCTTCGTATTGTATTAAGACTGTTAGGTTCATTTGAACTCTGTTTCACTAGTCCAGACGTTTTTAAAACTCTTTTGCACTTAGACATGGCTGGTCAATTCTACGACCTTCTCCCACCATTCGCTTCCGGAAGGGTCACAGTATCGGAAGCTCTGATACGTGGTCCCAGGACACATAACAGAACTTACAACTGGTCATTCTGTGACTGATTACCTACATTATGAGAAAGTTGGACATTAGACCTGCTACAACATGCGACAAATTCGTGAAAGAGCTCATGCTTACTATACTAATGACGATACTACGGAAGGTTGGTCGAATAAATGGGGAGGGGGGGGGTTCTATACACATCACTGAGTGTTAATAGTTTTTATAAGATATGGCAAAGTCCTGAAATCGCCGCTTGGGTCTATATGGAAAATACAATGAGAATATTTTGACTTCGGTAACCGTTTCATAATTCTGCTGGAGCATTACAAAATACCTTCTAAGAAAGCGTTCTTCTAGCCCTTGCTCCCAATAACCCGAAAAGTTGATTAAGCCCAGCAATAAGCATCACTCTGACACCAAAACGGTCCCCAAGTCTCCGCCTATGACACGATTTTTTTTTACAGAAAGAGGAGCAGAGAGAGGGGCGGAGAGAGGGCGTTTTATTTGTCTAACTGAGAATCCGATTTTACCAACTGTCGGTCTAAATTTTTCAAGTACCCGAATTTGCCAGCAGAAGGTCGATTTTTCTAAATTTGCCTGCTTTGGAAATTGTTCGTGGAGGTTTTCTCTCCTTTCGCCGAATTTCTAGGCTCATTGGATGGCTTCAGCTCGACGACGAAATCTGGTACTAAAGAAAAAAAAGATACTGTTGAGCGAGTCATAGAGGTTCAGACCTCCCCTTAAAGGGTGTAGATACAAAAGGAAGGCATTAGTGCTATAGCTCTTCCTAAAGAGAAAAACTTACAATAACGGACAATGTTTTAAAACAGCTGACAAAGGAGAAAGTCTCGCAGTCCGAAACGAGCATCTGTAAATGTTCTAAAGAATTTCACCTGAAGTCTCAAACAATCATGGAAAGTCTTGAAAGTCATAAACGTTTCTTGAACACATTCGGGAGTGTCTTACAGAGTCTTGAATGAGTCTCCAAAAGTCTTAGTCTAGTCTTGAATTGTTTGAAGTTAGTTGAGAATACTCGCTAATATTTGTTAGACCATCATTAGGACTTATGTCATCTTTCTTCAAGCGCCGTATCCGAAGCCGGACGTTGGCGGTCGCGGTTTCTGACGTGCGACTCTCCTGGGCAGGTCAGTCGGGGTAGTTTGCCGTGGCTTTCACCACGGTTTTGTATGTAGGGTCAACATTTTCCGTCTCTGTGCTGAAGAGTACGCAGCCGTAGTTCGCTTACTAGCCACGTGGTTCACGACAGTGAGGAAGCTGCCCACGACATGCAATCGCACAGTACCTATTTTTCTGATCTGGTGGTAACATGCCCTGCGATTATAATGTCTTGTTCGTGTGAACTGGCGAGGGTTACAGGACGCGCTGTTTCCACCTTGATTGATACTGTAGTCGCTGGGTTCGTCAGGACGTTGGTGGCGCTATGCGAATATCACTATAGCTTTTTCAGCATTGGTGGCACTTGAACCCGAGATGCAAGGATTTTGAAACGGGCCCGTTACTACTTGACCACGTAGCGATATACAACTTATTAGGACCTTTAAGATCTGGTAGTGCTCGTTGAACGAACAATGTTGATACTCCCTAATAATTTGTTGAAATTGGTTGAGTTTGTGTTGGAATGTACTTCCTGTAGAACTTGAAAATGGCTTCTTCTTGCAGACGTGGATCGAGACGTCAGGAGAGGGGGGGGGGGCAGAAGGAAAAGTGCGCGAAACGCGCGGAAATTTTTTATATTTCCTTCTTTTTTTTTTTAATTTGGGAGGATTTTCTCCTTGGGTCCGCGCCTGCTGCTTCTTGCCATAGACCTAAATCATATCCTATCGTAAAAAAATTCCAGAGCGATAAACGGAACGAGACCGAGAAATTCGGTTGAAAATAAACGGTAGGGGGGAGAAAAAAGGAAATATCTACGGGAGAAGGAGGAAAACATCAGTGGGGGAGAGGAAAAATCTGCGGAGGAGGAGGCAGCAAAAAAATTTCCGCGCGCCTGCGATTTCCCTCCCCAAAATGGTCATCTGGATTCGCGCCTTAAATAAAAAAGTTCACCCGTTGAAAATGACTTTCTTCAGCTCTAATTTTCGACAAAAATCATGCTTAGTGTGAAAATTGACAAATAAATGTGTGGATGCGATTCGGGGCTCGGAATTTTTATGCTCTAGCAGCGGTAAAATATAAGCATTAAATATGCACTTAGAATCTATACAATATGCAATAATATGCAATTTTTTTTTTTGTTGCAACATGATATCTTTTTGCAAGACTTTAAAAGGTCTATTAATTGATGATTTCAAATTTAAATTCAACTCCTTCTATGGTCAAATGGGTGCGTGAATATTAACAATGAAAATTACAATTATCAAACGACGTTATGAAACTGAAAGACAAGTGTTGCTTTTTAATGAATTTTTAATGGAGGGGGGGGGGACTTTTGAAATTTAAAAATGAAAAAATGACCAAATATGTCCTGAATATAAGCTGAAAAAAGTCTAAAATGCAAAATACAGGATTTTATCCGAAATATACAATGCGCTAATATATTGGTGTCATTTTACTGAGTATCATATGAAACGGATAAATATCATCGACACGTCATATAAGAAATTACCGAAAAAGAAAACATGCGTCTTCGTAAAAATCCGAGCTCTAGTATAATGTTTTTGAAAAATCACTGGAGGTTTACGAATTCTCTATTTTCCAAGAATTTAGATAAAATTAATTATTTTTACTGACAAAGAAGTTGTATTGTTGCAATATCATCTCTTTCTACGGGATTTCCCTTAGTATATCATCTCACTAGTTTTCCCAGCTCTGGACGGATTTTCCTGGCACCCCTTCGCCTCCTTTTAGCCGTCCGTTGTCTAATCTAAAAACTCGCAAAAACATAGCCAAATGTAGTTGTGTGTGTGTGTGTGTGTGTGTTATATTTTCTACGATTTGAATTTCACCTTCGTATCCACAAAGGTGATGCATGAACAGTAGCACACTGATTATCACATAATGTACGAGTCCACCTGGCAGAGCTGTTTCATGTTAGCAGCGTAACTGTCGTACAATGTACAGCTACTTAATCAAAATTAAATTCATCGGATGCTCGGTACAGGAAATTTTTACGAGATATACAAGCTGCGACCTTCGACTTAATTGAATTACGTATAATTGTCCAAGTTACCTACAAGTAACCTCTACCTGCGAGCTTCTGGAAGAGTATTTTAATGACCTACGGAGCACCTATCCGAAATGAAATTACATACGTGCTCGAGTTGGAAAACGTATTGAAAAGACAACTGTGGCCGTTGTATCAACACACACCTAAGGATTTACTGTCGATTTTTTGACAGGCCTTTGGATGAAGAAAGGCTGTGAGACGAATTTTCGCGAAATATGCAACGAACTCGACAGGTGGACATCGCAAAGTGGTGTTTTGACCCAAGCCGAAGAAACCTAAGTGCACAGACGTGGGACTCATGGTGGTTACTAACTCGCAACCGCAATCTACTTCCCTTATGAAAGATTTCGCTGGTTAACCAGCACGGAAAATGAAAACGGATCTTCTCGCGGTCAGTGTGATTCAAATGGGAGATTTCGCGTCGAAGGAAAATTCGTGTCCCGGGTCTGGGCGAGCCCAGCAAACCACTCCAGACAAAACGGATGGCTCGCCAACGGTAGTTCAGTTTCTAATTAAGATATCTAAAAACGAGATTTATTCGACGACGATTCGTGTAATCTAGATTGTAATCCGGATAATTTATACGTTTGGCGATATTCAAACGAGGAAAGCTATTATTTCATTCAGTATACGAAGCTAATTATGACGAATTATTATATTAAAACGACGATGTGACACGCGATATCGTGAATACAATGGCAATTAGAAAAGGCATCATTTACATATTTGCATTCCTTTTTGAACGTACGATCGTTTCTACGGCTTCAGCCTAATTAGCGTCAAGTTGGCTATCGATTTTTAGATTCGCTGATGTGTAAGTGTACGTGTTTGTAGCAGAGGTTCGACTTTTGCCATAATCAGCAAGCCTAAATGATTTACCGGATAAGTTTCTCATTATTACGATCACACAAATACATTTACTCCACACTGCTGAGAGGAAGGTTGGTGATGAAGAGTTTAGATTTGTTGATCAGATCAATTGTCAATACTTAATCACATCTGTCTTTGAAATGAATTCAATTATCATTCAGATAATCAATCCATTCTTTAATGCACTTCGATGTTCTTCATTTCTTCCAATTTTGGTTGAAATTCAAAATAAACACTTGGATGGCAGATCGCTTGATTTCATTTAGCGAACTTCACACAGTGACGGAATTTCAATAATTTAATGGGCAGTCAAAATAGTAAACTATAGGGTCATATCTTCGTGTAAGAAAGGGATGAAATATGAGGTTACATTGGAAAGGGCTATTCCCGCTTGTCTCTCTCCGAGTCTCACCACCGACTTTACATCTCGTACCTAAGTATACCAGAGGGGTCTAGCTTCATTTTGTTTTCATTGATTCAAATATTTCAAACTTTTAAATTACCTTTTAGAAGGAAGCAAACCGATGATTCAGAAAAGGTGCTGCTTTCCCCCTTCTACAACTTCGATAAATTAACGTGGCTGGAGTCTCAACATTTTCGAGAAAAAAAAAATCCCCTTTTACTTATTAGCAAAAATAAAATTTTAGATGACTTGGCACCCCCTCGGGCTACAGCCAGGGTACGTGAAGAAAACAGTGAGATACAAGCTGCAGATCTGCTGTGGCCTGTAAGTACCTATAAGCACGCAGCAGAGAGAAGCATCCGAAAACTAATTCGAAAACGTATACTTCGGGTACCAAAATATTTAACTTGGGAAGATAGACGGGCAGAGCAATACCACGAGGAAGGGGGAACACAAATAAAAGTCAGTTACAAACTATGTAATATTTCAGCATGAATGATTCATGTGTACGCAGTCTTGTCATGAACGGTGAAACTTGTCGAGAATGTAGTAGCTCTTTCAGCTTCGTTGGATCTACAATCTTGACATAATTTTTAACCAAAGAGGCTTTCTATATCGCATTTTTTCTTTAAACTGCTTGGTATCAAAATGACTGAAAACCGAAGCGACGTACACGCAGAACACCGAGAATATGGAGTTGTAACGCTGTCATTTAGTGACTAATGGAAGGCCCGATTCATTTGCCAAATATTTCTCCGTAACTCGTCGAGTAGAAAGAACTAAAAACCAGATACAGACAGGCGAGAGAAAAAACGTCCGATGTCTAATTAATTATTAATTGTTTACACGCAGTCTAAATATCTGAGATACCGAGAGATCTAAGGGAGAATTTCAAGCTGAAATGGTCGATCTCGTGAATAGTTATCCAAGAAACACCAAAAGCTAGCAAGGGATGTAGATGAGGAATTGGAAAAGGTACGAAAGAAAGATGCAAGGTAGTATTCAGATTTTGTTAAGGCTTGTTCAGATTCAATCAGATTCCGTTACAACTGACTGAAAAAAATATTCAGACTGGTTAAAACGCTTAACCATAGCTGCATAGCTGCACATGAAAAAGCTCAACCCCCCCCCCCCACACACACACAAAAAAATGAAAAAGAATACAAGCGAAAGAACTTGTAGCATTATTTTGATACTTGTCAGCTCCTGTGAACCACTCCCTCGCCCCATTCAATACCGGCTATTTGTGCTTAACACTTCGGTTCTTTTGAGACCCCTTACAAATTCGTCAGAACTCTACTAAGACATTGTCGTGAGGAGACCCAGTTAGATTCTTTGAAAACGCATTCAGACTCTTCAAAGGCTCATTCAGCTACCGTTAGGATTCGTTACAAGTCATCAGACTCTTTTGAAATTCAGTGAATGATTTCGATGACCTAGAGCGCAAAAATCTTTATCACCACTTTTTGTCGAATTTGACTTATTTGCAACACTAGAAAGGGACTTGTCTCGCTGTCAGGGCAGCCGCTCTTGCCCACGTTAGAATAACTTCTAGAGTTCAATAACATCATAGGTAGAAATAGCTGACTTGAAGTGAAGGGCTTATGGGGGGCTGACAATATTAAATAATGGTGAAAATTCCTTTGCTATTATAATGTTTCAGTTTTTTTTTTTTTTTAGAGGAGCCTCCATAGAATTGGGCCCCAAGTCTTCGAAGCCTCCCAGGCTTTCTTTTTGCGCCAATGAATAACGTTAATTCCAAGCAGCAAAATTCAAAGCAAATACACCCTAATTGACGCAGGGACGCAGCAACACAGTATACAATAAGAAGAACTGAAAGTGAAGCAGATATTTTTTTGTGTACACATTGGTCACACCTGCTTTCCTGTATTCTCGCCGTCCAGTCAGAGAGCAGTTCTCCAACTAAACCTTCTGCGTAGCGATAGAAGATGATGGCTCAGTATATAAAACGATGCACCACTGAAGCAAGTACATTCTATTGCCAGCTGAGCCAAGAAGTCAGACAGTTATGAATATATTTTTCGAGATTGCCAGAAAAAACTACAATTCAATCAACTTTTGAACACAATGATGAGCTTGTTCAACCATGCATCTTTGTTGTCAACGTACGATGCTATCACATACAGAGGTGCAATGTTACCAATACAAACGAATGACTCACTCGAAAGTGGCGCACCTATTGTCGGTTTCTCGAAACCCGCAATGGCCGAGTCGCCCCGCATGAATTTAACACGCTCGAAGCAGTGCTCTTCTTGTGCATTGAAATGCGCTCATAATTTGGGCCGGACAGCGTGACAGGTACCCGCAAAGGCGTAAATAATCCGAATGGACAAGAGGTAATACTACTTGCCATTACACGGCTGCACACCTAATTGCGTTTCGGAATTAATTTCATTATGTAGCTATTCGTCGGTAATTAGCTATATAACGTTTAAAAGCGTTTAATTAAAAAGAGAAAGAAAAATATTAATTATTTAAACGGGTTTAAATATAACATTCTCCTTGTTATCTTGATCAAAACGAAAACCGTATACTAGGCGTGGTTATATTTAAAAAAAAAAATGCATATACAAACACGGCATGGACAGAAGTTCCATTCGAAAATAAATACGCAGCCAGGCATCGGCTTCACGTTCGCGTACCCGGAAATTATTTCGAAATCTTTTTCCCGATTACAACGAATCCATCGAGCGTGATTCCAATATCGACAGGTCGATAATTTATGCTCGTGTCGTCTCCAAAGTGTACATAACGGAGACCCAGAGGATGGTGCCGCAATTAGCCGGTATCTCCGAGTGAGCTTCCAGCTCACTCGATTAATCCATCTTCGCGCCGAAACTAGCCCGAAAATACGGAAATAATTATTTAGTCGGGAAAACGACATTCTGATCGAGAGAAGCCAGCGAGTCAAATTTTTCAGATACTGGGATTCGAAACAAATTAACCAAATTGATGCCGGCGATAATTCGGATCGAGAGACAAAAAGCCCTAAGGCGAGGCGCGGGGCGACTCGGACAAGTTGAAATGTAAATTATTATAAGAAGCGAGAGAACGAAAGAGCAAACCGCTTCTGTTTGCGGATTAAATTCAAACGTAACAGTTTGAATTTCAGTAACTTCATTAAAAAATCTCTAGTGTAAATGTTCGAGCATGAGCCGCTGTCAGTGCGAATTAAAATTCGAACAAAACGACACTAGGAGTTGTAAATGGTGGGTTGTTAGATCGTTACCTACCTACCAAATTCTGTATATATATATATGCATCCGACAATTATAAAACAGACCAACAGTAGATATACGCTTTTCCAATTCATTAGAGATGTTAGAGATAAATTTGTGGGACTCGATTTCTGTAATGGGTAATCGTTGGTGTATACTTTGCCGGTTGTTGAATATTAATGACATTGTGTTTTTTTGTCTCTGGTTTCTCACCCTGTATACACCGTTTTGAGTTTAATCTGTTGAACAGACGTTTGTCCTAATTAATAAGTATAAATTCAGCTGCCCATCGTTCGGGCTGTAGAGCGTGAAGAATGTTATTCTTAACTTTATGACCATGTTGCCTTTTTCATAAAACAAACAAAATACTCTCTCCAACTGAGTACGTGGTAATACCATGTGCGACGCTTTTAATCATTAGTCGCTGATCATACACACGGTACATTAAGACAATGAGACTGCAAGAAAGAGGGGGGCAGAAACTCCGAAGACGGACGATACCCAATTAGCAAGAATGAAAGAGGTTGAGGATTAATCCTATTTTCTTATCACCCCGGGAGAAACTGTCCGAACGCCGACGATGAGAATATAAGCAATATCATTTGTAATTGGTTTCAGAAGTTCAATCCAATTCGACTGTTCACTGCTCTTGGGTTCACTTGGAAGTAGAAAAATAGTCAAAAACCCTCAAAGAAGAGATGATGTTCTACCTCCGATGCTGTATAGTTTTGCCAGTTCATGAAGGATTCGGTACCCTATGAACTATTCCAAACCTAACCTACATTATTGTTTTCAGTGCTACCACAATGACAGTATTAATGGCCGCTCAAGGCACAGGAATATGTGGTCAGCAGAATGTGAGTAGTTCAAAAATGTTGGAACCGGCAACCTACACCAGAGCACCTGGAAACACCCGAATAATGACATACGCCATATTTAATCTTCCCGCGCCCGATGATTCGAAATTCACTACGCGGAACGCTCCGCGTATCGAATTGTGAATCATCGGGCACCAAAGTGATGGAAAATGGCGGATATCAATATTCGGGTATTTTGAGGTACATATTCTACCTATACTAGAGCACCTAGAAACACCCGAGTACTGACATCCGTCATTTTGGGTCGCTTGGTGCCCGACGATTCACAATTCACTACGCGAAACATTCCACGTATGGAATTGTGAATCGTCAGGCACCAAGGGATTCAAAATGGCGGGTGTTAGTATTCGGGTTTTTCTAGGTGCTCTACCTACACTAGCTAAATTGGTGGCAAGAGTTAAGAAAATTTACTTTCTTTTGAAGTAAAGCTTGTTTGGGGTGCTGAACAGGGGTACACAATGTGTAAGAAAACTGTATTTTCCCTTTCAAAACGCTTCGCTTTTTACCTTGCAACTTGCAATAACAATAAGACGTTTCAAAATCCTGATCATATACCTACAACGCGACGACAAAACGATTTTTTCAAGAACTATGATTTTAGTAACTATCCATTTTTTCACAAGACTCATGACTAAGGAGATTTTTGAGGCAAGTGTTGAGATAGGCATTAGTGTACATATAAGTGGATAGAAAAATTTCACTGTTTTCATTAGCAGAATCCCGCATCTCTATCAAATGTCAATGATGGCCACTCTGAGATAACATTTCAGGCCGCATTTCTGAAGGCACTGAAAAGTAGGTAAGTAGGTAGTTGAAAATTGCCGCAGAGCCTGCCATTAATGTCATTATATGAAGGAAGATTCTAATAAAAACGTAACGGTCAATCTTGACACAATCATGTGGTATCCAGATGCCTGTGCTTCCCATCAGTCCATTACTAGATGGTCTGGCCTAATACCTATAAGGAAATTTGGCGCTGAATACAAAGGCAGAGTAGAAGTGAAAATGTTCTAATATGAAAAAACCTGCAGCGAATACAAAAACAGGGAAGAATGTAAAAAGCTAGTGGCACTGTTGAATGAATTTGTCTCTCTGAGGGTGTAATTTGTGCAGACACCAATATCACTGCGAACAACTGATCTTTAAATAATAGTACCGTCATCCTGTCACCATAGGTATTTAAAACAGATGTTGGCCCACACTTTTATCTGTTCACTCAGTTTAATTATAATGGACTTGCGGCACATGCGTGCTGCATGGGAAAGAATTTTTGACTTGACCTAAACCGATGTTGTTTCTGAATTACTATACCCTGGCTTTTATTACAAGGTTTTGCCACCACTTCGATGGACATTTTCGTGAAAACAACCTAATGGTTTTTTTAATTAATACTATGATGCCGGATTCGGGCTGGCC
The DNA here is from genome assembly GCA_031841125.1 of Acanthococcus lagerstroemiae. NCBI lineage: Eukaryota > Metazoa > Arthropoda > Insecta > Hemiptera > Eriococcidae > Acanthococcus > Acanthococcus lagerstroemiae. The sequence continues at coordinate 61,619,310 of CM063110.1, read as the reverse complement.
CCACGATTTCCAAGCGGGATAGTAACCATGAGGAAGAGGAAATACAGAGTCAGTGAAAAGTCAAGAATGAGGCCAGACTCTTTAGTAATAGGGATCCTTTTTTTTTTACAGGATTTATAATGCGTTAATTTTGAAAGTAGCGTCATTTCGTGCATCTACCCTGCGAGTTCAAATCTCACATCCTCCTGATCCTGCAGAACTTCAAGCGTTGGTCCGAGCAAACTAGATTTTCTTCTCACCTCTCAATGCCCAGTACTACTTCTACAATTATGTGTATTTATTCGTCTTCTAGTTAAAGGAAATACCTACTGATTTTCCTGTGGTTTGTAAGTATAGAATCTTGGATCCTCAGACCTCTGAATCGAAATTTTGGCAGTGCTGTCACGTCTATGTTTCATCGTCCACTTGTATCAAGCACCGCTTAGTTTTCTTATATACTTTTAATACATCACATTTCTCAACATGCACTAACTTATGATCAAGAGCATGTCCAACGTGGGAAGGAAGTGCCTTACCTTAAGGTCATTTCATCATTCGAAAATCTCGGCAATTCGGTTGATCATTCGGATTGCATGTTGCGAATATTTTTCGTACCTTTTGTCATTTCATCAAGTACAGCATACCCTATTGATGGACAGGAAAAATTCTTGTAAGGCCTCTGCCCATGGTGGATTTTTAAAAAACGCCATTTTTGGAAGTTCAAGCCTCAACACTACCTATTACAAACTTATTCATTTCTTGGTACAAATAAGGAGAAAGGATCTAATGACTCTTCAGACACTGTTGATTCAAAAATTGATTCTTGTCGATATTCAAATTTCCTAAACTTATTCATTTCTTTGTACAAATAAAGAGAAAGAATCTAATGAACCTTCAGACACAGTTGATACAAAAATCAATTTTTGTCAATATTCAAAATCCCAAAGCTTTTCCGAAATGACATGGCGGTCAAATCTGATACACAATTCCATACAAAAGTTGAGTTACATACAACACCAATACCAGTTTTTGTGAAGAATTCCACATAAAAATCGATGCACAATTCTATCCAAAAGTTGATGTTAACACACGGTAACTCGACTTTTGCATCGAATTCTGTATGAAATCACAATGAAGTGTCAAAAAAGTGACAAATTTGAAGTGTCAGCATATCTTTTGTCGACATGCAAAATCTGTCACTTTTTCGACACGACACTGTGATCGAATTTGATGAAGAATTTTATACAGAAGTGAAACTGCCATGCCAATGCCAACTTTTCATCAAATTGTACACCGACTGTAGTGTAGAATTCTATTCAAAAGTCGAAGTCAATATGGTAATTCGACTTTTGCAACAAGTTCTACCGTCAAATTTGATCACAATATCGGGTCAAAAAAAGTGACAGATTCGGCGTGTTGGCTTCTTTTGAGATAGCAAGCCTGTCTGGATCTAGAAAACATGAATACAGTACCTACACCAGTTAGGTGTAAACAGTTGTTTTTAAATGTTAGCACACCAAAGCCATCACTTTTTCAATGCAATATTGTGATCGAATTTGACGCAGAATTCGATACAGAAGTCTAGTTCTAGTGTCAACATAGACTTTTGAATCAAATTGTGTATCGATTTCAATATAGAATTCCATACAAAAGTCGATGTCGGCATGGCAACTCGACAGTAATGTCATGTCAAAAAAAGGATGGTTTTGAATTTTAAAATTTTGATAAAAGTCGATTTTTGGATTGTGTTTCAGGGGTGAGTACAAAAGTTCCTCACTGCTCAAGCTCACAATTGTCCTTGATTGTTGTTTTATTCAGGTAACATACTTGTCTTCTGCACTTCCAAACGACCTTTCTTCCCATCTACCCCATATGTGCGCAGTTTTTCGGCCACTGCCATTTTCGTCGGCTCTCAGGTACAAGCACTGAAGAAACCAGCCATTCTTACCGTCTGCGTACATTACAGCGATAACTAGACAATAGAACCGATAGTAATTTTGTTAGTTTTTGGCACGGGTTTCGGGATGCTATCATAGCGGCCGATTAAGAAGACTTAACGCTCGTTTTAGATGCAATTTATCTTGAACTGTCACTGCTTAATTGGAGTTCCTTTGGTATCTGTTCTCTTTTTTTATTATTCGGCGCATTCATCATCGTCCGTCTTTCTCTATTCGTGCACCCGTGACTCGATTGGCGCGCGCGGGGACATTCTTGTATATACCCGGGATACACTTCTGATACTAATTTTCCATAAATATACTCTTCGGGGGAATACGATTCACAATGAGCAACCGTCGCCGTCGTTACCATTCCGCCGCATCGCATTCTTCAGTCTTTCGCGTCTGGGTATACTCTAATTGGCTACGAACGTGAATTGTTCCAATTACGCGATTAATTGTTAACATTTCAACGTTTAAAAGATTATACTGTTTAGTCTGTGACGCTGAAAAGTATTCGCTAAATTCTAACAGCGACGAAGACGCATTTGCGAGAGCTAGTTGCGATGTTAATTTCGATTTGTAAATACACGCGCTTCCTTTTGGTCATCTAGCCGGCCTCGTATCTGTAAATATCCCAGCCACAATTTTTCAGGCATTTAGCAAGCCGTTAAATAGGAATGCGACTGCCGGAAGCGTACTATTACTTACACGCGAAGGTAGGAAGAGGGTTTGTTAGTGCATCTCTATTCCAAAATATTGTAAATTCTTCAATGTGTACCGAGTCGAACAACCAACACCAGGAATGTATTTTTTATAATAGCCCCCCCCCCGATCCGGCCCAGCACGAGAATTCATTAATGGGGTAGATTCACTGGTTTAATGGTATCCACCATTAAGAATGATTAAAAAACACTTACTGGCGAGGAAAGTAAGCAACAGGTTTTCAATTTGACGTGGATATGTTGGCTTGCTACGGAAGAGAGAAATTCCGTAGAAAAACGTTCCAAAGGAAACTTTCCGTAAAAATGCTCCGCAGAAAAACGTTACCATTGTGATGCAGTTGCGTATTCCTCTTTACTTGGCCATTCGTTCCATCACGTTTTGACCCGCCGACATGAAGAATGCCGAACGACGCTAGGAATGGACGATTAGAGAAGGCATTAGAATGTGGATATGCATGTCAACACGGTTGCTTCACTTGGACGACACATCCATACTGTAACAAAGTCCTTCTGTGCAGCGGTCGGACTCTATTTTTCGGAGAATTTTGCGGAAAAACGATGTTTTTAACACTCATAATGGGGGAGGGGCACCCCGCTTAAAACCGGCTATGGTGGATGCTTCATTCAGTTGGCCAAATAGCCATAATTGAAAGATTGGGAAATTCGGGGCACCAGTTGGTAAGATTAAAAGAACGAAGACCTTGTTCTTTCTTATTCTTCACCTTGTGATTTCAGCACTTTTTCTGTTGGCCAATTCAGGGAGATGAATGAAGTGAACGGAAAGTTGGCCATTCTATAATGTTTCTTCACAAGCCAGAGATTCGAAACATATAAAACTGAATCGGTTATATCTGTTCATCTGTTGGAATTTGGAAACGAAAATTGTTATTTTGCCACAAGTTATCCCCTTGGTTTTAATTAGTTCCCCTGGGAATGTGGTTCTACTATGGAACTGCTGTAAAAAATACCGAAGAGTCTAAAACACATCTGCAATAATCTTGAAGAATGCTAGGGGGAGTCGGAAAGAGTTTTGATGCGAAGAGTTTTAAATAATTCGGAAACGCGGTGTCCGCCGGCAGACTTTTTCCAAAACTTGAGCGAGATACATCTATAGGGAGACGACCGAGCGACCCCCTTCCTGCAGGAGAAAGAGTGAAACGCCTCTGGTGAAATAACATATTTTCTGAAACACCGAGGCGGTATTAATGCTCCACTTTCTTTCCCCTGGTGGCGTGTCTGGGGGAGCTTTACTGAACTTAGAGCTCTGTATACCTCCTGTTTTTGACTTCAACCGTGCCCGTGGATGCCGAATCCGACTATGCGGAGCGTACCCCGTAGTCAATTCGACATCGACGGGCGCGGTTGGATTCAAAATGGCGGACGATTGCAGATGTAACTTGAAGTGTCTTACGTCTAACACATGTTCAGTCCAAAAATGTGATAGTTTGAAACACGTATCCGAAAATGACTGCAGCTTTGTTAACCAATTTTAGAGAGTCCAAAGCATATCTGCGAGAGTCTTGATAAGTCTTACACAAGACTGGAAGATTTTCAAATAGTACGTACATTTAAATCTTCATAAACTTGTAGTTTTTTGGGTGATTCCCAAGTACTACTTCGATATTTTTAAATAAACTTTCACGACGTTAATTCTGTACAAAAATGTAACTTTCTAGCGGAATCTATCAAAAAATTTCATCTTCTTTTAACTCTAATAGGCAGGTAAGCTGATAGAAAAAAGAAATGATAGGTAGGTATATTTCAAGGTATGCTGACTAACAAAGATGAAACACGTAGAAATGAGTAAGGTCCTGCGTGAGCGGGACGATGAGTTCGGTGAGGTTGATGGGCCAGGACGTGGATGGGATTTGAAATAGTAATCAGATTTGGGGTACAGAGCTCAAGCAAAGGTTATGTTTCTTCAAATTCCGAAGGAGCCGACTCTTTTCCGCTAAACAAACTCCCGTTTTCTCTTCAGTTGAACTTGTTATTATGCATCTGCACCAGTGTTAATCTACCATTAATTACTAGTAACTCGATGCAGCTGCTCTATGAAAATCCTAAAACAAGACGCTTGACATTTTGGTCTTCAACCTGTAGCTTACCTAATTAATCGCATAAAAAGCTAATTCATTAAAATGTACCAACTATAAAAAGGGTTATCAAGCAGTGCAAAAGAAATATATCGCTGTACGTACGTATGCTGGCAGTTGAAATTTTCATCAAAAAATTGAAAGACATTCGGCGAATAATGTAGGATTTATTTAAATTAGTAGTTGGTACGAATAATTACGTGTACTTTGATATTTATTCCTACCTCGAATGCGGTGGCCTTTTCGAGCCAATAAATATCAATGTATAATTATAAGAAACACTAAGTACGATAATTTTGATTACACGAGCAAGAATTATTTGGAAAAGAGGTTTTTGAGTTTCCGATTCAGTCACTTGCACACACGTTCCCTGCTGAGGACCCGAACATATTCGCGATATTTTCTTCATATCGTTTAATTGTCCGACAAATTAAGAAATAAAAAATATATATATACGGCTATTAATTTAATCACCTTGTTTGCCGAATTATTCGACGTAACTGGGAAATTGCAGCGTTTCGCAGCAAACAGGTTCGGCTGAGAGAATATCTGTATGCGATAAATGATAATTATCGACTCGAATACATTTCACACAGTCGGAGAATTCACGAGTTAGAGTTACTTTGTTTCGCTTTTGGTGTTTTGGTACAGCTAAATGTAACGAGAGAGCGCTCGAGTCGGAATCGGTATCACATACCGGAAGCTTATATGGCGCAGTCGGCAGTCAGAGAAGAATAATTTTTGATTTCCCCTGGTTTCTAAGTCGATAATCTGGTAAACAAGAGTGGTTTCCGTATAATTTCTGCAGCCTGTTCCGACTTTGCACCAACTCTCCGTATCCCGAGCAAACGCTCGCTTGTTTTAGGTAATTAATTACAAGACCATTAAATAAAATCGCGTAAACACGAGGGGAAGGAAAAAAAAACAGAAAACGCGGAGAGCACGTCAAACATATCTTTTAACCAGCTCTTTAATATGTTGTTAAGCTCCAAAGTGTTCTTGTACTAACACACATAGCACTACTGATACCGAACCAACTTCTCTCTGTGTCGGTGGATAAGAGCAGCGGCTTTTTTGAAACGAGACGCCCGTAATAATGTTATTATTTTAACTGTCTGTCTCGACTTGCATGTAAAAAATATGGTATATGTGTACACAAACAACAAAAAGGAGAAGAAAAAAAAATCGGGTGAATTATCGCATCTTGGCGGATTACGCCGAACAGGGGGAGAAGTGTAGCACCTTGTTTTTTAATGGAGTTAAATGGTTTGGTTATTTGTGTAATGGCGTTCGGGCAAATGTGAATCTTCTTGAAAAATGTTCCTATAATTCTTTTTGTCGTCTAACCAGCGATACATTATTTTTTGGATTTCGAATAAGTTACGCCCGTTAATTAAAATACGTTTTGGCTAACCCGCGCGCGGAAGAGTGATGGACCAAATGCATATTTGTAAGCGTGCGAGGCTGGTGGCGTTTATTGTTTATCCTCTGAAGTCGAACACCGCTTTGGAGTTGAAAAAAAAACCTGCTCAAAATTACGTCTCATGTGGCAGTCCCGATTACATGGATTTGTAACGACGCAATTTTTTTGTAATACCGTGGCTTCGTTCTCCGCCCATTTTCAATTCAAAACTCCTACGAGCTGACAAACGAGCTTTTTTGGGGCGCCGCCTTTGGACTCATCGCAGCCCAACCCTCTTATTGACACTCGTTTCTCACGCGTCTGCCCTCTACAACAGGCCGTGCACTTCGCTTCTGTCTATATGTAGAGGCTTTACTCCCATGATCAATTCACAAGAATCTTTGCTGATGATCCAATTCCCATCCTTGTGAATCGCACTTATCGACTGGTCGACAACTGCCGACCAACAGGGCCAGCTGAATCTTCGAAGGAATCTAAACTTGCTTGAAAATCCATACACTCGCTCGTCAAAACTGGTTGTGAGGGGCAGCGGCACCGGAACGTTTTTTTGATCTAAATCGATAAAAAAAACAAAAAAAGGGGTAGGGGAGATTCTCTCGTCGTCTGAATTTGTTAAGGAAATAACAGAAAGAACTTGTAAATCTCCGAACATTTAGTGATTCTCGTCTCTGAATTCTCTTTTAAAGTGCCGTTCTATCAACTTGCTGAATAGCTTTTTCCCTCTTGGATAGGGGGAGAATGTACCTCTTTACCTACATATTCCAACGCTAAAAATAAGGAAGCCTAACATGGCTTGATAACTTGTGGAAGGCCTAAAGTTTGACCGGTCTGACAGAGAAAACAGTTGTAGTTTACGGCCCAAGCCGCATGTCTGGCAGCCAGAGATGGGAAGAAATTGAAAAAACAAAAAGTAAAGTTCTAAGCAAAAAGCGCAAGCGAAAAGCAAAAAGCAAAACAAATGTTTAAAATGCGAACAGCCAAAAGTGAAAGATTTATCTTTCAAGATCAAAAGCAAAATCCAGAAGTGAAAGCGTTATTGAATCGTTTTCCATCTCTGCTGGCAGCACTTCATTTGCAGTACCCACGGGGACGTACAGAAAAGTTTTGCCCGGAGGGAGAGGCGAGTAAAAATTGTGGAAGTCCCAAATGACTGAACTCAGAATTCCCAAGTATCAAAGCAAAAAAAACCTTTTAACTTGTTGGCTTTTCCCTACTCGTTTGACTGAAATGGTGAATTTTCTCAACTGCTGAGTGAAAAATTCCTACACGGAGGATAAGTTGCCCACCCTGCCCCTCCTATCGGTACGTCTCTGGGTACCTAGCAGATTCATAATTTATTAAAATCTTCCTATATGATGCTGAAATAGAAAATCTAAAAAGTCGAAAGAACAAATGACCCTTTTCTCAACTTCATTTCATGTGAAAAGAGTCCGGCCGCTATGGGAGGACATTGTTACCTGGATATGTCGTCCAGGCGACCTCGAAAACAGACAGACATGCAGTTAAAGAGACAAACATTAAAGGTCGGTTTTTGAGGCAGAATACCCCCGTCCCACCGTGACCGTCGAAAATATAATTTTTTTACAAAAATATTCTTTAAAATTGAGACATTTTTGGTTACATCTCTCGCACGTGAGTGTCTGTATCACTTAACAGCATAAACTCTGTATCAATTCTCATATAAGAATATTCTGGTACCAGGTCTGTGAAATGGGTCTGCGTGGTTTGTTGATAACTTACATTCTCATCTAGTGTCTCACACCCTACTCTTTTTTTGATAGGTACCATATCTATGGCCACAGGTAAAAGGCTGAAACGTCACTTTTCTGACATTTTGAGATTTTTGTTGTTAACAGACGCCGCTAACTCTCGCATGTCCACAACCTAGAACATTTAAAAATCAATAAAATCGTATGTTTTACCTATCCCACGAGAGTCCATTGCTATTTGAAAACCTTTTACTTTCCTGGCGTATCAACCTTTGCCTTCTTGCGACAGATGTTATAAAAGAACCTTCTGTGACGTTACAGCGAACATTGTCTAGAAAGTGTTTTCATTCAGAAATCCGTAGTCTACACCACTTTTAAACTTATCAGGCAGTGAACCATACCAAGTTATTGATTTGGAATAGATTAACTAAATGAATTCGCTATGTACTGTTTTTATCACATTCGAACAAAAGCCTTTTTTCGTACATTGGAATTCAAATAACACGCAAACACTCGCACACGCTTGAACCGGTTGCAGAGAATTACGAAGTATCTCCTAACTCTTGAATCACATTCGTACGCATTGCACAATAATTATTATAAATATTGAAATTAATAAACCGTGTTTTAATTAGTCGATCTAATTACGTTGTATTTTGAACTGATAAATTTATTTATTATTAAACCCGTCTTAATGCGAGCAATTACTCGTTTTTGGTTTTATTCGTATGCTATTATTATTTTCGAAGAGATTACACACGTTAAGAGGTTAATTAGCATTATCATGACGTTTAAATAAAGTAATTAACGTGCGATAACACCTTTTTTTTTCTTCTGTAAAAGTTCTAACTGTATACGACTACGGGTGGTAATGCGAGATAATTTCGATAAATCTTATCGAATTGATACGACGCGGCCATGTGTTTGTTCCATTTGTATGGTGCTGGATGGAATATCGAAGGAGAAATATTATACTCCAGTGTTGATGTGTAAGGGGAAACAGAAGACGAATGAGCCAAGTTATCAGCCACATATAGCCACTGGAGCAAAGTATAAGTACGTGTCAGTACTTACGACAAATTATGTATACGTACTCCGCAATCGCTGAATACGATTTTCTGCGATAAATAATTGATCAGAGTATGCAAAACAGTAACGCTGTCAGTATTTTCCACTTGTATAGCCTGAAAAGTTGCCCGTGAATAACTTATACGGGGGTATGTATCTTTAAACTTTGCACGGAAACAGCTCGCAGCCAATTATTGTCACTCCTGATAGTTCATCGGGAAAAAAATTATCGCTTTATGCTTTTTATGCGAGTAGAAAGAGCGAGAGGAATTCTTGGAGCATCCTTCCTCAGCACAACGGTTTTCCTTCCACAACTCTGACCGTGGGAAACCACGAATTTGGTGGCAGAGTGATTCACGATAATCGACTTATTTGGATTACTCGAACTCAAAGAGACTACATAACAAAACATGTCCCTTCAACCTATCTGTCTACGTTGAATGATCTCTGCATCAATTTCCAAGAACTGGAAAGCGAAATATACTAATTCGATTCACATGCACGAATTTCTTCACTGCTTAGCTTTATATCACTCTTCCCGAGGCATCCCTTATCTGCTGCATTGCAAGTTACAATAACACTCCGAGAAAATTACGTCTCACATTACCTACTCGTAATACCACGTGCAAAAGTTCAATATTTTTTGCCTGGCAATTGGTGGCCGAACTGACGTTGTTATTCTGAAAGGATGCTTGTAAAATTGGGTGGACAAAATGCTCGAAGTTTCAGTTGATATTCTGCATGTTTAGAATGTACTCTGTATACATGAACATGATACGTTTTCATTTTTCAACAGTAATAAAACATGGAAATTGTCGACGGACGTTGGCGGTTACTGTTTCTGTTGCACGACTCTCCTGGGCAGGTCAGTCGGGGTAGTTTGCCGTTGCGTTCGAGTTTTTCTTCTCTGTGCTGAAGAGCGTGCAGCCGCAGTTTGGTGTTTCACGATGTTGAGTAAGCTGTCCACAGCGTGCTCACGCACAATACCAATCTCCCTGATCTGGTGGTAACACGCCCGGCGATTGTAATGCCTTGAGTGAACTGGCGAGGGTTACAGGAGGCGCTATGTTTCCACCTCGATTGGTACTGTAGTCGCTGTGTTCGCTAGGATGTTAGTGGGGGGTACTCGAATATCACTAGCTTTCCGGCGTCGGTAGGATTCGAACCGGAGATGCAAGGTCTGCGGAACAGGCATGTTACGACTTGGCCACACAGCGAATTGTGGAAACTGTGCGAGGGCTTAAAACCGTAATCCAATGTGTGAGTTACAACCTACAATCCCGAGCAAAAAAAAAGAGCAAACTCGAAAGTATGAGAGTTTATGTTGAAGGAAAACACTTAGATTTACCTTCGACTCTACAATCATCACTTCCCATAGTTTTCTGATTCTTAAACAGAACTCGAGTATTTTCGTACCATCTGTGTGCGTATACTTTGCTGAAGATTCGTCGGAGTTGAATTTCAGTTATGAGATGGGTCAAATGATAAACTATTTCTATGTTGGTTTAAGGCTAAATTCGTTGAAGAATTCATTACCTAACTTGGTGCAAGTCTGTAATGTGTAAATAAGGTGCCACTGACTGATAAGTTTCACATTAGATGCACTTTACACCCATTAGAACACCCGTGGATTATTCTGGCACTCAGGCTAACACTGTTCGTTACCTACACATTGACGCTAAAATTATATTATCTGTTCACTTGAAGCGTGATACATTTTCCCGTATGATGTCAATACAGGGACGAAGCGAAGAATTTTTTCTTGTTAAACTCCCAACTGACTGAACTCAATATTCCCAAGCATCAAAATTTGTTTGTATGTACTTACCTATTGGCAAAAAAAAAAAAAAAACCCTTTTGATTTGTTAGATTTTTCCAACTTTTGATCCATCTACTAAAATTTCCCAACTCTGGCGGAAGCTTGGGGGTAAGTTGCCCCCCCCCCTATTTTTGTCCCCGTGCCAATAGTGAAGTATATCTTTTTCAGACTCGTGGAGTTAACATAATGGCTAGTGAGAAGCGACATGGTGCTAAGATTGCGGACAGAATTTTTGTGGATTTAACTTTCTCGGTTTATTGGGAACAGACGGATAAAGGATTACAAGAGGTCTTTATTTCCGTTTTATTCAATTCTGATTCATAAGCTGAAAATAAACAAATCTCTAACTTTGCTTCAATTTTTTACGGTCACAGATTAAGAAAGAAAGAAAATTAGATTTATTATTCTTAATTTCTCTCAAATGCAGATCCACTCGAGAAAAAAGTCTGCTTCGGTATTGCCCTTCACTAAGGCTTAGAAGTTTGCACCGTGACTGCCTCGTGGCACAATACCCTCGCTGACACTCGTTTCATTCGTGTTGGCCTCCCGCTTGGCTCCATCAATCTGTCCTTCTTTCTTTCGTCCTTGCTGTCTATCTATCTGTCTTTTTTTGTGTATAATCTATACCCTCGCTACCCTCGCTGTTAGCACACGCGATAAAGGAAAACTCATGTGTACGTGCATCTAAAAAAGTCCCATTTTTCCGGTATGGAATTATGTATAGTACGTTATACTAGATGAAATTTCTAATCGAATGAGACCCCGCGGAACGTCCCAACTTCAAAATTGGCCGAAATATTCGCTTCCAAAGTCAAAATTTCAAAAAACATAATTTTGAGAAAAACGTGTTTAAAGTTGTCAGCCACCGGTCGGTGACATGGCACCTGACGAGTAAGCTTCCGACGCCGCTGCTTCTATCGAAAATACATCAGTTCCAAAAGCCAGAACAAACATTTACAAGTCTCGGGATGTTACTAATCCACCTTATAGACGGAGGGTCGCTCAAAAGGAGACATCCTGCATAGGCTGAAAATCTGGCTTGCGCCTCTCCTCCTACTAGAAGTATGGAAGGTACGACGGAGAAACCCCCGGACACTCAGTGAGATGGCCAAATAACACTTAGTGTAAGTTGGAAAGCTCGAAGAGCTCGGCATCTATAAGCGTTAGCTAAATTAAAAATCTGTTTTACTTATCGATTTTGAAAATTTCCATAAGCTAGCTAGATCGGATTTACTTTTTTTAGTTTGTTTGTTTGTTTGATTTTGATTTAAGGAATTTCTGTTTGTTGGCAAAATGGTATCCTATTTGGAGAGTGAAGAATGAATTCCGCATCGCAAAAAAGAAGTCTGTTTTGAATCTCGTCGCATAATATTGATTAACAATCTGAAATGAGAGTTCATTCTGGATTTTTCTTCTTTATTGATAGGCTCGCAGCCAGGGGACCAACATACCTTGGTTCGTCTCCCTAGCAGAAGTGAAGATCTATTGCTTAACCTGATTGAAATTTGCTCCATTAAAAAGTGGTCTGCCCCCATGATAGCCTGGCTACTGTCCTGACTTCTGCATTGCTGGTTCGAAATCCGGTTTGCTGTATGGATTGCCAACCTTTGAAAAGAAAAGGCGTCGGAAAAAGAAATTTCGAGAAGAAAAGGGATATCTTAAGACTCAATTGGTCGAAACTTCTTCCAGTATAAATTCAATGAGAATGTTCTCAGTTTTCGATTAATGTGCAAAAGGGAAAATGTCTGAGACTTCTCAGCTATGAATCTTCTGGGCGAGAGGTGGACATCTCGTAATCAGAAACTGTTATCCATGTTCCTCTCCTTCTCTCGAGACAACCTCCTCCCTACTGGTGATTAACTGAAGGCCAGTGATGTGGTCAACGCGACTGTAGATGCCAAAGGTATTATTGACTATATTGCCTGCTCGGAACTCCTTCCAGGAAACCCGACGGAGTTGCAAAACATATCCACAGTTCTACAAGCGTTCACCGATCGAGTCTCACATTTTAAACCTTCTTCGTCCTCCAAAACGATGTAAGTCCATCCGTTTCGCGTTTCCCACCCCGTCAAATCGGTGACACGTCGGTCGACCTTTCTTTTTAATTTCGGAAACGAAAGAAGACCCGTCTTTAATTAAATTTCTTTAATTTTTCCGGTGGACAAATACCGCGGCTGTGTGCACGTATACTTCTCGAATTCCGGACGTGCCATGTTAATTATACGAATGTTGATTTAAACGCGCATGAGCTGCGCCGCAGCTACAGCCACAGCTTGATGCGTGCAATTCGTGTTTGTTTTTACTAATGAATAATTATTAACGATTGTTATAAAACAGGTGTATCAGCGCGATAAGATGATATACTAAACTGTCACTGGTTACCGGAAACAACGTTTTAATTAAAATTAAACGAGTGTAATTGTTCGACGGTGTGCGAAAACCTGTACGAAGGTTTTCAGCGCTGAGGTGCTCCCCCCGATTTGCTGCCCTGTAAATGGTGAACTGGTTCTATACTTCTGCGAAGTCTGCGAGCTAATTATTTCAGTTGTAACCCCATCTCCCTTCCCGAGAATGTGAGTAGGTGCAGCCGATTGATGCACAGAGAACTCCATTTAATGCCTCCCATTTCCACCCTCAGCTGCGACACCCGTCCGTACTCGAGACTGAGTCGACTTTGCGAAACCTTGTTTGTGAATCGCGGTACGTACTCGGTCGCGATTTAAATATTCAATTAATATCTAAGTCGAGTTAATTATGCCAATTCTTTGTTTATTCAGGAAAGAAGACAATACCAGGATGTGCTTATGGGTCATACAATGTATGGCGATACCCTGACCCATCTTTTTGTAAATTTTAATTTCGTTCTAATTACTGTCATCGAGGATGATTAATTAACAATCTAATTGTGCAATGAGCTGCCGTTACAGCATTGCATACCTGTATGCAAATAATACGAGTGGCCGTCAATTATATATAAGACAGGACGAATGGGTCAAAAGTTATCTTCAGCCGAGAACCGAACTCGGGAAGTGTATGGGAATTGCGCAAATTGAACGAACAAGTTTGGAGTTTGACTGATTACCAGAGTTACAGCTATGAGAGGGGGCTTGGGGGCGTATCATACCCCGAGTTTTGTATGAAAAGACGCCATTCGCCAAATTCTAGTGGCCAGTACGTAAACTTGGGAAATAAGGATTCTTTTCTGTGGTTTCAACTGGAATTTTTCAAGTGGTGTCTGCACTCCTAGTTCCCTCAAAGTAACTTGCTAGCAAGAGCGCGATGCCCAATTAACGACGAAATAAATCCATAGCACTTCCAAGGACGTAACGAAGAGTTTTTTATTGTTAAATTTCCAACTGACTCGAAATCAAAATTCCCAAGTATCAAAACTTGTTTGTATTGGCTAAAATAAAAAAACGTTTGACTTGTTGGAATTTCCCAACTTTTGATTCATCTACTAAAATTTTCCAACTTATGAACTTGAATGAATTGGCGTTTGAACACTCCTGTAGGAGCGCTAGTGTCGTGGACGAAAAGATGATAAGGGTATTTTTACCATGAAAACATGTGCAAGTAAAATGAGCTCTAGCATCTTCAATAATATTTTTATGGAAAATTGATGAGAACTCAAGTGTCAGCCCTTATCATTTCCTCTGAAATGGGCTGAACTTCAGTTGTTGTTGTTGTTGTTGTTGTTGTTGTTGCTGGTTTTGTAGAACATTTTTGTCACTAATCATCTTTTCGTCAAAATGCACCGATCAGCGTGCCGCATTTCATTAGGCCGCTAGAGAACGACTTGTTAGCATCCAAATGCGAATCTTAATGATTCTTTACAGAAGCTTAACAAGTCCTAAATAGTCTTTTGGTATGGTGACGGGTCTCAACTAGTCTTTACGAGTCTCCTACACACAGTATCGTAGCCAGCCTAGTGTTCGAGGAGGGTCTGGTCTTGACCAAGAGAGAGGGTTTTAGAAGGGTGCTGAAATTAGAAAAACCACAACTTGACGAAGTCGCTAGGGGTGCAGACCTCCTCACAGCTACATTACTGTCCATGTACATTAACAGGTAGACACTTTTTCTTTTTTCCAATATTTTGGCATGGATGTGTCCTTTCGCAAGTACATCGTTCGCTATTTTGATTTCAACCGTGCCCGTGGATGCCGAATCTGACGACGCGGAGCGTACCGCGTAATCAATTCGGCATCGACGGGCGCGGTTGGATTCAAAATGACGGACGATTGTACTCACACGAAGTTATACGGGAAAATAATTAAGACCAAAATATAACACTAAAAATGCTGCGGTCATAATACAGTCGGCTTTAGTTTTTGTACTATGCCTTCATAATTATGGTCTGGCGATTCGATGTCCTAACAGTCCAGTAAAATGAGGGCTTATTGACTCAAGTTTAGCTGCCGTTAAGACTCCAGCGAATTCTGCTGCCTCGAGAGTTCTCCTCGGTATCGATGATGAATACATCCACGGCTGCAAGCTGGGATCAGTTTTGCCTTTCCCCAATTTGCGAGCGAATCACATATCGAATACCGCAGATTCGAATCTGTCCATGTCCGAACTCCGAACTCGATAACGCAAATACAGAAACGAAATTATTCCAAAAGGTCAGCCGAAGTATGCAGGTAGTCGAAACAAACCCACCCTGTCAATACGATTATTAATAAGCTTATACGAGCCCAGACCGCATCGTGATTTATTGCCCAACTGTGCAGTACATGTAAACCCTCCTCGCGTATAAGAGATGCAGTTCGACTCAACTCGTGTAGGACGAATTTCCGTGTCTAATTTGAAAAAAATTTCTCGTGTGCTTGCAGATTCGAACAACGGCGACACTCCAAAACTGAAATGCAATCTGCGCAAACACAAGCCAAACCGAAAACCGCGGACACCATTCACCACGCAACAACTACTCAGCCTGGAGAAGAAGTTCAGGGAAAAGCAATACCTTAGTATAGCCGAAAGAGCCGAATTTTCTAGTTCTCTTCATCTTACCGAAACGCAGGTAATTATACGCGTTCAGATAACGATGATATAATCGTAGGGTGGCCGACTGAATCTCTCAACACAGACCACATGTGGATATTAAAAATCGTTTTAATATCCGAGCGCCGGCTACGAGAGGTTATCTGCAGTTTCTTTTTTTCTGAATCAGCGCTGCGGCTGGTGCCCGGCTGTATCGCGGTCTTATCGACTGTTGATAAACTGGAGGCACAGTCGAAGGTATGGACTCTGTGTACACGCAGTCTCTCCAGATCTCATTACACTCGCTGGGCGTAATTACCATCGTCTGGATTCAATTAGCCATCATCGTATTTCATAGGTAACGTTTAAATTATCTGTAGAAACCCTCGTACGGCGAAATAATTTATATAATTCATTTCGATGTAAAAGAGGCGACATAAACAAAACATCAATAGTTATCGCCATCGTTTGCTCGGGTTTCACTTCCTACGGTGATCAACCGGATTGTTGATCCTACGTTCCTTCATCGCGTCTGTGTACCCATTCGATTAAAATATACAGGATTGCCAGCTTATGACCGATCTCGAGCCATTCGGTGGTAGCGTGGTACTGAATTATTAAACGAGTCTTGATTTTGATTTCAACGTCGGAAAAAATTGAGTCTATGCGGTTTCCACATTCGCCTAGAGTTATTGCATTTCACTCCGGTACATCGGGTGGTGTGGAAATTTATGAATGGCGAACCGGTCTCAGCTTCGAGCTTTAACTTGTAAGACTCCATTGTCCGCATATGATTGCCAGGTGACGAGCAACGGCGCCAAGTCTTTGGTTTCGCAACTTTACTCCACGAATCCACGATTGTTAAGCGGGTTTCAAAAGAAATCTTTTCTGGTGGCCGCGAAAGGCTGGCTATGTTGTAGAGTGTCGAAAAATAAGAGGGTGACTTTATGAAAGAACCACATCTTGAACATCTCATCTTGATTCCAGCAGCACCGGCACCACTGCTGAGTTCCTAGATACATGCGTCTACTATACTTGCCGCTCCTCCATCTAGTAAGGTCCCTTTGTCAACTTCCACATGTCCTCAGTCAAAGTCAAATCAAACATATCCAACAAACAATACTTACGAGTACCTTTTGGAATCACGAACACAGCTAGACTTTTTTCCTTGAAGGAGTGAAACAATTCCCGAGGCAGTACCTACACTTGTTTAGAATATCTCAAACTCCAGGAAAATCAGATTCCTAATCTTTCATCCAGTGGACGCTGCTCTTGCTTAAAAATGTATAGGCATGAATGACCCTAACAATAAAATAAAATAGGTCGACCGCTGCAGGAAGGACATTGTTACATGGATATGTCATTCAGGCGACCATATTGACGCGCATAGTCACAATACCTTTTCTAAGTCATCCATTCTCGGCGTCGCTCGGCATTCTCTTTGCCGGCCAGTCGAAACGTGAAGGAACGAATGACCGCGTAAAGAAGAATACGCAACTACATCACAATGGTAAAGTTTTTTACGGACTGTTTTTTGTGGAACGTTTTCAGCGGAATTTTTCCTTTTTGGGAGTTGAGCCATTAGACATATCCATGTCAAAATATCGACACGTGTTTACCATTCACCACATTTAACATGCTGTGTCACTCTATGCCAAATTCGTGTGAATGCAGTTTCATGTACCCGCGGCTGTTCTGAGTAATGAAAAACCATCTGTATCCAAATACACTGTGAATGGACAGGTTTTTGTGATACTTGCCCCAGCCAGGTTTAAAACCGGTTTGAATAAACTGGCGGAGATACGAACTTATCCATCGACCCATATCCAAAGTCTGACGTCTTCCTCCCCATCTGACGCGAGGGATAATGCAATCTCACTGCTTATGAACATTGTTATCACAAACACCTATCCATATCATGTAAGGTCTATGAAAATCACCGAAAAAATAGAGTTCGTTCACACTAGCCTGATAGAGAAGGCGGTGTCTTGAAAAATTATAAATGCATATATGCGTTTTGAAGTGATTTGGTTGCTTGGTTTTAGCTCTACCGGTACTATACGTATGAGCTCGAGCCCTAATTCTATTCTGCATGTGGCATTGCGTTTCCATTGAAAGAGGAAACAAAACAGAATCAAAACATGAGTAAACATATTGTACTTTTTATCATTCCATATTTATTTAGGGTAAGTATTAGGTATTTCTGTAAAATATGCTGAACTATGAGGACAGTATCTGAAAGATTTTATTGATAATAATCATGAAAATGAGGAAATTAGCAAGCAAGGACATTTAGAACAATGTCGAAATAATAAGAATTGATTTTCTGATGTTTCTGTGAAGTTGACGCCACAGTCTGTACAAGACATCTACAAGACCTATAGGTTGTCCTGTTTTTGAAGATCTCTAATGCGGTCCTGTTAGTGGTAGATAAGAAGTTTCGTTGACTGTAGATAATTCACAAATTCTATGAGTAAATTTTGGTTTATCTGAGTTTTTGAACCAGTTGGGCTTTAAATATTAGCCATTCCAATGGTCTCTTTTTCTTCTCTTTTTTTTCTGACTGAGGGCGGATGTATGTTTTCTCCTTATTTAGGCTTCTGCGGCATCAAACGGACTTTCAACCCGCTGAGCTGAAATCTGATCAGGAATGTTCTCTCTGTTGCAAACAGAAAATACTCAGTCAAAATCGAGAATGATATTACCTTGAAACGCAAATTTTTTCAGGGTTGTTCACTCGTGGGTGTTCCTTCAGGTTTAGGCGTCTGAAAGTTTGTAGATGAGCTTAATCACAGACTTGGCAGCTTTCAACTTTACAGTAAAAAACGTGGCTGAAAAATGGCTTTTGCTGAGTAGTACAGAAGAGTGTAATAGATTTGTGTGATTGACGTCCAAGGTAAACTTACAAGCCCATCAAAAATATGAGTATTTAGAAAAACGAAATGTGAAGCTGAAACTAAATTTGAAGGGCTACGAACTTTACTCAAGTGCGAAGCCTTGGGAAGCCGTCCATTCTCCTACAATTTAGGACTAGGCAAAGATATGCGACTAGTGAAAATGCGAAGATCTTGCGAAATTTCGTTAGCGAATCCACAAAGACTCACCGTGACTCGTTGAGACAATGTTAAGACTCCTAGACACTGCGAACACGGTGATAAGGCGATTGGGAAACGGGAATATGAGGGGTGCCACGCCCCTCATCAGGGGCGGATCCGGGGGGGGGATTAAGACACCCCCGAAATTTGGCGATTTTTTTTTTGTTGAATCGCACATTACATTCATACCTGCCAACCTGTATTATTTTTCAAATATTTCTACAAGAATCATATTGTACCCCCCCTGAAATCTTTTCCTGGATCCGCCCCTGCCCCTGATTATGTTTCAAAAGTCGGTAAAATTGAAAAAAGAGAATTTCCCCAAAGATTTGAACTAATATTTTTCAGTCTTTTAATTAGCATTTCTTCTATGTACAGCCCCCTCCCCACATATATTTCTGCTCACAAAACATGCTAGTTTCGGCTGTACGTGAAGATTGAACGCTCTTTGAAAATCGTTAGAAGTCATAAGACCACGTTGACTCTTGTTTAGTTTAATTTTAATTTACGAAAATACCGCACATGCATCGATTTTTCTATTTTACTGAGAGCGTTGCTCTTATTGGAATGTGTAGGGGTAAAAAAGAAAAAAACAAAAAGAGAAACGAAAAAACAAAAGAACCCTGTGAAGAGCAGAACAATTGTTGAGATTGCTATAAAATCTGTAAAAATTGTGAAGTCCTGCAGTATGTGGTTTCACAACCTCAAGCGAAAAAATTTCCCCTTTTAATTTCTGGTGATAGGCTACCTGTTCAGCTTTCAATTCATTTATCAAGCGCTATTACTTCATGAATCCTCTTCTAATTATGTTCCACTAATAACATGATTGTTCAATATTCAAATCCGGGTGTACGAAGACTAACATAAGTTTGCAACCTCACGTAGCCTCCTCAATTCTCACGGCCAACAATAAAAACACAAAACCACATTCAGTCCGTGAAATGATGGAAAGAGAAACAATGTTTTATTTTCCAAATAGTCTAATTTGCCCCTTCACAGGGCAAGCTATTTACCTCGCGCAGGGTTCGACGTACAAAACTCATCGCCCGGTGAGGATATTCTTGAGTATTCTGAAGCACCCTGTCTGATTTGTAGCTCTGAATTGCCTTTATTAAGGCGTGAAACATTTTTCAAAATTGGTTTAAGAGCTTTTGGTCAGTGCCATATCCAGAAAACAGCAAAGTAAAGGGCCAAGATTGGAAAGACTAGACGGCTTCAACACCCCCCCCCCCCTTCGCGATTGCGTATGGCCAGGGACGTAGCGAAGAGTTTTTTCTGGAGGGGCAAAAACCCACGTATCAAAATTTGTTTGTGTTGGCCAAAGAAACAGAACACTTTTGACTTGTTGGATTTTCTTAACTTTTGATCCGTCAACTAGAATTTCCCAACTCCGGCAGAGGCTTGGGGGAGCTGCCCTCCGTGCCCCCTTATTTTCGTCCCTGTATGTGGCTGGTCTATCAGTGTTTATTTCTTTATGTATGATCGGCAAGCTCTGTCTCTCTGGTTTTTTAGATAAGACTACGTGCTAGACTCAAAGCCAGGAGGAATTTTTCTCAGCGCTGAAGGGAGGCGGGTTTCCAGAGCCTTCAGACGATACGCGTAATGAATATTAATTACGTCGTAACATTTTTCTTCATAATTACGTATCATTGATCGTAATGAGCGTATTTATGAAAAATAGATATTTCTAAAGCGATTATGATAACGTGTATCCTGAGCATGCTGGATGCGATTATTTTTAATCTAGACTAACATTTTTTATAATTGAAATCCTTGAACCTTGAATCTTCACATTTCTTAAAAGTCGATTTAAAGGTCATTTCGACGGGCTGTGGAAGTCTTTTTTAGAAATTTGATATCACTTTTCACGGAATGCAGTGAGCTGTCTTTGTCCTGTCGCGTATTGTTGGACTCCGAGATCATTGTAGTTACAATGGTCGAGATGTGTTTCGCGGAAATTGGTGTATTACTTTATTATAGGTACCTATTCTTCAGATCATTATTCACCTAGCCTTTATCTCGTTCCAACGAAAATGTTGAAAATGCACGCCACCAAGGGAATGACAAGATAGATCACTGGCCTCGTTTCCTGGATTCTCAACATTCCACCCTTAATGCGTTTTCTAAATCTGGCACCACGGGACGGGCGCTTCGATTAGTACTAAGCCACGTGTTGCAATCTTGTAATTAAGCATTTGTATGAATTTTAGTTTGACTTATCAGAGGAAGATAACGATTGCACACAAATATTTACGAACGAAGACGCATTTATCAGAATTCAATTAAACATTTAACTATCGGTAACGTTGAAAGTAGTTCAATAAAGTTCGAGGGAGTTCGCGCAGATTTATTCGTCTAGTACCTAAATTTGATGCTCCACCCCCTCTGCAAGAAATTAACAAACCTGAGACAGTTTATCTTAACCGTGGCTTAGTATTTCGAACTAATAATTTGAAATTGAATCAAAATCAGTACTTTTTCATTTCAAGAAAAAGTTACTGGACAACGTAGCACTCGTTTTGGGATTCCGGGTATACATCAGACTGCGAAAACGACCACCACCTTCTGTGTCTGCCAAAATGGAACTTCTCACGTTTTAAGAAAACACAAATACCAAAAGCCAGCGAGATCAATTAACTATCTCTCGATTCGAAAACTAAAAGCAATTAGATACGCGAAATGATTTCTCTCCTTAGCCGAGAATGAGCTGAGCTGACCGCGGGGAATCACCGCTCAATACGTGATAAAATTCTAGAAAATCATTATTATATAATTTATCTCTCAAACTGGGTGTTCGTATGCGGACTTGACCGCCTCTTATTGCGGAAAATTTTCTCACCATGGCAACGACCACCGAATAAGCTCTCATTAAAGTAGCGGTGTTTACTATGCCAATAAAAGTCATTATCTTATCAGCTGAATAAATGCTGTTCGAGCGTGCCGAATTAATATATTGGAAATTAAATACGTATCGCTTTTCTTTTAATTGGTTTTCATGAGATTACATTGTAGATCTCATTGTGTACTTTAAACTGCAGTGGTTCGAGTCGCGCGTTATCGTTGCGTTTTTTTTTTGTTTTTTTTTTTTACACGGTAATGAGGCGTGTTACCTTATGCAAGCCTTGAAACCCACAGATGTAATTAGAGCACGACTGTGGCTTCAGTTTTGCTTCACAGTTAGCCCGCAAAGGACGGAATGAAAATTCTCAATTTGATGGATATCGTTGATTTCGTGAACAGCCCAGAACGACGAATAATTAGTACAGTAGGTAAAGACTGAGGCAAGAAAGTTGATACAGTTGCATCAAAACCTGTGAGAACAACTCGGTAGAAAGAAAAAAGGTTATATCGAAAATCTCCGGTAATGAAAGAATGCTCTGAATGAACGGGAGAACTTGGAAATGTTGACCAACACGTTGTCAACACTCACTTGGAAAACCCCATTCTCATTGAAATAATTCCCATGTTGCAGTATACTTTGAATAGGTTCTCTGAGATGAGCTGGCACTGTAAATAGTGATCATGAGATCCATGACTAGCAATTATGCTGCAGTCGCTATGAATCTCCCTTAACTATTCAAATCGATGATGATAGCGGGGCGTATGGCGATGCACGCATGCCAAATTGGCCCCGGGACACCGCACTCCCTCAGGTGGGCCTGCGTCAGGATAGGGGGATCGCTTTGAGATTGCTCCAGCTACCCCCATTTCTCCTTTTACCTCTCCACAGCGGCGAATCTAAGAGGTCTTATTCGCCTTCTTCTTCAGTTTTGGAAGCAGCGACATCATCGTTGTCGTCGTCGTCGATGTTGGTGGGATGGCGAGTGCCGGTATAGGGTGCTGTGTTTGCTACCTACGTCTCTGCCACTCCAGTTCCATCTTGTGGCCCAATGTCTTCTTGATAAAGGCAGCTACCTGATCCCATACCGCTCTACTCTTCAACAGGTTCTCCGGTGTAAACGGCTTAACGCCCGCGTTTCGAAAGGCGGTCGCCACTTCTTCCAAAATTCTTAAGGTATTTTTTCATCGCTTATTGATCTTCCATTCCTATGAACTGTACGTTTTTACATTGACGTATCAGTATGTTGTGCTTTTCAACTTCAATTATGCATCTGAATTTAAATTTAATTTCGCGCATTTACTGTGATCCTGCCAGCATATAAAAAATTCTCATCTCAAGGAGAGGATTCATCCCCCTAATCCCCCCCTAGGCTACACCACTGACTTTCTTTGTGTCTGCGCCGAGTGTTCCAACTTCGTTTACCACCCGCTTAAAGAAACGTCCTCACCAGCAATATTTATTATGTTGACAGCAGCGGTACACCTTATTTGACGCCTTCTCCTAATCGTCACTCAACCCATGTAACTTAACTAGCAGCAGCTGAAACCAAAACTGTGGGAAATGATTCAGCGGCCGTTACATAAACCCTGTACACACTCCTTACGCAAGACTGGTGCTAAAACCTCAATGTTTTTTTGTTACAGGTGAAAATTTGGTTTCAGAATCGTCGCGCCAAAGCGAAACGACTGCAAGAAGCAGAAATCGAAAAACTGAAAATGGCCGCAGTGGCGGCCGCCCGACCACCGCACCCGCTGTACGGACCACCGCATCCAGCCGCTCACCTGCAACACTTTTACCAGCCGCACCCGGCCGACACGGCAGCTCTGCTGCACCAGCACCATTCGCTGAGCGCGCTCCTCAACTCGAGGCATCCTATGTCACATCTCATACCGCCCGGACTGTCGCCATCCAACCAGTCCGGTCATCCGAATCCGAATGGGCCGTCTCCGGCACCGACTTGCGTGACGAGATCACCGTCTCCCAGCTCCGGGGTGTCCTAATTCGCAGTTCCTTCGTCGTTTTCCTGTTGAACTTATATTTTAAGGCGCGTATGATGCGAAGGTTGATTGTGAGCCCGAAGCAATTCGGAAGAGGTTCGTGGTGATCTTAGAGCTACTGAAAACGCATTCTCGATTGACGAGACATCGAGTACTGACATCCGCCATTATGAGTCGCTTGGTGCCGGACAATTTACATCTTTGTTTTCAACCACCAATCTGAATACATGATCATCTTAAGGCGGACAGAGCCGACACAATTTTACCTGGAAAGTTTCACTAGAGCTCTATAACTTTGTGTGAGTACGATCGTCCGCCATTTTGACTCCAACCGCGCCCGTAGATGCCGAATCCGACTATGCGGAGCGTACCGCGTAGTCAATTCGGCATCCACGGGTAAAGTTGACGTCAAAATGGCGGACGATTGTACTCACACGAAGTTATAGAACTCTAGTTTCACTCGAGACATTATTGTGTTCGGAAACCACGGCCTCGGGTGAGGCCTCTCGTCAGTCGGATTAGTCGGCGTGCAGTGATAGTGCGGGCATGTTGAATTAAAGAGACTGAAACAGCCCGACTGAGGACATACGCCATTTTGAATCCGGCTCGATTCCGTGAAAAGAAAATCGGTTAGCAGGAACCACCGCGTGACTGGTTTTCGTTTCACGGAACAAGCTAGATTCAAAATGGCGAATATGTCTTCGCTTGGGTGGGTGTTCTAGTGCTCTAGTTGCATTGGCGGCGCGTCCATAGTGTTCTCGGTGAAACCCTCAGAAAAATCCAAAACCCCACGAATTCTTGAAAATAATTCATTAATAAGGTCAAGGGAGAGGTAAATACATGTTACCGGAAATGTTGAAAATTACAGAAAACTTGAGAATGACTACTAGGCAATAACATCATTGCCGCTGGATTTTAGGAAGGAGCGAGAGTAACCAGGAAATAACATGAAGTCCGTAACAACTTAGGAAATATTCAGAGGCGGACTTAGGTATGTTGCGCTCAAGGATAATAGAAAATTTGCGCCACTAACCAGATAATTTTTGGAAAAAAAGAGTAAACAATTTTTTGCCCGCTTTTCTCGCGATTTACCTTATTGCACGAGCCTTATAAATGCCTTCTATCCACGGATTTGACTTCTTCATTTTTTCTTTCTTTTCTTTTCTTTCTTTTTTTTTCTTTCTTTCTTTTTTCTCTTTCCAAAAATTTTACGCCGCTCAAGTTTTGTGCCGAGGCTCCAGCCTAGTCAGCCTTATGGGAAATCTGGCTCTGGAAATATTGAAATTTGCAAAACTGTCTAGACCTATTCGTTAATTCCTAATCAGGAGCAGGCAGTGTCTTGTATACCTCTGCGTACTAGTTCTTAGCGAATACAGTTTTGTTTTATCACATCTTCTGGACACTTTTGAACACATATAAATGTGGATTAACCGCATTTTGCATTGACTATAGGTATACCTGCGGCACCAAATTAGTACCTTCGTTTTAATATTCGTGTAAATCACATAACGTACAAATACTCGTACACATTACCGTATTCGAGTTTCAAAGATCGCAGTAATTAATTTATTCTGAAATTTAAAAATATGGCAGAAGATATTTCCAATATGCGTCAAAGATTTGATAACGTGCTAGAAGGTTTATTAAAAACTGGAATTTTTCAATTAATTTTCGAAAATTTATGAGTAATTTTACAAACTTTTTGGTCGTATTGTACCCAATTCTACAATTAATTTTGGATTATTTTTCTTATCAACGTAATACAAACATGTGAAAGCATAAACTGTTTATTTTGGTCCAGTTTCACTCCTGAATCATTCTTTGTGCTTAATATTGAAGGTGCCTACTATCTCTCTGGCATTCGCAAGACAGCCTAGGCCAGCTTTGTAATCTTACAAATTAACAAAACATTGCCTACTATAATTAGGGATACAGTTTACCCGGTCTAGTTGGCTGAGTGGATAGCGCTGTGGTCTCGGAATCCGGAGGGCCTGGATTCGAGTCCACGTAGCAACTCGTTACATTTCAACCTAAGTTGGTTTTTCGGCAAGAAGAGAAGAGAGCTAAGACAGCCCTAACAGCCTTCCCGACGTCTCTGAGGTAATGCTCGAAAGGGCGGATTCCAGGGCTCGGATTGAAAGCGAAAATTAAAAAAGCGGATTTACTTATGTAGCAGTGGCGTAGCCAAAGGGTCTGGACTTCCTTTCGATTTCGTTAAGTAGTAGTTTTTCTAACTTCAGCACCACCTCTAACACTTTTCTCCCCTTTGGTCAAGACCATACCACCTTCCTCTTTGAACACTAAGCCGGGCTACGCTGCAGTTTGAACCTTTTGACGTTTTGAGCACGCGCCGCCACTGCCATGTTGGAACTGTCTTCATCTCATGACGTTGCGTTTTATTAACTAGTCAAACTTGACAGCAACGCTGCTGTCGAGTAAACAAATTCCTGTGTAAATTTTGTTAAACATTATTGCCGTACAGAGTAATTCCCATCCCATTTAACAAGTTCAAGCCAGTAAATAGGTTTCGTATCTAATTTTTTGCTTTTACCTCCGAATAAGAAACAGTATTTGAAAATCGCGTCGAGCTTTCGGCTCGCCGATTCAATTTGCACATCGCCGGGATTGTCGAGTATTTATAGACCATTTAGCCAAAGAAGAATAATTAGAATTTGTATGTTTATATGTCATGTAATTTATCTCTTTTTTTGTTTGTTTATATGTAAAGTAATTTTAGATGAAAAATGTACAATATAGTGTTCTATACCATATTCCTTTTAATATGTGATTTTTGTACGTACAATTAGATCTTCTTTTTATTTTAGACATCTGTGTATATTTTCTCTTTTTCCTTTTATGTAGTTCATTCGAAAGGCCTGCATCAAATGTTTTTCTTTCGGTTATAAACTTTCATTTTCCAAGAGGTGCTCGAATCTGACGTACACTTCGAAGTCCGCAGGAGTATTTACTAAGAGTCGAGTAAATTTCCGCAATTAATTCAAAAACCTAATTACGCTAACTAGCGAAATTCCAACCGTCGTATCGAATACAGTATTTTGAAAAAATGAAACTACGCAAATTAATTCAACCGACGAATAAATCCGTGCTCGGGAATTTTAATTAATAATTACTACTTTCGGTGGACTTTTCACATTTGCGGTATCTGATAAATAGCGAAGTCCAAACAAACACGACGAATATTCAAAATTAGCAATTACTCGAATATTTTGAATTACTTTGTGACTGGCGAATGGATATGAATGATTCGAGTACTGTTCACCTATTCAGTTAACTCGAATACATTAGTTTGTGCATGTTCCCCATTGATATTTGTATTTATGTTTCGACGTAGTCGCATTTTGTAATATTTATTTTAAATGTTTTACAAGCAGTGATAGAATTCAATTCAATTAAAAGAAAATAGTCGATGGCCTACTATACCAACATTCAGTTATTGTTTGTAATGTGTATTCATATTTGTATAAAAACGAAAATCAAAAATTGAAAAAAATTGAAGTTTTAATAAATTTATAATTGTTTAAATACGCTGACTTTCATTTCATTGTCGACGATAAGTTACAGCCTTGCTTGAGCGCCCTCCAAACAAAATTCGTTAATTTTCCACTTGAAGTCCCTTTTTTAGTTAGAATACGTGAAAGAAAAGGGCCTCGGGGAGGAAGAAGATCGTGAATGAGGTCGAGTGCCATTTTTCGAAAGGAACGACCTGTGAAAAACAGTCGATACAGAAGTCGACACTTTTGTCGATATAATCGCCAATTTGTCGAATTCGACACGCAAAGTCGATTGGAAAGTCGAGTTGAAATCGATATTGTTGACGACGTCGATTTTCTTATCATGCCAATGAAGAAGTCGATATTGAATTATGCGCGGTAAAAGAACGCAGCCAAATCGACTTTTTCATCGACTTCGGCCACTCAAAAGTCGATATCGAATTATGTACTGAGAAACGTCTCGGTAACCACAAATTTCTTGTCAACTTTGATTACTCAAATGTCGATGAAAAAGTCGAAATTTTTTTCGAGCCATTTCAGTGACGTGGCCAGGGGGATTAAGGGGATCTGGACCCCCTTTACAATTTTGTCAAGTACTGCTGGTCTATCTAATTTTAGCACTCCCTCTAACACTCCCTCCACTGTTGGTTAAGACCAGACTCTTCCTTGAACACTAGACCGGCTACTGAGTCATCTAATTTTTCTGTTTCTGATTCGACTCGATGCAAATAAGTTTTTCCATTGCATATTCAATATCTATAATCTGCAAATTTTTCTAGAAGAAATATGATAACAGCTGTCCAACAGTTTTTCGATACAAATTCAATATAAATTGTCTACTGAACTGTC
Organism: Acanthococcus lagerstroemiae; assembly: GCA_031841125.1. Lineage (NCBI taxonomy): Eukaryota > Metazoa > Arthropoda > Insecta > Hemiptera > Eriococcidae > Acanthococcus > Acanthococcus lagerstroemiae. Next base: position 61,591,285 of record CM063110.1, on the reverse strand, counting down.
GATCCAAACCTTGACAGCGACAAACGCGTTGACATGCTGATTCGACTATTCAGTAACGACGGGTGGGGGGGGGGGGTAAAAAGTGTATTTGCACAGGCCTCAGACATTTTCCAAGGGCTTATAACCAGCTTGTGAAAACGCATGCGGGACCAAGAAAGATTACAAACATTAAAAAAAAGAATTGCAGACCCAAGAAAAATACAATTCTTTAGGGGTGGCTAAAAAAGTACAGTACGACCACTAGAAACAAGTTCCCTAAATTTAAAAGGAAAAAAGAAAGAAAGAAAAAAAAAAAAAAGTAAAATTATTGCTCTGGGGCTCCGCTTGGCTCCCCCTGTCGCTGCGACTATCATCACCGTAGTAACTATTTGTAATTAATTCGAAATGAGTTAACACATGGCTAGTGTGACATAAAATAATGATGTCTATAAGAGACAGCATAAGAAATGTAACAAAAATTACTAAATTAAAAGGTCGAGTACGATGTCAAGCTGATTGTCGATATCGGCACTTGTTCACGGGGAAAACTGAACAGGATTGGGATAGAAATTTGAAGGAACTGAACAAGTGAACGACTCGTTCCTGAAAAAGAAAAAGAAACGAAAGAACGAAAAGGAACGAAGAAATAAGCAAGCAAAAAAGAAATGAACGATAAAGACACTATAGTAATCTAATAAAATTGTAAAAAATATCGCACAATTTAAAAAATTTGACACACTTGTAATTTGAACTTGGACAATTTAATATCAGGAGTCCTCAACCAACTCGGTTGCGAAAATTCAGCCGAATTCATGGAAAACTGTAAAGTCACCTCAAAAAGAAAATCAGAGTTATGACAAAAGTTTTGAAGAAAATGTCGAAATTTGGAAAATTTAACAAAATTCAAAATTGAACGCAGTTTGATATCAAAATTTTTCAACCAGATCGAATATAAAAGCTTCGCTAAATTCTAGTAAACTTGAAAAATGATAAAAAACAGTTATTACAAACATTTTGAAAAAGTAATCTCAAAAGTTGAGCAGTTTGACAAAATTCACGAGTGAACCTAATTTTATACTGGGAATCTTCACTCAACTCGAATAGGAAGATTTAGTCAGACTTAAGGAAAATTATACGCAGTTATACTTTAGAAAAATGATTGAAAGTTTACAAAAAAATTTTGAATAAAATCAAAAAATTCGGAGAATTTTACAAAATTGCAGATTAAATTCAATTAGATATCAAGAGTCTTCAATCATCTAGTATACAAAAATTCAGCGATTTAGTATTTTTTGAATATTAATAAGAGGGCCGTGGTAAAGATTTAAAAGAAAAGTTTAAGTTCAAAAAAGTTGATATAATTAGAAATTCCCCGTCTTCCGTAAATGGCCATATGGCCGTGTGGAGCTTATAAATAAATATAAATAACGGTAATAAATACATATTACGCAATGATACTACGCATTAGTGTCCTTTCTCCCCTAGAATTTTGAAGATTCCAAAATGCAAGGCAACTATGGCCAGAAACTTAATTTTTATTATGGCAAATGCCAAGTTATACCTAATTAGTGACTTCCCACACCACATAATTTCGAGAGAAATTTTGAGGGAGGTATTCGTAAGAACCGAATGGGAATTAATAAGTAAACAGGGAGCCCCTCTCCCCCAAAACATCATGGTTGATGTTAATTTTGAAATTTGGAATTTCGATTCGAAAGTCGAGCGTTACGGAGGCCTAAACTTCTCTACTTTTCCCATTTCACAGATTCGGCGACGGTTCCCCTCCGTACTGATCTATTCCACAATGGTTACTCAAGACTTTAATTTTGAACATCCCCCCACCCCCCGACACAAATGAACAGGGGTAATGAGCCTCCACATGGACTCCACATTCCACATGTGCGGAGCAATGCACGTCGTCCTGACTTATTTTAATCTTCTTACTGAATGGCCCATATAGGAGCCTGGCCACACGTTAATCCTGCCTAATTTTTGTATCTCAGGGGAAAGGTAATTTGGAAAATTACGTTTGCTATATATCAGCACAGCTAGGCTCATCTTAACTAGCACCGACCACGTTCGCGACACGTGTCTCAAAGTCAGCTGAGAGGAGCCTTACTCAAATACGCTAAGAAAAATCAACCAAACGGGGTAGAGCATACTTCTATCCCTCCTGCTCTCTGATCACGAAGGAGGTATGAACATCGAACGAAAAACGAACTTGACGTCACGGGATGGAGAAGAAAAAATAAAGAAAACAAATCAATAAATAAATGCTTTTTGGCCCAAAATTACGATCAACCCTTGATCGAAAATATAAAGGATATTTCTATTCCTCGTCCTTTCTGGATTCTACACGAGAGTTTTAGTGGCATCGACCCCCCCCCCCCCAATCACTCGTGAATTCACACTATACCACAGGTCGATAATAAAATCAAATAAAGGTGCCTACAATACTTGGGATTTCAGCCAAAATGCTAAAAGGACGTAAAATGGAGTTACGAATTCAATTCTGGAGAACTTGACATTACTCGGTATGGGCTGCATCTTGAGAAGTGGTTCGGGTCTTCGAGGTGGCCACTTGATGAATCCCATAGCATCTCGATAAAGAAGAACGCAGGTTAGGGCTGAAAAACAACATACTGCACCGTAATATGTGCAAAACTCGGGGGCGGGGGAGAAGTAAAGGCCAGATTTTCAGTAGAATACAGAGAGAGTTAACTATTAGAACTGCTGCAATCACTAATTGTACGAAATCATTGGATTATTCCACTGGTCGTCTGTTTTTGAAATATTTCGATTAAAATTTTTCTACGTAGGAGATCGAACGTTAAATCTAGCAAATAAATAGTTATCGGTAACAATCAAATTAAAGCAGAAGATAGCACGATATATTTGGGTCAAATTTAAAGATAAATCCGAAAAGAAAATTTCAAAAAGATCACAAACATGGAAAAGTTTCTGGTCTCTAAAAAGTATCTACAAAAGTAAAATGTCTTTGGCAATGAAAAAGAAGATATGGGAATTCATGTGCACTACCTGTGCTAACGTACGGGGCACAGACATGGGCCGCCACACAAGGCCAAAGTCTGAAGCTAGTCAGGACCCAAATTGCAATGGAGAGAGCTATAATCGGAGTAAAAAGGAAGGACAGACTAACCAATAGATGGGTAAGGGATAAATCAAAAGTTAAGGACTGTAGATTCGTCACGAAAAAACTGAAATTTTATTACGCGCGTCATGTTGGAAAAGGGGGGATGGACAGGTGGGAAAGAAAATTTTTGGAATGGGTACCCAGGGGGACAAAAAGAAAGGCAGGGAGGCCTACTACCCAATGGGCTGATGAAATCAGGCAACATGCCGTGCCTGAGGAAGAGACGCCAGGGAAAGGGCCGCTGGAAAAGAGTGGTGGGGGAAGCCTATGCCTTGCAATGGGCGCATTAAATTAGTAATTTTTTATTTTAAGTAAACTAATATTAAGATGTACGAACGGTCTGCAAAATAAAAAAGTATAGGAGAGGGGATTTCCCCCTTGGCTCTCCCTGTGTATTCGCCTTTGACCGTCATGTGTTCAACTTGCATTTATTACAGCTTTTCGAGTACGGACTACATAATCACTTTGTGTCGACGTATGCAAATAACTAGAGAATTTTGTTTTCTAAACAATAGAGTTAATGTTTGAGAGCGCAGAAAATCGTGATAGTAAAACGAGAGAAAATCAAATAGCACTGAACTTCTGTATCGCGGTAGTAATATGCGTAAATATAATATCAAAATTCGTTGATAATAATTTGCACTTTTATTACAAAACACGGTACTTCGCTGAGGGCAAATAATGTTTCCTGGGTAAAAAATAACTCTGAATGTAAGCAATAAGAGCGTAAAATTACATCGAGTTGACGTATATACGGTTGCACTGCAGTATAATGCCCATTATCAAGGTGCGCAAATTTTATATATATTTTACATTTGGCCTCCGAGGATCAATGTACCCTTTGTTTGTCAACAGTAAAGTAGTTTTATCGAGCCAACTCGAGTTTGGTAAAGTGTTCGTATATTCACTGTCAGGTGTTTGGAATCAGTCCAATGGATAAGAGTGGATCTGTATTTTGATCATTCCTCGAGGCTCGAGTCAAGGCACGGGACTCATACACGGTATCTATAGGTAATTAACTCGAGTCGAACTAATTTTGTGTTCTGCTAAATAGTTTGACTTGTTCGCTGAACCATGTTAATGGAGGAGGGAAAAAAAGTGGATCCGGAAAAAAATTCAAATTGAAAGTGTGACTACACGTTCTCCGGAAAGTCTTGGAATAGGTTGTAAACCTACGTTTCCATTAGCTCCACTTTTAAGAACATTGGAAAATGCATCCAGTCTAGGCCGTGCCTGGTTGGAACCTGGAAGCCGTTAGTGATCGCAAGTTCGTAATTATCATTCCGAATTTCTACCAGGCCCGTAGCTAACCGCTTGTGTGTGCCAGAGCATCTGATATTCAACCAGGGCATGAGCCATAAGGGTACAACACAAAATTAAAAATTTTTTTTTTTGAGAATGTGCTAGACGGGGCGACGCGCTTGCCAACCAGGGCTGGCCCTGGCGATAGCTACAGACCTGATTTCTACGAGGGGAGCAATTCTCGAAAAAATAGATGTGATATCTACTTCAAGGGAATGCCCGAAGTTTAGGAGAGTCGGTGAAGAGAATTTTTTTGCTCTCAACCTGAGCTCTGAAATCCGCCCTTTCGAGCATTACGTCAGAGACGTCGAGGAGGCTGTTAGGGCTGTCTTAGCCCTCTTCCCTTTTGGCCGAAAAACTGGCCTAGGTCGAAATCTGGCGAGTTGCTACGTGGGTTCGACCTTGGGATTCACTCGGCCAACCAGACCCCGTGGTGAAGAGATATGGTGGGAATGCTGGAAAGTAATCGAACACCGAACAGAAAACGGTGATGTTACACAGCATGCGGTGTTAGGTTGTCCAAAAGGACAAAATTTGGACCCAAAAATGTCAAAAATGACGACTTGAGAGTTTTTATCGGGTCCCGATTTATGCCCATAATGCCAAATTTTGAACCAAGAATGAGCAACATGGAAGAAAGTGTCAAATCGTGTTTAGATCGCTGATTTCGACTACCGTTTCCGATTTTTAATCAAGTCCCGATTTGGGCTCGAAAATTCAAAGTTCAGGGTCAAAACTGTTAAAACTAACGTTGAGATTTTGAACAAACTATTGAAAGGTATTTTATACACATTTTCAGGAAACATATTTTTCAAAATTTCGTACACATATTTTTTAGATACTTCGGATATCACAAACACTTAAGATTTTGAATCCCTCCTATTATGAAATGTAATTTGTATTTGTCCTGAATCTTTGTTTAATGATCAGGCCTGTGCAAAGGGAGGGAAGGGGTTTCCCCTGAGCCCGACTTTTTTTAGGGCCCGCTAAGGGCCCGCCAGTGCTAAAAAATCTGCTTTTACAAAAAGAGCCCTAAAACCTTTGTGTTTTTTTTTTTTGCTCTTACCTACTTTTTACACCCCCCCCCCAGGGCCCAGACTTCCTCTGCACGGCCTTGTTAATGATCCATAAAGCTGCAATTTTTATGACTTCTACTCGATGTTAATAAGTATGCGAGTTAACTAATGAGTCTTGATACCTATCAAGTTAAATTTAATTTTCAACTTCACAAGTTTTTCACATTTCAAGATTTATTTCAATATTTTTATCGTAACTCAGTAATCACTTTTCCAGGTTACTGACAATTTCCCATAAATCTGGACGAATTTTCGTATTTGCGTTGACAGAAGACTTGCAGGGACGTAGGGAAGAGTTTTTTCTGGAGGGGCAAAAATAGTTAGATTCCCAACTGACTCAAATTAAAATTCCAAAGTATCAATCAAAATCTGTTTGGATTGGCTAAAATAAAAAATGTTTAATTTAAAATTTAAACAAAATAACCTTTTGACTTGTTGGATTTTCCTAACTTTTGATCCATCTATTAAAATGTCCCAACTCCGGCGGAGGCTTCGGAGGCACGCTGCCCCCATGTCCCCCTAAGTCCCTGTAAGACTTGTGGTATCAAATTGAGTTCAATTTTCAATTTCATCAAATTTTTCAAATGTTGATTTCTTTTCACTAATTTTGGTCGTAAGTTTTTGATTTTTTTTCAATATGACTACATCAATTCGGAACGTCAACTTTTTTGAATTTGGATTTTTCTCCCCTAAATTTTAGTCATAACTTTTTTATTATAATTGTCCCAGCATGGTAGTCATGACTACAAGTTTCCATGAATTTGGCTGAGTTTTTGAATTTGAGTTTGGTGAAAACTCCTATTATTGATTGAATTGAATTTTTTATTTTATCAATTTTTTTGAACTTACACTTTTCTTTTAAATTTCTAGGCTCTCTTATTAATATTCGGAATAATACTAAAATTTTTTATGAATCTCGCTGAATTTTTGTATACTAGATGATTGAAGACTCTTGATATCTAATTGAATTTAACCTTCAATCTTGTAAAAATCTCTGATTTTTAGAATTTATTCGAACATTTTTTTGTAACTTTTTAATCATTTTTCTGTTTGTCCAATCAGCAGGTAGTGTTATGTTATTAATTTGGCTAGGTTCTCGCTTTGGAAGTTAGGTGTTGAATTTATTAAGTTGTTTTGTTTTAACCTTCATTATCTCTAGTTATTCTTTTAATTTTATTTTCTTTGTGTTGTTTTCTATATGTCGGTGCTGTTCTGTCAGTTTGTGGTTGCTGTGTCCCTGGTCGTTGCGGTGTTTTCCAAAAAGTGATTTGTCATCCTTTAGTGCTTGCGATTTTTCATGCTCTTTTATTCTGGTTGTGAATTTTCTGCCTGTTTCTCCTACGTATGTTATGTCACAGTGTTCGCAGTCTAGTCTGTATACTCCATTGCTGTTGTTCATGTCCTGTGTTTCTGTTTTGTCCTTGCTTATTTGTTTGATCAGGGGTGGTCGGCAGTGGCATGCATTCCAGGCAAGCAAGATAAGCGCCGCTTACCCTGTGAATTCCCGAGAAAATAAGTTTTCATATACAATATCAACTTTAACTTGTAACGAATAAAAGATAATGAAACATTGGGCGAAACAGCATCTGCATTGACACTTACAACGCTTACGCTTATGTATATTATAAATTCACAGGAGATGTATACTGTTCGGCGTTCGGCAATCCTTGTACATGTATATTTGGAGAGGCCATCGAGGTGTGCGTCTGATCTAACGCTTGTTTTCCATATTGAAGCAACATTGCCAACACAAAAACATACTAGCATGTTCAACGCGACGAAACCTGTGCGTTTGATTGCGTTCTGGAAACATTTTAACGAGTGCTTCCGGCTCGGCTTGGCTACACATGAACGTTGAAGTTGACAGTGAAACGTGATTATGTTCTTCTACTAGGTAACGCGTTATGTTTAAATACTCCATGTTGTTTTGTTTTTTTTTGCCCACAAAATGCTTATTTGAGATCTCATTAAAAACTCTTTTTCACAACTTACTCTTAATGAACAATTAGAAATCATTAATGGTGGGAAGCCTAAACCAGAATTACCATTTTTAAAAACTGAGCAAAAGAGAGGTGGTTCGAGTTTTACTAGACATTGCCACGTATTGCAATATGAAAACGTTTTGTGGTTAACTGGTTGTGAAGATGGCGCAAAACTGTTTTGTTGGCCATGTCTGGTCAGGGACGTACCGATAGGGGGAAGGCAACTTCTCCGCCCCCCCGTAAGAATTTTTCACTCAGCAGTTGAGAAAATTAAAAATTTCAATGTGGCGATGTTGGAAAAATCCAACAACTCACAAGGTTTTCTTGGGAATTGAGTTGCAAAGTTGGAAAAGTCCGACAAGTCAAAGATTTTATTTTTTGCTGTGATATTTAAGAATTTTGAGTTGAGTCAGTGGGAAAATCCAACAAGTCAAAAGGTTTTTTTTTGCTTTGATACTTTGTGATTTTGAGTTCAGTCAGTTGGGACTTTCACCATTTTTGCCCCCCCCCCCGGGAAAACTCTTTGGTGGTACGTCCCTGTGTCTATTATTCGTCACAGAAAAGAATAAATGCATATGGAATGACCCTACACAGGGATATGACAATCTGAATAATTTCATCAATGCCGTTTTGTACTAGCATGTTCTTTATACTTTTATTCTGATATTTACTTCACCTCTAGGCTTATCGCTTACGTCCTAGAAAAAATCACCGCACGCCACTGGTGGTCTGTTTCTGATTCCGAGTTGAATTGGTTGAAGATTTTCTGTATTTTGTGTGTGTGTGTGTGTGTGTGTGTGTCCCTGTGAATGGCATTACTCCTGCGTATTTGTGGTTGTTGATTCAGTGTCTCTACTTTTTTGGTGGGTTTATTTCTTAATTATTCTGTCGACTGTGTGCGGTTGGTATTTGTTGTTAATGGCTATTTGTTTGATTTTGTTAATTTCTGTTGTTCTGTGGTCGTTGTTGTTTAATATGTTGATTGTTCAATGGCAGTAGTTGTGTAGTGCTGCCATTTTGTGTTTTTGATGGTGGAATAAGTCATTGAGTATTATTGCATCACTTGCATCCATATGGGTGGGTTTTCTGTAAATGCTGTACTGTATCTTATCTTCTATTTGTATTGCTAGGTCGAGGTAGTTTATGGTCTTATTGCCCATTTCCATTGTGAACTTTATATTGTTGTTTATGTTATTTGTCTCCGTGAAGAATTGGTTCAGTTATCTGTCTGTTCCTGTCTAGAAGATTGATATGTCGTCTACATAATCTTGTCCATAGCTTTATGTTTCTTTTGTGTTTCCTGTTATTTAGTAGGCCATTTTCAAAGTTGTTCATGTATATTTCGGCAAGAATGGGTGACACCCCAAAAACAGAATATTACCAGGTCACACTATAGCATAGACACTAAAAAATAACACTCATTTGCTAGCAAAGTGAACCAATTTTTCGGAGGATTTCCATAAAGAAATTCATTTTACCTCTCACCCCATCCCTCTTAAGACTGTGACTCGTGTATTTGCTCGCAGAATTCGCCTTTTATAACAGATCGAGCTCCGAGTATTGTATTTTACTTGATAGATGGCTGGATTTTCTACAATGTACACGTATGCCCGAATGAACTGCACTTACGATAAGGATACACGGCATCTCGCGTAGATTACGTAACAGTACAAAAATTTCGAATTAATCGACTCGACAGCAGATTTACGCGAATATTGTGTATAGGTGCGCTCGGTTCAACGCCCCAGCATGGAGCACTCGATGCTGCAGACACCCTCTCGGAATTCCGGTGTACCTGGTATATTGATAACCACTTCAGAATGGCATTCATTCCCTCTCGAAAAGGCGAGAATAGCCCGCCCCGCCTCGCCTCGCCTTTGTTACCCATGTGCGCGGGTAAAAAGCTTTACCATTCAGCGTTTGACAAAAGTATATACAGAGAAATCTCTCCTTTCAGGAAAAACAGAATTGTAATTGGCCCCCAGCGACCGTAATAATACGCCATATTGGCGGCGCACGCGTATACTCCTCCCTTCCCCGGCGTTCACTTCGAAATTCATTTGGCGGACCCTTCGCGGGCTCCGGCTCGGCTGCGGAATTCGAACGGCCGCGAGTGCGGCGACGGAGCGTGACATCGAAATCGTTATTCGCGATTTCGCGAATATCATTTCATTTTAGCCAGAAGCGTGTTTACGAACAGGCAATAATAATTATTATTATTAGTTTATACGACGAAAATTCGTCAAATTGATTTTTTAGTTACCTAGTTCGTGGGTTGCTATAGAGACGGGGCGGCGCGGCCTTTCACGGCGTATTTTTCGCCACCAACTTTATAATCTGGGAGCCAAGGTATCGATGCAGGTGTTTGGTAGGCGGTACGCAGCACTCCGGTGTTATGTGTATTGTCGCTTCGTTTGCCTGAAATGGTGTACTCGTATCGCGGTATTCTAAATGGGGACGAGTTTCAGTATAAAAAAGCAAATATTTAGCAATTATCAACGATAAGGGTTGACGCTTGACGGCTACGTACAGTTTCAATTAGATTGACTGGGGGAGCTCGTAATTTTTTTGGATATTACCTGACAAGGGAGGGAAGGAAACCTTTTCATGGTGACGAAGTGCGTAGCAAAAGTCCAGCAATTGAATGGCATCGTTTCCTTCCCAACTTTGTTAACAGGTGATGGAAGACTGAAGAGACAACTTGTTCCTTAGAAATTTTGAGCAGGGCTGCGCTCCTTAAGCAACTTCTCACTTATTGTATGTTGGGAAAAGGCTCCTGATAGTACGCACCTAGTACGAGAATCGCTCTAACTTCGCTGCGAATTGACCTAGAGTCGTGATTTTTGGATATGTTATAGCTAGAACCCTTGGCTACATAGTACCCGGGTTTCAAAATATTTCACTCATAACACACTGAGGTGTTCGCTTCCGAGTAAAAGTGGGAAATGCTAGGAGGGCTCTTAATCGTAAGCAATAGGTAAAATCGCGCAAAATTAAGTTCATTCTCTACAAATATCACAAAAATATGTTTTACTAGATGTAGGCACTAGGCAGTAGGCACATCAGTGCAAAATATGTGGGCCCTTTTCGTAAAGCAGCTACCTTTACTTCCAGGTGTGCTACAGTTTGTCTCCCAGAGTATCCGACGTCCAAGTATTCTTTGTTCATGGAAATGCAACACTCTTCGAGCTTTTACGGGTTTTGAACACGCCATTCTGTCTAAAAAAAAAAGTAGAGCACGTGCGCAGAAAGATCTGTGCTTACGAATTTTACAAATTCGTACAAAAATAGTCAAAAATAGAATTTACAACCTTCTAGACGCTAACCAAGCACGAGAACAGGCAGGGTTTAGGAAAAACCAGTCAACAATAGATCATATTCAGGTCATAAAACAAATACTGGAAAAAGCGAGAGAATGCAATATAAATGCTCATTTCCTCTTCATAGACATTACCAAAGCCTTCGACACGGTAGAACATAGGAAAGTGCGGGAGGGGTTGAAAGCCCAGAGAGTTCCGATCAGTGGCGTAACGTCGGAGGGGCACGGGGGACACCACGTGCCCCTCCAGTCTTGAATAAACCATCCTGTCTGGCTAGAATTCCGGTTAGTGGTCTTTTCAAAAATCAAGTTCTTCTTAATTTATCAATCACCGTTAGACGTAGGCGTATTTTTTTCGATCAAAATTTTATTAAAACGTGACTGAAATTCTGACTTAATCTGAACCCTAATCAGATTCTTATCGGTGTGGTGGGACGTATGGCGATGCCCCTATGATACCGCACCCCCGGCCCCAGAAACTACCCTTACAAGTATCACATCAGTGGACGGAGGGACGCTTTGGGGCCGGGCCAGAGCCCCCATTTCGCCGTACCGCTTCCGGTGCGACGTCCTGCAAGGACTACTATGGGGTTCCTTATTGAGCGAGGTCCGCGCTCCCTGAGCACTCGCCTGGAATTCAGGTCCCCCACAGCCGAACGCGTTTCCTCTCTTCACTCACACCTCACCTCCTCGTCTTGGTCCGTGTAGCGACGCAGGCAGGTGGAACGACGGGGGGTCCTTGCCGGGGGATCCGCAGTGCAGCTGCAGCAGCTCTCCTAGGCAGGTACAGAGTTGTCCTGTTCGATGGTGTGGGCCGAGCTTGGTTCGTCGCCGGCCCTCTGCTTCGACCACTCTGACTGCATCTTCTTCTTCATGATGGCCGAGACGAAGGCCGACATCCAGTTCCAACTGCTTTCGTTCTTCATCATCTTCGAAACCAGGGTGTCCGGCGCGAGACGGCTGATCACGCCGCCGTCGTCGTCTTCCTCTTCTTCGCTTCTTCTTCCGTCGTCGTCGCCGGGATCGATCGCCGTAGTGGCCGTCCCGTGCCTCTCCTGATCCCAGACCTCACACTCGAACAGGGTGTGCCAAGGTGTAATCTCACTGGGGTAATTAAAGAGTAAAAAACAAAAAAAAAAGAAGATTTTCTCAGGGTGGCAAATATTTCCCCCTGCCCCTGTCCATGCCCCTGGGTTAAATGGCACGAGGGAAGCCACCTGCTCTCACGCCTCCGCCGGAGTTGGGAAATTTTAGTAGATGAATCAAAAGTTGGGAAAATCTAACAAGCCAAACGGGTTTTTTTTTTTGTTTTTTTTGTTTTTTTTTTAGCCGGTACAGACAAAATTTTGATACTTGGGAATTTTAAGTTGAGTCAGTTGGGAATTTAACAATTCTTGTCCTCGAGAAAAAACTCTTCGCTACGTCCCTATACTCTTCCATATTAATTTCTGGAGGAGGAATATGAAAAGCACGTCTAGCATATTCTTATCTTTATTTTGGAAATACAGCGCTTTCTAGGTTTTCTAGCAGTCGGATGATTTTGATGGGAACCAGTGGCGTAGCTAGGGGTTTCCCAACGGGGGACACAATAAGGTTTTCAAGGGAGAGAAAGTCGAAAATTGAGGTATGTTTTACAAATCACCGATATTCGAGGACTATGAGCATGATTATTCACCCTGCATTATTGGCAACGCAGCAGGACTCAACTTGGTCAGTAAATTTCTACCATTATGTATGTGATCTCACCTTACCCATTTTTTTTACACTGGATCTCATACTGTGCTGAATTTATCATTGAATTTTTTTTTTCTAATTTTCTTACCCTTCTGTGTGTGTAACGACTAAACTTATATTTCCAAGTATGTATTTCGACATAAAATTAATACACTCTGAAATACAAGTATTTTAAAGCGGATCTCAGATTGTCCACTTTTTACCTGGATGTCACCTTGGTCAGAAAGCCTACATATGTATATATCCATGCACCTATGTACTTGATTTTGACCGATTTTCTAAACTTAGTTTGTCCTCCTTACTATATCATTTGCTCTCTCAAGGATCATAGTCTGGCTACGGGCCTGATTCGACCCCAAAATACTTCATTTTCTGGCAGGCACTCCGTAGCTTCGACATGATATCTGCCCAAACAAAAAATTTGGCTGCATCAGTTTGAATATAGGCCGGGTATCGGCAGTATCTAGTTATTGGTAGTATTCGAAAGTACAGTTACTCCCTTCGTGATTTCGCTGAAGTCGCACCACCGCAGTCGTCGATAGAATTCAACTAAAAAGTCCCGGAATGTACTTCTAAAAAGCTGTGTCCGGAGTTCGAGTATGTATCGAGAGCTTCCATGTTCGCCCACTTTAGGCAGCCCTCATTTTCCCCGTAATTGATTCGGAAATTTATCCCTTCTACGGATTATTTCCAAGTACACCGCTCCGCCAACATGCGCCGCACCATTTCTGTATTAAATCCTATTAAAACGGTCTTTATACAAACCTTAATCGGGACTAACTACTTCCCCCATTTCGCCGCTTATCATTCTTTTCACCCCCTTTTTCTCATTTTATTTTCGCCTTTCTCCGGCCGAAATCACCTCCCATTTTTTTTTTTTTGTACACAGCCATAATTTCCCCTGCCGCTTGTTCGCCTTTCTTTTTCCTTTTTTCTCTCTCGAATGTACACACTCTAGCTCGTTATCATCGTTTTCGATACCGGCGCCGCGCCGCGCCGCGCCGCTCCGGTTTCCACGGTACGCGTAATTTCTGCCGCGCCGCTCGAAATTAATTAAACGTATGCCGCGCTTGTCCGACCTCGAAATTCGATAAATTAAATGCTCATTTTTACACGCGGTAAGGTCTCAAGGGGTGGACAGTTTTAATGGAGCTCCCTGCGTCGCACGTCGTCGTGATTGCATATCGATACACTATATTAGATTTCATGTTGCAATGTTTTATATTTTATCACTTCTACTTTTTCTCTTCTTTTCCCCTTTCTACTTTTTTTTTTCTTTCTTTCTTTTACGTTATTGGAGTACCTACATATCAATTAATGCGCAGATTAATGAGATTAATGCAGAAAACATCGTTGATAACTCCTTCAAAATGAAACTAGTAATTAATTAAGAAATACGTGCTAGCCTGCGGTTCGTTGATTATGGATCACGCAGGCATGCATGTAGGAAAGTAGAACGAGAGAGATTTTTTTTTCGTAGGCGATTAAATAAAAAAATAAAAAATGCCGACTCAAGATGTTGACTGATGAACCGAGTTAAGGTCATGAAAAAGGGGTGAGGAGAGGGTGGATATTGACGAGGAGATGAGAAAATTCAGTCATAGTTAAAAACGATGCACGGTGTGTTTGGATGATCGTTTGCTTGAAGTGTCAGTGTTTCAGTGAACATTAGATGAAGTGAATCCCGAGGAACATTAAAAGGTCTTCACTGCTCCTCCAGCTTTTACTTCCCATTTCTCTACGTGAAATACGCTTCTTTGTATCAAGCCAAATGTATGCGCTCACTCAATGTTCTGAAGTGTCTCTCACATCCTTCCAAAGGATGAAGCAGAGGACTACTCATTCAGTTATACCAGACTCGGATCCGATCTATCATGGATTACGGATCACCCATGTATGGACTTGCCCCTCCCTCATACTTAAAGCTTCTTGACGCTATTCAAAATGCGGGTTTACGTATTGCCATCGGCGCCTTTCACACTAGCCCAGCTATGAGTATGTGTGCCGATGCTGGAATTCCTCTTCTCTGTTACCGCCGAATGCAACTCACTGCCAAACTTCTCGTTACGGTAGCACACGACCCTAATATTCCTGCCTAATGAGTATCTCTGTAACCCTACAAACTACACCCCTGTTCCTAAACTTTGAAGGGACATTGCCCAGTACCTTTTCCTACAATTCATGCATCACCCTCACCCTGGTTGTTGAACCTTCCACCATGCAAGTTCAAACTTACAGAATTCTCTACAAAATCTATACCCTCAAATTTATCGGACACATTTGTAAGAAATTCTGGACCGCTTTCCTAGCCGTATCCTATGCTTCACTGATGGTTCAAAGTACAACCGACGCACCGCTTACGCCTACTCCATAGATAGTCTACTCACTTCCCTATCTCAACAGATCTCACTTCCGCCATTCGACAGACTATTTTACATAAGTGGTTCAAAGAGTGGCGGCATCAAGCTTCTCGGCACAACAAGCTCGCACAAATCAAGCTTACACCTCCTTGGTTAACGTCCCAACGTTCCTCCCGCTGCGAGAAAGTTATCATCACCCGCCTAAGGATTGAACATACACGCCTCACACATACGCATCTTATCGCTAACCTTTATCCTCTCACCTGCTTACACTGTGAAGACGAAGATCTTCTCACCGTGGACCCCCTCTTTTCATGCCCCTCCCTCTCCTGCCTTCGTAACTCTCACCACGTCCCCCGTAGTCGAATTTTGACCCTCTCCAACTCCCACAAGCGCATAAACAACACCCACACCTACCTTTCCGCTGCCGGATACCTCTGGCGACATATAGACAACAACCTTTTCCGAGCCCATAGCCGGAGAGTGTAGCTCCGTGGCTCTATGTGTGGTGCTGAAGGTTAAGAGAGAGGCTAGAAAAATGAAGATATACGTAGAATATAGATTCAATTTTTCAGGTTTTGAAGGTTGCTGAACTAGTTTTTTTTTTATTTCATTATTATCGAGCCACGGAGCTCGATAATAATGAAATAAAAAAAAAACCTAGTTCAGCAACCTTCAAAACCTGAAAAATTGAATTTATATTCTGCGTATATCTTCAGTTTTCTAGCCTCTCTCTTAACCTTCAGTACTTCAATTTCCATGTCTGAATAATGTTACACAAAACATTGGTACAAACATAATGTTCACTTCAAGATACTGATTTACTGATAACGTCTTCACATGCTACATATATTACAACTCGTTCGCTTCTCGCTACTACTGGTAACTGGCGACAGAAAACGTTCTTCTATATGTATTACTCAATTCAACCAATTCAGGTAGCATCTTAGGATGAAGAAATTGCAACTCTTCATGCAGTTTGCTAAAAACTCAGCACTGACATATGAACGATGGAAAGTCGCTTGATAATAGTTATAATTAATCATGAAATAATCAAAACAATGTAATTCAGACATGTTAACGGCTTTGACGACCCTAATAAAAACTTTCACAAAAAATACCCGATCAACACAGAACGACAGAACACACCGCTTATTTGAAAACCCACAAAGATAACAAGAATTCCTTTTCCGTATTAGTCCGTTTAACCCTGGAATACCAAGATGTGTAATTTTTTACACATTTGGGACATAATAGACGGGACTACCAAGATGTGTAATTTTTTACACATCCATGTATTTATTTAAAACGTGAATACCAAGACGTGTATTTTTATACACAGGTGTGTATTTTTTTACACGTGACTTAAATACTCTACTGAGGTAATGGCAGCACCCTCTTAGAGTATTTTCCTCCAATTCTGAATGTTTGGTTTTTGATCAAACTCATATCATTCAGGTACCTGAGATATTACACACAAAAGTTCTTCCGTTCTAATTATCAATGTCAAAAAGGTTTCGCCTCCGAAATTTTCAAATAGAAATTTCACCCCAAAAAAATGTTTGAACTCCGAAAACAATTACATAGGTGTGTAGCTCGATGTTCAAACTTTTATTTAGACACCTTGAAGTTAGCATTTGATGAAAAATTCGCAGATTTATCTTCATTTGAATCTGAATGACTCATCCGAACACATTTTGAATCTCTGTGACGGTCAACATCGCACATACGCACTAGCTTCCAGCGTAGCCAACCGCGATACATTTCCACACTAGAACTAACAAGAATTCCGTAGGCGAAACCTGTATTACGTATACCCTTTGAACGAATAGCTGTTGCGCGCGCATCATGCGACGTAACGGGGTGTTCTGTTGGCTATAGAGTATAGAACTAGATTTAATCAGACTACAATTCGATGAGTATGTGTTTTTTTTCGCGTACGATACGTAGGGCTGAACAATTGACTTACTGACATGGGACAAGGGATGTAAAAACGTTTTTGGAAGATGACCATGAAAGCGCGTACTAAACACTGCCACTGCTCTGTTCTTTTAAAAATAATAGTATACGTTTACATGTGGAGCATGTGTGTGTGGATGTGACTAAATATTCCGATGAACGTTAAATTTATGAGAGGGGGCAGTATGCCTCATTAGAAATTTAGAAAAAAATTTCATTTCTGTGATTTTATTTTGAAGAACGATAGCGGCATTTCTTGAACCTGAAAGGATCTGGCTATAGTTTCTGGAGCATTGATTTGTAAAAATAAGCAGTTGCGCGCGTTATAAACGGAATCTGATAGGTTCAGCGGAAATTATGTAGGTGTTGTTCTCATGTTTGTTTGTTTCTTATTTTCTCGAATTCGCTAATTTGCAGTACTAAAAAGTGAAAACGATCTCGCAAAGGAATACCGGTGAGTAATGCACGGAAGAAATTAGTGCTGAACTTAACTTTGGATTATGTCTGAGTTTCGATTTCCTATTCATTTTCTCGAATTTATTTGCAGTTACCACCAATTCCTGGAATAGTGAAAACGATACTGCGAAAGAATATCTACCGGCGAATAATGCAGTGGAAATACATACATATATTGTTGTTTATATGTACATGGGTCCCTTTTATATAAGTTTGTATTTAGGTAATAAAGTTTCAATTTTCTATTGATTTTCTCGAATTTATTTATAATTATAGCTAAAGAATTCATTGTCGAATGCATTCTCAGTGCTGAAAAGTGATCGGTATCGCGAAAGAATAAACAAACTTATAAATCTGATACCCATTATCTATTAGTCTATTACAAAATAAGGTCTTTTTTACAGCAGACTGATGAACCGCCGGCGCCGTTGACGGCTAAGTAAAAAGAATTGTTCCATAAGCAAAAAAAAATTAGAATGGTCGATTCTAACATCACAAATACTTTCCCACTTTCCGAAAAAAATTTTACTTTTAAAGGGTTCTGGGGAAGGTTTTGTCCCCAAATCCCCCTCCGTATTTACGCCACTGTAGTTTCTATTATCAACATTTCCTAGTCGAATGCATTCGACGAGTTGAAAAGTGGAAACGATTTCGCGAAAGAATATCTACTCGGTTGAAGAGAGCAACTAACCCCAGGAGCTTCAATCTTCAAGGATAATAACGCTGTTTCTAGGAATTTGGTGTTTGGTTTTAGTTTGTTTTTTGTTTTTTTGTTACCCCGATTTCGACGCCGAGTTCAAATTGTTTATTGGGTCTCGAGTTGAAGGCAATTTCAGAATTTTATTTTGTCATGGAGGCGCCGATTCGACTACTCAGTGTCGCCGCAAGAAACGGTAAAAATCGCCGAAATTTGCAAACGCTAAACATAATCAATCAGGTGACAAGCAGCACTTTTCTTATCGCCAGAGAGCACATTACATAGCACAACTGGCGAAAATTCGCCCAATCTGGCGACACTGATATTCAGCTGCATCATTTCCATGGAAGTTCCGACATTATTTTTCGAGGAGGTAAAGTGAAAGAGCTCGAGATGCTCATAATACGAATTTCAACACAGCAGCTACAGTAATACGAAAGCTGACCAAGAATGTCTGCAAACGATACGCAACGGTTCCAGGAAGAGTTTTTACGCGACATAAATGCTGAACAAAGAAACGAAGAAGACCGCTACCCTGACGATGCCAGTGACGACCTAGAGCCGGATGTCTTGCTGACCGATGACGACGAAGACGATGAAATTGAGGCAGAACTGGTGACCGCCGAACGTGCGATAAATGAAAGAGAACACGAAATCGAAGGGCGCGACGGAACGATCTGGACTTTACAACCTGCCTCCGGCGCAACCGATCCAAGCGTTGCCTCCATCAACGTCATTGTTCCACGGCGAAAGTCGGCGCGTGCGGTGAGGGCGCGAACCCCCGATGAATTTCTCGATCTGTTCATTCCTGACGCACTACTTGGCCACATTGTTGACTGCACAAATGAAAAGATCGATGCGGTACGTGCGACGTATACATCGCAACAGTTTTACGTCCACCACACCAACAACCACGAAATCAAGGCATTAATTGGCCTCTTGCTGATCACCGGTGCCGAAAAAGATTGCCGTCGATCGACCAAAGACTTATGGTCGAATATTTACGGGCCGAGCATATACCGGTGCGTCATGTCGCTAAATCGCTTCGAGTTTTTGTTACACTGTCTGCGATTTGATCGCCAAAGCCGTCGGTCGCCAGCTCAAACAGACAAGTTCCACAAATTTCGGGAAGTATGGACGACGTTCATCGGCTTGTGCCAAGACCACTACGAGCCGAGTGCACATCTCACCGTCGACGAAACCATGTTTGGGTTTCGGGGGAATTGTGGATTCAAAACGTACATTCCTTCGAAGCCCGACAAATTCGGCATTAAAATTATTTCCTTGTGCGACGCGCGCACGTTCTACTTTCTCAATGGAATTCCGTACCTGGGTGCCGAGGCTCAGCCTACGTGGTCAGTTCAGCCAGCATCGTCATCTACCGAGTCGGCATCACACTCTTCCGAATTTCAACCGCCTCGTGTACCGCCCCTACGCATATCTCGAGAACGCGCTCAATCATCTACCCGCGGTCGTGGTCGTGGTAGCAGAAGCAGTAGCAGAGGACGTGGTCGTGGTAGCAGAAGCAGACGTTGTTCGTCACAGCCTACAGCGGACAATGTCCCTGTAGAGGAGAGGATGCTGATTGGTACAAAGACAGCGCTTAAGCTTCTAGACCCGTATTTTGGTAAACGCCGTACCGTGACGTGCGACAATTGGTTTGGTTCCGCCCAGTTAGCACGGAAGCTACAAGAGAAGGAGATACACCTTGTGTGCACCCTCCGTCGAACGCGACCAGAAGTTCCGGCGCAATTCCTCAAGTGCGGACGACAAGATGTCGAGCAAAGCCGATTTGCCTTCAGCAGCGGCATGATGCTGGTATCGTATGTACCAAAACCGTCAAAAGTGGTACTACTAATGTCAACGCTTCATAATCGACCAATGGTAGATCAATCTGCACGAAAGCCAGAGGTGATCCTTTACTACAATAATTGTAAAGGAGGCGTCGATACCTTTAATGGTATGGCCAGTCTACGCACGACAACGCGAAAAACGAGGAGATGGCCGTTACGTTGCTTCTACGGCATGCTGGATGCGGCTGGGATAAACGCTTACGTCCTTTATAGAGTCGCCAACGATACGGTTCCTCGAACCCAGCTATTGGAAAGGTCGGCATTTTTACGGAACATCGCCCTGAAATATGTGGATGCATGTACTAAATCACGTCTTTCATTGATCCAGAACCTACCGATGGCATTGCGGCTAAGTATCCGTCAGTTCCGGAAGTATGCGTACCACGAAGAAGATACACTGACGGATACGGAAGCCGCCAACGTACCAGACGAACCGCATGGCCGATGCGATGTCTGCAAGACGACTGGCCGCGGGGTAAATGCGAAAAAAGCAACAAAAGTCTGCACTTTATGCGCAAACAGCATCTGCGGCGAGCACCAAAATAAAGTAATAATTTGCACTGCATGCAGTGGAAATTAGAAAACAAAATTTTCTCAAACTATGTAACTGTAAATTTCAAGTGTTTTAATAATATTTTCATTTCTCCTATTTACCAATGTTTGTGCATTTCTACTCAATTGGTAGCATGGGTCGTAACGTAGGGCGAGAAGATGACGATGTTCCAATGTTCGTCTAGAAGCTGGTTTACAAATTACAACAGCCCCTAGGAACGCGATACGCGAACTTCCCCATTTACCTTTCAACTGTGGAGGTTTGTGCGCATGCGCCAATATAGTAAAACAAGCTACGTTTGAAACGGAACTGGATCTGAAACAGCTTCATCGCATCATCGCGGCGCGGTGCCCGAAGTAATGTTGTGTAGTCTCTGTTAATTTTGTTTGATACGCTTTCATTGTTTTGCAGTTTATTTTAATTTTTTTTTTTTTTTTGAAAATTTTAGTGTAAGCTCAGCTTATAAGCTGACTCGTTAGCTTCGTCACTGACTATATGAACGCATAAAACATACCTCAGTAAAGTATTTAAGTCACGTGTAAAAAAATACACACCTGTGTATAAAAATACACGTCTTGGTATTCCCGTTTTAAATAAATACATGGATGTGTAAAAAATTACACATCTTGGTAGTCCCGTCATATATGCCCCAAATGTGTAAAAAATTACACATCTTGGTATTCCAGGGTTAATGCGTTCAGAATTCATTTTCCGTGGTGTTCTACTTGGTAATCAAACAGAACACTAAACATAAACACTCCATCGACAGTTCGACTGCGTCCCGTGCGTCGAGCTTTCGTTCAAGTTTAAAACTCCCAACTTAACCGCAATTCTACTATTCTACTTCGCAACATTCGCACTTCAAACATCTGTAGAAATGAAGGTAGTATTGCGCTATGATAACCAAAGTAGACAATCAGCGCTACTAGTGTCACCAGGTACGAACTAATATACTGGAACAGATGAATTGAAATTTCGATTGCAATAAGCTCGGCTACTAGTAGCCGACCCTAAAAAGGCAACGCTTTGAACATCAAAGTTGAAATCCTGTGCACACATATTGACTCGCGATTGATTTGCGATCCTATATCTACTTGGCCTTCTCGGGCCGACTCCCGAATAATAATTATATTTGACATCTACGAGCTAATATTTATGTTCTCGTTAGTGAAATTCTCATTTCCTCAATTGGTAGGTACAGTTGTTGAATTAATTTGCACGCCGGCTAATAACAATAATTACAATTTGAAAAATTAGTCCACTGAAACCATTTTTTGTGGGGCTACAGGCTTTATTATCGCTTTAACACCAAAACTGGCGAAGCCGAGTGAAAATAAACGGTTTTACATTGTCTGGAACAGGTGTTCGTTATAATTTAACGTATTAATAAATCGCGAAATAGTCACATTCAAAAATAGAACCGTTCCAGCCAGAATATAAGTATAGTCCACGCCTTTAGGAGTGGTTACACACTGAACAGCAATATAATAAATGTGTGGTAACAGTCAGTAATTACCGAACTCGCTTAACAAGGCGGCCAGCCATGGCCAGTTTTCATTTTTACGATTACGAGCCCTGTAATTAGCCGACAATTTGAAGTGGCTCGGTTCACTTACGCGAAGCTTCAAGCAGTTTTGATTGACTCGGACAAACGGCCTCAAATAGAAATTCGAGTACTACCGGAAGCGCCAGTTTCAGAAGGTCGATCTGCTGGCGATGAAAAGTAAAAAGGTAAATTTTGTAATTCTTGATACCTTTCTTGGTGGCCACCTGGGCAAAAAGAGAAACATGTGAATAGACAAGATGTAAATCCGTCTATGTCCAATCTCTAGTGTAGTCGGAAATTAAAGAATCCTACTCACCGGCACAGTATAGTTTGTTATTCTAGGTAATATAGTTTTGCTTTCTGCTATACTTTTAAGTCATTAAAAAAAAAAAAAATAGAAGCCGGTGGCACTAAGAGAGAATACGGGCTTTTGTAACCAAACAATAAGGAAATTTTCCCGAATTTATGTGCAACATCTATGGTGCCTCACCGAAATTACACCAGGTTGTCTAATCATCCAACTACCAATATCTCTGTAACTAGTAATTCTACCGTTCAGGTAAAGTAGTAGGTTACTCTTCTACACGTATGTAGTCTGTGCCCTCAATGTCCCATTTGTGGTTTGAATTTGAAATCCAAAAAAGTGTTTTCCAATTTTTTGATGCATAGTGCCAAAAGACGAATTGAATAGACTAATGCGATTTTAAACTGAAATATGTTGTTTGCAGTAAGTATTACACCATTATTAGTTGATTAGACTCCATTCCTACATAATTTACCTACAATCACTGTATTAATAACACATTTAACATGGATGTGTCTAATGCAGTGATTCTTAAACTTTTATTTCTTATCCGTACACTTGGCGGCACGCAGCGATCACATCATAGTAAAACTAAAAATTGAAGAACACCCAGAAAACATACATCTCATCGAGACTATTGATAAGAACCGAAACAAAACTGTGTATACTTGTATAGTATGTGGTCAGTCAAAGGTATCACCCTGTTATTCTGTTTTTAATTTAAGCTTACACTTGGTAATTCATAATTAATTTTAATGTAAAAGAAAAGTAAATTTGACTTATTTGTAATTTGAAACGTTCTTTTTTCACAGCACACCTTCAAGGATTTTGCGGCACACAGTTTGAAAGTCATTGGTCTAATAGTTCGCCACACAAAAGAGAAAAATTCTGCAGAAAACGCTCCGCAAAAAACATTCCGCAGAAAAACGTTATCATTGTGATGTATGTAGTTGCGTATTCCTCTCTACATGGTCATTCATTCCACCATGTTTCGACCGGCAGACACAGAGAATGCCGAGTGACGCCGAGAATGGACTTTGGAATATGGGTATGTAGCTATGCACGTCAACGCGGTTGCCTTGTCTGGACGACATATCCATGTAACAATGTCCTTCCAAGCAGCAGCTGAACTTTTTTTTTCATGTAATTTATTACTGATTGAAAATTGGGATAGGGGGGTCTTACATACGCCTCCTGTTACCATGTTACAGGTAATTTCTTGAAAACAACCGCATTTTGACAAAGTTAAATTTAGGTCTCAAAAATTTGATTTTTCAACAGTTTTTGAGTGGAATAGATGAATTACTTATGTGTCACGGAGAGCATTGATACCATTAGGCTCAATCCATTACACTACTGAACAAAATGAAATTTTTTGTTTGCACAAAGCATTTGAGGAGGTGATTCTTGAGTACTTTTCGACGCTGAATACAGTGCCGTCGGCCGTTTTTCTGATCAAAAACTATAAAAAATTCAACTAAATGTGTTCAAAAAGAGGTTTAGGAACTGAATGTGGTCATACTGATTCGTGTTGTTGTGTGTTGCGGTCGTGTGTAGTGGTGTGTATTCCGTCTGTTTGTTTTCTGTTATTGTGGTCTGATAACACTGATAATATCAGTCAGTGGTACCGCTTATTCCAATGCAAAAACAAAATGGAAACGAATTTCAGTCGTTCAGAACTCCGAATTGTGACGTGATAGAGAAAAATGGGTCGCAGTATCGTGTTCAGCGTTAAAAAGTACCTCAGAATCACCTGTCGAAATGCATTGTGCAAAATAGTTGTTCAGTAGTGTTATCAAGGGGAGGGGATTAGGAGCAATCCAAAATCCATATGGAAATTCCACCATAATTGTCCGCCACGACCATGATTACATCTTTTTTGACTGGCATGGTTAGCCATGATCATGGAAATAGCAGACAAATTCTGGAAAATCACTCAAAGATAACAAAAATGAGCAATATTTGGGTAAGTTGTCATTAAATTTAATGTATGTAAACTTCAATCAAACTTAACGCGCTCCGAATGAAAGTTAAGCTGAAATATTTTTGGAATTACTATCATTCTAATTAATAATACGAACAAGTTACATTAACAAGAGAAATCCACTTATATACCTCTATAATTACAAAAAAAAATTCTAAACAGTGGGTAGATGAAATTTTAGAATGATCAGAATAATTGATTTCTTTTGTGGAACATTTTTAGACGCAAAAAGTCTGGCTTTCTTTTTCTGTCGAAGCACCTCCGTTCTTTAAAGGCCCTTATATGTATATATCAAAGGTACAGAAGAGCATTTACATCATTATGCTTTATGACATTTAGAACCAGTGTTGTTAGACAAAACGATTATTTGTCATTTTGTCAGAGATACATTTCATATTTTGTTGTTATGTCATAAGTTTTATCATCTTCAGAGTCTTGTCATTTTGTTTTTTCATGGTTTTGTTATGTCTGGACATAATTATTTTGTCATTTTGTCTTCCTTTTTGTCATGTTACTTAACATAGTCTGCTATCAATTGCAATATCACTTAGCATGATCTGTTATCAATTATTATGTCGTTTAGCATAGTTTACCATTTAATCGTTGACGAAATGTCATAACATAATTTCTTTTGTCATTTTGTTCTGTCCTAGTTGCCCACGTCGGTGGAGAGAATTTTTTGTACCACGTCCGTGGAAATAAGAGTTGAAATTCTGAGATAACACAGCGGTAGAAAATATTCATAAGTTTTGTCTTGGGTACAATATTAAATCACTCTCACTAATCCATATTATTTGCGGCATTTTCAGGTCACACGAGTCAGCTTTGCTGAACAACTGATGAGACACGCCGATGGAGATGCGCACTTATAAATTGGAAGAATTTTACAAAAATGTCTTGTTCGAACCACTCAGTTGATATTATTACGAAATTTCATTGAGGCATCGTGTAGATACCGTAAAAATAAAGCCATTCAGGAGGCGCGGATCCAAGGGGAGAATGGGACCCCCTCCAAAAAATAAGGAAAAATCTGCGGGGGAGGGGGAAATCTACAAAGGAGGGGGCAGCAAAAAATTTACACTCGGCGCTTCTCTTTCTACCATTTCCCTTCCCAAAATGTTCGTCTGGATCCGCGCCTGTATTTTCAGGCAATTAGAACATCTGATTGATAAGAAAACCAGTGATCCCAGCGAAGCAAACGAAAAATCTCCATGGTGGTGTAATAAAAGTGCATTCACAAAAAGTATTCCCCTTTTGGACGACGATAGGTAATTGCAATCCCTTCAGAGGTCAAATATTGAGTAACACTGAGCGCGTTGTGGCAAGACGCATTGTCATGATGGAGAATCCCCATCCTCACGATTTCGGGACGCACTTCTGTTGACCCTTTTTCGAAGTGTTTCTAGTACATCACTGCAGTAGACCTCATTAAAAGTCTGTCCAGCTGGAACGAACTCCTTATGGACCACCCCGCTGCAGTCAAAGAAGCAGATGAGCATGGTCTTCACTTTTAACTTGCTCATGCGGGCTTTTTTCGGTTTCGAGACGCCCGGAGACAGCCACTTGTGACTTTGGCGACTCACAGAGTTACTACCATTCACTTTTAGCAATTTACCGTACATTTTGGTCGCCAAGGTTCCCAGTTTAACACAAAATGCAGAAGATCTAAAAATATTGAAATACAAAACGAATATATGATATAAAATTGCTGTAATCAGATATTGAAGCCTTAAAAGACTGGAGTGAGGAGAATAAACTGTATTTCAATATTTCCAAATGTATGTATAGTAATAACCTTCGCTAGAAAAAAGAAATGCATCTTGAATAACTACCTATACTCGATGGACAATAAAACGTTAGAAAGAGTAGCAGAAATGAGGGATTTCGGTGTAATACTTGATGGTGATTTTCAAAAGTCATGTGGATAAGATCAAAGCAATAGCAAAAAAAGTATTAGGTTTTCTCATGCGAAACTCCAAAATGTTTACAAATACCGAAGTTTGAAGGATTTTATATGTGGCCTTAGTTCGGTCCCAGTTGGAGTTTGCTTCCATAATTTGGGACCCATTTACTGAAATAATGAACAGCCAAGTTGAAAGAATACACAAACGTATTTTTAAAATATCTGTATTATAAAGACTTTTACGTTTTTGGTAATGACATATCATATGAAGATTTAGTAAAAGGATATAATATGACAAGGCTTCAATTAAGACATCAAGTTGGAGGTCAGTGTATGCTGCATGATATCTTGCATGGGAGGGTAGGTTGTGCGCCACTGTTGGAAAAAATACAGTTTTTTGCCCCTGTACGCACGGGCAGGTAAAATAAACTTTCCTCGCCCAAAAACACTAAAACATTGTCTTATGAATTTTCACCCATAAACAGGATGATGGAAACCTGCAATGAAGTCCTGGCTAAGGAGACAGATTAGGATATTAATGTAGAGACAAGAATTAGTTGAAGGAGGAAGATTCTCTCACTCCCCTAACGAGTTTTTTTTTCTTTCTTTTTTGTTTATTTGATTGCTTGTTTTTTGTAGTTTTCTGTGTAGTTAAATTAACATACAATGTAAAAATGTAACATTTCTGTAATAGTACAATAGTTGTTTGTAGACATGCTTTAAATTAAATTACAAATAATTCAAATTTTGGAAACTATAGGTAAACGAAATCTCTACAATTTCATTGAGAAAGTCGGGTAATGCGATCTAAATAGCCCAGCCCTAATTGTCCCACACAAGTCAATGTTAAAAATCACCGTTAAGGGCAATCGGAGCTTTTCATTTTTTCAGGGTATTTTTTGGTTCCTTTGTATCAGTTTTAGCTGAATCTGGTCTCGATAGTCGTGTTAGGCTAGTATAGTGATCATATTGGTTACACTTAACATAGGTTATCCAACACCTATTTTCTATCTGGAAACGGCTTTGGCACCTATCTGCACATCTCTATCTACTACCGACCGTGTTAAAAAACTGTTGTGACAGAATGGAAACAATGAATGCAAATACATTCTTCGAATGAACCGTTGAGACCCTCGTGCCGAGACATTTGAAATGATGGGTATGGTGTGGTAGGACGTATGGCGTTGCACGCATGCCAAAGTGGCCTCTATGACACCGCACCCCCGGCCCCGGAAACTACCCTTTCAAGTATCGCATCAGTGGCCGGGAAATGATGGGTATGTCAAACGATTTTACTTTTCAACTTTTCCTACTTTTCATCGACTTTTCTGAAAAGTGTACTCTTTTCTTTTCACAAAATTAATTTTCACGAAAAGTGCCTAATCACTATCTTCAGGTAGTTCTAAGCTTAGAAATAACCACCGCTCCATGGGAAGCGTGTTTAAAATGCGGAATAATGTCATCTGTTTAGGCGCCGTGCCCACGATTGTTATTATGCGGCATGAAACTGCAATCTATATAAACTGCATACACGACACGATGATAATCCGAAAAAGCGAAAAGTCGATGAAGTTATTCCAGTAAAAAAGAAAAAAAGAAGTAGAACATTGTATGCTATAACATACAGAAAAAGTATCTTGAATTTGATGAACTCTCAGCCTACAACGAAAACGCGATTATGAATAGACTTTGTAATGTTCCCCTTGAAAAATATTAAGGGTCGGCATTTTGTCAAATTCGATATACTTCTGTTTGGTTAGCCGACCGTATCAGAAAAATAACTTTTATTGAAGACAGAATGCGAGTGCATTATTGTCGTTGCACACAGACAGGGCAGAACAGCGCGCTAAAGTAGAAATAATTTTACCTTTTTAAAACGACTCCAAAGGCTCTCTTACGTTTCTAAGGAGACGGTTTTCGAAAGTCAACAATGGCTCGCAGCGTGACGTGTTTGATTCGAAATGTCCTGTAGAGAGAGATTATTAACCATTTATTCCGTATTATACGGATTCCCACACCACCTATAGCTAAATTCTTTTCGAATTATCGGGCCGTGTTACATTTTATGTTAGAACGAAATGATGCTGTCCGGAGATTTCCATTTTCGCCGCTCCGCTAGTCTGAAGTGACACATACCGCACAGCTCAACTCGAAATTGCTTAGTTCAGTGTTAAATTGTTCTTTTTATACGCTCGATAAAATGGCTCGTAAATTACGGCCAGTATTATTTTTGCACTATTTATATACCTGCGCCGTTGTTCGAATAGCAAAGGAGCAATTTTCTGGTCAAATTCACCTCAAAAGAACATCCACAACCCGGGAATCACGGGCTCAAAATTCAACAGAAATTAAAACGTAATTTTTTTCACTTGTGGAGAGTTTGACCCATGAACAACTTAATAAAAGTCATTGCCATTAAATGTCAAATCAAAAAGCCTCCAAAAGTCGGCAGCAAAGCCATTCCATGTAAGTTCAGCCGAAAATGGCACTTCAGGACAGTGTCTCTCTAGATTTAGACCAAGTTGGCAGAGAAGAAAAGTCCAGACACGCAGGAAAGTCCCTATTTTCATTTTCTTTTTTGTAAGGCTTGGTCTTGAGTCTTCAATGTTTTTTTTATAAATTGCTACTTTCATAATACACGATTGATTTTTATTATTCGTGTCAGAATCCAGGTATGAAGGTACCCAAGGTCTTCTTCTAATGTCGTAGATGTCTGGTGGGACGTATAGTGATGCACCCATGCCAAAGTGGCCCCTGAGACACCGAACCCTCGACCCCGGAACTACCCTTTTGAGTATTACATCAGTGGATGGAGGGAAGCATCAGTGGCCGGAGGGTCTCAGGGCGTAGATGTCCACAATCATATTTTTTGACTTGAAATCTGTTTAATTTTTTTGAGATGGATATGTCTAATGGCTCGGCACGCGAAAGAGAAAAATCGCGCAGAAAACACTCCGCAAAAAACATTCCGCAGAAAAATGTTACTATTGTTGCGTATTCCTCTTTATGTGGTCGTTCGTTCCATCACGTTTTACCGGCCGACGCGGAGAATGCCGAGCGACGCCGAAAACAGACGACTAGAGAAGGCACTGGAATGCGCACAACACCGTCGCCTGGACAACATATCCATATAACAATGTTCTTCCGTGCAGCGGTCGGACTCTTTCTTTTTTTCCCTAAATGTTTTCAATTACTAATGATGTGTAATAATCCAACAGAATGACCAAGTTATAAGAACTTTCAAAGAGGTAAAAAATTCGAAACATCCTGGTAGGTGATATTAGGAGCATAAACGATATTTGGTGCCGTTACCTTAATCTATGAAAAACTCGATCAAATTTAGGTAACACCTGACTTAGGATCAAAAATGTCGCAAAATGCAACACAGGTCTCAAATACAGAGGGTTCTTACAGGTTGCTGAATTTGTGTTTCTATACCCTACCTTGAAACCCTGGGCGCAAATTTGGAGCTTGAAGGCACAGTCCCCTCAAATTCAGTTACATCCCCAAAGGAAAATTTTACAAGCGAAAGAATTCTTAGCATTAGTTTGACCCTTTTTAGACCGCACGAGCCCCTCTCCCACGTCTGTTGTCAAAATTCGGTCGCCAGAGACAGAGTTGCAGTCAAGTTCTTACGACCAATAAACGGAACTTATTGTTGTACCAATGAAAGATTATTGTTTCAAAATTGCTGAGCTACACAAAAGTGACGCAACCCAGAAATTGAAATATCGGTCAAATGGTTCAGTGGTTATGTATTAGTGTATTTTGTAAATTTCAAATATATTTATCGATTTGATATTTTATAGTCCTTCCGGAGCTTATTTAAATGGAAAAGGGTAGAGGGACTTTTATTTTTGTACCTAACAAATGTTCTGACTTCAACAAATTCTACAAACTAAAAAAAAAATGGCAAATATTTTGAGTCAAAGATTTTTTTATTTAATATTAAGAGTAAATTCAATATTTAAATACCTACATGTTAAATTTTAATTATCAAAATCATTCAACATTTTTATCAGTTTGACATTCTTGTAAATTAAAAATTCCGTAAGCTTCATCGTCTTTTTTAAAACTTTTTTCAGTTTGAAATAATTTTAACTTATAAATTTTGCTAGATTCTGTCGTGAATTTCAGATAAACTCGAAATTGTATGGTCAGTGCATTGTGTATCCTTTAATTTGAATTTTCATCGTTCTTGGATATATTTTCAATACTCTTATATAAATTATTTTATAGACGGATACATTTTTTTTTTTAATTTTAGATTTAATTCTGGGCATTAATGAGATTTTAAATAATTTGCGAAGTTTGCCGTCACTCTACACGTCTATTAATTTGTAATTTTAAGTCGTTTGTAGTTTTTTTTTTGTTTCGTTCTTTTATTCGTAGCTTCTAGTTATATTCATTATTTTTTTAATTTGAAAACTTGTATTACTTTTCAATTTTCCACTGAGTTTTGAAACTTGAAAGCTAACATCCTTTTCTGATCCCTTTTATCCCTAATTTATATAAAAGGGTTCGTTCTTTTGTCTGTTTGTTTGTTTGTGTGTTTGTTCAAAGTAGGCGGCCGAACCGGAATGGCTGAAGCCTATAAACGCTGAGAAGGTTTTAGGCTTAAAAAAATTCAGCACCCTTATAAGGAGGGAGGCACAAAATTTTGCCCCAATTTTTTTCAACTTGGACTTTTCGGAAATGTTTTACATTAAGCTTCTTCACATTACGTAAAAATTTGGTGACTGTAACTGTCACCCTTCAGAAATTATTACTGGGTTGAAAATCTGAAATTTCCAAAAGTACCAATGCTCCTCCGTCTGACTCACTTTAGCCAACTCATTTTAGCCCACGGTCTAGATGAGCCGCAAAACGAGTCAGCTAGTAATTTTATATTTTGGTTGTACTTTGTTTGGGTCACCCTGTAGATATTATCTTCGCATTTGTATACCGACTTAACATTTTATAAAACAAAAAATGCGACGCCAAACTTCAGCCACAAAAGTATCACTGGTTGCGGTTATAGAAAGATTACTAGCTACGCCGTAGTATAAATTCTGCGTGTAGAATGTGGTCGACCACCCATTCGTTTAAAATTTTCGAACTCCGCAGAACACCGAAGAATATGCAGATGAGCCAAAAAGCGCAAAAAATCTAATTTCGCTTCCTCGCAATCCTCGAAACTTTTATTCGCGCCATTAAAAATTAAATGGTTCGTTCACAACCGGCGAGAAATTTTATTTACAATATTTTTTTATATCGCGAATTACCCGGAATAATTTAAAACTTTTTAAACGTAATTCGTAAAGCATTTATTATATTTACTACGTTTTTTTCTTCTTTTTTTTTCCTCACTCTTTGAAACAGCTTGGCTCTATTAACAAAATTTTAATCAACGAAATTTACAACCCGCTTACTATTTTAAAAACAGAATTAAAAGCTCGGCAGACTGCGTTTCAAATTTACACCTTCCGTAATATACCGCCCATTGAGGAAAACTTTCAAGTTGTGTTCTGAAAAAAGGGAAAAAGCGAAAGAAAAGAAAAAAAACTCGTTATCAGCATTTGGTGTTGGTAATAAAATAAAACCGCGTATTTTATAATTCTACGTTTATGTTGTTTTTTTTTCCTACGTCGTCCACGTTCCTCTTTTACTGGCGAAAATTTTTTTAAATAGAGCTATACGAAGTCGGAATTAAAAACTTCCGAAAACGTAGAAGCAAGAAGAACAAAACGGGAAAAGTCGTAATTAAAAAGCATAAAAACGGGTTAATTATATTTGGAGAAAAGTAAATTGCTCGTTTCAAATTAAACGGGTAGCGCCCGCGAAGGGATATTAATATCGTTTACGAACCCTCCTCCCCCCTGTCTTCCGCCCCTTCCTGGCTCACTACAGACTATATACGAGCCTGGTAAGCTCTTAAGCTTATCATTTCTGTATTCAGCGCTTTCCAACGTGGCAATTAAATTTTCATTGTTGCTCCCAAACGTTTTCGTTTTTCGGCTTCGTGCTGTACGTACGTTCGTGTATCCTAATCCGCAGATTTTTTTTTTATTCGTCCCCGTGGCATCTTCTTGGAGGGTCTAAGGACAGGGTGGGAGTCGACGTAGTCGTGTCGAAATTTCGATGCACGAGGATCGAACAAGAATGAGGAAGGAAACGGACCAATGGGGAAGACCGTTGCTGGATACGAGAATAGTGAAGCTCTTCTACACTGCAATTTGAACATTCTCCACTGCGATATTTATGCGTTTTCATCTGGTGTGGGGAGGGGGACCTCGGTTATTCCTGTGAGATAAAAACAATCTCGATGATGCTCCTGAAAGATACAGAAACTGTATTCAACTCGTGAGTCGTCTGCGAAGGGAGGAGGGCCGAGTAATGTCTACTAGCAGGCTTATACTAAGGCTTACGAATCGATCTCGAGCTTATTGAATGTTCGAACTCAAATATTGGCTTCTTCTGTTTTGCAACATTATAGTTTTAAGTTTTAAAAAAAAGCCCGACAAATTTTATTCAACAAGATGAGGCATGGGAACCTATCGCATATCATATCACTCTTGTAGTGAAACAAATAGAGTAGGGAAGTAAGACATCAGCTGGTGACAGTTTAGTTTATCAAGTTTTGGTTATCTAAGATCGCTGTAGTAGTAAAACCAATGGAGTAGGAGAGCGAAATATCAGCTGGTGGCAGTCTAGTTTATCACATTTTGGCTATCCAATTGTGTTTCAGATTGCTATAGTAGTGAAACCAATGGGGCGGGGGAGCGAGATATCAGCTGGTGGCAGTCTAGTTTATCACGTTTTGGCTATCCGATTGTGTTTCAGATTGTTGTAATAGTGAAACCAATGGTGTGGGAGAACGAGGTATGATCTGGTTGGTGGCAGTCTATTTTATTAAGTTTTAGTTATCCAATTTGTGTTTCAAATCACTGTAGTGATGAAACAAATGGAGTGAAGTAGTGAGATACCAGCTGATGGCAGTCTAGTTTATGAAGTTTTATTTACCTGATTGTGTTTTAGATTGCTGTAGTAGCGATACAAATGGAGTGGAGGAGCAAGATAGCAGCTGGTGGCAGTCTACCTGTTAAATCATGTCAACCGCTAATCGACGACGACATGACATCAAATCGACCTTTTCTTTCACAATTTTGAATCGACTCTTAGTCAATGTCAACTTCTCATCAAAATAGTTCCGGGATTGTTGACTGCAAATCGACCCAACTTGACTACGTATCAACGTTGAAATCAAGTCAACATGAAATTTATAGCACTTCAAACCTACATTAAAACTAAGTCAATTCTGTGTAAATGCCATTCCATGTACTATAAATTCATGGCGACATCGAGTTGAATTTGGATATATGATTTCCCAAAAGCCTTAAATCAACGTCGAAATTCAGTCGATCTTGGGTAACTAGCTTTTATTCGACTGCATTTCGACTTGAATTCGACGGCGAAATGGAGTCGAAATTGAGTAACATGGAATAGTTTGAAATTCGACTGCATTACGACTCAAAACTGATGTCAGTTAGCAATTGATTTAGTTTAAAAATCAACTCCATTTCGACGAACTTTCATGAAGACCTTAATTCGACGTCATATTCCAGGCGACTTTAGGTCAACACTTCCTAAAGACTCCAAGTTGACTCAAAATCGACAGTCGACATTGTTTAACGGGTAGTTCATCAAGTTTGGGTTATCTGATTTGTTTCAGATCGCTGTAGTAGTGAAACCAATGGAGTGGGGGAGCGAGATATAAGCTGGTGACAGTCTAGTTTATTAAGGTTTGGTTATCCGATTGTATTTCAAATCGCTGTAGTAGTGAAATAAATGGAGTGAAGGAGCGAAATATCAGCTGGTGGTAGTCTAGTTTATCAAGTTCTAGTTATCCAATTGTGTTTCAGATTACTGTAGTGGTGAAACGAATGGAGTGGGGAAGCGTGATATCAGCTGGTGGCAGTCTAGTTTATGGAGTTATCAGTAATTCCTCACGCACATGAACGCTCTCTAGTCGCAGAAAATAATTTTTCCTCACTCGCAATAAAATCAGCTTACTTGCAGGAGAGCCAGTACCAAAAGATCGTATTAAAAAAAAAAAAAAAGAGAGAGAGAGAGAAAAGATTAAAAACCCTGAAATTAAACGGCTATAAAGTCTTTTTTCTCCGACACAGTTTTCCACAAACGTATGTAATGCCGTAGCACACGTTCCTGATGTACGTGAATACAACTTTACAGGAAAAATATAAAATATTTTTTTTTTTTTTTTATTTTAGCTTTCAGTACCATACATTGGAAACTTATTAAAAACTTATATTTACTAGTACGATCGCTGTCGGAGGTACTTTTTCCCTAAACGGGCGAAAGCTACCCTCAATCTCTGCCATTCCGGTCTACAGTTTGCGATTCGGTGATACATTTTATGAGACAGCAGGCGTGTGATGTCGTCAGACCATCTTAGTCGTTGACTACCCGGGTTGCGTTTCTTGTCTCCCAGATACCACTGAGATGTACGTTCTACCCAGTTGTTCCCGCCACGTCTTGCCTGGTGACCTGCCCAATCCCATTTCCTCAGCAAGCATTCTTCTACTATATTTTTGTTGTTGGGCAGGAGTGTTTTAACTTTTGTTATTCGTATTCGGGTTAACTGTCTTATATTCATCATAGCTTTTTCCATTTTGTTCTGCATAACTTCTAACCTATTTTTATCAGTTTGTCTCAGGGCCCATGTTTGTGCGCCATAAGACACCGCGGGTACAATACAAGTGTTAAAGACTTTCAATTTAATTTTACTACTAAATGTATTTTTTTAAATTTTCTTGAGCATCCAGAATTTTTTCCAACCAATTTTAACACGTCTTTTGACTTCCTTTTCGTACCTGTTATTGAAGCTGATTGTTTGGCCTAGATATATTGCATCTTCAACTTTTTGTATAGTTTCCCCTCTTATCTGTACATCTCGGTGGTAGTCTGTATTAGCTATTATGTGTGTTTTACTTAGGCTTATCTCAAGTCCTGCTTTTGTACTTTCACTTTGTAATTCATTGATCATAATTTCAAGTTCTGCTTGCGTACTTGCTATAATAGCAACATCATCTGCAAACCTTAAGTTATTTAGATATTTACCATTTATCAAGATTCCCTTTTCTTCCCACGTCATTGACCGAAAGATTTCTTCCAGCGCGATGTTAAATAGTACCGGGGATAACGGATCGCCTTGTTTTACTCCTCTTTCTATTGAAAACTTTTCCCCCTCAGTATCTGTACATATTATCGCACTGGAGCTTTCATAAAATTTCCGTATTATATTAATTAAATTTGTCGGGTATCCTTGTCTTACCATTGCCTGAAAAAGGAAGGAGTGTCTGACTGTGTCAAACGCTTTTTTGTAATCAACAAAAGCAATAATATGTAACTCGAAATTATACTCAATACTTTTCTCTATTAGTTGGTTTATAATGTGCAGATTGGTAATCGTGGAGAAGCCGCTTCTAAAACCTGCTTGTTCCTCCGGTTGAGTGCTGTTGTAGTGTGACTTAATTCTATTGTTTAACAGTTTTGCAAATATTTTCGCGATGTTAGATGTGAGACTTATCGGCCTGTAGTTTTCAATTCTATGCTTGTCCCCTTTTTTAAAAATAAGTATTATCTTTGATATTTTCCATTCTTCTGGGATTTGTTCATATGTATGTACATAGTTAAAAAGACGGAGTAATATAGTCTGGAAATCTTCCCCGGCATATTTAATCTGTTCATTGCTAATTCCATCTATTCCTGGTGCTTTATTATTTTTCAATTTATTTATTATAGTGTTTAATTCTTCCATAATAAAGGGGGGTTCATTTGCCGACACTTGTGTATCTATAATTTGTATTCCTTCTGGGGAGGGGTCTGTATATAGATGGGTATAAAACCGGGTTGCTATACCTCATTTATTCCTTTTCTGTCTGAAATTATATTTTTGTTCTCTATTAGATGGCTAGTCCATCTGTTCCCTAGCATTAAATTTTTGTTGATTTGCTTTATACCCATCGTATCCTCCAGTATCTTTTCTATCATTTCATTCTCTTTTTTAACCCTATATTCCCTTCTATTTATTTTTATTAGCTTATTAATTTGCGTAATTTCTAGTTTTTCTCTTGTTGATATTGCTTTTTTATTTAATATTTTTTGTCTCTTTTTATATAGCTCTTTTAACCCTTCATTTTCTGTTGCTATTTCTGTTCGGCTTAATTCTTGGATTTTTGTCGTTTCCTGTGTTGCCTTGTGTAATAAATCCACAATTTGTGTATTTATTACATTGCTATTTCCATTTGTCCATTCCACCTGACTTAGGTTCTTTTTAATTATTTGTTCAAAATCATTTTTGTTTTTCTTGATATCTAATTTTGCTTCGGTAGTGTTCGTATTTGTATATCTATTCTTTTCCTCTCCGATCACCAACCTGCACATTACCATCCTATGGTCTGTGTCGCACTTAAATGATCCGACGACTCCGCAATCTTTCACCATGTTGCTGTTTTGTTTTATCAATATGAAATCTATTTGGTTTTTTGTCTTTAAATTTGGAGCTATTCAGGTCCACCGTCTTCTATTCTTCTTTTTGAACTACGTATTAGCAATTTTGAATTCGTTTTCGTTGCAAAAATCTGTCAACAGTTCCCCGTGATAATTTCTTTTCCCGTAGTAGTATGGCCCAATAATTTTTTCTTCGCCGTGTTCTCTTTTCCCTATTTGGCTGTTGAAGTCTCCGACCACTATTACTTTGGTATTTTTAATTTTTTCAAATTCTTCTATTGTGTCATTCAATTCATCATAAAATTTTTCAACTATACCTATTTCAGAATCGAGGGTTGGACCGTGGACCTGGATGATTGCTAGTTTATTGTCATGGTCGAATTCCAGTAATAATGCTGCTATTCTGTCATTTTTCCCGGTGAATTTTGTTATATAATTTTTATATTGTTGTTTGATTAGAAAACCCACTCCTCTATAACCGTCTGAATCAGTGTGATACCAAATATTTCCTTTCTTCGTAGTTATAATATTTTCGCATTTTCTTTTTATTTCTGATAATCCTAAGATATCCAGATTGTGTTGTAGAAATTCTTCTTCCAATTGCAGGAATTTGTAGTTATCTTTTAGTGACCTGGTATTGAGAGTGGCTATTTTTAATTCATCTCCATTTTTGCTCCTTTCCTTGTTTTTTCCATTCTTTTTATTTTTATTACTGGAATCCGACCTGATTTTTCCTGTTGTACATAAATTATTGAGGGAAGGCCAAATTTGCCTGAGCTGGCCAAACTGTGTACCAAGGCAAAAAGAAGGTGGGTAGCTTACCTATTTCTTATTTTTCTTTCCCTTGTGTGTTCCGACATCGGTCGTATATTTATTCGTCGTTTGAGACGAGCGTGTTTCTCGCGGCGTCATTAGTCGTTCAAACGCTGATTTGGAAGATGATTCGAAAGATGATGATTGATCTTTCGAATCATCTTTCGAAAATATAAAATAATAAAACCTAAAATTATAATTACTATGTTTTGCGGTAATAGGT
Organism: Acanthococcus lagerstroemiae; assembly: GCA_031841125.1. NCBI lineage: Eukaryota > Metazoa > Arthropoda > Insecta > Hemiptera > Eriococcidae > Acanthococcus > Acanthococcus lagerstroemiae. Next base: position 61,553,576 of record CM063110.1, on the reverse strand, counting down.
TACATTTTCTAGTTGAAATTACTATAGTTATCCTTTTGATCGTTCACAGTAGTAAACTAGTAAACTTGTTAATATTTAGTTCATCTTCCCCCCCCCCCCCAATATGAAAGAGAATATTTTCTGTATCAAATTTTTAGAAAATTATGGTTAGAGCATATTAAAAGGAGAGGGCGGGGAGGCATATCTCAAAATATTTTACAGTTGGCTTCAGTTTAGAACTTAATAGCCTTCGCAGTCGAAAATGTTGAGGCTTTTTCAGACGTTTTACCTGTTTTCTAATTTAAATTAGAAAGAAAAAAATTTAGGAAATGTTTTCACTCAGGGTTTTCCAGTTAGAAGATTTTGGGTTTCTCCCTTTTACAATTTCCTTTCTGTTTACCTTATTTTAACTTTACACGAATGCATTGAATTTCTCTGCGTAATATTTTTGTGGTATCCAGGGGTTAGCCAGCTTCGATTTTGAAAATGAGGAGGAGGGGTATATGTTGCAGATACCAATATTAGATAACAAATATTGTAAAAACGAAGGACAAGAATATTTTCTTCATAAATTACGAGTAGACTACTTGAACTCTCACAGGGGAGCAAGTTTTGAAGACGGAATGTTTCCATAATAAATTTTTAATGACGAGCTGAATGACGGCGCCGCATTCACGACACCTTGATCAGCCTGACCATCCCGCGTGGTCGCGCCTGCTTTCAGAAAAATAACGTGAAAATTTTTCGAATGTTTTGAGAGTCAAAGTGATCTGAAAAATGAACTCAGAGATCTTGAAAACGTGTTATTTAGCGTATACATACTTTATTTCTCAAAAATGTTGCTCCTTCTGGTGCAGCAGTTTTGAGGTTGCCAGTTGATACCGAAGATGAATTCAGAATCTTAAAAACATACTATATACATTGTATTTTCAAAAATTTTATCCTCTCTTTTCCCCAGTTATTGTCAAATTGACACTAGTAACCTTCAGATCTCCAGAATAGATGTGAATTTTATTTATTGTTCATATGGGAGTTCGCAAAGTTCAATCACCGAAATCCGTTTGAAAGCCAAAAAATATAAAGAACCTTCAATTCACACGTGTGGTATCTAAGGGTTGGGTACAGTGGGAACGAAAAAACTTTCAGGGATGGACAATAGAGGCGTAGGGGAAGGACTAGAGGGATAATCTTTATTCCTACTTTTCGTAAAACTTGGTGACACTGAAGAAGTGTTGATATGCGTTAATGGACGGCAGTACAAATGGTTCTTTTGACGCCCCTACGACAATCTTCGGATAGATACGAGAAAATTAAGAGTAATCTTTTTTGTGAAGAATTTAAAGAGCTTTAGTCATCGTTGTATTAAATATTTCACGTTTTAGGCCACATTAGGCTGGTTAAATTTATAATACATTAATTAATTAATTAAAGAAAAAAAAAAAAGATTATCTGGAATAGCAATATTTTTAATTTTAATAATAGTATATTTCTCAGGATATTTGTTAGTTTGAAATCAAATATCGCATTGAGCTATAATAATCATTGAAAATATTTTCTTTCATCAATCAAATGAATTTGAGGGAAATTATTTTAATTAATCGATTCTCTCCATTCATTTTTTTATTATCTTTAAGCTTTATTTTAATTTCAATTTTACCCTTAATCTTTCGCTCAAATAAATCATCAAATCTTTTAGGTATTAATAATAAATTAGATTCCAAGTTAAACTCCAATTTTGACCCTTTTCCCTCCGTAATTATGGAACTCACTGAAATGACTTATGGGTGGAATTCAATCTTAAAACTCATTTTTATGTCTTCAATGCCAACATAGCAAATTTCACGTTTGACAAAATGCACAATTTTTCACCAGTGCTCAGTACTACAGCGGCCGGCCTACCGGAAAATTTCCCGATCCGACCAATCCGTCCCAGGTTGCTATAGGTGAAAAGAGTCGTAAGACAATTCAGCGTCAAGATTTTCTGAAAACAACCGAACCGACTTCATTTCTTATACTTACAATTAAATTTATGCGAGTATCATTTTGGAAAACAGATTTCATCAGAATGAAAAAACAAAAATTTCTAGTACCTCATAATGCAACTTTGGTTGCGCGATCTTCTACACAGTAGCCGGCGAGAAAACCCATATAAAAGGATTATCGAAGGATAAAGACTTTGAAAAGGGCGATAATGATAGGACGAATGCGTTAAGTAAAGAGGGGTTACAGGGATCATTGGACAGGACACGAGGGATAAACGATAGCAGATCCCGTCGGGACCTCTGCGTAGCCATTTACCGATAAAATTGAATTTGTTACAGTCGAGATTAGAAAGATTTTCTCTATTTTGGCGGAGGCAGTCTGCCTCGTTTATGGTGGGTTTTACGCCGCCTAGAATAATACAAGGCAGGGTGTAATGCCGACAGACTTCTTGATTTTTCCATCGCTGTGGTTACAGCCGCTTTCTGTGGTCACGCGCTGCGGGTACGATGCACGCCGCGCCGAACTCGCTTGATTTTCACGCGCTTTTAACGGCAAGTGGAATTAGAAAAGGAAAGAAGGATGGGGGCGTCAAGCGAGAATTCAGACCCGGAAAATTTTTTTTTTAAGTTGGACAACTTGCCTCAGGTCTTTGGATTCATAATTCTGCACTCAAAGAATTAAGAAGAAAATCTAGAAAAGTAAAAAACTAGACGATGAAACATCCGGGCCCCTGGAAAAGTTCAAAGCCCGAGGGCAATCTCTCTTTCCTCTTCTCTCTCGTCTTGGGTGGAAAAGGCTATGATAGACTCAGGCCCGTATCTAATTGTTTGTGTGTGCCAGGGTATTTGATATTTTAACCAGGGCATAAAGGTAAAACACAGTTTTATTATTTTTGCGAAAACTTTGGGGGGGGGAGGCTAGCCAGGGCTTTACCCTGACTGCCCTGGTATTAGCTACAGGCCTAGATAGACTTACAGCGATCTTACAACATAATATCATAAACGCGTGTTACTATAAGTACATAATATGAAATTTTTGAATACAACTGAATTTGTTCTGAAGACTATTTTCGGCCTGATCGGGATCGAAGATCGTGTCTTCAAATTTGGCAATGTGCGGATTAATTCTTCCTGGCGTAGAAGGCAAGGCATTATGCCGCCCTGTGTTTGTGTTCAAAACATTTTTTTTGCCCCCTGAAGGCACCCTTCTCTTCTCAACGCCCTAAGTAAAAGCTTCCCATGCTTTAGTGTTAATTCGCCCTCGCTATAAATCTCAAAAATGGACCTCCTCTCTATCCCAATATGAGGTAAAGTTAGATAAACCAGACTCTCAATATTTTGGGTGAAGGGTAACTGCTAATAATCCTTAACATTTTCAAAACAAAATCAAAAGTGAGCGATTCGATGTAGCATGACCCAGTCTTGGAAGACTCTCATAGTGAATTTGAAAACAGTCTTGAAGAATTTCAGTGTCTTAAAAAGGTCTAATAAGTTCCAAACCTTGGAAGGTATTTTCATTTTCAATAGCAATTCGAAAACAGTCAGCGGCATTATTCGTTCAAAACTCGCTCAGTTACAATTATCTCGAGGGCATAAAAATGAGTCGAACATTGAGAGAGCGGTTTTAGGGTTACACACTAATTATCACACATTTTGAAAGACCCCTCACAATATTACTTTGGGAAACTGCATCCATTCGAAAACTGCCGTCCCAAGTCAGATTTTGATTTATCTGTAAGTGTCAGTTGAAGTGAGCTGCAAGCTATTTGTAATTAGCCCAGAGAAATTAAAACAAAAATACCAGTAAAGTTTTTTATTTTTATTTATTTATTTGTTTGAATTAGTCCCCTTAATGAATATACCGAAAATCTTAAAGTTCGGGAGGAATCTTGTGATGGCCTCCCAAAAATTTAGTTGATTTGTTGGACGTTACATTTCACCGGAAATATTGGAAACCCATTCTATTAATCTCCACCTAATATTGAAATAGAGAGGGAGGTTAATTTTTCACAAAGGGTCTGTTGAAATTTCCATATTTTAAAGACGTTGCAAACTTTGAAGACACGCAGCTCTGAGGCTAAAGAAAACAGCAAAATAAAATTTAGGCCTTTCAACTTGTCAACCACGTCTACCTCTTGAATTTTATAAATTAGGGAAATGCCGTGGACTAACTCATAAGGATCTGAAGAAATTACACAAAATATTTCAGTAACTTATCTAGGGGATATCAGAAGAAACTATGAAAATTTTCTCGTGCGTGCTTCGTCTTTTATTTTAAATTAATTATTAATAATAAAATGTTAAGAATTATTATGTGGAAATTTGCAAAATTTTCGCAATCCGGAGATGAGGGTTTTCGAGATCTAATCAACTGTTGAATATCCTTTTCTGAAGCCTGCCTGTTCTGAGCTTGGTTTTGGTCCAAAATGGAGTATAGACGGTTTTTAATAAAGATTTTTCCTATGTTCGAAGTTAAACTTATGGGCCTATAGTTATTAATATCTGATTTGTCACCTTTCTCGAATAGTAATACTATTTCTGATATTTTCCATTGGATAGGGATTTTTTCCTTTACAAGTATTAAATTGAAAATTTTTGTGAGTGCAAGGGTCAGCTCTTCGGCGAAGCATTCGAGTTCCTTATTTCTTACACCATCTGACCCTGCAGATTTCCCCACCTTATATTTACTCAGGGTGGGGAGGATTTCGTTTTCCAGGATGGAGGAATTATCATGTCTTCAACAGTTAACTCCAACTTTAAATTTGTGTACTCTTTCCCCTCTCTTTCATTTAACTTCTGATAAAAATCAGTCGCTACCTAAACTATCCTGTCCCTGTCGTATTTTATTCTTTGGGTATACTTGATTTCAGTTGTAGGGCTCGGTGGTCCGAAGAAAAGACGAACGAGTCACTCCTCTTCAAGTCTGTAACTACCCTCATGCCGTTGCACATAAAATAATCTAATTCTTTTCTCGTTTTGCTGTCTGGTGAGAACCAAGTCCATTGCTTGGCTTTCCTTTTCTTGTAGAAGGAGTTCACCACTTTCCATGAACCATTTTCTATGAAGTTAAGCAGTTATTCGCCATTTCTGTTTATTTTCTCACCTGAGCAAAATTTACCTATTCTGTTGAGGCCATTGCTATCTAAATCTTTGCCCAATTGTACGTTTAGATCGCTGTCGGGTAAATGGGTGTCGGGAAAATGAATTCGGGTGAAAATAAATTCAGGAAAACGTCTTGTCAGAAAAACGGATTCGGGGAAATGACCCGGAGTCAGCCATTAGACATATCTACATCAAAAAGCGGAGATCGAGGTGTCATAAATAGAATTAAGATTTCGCCTAGTCTTGATCCAGTCTTAACCACCAAACCGTGAATTGCCCAGTAAGAGCAATTTGCACCTTAGTGCTCCACCTTTCTTCAAGGGTACACGAACGACAATTTAAACGACGAATTCCGACTCGTAAAATCAATCACAAAAAGGGTACATGTTCCTCGAATCCCGCGGACGCGAATCTAAGTCCACCCTGAGCGGCAGATGGGTTGAAAAATGTCGAAACCAAAACGTTATGCCAGGTGATATATATCGAAAAAAAAGTTATTTTTATTGAAAAAGTTACCCATACGAAACCAATAGCGCGTGACAGCAGCACGCCTTCACCAAATAAAATAACAATTTACAGTCGCCAATGGAGGCTATTGTGATGAAATTTACTAGAACTTCATTAACCATCAGGTAGTCGCAGTCTCACACGATGTGCGCGCCGTGGACTGCAAATGCACGCGAATTAACTCGGAACATGATTCGTGTGAATGGAAATTTTGCGCAAAAAAGGTACACAGTGCGAAATAAAATCAAGTCCGATGTTTTTCGTCGTCGATATTGGATCGTGACTTCTGTTGTATTGTATACGGCGATGGTGCTGGACGAGACCTGGAGTCCCGAACGTGAAATGGCATAGAATAGGCATCGGCAGGCGATTGCAGGAGTCGAGTGCAAGAATGTTCTTATAATAAAGTACATATTTAATGAATTTTAATTTAGCGCGTGTTTCTGACTATACAGAAAGATATAGGCAGCCGACGGCCGAGCATAATATTATCGTGTCTGTAGGCGGTGGCGTATTGGGGCAGAAAATTTCAAAGGCTTCGAACTGCCCGAAATCCTGAGAAACAACAAAGACCGATTCTTCGACTAGGGAAATTGATCACTGTTTGTTGTCAAACCAATTTTAAATTCGAAATAGGGGGGTTCGCCCCCTGGCCGCTTCGCGGCCCAAACCCCCGCCATCACAGTCCTCAGTGTTTGGTCTAAAACTTTTGTTCCTGATTCGAGGTTTGCTTTGCGTTTCTTTTGCTCCCCCTTTATCAGCGGTCCTCAATCTTCCACCATAAACCCCCTTCCATCCTTTCTTCATCACGAGCGTCCTCCTCCACCACGGTTGCTCTCCGCCTCCACGGTCACACTTCAACAGTCGCAGCCCTCCTCAGCCACAAACTCCTCCCCCACAACGGCCATAATCTCCTACCAGAGGCTTCAATGCCCACCCCAAGGTCTTTTACCTCCGCGGTATCCCCTTTCCTTCTGCACATCCGGGTAGGCCCTCTCTCTTGGACTTCATCCTTACCTCTACAATTATCAACCACCACAACCACCCCCACACCACTATAGCCTGCATTTCTGTTCACGTACCACACCTCCACCAAGACCTCTTCACCCATCACTATGCCCTCCCCAATTAAGGCCTTAATCCCTCGCTACAGCCTTACCCTTCCACTGATCCTTCTCTGCGGTATCCTTGTCCCAACTTCCTCGAAGATCCCTTGATCCTCCACTCAGGAGCTCCCACCACCATGACCACCCTTCCTCCTCAAACCCCCGCCGCCAGCCCCTCCCGCACCATGGCTTTCATTTTCCTCCCCAGTCCCTCTTTCACCCAGGACTTCCTCCTCCACCAGGACCTCTTACTCACCATTACCCCCCCCCCCCATCGAACCCTTATCCTCCTTCTGAGGCCACGCCCCCCGTTGATCTCCTCACCATTCTGAAGCGCCCTCCACCATGAACCACCGAATGAGCAATTAGTGGGGAAGGGTAGGCAATCCGCAGTCTCTACTCCCTCCCCAATGGCGGCATTAGTCCCTCTTTACAACCTTCCCCTTCCGCGGCTTTATCACCCTACGACCTCCTCGCTCAACCACCTCAAAGGTCCCCTGGTCCTCTAACCAGGACCTCTTACACACCAATCCCCCCCCCCTCCGAGACCTTTATCTCCCTCCACAGTCCCCACCACCACCGTGGTTTTCCTCGCCTTCAGGAGCTCCCTCCACCATGAGAGAATTTTACTGCCCCTCTAGGACCCCCTGAGCTTTATCTCACTTCACAGCCTCTGTCTTCACTATGGTCCTCCGACCCCCTCGAAGATCCCTGGCCATCCACCCAGGAGCTCTCACAACCACGATCACTACTCCCCCCGAGAGCCCTCCCCCTCAGGACCCCACCATGCCATCAGCGTCTCCCGCACCACGGCCATTTCTCTCCCTGGTCCCCTCTCTCACCAAGGACGTTCTCCTCCACCAGTTCCTCTTACTCATCTTAACCCCCGTCTCACCCACAGCCTCCATCTCCGACCACAGCTCACGCCCTCACAAGGGCACTCCTCCCTCTTCAGGAGCTCCCTCCTCAACCATGAACCCCCTGCTGAGGGTAGGCTACCCCTGGAAAATTGAGCAAATAAGGGGTAAGATAGGCAACCCGCGAGGGGTTGCCTACCTTTGGAGACATGAGCAATGAAGGGGCAGAGTAGGCAACACGCAGTGCGTGATGATGATGACGCCATAAGGACCTGAGATCTCAAGAGTCCAAGGTAGCTGGTCTGCCCTATTCATGAACACTATATCTGCCTTTATCCTTTGTAGTTCTTTTATTCATTAATTTTATTTTATTGGAACCAATTCAGGAGACGAATCAGAGGAAATTCAGAAAAAAAGATCACCAAGAGTAAATAACGACCACCTGAATGTGTCAAGGAAGTTGTGTGTTCCTCTCAAGTGTATTCCTAACATCCTTCCAGCTTACCCTCCCATACTAAGGTATGTTCATGAGCGCAAATGTGAGTGCTTGGCGGATCAGGTTTCAATCTGCATTTACAGAGACACCCCCTAATTGAATTTTTCATTTTTTAAAGAACGTTTGCTTTTTGGTTTATTTATTTTTTCAATTAAGATATTTTTTGATTGAAAAATCGGCAAATTTTCAAATTTTGTCGGAGAATTTTCAGTTTTTACAAAATATTTTTCGGCAAATTTTTCTTCTTCTCCCCCCGTCCCCCAACTGAAAGTCAAGTTTCGTCTCTGTTTATTTGAATAAGATGAGTTTTGCGACTTCTTCTGCCATATCTAGACAGGGTAATGGTAGATGAGACACATTTAAGGACTTTCCCTCCAATCACAGTAAATTTTTTGCAGGCCAACACGTGCATAAGTATCTGAATGAAATGTGAAACAATTTTGTTGAATTGATGTATCCACTTTTTTGAAATGGGGGGAGGGGTGACGTTGATTCGCACATTATTTTATATTAATCGAAAAATGTAAAAATGGCATTACGAGTATTTTTTAAAAAAAGGAGATGAAAGTAATCATTCTGGTGGTGATGTGATGAGGAAATACACATAACACCTCCCTTTTTCATTTCTTTAAAAATCTAGTGAAGATATTTTGGGTCCAAGAACGCATCCGTTTCTGAAATATGAAATTTTTGTTGTGAAAACATCGGCATAAAGAAGTACCGCTGAGCTTGCCAGAAATTCTGCTAAAAATTACTCAATTATAGTCAAAAACTACTCACAACCACTCAACTTCAGTAGATTTGAGTAGTCTTGTTGAACTGCATTTGCAACTAATGCAGCAATATTTTTCTATGTGGATTCTCTCTCGGGCCCTTTCGAAATTTCAAAATTCAGTTTTTGGCCAAAAATCGCCAATAAATTTCCCGGGTCGAATATCATAATTCGTTTGAATTCCACTTACGATGTAAAGTGCGCGAAGGAGTCGTTTTCTCGCACTCGGATCTCATACTCGACACAAACTGCACTCCCGCGGTTTGGTTCTCTCGCCGATATAGTTTTTAAAATGTCCACCTAAATTAAATTTTCGTTTTCGAAAGCGGAGGTAATTCCTCGTTAATTTATTATTTAATCACAGTCTCGCGCGTAATAAAAACATCGTAATTTATTAAAAAAAAAAAAAAGTAATCCCGGCCAGGGATTTTGTTAGATAGCGAATGTCATAATAAAGCAATTAAAAAGGTTACACCCTTCTTTCATAGTTTTACAAGATGATATCATACATCGGGGACGTCGAGACCCCCCGCGGAAGCATCCCGCGGATTTCATATTGCGGTTAATAAAAGCAAACACAAGGCTGCACTCTCTGCTGCCCTTCGCCTTTCACAAAAAGCACCCCAACACTTTTCAGCTTCCCGCCAAAAATCGCTTATTATTGTGTACTTTATTAATTTTTTCCCTACTCCCGTTATCCGGCGCGAGATTATTATCGTTATTAAATTATTGTGTATGTGTTATTTATGACATCATCTTTTCGAAAATGATATTGCCTTTTCGCGTTATTAAAATTTAATTTTTATCGAGGCGAGGCGCGCAGCTATGTAGGCAAATTGTAATAAATAAAAATAATTTTCGAACCTCCGCCCTGGAAAAGGTAACTTAGAGCTGAACTTTGCATATAGGGTGCTAATGATCTAATCTGCATTTAGATATGCAGATTGGGTCGCTGCCTGGTGACAGACTTAATGAAAGAGGGGGGGGGGGAAGAATGATCGTGTAGGATCGAGGATAAAATGAAGAAGGCGATTTGAAAATTCATCAATGCCAAATATAATGTTCTGTCGCGAACAAAATCTTCAAATGTCTTTCCTCCTCCGCCTCCGTCCACAAAACAGGCAGCACTTCAGTTTGGGGAGGTGGAGAAGAAAAATTTGTCGACAAATTTTTTCTTCTACTTAAACTAAAAATTTGCCGATTTTTTAAATCAAAATATTTTTTAATTGAAAAAACAACAACAACAACAACAACAAAACAGCAACAAAAAACATTCATTAAAACTAAAATTCAAATGAACAATTTCAAAACTTACCGATTGCCAAATTATTGGGGATGTGTTTCAACCCCCATGCCCCCTATAGTTTCGCCCCTGCCCAAAAGTATGTGCGATATAAATTTGAGCTTCATTGGTGCAGTACCTTTATCAAAACGTTTGCTCATAGTGCCACTTACCGAATACACGTTTGCTACTACACCACTTGACTTTATTTGTTTAAGGAATCTTCAGACCGTTTCTATCACTGAAAACGCTTCCAAATTTGTTCGAGACACTGAGACAGCTCGAGTCTTTTAGTACTGATCCAGACTTGAAGCTTTTCAAGACCATTCCGGACTTGATTAGCACTCTCCAGACGCGCAACTAGAACTTTTTTTTGGTTGAGGCTAGAATTTAAAAAAATCGTCTCCCTCCTTGAATTTTCATGCTCTTGCTTCGTAAACTTGTTGAATATTCTTTACTACAAATTAACTAAATATTGTCGGGTGGAGGGGGTTGAATAAAAAAAGGGAAAAACAAACAAAAAACGCCATTTTAATGTTCTCAGTTTCTGGAGAATGACCCATAGTCCGAAGTAAGACGAGAGTGGTTCCGAACGAAAAGACCAAGGAGAATCCCTTTCCCCCACCCCGCAAAAAATAGGTCTGAACTGATTCATACCACAAACGATGGCATAAAAACAATAGAAGGCGGAGGAAGAAGGAAGGGAAAAGGACGAAAAATAAATCTACTCCTTTCCAAAATGTGGAAGGAAAATTATTTTTAGGCCCTGTTAAGTTATATTAGGAAAAATTACGACAACTGGCTGAAAAAGTCATAAAAATTTCCCCAAGTTTTCATTTTTGATACGTAAATTATTTTAAAAAACAGTCTCCGTGAGTCAAATATTTTGAACTTTATTCTCTTAGTAGAACAGGATCAAAAACAAAAATCTGAAATTTTAAAATTAAATAAAACTTTTGGTAGGGTCCATTAGGAGGAGAATGAAAACGAAAGGAAACTACTCGCATGTACACCGAAAATTTTCGTTGATTCCTGATAAAAATTGTTGAAATAATTTTAAAACAGTTCAAAATCGAATCCGTAAACAAAGACCAGATCAAATGAGAGCGACAACCACCCATACCGTATAATTTGGCGGGGGGACACTGAAGTAATATAAAGAAAAATTAAAAGAAAGTTGACTAAAAATAATGGAAAACCACTAGAATCTTACGTGAAGAAAAACTGTCTATGTCTGTCCAAAATTAACCAAAACGACCGAAAACCACCAAGTCGAACCAAAAGTAATCAAAATCACTAGCACCTTGAAAGCATGTCGCAGATGGATCTGTAACCACGGGAGAGCATTTTCATGTCTCGATTTTAATATAGACGGGACTACAGTCTGTAGCGGTGTTGTTGCTGCGCAACTGCAGTCTGCAGCCATGTTGTCAATAGAAATTTCTGTGGAAATGTCAACTACTGAACTGAATTGTCACCATGAAGAGCAAATCATACGGACTGGCTTCGTGTCGGGGGGAGCGTAACGGTTTTCGGTCAAGTACATATACCCATGGCTGGAAGGAAAATAAATTTCCATGGAAATGTCGACCACTGAACTGAATTGCCATTATGAAGAGCCTTGATTTCGATTCTCGCCTCAGAAGTAACGCTCGAAAAGTAACACTTCTTTCGTTTATGTGCCAAAGCTCTCGATCAGCTGTTTTTTTTCATGATGCTGTAAAGTAACGCTCAAAAGTAACGCAGAAAAAGTAACGTTTTAGCATTTTATATGCTTTTACTACTATGTACTCTTGAGAGAAAATCGTAACGCCCCCCCCCCACCGACACACTCATCCAACACAAATTAGGTGGGTTTTCTTTTTTTTTTTCGTTTATGTGCCAAAAAAACAAAGACAAAAATGTCAAAAAAAAAGGGGAAAAAAAAGAAAGAAAAAAACTTGAGCAGGGTTAAAAGCTTGATTTGATACCCACCTATTTTCATGAGCTGTAAATTATTTGTACGAACCTACGATGCAACGTAATCGTATCAAGCCATCGGCATCAATTTTTTCGTTTCAAAACTGATTTTGAAAAAATGTCGAAGAATTTGCGGGGCTATAGCCCCAGAGCCCCCTTCTTGGTTGCGCCCTTGGAACTCTCATTTGGTGAAGCGTATGGTGGTGCACGCATGCCAGAGTGGCTCCCCAGACACCGCACCTCTGGTCCCGGAAACTACTCATTCGAGTATTGCATCAGTGACCATTTATCAATTCTGTTTTTAGGGTGTGTCAATTCACTTTTTTGTTTCTATTGTCTGTAGGTCTGGTTGGCCGAGTGCATAGCGCGTTGGTCTCGGAATCCGGAGCTCCCGGGTTCGATCCCACGTAGCAACTCGCCAGATTTCGACCTAGGCCGGTTTTTCGGCCGGGAGTGAAGAGGGCTAAGACAGCCCTAGCAGCTTCCCCGACGTCTCTGAGGTAATGCTCGAAAGGGCGGATTCCAGGGCTCGAGTTGAGAGCAAATTAGAAAAGAAGCGCTTTCGGCTGTTAGGCCATTTTAAATGGAGTTCCCTACCATTTCTTTTTGTTAGTCCTGTATTTATAGTACTGTGTAGTACCGTATAGTAAACCGATTGGAGTGTGTTCCTATTGGTTGTCTGTGGTTGTGTGATCGGTCCAATCAGAGAGTGTTCTGTTATTAATTTGAATAGGTTCTCGCTTTGGAAGTTAGATGTTGTGTTTATTAGGTTGTTTTGTTTTTGTCTTCATTATCTCTAGTTGTTCTTTCAATTTTCTTTTCCTTGTGTTGTTTTCTATGTGTAGGATTTTGTACTTTTCTGTCAATTAGTTGCTGTTGTGTCCCTGGTCGTTGCAGTATTTTCTAAAAAGTGATTTGTCATCCTTTAGCTTTTGTGATTTTTCGTGCTCTTTTATTGTAGTTGTGAATTCTTTGCCTGTTTCTCATATATGAGTCATGTCACAGTGTTCGCGGTCCAGTCTGTATACTCCGTTGCTATTGTTTATGTCCTTTGTTTCTATTTTGTCGGGTGGTTTGTTTCTGATTCCGAGTTTTATGTTGTATTGGTTGAAGATTTTCTGTATTTTGTATGGCCTAACAGCCGAAAGCGCTTTGGACAAAGAAACAAAAAAGGGAATTGGCACACCCGAAAAACAGAATATTAGCAAGTTCACTCACACTTCAACATGGATACTAACTATTTATGAAGCTTTTCCAAGACACCGTGAAACTTTTTAAGGCTTTTTAAGACTCGGTTAAGACTTTTAAATAAAGTTTTTAAGACGCTTCAAGACCCTCCAAAACGTTTCAGGCTTTCAAGACTTTTCCACATTCGTTTAAGTTTCTTACTGCTTTTGAAGATGTCCCCGAAGTACATGTATGCATAAATATACCCCTTTTTTATGTGAAAAAAAGACGATGTATATGGAACCCATTTAGGGACAATACAGGGAAACGTGTACTGGATATTCTGTCTTGTGGACCATTCAATGAATAGGTTAAGTGGATTTCCTATGACCAATCTAACAAACGTCCATTAGACATTCCATCCAGTAGACCAGTACATAAGTTATGGGCAGTATTTTAAGTATTTATTTAACATTTTGTCTAAAAGACTATTCAGCTGCTAGCGTGACCAGCGAATGTCTGAGAGACAATCGTGTGGACAATCTCGAGGATGTCTACTAGTCTTCTTGTAACCCCTATCATGCCATGAAAAACTATTCTACCAGAATAATCAATTCTTATTGTAGTTTCAAAGTTATGGCTACAAATTTTTGATACTGGAATAGAACTTCGTAGAAAAAGGAGGAAATATCCACATTGCCTATTTCAGTGCCCATGTGGACGGGATTCTGTGGGCGCTTAGCGACTTGTTTGAAATAAAATTTTCTCACTGGTTAGCTGTTTTTGAAGTATCTCAAATTACTTCAAATTCTTTTGTCGGGAAGGAGAAGTTGCCCCCACTGGCCTCCCCAGGTATCCGTAACTGCCTCCTTCCACCCGGATTCTTGGACAAAAGATTGGCACACGAACTTGGGAAGGTGTTCCATCTTTGTCACTTATTTACTGACGATCAAAAATATCGTCACAAGAAAAAAATTGGTAAAATTAATTGAGCATTACCTCTACAGCTTTGGCCTAGACTTGTATTTTAATTTTCGTTTAAAAAAAATGAATATATTTTGAATGGGTCCCTTTTCTTATTTCCCCCTCCACTTGCTACTCTATGAGGAACAATTTCTGCACCCAATAAACTATCGATCAATTTTTTATTACTTTGGAAAAGAGTGGCCTTTACAGTGAGCTCTGAAGTCCCAGCAATGTTAATCTAGCCCCGCTGACGAGTCTCACTAGTCTAATGAAGTCTTTATGATTTTCATTAAGTCATGTTCATGTATCTACGTGTTTTAACCTCTTATTTTCTACTTCAAGCGTCCGGTTTTTTTTTTTGGTTTTTTTTTTTTAAAAACCAGAATTAGATGAACCCGAGACCCCCACTCTAGCAGAATCTCTGATATCTCTATCTTGTCCTCAGTACGTTACAAAAAGTACTTCAAACTGTAATCCACGCTTATAGATTGCAAAATTGCATTACCTTTAGCCGGACAGTCTGTCTAAGTAACTTACCCTCAGCTGATTACATTTCCCATGGGATATTTTCATGACACAATTAATGTCTAATTGCTCAACGAACCAAGATCTAGAAAACAATCCTGTTGCTTCTCAAATACTTCATTGTATCCATTACAGCCCAATCATTCATTTCCAAGTACACATTCAGTTTTCCACTCGTTCTTTATCTTCGGCTATAACCCCAGAGGCGAGCGAATAGCGGCCTCTAAAACTTTATTTCGTCCGCCTATACCAAACTTGTCACCATTTTACGGCCGTTTGTGACAAAAAAGTATCTTTACTATCTCGACGGTCGACAATTTTTATCCAAAAACGGGCCGCTAAATTCGAATTTAAATCGAAGCAATAAAAATCGACAGTTTATTCACTCGTGGAAATTGCTTCGTGAAATTACGCCACGCGAAAATGTTATGAGCTATACGAACTGAGAAGAAGGAAGACGAAGAAAAAAAAAAGAAAAGAAGAAGAAAAAGAACACCTAAAAGTGAAAAATAATGGAAATGAAAATAACGCGGACGAAAAAAGGGAATCGCTGATGAAAGATAACGGAAAGAAATTGAGAATATCCCCTTTTGAGAAGGGAATTTTCTTTTTATATCGTAAAAAGAAAAATAAATTGGATTCGAACACGTTCTAAATAGTAGATAAAACGGCAATATCACGTTTTTAAAACGAGGCCTTTTTAACAGATTCAATTGACTGAAATTTGAATACGCTGTCTGCAATTGGATCGTTTTCAAAAGCAGAAATAAATCTGCTACCAGCGTTGGCAAAAAATTCGCGTCGAATGAAAGTCACCGAGTGTTCTGTTTTATTTGATACTGGCTTGCCAAAAGTGGAAGTGTCAAACAGACCCCCTTGCCCTGGCCTATTTAGGGTGAATTATGCTACAGGGGGCTTTTGACTGAGAAGTACAGCTGAGTATGCAACCCCTGGTAGAGAATCTGCCACATCTGGCAAAGTCCTAATATTGAGCTTGTCTGACGTAAACATATCGCCCGCTGTATTCGTTTGTCTTTTCGTCTAAAAAAGTATATCTGATTTCAGTTGCAAACGAAGAAACTGAAGATTTAGTAGCATCGAACGATTCTTTTAAACATTGAACGTTATCTGAAGGTTGAAATAAGGCTGACATGTGGAAGAAATTTCGAAAATCTGAAGGTCGGTATAGCAAACGTTGAATTTCAAATTTCAATAACTGTTCTGTTTTCACAAGATTCTCTGTTTGACCTAGAGCCGGAAATTTGAGAAAGTTGAACATATTATTAAAATCTAAAAGCTGAAAGCAAAAGACTTATTTTCCAATGTCACAAGCTGAATTCGATAGCAAATATTCTATTGTTTAATTTACGGGCTTCGGTCCTGATGAATACAGGTGGGAAGTTTTAGTCTGGAGCAAAAGTCAAACTTCATGTGTTTTCCCCATGAAAACGAAAGGGAGCTTGTGGCACCGATTCCCTGAATTCGATCAACCTGAAACTTTGTAGGTTTTTTACTTATTTATTTATGTATTTTATTTTATTGGAACCAATTCAAGAGGCGAATTAGAGGAAATTCAGAAAAAAAGATCACCAAGAGTAAATAACGACCACCTTAATGTATAAAGGAAGTTGTGTGTTACTATCAAGTATTCCTAACATACTTTCAGTTTATCCTCCCCGACTAGGGTATGCTCATGTGCACAAATGTGAGTGCTTGGGGATAAGGTTCCAATCTGCATTTGCAGGGACGAAACTATGCGGGGGGGGGTGAAATACCCCAATAATTAGGCAGTCAGAAAATTTTGAAACTGTTCATTTGAATTTCTCAATTTCTAAGAACGTTTGTCTGTTTATTATTATTTTTTTATTTTTTTTACTTTTTCAATAAAAAATATTTTGATTGAAAAATGGGCGAATTTTCATTTTTTTTTAAATTTTGTCGACGAATTTTTAGTTTAAAAAAGATTTGTCGGCAAATCTTCCTTCTCCACCCCCTCCACCCAAACTGAAAGTCAAGTTTAGTCTCTGGCGTCATCCTGACCATCATAAACGATCGCGTCGCCAAACGATAACAAAACACGACGAGCTGACAACAGTGGGTCCCGAAAAAATCATCTGAGGAGGTAGACGTTCGTACCTGAGGTATAAGCGTTGAAGGGAAGCAAAGTCATGGATGGACTTTGGGCAGTTTGGAATAGAGCTCCTCAAGTGGATAAAGGTCATCCAGTCATCTTTTTTACTTATCAATAATTCTATTAGAAATTAGACACACTGCAGTTCTTGTTTCCCACTTCACAGTTCGTAATCGGAAAATGAACTTCTTGTATATTTCGATCGATATTTATTTTCAAATAACTCGGCAAATTACGGTACAATGTTTGATTGATACCCAGGTATAGGCACCCACTGGAATTTGAAATACACAAAAATAGTGTCAAAACTTATTGAATGCGTATTAAAAATTACGTTATTCGAGTAGTACAGTTTCGAAAATATTTCCGTCAAAAAGTCAAAATACATTTGTCAGTGCCCAAAATTTACAAAAAACGTTTTCTTTTTCATTTTACTGCTATATAAATCGAAATATCGCGATTTTTGCGAGCATTGTGTACCCGTTGAAAATCTGAAAAATCAGCATCCATGCACCCAGGGGGTTCGAAGATAATGAAACATGTAAGCATGCACATTCGAAAGGGTCAGTTAGTGGCAGAAGCTCCCCGAGTCAACGAATAAGCTAATTGGAATACAAAAAGCACACAGTGTGAATTCGAATACACGAATCCACATGCATCCCAGCTGACGGACAGTACATAATGAGCTCCAAGAGGGTTGTAAAAACGCTGGACACACTGGACAGGGCACTGACACCGACTAGTCACATACACGCGCAATTAATCGACTGTTCGCTTCTTCCCCCCGAATTATAAATATGCTGTAACGGTTACATCGAAAAAATATTCGTGGGCTAACACCCCAACTAGGCGATACTGGAGACAGACTTTTTAAGTATTCTTATATTTTCTAAATTCGTTTCCTTATCACGCCTCCTTGCCGCGGTGTGAACATTTCGATAGAAATTTTCCATCCTACCGGCATATACTTTTTTTTTCGTCCTCCCTTAATTTAAGGATAGGAAAACGAGAAACGTCTCATTGGTAAGTTTTTTTGAAAAATGTGAAGGCGTTAACCGTTCGCGGCAGCATTCGAAACAAAATTTATAGCTTCTTCCACCCTATTACATAAGAGTTAGTACGTTTTCTTTTCTCTCTCTCTCTTTTTCTTTTTGATTTCTTCTTCCTCGTAAAGTCGTTGAAATTTTCAAATAACTAGGCGATAAATCTGACAACAGGAAAATGCTTTGAATAAATAAACTAGACCGCGCATAATGCGCTGATATGTAAAGCGTTTTCGTTACCAATTATTCGTAATTCTGTGGCCGTTTTTCTTAATCCGCCTTTTACCGCCCTGGAAATGGAATTACATGTGGAGCCCTAAAAGAACAGCCTTTTACAAGAGTGTTATGAGTTCAATTTTGGTGGTTTTGAGTTAAGCGGTGTAACAGAAAAACGCGATAGTACTACTGGATTTCCAGTGCGACTACTCAGCAAAAAAAGATAAACAAAAAGAGAACGATGTCGGAATTTTGCAAGAATGTTATAAATCCATTCCAACGTTGAACGTTCACCATCCACAGCTGAGGCGCGGCCTCTGTTCATTCACGGACCTATAACATTTTATACAACTTTGCACTTCACCTATTTGTTCAAAATGTTATAAGTCACGACTCGTTTTTGCAGCTCTACGAAATGCGTTATAATCAACCTAAAAATCTGAAATAAAAGGAAGCTGAACCGAAACGGTGCTGCTACCTACTGCTATTTTTTTTGAACTGCCAACACTACTCAGACACTCGCAATTCGTACAGGAATCTTCTTTTTGTTTCTTTGAGAAATTACGTTTTTGGACTTATAACACTTTTGCAAAAGTCTGTTCAAAGGACTGAATAGTTGAAATTGTATGAGTCAGCTCCAGCAGGAACTGAGGTACTGTCCTGTTTGAGTTCATTTGCATGAATCGAAATAAGAAATGAGCACGGTTCACGAGCCAAGTAGGGTACCTGCGCCCCAAATTCTTGGCTTTCAAAGCTTCTGAGGCATTCATCACGCATAAATCATAAGTAGTACAGAGACCATCCTCTAGCAAATCGGCACCAACAATCGGGGGTCACATTGATAGAAAGAAAGCGCTTCTTTTTTGCTGAGTTTTCTTTTCTTCCTACTTAACCCTTTAGCGCATGAGACCGCTTTTCGGCACTGGGCTTTTTAAACAGGCATTGCGTGAGGGGGTAATGCTTTTCGGTAATTTCATGAATTTAGCGTGTCCTATACTGATGGCCGATAACAAGATTTTTACGCTTTGTCCACGGCATTACAGAGATTTTTCCAGAAGAATTATCAGGAACTCGACCTTATACTGTGCAATTTCATGAGAAGTGGTCAACTTTGAGTGTTTTTCGATTCTAATACAATTCAGTATCGACTTTGAAAAAAATCAGGAGTTATAAACGATGGATACTGAAAACAATTAACGTATTACTTAATGATTCGTTTTTTACGTGAAGTACAAGCTCTCGGTTATTTTCAGTGCGGAAAAGCATCATCATATGAATTATATGATACTACATAATTATAATTAGCATAGGAATTCGAATCGTTTTGCCAAATAGACGTATTATTCATTCGACACGGTAGAAGACAAATTGAACCATATTTTCAGTGATGAAGAATGAGATTTATCGGACGATGAGGATGCTTTGGATAACCTCGGAGACCGAATCCCCATTGGTAGAAACCCAGATGTTGATGGTAATGATGCTGAATGCGAGTTTACAGAGAAGGGTCAAGACGACCTTCTGGATAGGTTGCTAATTGAATTTGGTAAGTATTAATCGCAGAAGAATGCTGACAATATCTACAAGTCTACCTAAGTCTACCTTTATCCAGTATTTTGTTTTGTTTTGCATTTGACAATTCACCACTTTTCTCTACAGATGCTGAGGATGATAGTCAGATACCAGAAAATTTCCGCATTCATAAGTCGGATGCTGCTGCTGACAATCTTGCTTCAAGTACTTTTCTATACCTAATATTGATTACCGGGAAGCTCACAATTTCATTTTTTTTTTTTGTAATTTTGTACGAATGAAAAGAAGATTGAAAATCACTTTCTAAATTATTTTCATTTGAACACTCAATGCATGACAGTGCTGAAAAGCAATACTGGTACGGTACATCATAATGTATAAATATGCCAGAAAGCAATGTTGAAATTACATCGTAATGCATAACCATGCCTAAAAGCATGGGGTGATTCTAAGGGATGTAAATGGTGAAATACATTTTCCCGTCCTCCAACCAACCTACTACATTTTTTCGCGAATGCCTGCAATTTGGAATATTGTTGTCGAAACATATAAGGATAAAGAGATGGAATTTCTTCAAATAATATTGATAGTGCTGAAAATACATATGTAATTGAATGGCAAAATTCACAGATAGGTACATGGGGCATCTTCAATGGAGCAAAAATAAACATTCTATGTGTAAAAAACGGTACACATTTATTGCATAGTGTATAGTTGGGTAGTACATACAGTGGAACTAAAAAGAAAAAAAAATCTACACACATAAAATGCACATGTAAGGGCACCAATTATCGCCCAGTTTTTTTCAAACTCCAAAAAATTACACTTGAAATATTGCAATATCCCGAAATATGCATATTCAGTGTGTAGAAGGAACTCTTAGCTTTAAACTCACGGAGTCTTAGGTCCAAATTTCAATTAGAGAGGAAGCAGTTGCATTTTTTAAAATAAAGTTCCGAAATGGGGGTCTTGAAAAACGGGCTCCTCACCAACAAATATTTCAAAAAACGTAAAAAATTGATACCTTTCATCACACATAAATGATTTATTTAGACAAAGTATGTTACAAATTTAAACATATATATAGACCAAATATAATATGTTTTTTCTTCTTCAATCTTTAAGAGGAGATTTCGGTAGGTACATCGAATATGTTTGACGCTTTCATTATGCCCATTTTTTTTTTTTTTTTTCTTTAACGGTGGGAATAGCCAAATTCATTCGCTCCTGCGACCAGCCACGTCTTTTTACAGGATCCGAGGACGTTTCGCTATAAAAATGCAATATTTAATCAATTTCATGAGTGAGCAGCACATTTTTTGCAAAATAATTCAAAAATTCTGAAAACTGAGAAAGAAACTTACCCGAACTTGATATTGTGGACTGTAACAGTCCGTAAATTTTTTCATGCACTTGAATTTATATATAGGTATAAATCACATATTCCTATTATTTGAAAAAACTTGTTGCCTTCACAAAAATTATTTTCGTCGGTAACTTTTTTTTAATCTTATGTAGATTACGTTTTCTATGACACCATATGTATCAACAAAACACAGCTAGTACTATAACTGACCACCAGGTTGTGCAATCAACAAACAAGATGTTTAGGCGGGCGATATTAGGAAACTGGGTGACATTTGGTGATGCAGGCGCAATCCTATCTTGACATAGGCCCAACCGAGGTACTTCCAAGATAGGGGGTGCGGTGTCCCGGGGCCAATTTGGCACGTGTGCATAGCCATACGCCCCACTGTCATCGACATTTGGTACCCTTACTTCATCTATGTATATGTAACTTTATCAGCCCCACTACAATCTACATAAGTCCATCGCCGACATCGAGGAGCAATTGTACGTACAATATCTGGTGATTTCAGCAATTCTTGTACGTTTTGGCACATTTTCATTATTTTTGGTATAATTTGGTACATTTTCTTGTACGTTTTGTCATTTTTGGTCCATTTCGGTCCATTTTAATATATCCTGCAGATTTTGGCCCAAAAAATGTCTTCTACATTTTGGCATAATTTCCAAGATTAGAAATTTTATTTGGTACATTCTTGGAAAATTTCTTACTGGTACATTTTTCGACTTCCCATCTGGAAACTCTGTCCAGGCAAGCAAAGAGCAGCATTCGTGGCATCTAGAAAATAAAATAATGTTGAATCAATAACGATACGTTATCAATGTTACCTCGTTTTTGAAATCCTCGAATCCTTCAGTTTCAACGCGAGATAATATTCCTTGCACACAAACATATGAATACTTACTTCTATTTACATCCTGCTACAACAGTGACATGAAAAATCTTCATTACCAATCGGCATTACTTCCTTTTGTGTAAACAAAATTTTTAGTAAGTAAAAAAAAAAAAACTTACATGTACCCTTGAATTATAACACAACAAACATCACTACTGACTCCAAGTGAGGAATATAAATTGAGCACTCTTCTTTTCAACAAGACGGAAACGAGCACTGCATGCAATTTTATTAGTTCGAGCGCTAGAGCGCGTAATAGTCGAGAAGAACCTACATCAAAGTTACACCCGGTTTATCAATGTTACATGTTACCCCCGATTATGATGTAACACTGTCAACATTCTTCTACCACAATTAAAACAAAAAAAAAGTATTTGTAACGCAGAAATCTTGAATTAGTTTTGCTCATACAGACACATTTAAAAGCATTTCAAATCTTAAGGCTTTTCAGACCTTACTTACATTAATAAGACTTCATGTGTTTTCCCATAAGATGGGGGGAGGGGCATATGGCACAACGTCGAAGTAATTTGAAAACAAAAATCTGCTACTGTTCTATATGTATGTATTTTGTTATTTTTGGCGTCAATGAGTTCGCTTTGAATTAAATTTTCAAAATTCAAAGTTGATGTTTCCTAAAATACCAAATAATTAGATTTTCACTCATTTCTCATAGATTAAAGTTAGCGATCTTGTTAACTCTCTGTCAAATTTTGGAGGAGGTAATCTTTTGCTTAAGAGAGGAATAGTATTTTGAAAATTAATAGCAAGGTAGAAAATGAAGGATAAAGAATCAAAACTCACATTTGCCATTTTACTTCAAGGGCGCAAATAGGCAAAATACTGTACACGGATGCGGAAATATCTTTGCTGCGCCTGTGACTGTGCGGTATGTATAACATACTGCACGTTCATAGGCGCAGCAAATATATTCCCGTCCCCGTGTACAGTATTTTGCCTATTTGCGTCCTCGAAGTAAAATGGCAAATGTGAGTTTTAATTCTTTACCCTTCAAATATTGCTGGAGGCTGAATATTGATACAGGTAATTAAGTTACTACACTCAGCCATCCAAATATCTCTGCCAATCTGAATAATACTTTATTCCCCCCCCCCCCCAGAGAGACGAAAGGACAAAATAATAGGTCAAAATCGACTTTTCTTACCTATATTTTGATACTTTTTATTGAATGTATCAAAATGTCACTGAAGGTTGCTCATAAAATTTGATGCAGAAAATTTTCTTAGTAGTATGAGCACAAGTTTGAGTAAATATTCAATCCTCGAAGGATAAAGGACCTCTCAGGATGATGAAGACATTTAGTATGTTGATAAGTACAGAAACTCGAGTACCTGTTAAGATAGTTCATATTTTCGCAAAGTAGGAATTTTTTTCGGACCATCCCGTACTACGGGTGTTTGGTAAGTAAGGTTCCCATCGAAGTAACTCGAGAACGAATGAATGAAATTTATTTTTGAAGACAGATTCGAAAAGTACGTCAAAATTACTACAATTCTATGTACGTTTCACCATTATTGATGCAGTTGTCTCAGCGTAATACCAAATTGAAAATTGCATTGTGAAAGAAATTTGCGCCAACTTGGGCTAGTCACTGTTTGGCTTTACTTCTTCATTTGCGAACACCTTTCGGGCAAGTTATTTCTTAAAAGGGTCGAACCCATGAAAATCAGGCGGACTCAAGTCCGGAATGTATGGCGGATGTGGCTAAAAATCAAATTTCAGAGATCGTAATAAAAATTTGATCATCGAACGTTGTTCTATTCTGGAGGAACTCGGCACTTCCCAATCCATCTTCAGAAAACGATAACTTGTACCCAAATTAAAGGAATAACTTGCAACTCAAAATACGAAGTGATAAGGCTACAGGCAATATTACCCCAAAAGCGCACCAGAACGCCTTTTTTCGTTCTCAAGTTATTTCGATGGGAACTTTACTTACTGAATACCCGTGGTATTTAGTTGAAAAAAGAAAGGAAAAACATAATAACGAAAATACCAATGTAGTTGAAGAAATAAATTTCATACAATAAAAGGATCTGACTTATTGGCACAGAGTAGAAAACGTCTCTGGACCCTCACAACTCTTCGCAAGATGGTTTAAAAATAGGAGAGGGAGGGTGAAAAATAATTTGACTTGGGAGTTCATTTACATATTTTTGAGGTCACCGAATTTAACTTTGGAATTTGTTTTTGAATCCAGTCAATTAGAGTGCTACTAAAAGAGGTTGAGATCAAATAATACCCAGTCGGTCTTCCGAGAATCACATGCGAAACTTCATCCCTCGATAGCAACTCATAAAATGTAGTGAAAATCAGAAATATTTTAATTTTTACACAGCGAAAACGGAAGAGAGAATTCCCGCCGTTGTCACAATAGGGATCAACCTAGCTGTACTACAATTTCATTCGCCCAATATTTCTTTTACATTATAATGTACCGATATTTCCAAAATGTATAACTTCTTTCTTGAACGAAAAATACTTTAGCAAAATTTTGACAGATGGCTAAGTCTTTAACTACAATTTATAGAAAATTGGATTAATATAAATACGGATGTTCTGGAAAAATTTAAGATTTAAAAATTTCACATAATTGTAAAGAAATTTAAGAAAATTTTAATCACAAAATATGATTTTGCATATTCAAAGCTTTCCAACGCTCGGACCCGGGGGCAACCAGAACTTTTTTAGAGGGGGCTAGAATTTAGAAAAAAAAAAGAAAAAGAAAAAACACTTGGACAAGGGTGAAAACTTGAGTTGGTACCTACTTGATTCAGTACCTATCTATTTTCATGAATTGACTTTGAAAAAATTTCGAATTTTTGGAGGGGGCTATAGCCCTAGTCCCCCTTGGTTTCGCCCTTGCTTGGACCCCTTGGTAGTTTTATTATTTCACGGGATACAATGAACATTTGATTGTATTTCAGGAAAATACCAGTTATACAAACATTGAAAACTCAAAAACGAATGGGTATTTTGCAAAATGGTTCCCCGCCGTGCGGATCCAGAGAGCTGTATGAATTTCAGCCCTCCCTCCCGCCGAGTCATGAAGCTCAGTAGATATTATGCTCTTACAAGCAAAAATAAAATTTAGGGAAGGGACCTCTTAAGTAAAAAATTGTATGTTCCAATTCATTTTCGGTTTAAAATTTAGAAATGTTCCGCTCTTTGTGCACATGAATACTCAGTGTTAATGTTATTTCGGCGTGGTGACCCAGCTCCTTCGGCTTCGGAAATTTTTGGTACAATATTTATTTATTTATTTATTTCTCACCTTCTTCCCAGAAGAACATCCTACTTAAGTTTCTGATCAGTAACGAATGCACGAATTGTAGCTCCCGAGAACTAGTATTCGTAATGGACCATATTTTAAACATTTTTTGTAAAAAAAAAAATAATAATAATAAATAAAAATAAATAATAAAAAAATACAAATTGCAAAAACATTATAAGGCATCCAGTTTTTTTATTTTATTTTACGATGCAGTAAAAAATTAGAAAGATTTCAACTGTTCAGTTCAGGAATGTACCACAAAAGGAGAGTGGCGAGTCTTCTCCAAAAACGTTGCTAGTTTGTAAACTTGAGTCATCAATCGGCAAAACTGAGAAACGGGGTTAAAATGTTGCTTGTTTTTTTTTTGCTCATTGAATTTGAAAGCTTTTATCGCGTGATGAAATCTTAATATCCTTGGTGTTTTGAATCTGATTATAGAGTGTGAGCATGTTGTTTAGGAGTGAATTCGAGTGATGATTTGTCCTTGAAAATGTCCGTGCAAATGTTGCCATTCTATGTATAGAGTGTTATGGAACCCTTAAACCTATTCTGCCTAGACTTGTACTACTGCTCACTCTTCCGTGATAAAGGAACCGCAATGATGCAATACTTCTTCTTTTAGATAAACTAAGCATTTCAAAACCTCCTGACAGATCAGAGTACGGTCTTCGCGCGGCGGCAAATTTTAGGCACGCATAACGCCGCTTCTGCTGTTCACTGACTCGACTTATACATGCCAACACTTACCAATACGTAATTTAAACTTACGCAAAGGGGCCGCAATTCGATCTACGCGTCATGTTTGTACCTGGCCATACTCGCAATCAAACCTGGAAATCGAAACCCAGACCAGGCTCACGCCGCTAACATTTTTGTACTTGGTTCACAAAAACGACTCCCCTTTGCAAAGTCACCGCCGAGTCAATATCTCAGCACCCAAAAAACAAGCGAGTTTAAACAGAGGCGCGCGATCGAGAAAACCAGCGTACGCCCGCAAATGAATATAAATCAGATTTGGCCGAATCATAATAACGTTGTTTTTAGTCCTTTAGTCCGGGTTAGCCGGCGTATTGAATGTTCCAGAAATTTTATCCTCGGCGGCCGTCGCCGCTTAGCGTCGACGTCGCAAAATAATCCGTGGCCGCGTGTACGTGCCGCCGCGCCACCCGAAATTACCCTCCGATCGGCGAACGCTTTTGTTAAGCAAATTAACGATCGTCTGGAAAGGTCCTACCCCTGTCGGTGTTGCGCATTGATACGTGAAAACTGAACATAAAACTAAACAGAAGTTGCAATAATTACACATCGTAATCCTGGATCCCGGTTCGCTGCAATGCGGATTATTAGCAACCCTTACTTCTAGTTAAGTGTTTTGGAAAGGTTATCGCCCGGTATGATAGGTGAATCGGCTTAAGTCGATTTGTCCAAATTTTTCTTCAGTCCTGTATCTAGTAGTGGTGAAAGAAAATTCCAGAGCCCATCGACACAATCCTGCCCCTCTTAGAAGGGCGTGCCATCGAAATATATGATTTTCACACTTTCAGCTCAATCTTGGGCATTTTTTGGTCGAATGGTACGAAATTTGGCACATAAGTGAAGGCTCCCAGTAGAAATACAATCACATTTTTTGAATTTTCTTCTTCTACTTTTATTAACATTTAAAATCAATTTTTAAATTTTGAAAATGGCGCCCATTTTTGAGCTGGCAAAAGAATGTTAATTTGCAAATGTTTTTTCAGTGTGTTCCCCGCCTTCGTGCCAATTTTTAGCATTTTTAGAGTGGTGCCACGTAAGGTAAAGTGCCACTTATTGGTCAAGTGCCAATTGATGGTCAACAGTTTGAAGCCACATATCTGGTCCGCTAGAGATCGTGACAGTTTTATTTTTTTCAATGTCTGATAGACGTACAGTCCAAAAGGCTTAAGCGTGAAAAAAAAGAAGACTCTCTATGAGGTCATACAGGGTGTTCCACGAAAGTTACCCCCATTTTTTTCCGAACCGATTGGCGGATCTTTGCCGGATGAATTGCCATCTTCCTGCGGCAAGGTCTAGTTTCTCTAGGGCTTGAAAAATTTTCTCCCCCATTTATGGGGGGCTGTAACGGGCCACCAACTACGGTATCCTACTTGGAAAGGTATGCCTTTATGCACATCGCTGGAAAAAGCATATCCTGCAAAATACGAATCCATGAACAAAATTTCAAAATTCATCAATTTTGGGGGCAAGGGGCCTAAAGATGACCAAAATCCATCAAAACTCAAAGTGTCATAACCTAGCAAACAAACGATTGAAAGAGGGGTTTTCGAGGTCACGGATTCCGAATACACGATTCAACCCGGTTTAGGGCTTTAAAGTCCAAATTTTCAACCTAAAATTGGTTCCTACTCACAAATTTTTGACTTTCTGAATGCAGATTATTGAAGTGGCTTCACGCACATCGTTGAATAGGGAACTTCCACCAGAGTATGAATCCATCAAAAAAATTTCAAAATTCATCAAATTTGGGGGTAAGGGGTCTACAGATGACCAAAATTCGTCAAAAATTGAAGTACCATGACCTAGCAAACAGACTATCGAAAAGGGGGTTTTCGAGGTTGCCGATTCCGAATGTCACACTTTCCTCCCGATTCAGCCCGTTTTAGGGCCCTAACATTCAATTTTAGACTCAAAAGTGATTCTAATTTACAAATTTTTGAGTTTCTGAACGCTAGTTATCAAAGTGGCTTCATGCATATCGTTGGATAGGGCAGTTCTTCCAAAATACGAATTCGTGAAGAAAAATGGCAAATTCATCGATTTTGGGAGACAGGGTTTAACCCTAGCCAAAACCTATATACCTAAAAGTGCTGTCATTTACTAATTTTTGAATTTCTCATTGCAGATTATCCAAATGGCTTTATTCACGTCATTGGAAAGTAAACTTCCCCCAAAAACGAATCTGTGCGAAAAAAGTTTGGGTTCATCACGAGATTTCCTACATCCAGCGCATCCTAGGGCCCCGAAATTCGAAATTTGAATGAAAAAGGTGGTGTCAAGTACAAATTTTTGACATTTTGGGACTTACAAGACATACAGGATTATTCAGTTTTCATTGCAACGTAGGAAAACCCGGCATATGTTGCGTGGTAATATGAATAAGCGGGCACACGATGGCCGTCTATTCAGATTTAAACGCAACATTACTGTGCTCTGTGGCGCCGTGACGGACAACAGAAAATGCAACGATTCGGAGGGAAAACTTCGATGGTTTTTGAAGAATTTTATCGAAACTCGTCAGGAAAAATGTTCGATAATCTCCGGAGAATTTCTTCGGAAACTTTGGGGAAAATTTCGGATGATTTTTAAGGAATTTCATCGGTATTTTTGGAATAAAATTCCAATAATTGCCAAAGAATTTTTACAGAAACGTCGGGGAAAATCTCCGATAAATTTTACGGAATTTCATAGGAACTCGGGAAAAATCTCCGATAAAATTTAAGGGAATTTCATCGAAAATTGTTGGAAAAGTCTGCGATAATTTAAAGAAATTTTATCGGAACTCGGGAAAAATCTCCGATGATTTTTAAGGAATTTCAACGGGAATTGTTGGGGAAAATTCCGATAATATTCGAAGAATCTCATCGGAAACCATTAGAAAAAATTCCCTATAATTAATTTCGAAAAAGTTTCATCAAAATTCTTCGAGGAAGTTTTTCCGGTAATTTTTGAAGCTTTTCGTAGGAAATATTCGGGGGAATACTCCAATGGTTTAATAATTCAAAAATTATCGATTCTCGAAGAGTTTAATGACATTTTTTTGGAAATCAGTAGAAATTTTTCCTAAAGATTTCCGATGAGATTCTTCGGAAATTATTGGAATTTTTTTCAACAATTTCCGATAAAATTCCTTAAAATTTATTGGAGATTCTTCCCGAGTTCCAATGAAATTCTTTAAAAATTATCAGAGATTTTTCCCGAGTGTTTCCCAAAAATACTTCAAAAATTATCGAAAAATTTTCTTGAAAAATTTTGATGAAGTTTCTTGGAAATCACTGGAAATTTTTTCTAAAGATTTCCGATGACATTCTTCGGACGTTATCGGAATTTTTCCAACAATTTCCGATGAAATTCATTAAAAATTATCCAAAATTTTCCCGACGTTTCCAAAAAAATTCTTTGGAAATTCTTGGAATTTTTTCCCAACAAAATTCCGGTGAAATTCCTTAACCATCAGCGGAGATTTTTCCGTGTGACATTCGGAATCAGTGACCTCGAAAACCTTCTTTTTGATAGTCTGTTTGCTAGGTCATGACACTTCAATTTTGAACGGATTTTGGTCATCTCTAGGCCCCTTACCCCCCCATTTAATGAATTTTGAAATTTTTTTCATGGATTCATACTCTAGAGGAAGTTTCCTATTCACCGATGTGCGTGAAGCCACTTTAATAATCTGCATTCAGAAAGTCAAAAATTTGTGAATATGGAACCAATTTTAGGTTGAAAATTTCGATTTTAAAGTCCTAAACCGGGTTAAATCGTGTATTCGGAATCCGTGACCTCGAAAACCCCTCTTTCAATCGTTTGTTTGGGTTATGACACTTTGATTTTTGATGGATTTTGGTCATCTTTAGGCCCCTTGCCCCCAAAATTGATGAATTTTGAAATTTTTTTCACGGATTCGTATTTTGCAGGATATGCTCTTTCCAACGATTTGCATAAAGACGTACCTTTCCATTTAATATTCCGAAGTTGGTGACACGTTACAGCCCCCATAAATGGGGGACAAAATCTTTCAAGCCCTAGAGAAACTCGACCTTGCCGCAGGAAGATGGCAATTTGTCCGGCAAAGATCCGCCGATCGGTTCGGGGGGAAATGGGGGGGGGAGGTAACTTTCGTGGAACACCCGGTATATCTTTATCCAACATATAATTGAAAAAAACTGTTTTCCCAAACAGCATCGAATGAATAAACTGGCTTTTTTTATTTGATTAGATGTGATCGCAGGGATGCTACCGACTGATTTACAAATAATATATCATAGAAAAAACAAATGAAATGAGAAAGATTAAAAGATGTACATTACAAAAGAATGCAAAAAGAGAATGTAAATTAATATCTAGATACCTGGCAACAGCGAAATAAAAACGAGAACACCAGACGGAGAACAAGAGAAAATTAAAAATAAAAACCTCCAGCCAAATTGCTAACATATTTTGCGCCACTTTCAAAATTTCAAAATCGATTTTAAAGGTCAAAAAGGTACAGAAAATTTCAAAAATTTGATGGTATTTACACTGGGAGCCTTGAATTACAAGCCAAATTTCGTACCATTCGACGGAAAAATGCCCAAGATTGAATTGGAAGTGTAATATAGAGTCGCACCCCTCTGGAAGGGGTAGGATAGTGACGAGAGGTCCTGAAATTTTCTTTCACCCCTGAAAATAGAGAACTGAAGAAAAATTTTTAAAAATTCGTCACCTATTACGCCGAACTATAAATTTTGTGTTTGTGGTACTGGACCAGAAATACTGAAGCATGCCGATTGCTTTGACAAAATGTAGAATACTAGACTACTGTGTGGGAGGCGCACAAAAATGAACGTGACTTTCGATCACAAAGGCTCAGACCCAGACATGGCCAGGCACGTCCCAGACCTACATCTACAGCTCAAGCTAGAAGTCATTCACTTTCCTCTATTTTTTACATAAGTATTCAATTATAGAGTCGTAAATTAGCGTCAAAGTCTTCGAGCCAGTTGTGCACTCTGTGTCTACGTCAGACAAGAATAATGATGATGTGTGTAGCATTGTTAGTAAATTGGTGTCAGACAGCGAATGGTAGATCAACGATGCTAAATGAGGGTGGTTCTCTAGTTCTTATTATATGTACTACACAACAAACTGAGATTTTTTGGGAACCACATAAAGGAAAATAGACGATTTCTAATGCATTCTTAACGTTGAATTCAAATATAACATTGAAAACGCTCAATTAGCTTATCGTTTTTTACGTTTACTGGGAAATGAAATAGCGTATTTTGAGAAGTTCTTTCATTTAAGTGGCGACACTGATGATGTGTTAAACTGATTTTACTGATAAGCTCCTTTGATTTTTGATATCAAATCACACGTTCACACATCTGTGTTGGTGAGTTTACGTTTCGTAGTGAATGCAGTATAGCCACATTCTTTAATATTCCAAACAAATAAAGGAATAAGGGGCAATATTCAGAATGAATTTACGAGAAAAGTAGAGCTAATTAAGAAAAACAAAGAACAGAATTGAATTTAGCGTGAACAATTCTTCTAGGATCGACTACTCTCATTTTTGTGGTTGTTTGGCTGTTGTAGTGTTTTGTTTCAAAACGCACCGACTACCCCGTTGTAACGTGAAAAAAAAACTCGCCAAGACACCTCTATCTGGGAGAACGTCTATAATGGAAAGCTGAGAAGATGCTAACTAATCAGAGCGATTGTCATTAAACTATGATGCATCGTTCCTGAAGATGATCAGCTCAACTCAGTCTGCTAAACAGTTACCCTCAGAATAGGTATTCGTTCTAATAGGCCATTTAAGGGATCGAAAATGCACTGAAACGGGGAAAAAGTAGGCAAGCTGATTTTTGAAATATATTATCCGCACATCCAGGAACGAAGCGTGGAAGAGTGTACCCCCCCCCCCGACGAATTTTCGTTATCTGTATTTGCCGCTAAGTCAACAATTTAGTCGATATTTTGGATTATTAATCGGCAAAATAAAAAAAATAAAAAAATTATTCACCCGTTGAACTTTTATTTTTACCCGGATGAAACATTTTTGTAGCACTGAGTCGGTATTTTGAACGTCAGTTAACAAAATGTGGAAATGGCCAAGCTTTTAAAAATAGCTAAACACGGTTTTTTATGTTTGGATGAAAAATTTTAGTAACACATTAAGTCGGAATTTTCAACGTTCGACGTTAGTCGGCGATATATAAAAATCGTGACATTTTTTTTCGCTCCAAGGAAAATGTTCATTGCATCGAACCGGCATTTTCGGCTTACGACAATGCTCACTCCGCCCCTGTGGACACCACCCTGATTACTGTTGTACAACTGCTAATGAATCCCACCGGGGCCTCAATTGTGAATTAAAGGGAGAAAAATCGATTTTCCAGCCAAAAATTCGTCAACTATTACCGTGAACGCAAAATAAAAAAATTATGATGAAAATTGAAGCTCATCAAATTTCTAATAAAAACGATAAATTACCGGTTCCTCAATTTCTATCAGAACACCGCAAAATGACGTCATATTGGCCTCTTTTCTTGTATTAACTTAACACAGACTTTAAGGAATGAAAAACTGTTTTTTGGGCTATTTTTCATTTTGTGGAATATTATGATAAAAACAAGGCCTTAAATTTCACATTTACTTGATTCCCTACCGCCATAGCTTTCCATCCCTGGGAATAACTGTCTCCCTCTGCCCCCACTCCTCCGATGTCACAGCTGTGAGATTATGGATAAATTTAAAATTGAAAGGGGTGGTAGGCAGGGTGATCCGCTTTCTTCTAACTTGTTTAGTTGTGTGCTGAAGGAAATTTTCCGGAATTTAAATTGGGAAGGGAGAGGGATTAAAATCAATAGCGAACCCTTGAACAATCTTAGATTCGCCGACGATGTCGTAATTCTTAGTAATTCAACGCAGAAATCGAAGAACTAGGGACAGAGCTCTCGAAAGAAAGTAGAAAGACAGGGTTGGAAACCAGCTGGGGGAAAACGAGGATTTTATCGAACAAACAGAAAGAAAAAGTGGAAATATAAGGGACTTAAGTGTGATGAGAAGACGAATTTACCTTTCTGGAACAAATTGTATCACCCAATAGTAAGAGGGGAAGAGAACTGAAAACTAGAATAAAGAAGGTATGGAAAAAATCGATGGTTCTGCGGAAAAAGGGCCAAACTCGGTTTTTTCCTCGAGGGCCAATCTTTATTACGGATCTAAGTAAAGAAGTCTAAAGGACCAATCTCTATAGGGCCAAACTCAAAGATGAACGTGAAAAAGGGCCAATCTCCTATTATTGTCAGGAAAAATAATGTTAAAGACCAAACTGTGATTGATGCCTTTTTAGCGACGAGTTAATGAGCCAAATCCGCAAATATTACAGATCATGAGAAGATTCTTTTCTGTGGTTAATGCAACACTGTACGAGTGCCCTCCTTTTTCTGTGACAAGGAAAGAAAAAAAAAACGGGAAGATAAATTGTTCAATTGAGGATAAACTACACAAATGAAGTAGATTGGCTCTTTTGTGCTCACGTCATCTATCATTTAGAAGGGCCAAACCTAGATTGGCCCTACTGATCTTCTGGCGCCTTCTGAAGCAGCGAGGAACTATTAGGGCCAATCTCTTCCATTTTCTTGGTTTCTTCTATTCATTGGCTTCCACAATGTGTAATTTCTCAATTTTTTGTACCAAATGATAGCCAATGAAATTCTCTACAACATAGAGTACTTTATTTTCTTGAAAACACTATATTTCTATCGCTCAAGTAGGTATAAAGTTTGAACTTCCGCTACAAACGTCGAGTTTGGCCCTTTTTCCGCAGAACCATCGAAATATTGGTGCTTGAAAGATGTATTTCAAGGTACGAGTAAAATGCCACAAAATACAAAACGACAATTTGGAATACTGCGTTCTGCCAGTCCTAATATACGGCACTCAAACCTGTTCCTTAATAAAAAATATGTGGGAAGAATACAAAATACATAGAAATCTATAGAGAGAAGCATGCCAGGAATCAAATTGGTGTCAGTTGGAAATAGGAAGGAAGGCCAGCCAAAATAGACATATCCTTGCCAAAAACCAGACAAACGAGGGCCAGCCAGTAGACATATCCGTGTCAATACTTTAAAAATTACAATTTATTTTTTGGTCCTCCAAGGCCGGATAAATCTAAAATTTGTTGAAAATTTATAATTTTCACTAGTTCTGAATAAAGTACAGAATATGGTAAAATAAATCATACTGATTGGCTTCACGCAATACGCATAACTAAACTGAACTGGAATCAAGTTCAGTGTCGGTCGATATTGGTGCATGTTGGTCGGAAGTAGGAAGGAAGGCCAGCAAATAGACATACCCATGCCAAAAACCAGACAAACGCCTAAATTTGTAAATAAGGCAGAAAACGGGGCCACAAAACATCAGGTATACGATTAAAAAAAAAAACGAAATGGAAATATTGGGGGGGGGGCATGTAATAAGTGGAAAAGAATACGGAAGAAAGGGTCCCACATGAACAAAAGCGATCACAAGGACAACCGTTTACTCGATGGAGTGACAAATTTTCGAAGCAGTTAGGACTTCTTCGGAGGAGAATGGCTATCAACCGCAAAATTTGGTGGGAGAAAGGGGAGGTATATGCCCAGTCTTGAGCAGTGCGAGGTAAGAGGGACTCTCCCCCCCCGGCTTTTTACCGCTTCTATACATTGATAACTATGATGATGGATGTTGTATTAGCATGCTTAAAAATAAAATTAATAATGGAAACAAATCTGTGAAGCAAATTCCTCATAGATCAGAAAGATAACTCATCGTTCATACTTTTTCTCCCTAGTCCATACATGCCTGGTGTAAGATGTTTCTTCGGCTAACATATATGACTGGATTTATAGGAAAAGGTCCACAGGAATCAGACCCCGAGTGGCATTTTTCTGAATATTCTTCAGCCCTAGGAACAATTTTTTTAAGTTGGCACGTCAATGTAGTCCGTAATTCAGCAATCAGAGTAGCATCTATGCACATCGTAGCCTTATCATCTATTTTATTAAGTATCTAAGTTATCGCAGATAACTCTGTAACTGATTTAAATGTGTGTACTTCGATCAGTTACCAACTCTACTTTATTAATTTTTCACTTCAGCGATAAGATGATCTTAATCGTTACGGGCATTCGATTATGGTCAATATGACTTTGCTTTGAATGATGTTAGTAATATTTTAGTTTTTAGGAATGTTCGTTGAAACTGAATAACCTCTGCACAAGTTTGATTTAGTTATGTCGTCACCCTGCTCGATTATTTAAAAACTGTGCGGTATACTGTAGAAAACTCCTGGACGGAACGTGCTCGGTAAGCTTTTAAAAATTATTAAAATGCGTTAGATAACATTACCACGTTTCTTAAATTTAAGAAGAAACTGCGTATGTAACGGAGTTTTGTAAAAATTTTAAACGTAATTTCAACATGGATGTTGTCTCGTATTGCTTTGGTCCGCCGACCCAATAGTCCCGGATATTAGGAAATGTTGAATAAGAATCGACATAGCTGCTTCTAATTATTTATTGTAAATTACAATGAGGAACTACCTCATATCACCCTGTATAGTTCATTTCAAATTGTCCAAATTTTCACAATCGGGGGGGGGGGAATTCTACAGGTGTAGCATGTTGTATGTGTATTGCGACTTAACTTTCACGCCCACTTCAATAAAGGTTTCTATGCTGACCATCCCAACATTTCCGACATCTCTGCTGGTCTACTCGAAGTGCAGTGCATGACATACGGCAAAATTCCTGATATCCAGAAAAGTAAGAAGAGGGCCGGCACCGTGAAGAAAGAAGCATCCGTTGCCACATTGATAGCTCGGTTTGACTTAGTGGAATTGAATCGACTTGAATTCGTTAAACCTGTCACTTTTAAAGTCCTACCCGTGCCGTCAAATTTGTGAATTTTTATTACCTCCGACAAAGCTCTTCCCTGATGCAGCAATTCTCCGACGAGGCAATTAATTGCCGATTTATTTTTGGATAGTAAGCCGACCCCTCGTGGTGTCTTCTGGGAAACGCTAACAGGCTTGCACAGCTAAGGGACGTCTCTCCACAATCTTGGGACGCAATTCGGACACACCTTTTTATCACCTCCGCAATCTTGGGACGCAATTCGGTGAGAAAAGAGGTTTTGGGACGCAACTCGGACGCACCGCTATTCGCACCCTCAACGCTTTCCTGCGAGTGAGGTTTCCCGTGCATTCTTAACTAAAAATGAAATATGCGGGACACCTAGCTAGAATGGAGGAAGAACGATGGTGCAAGAGGATCACGTTCTGGGTCCCATATGGGCACAAAAGGAGGAGAGGCAGACCGGCCACCAACTGGAGAGGCGAAATCACTAGAAGGGTGGGTATACCATGATGTAGAACGGCTCAAGACCGACAGATTTGGCGCAAAATCGGAGAGGCCTATGCCCTAGACATGGGGGCTCGGTATGGGACTTGACTCAGCGATTCAGCGTTTACGCATGTGTCAATACAAATCTTAGAAAACCTGCTATTGTCATAGGGCAAAACACTGATGTCTTCACTGCTCGTCTTCGAAACAAACTCCATAATTTTAATCTTCTGTTTTGTCTACTTTGTAATTTAGAGCGTCAGTATGTCTTAGTGTAATTCATTTCATTTATTTATTCAGTCATGTTTGTACGTATAACTTATCCCCATACCGAATAAAGGATGTTTTGATTTGATTTGATATTTGTCCTTACTTTCTCTATCGCTGGCTTGTGTATACTTTCCTCCCATTAACCCTAATATCTCATTTTCCATCCATGGGTTCTCCTTTATATTATCTGAGTACCTAATTTCTTCCTCACTGCCAGATTTATTACTTTCTTTAGTGCTATCAACTCCCCTTCAATATCATTTCCTTTCTGTGATTTACAAAGTTCTTCCTTTATTTCGTTTTCATATTCTTCTCTTTTCTTCGCCTCTTTCAGTGACTCCAAATTCCATTTTGTTTTTACTTTCTTCTTATATCCATATTTTAAAATTTGAACCTATATTTCATTACTATTAAATTGTGGTCACTATCTACATCCGTTCCTGGGTATGTATTACAATCTAGTATTTGATTTTTGTATATCTTTTTCTCGTCATAGTATAACCTACTTAATATCTTCTTTCATCTCTTGGGCTTTTCCATGCGTATTTTCCTCTCTCGCGATTTTTAAACACAGTGTTTCCGATAACTAATTTAAATTCTTCACAAAAGTCTATGAGTATCGACCCGCTTTCATTTTGCTCTCCTAACCCATACATTTTTTCTACTTCTTCTTCACTATAACTTCCTGTTGGCATAAGAACTTGGACTATCACTAAAGGATACCGGTTTAGTAAAAATCCTTACCGTTAATATTTTCTCATTATGTTGGGTATAACTTTGCACTCTATTCCTTATACTTTTACTCGTAATAATACCTACACCTGTTTGCCCTTTTTTCACTGCTATATTAATTATTCGACACTCCTCCGTTCCAAAATTATTTTCTTCTAGCCATTTCACTTCATTAATTCCAATTATAATATCTAACTTTAATCTTTTCATCTCTTTTTTAAAATTCTCTAATTAGCGTACCTCATTCAGCGTCCTTACATTCCATGTCCATATTCTCAATTCGGATAGTTTCTCTCTAGGTAGTCCAGTGGCGGCTCGTGACTCTCATCTTAGGGGGTGCTACAGCATTTGACGATGATAAGTTTTGTACACTGAGAAAATGCAAATAGTCATAAGCGGCTAAAACTTCACATGTATTACAAAAACGGCGTTTCTACATGGCCCTTGAACTTCGAACCATGTGTTCTCAAAAAACAGATTTTGTTGGTTGGTTCTGTTACGCTTAACGGCGTCCAAATGTCCGCGCATCAACCGTTTTGTAGATACAGAGCTGAAAAGTAAGCAGCTCTTATTTGGACCTAGCAGCGTGGTGGCGCGCTGATGTCGTTTTACGATTTTCCATTGAATTTCATATCAAAGTTAGGATAAAATGTACAATTTTATCCTAACACATATTGATAAGAACACAAAAGAACTAGATGTTGTTGAAAACTTCCGCCAGATGTCAGCCATTACGTTGCTAGGTTCGAATGGTGCGTTTCAGAGCTGGTTTTAGTGGACATCCCCCTTCACCTCTGTAAGTGTAGTAATCTCCATACATCCGCAACATTTTTTGTGATGCTTTTGTTTCAGCTCTAGTGCTCCTAGCGTTGTTATAACGTTGTTCCTACTTCGTACCATTCGGACCTAGCAACGTAATGGCTGACATCTGGCGGAAGTTTTCAACAACATCTAGGTAGTTCTTTTGAGTTCATATCAACGTTAGGATAAAATCGTATATTTTCATCCTAATGTTGATAAGAAATTCAATGGAAAGTTGTAAAACGACATCAGCGCGCCACCATGCTGCTAGGTCCAAACTAAGTGCTTGTATAGTGTGTGGCGCTATTATACTGATATTCTCATGTCTTTTACAACTGAAAAATTGCTGGTAATCGTCTGAATATTTTTAACATTTTTGATATCTGTATGATGACCTAATTTCCTCTTTTCTGGAAAATGTTCAGGGAGTGCTGCAGCACCACAGTTCTACGCCACAAACCGCCACTGAGGTAGTCTCTGCCCGAACATCCAAATGGGAGACTTGTTACGTCCGGAATTATTATTTACTTAAGTTGCATCATAATTGAAGATACGGTTTCCAAACTGCCCTTGGTCACGGCCATGCCTTGGTCCAAAAATAAATTGAAATGCGGGTTTCAGCGCTACCTAGTGGCCAATGCGAGCACTACAAAAGTAACTTTATAAAATCACGATACCTCGTTCGATGGTCGAATTACGCGCATTCAAAGAGCAGCGGTGAGCCGGCAGGAAGAAAGGGATTTTATTGTATTACAACCAGTGCCAAACTGCCCTTTGTCCACGACTTTCGACCACTTTTCCTTCAATAATTCTAGATAGGCTGCATTCTCATTTTTGTGCGTCTTTGGTAGTATGGTAGAAGATTCAGGCTACTCAGCTGTACCATTTACAGAAGTTTTAAGAGAACTGGTACAGTGTACCACAGTTATCATCAATTTCCCCAAAAATAATTTTTGGACTAAGGGCAGTTTGAAAACCGTATCTTCAATTATTGTTGTGGTGGAGACGCATCTCCATTTTCCAGGGAAAAATACTGATGTACTTTCCCCTTGCTTTCGTCAGGATTTACTTATCTGTCGGAGTTTACCTTCTCCGATGTGCTTCTAGTTTTTTCTTTAAGCCACCTCACCACGCCAAGATAGCACATACAGAGAGGAAATTTGAAGATTCCAAAAAATATTTCACAATACCCAGCTTCAAGAGTTTGAAGCTCTGCGGTATTACTCAAATTGTTTTACAAGCTGCCTGAAGTTCTACAGTATTACTCAAATTGTTTTCCTATCTGCATTAAGGGTGCCTTCTGGTTTGCTGAGCTTTAGTCAGAAGTTGAATCATCCAGTACGCTCTGCGTCTTTGGTCCCAAGTAGTTTTGTTCGAGAAGGCGATACGGAACACAACTTTTACCAAAAATTCTGATTTCCGCTTGTCCCCTTTTCAGAACAAATGAAGACCACCCCCCCCCCAACAGGGGTTGGTAAAACTCACACTTCTGGTGAAAAATCGCTCGGTAAAAACATCTTGAATATTCTACACTAGCACTGTCAAGGTCTAGCAGGCAAAGATCGTATCTATGAATTGGAGGAGGCACTTAAGGGAATTAAATGGGACATAGTAGGGCTAAGTAAAACAAAAGCCCCCGCTGATGATACCAGATCTCATCCAAGCGAATAGAAGCCTTCCTCGCTACAAGAAAGACTCAAATACTGACCTTAATGTTCCTTTAACCTCACAAACAATAGAAGTTCGAATTCATGAAAGGTATATCTCGAAATCGAATTCCTGCTCAAAATAGACCTTGGAGACTTTCTATCAAAGATCATGTCTGCACTTTTGCTATACTGCGCATTACCAAAATTAATACAATCTCATTCCTTCATTTCAGAAATCCACACATCATGGTACACGATGGAAGAACCTCCGCAGTGGTGGACTTGGGGACCATGCTCAAAGTCATCCACAAATACGAACCATTCATCTTGATCGGCAGCATGTCTATGATAACTGCCCTCCTGTTATACATCTTTATGTTTATCCGCAGCAGTCATAAGACGCAACTATCGCAAAATATGCTTTGCTACAGTCTTACTGCTTTACTCACGCATGTGATAATTTTGGGATACGACAGCAAGAAGATGGACGTTGCTACCGCGGAGCTCTTATTCATCTACGCCATGATGTCTTCAGCGTCGTGGCTTCTGATCATAGTCGTCGATATGATTCTGAATATTCAGCTGCTGAAGAGGAACCCCCATAAGCGGAAGTACGAAGGGCCAACTCTCTCAAATACCCTCCTATACTCACTCTACGCTTTTGTTGTACTGCCAGTCTTCCTCCCCGCGGTATCCAAGCACACATATAGGGACGTCCAGTGGTCTGAAATTATCATGGTACATTACGTACTAATTCGTATTCTAGCTGTATGTTTTTGCACCGTTGTTTCACTCAGCTTACAATGCGATCCGAAATCAGCGATTCGTAATTGGTTGTCCAAAACAGGCATATTTGGCTTGTTAATCACATTATTGATTTGGACGATGCCGTTAATTTATTGCTATGCGCACGATCTGATGTATTCATGCACAATTTTCGCAAAAAAAGATTGGGGGACAATCTCCAATATGAACGCTGCGAATTATTCGACCGTAAGCGCGCTGAGCTTTTTCTTCTGGTTTGAAAACTTAGCGGTGTTCTTGTGCTTCCAACTGATACGCAAAAAAAGAGTAATTGAAAATACTGAAAAAAAAGTGGAATTTAGCTACATTACGTTTGGCTTTACCGGAGAACCATCAAATCAAGCGGAAGTGAGTAAAGGGTTGTAGGTACTGTATGTATGGACCTTGCATCCAGAATTTGGGGAAGGGGGCTAAGCCGCAGAATAAGGAGTAACATACCGTCAAATGAGGTATCTTGAAACGCTTTTGAACTCGGAGCTTCTGCTATGAGCGCACACATTGACCAGGATTGGACATACCCGCGGGGGCGTCGAGAAATTTCCCGGTGGACCGCGGCCTAATTTGTCAAAATTAGGTCAGTCCGGCTGGTTCTTTCAAAAATTGAAATAATAATGACCAAAGAAGATTATAGACAGGAACGTACCGATGGGAGGAGGGCGCCCCCTCCGCCCTGAGTACAAATCGCTTTCGAGTAAGACGAGGAGGTTAGATTATTGCTTACATTTTTTTTTTCTTGCACGCTGAAATAAAATTAAAAATATCTTACCTCCCTCCCCCCATCCTCTGGTGAAACTACAGATCACCACTAAGTAGGAGGGGACGGCTAGATTTTAGTTTACATACTAGAGTGATTTGCCCTTGATGGCATCTTATATTCTCTGGCTTCTTTGGCTGCGCTTTTCGCTAACTGTCTTCGCTAACTGTCTGCCCATTTGTCTGTCTGTCAATTAGTCTGTTTTCTAGCCTGTCTGACCAACGGAATACACATCACTGCTTGACTTATCCACACATTCAGTTTTTTCTTTTTTCTGGGGGGGGGGGAGGACCAGGGATAGGTACAGTGAGAGAGCATTGGGATGTATAAAGAAAATCTAGAAAAGGTGAGGGAAAGCTTCCAGCTTCCAAAATTATTTGTATTTGTTTAGACTCTATATCAAGTCCAGACGCGTAGAGCGTAGATACGTCAAAATTGTGGAAGGGGGAATCACTTCATGGGAAAATTTCTGCCCACAATAATATAATACCGTATTCAGGGGGGAAAATAATGAATGAGAAAGTAACATGTTTGGCCCTTGGTCGAGACTTGTAAATAAAGTTTGATGATTCGTTATTGACTCAGACTCTTTTCTTTAATGCTGAGTTACAACTCTTTAAGACTTGTTAGCAGACTGGTAAACATTTATATGGACAACCAGACTTTTCGTTCCGGAAGGAAGAAGAGGAAATTGGTGATTCTACCCTTACTTGACTATCTTGCCACTCTCTCCTCCGCAAGATTTGAATTCAAGTTCTCTTCATTTTTTTTTCATTTTTTATTTTCTGTTTTTCTTTCTTTATTATCTTTCTTTTTTGCTCATATATACTGAAATTTGGAAGTGAAAACTATAATCTTGTATCTTAGCCCCTCTCCGCGAATTCCAAGTAATAATATTTAAACCATCTTACGAATAGATTTGTTCTGACTTATGAAGACACTCCGGAGTGCTATAAGAAGCATTTACGACGATTAAGACTTTATAACGCGTCAAGACTATTCAAGGTCACTATGACTCGTACAGGCTATGAAATAGTTCACTCAAAGATGGGTTCAAATTCTTCAAAACCAACACTCTGCTGCGAAATTTTTGAAGATACCTTGATACTGACTGAAACTCTTTAAAGACTGCCTAGAAATCAGTTACGACTGGCTACAAGTTGTCATTATGAGTCATACAAGAAAAATCTGAACTAGGGACAAAGTCTTTGTTGGATCTCCTATTAATTAAAATGAATATTAAAATGTACTACGATTTGC
Source organism: Acanthococcus lagerstroemiae (assembly GCA_031841125.1). Lineage (NCBI taxonomy): Eukaryota > Metazoa > Arthropoda > Insecta > Hemiptera > Eriococcidae > Acanthococcus > Acanthococcus lagerstroemiae. The sequence goes on along the minus strand of CM063110.1, from coordinate 61,510,993 downwards.
AGAGGTGCTTGAAAGTTGTCCCACTCAATTTGTAGGTACTAAACTCAATCCTCAGTCATGGATATCAAAATTGCCCATTTCTTTTGTAAACCTTAAAATCGAACTCGTTATTTTGCACATTTTTAAGCTGCCCCCTCCCACATTTTGCTAATTTCATAACTACCGCCGTATTTTCAACGAACGAACTCGACTTCTCATTTCTAAAATTTTAAAACCAATATCCACAATTTGTAAATTCTAATGTGAACCCCCCCCCCCGTTTTGTACATTTCGGCAGTGGCTCCCTCATTCTGAAAATTTCGAATTTGCCACTTATTTTCCCACAGCCAATCCTGACACTTCATGTTCGGAATCCCTAAATCGATCTCCCTCACACATATTAAAATAGACCCACTCATTTTGGAGACACCCCAATTAAGCTTCATGTTGAAGCATTGAAACTGAACCCTCACTTAGGAAAAACCGAAATAAATGCCCTCATTTAACAAATTTCAAAATCTCTCATTCACTGAAAAAAATCAAAGTCGATTCTAGAATTCGCAAATGTCGAAAGAAACCACACTTTGCAAATTTCAAAATTACACTCCTCCTAATGAATTTCAAATCAGTTTTATATTTTGTAATAAACCGGCTCATTTCATCAAATTGAAAATTAACGTGTTTATTTAGCAAATTTTGAAACAAACCAGTGAGTTTATTTTTCAAATTATGAAATTAACGCCCTCATTTTGCGAATTTTAAAATCGCCCCACATTAGGTAATCATCAAAATTGACCCCTGGTTCAGCAACTTTCAGAATAAATTTCTTGATGTTGCTGGAATTTCAGCTTTTAAAATGTTTCCCCTTCACTAAAGATATTTTAAATCGGCTTTGCATTCTCAACTGTCTAAATTGAACCTTAATTTTATAGTTTTTTAATTTGATCCTTGTTTTACAAATTATGAAACTGACCTCTTATTTCGACGAATATTAAAATCAGTCTAAAATTTATTGCCATCATTTTTTCAAGCATCGATAAGTTTTTCAAGAAGTGGCGAGGGGAGGAGGGGTACAAAAATTTGAGTCGATATTTAAAAAAATTCCCCGCTTCTAAAAACTAGGATATCAAAGGGAAAATCTTGTAAATCTCACCTCTCTACCCTCCCTCAATAGACCAGTTTGCTGAATAGTTTTCGAAATTCTTTAATTTCTAGGAAGATACATATGGCATTTTGTCCATGTTGGAGGGGAAGAGCTTACAATACATTCCTGTACCCACCATTTGGACGCTACTGTCCACAATTCGCCATAATTAACACAGAGATCTCATTTTGGGTACTTATAAAATGATCCTTCCATTGTTCGATTATTTATCAGAGTTCAGACCTTCATTTGCATTCATCAAAATTGATCCCTCATTCACCAAATTTTGAAATCAATCCCCTAGTGTGACAAATTTGAAAAGCAACGACCTCATTTTTCAAAAGCTCAAAATGAACATTATTATTTCGCAAATTTTGAAATGAACACCCTAATTTTGTTAATTTCTAAATGCACCCCTCATTTTGGGAATTTCAAAATTATACTATCACGTTCATTTTTTATTTTGAGGATTTAACAGGACGACAAAGAGACATGACCGGCGGGAGAGGGACACTGGCGAGCAAAATTAAAAATATATGCATGAACTTCAGCGCAGAAGAAGCCTGCAAAAAAATCTTTTGATCTTATTTTGAATCGTCTGTTCCTATTTTGGTTATCTATCTTTTTTTAGAGACCCCTATAATCGCATTATTTTTTCCACACACGAAGGGTTCTCAGTAAAATTATTTGATTTTCTAGAAGGGTTGACCGTTTTTTGAGAGGCCTTTGCCAGAATCATGCAATCTTTTTTCAAACAACAGGCCATCAGTAAAATCGTGTGATCCTTTTTGAATCACTTGACCTTTTCTTTAGGCGATTCTGCCAGAACTGGGCGATCTTTCTGGCACAGAAGAGGTTCCAGAAACATCATTCAATTTTTTTGGGAGGGAGCTATGAAAATTTGGATGACTTCTTTTTCCAACTTTAAAATTGGTGGGCTCCTCAGAATATTTATCGACTGAGAATTTTGCCTTAAATGCGCCACTGCTCACACAGTTACACGAATCGCGTACTGTTACCTACATAGACCAGGGGGAAGTTAAGTGGGAAAACTAAGCCTAAATGAAGAGTAGAGGAGGTTTACAGAGGCGAGGAAGTATATAACTTTGTTTAGGGCTGAAAATTTGTCTCGAAGGATTTGTGATAGGGTGGGGAAGTTTTATTTATTGGCGGAGTTGTCTTCTTCGGATTGTATTGTAACTTTTTGAGGCTCTTCAAGACTTGATCGTACTCTCTGAAGACTTTCTAGAACTCACGCTAAGATTATGCAGATTTACAGATTCTCTTAAGACATATAAGTATTGTGATTCTTTTTATTCGGAGAAGAGGAACGGCAGAGACCAGGTTACTTATAAAAAGAAGACATCAACATTGATAACACGAGATCCCATTTTCTCATCAAGGGTGGCAAATTTGAACCCAAAGGTAACGGCCCAATTCTGGTAACAATTTGTCAGACATTTGCTCAGTTTGCCACAATCACTCATTTTCTCTGTAGTGCGCTTTTGTACGCCTATTACAAATCATTAGACCCGAGCGTTGGAAATTATTTCACAAGAGCTTAACCAATCGCCATCCCAAATTTCTGGGCTATACGATGGACCTATCTGCTGTATTTAGCACTTATTTGGTTCTCGTACAACAGGGTGTCTAAAATGATATTATCGAGTTAGTTTGGGCGTGGAATACTCATGCTGAGATGTGTACCGTCCAAGACTTAGTCTATCGTTCATAATTCTCGCAGTCGTCGATTCGCATCAATTTTACGCCATTAAAGAAATTGCATCTGAAATAATACTCGGGGCGTTCAAGAATATGATAAACAATCCCCGGGTCCGGGAACGACCCTTCAAATAAGCTATCGTACCTAACTTAGCCCTTTGTGATGAATCACTGCTGCTTATCATCTATTTCTATCTTTCATAATAGAGACAATTATCAAACGTCTTTACGTCGATTTAATATCGTTCTGCTGACAGAACGGTTTAAGCGATACCGACTTCATTTTGTAAAGGGATGCCAAATCTGATAAGGGATTATAAATTCAAACGAAAATTCGTCCTTTTGTACGCTCTGAAAGTTCATCGGTAATTAACTTATTTTATAATTGAAAACGAAACGATTAATTAATTCCGTTTAAGTCCGTAATTAAGCTTTCGAGAAAACGTTTCACGTGGGTTCGAATTCGCGAGTTTCCTTTCGTCGTTTGAATTATTTTCAGTTAATTAACTTTCGACGGAATTGTCGTGTAAACAGGTGCCGGTGTTGAAGTGGGGCACGAGAGAGTTAGCTTTTCTACACATTTTCCCCTTTAAAAAAATATGTAGAAAAATTCTTGGGACAGACACAAAATTTAGCATCAATGACTGTAGTTCACTCGTCAATCAACAAAGACATGAATTCTGAATAAATATACATGCATTATATTAGGTAAAATAGCCCCCCTCCCCCTCCTCCTTTCCGATGTGTGTTTTGATTTATGGAAGGAGGTCATGAAATATGTATTCAGCTCATAAGTCGCTCGAAGTTTCAAATAAAATTTAAGCTCGATGCGCAAAATCCCGTCAGTTACCCGGGTAACTAAAGGGGAACCAAGGGTAACTGATGGGTTTCTGGGTAATCTGAGGATAACCGAGGGTTGCAAATGGGTAACTTTTCGGCGGATAACTAGAGGGTAACTAACTGCGCATCAGGAGTAAGGTAACGTGCCAGTGGTTGAAAGGATAAGGGGGTTTCATTATTACAGAGCGAGAAATTATCATTAGAGACCTGTTATTAGCAAGAGTTATACTAGGCATTTATTTTAAAACAACAGTACTGTCCAGAAAAAAATGACGAATTTTTTAAATCAACTTTTTTTTTTTTTGCCTAATGATTCAAAATCTTAAATTTGAACTTGTCCAGTAATTAAAAACCTTTTGTCCAGTAGTTGAAAATCTCTATTCTGTTATTCAAGAGGTATTAATTTAAGTTATTGGTACATTTTAAATTGATATTTCTGGATAATCTGAATTTTATTTTTAGTTTTAAGTAATAATTGTAAATAATACGTACATTGTGCAAGGTAAGCAAAGACTGAAAAAGCTATTTAGAAGGACTTTCTTATTTTAAATACTAAAACTTTACCAATGAGAAAGACAATTTAATAATAACTCATATTTAATAACTTAAAATGGATTAGGTATGAATTTTTTCCTTTTTATCGTATTTCTAATGAGCCAAATCCAACAGAAAACTATAAATATCCTGTCTGCCTTTGTGTTTTTCCGATCTCCATTGATGGTTTTTTGAAATTTTGTACAATCTCCTCTCTAGCCACATCTTCAGTATGGTCGACATTTAGGTAGATGAATGCGTTATCGACCTTTGTAATCTTACGAAGAAATTTCACCTTGTAAGTTTCAGAGATTTCCAAAACACGACCAATGTAATACACCAATTTCTCGGCTTTGTTAATTGGTGTTTTACCATTAAAAAATCGTCAACATTGATCTCATCACTAGCGAAGTCCGTTTCCTCAACATTTTCAACATCGGAAAAGGTCTCAGGATCACTATTGTCATCACTCATGAACAGTGGCGCAACGTCATCTCCATCCTCTGAACTGTCTTCATCTTTCTGCACCGCCAATTTGCGTTTCGCCAGTAATTTCTTGTTTCTCTTATTTTCAGCTGCCAGGCTTTTCTTCTCTTTTTTCTCGTCTTTCTCGGACAGCTCTGAATTTCTCAATTTTCTCCTCCTCTTTTTTTCCAAATAGTTTTGGTAATGTTTGGAGGTGATTGCGTGAATGCGCCTATTTTTATTTTATTTTTTTAAATTTATTGTTTCTAAATTACATTTCTGGCTGTACTGTATGACACTGAGAACCACTTTTTGCTTAGCAGCTTGTCGGTGTTTCTCAGGTCATTTACAATAATCATGTGTACTTATATTACTTCATTATTACAGCGGATAGACTAATTCAATTAATATATTTTTCTTTCTTTTTCATGATTTCATTTACATAGTCGATTGTTATTTGTATGCTGTTGCGATTTTCAAACCAGTTTTTGCTTATATTTTCAATTTTGTGCTTCTTTCTAATTTCTTTGAAAGCGGGACATGTCAAGAAGGTGTGATCTGGGGTGTCTGTTAATTTTTTTTTTTTGCAGTTTATGCAGGTGTCATCTTCTATGATTTTGAATTTTTTTAAATATACGCCAAAGTTTCCGTGACCTTTTAGGATTTGTGTGAGGTAGAAGTTAGGTTTTAGTTCTTTATTTTTAAGTCTTTCTTCAATGTTTGGTATCAATTCATAAGTTCTTCTTCCTTTTTCGGAGGTGTTATATTCTTCTTGCCAGAGATTGATGTATTTAGCTTTAGTTTCATTTATTCTCTCTTTTTTCTGGGTTGGAGTGAGTTGGGATGTTTTTATTGTTTTGATTTCGTTACTTCTCAGTATTTGTAGATCAGTTGGTAATATTCCTGCAATTACGTTTGTGGCTGTGTAAGAGACTGTTCTGTATGCGGCTATGACTCCTAGTAGTATTTTTCTTTGCTCTTTTGGATTTTTTTTTGTTTTTTTTTCCCTTATTTTTGGGTAGTAAATTTTGCAGCCATACTCTATCATTGACCTGAAAAGTGCGGAGAATAGAATTTTCCGGTCTGTGTATTTTAGACCAAAAGTGTTGTTATAGAGAGCAGTTATTTTGCAATAGTATTTTTTGATTTTATCCAATATGTAGTTAGTGTGATTGTTGAAGTTGAGGTTCTCATCTAAAATTATGCCTAGATATTTAATTTCTTTATTGATAAGTATAATATGTTCGTTCTCTTGTTTTAGTTTTTTTCCTATGGCTAGTTTTAGGTTTTGTTTGTTATGTTTTTTTGTTACTAGGATGCTGCTTGTTTTTTGTGAATTCAGTTTTAGACCTGTTTTAGTGTGTTGTTTATAGTCTTGATTGTTTTATTTATTGGTTCAATGTCTTGATCGTCCTGGATTCCGGCTATAAGCAAGAGGTCGTCTGCATAGCTTATTAATTCTGTGTTGTTGCTCCCTGTTTTGCATTTTTTGTGAACTTTGGCCATTGCAATGTTGAAGATTGTTGGAGACAGTGCTGAGCCTTGTGGGACCCCTGCTGTTAGTTTTTGTTGGTGTATTATCTTGTTGTTATTGGTATCAAAGAAAATTATTTCTCTGTCGATTAGAAAGCTTTTTATTAAGTTCATGAAGTTGTCATCCGAGTTATTTTCTCTGAGACAGTTTATTATGGAAGACCATTTTACTGTATCAAAAGCTCCACTAATGTCGAAACTAATTAGCAGGGTCATTTTTATTTGTTTTTTGGTGATATTATTTTCTATTTTGTTGATGCATTTCTCTATTGCAGTTTCTGTTGATTTTTTTTTTATGTATCCGTATTGATTTTTGGGTATCATTTCTTTGGTTTTAATCTGTTCTTCTATTAGTTGACGTATAATTTTTTCATAAACCTTGCCTAGATTTGGGAGTAGGGCTATAGGACGATATGAGTTTGGTTTAGTTGGGTCTTTTCCCGGTTTGTTTAGTTTTCCAGAAGCAAGGGAAATGTTGGAGCTCAAGGTACTTACTGAAAATGGTGAATAGTAGATCTGGATGTTTTTTGTGTAGTATTTTTATCATTTTGTTGGATATGCCGTCAGGTCCGTTTGCCTTTTTGTTATTTAGTTTTTTGATAAGGTGATTGAGTTCATATGGCTGTATTGATAATTTAGTGTTGCTCTTACTTATGTTTGGGTAGTTAGGTACGTTGTCTTTAATCTGTGGGAATAATTTTTCACATATTAATTCGATTTTTTCTTTTTCTCCTGTTACATCTTCGTTATTGTCTTTTTTGAGAGGTGGAAAATTAAAATTAGTTAGTTTATTCATTATTATTTTATAGGGTTTGCCCCAAATATCTGAGTTATTAACAAGTTTTTTCCAAGTTTCTGTTCTGTTATAGTCCATTTCTTTTCTGTAGTCTTTACGAATTATTTTTATTGTTTCTTCTATTATGTTTGTCTCAGCATTATTTTTGTTATTTTTATATTTGTATTTTATTCTTGTTAGTTTTTTAATTGCTCGTTTATATACGTCTAGTTTCTCGTTCCACCATGTGTTTACTGTATTGATTCTTTTCTTGACAGCACTTTCCTCTTTTATTCTGTTGACTTTTTCAAGTATCAGTTCAACATTTTTGTCAGCTTCTGCTGAATTAGTTGATTTTTTAGTCAAGTTTATCTCCTTAGTGAAGTCATTTTGAATGATTTTTTCCTCAAAGATATTATAGTGTTAATTTTATTGTTTTGTGTTGAGAAAGCGTGCTGTCTTTTATCTTCAGGTCTTGTATTTTGTTTCTCATTTTGTTATTTCCTATGACAAGGTCAATTACACTGTATCCATTTTTGTTTTCAAAAGTTTTGACGTCGTATTTATTTGTGCGCCTATTAAGATTCATATAGGTAGTTTTTCTACTCTTTAAATGGACCTTCACTGGTTTTGGAAAAATGAGAGAATTTTTAACAGGACTTGGCCAGATTTGACCTGTTGTACCACTATTATTTACATCAGTTTTCTTAGTCGAGGATCCGTCTAAAATTAGATTGGGTGTGGACACATTTTGTGGTGCTGGACTCAGATTATTTGGTGCTGGACTTGGATTCTTCGATGCTAGAGTTGGATTGTTTGGAGCTGGACTTGGATTATTAAAAAAATGTCAACAAGACTGATATAGGCTGGATTTGGATTCTTAGGAAATTCGTCGACAGGAGTGATACCAGTATTTAAAGAGCCCGATCCATCCCTGAGTCGCAGTAAATTAGATGACATCAGGTTTTTTACTCAATAACAACAGTACCCAAACAACGATCTATTTTCAGATTCAACAGTTTCATCATTCTTCAGGGCATTTACAAATGCTACATGAAGAGCGTTTTTTCAAACCGCAACGAGTTTTTAAAAAATCAAAAACAAGTTAAGCATCAGCAATGTTAGTTAATTATGTGCCGAAGAAGCTGGTAACACTGGCAAACTGATAAAAATCGTTTAACTCGGGATTTTGGATCAGAGATTGCTTCCTCCGGCAAACCGCGTAAGTCCATGCATTTTTTGTTTTGTGGCAAACAACCTCTACTTTATTGTGAAAAAGAGGAAAGATCAAAATTCGATTGTATTCTCACTCAGTGTATCTGCTTAGTACTGCCCCACCCTTGATCTTCGTCATTCATCGGAGGTATCAAACGAAAGACAAAAGTAAGTATTATCCGTTACGCAAGGAATCAGTGATACCAAAATAAAGTTTCTTTCAAAAAATGTATAGTAATCCCTAAACTTACTGGGGCAATCAGAAAGTAAAAAAATCTGATTTTCTCGGGGGGAGGGGAGGATGACTACGCTAGAGAAGGTGTTGCCCCGTGCCCTGGCTACGGGTCTGCATTTTCATGTCTTTACTTTGGCATATAAATGAAAAAAACGTTACTCTTTGAGCGTTACTTCTCCCGATCATACCGTAATAAAGAAATTTTCATGGAAATTTTTATTAACAACACGGGGCTGCAGACTGTTTGAGCGTTACTTCTATCCGTATGATTTAGCTCTTCATGATCACAATTTAGTTCAGTGGTTCAAATTTCCGTGAAAATTTTCATTTCTTCCAGCCATCTTCAGTATATCTTCCATCACGGGTATACTTGAGCGGAAACCGTAACGCTCCCCAGACACGAATTCAGTGGTTGACATTTTCTTTCGTTTTTTATTATTAATTTGCTAGGAAAATAATAAATTCAACTCGGCCCATGACTAACTATATAGGCAACCAACAATACTCTAAGGAGATAGGTATTGATGAGGCACATAGGTACGGGGTGCTTAAGGCTGAGCGTCTTTTTATTTCGTCGCGCTGCAACCTGCTATACCAGTCTGTGACAAATGTCACATGTGTTGTATGGGCGGGCTGGAGCACATTTTGGTTTAAATTCTTTTCGAAATTGCCAACCAAGAGCAAGGTGTAAGCTAAAAAACCATAATCTGTGGTTTCTTAGCCGCCCCGGGGACACACCTAGAGGACAGGGCATTCTTGTTTATCCATTAGAAAGAGGGACCCGATATCCCTGCCAAAACTCTACTATTTTTCTTCGACTTAAGTCAGTTTTTGGGCTGAATTAACTGGACTGTTGTCGAAAATTCGGATGAGTTGGGAAATGCTTATAAAACTAGCTGTACTGGGATAATTTGTTTTTACTTCTAGCCGCCGCTGCCAGGAAACAAAGATATTGGCTGCGCCGTATACTTTGCAGCCTGTTTCAGATTACAATCGACCGCGTAACCGCGCCGCTTTTTCTCGGGTATTTCCGAAAATTTCACGGTGCTCGTTAGGCGGCAATCGATAATCGGTGGATCCGGAGTGCGTTTGTTTACCAAAATTATATCTACCACTTTTACGTTCGCCGCCATTTACCGAAAATTTTCGCCGTAGCAGCCGACAACCGAATACGAGAGCTACCTAGAGTCTATAGCTGCCGTCCGGATCCGCGTGCATTTTTATTTATTCAGGTTTACTGGTCCCATGTTAAACCCGCTAAACCTCGAACAAATACTACTTCACCTGCCGTTTAAAATCTTTTACAAAGAAAGGCAATTAGATAATTACACATTTTAAGAGAGGATTGTTTACTTTTGTAAATCGTTAAATAAACATGTATAGTTTTTTTTTCTCTCCTTGTCGATCCACCTTTTTCCTATATATATACCTTTTCTCGTTAATAAGTTAAAGACAAACTATATTTCAACTTTGTACTCGAGACAAACTACTAACAAAGAACGTTTATTTTTCCACGGACGTGACCGGGGCAGCTAATACGTCACTGAATTTGTGTACCGTTTCTGACACAACCGAAGCCTACACGAATTGCCATACATATATCGAACTTACTAATTGAAGTTTAACCTAAGTAACTGTTTCTGTTCTCGACTATTGTACAAGTAGCGCCTTTGAAGTGCCGGCCGATAGATCATCGTTACCCGAGTTGTTCGGCTTCTCCCGAAATATTCGGGCTACAACTTCGTAACGAAGTGTGGAATTCCGGTGTAAAATATGATGCCATAAAAAAATCGAGCCCAATTAACACAAAGAAAAGGAGGAATTAACCGCGTATGTTCCGGGGTGTGAAAATCAGTGTCCAATGCATGCTTCTCGTCGATCTGACGAATATTTTGCCTATCAATAACAGCAGCTTATTCGAAGTGCAAGCCCTCGGAATGGAAGACTCGAAATTTTACGCCAATTTTTGATAAATAGGGTAGCCTGGGGGAAAATTTGGACAAAAACAATACTTTTGCAAATAAAACTGGGAGAACGTATATTTCATCGCAGATGGTTTGACAACACTGTGTACTTCTAACATTCATCATCTATCATTTGAGGGGGGAGGGAGTCGAGAAATGTAGGATGGAAAGTAACTGTCCCCACAGGAATAGTCCCAGAGAACGTGTATTTATTATACAGGATGGGGCAAATATTGGACCCGCATTTTTGCAGCAAGTGCGGGCCGCATATAAATTTGGAGCTCAAAAATTAGTTCTGTTTTTAGGGTGTGCCAATTCATTTTCTTGTTTCTGTTGTCAGAAACAAAAAAGTGAATTCGCACACACATAGAATCAATATTACAAAATTCATTCACACTCCAACGTGGACACTAATTAAAATTAGTTTCTATGAGACGAAACTCATAAGTTTGAATATTGCAGTCCCAAAAAGTTTCACGAAAAAAAGTGTAAGGCTTACATATTTTGGAATACTTTGCTAATTCATCAAAAATACGAGTAAAATGTGTTAAAATCAACTAAACAAAAATAAAGGAATACAATTTTGAATTTTAAGTATAAAGTACATACATTTAAAAAAAAAACAAATTGTAAATCATATACAAACATAGGGCCTTGCAAAGTGGATTCAAGGGGGAAACAGTAGGGGGAGAGGGCGGCAAAAAAGTTTCACGCACGCACTTTTCCTCCCCCCTCTCAAAAAAAAAATCGTCGAGATCCGCGCCTGGCCTCGCCCTAATGGTATTCAAGAGTGCTCGATCGACTCGTCTTGGGAAACACAAAACAAATTATTTTTTCCACGTGATCCAGTAAGATTGACTGAATTCGCGCCAGCGTGACATTGTCTGTATCTTGAATGAAATTTCATTCAAGGATGTTAAGTTGAAGCTCTTCTTAGTGGCTTAAGCTTGAACTTAAGTCACAGTTTTGGTCTTTATTCATTCAGCCAAAAGGCAGCCAGGTGAATTCTGCAAATCAGCTTTCAGCCCATAATTCAGCCATAAACTCTAGGTTTTTGTGGCTTAAACTTATCAATTCAGCTGATGCCAAAAGTCAAATAAAAATAAAAATAATTTGTAAATAAATTGATTAAAAATTTACTATCATTGTATAAGGAATTTACTGTTTTGAATTGGTCTTATTAGTTACCAACATCGTGAGAAATTGCAAGCTTTGTAACTGGTGATTAAAGTCAACTCATGTGCAAAGATTAATGACCGGTGTTATAAAACCTGATTAAAAATAATCAACGGTTAACCGTCGATTATTTTTAACTAAGTTTTATTATACTGGCGCTAGGCGATAAGTCAGCTAGCATGAAGCCATATTTCGAATATCAAAAGTAAGGTTTTGAGGTTACTGAATTATCACTACTTTCAGATGAGCGGCCCTAGGAGGAGGAGTAGGGTCAAAATGACGCAAAGTGCAATTTACTTGCATATTACATATTCGAATTGAAAAATTACCGAATTGAACACTTATTCAGCCACAGAAAAGCCACATTCAACGGTGGTCTTCACAGCAGGTGCTTCAGTTTGTAAATCATAATCGATAGCAAATCCGGCGACTCAATATTCGATACCCATACTGCATTTTTTGTTATTTTAACCACCCCTCTCCCTGGTGCCAGAATTTTCATCTGAAGGTAAAACTAATGCGAAAATTGAATTCAGCGGCCTCGAAAACCTACTACTTTATATCCACATCGCATTTTTCGATTTCATCAATTTTGAATCCCTTCTCTCTTCCGCAGTGCCTAAATTTTCAACTCGGGGAAAAGCTCTTAAAGAGAAAAACTAACATCGAAAACAAATTCAGTGACCTTGGTAACCTAATATTCGATAGTCATACCACATTTTTTATCAATTTAACCCTCGCCCTAGGGCCACAGTTTTAGGTTGATAGTGAAACTAATGCCAAAATAAGATTCAAAAGCCTTGAACACTATACAACTCATACGGTGCTTTTAAATTTGTCTTTATAAAAAGCTCAGAGAGTTCATTCTATAATCGTTGCTAAAAGCGATGAAACACCCACAACTACAAGAATTTCATTGTTGCTGTCTGAGGCAAGGGGAAAATGGGATGAAGAAATTACCAGGAATGGAAAGCTGTGGCGTAGGGAGGCAATTACGTTAAAAATTCGGATGCCTGCTGGCTGCATCACTTCGCGGGATGAGAAAACAGTTTAAAATACTATTCTTCCTCCCATAAGGCCACTGTGTGAAACTGTAACTATCTGAAAAGTTATTTTCAACACCCCTATTGATGATGGTTTTAGGGTAGTGACGGGGAAAAAGTATACGATCATTCTTATACAAAATCCAGTGTAGAACAAATTTTGTCTGAAGCTATTCTCTGTATCTGTAATAATTCTTCAGATATTTAGGAAAACCCAATAGGGAGAAGGTTCAACCCCTCGAAAAATTTAGCACATGGGATACTAGGTGGGATTTTTGGTACGCTCATTCGGAGACTTTTTGCAATAATATTCTGCAAATTCCCGCTGTTTTTTCCGAAATGTTTCTTTAGTTAAATTTTGTGTATAGTTCGCCTGCAGAGCTACTTTTATATAACTTTTATAGGAATTGATCAAATTCTCGGTTGTACTCTAATAGTATTTTCCAATTCCATCAATTTTAAACCCTGTCTCTGTGTCCCTGTTCCAAAATCTCCAACTTAGCCTCAGAAAAAAAACTAACATCAACAAGTAACTGTGCTACTCGAGGAAGGTCGGCAAGAAAGTACACCCCTAATTTAGGGGAAAAAAATTGCCATGAAAATTTCTATTAACAACATAAACGCACACTGTAATCAATTCAATTAAGCAGCGCTTGGAAGAAATGGAAAAGGAAAAAAACAAATAACTTCGCTCTCGAAGAGGGTCGGAAATGGGAAGACCTTCAACCTGCGAAGCTGTAGACTGCAGTCGCGCAGCTCTGTCATTCTTATCAACAACAGGAAGGTACTCTGCAGTTTGCATTCAATTTCAACCAATTCAGGAGGCATCTTCTAGGAAATTGTAATTCTTAATACGCTGAAGACAAAGACGGAATCTTATTTCGATTCGAACAAAGTTTACAATTAGAACAGGCATAACCAAGATTATCACGAGTGCTATCAACGCTTGTTAACTGGCATCCAATTTTGAATACATTCGAAGTACATTTTTTTTTTTTTTGTCATAACTACGTACCTCAGCATTAACACAGAATGATCAAATAACAGAAAAACAACCTCGCGATATTCAATAGCAGGCCAAAATTGATTTCGATTCGCTTTTATATTTATGCTTTTGCTGGATATTTGTAAATCTGAAATCTCTGTTGTAGTGTTTCTGCTCGATGGTTCTTGTAATATATACGATTCTGCGTGTTTACGAACTCTCTGTACATCATGCAGTAAGGTTTTATCCTGTACTTGTTCAGTTTGTTTCCTATTAATTATTAGTTCATTTGCTGCATCGTATATTCCAACAATTGCCACAAAGGGGATCGACGTTGTTTCCTTTTCAGGTGAAGATAGCCAGAACACTGAGGCTTCACCGATTGAAACCTGACACAGAATACCAAAATTATCATTAATACCGTTCACTGTTTGAAACCCGACACAGAATACAAAATTACCATTAGTACCTCTATCTTATTTATGAGACATAATTTACATCCAGAGACGTCGTTGGATTATTTTCCTTTTCTTGGGGGGGGGGGGGGGTATTTTTTTAGTAGTGTTCATATGCTATTAGTTCACTTGCTGCATCGCATATCCCCACAATCACCACAGCGAGGAACACCCGTGTTTCGTCTTCAGGTGAAAACAGCCACAAAGCTAAAAGGCTTCACCGCCCAAAACCTGAAACAGAATACCAAAATTACCATTAATACTAATACTTTTATCGTACGTATTTCTGAGACATAATTCACATCGCATTATTCCTTGGAAAATCTACTGATAAGAGTACCACAGAAAGTTGTACTTGGTTCGATTCACAGAAATTCTACACTAACTAAACTGAGAACCCATTTTATACATTAACAAGCAACACACTTACCTTTCCTAAGTCCAGTTAATTTCTTCACTTTCATTGAGGAAATAATTCCTTTTGTAGAGAAAAATCCAAAATAATAATTAATTTCGAACCACACACAATGCATTTCTCCACTTCAGGGGCGCTACCAGAACTTCGTTTTGGTGGGGGCTAGAATTTAGAAGAAAAAAAACTTAGGCAGGGGTGAAAGCTCGATTTAGTACCCACATATTTTCATGAGCTGTAAATTTGTACGCACTTACGATGCAACATAACCGCATCAAGCCATTAGCATCAATTTTTTTTTTCGTTTCAAAATTGATTTTGAAGACATGTCGAAGTATTTTGGAGAGGGCTATAGGCTCCTAGCTCCCTCCTTGGTTGCGCCCTTGCTCCATTTTCATGGTAGAATGTTAAAATAAGAAATAATAGAAGGTTTAAAGCCCGTATTTCGCTGATCCTATATCTCCCATGTAATTTGTTTCATATGGCTGTAAAAATATGCAGAAGATCAAGATCAAAGAGCATGCCGGAGAAGTTGGGGAAAAAGTGATTGTAATAGGTTCGGCTACTAGTAGCCGCCCCAAAAAACGATTGCAAGAGGCTCATTGCCGACCCTAGAAAACGTGGAAGATTAATAAATAACTATCGATCTAATCTTACTCTAATGTAAAAAAATAAAATAAAAATAGATGAGATGCTTGGAAGAAATAATAAACATTTCCATTTCAATCAACAACACGAGCGCGCTCTACAATCAATTCAGTGAAACAATGGTTGGAAGAAATGACAATCATGAAAAACAAGTAACCTCGCTATTCGAGGTGGGTCGGCAAGGCAGAATGTATCTTGATTCTCGACAAGGAATAATAGGAAGGGGAGGGGGAGGAATCCATGGAGAAGATTTTAAATAATTCAACCTGATTCTATCCTAATAAAAAAAGTTTTTATGGAAATTTCTACTGACAACACGAACTTATTCTGCTATCAATTCAGTGGAACAATGGTTGACTAACGGAAATTTCCATGGAAATGTGGACCACTGAAATGTGTCTCAGATCATATGGTTGCGGAAGAAACAAAAACGTCAACAATGGGGGGGGGGGAATGATTGCAAGAGGCTCGTTGCCGTCCCTAAAAACAAATTCAGCGACACCCATAACCTCATATGCGATACACATACTGCATTTTTCGTCATTTTGAAACTCATCTCCTCTCCCTGGTACCACAATAATTTTGAGTTGAGGGTGAAACTGATGCCAAAATATAACTGTTACCTTATTTTCAAACTGTCTTCATAAGAAGCTCAGATAGCTCATATTATATAATCGTTGCTGGAAGCGATGAAACATCCATCACCACAAATATTTTATTGGTACTATCTGAGAAAAAGGGGGAAGATGAAATCTGTAGGGATCGGGAAGCAATTACGGTGAAAATCCGGATGCCTTCTGGCTGCATCACTGCGTGGGTGAGAAAATAGGTAAAGAAACTTCTTTTCCTTCCACAAGGCCTGTGTTAAGCTGTGGTCATCTAGAAGATAATTTTCCATTCCCCTCTCTGTGACGATTCTAGAGTTCATACGAGAGAAATGTATACGTCCATTCTTACAGAAAATCCGATGTAGAACAAATTTATGTTTGAAGCTTATCCCTATATCAGTAATAATTCCTCTGATTTTTTTTTCTGATTGTGGGGACCAGAAGAGGTCAGCTTCTCCTTTCCGAAAAAATTTAGCATCGAGGGTCCGAGGTAGGATTTTTAATATGTTCATTAGAAGACGCCTCCGCAATATTGCGCAAATCCTCGCTTGTTATTCCAAAATGTTTTCTTGATTGTCTAATTTGCGTTTTACTACTAGTGTGACGGTGGCGCTATCTGACGGGATAAATCATTCAGAACACGAAGTTTGCATTGGGTAGACAGCGAGTTGAATGATTTGGTCTGTATACTACTTTGGTTACTTAGCTGGTTTACTTAAGCGGTTTCACTTATCTCACTTCTGAAATGTAAATAAATCTAACACTCAAACAGAAGTATGTACTTAATAGTTTTATATCATAGTTGATCCGAACAATATGTAACTCGATTATGCAGCCTTTTGGTAAAGCTGTGCTACCTCCATGGACTATTGGTGATAAAATGAATCCTCTGTTGTGGTGCATCCACCGGTGTAGAAACGGGAGGGAGTTTGGTTAGAACCTCCCCGACACTGTCAAAAGGAGCATTTCAGAATGAATTCTAGCGCGTGAATTATTCGGACCCCAATCCGCTAACCCCCGCCCCCTGAGATCGACACCTTCCTACGTCAGAGGATGCATCGCACTACATGCATAGTCGACGTTTTCTACCGCTAGTGCGCTGTGAACCTGAGTATGCTGAACCGCCGTTTTCATATTTTCATTCGCCGTGCAACCTCGGACTCCGTCACGGGTAGCCTCGATCGTCACCCGCGAAGAGTTTGCACGTCAACGGGAAAAGTAAGGTAGATACAGTGGCTTAGCATATTCCTCTATTACCATCTAGTAGGAGGTTCAGTTAAAAAACAGTTCGCTGGTTGGATAGGGTGAAATGAGGAAACAGTGTTGACCAATATTCAACCCGAAAAATATCAACTGCCCTTATCAGTTTCTCTTGCTATATTCTCTAGACTGCGGCTGAGTTGCTTTGTAATGCCTTATTACTTATCACTTTAATTAACTGGCAACACGAGTTCAATATCTTTTGAGACATTTTTATATTCTTTTTGGGGGATGCGGGGTGGGGGGCAGCGCAGATCTGAGAAAATTTTCAAAAATAAAGACCACTGCAGAGGTATCTAACTTCCATAATCTAAAAAATATAGTAACAAATTTCTCGACTCCGGAACCCTATATTATTCGGCATCTTTCGTCCCCGACCTCATTCTCAATTCGGTATTTACATAAAACACGAACCCACTACTCTTCGGAAACGGCGAGGATTCACATTGGCGCATTCGCAGATTTGGTCGGCCGACGGTTATTATTTATTAATAGGATGCGACGCGATGTAAAAGCGGTAAAGAGGTAGAACTTGAACGTCATCCGGCTACGTCTTCAATCATTCCCTTGTTGCTGATTTATAATGTTTCAGCATAAGGGCAGATACAAACCGACGACGCATCCCCTTACGCCATTCGTCAAGGGTTGTAGTTTAATATTATCCAATAAACAATATGCCGCAAGTCTATGTTTATTTAGAGAACAATGCGCAACACCCTTCCGCTCGATTTTACGATTTTCATTCCCATAAATAATGCATTTACCGTCGTACGTTTGTTTTTTTCAGGGCAGGGGGTAATTTTTTACGATTCTCGCGAAATTGAGAAGCAAAAAATTGCTGCGCGGTAATGCGTCGCCGTGGGTGAGGACGGAACGCCGCGTGCCCGGCATTGAAAATTCATTCGCGACGTGATTACGAATTTTGTAGCTCCTACGGAGCCACCGGAAGTACGGGAGTTGAGCTCCTTGATTTTCTTCTTCTAATTTGTACCGCATAGGTACTTGCCGGCTGACTCTGTTTTATTTCAGTCGCAAAATGAAGCCCAAATTTCAGCCGATAAATGAGCGAAGACGAATGCCAATTGAAAGAAGTTAACTTTATAGCCACTTTTTGGTCTCAGAGTATCATATGGACGCTATTCAGCAAGAGGGAACCAACTAGCAAATTCCGCTTTCTGAGAACACGTGATTCGAAGTTCAAGAGCCATGAATAGCATCCTTTCTGTTTAGTGAAGTCGATGAGACCGAAAAAATGTCACAAATTCGACGTTTTCGCCCACGGACCTGGTGAGTGCATGACAGTGTGAAAGACTGTTTCGAACCCCCATTTAAGACACTTTTTGGTAGTTACGAAGAAATTATAATTTACTTTTCTTACGTGACATTCAAAAAGGAAAAACTTGGATAAAATATTTCTGCCGTACAGGAAAAATCTTTTTTTTTGGGGGGGGGGGGTACGTTCAGCCTCTTGAAGGGTGAATTTTACCGGAATCACTGAGGACTTTGAATATGTTCATTAAGGAACCAGTCCAAAGAAGTTTGTGAAAATGAAACTTCTCTGGAAACTTTGCAAAATCTTGTGTTTTTCGATTTAATCCTCACTCGCTTATATCAGCTAATCAAAATTTGATTGATCAGATTTAAATTCACATGTAAGTCGTATAATCATCATCAAGGTCTTAGTCGCTAAAGACTGTTTCAACTTCCTATGCGACTCTCCACGCCTCTCAGTCCTGAACTACAGCAACCGCGGCTGCAACCAATCTCAGTCGGATCCGAATGCAGTCCGTCCACAGTGTTGGCGACCTTTCTCTGTCATTGTCTGGGACTTTTCCGAGCATGATATTACGCTCCGAGTTTTCGCCATCTCTGCCTGCTATCTGTCTGAAATAGCTCACGATTCTTCTTTCGCACAGAGCAAGCCTTTGTGGCTCACTCAGCTCTGCTATATAGATGCGAAGCCACACAATGGCTGCCTAATCTTCTTCGAGACACCTTCGTCAGTCGAGTTACAACTTCAAAAACGTGCTTATTGATCATTTTACCAGCGTCAATTTCAGTCACTTATCGAATTCGACAGTCAGAAACCACCCTCGGCATCCTCCACCAGCGCCGGCATTTTCCAAAGATGATCGGAAAACGCACCTCGCATTTGTTATAATTTTACTAATATTACACAAACGGCGGGTTTTCTTCGGTATTAATGTCTATAATTGGTAATCGACTACACAGTTGTTACATTTTATTACCGACTTTTAAAATCCTGTTGACACAACTAACCTGCCACCGATGCGATAACATCGTGCAATTAAAATACTGAAAAAACCGACCATCAAAGGGGCACAATAAAATGCTCGGCGAACAATAATGCAATTTATAGGTGCCTCGAGGTACCATTTAAGGATCTTTAACTTTATTGTTCTATCCATATTTCTCGGTGTGCCTTTATGTTAATAGCGGCAAAACACAAACGCTGAATTTATAAATGGAAGCTATAAATAACTGAAAAGAAGACAGTGTACTCCCGACTATCGGTGTGTAATTATATTGTAATACTGTTACTTCTGATGTACGAATGCTCACGTTTCGCGGGACGATTCTTACGCGTCGAGTTTATTGAGATTTCGGTGACAGCCTACAGTGGTAAACATGTCGCCAAGTCGTGCGATCTTACCGAAGCATTTGTAAAGCGTGGTTCGAAAGGGAAAATTGATATGAATGGTTATGACTAGCACAGAAGCTATCCTGAGGGAACCCTTGCGCTATCAGAAGTCATATGTATTTGCAGTCGGTGCTCGAAGTGTAGCCAAACCCACCATGGAACCTTCCCCCTTGGGTTGAGAAACAAGAAAATTATCGCCATGACCATAAATGTCCACACCTGTTAGTAGATCAGCTGATTGATTAAGACTCATTCAGATCATAGTGAGGTACATTATGGTATAATTTGTGACAGACTGAAGTACCTCTTTAGAAGTTGTTGAAAAGCACATTCGGATTCCTTAAGACGTAGCACCCTCTTCAGGCAGCTTTGAACCCACATAGGCTGATAATGTCACATAAGACTCCCTTGAAATCTTGCATAACTTCACGATTAAAATACTTCCTGATCTTATCGACTAGCAAGAGGCCGCATCATTTTCGAGCCTCTTAGGCGTCACGTAATGGACTGCCATTGTGGCGAATGCCCAACTAATCAGAAAGCTCTGCTCTCGAATGCCACCGTTAACCTCAGCGTTATTATACTGAGACTGAGAAATCAACGACAGTCTGCATACTGGTAGCCATTTTGCTTGAATGGAGTTTTCTGATTGGTTGTGAATCACCGTGGTGGCGATCAGTCAGTTCATGTTAAGGGGCATAAAAGTTGTGGCTATTTTGCGTCACCTCTTGTTTATCAGGACGGTCAGAATCCCGAGCCGGATTTACCAGTCACGGCTGTCTGACGATCGACCAACTGGACCATATGAATCACGGAAGGCAAGTTCAAGTGCATTTGCTTGTCAAAAATAGTTTGTGAAAGGTCCCACAAGATTTGATGTCCTAATCGCCGAGTTCGAAAGTTTGGCCAGTTCTACCATTTTCATTCTGTACGCCTTATGACAGATTAAGTCTCGTAACTGCACATTAGGATGTTCCCTACCATTGCAACTTATCTCAGATTCTTCGAGACTAAGTACCGAAAAATTCAAGAAGTTCACATGAAAATTTTAACCTGCTCGGATGAGGGAGAAATGTGCCGCAACCACTCCCGTTCTTATGAAAGATAACCTGAAATTTCGACTAAGTAATTTATTATTTGTGTGTCTTATCTTGTAATACGCTAAAAATATTTTTGGATTAGTTTTCATATGCAACCTTGAAATTACTTGCAGTCATACCTACACAAGACCTACAAATGGAGTATCCTCTGGAGAAAATGAAAAGTATTTAGTCTTAACCTCATGTGAAAACTAACCTCAGAATCGAATTTAGTTATCTGGAAAACCTATAAATCGAGTATAACCTCTAAAAATAAATTAGGTTCTATTATTTGGCCTTGACCCCTGGTAACACCCACGGGGTTAGATCGAATAATTAACTCCAATATTGAAATTAGCGGCCTTGAAAACTTGGAATTTAGCACTAGTCTCGAATTTCATATTTATTCCTTCCTTCCTTCCTTTTGGAGCTTCTCCAAGACCGATGACAGGAAAGGCGCTGTAGTGACCCCCCACCCTAAAAAGAAACACTCTTACGCCTAAGACCTTCCTACACAAAAGCCGCAAGGAAGCCACCAAGTTGTGTTCCACCGCTACGCACAACACAAGGATGGATTCGTGACAACGAAGATCAAGTCAAAATATACGCAAACCTTCTGGAGAATAGATTCCAACTTACAACATGGCCCAGCAATAGAATATCGTGAGGGGCCGAAGATACAACTCACAGCCCAGGAGAAATAAAAACAATAATTAATAAGCCTAATCCCAAGAAAGCCCCATGTCATGATCAGCTCAGTCCACGTACACATGTCACAAGAACTGCCTCAGAAAGCCTAGTAATGATTACCTATCTTAACGCTGTGTTTTGTCTCAGTTACATACCAATAGAATGGAAGCATGCCAAAGTGATAATGCTGCCCAAGCCAGGCAGGCAGCTTGAGGACCCAAAATCCTACAGACCGACATCCCTATTGTCAACCATAGCCAAGCTGTTTGAAAAAATATACATCAGAAGATTACTAAAATGCATCAATCTATTGAAAGTTCTACCGGATTATTAGGGTTCCGCTCACATCACTCTACCATCGAACAAATTTATCGTGTCACAAGCACCATCCGCACTGCATCCATTAGCACAAATAGGTGGGGGCTTGGGGGGCTTATCCCCCCAACTCTGAAAAATTACCAAAGAAAATGATGCGGGGGTGGTGTTTCTTCATAATAAGGGGGCTTAAGCCCCCCCCCCCAGTTCTGAGTCCTATTTGCGCTTCTGACTGCATCTGAAGCAAATAAGCAACACTGCCCAGCATTTTTTTTTCAGACATCAGAGAAACATTTGATAGAGCATGGATACCAGGGTTACTTCACAAAGTGAGTCGTTCTCTCAGCGAACATCGTGTCAAAATACCTAAATCCTACCTGGAAAATATAAAATTCCAAGTCCACTATGGTGAAGCAGTCTCTGCAACCAAAATAATACAAGCAGGAGTACCTCAAGGTAGTGTCTTGGGATCGTTACTCTACCAACTTTAGACGGCCGACATACCAACAGACCCATTTACAATAACTACGACCTTCGCCGACGACACGGTGATCTTATCACCCCACGCCGACTATAAAGGGGCGGTAGAGAACTTGAAGCGTGCAACAAACCAGGTAAATCAATGGAACAAAAGATGGAAGATACACAGGGGCGAAACTATAGGGGTGTGGGGGTCTGGAACCTCCCCCAATAATTTGGCAGTCGGCAAATTTTAAGAATGTTCATTTGACCCCCCTCCCCTAATTTGACAGTCGGCAAATTTTTAAACCGTTCATGTGAATTTTCATTTTTTATGCATGTTTGTGTGTTTTGTTTGTATATTATGATTTTTTTTTTCAATCAAGAACATATTTCGATTCAAAAATTGGCAAATTTTTAATTTTTGAAACATTTTGTCGACGAATTTTTAGTTTTCAAAAAATATTTGTCGGCAAATTTTTCTTCTCCACCTCACCAAACTGAAAGTCAAATTTCGTTTCTGAAAATATGGAGTACCGTGGACCCCTGTTAGAGAATAGTCAGTCAAGAGCAGACGGTTTCAAGCTGAGTATCGAACGTTATTTGAAAGGTTGAAACTAAGCTGAAATGTGGAAGACATTTCGAAAATCTGAAAATCGGTAGCAAACGTTGAATTTCAAACTTCAATGAATATTCGGACTGCCAGCGCGAAAGAGTCGCCCTCTATAATTTTAGGCGCGTGAAAAAAAAGGAACTATTGAAACCCTACATACTTTGGAAAAAATTCATCAGATTGAGATGAAAATGGTCTCAGTGAAAGGAAAATTTTATGTACTATAAATTTTGTCCTAATCATTATTTCGATAAGTGCTTTTGTTTTCATAATATTTTGAGATTTCTTCGTATGCCTGTAAATGAAATAATCTCCTTGATTAGGGTTACAAGGTAAACGACCACAGCGCGCCACCGCTTTGAGCTGCCCGAAATCTGTTCACTTCGTCACTCCATCACTCACTGAGTCAATGATTCACTCACTCACTCAGTCATTTGCTTACTTATTTAGTGATTCACTCAGCCACTCGCTTACTTATTCAGTTATTCACATAGTTACTCAATCACTTCCTCAGTGACTCAGTGATTCACCCACTCACTCGCTTACTTATCAAGTTATTCACTCAGTTACTTCGGCACTCACTCCATCACTTACTTAGTTATTCACTCATTCTGTAATGTAGTTATTCATTCACTTCCTCATACTGTTACTCACGCAATAAGTCAATGTGAGTGCTTGGGGGATAAGGTTACAATCTGCATTTGCCGGGACGAAACTATGGGGAGGGGGTGAAACACCCCAATAATTAGGCAGTCAGCAAATTTTGAAAATGTTTATTTGAATTTTTCATTTTCTAAGAACGTTTGTTCGTTGTTTATTATTATTATTATTATTATTATTATTTTTATTTTTGTTTAATTAAAAAATATTTTGATTAAAAAATCGGCGTTTTCAAATTTTTAGAAAATTTTGTCGGCAAATTTTTTAGTTAAAAGAAAATATCTGTCGGCAAATTTTCCTTCTCCACCAACCCCCCAAACTGAAAGTCTAGTTTCGCCTCTGAAGATACAGCTAAACAATGCCAAAACTAAAAAAGGGTTGACTTCTTGCTTCGTCCTCGTGGTTATCAGCCCATTTACATCGATGGACAACCAATAGCCTCCTCGACTAATGTTCCTTATCTGGGCGTTCACCTAGACAGTCGCCTCACATGGAAGACATATCTTATGATCAAGCGAGATGAGCTAACATTCGATTCAGGGCAATGTACTGGCTACTTCAACCAAAGAAAAAGCTATCACTCAGACTTAAATGTTTACTTTATATCACAATGTTAAGACCAGTTTGGTCTTATGCAAATCAAATATCGGGCAGTACAGTTGATTCCAGCTATCTTGTAGTGCAACGATTTCCGAATAAGGTACTTTAAAAAATGGTAGCAGCCCCATGGTACGTCAGCAATGAAAGTCTCCATCGAGATATTAACATTGCCACTGCTAAGGAAGTGGCAGTAAGGTTCGCAGTAAGATATGAGAAGCGACACCATCAACACCTCAACACTGAGGCAATAATGTTACTGGAAACGCCGCTAGTTCGGCCCCTAGACATGTTTTTCTCACCCAGATTGTAATGTAGCGTAGGTGCTAATGAGCACCACACTATTCATGTTAAGTTAGCTAGATTAGATTATATGTATAATGTAAATGCTCGTGGGCAGTGCATAATAAAAAAGAAAATGAAAAACACATTTTTTATATTTTACGCTGAAGCCTCCTCACCACGGCAAGGTATCACCCAAGAGGAGGCAATTTTTTTTTTTTTTGATTACTCGAAAATCATTTCACGAGAACACAAAAAATCCGCTTTCTAGCAGATGAAAACAGAACGAGTCCGTGTTTCCGACGAAGGTAAGCATCGAATGCGTGGTGCTTTCATAAGTGCTCGAAGCCGAAGTCACCGTATCGTGAAAATCATTCGAGTTGAAAATCTTGATATACTCGCGCCGCCGCTCCGCATCGGGGTGCTAAAAAAAATGCGCGACTCATCCGCTGTAGCGTGTACATACGCGAAGCGTGGGCTGTAAATGTTTTATCATTTTAAAGCCACATAAATAAGTTGTTAATTTCCGTTCGAATGCAGTGGCATTAGTGGCAATCGGGCCGGCTATGATTGATGATGGGGAGGATAATTGTCGATAACGAGTGTCGTATCGCGAACAGAGAGCGCGCCTTGATCGACGTTCGTTACGGCGTGAGAAACACAAATAAGAAACGTGATGTATTGTGTCGCCTCCTAATAAATTATGCTAAAATAAATAACATATTTTTTGCTAACGCCTTTTCTCTGTACTCGTAATTTATCATTGTAACCAATCCGAAAAGCTAAACGCTTAATATTGTTTTAAAAATAACCCCGAATAATTTGATCTGTACGCTGGGCGCGTGCTCGCAGCCCCCGCCGATCCGGTGCAGCGGGTAAGGTGCTCGCAATTTACGATCGTGGGACGTCGAACGTTAATTTTCGCTCGCATTTTGTAATTAGTTGAGAATTCATTGTCATTAGTAAACGGATACGAACGAAATAGCCGGGCACTTTTTTTGTACAGTCGCTTGGGGTAGGGTTTCGGATGTCGTATACAGCCTGGGGTGCGAATGTTTCTTTTTTTTTTTCTTCACCAGTTATTCGTGCGAAAGCTGGCACTACCCTTTCGTATTAGGGATTGGAAGTCATAGCCAGGGCCATGACAAAGTCGGCAAAAAAATCTCAGGCCACTAAAAAATGCGTTAGAAAAGCTGATTTAAAAAAATCTATTTTCCGTCGATTAATGAATTATTTTTAAGTAATCGACTGTGTAAGTCAAGAAACTCAGGACGATTTTTTTTTTAAATATTTTATTACTTGTCTGCATAAATTTACCAAATAGGCACATAAATAATAATTTCGTCAGGTCTTCTAGCTAAAATAGTAGATAGCGTAGCACATTCTGTAAAAACGTCTTTAAACTTGGTATGAACACCTCCATTGGCCACATCTCTAAGCTAACGCTGAGCTAAGCTAGACCCCAGCCTCTTCAACCATGTCTCTAAAAAGACAGACTTAATCCGTCGTTAGTTGCACTCCAGTCACCCACTCGGTAACACCAACTGAGTACACAATCCTGTCGGCGACATTAACACTAGGGTACACTATTCACCAACTTCAGGGTATGCAACAATCTCATACGTCAGGTGCTAGGTACACTACTGCCATTGACCATTACCGCCCCGGCCTTCATAACCAGTGCCAGCGGCTCAATTGTCATTTACTACTACCTCTGCAGCACCAATTACAACTTTTGGCAATGTCACCTAACTCACTGACTGTAGCACTATCAGCCTATAGCGTTCATCAACAAAACGCCCTCAGCACCAAGGAAAACCAGTTTGAAACTCGCCCCAATGCATTAGCCCGGACTCATCGGTTCTCTGTTGGTAGTACACCCATTTGACCTGATTCTCCAGACTAGTCCACACTTGACCTCACAGTCCGACCCTGGTATCCGGTAGACAACCCGACAGTCCAGCTGTAGGTTAGAGACCGTTTTCTGTAGGTATATTAACTTTTTTTAATTCTTTGGCAGTTTTATACTCCATCAACTGTTCTTGATAAATCAACCGTTTTTAAACTCGTGAACAGTTTTTGATTCAGCAAACGGTTTTAAATATGTATTTTATTTATTGGGAGTATAGCAATGCATTGACTGTTTTTGATTAATTTATTGTTTTCGTCCATCAACTGTTTTTGATTAATTAATTGTTTTTGAACTGATTAAGTGTTTTTGATCAATCTATTTTCCCCTCGATTAATTAATTACCTATTTTTAATTCAACATTTTTGTTAATTAGTTGTTTTTGATTAATTAGTTTTTTTTTTATTAATCTATAATATTAACCAATTACTTTTGATAAATTAATTATTTTTA
Source organism: Acanthococcus lagerstroemiae (assembly GCA_031841125.1). Lineage (NCBI taxonomy): Eukaryota > Metazoa > Arthropoda > Insecta > Hemiptera > Eriococcidae > Acanthococcus > Acanthococcus lagerstroemiae. The sequence goes on along the minus strand of CM063110.1, from coordinate 61,484,281 downwards.
ACTATTCGATTATTTCTGATCATTTTATTATTTGTTATTATTTGATTATTTCTTATTATCTAATTTATTATTATTCCCGGATGTGTCGGATTTCTACAGCAGGAGTAGAACGAAAGAAATCTTTAAAATATAAGGGAGTACAGGTGGTGAGTTTAGAACCCTTGAGAGTACCCCTTGATCACCGCAAATTTGAAAAAAAAAAAAATCTAAAAATCTATGTGCAAAAAGAGACTACTACAAAGTGGAATTACTCACTTTAATTTTGAACAGTTTGTAACTTTTGGGATGTGTGTTACGTTTGGTCTGGTCATCAGTTTTGTGGGCTATTTAGCTTTAGGCTATTTTCATCTATTTTAGTCTGTTGATCAGTTTTAGGTTATCTATGTTTGTCACTTCCAGCTGTTTCATATTCTTAAGCTGTCGGTCTTGAATGGCTTGCTGCTTTCGACTCTTTTCATTAGTTTCTGGTGGTTTTGGGCTGTTTATCACTTTTCAGGCGTATTTTAATTTTCGACTGCCAGCTTGCCTAACTAGTCTAGAACATCTCAAGTAAAAATTTTCTATCAGCTATGTAACAACTGAAAATTTGGTGAGTCATGTTGAGAACCAGGCATTTAGAGGGTACAGACTCTTTTATCATTACAGCTCATCTTATTTAATTCACATCGCTAAATTGACTGCCATTACCATACTACTACAGTGCCTGTCCCAAAAATTTAAAACCCTATAAACTAACTTGGGAAAATGAGATCGTTACGAATATTCTGCTGAAATTAATGAACTGCTTATAATTCCGACTGTATACTGTGTAGCAAAAAGGGTAATAAAAAACGGTTCGACACGTTTGCTCGATTTATTAGGCTATGAATTATCTTTTTTAAATATTTTGACAACGATAAATTTGAAACTGCTCGCGAGAAATACCTATACAAATCGTTACTCTGTAAATTGCAACTATGTAGGTAACCAGTACAACAGCATTATTTTTAGTGAAATTTGATCGCAACGTTATACTATCGACGATATATCAACTGGTATATTTGAATGTGTCAAATGTACGAATTTTTACGAGCTGACTTCCTAACTCATCTAATTTTATCGGCGCTGCGAAGCTGAGTCAATTTTTCAAAAGAATGTAGGTGACCAGTTGTGGAGAGCAGAAGATCGGAAGTCCACTAGAGCTGATGGGCAGACGCACATTCAAATAGTTTATTACGGTGGATATCGATTTAATAACGGGAATAACAAAACTTGGCGTAAATACCAACGTGAAGTGACATTAAAGAATTTCGGCAAAAAGGCGATCTCTCCGTTGAGTGTAACGATCAGGATCTCTGTGGCTCACTTTCTCTAGTTGAAAGAAAGACGCTCGAATCACAAGTGCGCCCCTGTGTACTAGTAATAAATACTTACCCTCCCCTAAGAAAAATGAGGCATGGAGCAGAGATTGCGGCTCATTGAGCTAATAGTGAATCTGATAAGTTTTCAACCAGACTCAATGAATCTCATCAAATCTCAACAGGATTTGAATGAGGTTTGAAAGTGTGACACGAAAATTGGAGTTTCATCAAGGCTGATTAAATGAGCGTTCACAGAGTTTGAATGAGGTTTGAAAGTATCTGAGTAAGTTACCAAAAAATCAAATAAGTTTTAAGAGTCCTTAAATCTAAGTACTCAGCATGATTTCGATTTTCAAGGGAGTAAGAATGAATCTTCACGAGTCTTGAGAGGGGGTGTTAATGAGTTTTAGGAAAGCCTGAATGAGTCTTAACGAGTCTCAAAAAGCCTGAATGAGCCTTATCAAAGTGTTAACTAGTCTTAACGAAGCCCTCAGTCAGTTCTAATGCAGCCTGATTGAATGAGAACTAGCTCCAACAGAGTCTGAATGCTATTCAAGAGACTGGATGAATTAAAAAAAATATGTATAAATTAGTTTTAGCCGAGTATGAATTAGACAGAATAAATTTTACCACAGTCTACATAAATCTGAATTGGTCTTGGATGAGAACTTTTATGAAACTTAGGAGTCAACATGAGTCTATATAGAGTCTATGTAATTAGTGTCCATATTGGAGAGTGACTGAACTTGGTAATATTCTGCAACTTTACTGAAGATGGCGTAACAGCCGAAAGCGCTATGGACAACAGAAAAAAAAAAAAGAATTCGCACACCTTAAAAACAGAAGAGTCTATGTAAGTCGAACCATGACAGAGTTTGAGTGAGTCTTATCTAACAACATCCAACAGGACCTAAATGTCTGTCAAAGGAGTCTGAGGAGAAGTACCGGCGTCGGAAGGTTATTTTTAAGGAAAGTATAACAATTGAAAAATTTAAGAGTGGACAGGCAAAAAAACAACATTTTTTTGTTTCTCGAAAGTAGAGGTGACACGGTGTCACAAGCAAAAAATCTTTAAAAACTTCTGTAAATCTCATAACAGGTGTTGACATTTATGGTCATGACAATAATTTTCTTGTTTCTGGCCCCAGGGGGGGGGGGTCCAAATTCCATTTTCAGTTCTGTTCATTTCTTAATTTTTCAGTTTCTTTGAAAATTTTTGTTATCACTTTTTGATTATTTTTCGAAATACTTAACTGCTATTTTTCTTGAATTTGGCTGCATTTTCATTTTCGGGTTGACTCAAGACTATATTGATATTGAATTTAATTAGACCAACATTTTCCACGAATCTTGCGGTGCTTTAGCGTTCGAGTTCTCAAAAAACTCCTGATATCGAATTAAATTCCGTTTTCAATTTTGTCAATTTCTTGATTTTTCAGATTCATTCAAAACTTTTGTGATCACTTTTTGATTATTTTCTGAACTGATTTCAATTTTTCTTGAATTTGGCTGCATTTTCATATTTGGGTTGACTGAAGACTGCTGATGCCGAATTAAGTTTAATATTCAATTTTAGAATATTCCGTGAATTTTGAGTGTTCTTTTTTCAAAATTTTTGTCATCATATTTTGATTATTCTTCTGAAATGGCTACATTTTTCCATAAATCTAGCTTAATTTTTGTATTCCAGTGTACTGAAAGCTCCTGTTGTCGACTTATATTCAATTTTAAAAGTTCAGAAATGTTTAAGCGTGAGATTTGTTTTTAAATTATTTGAAATTTGATATTCAGTTTCATCAAAATTTCTAAATTTTAAGAATTTTTTCAAAATTTGTACCTTAACTTTTTGATTACACTTTCTAAGATGACTAAATTTTCCATGAATTTGCCTCAATCTGCGTATTCACGTTTTTCGAAAACTTCTGATATCGGATTAGGTTGCGTTTTCAATTTTACTAGATTTTAAGTTTTGTGATTTTTTCGAAATTTTTGTCGCATTGATTAATTATTTAAAGAGGTAGAAATTTTTCTCGAATATTGCTAAATTTTTGTATAAGAGCGTCGACTTAAATTCAAATTTCCAAGTCTTGTAGAGTCCTAACACAGTCCTAAGAAGTTTAAACAAATTTAGTGACTTTAAAATATCTTAACGAATCCTAAACAGTCTTAAACAGTAGTAACGGAATCTTGAGGAGTCTCAACACAATTTCAATGAGTTCTGAACAGACTTAACACAACCATAAAGGCATCTGAACGAGTCCTAAAACGGCTGTAGTGATTCTGAACGAATCTTGTTACAGCGCAAAGATTAACGCTTTTTGAAGGGGTCTGAAAGTGTCTCAACGCAGGTCTTCTGGTGTCTTAACCAGGGACGAAAATAAGTAAAATAAGGGGGGAGGGCAGTTTGCCACTCCAAGCCTCCGCCGGAGTTGGAAAATTTTATTACATGGATCAAAAGTTGGAAAAATTCAACAAGTTAAAAGGGTGTTGTTGTTGTTGTTTTGTCAGTACAAACAAATTTTGATACTTGGGAATTCTGAGTCGAGTCAGTTGGCAATTTAACAATTTTTACTCCTCCAGAAAAGACTCTTCGCTACGTTCCCGGTCTTAACAGGATTTTAACGAGTTTTTTGATACGACCACAGGGTGTGGAGAAAAGGAACTGAAAATAATATTGTACGATACAAATTTTTTTGAGCTTGTGGTAACAGAAATGTATTTGAAGGTGGGTTTGATCATGGTCTAGAAACAGTACAAAATAAAATAAAATTCTTGAGCTTTGACGTTCAATAACTGTGATACGGTAAAGTATTCCGTATTGCCACTCTAAGGATGGTTCCATTGAACACAAATGAACATAACTCTAGAATGTCCTCGGGGAATACCTTACCCTTCCTCAGATACGGGTGAATAAAGTACGGGATTTTTTCTTGCCAATACCTACCAGTTTACAGGTATTTTTATATACAATCCAATTCTACCAGTTACCAATGTTAATCCAACAAAAGTTGCATAGTACTTAATCAATACCTGCATTTTGAAAATTAAAGAGCGTAAGCTTCCCACGAAAGCATCCAGCAAAACAGCAGCAGTTACATTGCTGTCTGGCGGCGAAGTTGGAATTTCAAAACTGACTTCAGTCGTTCTCAAGGGAAGTTCTTCGAATTATTACCTTATTAGGGACGTGAAAGAATGAAGAATACGCAAACTAATAAATAACAATAGCAACTTATTGAGTTTCTCCTTGAATGTAAGAATAAGAGCAAAAGATAAGAATGAAAGAAATAAGACAGCAAGCCGGTAAATTCATAGCAATAACAGGAGAGTGAAGTGATGGAAGAAAAAGGTTCTTCGTATAAGCTGGCTCATCCTTAACCTTCTTCATCAATTAGCACTTGACAGACTTACGTGAAATCATACAAAATTCCAGCTGCTCAGGTCATCTTGTCTTTCTGTTCAGAACTTTGTTCAATTAATATGAAATTATAGTATTTTCGAGTATTTAATATTTACCATTTATTCTAATACGAGAACAACGAAGAAGAACTCGTGATTTTTTATTTCTGTTAATTTTTTAATGAAAACAAACAAAAAACAAAAATTAAAGCGTAATGACAAAAGTCATAACCAAATTTTTTTGTCATTTGACTAATTTTTTGTCATGTCATTTCCATTTTGTCATTATGACAAAACTGATAAACGGTTTTGTCATTATGACAAAATTTCTCAAATTGAATTGTCATTTTGTTTTGTTATGTCTAACAACATTGGTGACAACTGAGGAGCGAATATATTTTCTGTATTTTTTTAATTTCTTAAGTTGAAATAGATTGGCTAATGTAAGAGTTTGAACCCCTAGCCCCCCTCAACTACTACGGCCCTATCCGTGTCAACATTTATTTCTTGTAGATCGCACTTGCACTCGCGTCGGTCAGGCGTCGGTATGCTGTCTACACGTGTTGAAATTCAAATGCAATTATTTTATTTATTTTCACAATTAAATATACGCGATTGTCTTTCGCTTTTCCATTCTTTTAATAATTGAATTGTTCATTGTGTCGTACGTTTACAAACGTTCAAAGGCAATCCCCCGCTATCAATTCTTTAACTATTCTGAAATACCAAGGCGCCCGGATTACAAACTACGGCAGATACAAGAGCACGCTATTAATATATTTACCGCTACCGATGACCGAGTACGCTGCGTTTAAAATATCACATTATTTAGATAGAAAGAAAAAATAAATAAATGAAAGAAAAAAAAAGGAAAAGAAAGAGAGACCGCAAGCCAGAACGATTCAATCCCGAGAATTAGACGATTTACGTCCTCTGAATTTCTCGGCTGTGAATTTTATAACCGCTTAATTGTGTAAAATCGGAAGTAAAACGTATTTATATGAGTGAAAAATCTTGTAAATAAGCGGTTAAAAAGAGCTGGATGTTGGATTTTAGTATTCCATTAGTAACAAGATAAAAAGACCATCTATATCCTTTTTAAAAAGCCCGCCCGATGGGTCTTCCGATCGGAACACGTCTCGACAACGTGTTCCGGTTTACTGAAACTTACACTGACACTTTCTGCTTTTCTTTGCTTGCTCTCGAGAATTGATACACGAAAAGATTACACGACAGCCTTATTAATAACTGGCGAGGTCTGCCTTTTTAATGCATTTAGTCAGCCGCGAAGTATGGGCGTTTTCAAAAACACTCCTACTTTCGCACTTCAAAGTGCGATGTAATCTGCATCTGAAAAATGTTCGAAAAATCGAATTAGAAAATTTCGATTTTTCAAGGAAACGACAGAGGGTCAAAATACACCCGCTTATGCTTCCAATAATGCTTCCTTCGGTTCACTTAAATTAACTGAGAGACAGGCGATGAATTATATAGAAATTGTGAAGAAGTCTGTAACAGACTCTGCTTTGGAATCAATGACATCAGACATTAGGAAAACTAACCCCCTTTTTGTGTAGGCGTGGGTGCACGGGGAGGGCAATTAGGATTATTATTCTTTCTACAAGATTTATTTGAAAATACTTTAAAAATAGGCGATCAGTACAACCTGCAGGAGTCTGAAAGCACTTCAAGGTATTTTGCCGAAGTTTGGAGAGTCTTTGGAATACTTAACGAATCTTCTATCTTAGTAAGAGTCTAAAACAAGTATAGAGTGTTTCTCTTTTATCTACTAAAACAGTCATCATCTTGGGATATAAAAAGGTCCAGATTCTCGGAGTCTGGTTTGAAGCACAGTTCGGCTCAAAGCGCAGTCCAGCTGGAGGCCACCCGGACTCCAGGTTAACGATGGGTAAGTGTTACCTTGGTCAGTAGGGTATCCCATAGTGGCCCTAGCAGGACAGCGCGAATCCGAAACAAGGACAGGCGAAATGGGTGCCTGGGCCAGCCTCAAGATGTCCCTCTGATGACTAATGCGATACTCGAGATGGTAGTTTTTGAGGCCGGGGGTACGGTGCCTGGGGAGCCAATTTGGTATGCGTGTCTGTCCTCATACGCTTCACCAGCTGAGATTCTCGGCGAGGGCTTCAATTCTCACATATTCTGCATTGTCCCTCACAGGAGTCCGTCCTGCAGTCACGCGGTGAAACATTGGTGCGGTATTCAAAACGAAAATAATGGAAGAAAAGAGCTAATTGCATTTTTTTTTTTCAGTATTCAGTTAAAGTTCGCAATATGTAGCTCTTGAAGAGTAGAATTCGGTGAAACACTCAAATAAGGGAGAAAGGTTATTGCATACAGGGATGAAAGGGACAATTTCCACCGATAAAGTGGAAGAAAGGAGGAAATGGAAAAATTGGTTGTTAGCCCCCTTTTTCCCTGGATTCTTTAATTTTCTTTTTTGTTATCAAGTCTTGACTTGAAGCAAAAATGTGTTTATAGCCTTGTCACGAGTCTCCTCTGATTATTGAACTCTGACAAAGAGAATTATGTAAAAAAAAAAAATTCCCTTGAGACTTCCGATCTTTCATTTCAACGACTTTTATACGCTTATCAACTAGCTCTTGTAAAATTTCAGTCTATATTCCCCCTTGGCCGAGTTTTGTTCTTTTTAATTTAGAAATTTGGATTATTTTTCATCCTTCATGTCAATTCTGATAATTTCTACGATCGGCTGGATCGACTTTTAATTTGACCAGTTTTTGATTGTTCCGTCATATTATTTGATGATTTCTGATACCTTTCGGTAATTTTTGATCCCCTATATTTCCGTTTGAGGTATTCTATAATCATTTTTCCTCTTATTTTTATTTTATTTTATTTTTTTTTAGTTATTCTCTATTCAAGTTTTGATAGATCAGATTTGATCGTTTCGTCGAGTCTATATAAGGAAAGGCGCCAGGGCGGTACTTATTGGTCAAGCACCCATTAATGATCGAAATTTTGAAGTCATATATCTGGTCCACTAGACGGCGTGAGAGTTTTGTTTCCTTGTCAGTATTTGGCAGACAAACTAGTGCTTCAATATTATGATTTGCGTTTGAAATCGAAAAAGTAAGGACTTCATGCTATTAATTTCGGACTTCTTGTAATTGTGAGTTCAAAGGACATACTGAGGAACATTTTTCCAATAATTAACAGACGATTGAGCAGTTACTTTTCGAATGCGGGTCCTGGGAATTAGAGATGGAATCCAGTTGTGAAACTGATTGTACCTCAGTCCTATCATTATGTTGTTTGATTTCAGTAAGTCAGGTAGCCTATTTGAGAGTTGCAGAATATATGGCAATGATGGAATTCAATATATGAGAGGAAAAAACTTGACCAGCATTTGGTCTGACCAATATTTGACTCAAATTTTTCTTTTGACCAATGGCCGCGGCGAATGTTTTCTTTCTCTTGTTATCAGTCTGCCGAGTGAAATGACATCTAACAAAGAAAACTCCAACTCATCATCCGAAGAAGTAAACTCATCTTTGAATTTCACTATCTTCTTTTTTCATTTTGTCAATTTCAGATTATTTTTTCCGATGGTGCCAAGCATTGGTCGACTAATAATTATCAAATTTTAACATATTTTTAAAAATTCGCAGAAAATAGAACTTGAGCTTGACATCAGCGCCTGTAAGTGAAACTCATTCCTGATGTCATACACTACCACATGCTATGATTAAAAATTGGAAAGTCTGCAAACCAGTGATTGACAATAGTTGCCAAATTTCAGTTTTTGTACCCGTAGGATGCCTGTGGATTAATCCGGTGGGAGGGAGTGATAGCAGTACCATCTCGTCATACGCTGTGGTGGAAAGTTGAAAGTATCCGTCGATTCCAGAATGAACGCCCCCATGTAATTAGAGTTTGAGATATAACCGTCCAAAAAAACCTGCCCAATAAGTGGCGCTTGAACACATTTCAGAATATTTCATAAAACTGCGTATTTTAACAAATTTTTGAACAATAAGTACCTACATAATATATATTGTGGTATATACTTTGGACTGTATCCTCATCGTGACTCTGTAAAATCCCGAAGTATGCAATAATAGTCAAATGCGTACCTGTAAGGACAACCTGTTTCTATAAGTACGCATCATCAAAAACCTAAATATATTCGGGGGGGGGATAGGATTTAATTATTTTCAGGGTAATTTTTAATATAAAAGCATAAAAAAACTGACAACGTAAATTTGATCATGCTGCATGTATTTACAAGGGTCACATGCGTACAAGCCGACCCTATCCAATCAGTGCGTTTCATGTGCCCAGCCAAGACACAGATTACACTGGATCCAGCTTTCCCTCTCCCAAGATCGCAAATAAGTGTCCCCGTAGATGACACATTCGACAAGGCCTTCCTCTAAGGTCTCCTCCAAGGTTTTAAAAATATGCTAATTCTTGTTTTGCGTCTTTGTCTCCCTTTTCGGAGTTTTTGGAATTTTCGGATTCTTTGGAATTTTCGGATTTTTTGGAATTTTCGGATTTTTCTTTTTTCTCCTCATCTGTTCTTCTTCTTTTTTTTTCTTTTTTTTTGTTACCAGTCTCCTTGGTTGTGGACATCTTCATTGCCTTCAATCGCTTTTGCAATGCTGCTGCCGCTGTGCATTGTCGAACTGGAGAGCTCGTTAGAATTTCGGATACCTGTGTGTGCATCTTTTCTTCTTTAGCTGGCCATTTTTCTTGAGCTGAGGTTTTACTTGTGCTTTTCAAATCATGAAAAGCGTTTTTGGACTCAGGAAAGTACTGCTATCCTACAAGTTATAAAAAAGAAACGAGGGTAAGTTGAGTTAAGTAGTGTCAAACCGACTTGTACCTTCTTTAAAGTTTGTACCAGGAGTCGTGACTGGGGTAACCAATGACGATTGAACAGCAACAACCTAATCATTTACAGGCGTCAGAGAGATGACAGCGCTGATACCACTAAACTCAAGAGATGGCTGCAACTCTTCATCTACATCATCAATGGCGTCCTCCTGTAGTCTCTCTCGCTTCAACCAGGTAATTGTTTCCATATCCATCTTCAAATTTTTCTGGAAATCAAATTAAATGTTAGCTTCTAATTAACGTGACCTAAAATTACTTAATTCACCGTAACTTACTATCAGTGACCTTGGTTGGTCTAAAGTCTCCCTCTCGGAATATGCCTCTTCTGAATGGGTAAATGTCAGTAGATCGGAATTCTTCAACCACTTTCTATGTCTGAGAGCTCGTTGTATGCCTTACAAAAGAGTTTTCCTACTTGGTACATTGTCACAGCGCGACCCGGATGTTTACATAACAGTGTGTCAGCTGCTGTAGTATAGGTGGTTTTCAGTGGTCCATAGTAGACAACATCCAGAGGCTGGGTTCGATGGCTGGAGTGTAGAGCAATAGAAAGAAGCGTTATAGAGTTCGCATTAGAAAAGTTGATGGCTTCTAGTGAGCAGTGCGAGGAGTGATTATCGAGCACTAAGAGCACAGGACAACGGTTTCACATGCTTTTTAAGTGCTTGAGCCATCTCAGAAATAAGTCTGTATTCATGTACCCATGTACCCGGAATCTAAACTTAATTGAAGTGTACTTGCACGGGGTCTTCTCTATTAATTCGGATTTCTCCCATCTCCTCGGGAAAATTAAGGGTGGCGGTACATGAGTACCTGTGGCCTTTAAGCAACACGAAGCACTTGGGTTTGTTTGGCCGCGATCGGCTGAAGCTATTTTACATACTTTTCGCTTCCCTTGCACAGTGACAATTTTCAGTGTTTTATTTGGTATACAGTAGACAGACCTGTTTGATCTATGTTGAAAATTCTGGTGGGTTCGTATTTTGTTTTAGCATACAGTTGTTTCAGGTTGTCGAAGTAGCGATCAACTCGGATTTTATTGAACCCCAAACTCGTTCTGGGCTCCGCAGTGTCAGCCGATGTCAGTTTCGAAAACTTCTCACTCACTTGTCCCTGGCAAGCTTCATTGCATTATTGAAACAATATTCTATTTGATTTTTTTCCCCAGCAAACTCGTATGCCAGTGCACGAATTTTCTTCTGCGGCAATCCGTGAAAAAGAGCATCCAGTTCTTGTAAGTATATACTCAACTAGCTTCTCCTCCATTTCTATTGAGGAAGTATGCTTAAGACCACCAATAGATGATGGCGGAGCTTCCTAGAATTTGATAACACAGGGGAAGTATTGTTAAGTAACGTGTAAAAAACAGTGACCTATCTTAATTAACCACTTACCTCGGCATGTTTCAGGTGTTTACAAAGTACACGAATGAACTTTCCAGATGTTCTGCGGCCCCTTTCCACCTTTTCCTTCACCTTCTTACACTTTTGAGGGTCAAACCGTTTTCCATCCATGATGTATCCTGGAATATAGCGTACTTTTTTTTTTTTACAAAAAACTGATGTGTACTTATAGGACGTTCAACTATGCGTACTTCCTGGCAAATCCACATCTTAACGTAGAATCGTTCTACTCCACGTATTATCAGATCTTTTGAATAGGTAAATTCTACATTCTTTAAAAATCAGGGTTGGAAGAACGCAAAAATCATCTCATGCCCGTTCTCGTTTGTTCTTCTCTAACTGCATGGTCCTTGTTCATGTTTCTCATTCTCCTAACCTTAAAATTACCAGCGTGTTCCCGTTCTCATTTTCGTTCTCAACCTGGTCCTGTTCCCGTTCCCGTTCTCAACCCCCATCATGCTCTCGTTCTCGCTCTGAGAACAAGAACGCGCCGTTTTTCTTCTCGTTTTCGTTCGTTCTTCCAACACTGTTAAAAACTGCAGACAATAATTATTCCAATGGTATGTATTCATATGCTTACAATTTGCGTAATTCATTCCTCTGATCATCTTTTTCAAGAATATGGAATAAACAATCAAATTTCTTGCAAAAACACAACTGCGAACATCTATCGTTTATAATAGTCTCCACGAATTCCTTACAAAACCACATAAGTCTTTGTAATTCACCTCAAGTTTAGTGCGAGGTGAGTCTCCATGGCGTCACATTTGATTTTTGACACTTTTTGCTGGCACAGTTGAACACTGCGTACTTACCTGTATAGGCAGTGTGTACTTATAGGAAGATTTACTCTACTCTTGTTGCCGCACTCAGAAATCTTTTCCTTCCATGTTTGTACGTATCGCTGCTCACTACTGACAGCTCTTTTTCCATAACATATTAGCTGCACACTATAAGTGCTTTACCCTTCAATTTCTCCTCGGACAGCCCACCCAATTATAATTTTATTGGTATACGAGAGAAGTTGACTGTAGTTCTCCACTTCTATCCACAAGCTTGACTACTTTGTGTCGTTGAAGTTCTAAGCTCACGGAAGCGTGCAATTATCGTTAATTGACTCAACTAAAACACAGAACAGACCGAAACCGACTGATGTACATAATTCCTCAAAGAGTATACTCAGTCTGGCCCTCCTCTGCGTATAGGTAATCCTCATATAATTTATAATATACGATGCTAATCCGGTATCGTGTTTTAAAAGCCTGTACACAAAGGTAAACAGAAACCGGCCGGTATTAACAAACGCCAGGCATGCCTAAGCGATGTTCGTACGTAGAAAATTGTGGACAAATTAATACAGTCATTTATCTCGGTAGCAGCGTCTGCGAGGAGATTGCTCGCATAATTACCTTCGCCTTATCACTCAGATGAAAGGTTCGGACGTTGTAATTAGAATGCAGCGGCGCTGCGGCGCGGCGATTCCGAGGGCCATAAAATATTGATATTTTATATAGCGTGCAGATCCGGCAAATGTGCTTTTTTTCTCTCCTTTTTTTCTTTTTTTTTTTTCGAAAATCAAATAACTCGTTATACGTGTAAAAATTTACGAGTTTTAAATGCGATTTAGTAATAAGTATTTCGTGGTATCGGTGTTGAGATGTCGAGCTAATAAAACTAGAAAAACGGCTTCTGTTTCCAGCAGAGTGCACGGTATCGATAGAGATACTCGTGCGGAATACAAGCTCCTGGTTTTTTGGCTGCTGGTGATTCGGGAGATACGGTGCGTGGATTCCAGCTCGGTTTATTTGCTTTCGAATTACCCATATACATGATGGAATGTTAGCTCGATGCGGAGGTCACGAGTAGAAAAGAAAGAAAAAATCTGGAATCTCGATCGTTTGGACGTAGCGACTTGAACGAATTCTACTTGCAGAATTCGACAATCTTGCTAGCTGAAATATTCATGTACACAGGGGCGCAACCAGAACTTTTTTTTGTGAGGGCTAGAATTGAGAGAAAAAAAACTTGGTCAGTGGTGAAAACTCGATTTGGTACCTACCTATTATCATGAATTGATTTTGAAAAAATTTCGAATGTCGGGAGGGGTTATAGTCCACTAGCCCCCTCCTTGGTTGCGCTCTTACATGTACATAAAGTAAGAAAATGAGCAAATAGAGCCGAAGAGTCGGTGTGGATTGATCGCATTGTCTTAGAAGAAGCTGTTGATAGTGGGGGCGTATGGCGATGCACGCATATGCCAAATTGGCCACGGAACACCGCACCCCCTATCCCGGAAATTCTCCGAATGGACCTGCGTCAGAATAGGGGGACTGCTTCGAGGTAGCTCCTGCTACCCACATTCCTCCTTTCGTCTCTTCACGGCGGCGAATCTACGGCGTCTTATTCTTCTTTTCTTCGCTGTCGAGTTGCATCGGATCGTCTTCTGCGTTAGGTGTTGGCAGCAACGACATCGTCGTCGTCGTCGTCGTCGTCGTCATCGATGTTGGTGGGATGGCGAGCGCCGGCATAGGGTGCTGTGTCCGCTGCCTTTGTCTCTGCCAAAACTCCAGTTCCATCCCGCGGCCCAACGTCTTCTTGATGACGGCAGCTGTCTGATCCCATCCCTCTCTGCTCTTCAGCATTGTCGGGACTAGGTTTTCCGGTGTAAGTGGGTCAACGCCCGCGTTTCGAAAGGCGGCCGCTGCTTCTTCCCTCTCTCGGTCAAATGCCTGACACTCGAACAGGGTATGCCAGGCATCATCATTTCACTCGAGCACCGTGGGCTCTTTGCTATGCCCATCCAGTGCAGGTATGGCTGCTCATCACCTGCACGAGGTAGAAGTTCAGCTGGCTATGGCGTCTGCCTGACCACGCCTTGAGGTCGCGTACTGGCAGATGGGTCCACTCTCCCTTGGTATTGCCGGAGAGCCGCGGAGCGTGGATTACCTAATATCCCGATTGACCCGTAGCGTTCGCCGCACTGCTCTTCGGTGGCATCTTCCGCGTCGCGAACCACAGCCCGATGAGGTACTTCAGGGCTGTACAGGGCGCAATCTCCGCTCTCTTTAGGCGAGAAGAAGCTGTTACATAGTATTTTAATTAGATAGTCTATGAAGGAGCTCCATTTTTTGGCGAATATTCGGCCTGGTTGCAGTTGACATGCTTTTCTCATTTCGGTTTTTCTCGCGTGTGTCAGTTCTTGTATCTTTATCATTTCATGTTTCCTTCCACATTGGAAAGTAGCGATGTTTGAAACAAAAACAAGTCGGTCGCAGCTTGAACGAAAGCAATAAAAAGAGTGTGAAAGTAGGGAAAACATCAGAATATTTGTCTATTATATTCTATTCTATGCTTTTATTAAGTTGATAGTGATATAATATGAATAATAACTATACTCATACCTACATATTGTAAACTTATAGGTTTATGTGCAAATGAAATAATATGTAAAATAAATAAAAAAGAAAGACTATGAAGGATCACAAGCAGTAGAACGCTATTGATTTTTTAGTAAAATCGGTCCCATAGTTCGCGTTTGAATCGAATTTCTGGCAACTTTTCCGAGACCGACGACTTTAGAGGCTACTTCCGAGAATCGAGTGGGTTGATGCCGTCCAATGGTAGAAGTTCTCGAGGATAGGAAGTTTATGGTGGTGATCAGGCTGCTCCGGAGTCAGACATTTTTAACTGTGCCCCCCCCCATCTCCGTCTATAAATTAATTGGTTTTTTAAACAATAAATAAAGATCTTGAACGTCAATCATTTTGATTATTTTCCGTCACAAATATATTGACTCTTTTAATTGTTAATATAGGTCCCTATCAATTATTTTAAATGTTAAAATGTATGGGTTATTAGTATCGAGATATTGGTTATTGAATTACCAAGATATGTATCATTTCAGTTAAGATTACCTATTCCGATTATCAGAATGTCAGTTGTTACAGTTATTTATACATCAATTTTTTTGATTATACGAGTATTAACATGTAAATTATTTCAATTATCCACATCTTTCATTAATTATTTTGATTATCAATACGTTTACGTCTGTATCGAAAGGGCCTACTTGTCGATCTTAGTTTTGACTGTAGAGCTGTTTTTCTGAATTTTGACCAAAAATTCAATTTTTGGGTATTTAGCGCTTTGGATAGCAGGCTATTTTGCCGTTTTCCAATATTTCACTTTATTCCAACTCCAGAGTACGAAATGGATGGAAACAGAAAGACTCAGGTTGTCAATTCCTTGTCGTTGTTTTTTTGTGTTTTTTTTTTCACAAGAAGATTTCGTTCTCAATCACTTGCCAACTTTCAAACGCGTTTTTCTCAAAATACAGCTTTTCCGTACCTCAACTTCAAAAATCCGAAAAAATATCTTTCTGTAATGCTACAAAGCTGGGTATGGTCTCATTCGAAAGGTAATTTTGTCTCCCTCACCTTAACTCGTGGGCCCTTCCGATAGAGTCATACATACTGATTATTTTAATTTTTGTTACACCTATATCAATTATTTTACTCGGTGATGGAACAATCAACTTAAAACATGACTCGAGCTCTCATAACAGCCTCCAATTGCACTTTAAATCATCGACAATCGTACCTACTAATCATATAAATGTATATCTATTCTGCAGTTCTCTGATAAATTAGAGAAAACAATGGAGTGGGGGAGCGAGATATCAGCTGGTGGCAGTCTAGTTTATTAAGTTTTGGTTATCCAATTGTGTTTCCGATCGCTGTAGAGGTAAAACCAATGCAGTGGGGAGCGAGATATTAACTGGTAGCAGTCAAATTTATTAAATTTTGGTTATCCGATTGTATTTCAGATTGCAGTTTTATAGTGAAACGAATAAAGTGGAGAGCGAGATATCAGCTGGTGGCTGTTGAGTTTATTAAGTTTTGGTTATACAATTGTATTTCAAATCGCTGTAGTAGTGAAAGGAATGGAGTGAAGGAGCGAGATATCAGCTGATGGCAGTCTCGTTCAGAGGTTCCCATTTTCCCCTCACGGAACCCTAATTGATTTCACTTTTCCTGGCGGAACCCTATTTTGATAACAAAAAATGATTACCTTGTAGTTTGTAAATTTTCATGTTTACTTTAAAAGAAAAAACAAATATAAATGAAAAACAGTTATGATTTTTTTCTACAAACGTTTTATTTATTGAAGTCTCGGACTGAACGCGGAACCCTTGTGACCCTTCCACGGAATTCGGGAAACGCGCTGGTCTAGTTTATCAAATTTTGGTTATCCAATTGGGTTTCAGATCGCTGTAAGTGAAAGCAGTGGAGTGAGGGGGAGCGAGATATCAGCTGATCAGCTGGTAGAAGTCCAGCTTATCAAGTTAAGTTGTCAGTAGTATTCAGCCAAGATGTGTAAGTGGAAAACGGAACACCGAGCGTTTCCGGTTGCATCAGTTTTCAAGTCAGGAAGCCATTCCTCTACTATATTCGCGATTTTCAAAAATATTTTTCCATTCAGTCGCATAAATCAGTACTCACCGAAGTAATTGTTCTTCAGTAGGTTAAGGACTTTCGCGAAAAAGGGAATATTAATTTAAAAAAAGTTTTTGTGGCCTGTGGAGAAGGTTAGAACACCATGCTGAAAAAAGAGATCGAAAATCTCAAGAAGCAGGTCGAAAATGTTGTAGAAAATAAGGGTGTTCAGTAATTCTGTAATATAATATGTCCATTTAAAATGAAAATTGATAAAACTTGACTTTTTTGCGGAAAAAATACTTTATGTTTATTTGTTCTTGAGTTATGGTAATCTGAAATATGATAGGTTCCATACCACAACCTGCACTTATGAAAATTAATTTCATGTTTCCCTCCCCTCCTCTTCTTGCACCTTTAAGGAACGATTAAAAAATGTCGACCTATTGGATTATTATTTTTTTATTTTATTTTTTTTGGGGGGGGGGAACTGCACCACATGGGGAAAATTCAAGCTGCCAGTCATGCACATGTATATGGGGGGAAAAATGAAAGAAAGATTTCAGCCGCTGCACGGAATGACATTGTTTCACAGATTGGCGTCCTGACGACCGCGTTGACGCGCATACCCACATTTCAGTGCCTTCTCTAGTCGTACATTCTCGACACCGCTCGGTATTCTCCGTGTTGGCTGGTCGAAATATGATGGAACGAATGACTGCGTAAAGAGGAACACGCAACTACATCACAATGGTAACGTTTTTCGGCGGAATTTTTCTTTTTCGCGTGGCGAGCCACTAGACATATCCATGTTAAAATATTGAAAGAAACTCGAAATCTTTCGTTTTTACAGTGTTTCCCAACTTCTATTTTTCATCTAAATTTGAATCCAGCAGTCCACCCTTGACTGCTTACTGAAATTTCTCTAAGGTTTGTTTAGCGCATAGGCGATTTTCAAAAGACGCAATTAAATCGAATAAACAGCTACATGAGGAACGCCCACAGAGAAGGGCAATAACATCATCGTTTTAAATATTATTTCTCGCGATAACCTATACGCGTAGAACTATACATATACATTTTTGAACGAGCATTAAGTTGTTAGCTGCCGCTCTTCCCCCAAAGACTTTAACGCGGTGGCGCGGCGTTTAAAAACACTTTCATATTTTATATTACATACCCCAACGAAGAGGGTAGTTAAAGGCAAAAATCGGGGAGATTATAACGTCAAAAGACGTATACTATACCGGGTGTATATATATATGTATACTTTGTACGTACATTTCCCCGTTTCAACGCCCGTAATACGATAAGGATTATCTATTATTAAATACACGTGCCGGCATGTTTTAAACCTTCGCGTATCATGAATAAAACAAATAATTATGCTCCATTGTAATCGTCGGATAACTGTCGGGGTTTCGTTTTTATCAGATTTTTGGGAAAAAAGGAGAGAAGAGTTTAAATCGAAAACGTCGCCGTCGCCGGGCGTCTTCCTGACACCGACATCGACGTCGACGCACAATCGCCCAGACAAAATAGCGAAAATGCAGCTCCGCCGTATTTTATCGCGCCGCTGCGGAAATGCGAACAAAAGCCTTTCCAGCGATTTAATTTTCAGATTTTACGAAACACGGTAACGTACCTAAGAGCTGACTGCTGATTCGCGTTTCGAATAATTATACGTAGCGAGTACCCCGATACGGCGGTTACAGTGACGAGCACTTTACATTCGGTGTAACTCAAGAAATTTAGCAATTTACGCCTCGGCCAATTCACTGGCGCAGTTGATTTTCCAATCCACGTCGAGCGATGTAAATTGAAACATTCGACTGAAATGCAGCGATTACAAAATAGGGACTTAAGAACGCATTTAAATATTCACGACATAGTACAGCTGTTACCGTTTGTTCTTAACCGTGATTACGTTTTTGCTGGCCACTACCTGTGTATGCTGTTTGTGCACGTGAACAAACTGAAGACAAGACTGTGATACTGTACTTTGTAGTAATTAACTGAGCAAATTAAATTTTTGAATTGATTATGCACACAAAAATCATCTGTCCATAATTTAAATAAATAAATAGATTTTAAGAAAATACAGACCATTTCAGCGAAAAACATTGCCGCTTTTGATCAAATAGTGTAAAAATATCTTCCACAACAAGAGCCAAAAATGAGTTTACATGACTCACTTTTGACTCTATGTAATATACTATTTTGACGAGACAGAGATAGGGTGTCCCAGTTTAGAGGAGCTGGGAAAGAGTCGATTTATAGTAATCGTTAATAAGGCAGTTGTGAGAAAATTCGGGCCTGGGGAGGAACACCCGGGCCCTCCTCCTTAGTGCTTCTCAGGGATGCACCCTTCGGAAACAAATGTTTGAGACCGTTACTCATTCTCCTCCTTCCCATAGGCGACCTGTGTGATTGGAACACCGATGACGTCATTGGTGTCTTTGCGCCTTACTAAGTGGACCAACCTGTAAAGATATTATAGTAACCTCGGGTCAGCCTCGACATCAAGAACGCGTTTAACTCGACTCGTATAATACGCGTATCATGGAGGCGTTGGAGTTGGCGCGGGTACCTGGTTACCTCTTGCGCATCATCAAGAGTTACTTCGACGGTCACCGGATAGAGATGGAATCGGCGGCCGGAACCGTCACCAGGGAGATGACCTGCGGCGTTCCTTAGGGATCCGTACTCGGACCTACCCTGTGGAACGTCGCCTTCAACGGGATCCTGAGGCTGGCACTACCACCAGGCGTCAAGCTAATCTGCTACGCCGATAACACGCTGGTGGTGTGCCAAGCCGAATCGACATCAGCTTTTTTTTATTAGAAATTAGAAATTACATTCGCCGCTATTGATAAAACAACCTATCGGCGGTAACATGATATCGAGTACATTACATCCGACTTATAATTAAATAGCCTACTACGCAACATCGGACTTAGATTTTAATACATCGTAAATAAACGCAGTAAACCGGATTAATTCACCCCTATCGAGGTTACTCAAAACTTCAAATTTTGTGGTTATCCCAAAAAGGCTTCTCTTATTTTCGAAGGCATTGCAGCTAAAAAGGGTACGTCGCATGGAGTCGTATTCCACCTTGCAGTCCCTACAAAGCCCATCTTCGATTATTTTAAATCTGTGAAGGTAGCCGGCACATTTCCCATGCCCACTGAGCGCCTGGGTGTTATGGTAGTTTATGGGAAGGTGTTTCCCCATCTGCATCAATCATTCCACACTCACATATCGTTCGTTCCATTGGTCGTGGGCCCTGCTCGTGAATTCTCTGCTCATATCCCATTCCTCCCTTTTATTCATGCCTTTTAGTTTTAGTAGTTTTACCTTGTTTATCAAATCAAGTTTCAGGTCGATGGGCATAATGCACGCTATGATGTTTGTGGATGGATACGATAGCGTCCTATAGCCTGCTATGCATCCTATAAGCACTAGTCTTTGTACCCTGAGTATCCTATTGACTTGTTTGCTATTTATTTTTCCGTAATACACCGTAGAGCAATAGGACATGATAGATTCAAATATAGCTTTGTACATGATCAGTCTGTGTCTGCATGTAAGACCCCAATTTTTCCCGTTCAGTGACCTGAAAAGACTGTAGCATTTATGGGTTTTTAAAAGTTGATTCTTAACGTGTTCTGCAAAATTAAGGTTCTGGTCAACAGTACGTCCAAGATATTTGATAGTCTGTGAAGTCTTTATTTTACAACTGTTGACTTTAATTTCTTGTTCAGCCGCTTCAAGACCAATTTTGCAATCATGCTTCCTACTAACAAACAGCATTTGAGTTTTGGCGGCGTTAAATTCCAGACCCAATCTTTTTGAGATTTTGCTCTAATTTACTTATTGTTTTAGTGACCTTCACTCCAGGCCAGTGCTCGGGGAGCACGGACCTCGGTCAGTGAGGAACCCCATGATGGCCCTTGCAGGACGCGCGCACAGGTTGCGGCACGGCGAAATGGAGCTCGGGCCCGGCGTCAAAGCGTCCCTCCGGCCCTTGATGCGATACTCGAAAGGGTAGTTTCCGGGGCGGGGTGCAGGGTCATAGGGGTCACACCTAAGCTAATCAATAAAATAGAAACTATACAAAATTCTATGATGCGTTCGGTTTTGGGTTTGAAACTAAAAGACTGTATAAGTCTAAAATCTATCAAGAAAAATTTACCAAAAATGTCAAACTTTATTGAAACCCTAAGAAACTTGAAATGGGACTGGGCAGGGCACGTCGCAAGACTATCCCTCCCCCCACACCAGGTGGGCCTACCAAGCGACCTTCTGGTTTCTGAGTCATAGGAAAAGAGATAGAGGCAAACCAAGAGCTAGGTGGAGGGACAAAATCGACAAATTTTTGTATAATAAATACCGCCAGAAAGTCGCTCTAGACCGAAAAGAGTGGAAGGGAGTGAGGTAGATCTTTGCCTTCTATGGGCCGGGGGCCCGTGGGTACCCTAGGCAAATAACCGAAGATATACTTAAGGAATGTAACGGTATAATACTGTAAGTTATGTACCTCACAGGATAAAGGTTGATTAGATTAGTCCATTATATTCTAGCCCTATGTTTCCCTGACAATAAGGTATTCGAAATTTCTTCACTCCTCCCATTGAAAAGCATGTGCCATAGTTAATACATTGCTCGCATGACGACATATCATAAAAATCTTGTAACATAAAAAAATTATCAAAATTGAGGTCACACATTACAGCCGTAAAAATTTGGGAGCGTGTAAAGGATGAATGTAACTAACAAACAGCATTGGAAGAATTTTGCTGAGGGATTTCATTGCAAAGAAATTAAGGAATAAGTAAATTTTATGACACTTTGTCGCACCAATAATTTTATAAAGAAAATTTGCAGAAAAATAGTGTTTTTCTGTCTTCTCTGGAGTGGGTTGTTCACTTGGATTTCGATTCAATCCCACTGTGCGCCATTGATGGTAGAGGTCTTTAACCCAAGTGTATTGTGGCGAACACTCCTGAACATTCGAGATAAGTAAAGAACAATCGACACATTTCGAGCAACAGAATAGAAGATCGATAACGAGAGCAATAAGAAGTTTTGCAGATAATGCCGGGGTATACATATAAAGGCCGTTGGCCGCCGCCGTACAATCTAGTTTTGTATGCGATAAGTCGTGCGCTTTCAAAGCAATTTAGCTACTGTTTTGTATTGTGTTGTATTGGTGTGGAATTAAAGTCGTTATAATGTGTTTTTGTGCGTTTTTCAGTGCGAATTCCGGTACCTTGGTGTCAGAAGTGGGATTTGACGGCACGCATTGTGAAGATTTTGTCTGCACATTTGTTCTGTGGATTCGGCGTTTCGCGTTGAAGAAATGAACGTCATCAAAACTTTCCATCCATGGTGGCTCCGAAAAAGTTATTCAAACTGACACAGAAAGAACTTCGGGAGGAATTGAGAAACTGTGACCAATCACCATTAGGTTCGAAAGCGGAACTGGTCCGGCGGCTGGAGGCCTATCTGCAAGGCGAAGGTAAAGACCCAGGTACTTTTGTCTTTGATGTGGAATCATCGGAACTAGAAGACGAAGGGTCAATAACGGCTGCTGCTCTCCAGTACCCTATTCACGATGTTGAGCGACTTGAAGGAAAATGGAAGAACAGTCACAGCTAATCGTTCAAGGACTGGAGAAGAAGATAGACGAGAAGATTGAACCAGTTTCACAACGGATCGCTGTACTGGAAAGAGAATTGGAGGCGTACTTGCCCAGCTGGAAGATGGGAATGAGCGCGTCATTACTTACTACAGCAAGTCTGTTTCGCGGCCTGAGTGGAACAACTATGTCACTAGGAGAGAGCTCCTCTCTGTGGTCAAGACTTTATGCCAGTTCCACAAGTATCTGTATGACCAGAAATTTACTCTCTGGACTGACCATTCGGCATTACAGTGGCTCCTGTTCTTCAAATATCTGGAGGGACAGATCGCGAGATGGCTTCAGCAGCTGCAGGAGTATTCCTGTGAAATACAGTTGCAGAAAGGTAAAAGCCACGGAAATTCGGATGGACTGTTGAGGCGACCATGCCCAGCAGACTGCTGGTTATATTAGCGACTGGAGAAGAAGGAACTCGCGTCTGTCAAGCGGGTGTCGCTGCAGTCTAGTGACGCGCTGAAAAAAGATCAGCTGGAGGATGAAGTCGTTGGTTGGATTCTGCGAGTCAAGCAAGCAGGCAAAAGACCGCTGTGGCAGGAAATTTCGGATCAGTCACGAGAGTTGAAAGCTCTGTCGGCTCAGTGGGACTCACTGCGCATTAGCGATGGTCTTCTGGTGCGCGCTTGAAGGTTCTGGAAATCCTACATGGTGTACATGACCAAGTGTCCAGAGGGCATCTGGGCATCACAAAAACCCTAGCAAAGATTCGAGAGCGCTTCTACTGGCCGACATACAAGGAGGATATAGAAGACTGGTGCCGCCCCTGCACAACTTGTGCTGTAGTGAAAGGGCCACAAACTCGGTCTCGTGGGAGGATGCAGAAGTACAACGTTGGATATCCATTTGAACGGGTCGCACTGGATATTGCTGGACCATTCCCGCTCTTGGATGCTGGAAACCAGTATATGTGCTATGTGTAAGTGATTAATTCAGTAAATGGCCTGAAGTATACCCAATGCCAACACAGGACGCTGACAGAGAATTGGATCACACGTTATGGTGTCCCACTGAAGCTACATACAGACCAGGGGAGAAACTTTGAAACCAGGTTGTTCGAAGAAGTATGCCAGCTTCTGGGGATTCGGAAAACGAGAACTAGGTACTCCGCTGCATCCGATATCCGGCTGCATGATTGAGCGATTCAACCGGACGCTCAAGGAATACCTGGCCAAAGTTGTTGCGAGCACCAAAGAGACTGGGACAAACACATCCCGTTGTTTTTGTTGACCTACAGATCAGCTGTCCGTGAGAGTACATAGCACACTCCCGCAAAGGTTGTTTTTGGCCGGGAGTTACAATTACCATGCGATCTGGAGTTTGGAACTCCGCCTCAACAGCCGCAACTGGTGGACAAGTTTGTTAGACAACTGAGGGGAAAGCTTGACTCTACTGATCGCATGGTTTGTAATCACTTGCGAATTACCAGCGACTGGATGAAGACTCGTTATGACATCAAAGCCAACGAGGTGGCTTCCAGGCTAAGGACCGTGTCTGGTTTTACAATCCGCCACAAAAGTGAGGAAGAAACCCGAAGGTACAGAGTCATTGGGAAGGACCATACATCGTACTCAAGCAGATCAACAATGTTGTATACCGGATTCGGAAGCTTGG
Organism: Acanthococcus lagerstroemiae; assembly: GCA_031841125.1. NCBI lineage: Eukaryota > Metazoa > Arthropoda > Insecta > Hemiptera > Eriococcidae > Acanthococcus > Acanthococcus lagerstroemiae. The sequence continues at coordinate 61,460,517 of CM063110.1, read as the reverse complement.
TGGTGGACGAGCCAAAGTCATTCGCCTTGACCGATTGGCGGACTGGCATGGCGACCATGAAGAAGATCTAGAGCCTGGCCGGGTAGTCCAGGCTTAAGGAGGGGGCAGTGTGGCGAACGTTCCCGAACATTTGAGATAAGTAAAGAACAATCGACACGTTTCGAGCAACAGAATAGAAGATCGATAACGAGAGTGATAAGAAGTTTTGCCGATAACGCCGGGGTATATAAAGGCCACTGATCGTCGCCGTATCGTCTAGTTCTGTATGTGATAAATCGTGCGTTTTCAAAGCGATTTAGCTACTGTTTTGTGTTGTGTCGTATTAATGTGGGATTAAAGTCGTTATTACATGTTTTCGTGCGTTTTTCGGTGCGAATTCCTTTACAGTACCTATGTAGTCATACACCATTTGTTTCCTACCGCGCCCGTGAATGCCAAATCCAACTCTGCGGAGCGTCTCACGTAGTAAATTCGGCATTCACGGGCGCGGTTGAAATCAAGATGGCGTATGGCAACTCACGGATTACAGTGCTTTTGACTCTACTTTTTTCCCCGGAGATTTACAAAAAATCTTCCGATTAAATTTTTTGTGATTTTACAAAAATGTATGGCAAAATGCGATTGGCTGGTTTTCGATTTGACCAGTTCTAATGTTGAAAAAGGTAGTTTTAAATTCCAGGAGCATAGCTCCGCGTGTTTGTCATTTACGTTGCATTCGAAATAAGTTTTACTACTTCTAGAAGTGATTGGTTTGAGTTCGATTTAGACGATATTCGTCTTTATTACAGCCTACGAAAATGCCTGCCTGTGTGGCTTTTTCGAAAAGTCGTTGATCGTTCGCGAACGGTTGGTTCCCGATTAAGGTATATATTAACGAAACGACCCGGATAAAGGGTTTCATTTACATATTATACTAGGTATACGGATCCAGTAAATAGTTTGGTCAAAAATTCAAAATTTTATCTAAATCTCGCCGAACGGTGGCTAACATTTAAAGGTATTAAATTTCCTCAACGCCGTATAATATATTAACTTTAATTACGTATCGTCGATATCGACCATCGACTGCGGCATATCTGAGCACCTGCCTGACAACCGTGTTCACCTATAGAAACCAACCAGAAGAAAATAAACCGCTTAACATCCGAGTAAATTTGTTTTATGGTCTTCGGAAATTTTTTTAATTAGCGCTATCGCGTCGAAAAATCATCGTGAACGAAATGTGAATGTCCACCCGTTTTGGTTTTATTGTGCGCTAGAATAAATAATATTGCGATAAGACCGAAAAGTATTATCCTGGCGGAGTGAATAAAAAAAGCCAAACTAGCTCCCGTTTCGAGAAAAATCCGACTAACTTGGACCCGAGTTGGCGACGTGCGGTTGGAAAAATTAAATCATTTCGCAACCACAAACAAGCGGATAGATAGTTTTCCCCCTAACATTTAGCTTACAGTTTTTCAAGTTTCGTGATATTCACACAACGTTGACTTTCCATCGCGAGAGAAAGTATATTTATAATAGCGAAATTCACTCTCACTTTCTTACCCCAGTCGCTCCTGGTGCTTTTTTTTTCAACAGAAGGAGAAAAACACGAAAATGGGGCGTGATAAAAAAAAAAACGAAAATGAACTCGGATAACATTTTAATATAACCAAGGAGCTGGGCTTGTTTTTATACAATATCATCTACACCTACGTTGTAAAAGTAATAAAAAGGATTGAACAAATCCCCGAGGAAGACATTAAATTAACATAAAAATCTTCGCCGGAATGACTTATGAGAAAAGTACGAAATCCTGAACTTCCATTTCTATGCTAATTCGTTAAAATAGTGCACAATATTATGCGGAGATATCATCTGCGAGAAGCGAGAAAAACGAAACAGATTGCGAAATTATTATGTGGAAAGCGGCGAGTTTTCCTCGTGCGACACGTTTTGAACTTTTTTTGGCGCGAAAACGCTCCTTCAAGTGTGCAGAAGGAAGAGAGGTTTTTTTATTAACCACCGTGCAATAATTCAAAGCGGAGCGCGAATAATTTCGAATACAAAGACGTGTAGTCGCGAATAAATACGAAATTAAAATTGAACGACCATTTTAATTAAATGTAATAAGGACTGCATACCTTCTGCTGCGTATAACTTTTGGCGCAGATGTAAATTAAACAACTACTGAAACAGTCGCTGTCTCGAATTAATGTTTCTACTGCTCAAGAAAGTCTCCAGTAACTTCACTCCTAATCGCAAACAGCCAACCTGGAGGGAGGGAGCTCACTGGGGGGCTGTCAAATATCAAAATGAATGCTAAACATTTCCTCCCTCGTATAGTTTTTCAGTTTTCTGGGAAGGCTCCCAGAGTATTTGGAGGCTAAGCCTCCTCGAGACGTCATATTTCTGTGTACCTTTGGACTTCGTGCAAGAGGGTACCGACAGGAAATCCTCGTTGGCATGGTAGAATCCGAAAATTCTCCAACTGGGAAATTTCTGATTTAGCTCATCGCGCCGATGGCAAAAATATGTAAGTCGTAAGAGTAAGTAAAAACGGCTCATGTCCCAGAATTTTCCGGCTGATTACACTGATTTTCCAAGTGAAGCCAGTTGTCAAACCTATGAAAAAGATTCCCCCTAATATTCCCCGGATTTTGTACCTCAAAATATTTATCACGACGATGTCACCGTACCCATAAGAACCAAAGACACTGAGTAATCTATTTCAGCTGTTTATAGTTGGTACCCGATGTGTAGTTCATAGTGAGGAGCAGTGAGGTAAATTCGACCTACAGAAAAATGGCGGAAACGTTGCCTTGCCGAAAACTATCACGGTAATTGTAATTGAAAATTTGAAATTTTTCTTTGAATTTGCTCGTAAATGATATTCAATCAAAACCAAATCCCACTTTTTTGAATAAAATGGTCTTTATCAAAGCTGGATTTAAGGCACAAGTCCCAGTCAGCAAAATCGATCTGTATCTATCATTTTTATTGTTAAGAAAATAAGTTGTACCGATGTTAATACCCTTTTCAAAAAAGACGATTTAGCTGAGACTCCATATCTCGCGATTCTGCCTGAGGCCCGTAAGAAAGACACGATGATTTTGCTGGGGTTCCTTATATGCAAAAAATGATCAAATGATTCTGGTTGGAGCCCCTAAAAGAAAAGTCAAATGATAATTTTGCTGCGACCCTTTGTGTATAAAAAAGTATCACATGTATAACACGATTATAGAAAGGGCTCTCAAGAAAAATATCAGTCGGTTTAGAACAATATCAGACTGTTTTTTGTGATAATGATCCAAAAACAGATTAGATAATTTTGCAGTAGCCCTTGTAGGCAAGAAAAAAAATAAATCCCATAAAGACAGTCGGTGTTAACCCAGCCCTAAGGAATTGCGACATCATGTTTGTTTTCCTAGTAGCCGGATCAGAAGGGCCTTTCTGGAGAGGAGCAGTCAGTATATGCCCATTTACTGCCCAACTATCAGTTAAATCCTCTAAGGGTTTTTACTTACTCTTAGTGAAAAACATCATGTTCTTGGTTGCGACAGTCCCCTCCTCGATCACTTTTATTATTAATTTATAGAATCTTTTAGTAATTTTTGAGCAAACTCGGTCAAAGGAAACCAGCGCCTCAAGGGACCTAAAATCTTTATGGGAATTGACATTGATTTTGAGAATTTGAAATTCTCTACCAGTGGAGCTTCCCTATAGTATAAACTCAAAAAAACTGTTCATTTCTGAAATGGAGGTCTTAGATAGATAGATAGATAGATCAGCCTTTATTCCACTTCGTATTTACAAAAAACGGGGAAGCCCTGCCTCCCCCACGCGTACGCATTATAATCCTCATTTGTGCACCGTAGGCACTTAAATAACGTATTACGTGTTTCCTTTTCCACACTATTGCGTACGGCGAACAGGCACGCGGCCGGCCCTTCCGTCATGCGCCCAACTTTGGGCATAAGCGTCCCCCACCCTGTTCCAGCGCTTCCTGTCCCTAGCATCCCTAAACCATGCAATCCCTCCCGTCCTTGTAGTTTCATCTTCCCACCTCTTTCTCGGTCTCCCCACCTTCCTTTTTTTACTCCTTGGAAACCAGGAGGTCTTAAGGATCACTACATCTACTGGGGTTCTTACACTCAGTCTTCAATCTTTTCAATTCGACGGAGGGCCAATCTTCAACTATTCCAATTTTAAGCTCGGCCTTGTAGGACCTAAGGATTCAGAGTAGTGGAGAAAGAACAACATATTAAATTAAGTGATTTTTAAAACCTCTATCTTAAAAGAAAATAATTTTTAGGCTCATATAGGGAGGCTCAACCCATCAGAGAATTTCAAATTCTCACTTGAGAGAATTAGAGTTGATTTTCGATTATTTGACATTCTTTCATGGGTTGAGCTTCTTCATATGGACCTAAAAGTTGTTTTCTTTTGAAGATAGACATTTTAATGATCCCTAAATTTAATTATGAGGGTCTTTCCCCCCTAGTCTAAATTCTTCAGTCCCCATAGAAACCTTGAAATTGAAATAATTGAAAAGTAACCCCCTCTCAAGTCAAAAGAATTGAAGGATGAAGATGAAAACCCCAGCTATTGCTTCGGTGACCCTTGAGACCTCTGTATCAAAAATGAGAAATGTTTAAGCTCACATGGAGTGGCTTCCTCTAGTAGAGAATCCTAATTCTAAAAATAAATGTGAATTCTCACAAAGATTTTAAGCCCATTGAGGCGCACGTTTCCCTTGACCGAGTTTTTTGAAACCTCACTAGCAAATTTTGTAAACATACAAAACTGATTCTGGGACTATTGATTCTTGATTACACGTTTGTTTCAGATTGTTTTTGTAGCTTTTTGATTAATTTTAATCATTTATTTAGATTTGATCAGTTTTGGTAGGTTCCTAGTTAAATTTGATCAAACTTGGGGCCTTTGGACGGATTTCGTCATTACTAGTCACAGTTAGAGTTGACTGTGATTCCTGATCATTTTCAGTGCAAGCCATCTTGAATTTTTTAAAGTCAGTTTGGTAATGGTCAAATCGGCCAAATTTTATCATTTTCAGTCAGATGTTATTTTCATTAGGAGATCTTCGCGGTCATTGGTGGTCAGATTTAATCAAATTTGGTCGTTTTTGTTTGCTTCGTCATTTCTGGTGATGTTCGGTTAGACTTATTTTAGTCCTCTTCGATCTGATTTGGTCAAATTAGGTCATTTTTCGATTCGGGAGACTTTTTTCATACACTTTGATCAGATATGGTCGTTCTTGGTCGCTGAGGTCGGAGCAGTGGGAAAGTGTAATGAGGTATGACATTAATTATCATTCAAGTCGGCATTTACAGTAAAATCCAATAGCTCGTTGGTAAAACAATACAACTCAAGATACTTTTTTTTTTTTTGATATTTCTGACTTTTACTCTTCCCAATATTTTCGTTCGCACTCCGTCCCTCCGTGTTAGTCGTTTCCAATCAGTGTTCACGTTTGGTTAGAGACGACAGCCTCGTAGAGAGAAAAGGAGGGCCTGGGAGGAATTTCCACGGCCCCCCTCCTTCCAGTTAATTTTTTCCTTTCGTCAGATGGGAAAAAATTATAAGCTACAGGATAAGAGGTTTCTTTCATGATGCAAGGAGTGATTGCTGATTTGATGTACAGTATGATGTAGCCGTAAGCGTTGAAATTCAGGTCTTTTAAAAATATCGGGCCCTCCTGAAAGTCCGGGCCCGGGGTATTTCCTCCCTTTCCCCCTCCCTCTCGACAGGGTTGAGAAACGAAGCGGTCACGGCGGAGGGCTCTATTGATTATTCGGTTTTGGAGTGCATTTCACCTAAATCCAGCTCTACCAAAGAGTTGAGCTGTGAAGCGTGTTAGTGAAAGAAGCCCTTCAGTCATTTATAACGAACCCTAAGCTGCGACCATACACCGGACCAGATTTTCGCCTACAGCCGGGATTTGAACTCGGAACCGTTGAAAAAAAGCATGTAACATTCTAACCACTATCTATACGATTCAATTGAATCGTTCTTCCAAGACTCAAGAAAGGCACTCAAGTCATTTATAAACCTCCTGGGTCATTTTTAGAATGTTTCCAACCGTTTGATATCAGCGCGACATGATTCCTGGAATCGTTCGCTGATTACGCCACGATACAAATTACACAGAATTGGATTCCGCGAGTGTAAAAACCATTTTCATTTTTTCATCGTTCTACTCGAAGATCACTTCGATTGCCTAAGCCGTTCGCCCTCTACGCAATTAGGTACCCATTAATAGCTACATGCACTTGTTTTAGCTCGGTAATAAACCTACAGCAGACCCGCATATGAGTACTCTATTTATGATCCTGGAAATAACTTCATTCGCATTTGGATAACGAGTTTAGTTAAAATCCTCATTGAATTCCGCATCAAAAGTCTATTAAAATTTTGATACTCCAGTAATCGTAAAACGCTCCTCGCGGTATAGGTATAGTTTGTTTAATTTGTTACATAAAATATCATTTTTCGTGTTTCTGAACAAATTACTCTGCAAGCGCACAATCATACTTAAGTGTTTAATATCAATTCGATATGGAAGCTATAAAAGCAAAGTTAAACGAGTCTGCTAGCAATCGTTGTTACGTTTTCAACAACATTAACTAATTTTTTTCCTCGTCTACTGTCTTTTCATGGTTGTGATTGCGCAGTGACACGAATATCTGTTCATTTTACACGGCTGTAGTGAGTGCCTCGGTAGAAAACAGGCACCAATGGTGTCTCCTCATTGATTTACGAAATTCCGCAGGAAAGAACTCACGAATACTTCAAAGGAGAGCCGGATATTCAACGCAGTTATTCAAGAAAAGAAAAGATCATTAACGAACTCGGAATGTCACTAACGCGTCAATAATGTCCAGCCCTGGAGCGCTGTTAGATTGACGAGTAGGAGGTGCAATAAGTACGTCCTGAGAAAGGTTATCAGCACTGACATTTAGTGAAGGTGAAGTCCTGTGGAAATATTGTCGCAGTACTCGTGACAGTGGTATTGGATAGAGACAATAATACTTGGCGCTGACTGACCAATGCTTGACTCAAATCTATAAAATACTAATTACCTATTAACATCAGTTCGCACTGCATCATTATGGGGCTAAAGGTTGCACAAATCAGAAGGCAGTCAAACTTCAGCAAAGTATTACTTGCCTATTTCTGCGGCTTGCAGCCATTAAAGCTACTCGCTCGGAAATTACTACTTACCATAACTGTGAGCTTTGCCATGTTCCCCACGAAGCCGAAAGTAGCAACTTGTAAAGATTTTAAGCTTGTCTTGTTATTAAGTCATATTGTGCGAAAACGTTCCTCCGAGTGATCCATCAAAGAATCTACCGAAAATGTGAAGACCCCAGCTGGGCTGCATACTTCGGTTTTCATGCAGGACTTGGAATCAGACACGCGTTTTTTTGAATAAACTTATTGATCCAGAACTTTGGCTACGTTTCGTCGATTATGAAAAAGCCTTCAACAGCGTATACCATGAAACCTTATTGAAAACAATATGCAATGCAAGAGCCTTCATGGTAAAGATCTGAGAATCAGGAGAAATCTATGCTGGAAAGCATCAATATGTATTCTCCAAGCAATGAACTCACCATATTAGAGGAGATTTAGTAGGGCGTTCAACAGAGCTGCGTCCTTTCACCTTATCTCTTTATCTACATGGAGAAAGAATTTTTTGTCTTATAAGGAACGGAAACAGGAATTCTTCTTCTTCAAACGCCGTTTCCTCAAAGGAAGTTAACGATCCACATCGCCACCTGGATTTTTTTAGGCAGCCTTTTGGAGTAGATTCGCAGTTTTGCAACCACACCATCTTCTCAGATCTTTAAGCCAGAAATTCTGTCATCTTCCTATTGAGCGTTTGCCCGAGATTTTGCCCTCCAAAATCACTCGTAGAATTTCATACTTTTTTCCGCGTAGTATATGCCCTAAGTACTGCAGTTTTCTTGTCTTCAGCGTAGTCAGTAGTTCCCTTTCTTTATGCATCCTATCCAGAACTTCGGTACTCCTAACTTTCTGGGCCCAGGATATGCGTAGTATTCTTCTATATCTAGATACATTTCTGGAACATCGCTTTCGATGGGATCCTACGAGCAGAGGTACCACCAGGAGTGAATATTATCTGTTACGCCGACAACACCCTAATGGTCGCAGTAGAAGACGATATAGCCACGCTTGAGAGCAAGGTAAATGCGGGGCAGGAGGCAATGACCCGTTGGATCGAGTCGGCACCTAGGGACGGTTGTGCCTAGCAGTCCAGAAGACGGAAGCGGTACTATTAACACGCCGTCGACGGTACAACCCCCTTCATTTCGCCTAGAGGGAGGCTCGGGCTGTGGTTCGACGGGAAACCGTCCTTCCGAGAACATGCTAAAATAACAGCGCAGAAAGCAGAGAGAGTCATGGCCGGATTTAGCCGACTAATGTCAAACCTAGGGGGCCGACAGAGAAGAAACGTAAGCTGCGGGCAAACGTTGCCATGTCGGTCTTCCTATATGGGGCTCCAATCTGGTCTGACGCCACCGGATCCAAGGAGTACAGAAGAACCGATCTGGTAAGGGTCCAACGGAAGGCTGTGTTAAAGTGTGTCAGTGCCGATCGCACTGTCTCCACAGAGGCAGTTTGCATACTAGCAGGTATAGCGCCGGTGGAGTTAGCTGCCGACGAGCGGAAGAGGGTATACGGCGTGACGCGGAAGATACTACCGAAGAGCAGAGCGGCGCTACAGGCCAAGTGGAGCATTGAACAATCCATGCTCCGCGTGTGGAAAGAGCGAGTCTCCCGTAGTACCAAAGGGGAGCGGGCCCGTCTGCTAATACGCAACTTCGACGCGTAGTTGGGTATAGACGCCATGGCCAAATGAACTTTTACGTAACGCAGGTGATGAGCGGTCATGGTGTCTTCAGCAAGTGTCAGCATCAGATGTGCATAGCCGAGAGCCCGCGGTGCTCCTACTACGCTGGAGGAGGGCGAGATGATGATGCCTGGCACACACTGTCCGAGTGTCTGGTATTCGACCGAGAGAGGGAAGAAGCGGCAGCCGCACACCCGACCGCCTGGTCCCGATAATACTGAAGAGTAAAGCGGGACGGGATCAGGTAACTGCCTTTGTCAATAAGACATGGAGTGGCAAAGACAAAGGCAGCGATCACAGCACCCAATGCCGGCACTCGCCATCCCACTAACATCGACAATAACGACAACGACGATGTTGCTGTTGCAGACAGAAGAAGAGGAAGACCCGGCGCAACTCGACACTAAAGAAGACGAATACGACGCCATAGATTCGCCGCCGAGAAGGTGCGAGAGAATAAAAGGTGGTAAAAGGGCTGTCTACCTCAAAGCGTTTCCCCCTACCCTGACGCAGGTCCAATCGGGGTAATTCCATTGTAGGGGTGCGGTGTCCCGTGGCCAATTTGGCGTGCGTGCACAGCCATACGCTTTACTATTATCGTAGGCTGCCTATGCTGGGTAGACTGGAATTCAATGGCTGTAGAGACTAAGCATTTCTAAGAAGTACTGGCAACGCCCTGCTGATTGTGCTACCATAGTATTACCATGCATCACAAATTTCTGTTCGAGTATACTGGACCCTTCTGAACTCTTCAGCAAGAATGGGAAACTCTGATGGTCAGCAGCTATAAAATGAAGGATTCTTCCAAGTCTTGTATCCAGAGTAATCGATTCTATCCGGTAAAACGAACACCGCGGTGGACAGTCTATCAGGTATACTTTGGACGGAGTGTAGACAAAGAGCGTGCAGAGAAACCGGCCGGAGAATTCCGATGCTCAGCATCCTTCATCGACCGCTCACCGGGCCAACAAAATCGATGTTTAATTATCGCGCAAATTGTTAACAGACACTTTGAAAGCTCGACGAGCCGTATCACGACATTGGCGGGTAACGAAGTTAACTACCTGTTTTTTATGACTCTGTTCGAGAAAAAAAAAAAACTTGGTGTATGATTTTACGATCGGAACAATAATACGTCCACCGGATAATGGTACATTGTAAATCACCCAAAATATACGTAATAAATCGTACAAAGCATCTTAAAGTCGCATCCGAATAGTAGAACTGCTTCAATTTTACTATCTGGCGAGTATCGTATGCTCGATTTAATGGCTCCTCCGGCATTGGACAGTTGGTTTCTTGCGTAATTTTACGAGAACAATGTATCTACCAGAATACATTTTAGTTCTCTTTTTTTAAGAAACGCTGATTACGAGCATTAAATGCCAAAATTGGTTAACGAATTTCGTCCAACGGTCCCGAGGATTCTGTTATATAAGCTGCCTACATAGTAAATTAAGAATTACTGTATACCAGTTCGTCAATTTTATTTGGAGCCGTAGGTGGGCAGGTGGCATATTTAATGGATACAACAGATTCTCCTGATCTTTTTGGAAATACGCACATATGTAAAATGTATTGTTGCGATGAGGCGTTACTTGGAGGCCAAACGGCGACGTAGAATTTTTTACTATCTACTATAGCTGAACGGTAGTGTCATAAGGACACCGTGATCGGCCATTCCGCCTCAAATGATGGACGATTTGAAACAAACATTTTTCCCGCATGTTTTGGCATCAATAATTACGAAGGTAAACTCAAAGGGATTGGTGTGAGTGATCTCGTAAGACAATATGTGCTACTCATGATCTGGTACGTAATTAGATCAGGAAAGTTTTTGAATTTGGACTTCGAAGATTGAAATATGGTGTGGTGGGACGTATGACGATGCACGCATGTCAAAGTGGCCACTAAGACGTCGCACCCCCGGCCTCGGAAACTACCCGTTCGAGTATCGCATCAGTGGCCGAAGAGACACTTTGAGGCCGGCTCGAGCCCCCATTTCGCCGTGCCGCTTCCGGTACGCGCGTCCTGCAAGGGCCATCATGGGGTTCTCTACTGACTGAGATTCGCGCTCCCTGAGCACTAGCCTGGAATTCAGGCCCCCCACAGCCGGATGCGCTTCCTCTTCACTCACCCCTCACCTCCTCGTTTTGGTACGTGTGGCGACGCAGGCAGGTGGTGACGGCGGGGAAGCCCTGCCGGGGGTCCGCAGCAGCTGCAGCAGCTCTTCTAGGATGGTACAGAGTTGTCCTGTTCGATGGTGTGGACCGAGCTTGGATCGTCGGCCCTCTGCCTCGACCACTCCGTCTGCATCTTCCTCTTCATGATGACCAAGATAAAGGTCGACACCCGGTTCCATTCGCTTTGGCTCAGGATGTCCGGCGCGAGACGGCTAATCACGCCGTCGTCTTCGTCGCTTCTGCCGCCGGGATCGATCGCTGTTGTGGCGGTCCCACGCCTCTCCTGCTCCCAGGCCTTACACTCGAGCAGGGTGTGCAAGGTGTATCCTCCACCCTGTTGCCGCTCAGAACTTGGATCAGGTGCAAATTCAGCTCCCCGTGAGATTTTCTTGCCCGTACATCGAGGTCGCGTATCAGCGCTCGGATCCACTCGCCCTTGGTCGAATGGACGAGCGCGTCCTTCCACTTCTGAAGCGTGTCCTGCTAGATGACTCGCTTGATCCAAAGTGCTTCCAACATGAATAAGAAAAAAAATTGGAGGAACTGAACGTGTGGTCAAGAAGATCCTGGAATATTTAAAAGTATAGAAACAACGAAAGAAACGGAAGCACGAAGAGGAACGAAGGAATAGGAAAAAAACAAACAGAAATGAAACAGGATAAAACTAAGGACGCTATAATAGTAATGTTACGATTGGAAAATTTGACAAAATTGAATGTCGAACGTAATTTGATAATCAGCAGTATTCATCAAACTCAAAGAAGTTAATTCTGACAGATTCATGGAAAGCTGTAGTCACCTAGAAAGAACGATCAAGGAATTATGACAAAAATTTTGAAAAGTTTTGGAAATTTGACTGAATTGAAAATTAAACATAATTTGATATCAGAAGCCTCCAACTAATTCGAATAAAAATTTCAGCCGGATTGAGGAGAATTATTGTCGCGTTGAAAAAAATGTTAAGAAAGAGCTGTGTGACAAAAATTTTGAAAAATCCTCAGAATTCATCGAAATTGAAAGTTGAATTTAATTTGATATTAAGAGTTTTCAATCAGCTCGTATGGAAAAATTCAGACAGGTACTTGGAAAACGAATCAAAAAGTTATGGCGAAAATCAGGACAAAAATCACACAGTTGGGAAAATCTGATGAAATTGAAAACTAAACTTGGTATCAGAAATAATGTTCAGAAAATTCGAGTACAATTATCGAGCCAGATTCGAAAAAAGTAAAAATGTTATAAAATTTTGTTTGAAATCTCGAATTCGAAAATTTGACAAAATTGGAAATTTAATTTAATTTTACATCAGTCCAATCGACTCGTATACAAAAATTTGATAGAATTATGAACATTTTTTATTTCCTGAGATAATCAATCAGAAAAAAAAAAGACAATAATTTAAAAAAATCTTGAAATCTGAAAATTTTGAGAAAATTGGAAATCAAACTCTATTTGATATCAGAATTCTTCAATCAACCAAAATACAAAAATTCAGCCAGATTTATGGGAATTTCTGATCATTTTGAAAAAGAAAATCATAAAAGGGTTATGATAAAACTTTTGAAGAAACTGGAAAATTCAATGAAATTTAAAATTTACTTTAATTCGGTATCAGAAATGTTCAACCAGCTCGAATACAAGAATTCAGCTATAATTGAGAAAAATTATGGTCCCCTTGAAAAAATATTCTTTAAAAAATAACAAAATTTTGAAAAAATTCTAAAATAATTGGTAAAATTTAACAAAATTGAAAGTTGCCATCTAAATCGATATCAGAAGTCTTCAGTCAACTCATATACAATAATCTTTCAGAATGTATGGAAAATTTTAGTCTCTATAGACAATCCATCAGAGGAGCTATGACAAAAATTAAAGAAAGAACAAGGAGAAAAAATTTAAAAAATCGATAAAACGTAAAATTGAACTATTAATTCGATATCAGGACTTTTCAGCAAACTCGAATACGAAAATTTAACCAGAAATTTATAAATTATTGCAGTCATTTTGAAGAAATAATCTAAGAGTTATGACAAGAACTTTGAAGAAAGTCTCAAATTTTGGACGAATTGAGGAAATTGGAAACTGAACTTATAATTAGATATCAGGAATCTTCAGCCTCATCGAATACGAATTCAGATTCGTGAAAAATTGTATCGTATTGAAAAAATGATAAAGGAGATGTCAAAAATTTTAGAAAAAAAAAAAATCAATTTAAATTTGGAAAATGTGAAAAAATTGAAAAAATTCACCTGAATTCGATAACAAGAGTCAACCATCTCGAATACGAAAATTCTGCCAAATTCATCGACATTAGTATTATTTTTAGATGTACATAATATAATCCAAATGCTGTGACAAAAATTTTGAAAAAATCTCAAAATTCGAAAAATTTGGCAAATTTGGAAATCTAATCCTACACCAGGAGCCTTGAAGGAACCTACTTCATACGAGACTTCAAAAAAGGGCAATTAAAAAAAATTCTCTTTTGCTTCATCTACCGACTTTCTCGTTTCACTTGATTTCGTCCCCAAAGCCTTCCCCATTCCCATATTTAAGCTACCGGTGAGGATGCCAGGTTTTTAGAACATAGAGTATCTTACATGAAAAAATAGTCTTAATTGCTCATACTTGCAGATAAGGATTCGAAACCATCCATTTTCTACTCCAGATTCGAGCACTGGTTCTGGCTCCGGAATTGAGCTCCAACAATCTTGTGGCTGGCTCGGGGCTTTGGCTTCAATTGGGATTCGAAACTGACTCGAAGCTTCGGTTCAGACTCGAGAGAAAAACTGAAAACACACTCTTCATTTCGATCCGACTTGGAAAAACTTAAAGCTGATTCCTGGTTCCGTTCTCGGAAAGAACAGAGACTTCAAACAACTCCAGCCCGTGTTCAGATTTAATCTACACCCTAGTCCTTTCCTTCTGCTAATACCACACCTTCCCTTGCCCGTCTTCCCTTCCCCATCCATTACGACCTATGAAACCAACCAGAAATCCGACTCCAGCTTCAGAGAACAATAGGTATAATTAGTTTAGGCTCCAGAGAAAACTCAAAATCGGTTTCAGGCTTGACTCCGGGTAAAGTTGCGACTTCGAGTAATTTAAGACTCTCCAGGCTTGCAAACATTCTCCGACTACTTTGTATCTTATTTTGGCAATCAGTTTTACAGTTATTCAAATGTGGATAGGCTGAGTTACTGTATCGGTGTACTACCATTAGCATGCCCAATTCACTGCTGGCATTCTAAAAACAAATCGAATGACTTTAGTGCGTATTTCATACCAGCAGAAATTGTTTTTCATGTTCGGTCGAATTTCTTAGCGAGTTTATTGCTGATAGGTTGTCAGCTGCAGGCTCACTGGATTGTCACATCAGTTGCTGGCATTTTGGGGAAACCAACGAGAATGTCTTATCTCATATTCTGAAACAAGCTGGGGGTGCAGAAGTCAACCAATTATGGGCAACAGGTCATCGTATTCAAGATCAGATTTCGCTCTCTGTATTGGATTCGCCGAGGTACAAAAGTTTACACGAATGCTTTTTGGAATGGCTGTCGCGGAATCTGCGAGAAATCTTTCCTAATTCTGGCAAGCGGGATGGCATCATCGCTACAACATCGAGCTCTTTTATTCGAATCACCACGCTGCTATTGAGAGCCCACCCACCGAAAAATGCCTAGGTGGGTCGGGAATTTGCGCTACATCAATTTACAGCCCATTGAAAATTGTTAATTAACGAGCGACGATGGCATTAATTTGGCGACAAATCAAATCCTCGATGACGTTTGCAAGCGACGCTTTTCAAATTTTAATTAAAAGCCAGCATATTTACAAACAAAAAGGCGGCGGCGCGCGGTTCCGAGACGTCGTAAACTCGCGTACTTTATAATTTTTTAATAAACTATAAACGTCAATATCGAATTCAATTCTCGGTCTCCGACGTCGCTTAAAACTCTCTCGCTCGCTTTTACCTCAATCAGGATATTGGAAGGTTAATCGTTGAGACGACCAATACCTTGTACCTGTGTATGTTTGAACTTCAATATACTTTACTGTCGTACCACCAACAGGTAATATGCCTAAATCACCTAGTATATCTCCTTATATTGTAATAATATGCAAATACGCCGTATTCAAAATCAAATTTAATAATTTTTCTATGAAAAAAGTTTAAGCGATATTAATATTTAATTTCATAAGTGGACCATGACGCGTTTAACTTGTAAAATTTTAATTAACTTTTGATTTATTTTATCTCTCACGGTATTCGCGAAACACATTCTATAGGGGCATTAAAAATATCAGGTTGAGTATTCTTTTTTTTTCCCCTCTCCTTCGGTCCTTTTAATACTCCATTTTCATTTTCGAGTCTATATGGATATGTTGGGCACATCGACAGCACCAATTTTATTGGCTTCTAAGCGTCTACATACGAAGATGTCAGTAACTCATTAAAAAGTAACTGTATAATAAAACGTTGAAACTAAGTAGTCGTCGAATACAGGAATGCAATTTTATTTATAAAGGTGACCATTAAACGGACGAAACGAGCGTTTGCTCATATAATTTTATAACTGATTCGATAACTTGCTTAATGGCCTCCGTTTCATATTCGCCTCATCAATTTCGGTTCGACTCGAAGTCACCCAAGTTTATTCTCTGCCGAAATGATTAATGAGACGAAATTCTACGTATACCTTTCGAACGTGCTGCAAATTGAGTTAATACAGGTGAGAAAACTCAAACCGTTTCGCTGGATAAAAGCTAGCTTCCGTGTTTCAATTTGCATGCTGAGCGCAGACACACGATACTTCATGCTTTCAGAGCTGGGAGCATTAAATTGAATTAAAAAATATTCCTAATATTTCGGAGTAAGCCTTTAAGGTTAAACATTACATGCGAACATGAAATTTGATTCTGATATAGAGAACGAGTAATTGAGAAACGATTTATCGATTCGAATATGAGTAACAAGCATTTTTTTTCTTCTAAATTTGCTCTCAACCTGAGCCCTGGAATCTGCCCTTTCGAGCATTACCTCAGAGACGTTGGGGAGGCTGTTAGGGCTGTCTTAGCCCTCTTCTCTACTTGCCGAAAAACCGACCTAGGTCGAAATGTAGCGAGTCGCTACGTGGGCTCGAACCCGGGACCTCCGGATTCCGAGACCAGCCCGCTATCCACTCAACCATCCAGACCCCTCAACAAGCATGCTTGTAGTCGTCCGAAGTCATCGAAGAGGGATAATTCGGATCTATTTCTTCAGCCCTCATAGATACACGGTTGCAGGAGAGTCCGACATCGCGTCGGTACAGACAAAATTCAAGACCAGCGAACTATCAGGCCACGAATTATATCTGGGCGAAGGGACTGTAATTTTCGGTACAAATCTGTTACGACCAAATACTACCGTGACACCTAGCGACTTTTAACCCCAAGAGTCTACTCAATTGAAGCTGCTGTGCAGAAAATTGATGGCAAGAATCTTAGATCTTCAAAAAAACGTCTCGCTGCAAACGACTAAGATATCAATACGACTCATCATTCACGAAACAGAAGCACAAAAAGCCTGGAAGGCAACAGGTATGTTTTATGTGGTCTTTTTTTCCATCCTTTGACTCCCTTGGACTACAAAACCATAACACTAAATGTACTCATCTTCGAACTCAGATGAAACAATTATTCTTGTATAAACTGATCTTGAAAATTTCGGCTCGCTAGCTCAATTGCAGTCGACATGAGAGCTTCATTACTGTCATGGCGTTGAGGCGTCACACACACCGCACAGTGATTTTCAGTATGATGCTAAAAATGTATGAAGCGATCAGTTTCAACTTTCCTAAATTCAGAAAGGTCATTGCGTCTTAACTGTACAGCTTGAATCAAGAACGAGCCAAATAACAAAATCTGGAAATTGAGTTCTTACTGTGAATTTCCCATTATCAGTATTAATCTTACTCAAGCTGATGGCGGTTAGTCAAACCAAATTACGCACCATAAACCTGCTTCTGAGGGCATAAAATCTGGTATTAGAGTCAGAATCAGTCAAATGTATGTTTCCTGGCTGGTTCTCGGATTTTGTAAGCACAGCTAGAAGAAAGAAATGATATCTTCTCAAATTTACGTTTTTGTATATATCGTCTAATCGTCCTGCCTAGTCACTTTTTCTGCGTAGCACAATGTGAGCGTCTAACAAACGTCTTTTACCTCATGCATTCCTTTCAGAACCACCTTCTTCTTCTACTTCTTATAATACTTCTTCTTCTTCTCCTCCTTTTCATCATGACTCATTTTCCTTTTTTTCCCTGATCGACCCAGATTTAGTTTAGTTTAGTTCAGTTACAGTTGAGTCACAGTCACAATTTATGCTTAGCATTCACAAGATCTGTTTTTATACCACCGATCGTAAAATACACGCACTTTTTCACTCTCTCGTTTTTTTTATACCAGATTCCCTCTTTGCGGTCCGGACAAAATACTTCTCTCATACAAATCCCGAAAAACTCCGCAGTCTTTTGCTATTCTATCAGCTCATGTTACCTCCTTTTCATTACTATCAGCATTAATTCAATTATTTCAATTATATCGTAGTAATCATGATAATTGAGTAAATTACAGTTAAAACGTTTAAAAATGTCGAAGTTCATAAAGCTTGAATACTAGTTCTTTCAACCTGGCCATTAAATTCCGAGATGCCAGGTCGAAAGAAATATTGTAGTTGTCCAGGTCGTAGGAAAAAATGTCGCATTGTGACTAGAACGCCATTAAGAATATAATTTTAATGAATTTCATTTCGTCATGTCAAAGTTTATTACTTACCAATTATTTTTCTCTTTCATTCCAGATTTCAAACCATCCTACTGATCACACAGATAAGGCCACTGTGAAAGATGATAAAATTTGTACATATGTGATTTTCAAGACTTATGGGCTTCCTGAACAAATACTTCGATTCTAGTTCCACATTTCACCCATGCTTAGCGTTCCGATCGCCAACACAAAGCGGATGAGCTACTTTTGAACGACACAGTTGTATCAGTGGTACCTGAAAGAAGCAACAAAAGCTGGCCAGAGCGATGTAACAAAAACCATAAGACACAACTTCTAACTCATCTGAAAGCTTAAAGTTGCAATTGAGTTTAACATTGATCATGCCAGGATCATACTCCAGAGTCTAAAGACCAGAGACGTACAGAAGAGTTTTTCCAGGAGGGTTAAAAATTGTGAAAGTCCCAACTGACTCAACTCAGAATTCCCAAGTATCAATGCAAAAGAAGAATAACCTTTTGACTTTGTTGGGTTGTTGGATTTTTCCAACTCGCCTGACTGAAATGGTAAATTTTCCCAACTGCTGAGTGAAAACTTCATACGGGGGGGCTTGCCCCCTTATCGGTACGTCCCTGCTAAAGACCATGTTTTCATATTTTATTACGAAAGAAATACTTAAAGATAGACATAAAAGTGTTTGGAAACATGGTGTGTGACATCCAGGACGATAGAACTTTTAGGTGTTCAGCGCACATTTTTGAATGTATAGAGGTGGGATATGAGGTCTTGAATTAAAGGCAATATTAGAGGAGATCATTTCCTATAAATCCACTCATTTTTTGGTAACTTACGTACATAATTTATTGAGATATTTACGTGTACGCTAAATCTGGTCATTTTCGTGGAATTACCCGGTAAGGTGCTGTCGTAACGAGAAGTTCGGCAGTGAGTTGCATTCGGCGGTGAGAAAGTGGAGGAATTCCAGCATCGGCACACATACTCAAGTGGGCTGGTGCGAATGGCGCCAATGGCGATACGTAAGCCCGCATTTTGAACATCACACCCTTTGATCAAAGAGCCCTGGTTCGGCAGTGTTATAGCTTTCCAGTTACCTGCTGACTAAAATGCATTTCTGTCCGAAATCCAACTCGAGCTCAGTAGCATTCTCACGCCATTGAAAGGACCGGCGCGGCAAATGCTAACATGTTGCCGCCCTAACACGGTTGCGATGCTGCGAACGTCCAAAGCGTCGTTCGCCCGTCAGAACCAAAATTTCTCATCCCAATAACCAGTTCATAATGGGAGACAGACAAGGTGAATACGCCTCGGAGCACGGAGGCCACTCAATAAATAACCCGAACGGACTAATTGGTATTAGTATCTGTTTTATTAACTGACTCAAAACGAGCTACTGCTTTTATTAGCTATAAACATTCCTACCTGTATCCTCATTAGTTTTACCACTGTCTTTGCGCTACTCATTTTAATTCCCCCTGTATCATTTCGATTTAAACGTAAGCCAGTTTAATTATCGAATTCTTTCCAGAATCCAGCTCGGAAAAAAATCCGATAATATTGTCTATACTAATTTATTTTTACATCGAATTACTTTCTCACGGATTGCCGTACGTGTAATGTATACGTAACGCATAGGTATATTTACAGCCGCCATTAACGTATATCGAATTGGTTAATAAAAATTCAAATTAATTACTATACGTTTTTTAATTAGCTTCTAAAAAATATAAAATGCGACTGATATTACCGTGGTCGGACTCGAAGCCGCGACCATTTCGTACCTATAAACGAAAATTTCAGTCGCACCGACCCAACATTTATTTTATTCAAATTAAAACGACGTTACCCGCGGTTGCTCTTTATCGTAGAATGAGCTTAAGGTCCCTGGCATTTGCTCGTATTTTTTGGTATCGACATGCCGAGTGCTCGTACAATAGTCGTAATTTCGAAGCGACGACGACGCTAATTGCGTCCGGTTCGATTTGCTGCCGAAATTTCGCGTTATAATCGAGTTTCCTTTTTTCTTCTTTTTTTCTTGAATTCGAGAGTACGATGATCTCGTGATAGGAATGTGTGTATAGCAAACCGCTGTGGAATGCTGAAAAGCGATTTCAAAGGTGACGGAAGTTCGGATGTTTCATAATTATCGACACGTTAGTGCGAAATTAATTTGAAAGTGGGAAAAGTGTACGAGTATGCAAATAACTTCGCAGGATATGAGGAGCAGGGAAGACTAGAACTGACGGACATCTCGCATCTTCATCAATTATGAAAGACAGTAGCGGTGCATTTTTCAAATTTCCCAAGAATCACTAATAACGTTGAGAGTATTTGTTTTTTAAAGCAACTGACAGAATGCGACGAGGGTCAATTGCGATAGGCAATAAAGGTTCTCGACCTTAAAGCCGAGGGAAATATTGTCAGTCTAATAGTGGAGTACAGTACGTCACATTTTTGAAATCTTCAGAATATCACCCGAGGCTCTGATAACAATACGGTTTCCTTGCCGTATATCCTTCAGCTTGTAGGTCCAGTCTTCAGAGTCTTCTAGGCACATCACAATTACCTATCACAGGCACTGCCTGGCGATTAAATTCTTGGTATGCAAAACGTAGATAAGGGGTCCAATCAACTAATTAAAATTTTTTTTCAGTGATGTGGACTGCGACAAAAAGGGCTCACCACAGATGTACACGCTGTATAATCTAGATACCTAACTCCGCTGTATGTAGCGACCCATGTTCCCTCTCACCGCACCAAAATATTGAATGGCACTTCACACACACAAACATATGCGGTTACATACATATACAAACGCAGCTGTTCCGCTCTTCGCAATGTGCACACAACAGTCAGTACCAATTTTTTTTTTGCCCTGTATGAATATTCTTCTCTAACCGTAATCTTGAAAGACAATCTAACATCCACACGAAATTCGGCGTCAAAAAACACATTATTTACTTTACAGCTCTCATTTGAAAAAGCGCCTCATCCATAAGAAATACATAGTGACCGATTTTTCTGCCATTCAGTAGGGGAATTAACGCAACATCTTCACAAGCTACGTGGGGGGGGGGACATTTTCATTATTCATAACCAACAGACTATAACCCAGCTGGTTCTTCTATCCATGTCAACAGCAATTTGTTGGGCCTAGATTCTTCAATCTACATAAATAACATTCCTCATCACTAAATTAATACCCCCCCCCCCTAGTGTTACAGTAAATAGAAAAGATACCAACATTTGCCAGTACAATTTTGTACTAAGTGAAATATATTTTATGAAAATCACGTTCAACCACTTTCCGTGATCTGTAATTTTTTTCTATATAGTTACCACAACTGTCATTTTGCACCTCCTTCCCATCGGTATGCGCTACAGTTCCGGAAATAAATGTTACCAAAACCGAATTTAGCGACTTTTGGAACCAATTATTGGATATCCATGTTAAACTTTACAAAATACTAGACCCCCCCCCCCATTGCATGGGCCTCAGTGGGTATATAGATGAAAGGAGGGAGGTTAATAAGTCCCATAAATAATATAACTCTGAGAAGTGGTAAAGTGGCTGAATAAGATGATCATTATCTTCATAAGGTCTGTGCATCTGTGTTCAAAAGTAATACCTAATTATTAACGGGGATATCTTGAACTCCATTTTGAGCAGTTCTAATCCAGATAAAAGAAAATTGCTAATGACCTTTTTTAAGGAAAATTCAATGTACAATCTATTGCAAATAAAAAAAACAGTAGCTTAAGAGGGAAAATTTTACGAGAAATTGAAAAAATGTGAAAATCTCCTGATATAATTTGTACTAAAATCAAGTTCATGAACACACTGCGGAACCGATTTCGACCTTCTTTTTTTGGTGGTTACCACAATTGCCCTCTACTATTACCTACTGGTACGATTTTTCTGTCTATTTCCAGTCGCGAGAAGAAGAATAAATTTTCAAAGGTAGAAAACTATTCAAAATTTGACCGTAACGCAGCCTCTTCAAAAGGAAGAATATACAAAGATATCTACATATTGTCAGAGTAGGTTGCCTACTGACCAGGTGGAAGGGGGCATTGCAAAAGAGACTCTGTATAGCGTGTATATGTATAGCGTGTATATGTATAGCGCGTACATTTGTGGGGCCTACAAGGCCATAATTTAGGTCGAAAGGCTCGGGATGCACTTGCATTTCTGCACCCCCAGCCAGGCCTGGCGTGCCTATCAAGAAGATATTGATATCTGAACGTGTGCCAGGCAGATATTCTTACCTTCTCCAACTAGACCAACGAAATTATAAGGCCGTGAGATTCAACCCTGTCGAGAGAGAGGGCAGAAAGGGGGAAATACCCCAGGCCCGGACTTTCAAGGGGGCCCGATATTTTTAAAAGGCCTAAATTTCAATCACACTGTACATCAAATCAGCAATCACCCCTTACACCATGAAAGAAACCTTTTTCTCCCATAGCTTATAATTTTTTCCCATGTAACAAAAGAACAAATCGAACTGGAAGGAGAGGGGGTCCGAGAAAATTCCCCCAGGCCTTCTTTTTCTCTCTACGGGGTTGATGAGATTCGAAAAGTTACAGATTTTCTGCCTTAATAAGATCAAATACTGCTAGTCTTTGCTCAATAAGAAACACGGTAAGTTTGCGCAACTCATAAAAAACAAAAAAACTATCTCAGGGAACATCGAAAGACCAAAAACACTGACAATTATAATAAAAAGTCAATGTAAGTAGGTAAATGAAGAGACTATCATTTCTTCTCGTTGGCTATGCTTATCGAATCCAGAACCAGCTAGCTAACACGTAACTGGTTTTGGCCTTAATTTTCGAAATAGATTTATAATGCGTAATTTGGCTCGGTTTCACCCTTAATGTACGTAATGTCTCATGTTGTACATAAACATTTTTGTCAAGAGGTCAATTTCTGGTTTCTCGTCACTTGACTGGTTTCCATTTGAACGATGGATTCAATAATGAAGTAATAGCCTTTTTAAATAACGTCAAACTGAGCAGTAATATCTGTGGTCACATTTTCAGCATCAGACCAAAATCTTTATACAGAAACTGAGTACATATTTTCTTTCAAAAATAACTACATGCTCATTCGATAATCATTAGCAAATGAACGCAAATACAAATACGAAAAGCATGATAATGCTAGGTTTTTCTCAGAATAGTTAGTAATTGAACAAGCTGTTATCTGGTATCAATGCAGCACCATTGCTTTGCAACGAAAAAACATACAAATTGATCATCCGGCCCGGAGGACCAAATTTGTATGTGTTTCGTGTAGAAACAGTAGTGTATATTCGACACCCAATAAACGCATGTACAATTACAAAACACTTAGTAGTGCTGAATTATTTTTAGTTTTAAGCACTAAAAATGAATGTGATTCTACTGGCAAAGTTGACCAAAAGGTGATAACAACGAGGAGTAAATATCTATAATATCTTGAATCGTCACACCAAATGCGACTCTTTAGCAGCCTGCATTTGAGCTAGCATGCTGAAATTGTCATGGTCAACTTACGCAACAATTTTGCCCTCCTCCCCCTTCAGGAGCTCCCTCCTCAACCATGAACCCCCTCCTGAGGGTATAGGCTACCCCGGGAAAATTGAGAAATTAAGAGGCAGGGTAGGCAACCCGCAGTGCGTGATGATAATGACATCATAAGGACCTGAAATCTCAGAGTCCAAGGTAGCTGGTCTGCCCTATTCATGAACACTATATCTGCCTTTATACGTATCTTAAGGTAGACTATGTGTTATATCTTGCGACTTAGATCTTGGAGATTATGGGTAATTATGTCATTCTATGTCTTTTTATGTCTTATTATGTCGGTTGTGTCTTGAAACTTGGAGATCTTTTATGTTAGAACAGATTATGTCCTTGAAAGTAGCAGATCTGCCTCTGCAATTTTTCTGATCTTTAGGTAGACAACCCGCAGTACGTTTTTTTCTCCCGGAAGCGGCGATGGCGGCGGTGGTGGCGGTGGATTTTACTTTCTTAGTATTCCAAAAATGTAATTAAATGCAAAAATCCTTAAAAAGCTGCAATTTGGTACAGTTGGTCACTAGCACATACTAAAATTTATATGCCAGAAGACCCCGAGCATCCGAATAGAGATTCCCCTCCCCAGCTGGTTAGTTGTAAATATTTGGTCGATGGTAGAAAAGCCTCGACAGGACCCCGCTTATTCCTGACTTTGGTTCTCGTCCAGTTGGTTGTATGTGTATTCGATTTTTGTTTATGGTGAAGAATATTTTGCTTGGCTCCTTCAAAATAATTCTACGAATTGTTTTATCTTAAAATATTTCAAACAAAAAATGTCCTTCACTTAATTTTTTGTACGGGTCTTATGAAATTTTTATAACTACCCCAGGAACATCTTTAAGGGGGGATGAAAATGATTTCTTGCACTACTATGCATTAACAGCGGCCTGGGGGGAAATGTCATTAAATTTTTGATATTTTCCCTGAGTTGAGTTGTAAAGTTCTATGAATAGCGAGGTCCCCAATTACCCACGAGCACACTGCTATGTTAATCAGTGCACCCACTTGACCAACTTACTAAATTTCAGCTTTTCGAGAATTTTTGTATTTATTTTTGCCAATAATTCTAATGGAATATTATGGAGTGAACTTCGTACGCGCGAAAATGGGAGAATTTTTACGAGTTGCGTTGGATGTGAACCCACCTTCTAGTAATAACCACCATGATGTCAGGGAGGGGGTCAAGCCCCTTTAATAGCATTCGCTGAAACGTCATTTAACTCATGGCCAAATGCCAGTAAATGAGAAAAATTTTACAGATGACGAATTCATCCTTCGTTTCTTTGCTCGGCAATCTAAGTACATACTTAAATTCGTTCCATCAGGTAACCGCAAATTGGATGAGGTAACAAAGCGAGATTAATTTTCATAAATTAGCATCACCGAGCCACATCCAAGTAATGAATCATAAGGAGCTGGTTCAACGGAAGCTTCAGCAAGGTTCTCAAGTGTCTGAATGACGAAGAATCTATAGCTGCCGACGTGTCTTCTGTGTACACGGAATTTCAATTAACAAAATTAGCGAAAAATTTGGCGACCACTTACATTTGGAACGAGGTAATTTTTCAAAACGAATTATAAAAATAATTTTCAATACCTCCGCTTTTTACGAGGTGCGGTAATTTTTTAACAAGTGTTAGTTTTCGTCCGACTTGGTCTCCAATTTAATGCACACTATCACGTTAGAATAAATTATCTTGTTCTAACAAATGATATGTAAATAGTCAACTTCTCCTTTTCTTCCTCTCCCGGATGGCGTGCGTTAATATGTTTACAAGCCGATTTAGCCAACATTCGGCGCTATAATATTTTTCTAAACGGTTGACAATTTTTACAAGTTGGTAGGTTTACTTTGTCGAGAAACTGAGTGACTGTACCGTTTTAACCTTACCGCAGTAAGTTCTTTATACGGTCCCCTATGTTGTACCCGAAAAGTCCATTAATGTTATAATTTCGACGGGATTCACTCAGGTTGGTTAATTACCTCGCCCGTTTTTACTCCATTCACTAAAAAAAAATTTCTATCGTACGCTGGAAATTAATCTTTCGAAATGTAGCCGTAAATTAACTGATAGGGGAACGGCTACCGGTTTTCACGTATTTTGTAAACGAGGATGAATAATTTCACGTGTTCGTAAAAATTAAAACGAGCTTATAAAAAATCGCTCTCTCGCAAACCTCTGGCCCACCGCCTACCACATGCAATAACTCACACAGATTTAAATAGTTTTCTAATAATAATTGCTTTTCGATGTCATTATTCAATTCGTCGGGTCGGGTTCCACCACCGGTCACAGGCGCGGATACAAGGGGGAGAGCATTACCGGTAATTTTCCCTCCAAAAAAGACACATGTGACTTGAAAATAGATCGAAAATAGTTGACCAGCAAGAAAATCCAATGAGTCAGAATAACTTGATCGCGATTCGGAGAATTTATTGAGTGATTAGCGGACATCCCTCCCCCTCCCTCGCAGGGCAAGAAATTATTGAGTTGTACGCGTAATCAGAGCTGTAGCAAAAAGTCACCGCCTAGGGTAAGTCAGAATGGAACGAAACCAATATCACAGGGTTATAAGGAAAGAGGTCTCGCGAGTGGACAACCAATAAAATGAGGCATGGATTTTTTAGCAAAGAACAAAGAGACATCAGTTTCAGGTGCCTGGATGGAAATGGATGCTTCGAAAATGAGGTAAGAAAAAGTAAGGAAAGAAGGAAAGACGCGCAAAAAGCAACAGAAAGTGGAAACGAGAAAAATGTAAAACTTTATTAGCTCTTTCCTCTGAACCAACATCTTATTTTATGAGAGTAGGAGGGGGGGCTTTGGAATAATTTTGCTAAGGGGTGCATTTTCCCCAAGTCCAACGCTGAGTGAGACTTGCATGAATTAAGTTTTATACTTTTAGGCTCCTGTTTGATACGCTGATGAAATTGGCCTCACCTGAGTCTGGCGAGTCTCAATGAATTTTCACATAGCCTCAAACATATTGTAATATAACTTTTAAGATAGTTAGATTTTCTACGATACTTAACACGCTCTAGAAGCAGAGCAGTGTAGCCTTAACCAATTTTAATATTGTCTCAAAGAATCTTAACACAGTCTTAAGGAGTCTTGATCACTCTTTTTCGATCATCATAAAAAAGAATATAACATGATTTCGGGACATCTGGTAACCAGGAACGATTTATGTCTTTACCGCGCGTAAAACCTTCCCACCATCCTTCCCCCATAAATGTTTGGTGATAAAATCGTGAAATTTTTTTTTTGAATTTTATTTAGAAATATGCATTATGTATGTTGATGTTGCGCTGCACTGATTCATCTTGTTTTTTCCTTCCCTCGCTTCGAGCCGACTAGCAGTATACGAAAATCCGAAATTTGTCGCTCCTGCCAGAGGGCACATCAGGCGTATAGGACATCTACGCTTGCTTGTTACAACAAAATCGTATGGAATATTAACAATGTCTAAAACAAATCCTGGCCCCTATATGGCACAACTCCAAGTAGTCTTATCGACTAACGCAGTTCCAATTAGTCTTGAAGAGTCTTAACGAGATTCAACAGCAAAGTTTTAGGGAATCTTAAAAAAGCACTAGCTGTCTTAATGACCCTTAACGCTGTTTTATGGTGTCTTAGAATATAATCGAGTTCAGAGTCTAATTTTATTTTAATACAGTTACAGCGAGTGGGGGGAGGGTTGAATTTTTAGCCGGAAAAATTATTGAGGGATCTATATTATTAAAAATAGAAAAAATAGAGTGTAGCGCTTGCTGGCCGTTTTGTAGCCTATTCTCAAATGTAAATGACTTACAAGTCATTTTTACACTGAAAATTGAAAATTATGACTGCGTTCACTTTTTTCCTTTTTCTTTTTTAATGGAAATTTTCGAATTCTGTTAATATTACCCTTTTTGAGGGATCTACTAGTATTATTCAAAAATAAATAAAAACAGAAAGTGGCGCTTGCTGGCCGCTATGCAGCCTAATTTTTGATAATGACTTACAATTCAGCCACTGAAAATTTACTTTTTCTTTTTTAAGGGAAATTTTTGAATTTTTTAAATATTATTACCTTTCCTATTTTCAACTACAGTTTCTGAAATGAACACAATTAATTTCATGAAAAGAATACCTACGAAATCCTGATGGGATTTAATTTTTTCCCCGCAATTTTCATCCTACAATGTGATATTTTATTGTTTAGTAAATCTTTTCCACCATTCATTTTTTTTCTGTCTTGTCTGTATTCCCTTGACTTTTTCTTACTTCCCTTCAATTTTTGCCCTTCGGTCTCATTCTATTTCTACTTTTTTTTTTCTTCTTAATCATTTTCTACCTGATTCTTTTTCCTCGTCGGTTCGATACATTTCTCGTTTTCCTTTTCTTGTGTATTCAGTATGTTCTACTTTTTCCTCATTTTTCTGTTTCATTTTCTCTTCCTGCTTATAATTATTTTCTATCTGTCTTTTCCTGTTTTTCTGAAATTTTCTATATTTTCCCTTTTTATGTCCCATTTTGACTTTTTTCCTTCTTTAGATGTTTTTTTGGTAATTCTGAGTGGAATAAAGTCTTAACTACCGGGGTCCCACAAGAAGGCAAGCGAGGCAAAGGGAGGCCGGGTATGAGGTGGGAGGACAAACTGCGTCAACATCTCGGACCGAAGTGGTCTAATATGGCAAAGGATAGAACATGGTGGAGGGACTTGACAGAGGCCTATGCCCAACTGGGCGACCGAAGGGGAGCCGACGATGGAGGCACCGTCCACTTACCAATAAACGGAAGTATCAATATCGCGGACCCAATTGGGCCATGGCCAATAAATAAATAAATAATTAAAATATATCCCATTTTGACTTTTTCCCTCCTTCAGATGTTTTTCTGGTAATTCTTATATTTTACTACTCTCTCTCACTTTCTTCAGAATTTTTCTGTCTCATTTGAAACGTTTCCTGTCTTTTTTACCTTCCTTTTCATTCTTCTGTCCTTTTTGGGTTTTTTGTTCTATTTTTTTCTCCTTTTATCGTTGTTTGGCTTTTCTTTCTCTAGTTTCTTCCTGTATTTTTTTTTCATCTTTTCCTGGTTTTTCTCTCTTTTTTCCAGCTTTTTCTGATTTAGTCCTTCCTTCCTATGTTTTTCAGTTATGGAAGATGTTATTGAATTATGGCTAGAACTTTCTGAAATCACATAATTTTCATTTTAGTTCAATTATATTGATCCGACATATCCGATTTTTTCTTGTTCTTTTCATTATTTTTGTTTTTTCTGCCCTCGTGAGTATTTTCTGTATTATTTGCCGGTTTTTTCTTCGCCTTTGTCTGTTTCTTTTAGAATTTTCTCGTATTATTTCTCCCTTCATTTTTTTTTCTTCTATTTTTCTAATATATCTGTGCCTGCAAGTTTTTGGACTTTTCAGGTAGGCAAAATGCCAGGAGCTCCTTTCCGTTCGCGAAGAGGAGAAAAGAGTGGCTTCCCATATTCCGGCTAAAAGTTTGACTTTGCGATATGACTTTTTAACCCGTCTGCCGGCTTGCCCATCTATCTGTCAGTCTGAAAGGATGACTGGTCAGGATCCTGGAGTTTTGCATCGAATGGAGAAGGAGGCTAGGTTTTTAGTTTAGAGATAAATAATGACATCAACAACTTTTCAGGTTCATTTTCATCACTCATGCGTTACTCATCCGTAACCTCACTCAACCACTGTCATCATAAAAAACACTTGGATTTATATCAGATTTGCAGTCACGTACAAATCCGAGAACTCGAAAACGCTGTTAACGAAAAGCTATAAAAGGATTACTCAGACTTTCGTTTTTTAAGACTTTCATTCACCTGAATTTCCTCTTCTATCGTCTACAACTTGTCCCTTGTACGACAGATAGTCGTAAGCTATATTGACGTACAGAAACAGAGTATGCTAAGTACGATGAAAGACTGGAATTGATTTCGG
This sequence comes from Acanthococcus lagerstroemiae, assembly GCA_031841125.1. Lineage (NCBI taxonomy): Eukaryota > Metazoa > Arthropoda > Insecta > Hemiptera > Eriococcidae > Acanthococcus > Acanthococcus lagerstroemiae. Next base: position 61,431,162 of record CM063110.1, on the reverse strand, counting down.
CTATTCTTGAATTAATTTGATTTTTCGCTCGGATTGACCTTGATAATCAACACGTTAGTTTCTGATTTGTTTACTACATTAATTAATCTCCGGGCAAATATCAGATAATTTAGGGAGTAATTGTAATCAATCAGATCTTTTGGTGGTATATCGTATACTCTGTCACTGGATGTCAATGTCGCTCACGACTCATATATGTACAAGCAAGGAACTCATCCGTCATACTTTTTTCTATTTGTCTATCACTTCATCTACTAGTATCTTCACAAAAATCACCTTCTTCCATTCTGTGACTGATTTGTCACTGTTCTTACGGTATGCCTGCTTTGCTGCACTGAAATCAATTGACCAAATCAGTTATTTAAGGTGATAAAAGCTGATTAGATTGCCATAAATTCAGTTTTGATCGCAAAAAAGTCATTGTAATAGGGACATTCGCTCTTGTTACCTCCAACAGACAACGCACTCAGATTCGTAAATTATTCGCCAAGTACCTCGCCGATCAAATAAGGTAAAAGTGTCGTAGCGTGAGAACTTTCATACTATAACGTTCACTCCTGCGAGATCTAATAACTAATGTCTCAGGCTAGACTGCACCCATTCGATTAAAATTAATTCTGTAAATACTTTACACCAAACTGATTTTTTCGAGAAAAAAAATGCACTCATTTGTTAATTTTCTAACTTCTACCCGCGCAATCTGGCCACATTGAATAATCTCAAAATTAGAATCTTATATTGTTAACCACCGAACTGTGTAAATCTTTCACTTGACCGAACAGTCCTCGAACAATATTCGTGAGAAGAATAATGACAAGTTAATACGAAAATTCAAGGGTCAATACATAATTATACGACTATTCACACCCGGTGTAAGACATTGTGACAGTCTGCTATACCTAAGAAATCTTTTATCCTCGAAGTAAGAGCTTTTTCCCCTACTAAACCGTTATACATCGCCCTCGTTAGAAGTGAAAGCAACAATACAATAATGTGTGATATTGATGTCACAGATTGGAATCGTCTGAGACATTAAACGTTAGTTAATTCTTTAGTTTTTCCTAATGACTTCGGAATTCTAATTTGATTTTAGACTCCAAACTGGTTACATGACTAATAACTCGTAATTCTAATATACAATCAAAACTTTTGTACGACCAAAGTAAAACTATATGTACAGTTCACCGAACTAGGCCTTACTATGGAATTTGGTCTCTCAGTTAACAGACGGCATGTAAAGTATCTTACGCTATCAGTAATTCATTAAGGGGGTTTGAGTTTATCGCTAAAGAAAATTTGAGGGTATTATAACCTGGCAGAACATTTTCGAAACTGATGATTCGCTTTGAAATTTGAAGGAACTTCGATCTTTTGCTTCACTTTCCCGATCTGTTTATGCTTTGCCTGGATGAAACATAGTGAAACTATGTTTTCTTTTCAAACATTTTAGTTACTAAAGTTAATTTGGGTAATTAGCCAATTACGTTGGGTTTTTCCTTATTGTTTGTATCAAATTTTGGTTTTGATAAGCATGACAATTGAAAAAGAAGAAAAACTTTCTATCATCCAATTTTTTGACTGGGTGTTGGAATTTTTCGATTTTTATGTATAATTTTATCTTCGTCCCTCTCCTCCTCCACGACGGTTCTAAATCAAAATTTAAAAGTAGTGGATTTATCAAATTCTGGTCCATTTTTCAAAACCTTCACAATTTGTCGTACATGAAACAAAATTCAGAAAATTTTACTAAAGTTATTTTCTCATCAAATAGAACTTTTTTTAAAGGAAAATCTCTAAATTTTTCAACAAAGTTGTGTTTTACTAGCTCCAGTCTGACGGTCAATTAGTCAATCAGCCAGCCAACTAACCAGTCTTCCAGCAAAGCCGGTCAGCTTTGACAGATAGACAGACAAACAAACATAATGCAGATCAATGGTGTAGCCAGCCTGGTGTTCGAGGGGGTCTGGCCTTGACCAAGGGAGGGTGGGAAGTTAAAACGGGTGCTGAAATTAGAAAAACCACCATTTGATGAAATTGCACGCCACCTCTTTTCTAATTTTGCTCTCAACCCAAGCTCTGGGATCCGCCCTTTCGAGCATTACCTCAGGGACGTCGGGGAGGCTATTAGGGCTGTCTTAGCCCTCTTCTCTTCTTGTCGAAAACCGGCCTAGGTCGAAATGTAGCGAGTTGCTACGTGGGCTAGAACCCGGAACCTCCCGATTCCGAGATAGCGTGCTATCCACTCGGCCAACCAACCCCCGCCCCCTGCTACGTCACTGATACAGATAAACATCCGGTCGGAAAATAGACAGAAATGAAGGAAGGTAGATATGTGTCCCGCGGAGCAAGCAAGGCGGATAGCGAGTAACTCCTCACTGTAAATTGTGCCACAGTGTGGCCAGGGCAGGGCCGTGCCGACGAAGGGGGGGGGCGGTCGTCAAGCCGCCTCCATTGGCCAAAGAAACACGATAAACAATGGGTTGAGACAGGGAGGAGGGTGGATCTGCGACTACATATATCTCTAGTACTCAGATCTCAGAAAAAAAACGTATCTCAATCGCAAGCCACCCCCTTACTTGAATCTTGGAAATTAAAGCATCTAGGATAGAACAAGTGAGCTAAAATCATAACCAAGCCGAATGACAGTGAAATCAGAACTAATCAAACACATTGTTCAAAATGTTGGAAAAATAACAAAAAATCTAATTACTAGGGCTAGGATTTTAATGTTTTTACATATGTTTTTTGGTTGATTGCCGGTAGGAATATTTACAATATCTTTGCGAATCATAAAATTCCGAGTAAAATGAGCCCCATTCGTATGAGCATATTTTTACATATTTTTCGTAAAAAGCATAAATTTACATATTTTTGGTGTTTTTACCCTTTTTTGACATATCCTGAGCATATTTTACCCGTTTTTCCATTTTTCATGACATTCTTCGCAAAATACTCGAAAATTCTCTTTTTCAAAGATCAAAAAAATTGAAAAATTGACTTTTGACCAAAATCTGCTCCTGGGAGAAAAAAAATCGATATTTTTTCTGTGATTTTTTATTTGCAATAAATTATTTTTTTAAATGACGACTGTGAAAAAATGTACACTTGCCGTACAATTGAGGAGTGTACTTCCAAAGTGACCTAACTGCATTTTTATCGTTTTCAAGTTAGAGGTACCATCCAGTGGTGGAAGTGGGAGACTATACATAGAATTAACTTCTTTCCAAATCGCTAACTGCAATATCTAACTAGTTATATGCTCAAAGTTCGAAAACCAAAACATCGTGATAAAAATGTGATTCTAATTGAAACAATATGTCTTAGACATTTTTTTTTAAACGTTTTTCGAATAAATGAATGAAGTTTTCGTTTTGATTTTGTTGTATTATTGTTCTCCTTTAAAAACCCTGAATTTTGATATCCATATTGCCCCCCTTTTATCGAAAATATTTTGGCATATTGTTGAATTTTTAGGAATATTTTTTACATATTTCAGACCGCGAAAAACATGAATTATGCACATATAACACGATTTTTATAACATAAAAATCCCATCCCTACTAATTACAATGGAAAATTACGTTCTAAGGGCGCAAAAAAAAAAAAAAAAAATTAAAAGAATCCGACTGCTGCATGGAAGGACACTATTACATCGATATGTCATCCAGACGACCGTGTTGACGCGCATACCATATTCCAATGCCTTCTAGTCGTCCATTTTCGGCATCACTCGGCATTCTCTGTGTCGGCTAGTCGAAGCATGATGAAACGAATGACTGCGTAAAGAGGAATACGCAACTACATCACAATGTTAACGTTTTTCTGCGGAATCCTTTTTACGAAGCGTTTTTTGCAGAGCGTTTTCTGCAGAACTTTTCTGTTTCGCGTGGCGAGCCGTTAGACATACCCATGTCAACATATCCATGTCAAAAATGGAAGAATATTATGAGGTAAATAATATAGTAGAAGAAATTGTGGTTCTTGAACTCAGATTTAAGAATTATGAGTTTCAGAGGTTTGAAAAGTTGGCTCGGTTCACTTTGAACCCTAGGTACTTGGCTGGTTTGAGCTTAGTATTGTCTTCATGTTAGGTATGTCTCAGAGAACAACCTGACAGCAAAGACTCAGGTACCGTTTCCTGTCAGTAGGCTGTTTCTTATAAGAGTCACCAGAAAATTTCCCAGTGGGCTGGTTCAGTTTAGATCTGGGCTGGTGTTGGGGATTTCTTGGGCTGATCTAGTGGCTGGAAGGGAGACATTGAAGCAAGAGGAGGCGGGAGGGGTAATGAAAATTAAAAGTTTGACCCATCCAGGACTATAGTCATGAGGCCGGCTCGACTTACACCTCAATCATCTTTCAGAGTAGGTAAATTGACAATGTTGGGTGTTCAGCTGACAAATTCACGCATCTTCAGAGCTACAAGAATTTTCGATTTTTTTGCTTTGACAGTAGGAAAATGTTTTTGATTCTCGTCTCTTCAATAAATTTACTTTGCTACAGTTTCCCCGGTAGACTTTTGGATCCCAATCAGCCCCTGACGCTGTTCCATCGATATCCATTTTCCCTCATTATCCTCCAGCTGTTTGATAGAGTGTATAAACGTTGTTGATACAGGTATATGCGCTTTCACCCTGAACGTGATTGTCGTGTAACGTGTTCAGCGTACACGAATTCTGCTCGTTTTCACATCTAATTCCAGTATCTAGGATACCTGAACGTCTATTTATTTATGGTCTAAACCTCAATTAAAGTCGTGAAAACGACAGATTCGAAAATTCCGCACGCTGCTCCAGATCCGCTCGGCGTTGAATAATATCTGATCAGCTTGTCTACATGATGCGTGTACAAGCGTATTATAACAAATGCATTCCAGTATCATTATAACAAGTCATATCTTATCACGATATGTGTCTCAGTTTCACTACAACAGAAATGATTAATTATCCGATTGTAATTACCAGGTCTCGGTATTATAATCCTAATAAATATCATTATAATTGAGTTATTAACTCGTCGAGTGTAGGTGTACCGGTGTATAAAGTAAAAAATTAATTGATTGGACAAATAGTATTAAAATTAATGAACGGATAATTTGAGTTTTCTTTGCTCGGATCTCCTGCCGAGCGCCAATTGACTGGACCACACGGCGTGATCTATAGCTTATTGCTTGCCTACCCGCTTTCCTGTCTACAAGAGTCCTACCTATCATGTTTTCAAAGTATTAATAATAATATTACCATCTTTTAAAACGGGTACAGCAGAAATATGCTGCGTTTCGTGCCCGCGAACCAAGCCCATTGTTGGTATCAGTGTCATCGATGATATAATTATGGTCGTGGCCGTTCTTTAGCTCGTTATTGTCGTAATTTTACTTTTTTACTCTCCATACTTCCCCGCATGTGTCGGCGGCGTTCGTTAATTTTATTAGACGCACGGCGAGATTTTATATATATTTATAATTTTTTTTTTTTTTTTTTTTTTTACAGCATGTTACCTATACGAGGAACAATGTAAATGTAAACTGGATACGCCCGCAGTACCTGCCTACAAAGGTCGGCTAATTTGTCAGCAAGTGTAGTGTGGTTCGGCGGGCGATAATCGTCGGCATCCAGAAGACGTTTGCCGGCGCTTTTAATCAATGAAAACCAATTTTTCTCGCATCCGTAAGACTCAACCTCGATCTTCTTGAGCCCCTGAAGCGATTATAGAATTCTCTATTTGATGATTTAGAATCGGTGGCACAAGCCCCCTTGATCAAGTATATAGCCGTTCCTCCTCGCCCTCGCAAATCTTCTTCGACCCTTTCCCATGGCTCATTCCTCCTCCCACCGTTACCTACGCCTCACTAAATAAAGATGATATAATCGGTATCCATTCATCTGCACAGAGGAAGTTGCGAGAATTATGACAGAAAAATGACTACGAATTAAAAAATGTTGCACGTGAGAAAAAAAACGATCGGAATAAAAATAAAAAAGCGCAGCAGTAAAATAAAATTCACAAAAATAAAAAATATCACACGTTGACATAAAGTTTTAATAAAAGAAAAATGAACAGAGGCTCATTTTTTTCCTCTTGAACATTAGACAAAATGTTTTCTCTGTCAAGAAAAATTCTTGTTGTAAAGAAAGGAAAAAAGAGCCCCGCCGCTGTAAGGAAGGACATTGTTACATGGATAAGTTGTCCAGGCGACTGTTTTGACGCACATACATTACAATGCCTTCTCTAATCGTCCATTCTCGGGTTCGCTCGGCATTCTCCGTGCTGGATAGTTGAAATGGGATGGAACAAATGACCGCATAAAGAGGAATACGCAACTATATCACTATGGTAACGTTTTTCTGCAGAACGTTTTCTGCGGAGTTTTTCACTTTTGTGTGCCAAGCCATTAGACATATCCATATCAAAAAAGTAAATAAAGAGTCCACTATGGAACGAATTATCGTATAAAGAGGAATATGAAACTAACATCGCAATGGTAACGTTTTTCTGCGGAATATTTTCTACAAAGTTTTTCACTTTTGCATGCCGAACCATTAAGCATATCCATGTCAAAAAAAATAAAGAAAGAGTCCGACTGCTCTTAAGTATATATAATAAATTGATGGGAGATGTATACTGTTTGGCATTCGGCAATCCTCTTACAAGTAAATTCGTATTGGCCAGCTAGGAATGCGTCGGATCTAATGCTTCTTTTTCATGCTGTATGTAACATTGCACGACTTACCCTCCACCTCCGTGATAATTACCAACACAAAAATGCACTAGCATGTTCAACGCGATGAAACCTGTGCGTTTGGTTGCGTTCTGGAAGCGCTTCCGGCTCGGCTTGGCTACACACAAACGTTGAAGTTAACAGGGAAACGTGATTATGTTCTTCTACTAGTCAACGCATTATGTTTGAATGCTCCATGTTTGTTTGTTTTTTGCCCACAAAGTGCGTAATTGAGATCTTATTGAAAAACTGTTTTTGCGACTTACTCTTAATGAACAATTAGAAATTATTAATGTTGGAAAGCCTAAACCAAAATTACAATTTTTAAAAACTGAACGAGAGGTGATTTGAGTTTTACTAGACATTGCCACGTATTGTAATATGAAAACATTTTGTGGTTAACTGGTTGTGAAGATGGTGGAAAACTGTTTTGTTGGCTATGTCTACTCAGGGACATAACGATAGGGGGGCAACCTTCCCTAAGAACTTTTCACTCAGCAGTTGGGAAAATTTACAATTTCAGTTAGGTGGAGTTGGGAAAATCTCACAACTCATAAGGTTTTTTTTATACTTTGATACTTGGGAATTGAGTTGCGATGTTGGAAAAATCCAACAAGTCAAAGGATTTTTTTGCTGTGATGTTTGGGAATTTTGAGTTGAGTCAGTTGGAAAAATCCAACAAGTCAAAAGGTTTTCTTTTGCTTTGATACGTGGTAATTTTGAATTGAGTCAGCTGGGACTTTCACAACCCCCCCCCCCCCCTGTTTGAACTTTTTCACTGGAAGAATTCGTACATTATATATTGGTAGATCATCTAGGTATTTCATGAAGGTCGTGTGTACAAAGTGCTAGCGGTGCCTCAGTTAATGTACGTTTGTGAGACATGGTCACTGAAGAAAATAGATATCCGACGAATAGAAGAAACGGGAATGAAATACTTGCGGAAAACAACCGGGTACTCACGCCTGGATGGAATAAGAAACGAAGACATACTGAACGAGCTAAAAGTAACCCCAATAAAGATGACCACCGCAAAGAGGGCAAATGGGTAGAACATAATCCTCACGTATTAGCCAATAGGGAGAAGACGCAGAGGTGGGCCAATGAAACGGTGGAGCGTTGGGTTTTAGGCTCTAGCTCCTTAAGCGAAACGGGTCACCGGCACGGAAAGCGTCCGGCAGAAAAGGACCACTTGGTAGATTCTGTTAGTCATCTAGGTAAATGGGTCGTCTATCCGTTGTCGATGTACTAAGTGCCAACCTAGCAACAATGCCAGCACTTATTTATGACTTTATAAGCTACTCGTTGCCTAAATGGGTATAGTTGGAAATTTCTTGATTGGGTTTGCCTTCTCTTATATTTCAGCCTGTTATATGGAATAGTTCGTTCAGAGGCATATTTAAAGGTAAGGCTGTTCGACTGCAGCTTTCCTATCAAATCACTGGTTCCTTGCAGAGGTATAAAATTTAAGTAATAAATTAACATTTCTGAGGTAGTTGGGTCTGGTGGCCGAGTTGATAGCGCGCTGGTCTCAGAATCCGGAGGTCCCGGATTCGAGCCCACGTAGCAACTCGCTATATTTCGACCTAGGCCGGGTTTTCGGCAAGAAGTGAAGAGGGCTAAGACAGCCCTAATAGCCTCCCAGACGTCTCTGAGATAATGCTCGAAAGGGTGGATTCCAGGGCTCGGGTTGAGAGTAAAAATTAGAAAAGACATTTCTGGGGTTGGAATGTTAATTTTAACGTTTTACTTTGAAATATTTGAACCATGGACTCACTTTTCTCGAGGGCGAGATGAGGCGAAGAAATTCGAGATAACGAAGAAAAATTGAATCCTTTGGAGAGCTGAGGAAGCACTGGAGAACCTAGCCCCCTCCTCAGCTTCCCAACTCTTCGAAATACACTGAATATACATACTAAGTGCACGACCATCTGAAGCTGACCTTGACAACGCTGAAACAGAAGCCAAGGCGGATTCGCTCGAAATCTTGTTCAACGAATCGACATTTGGCAAATGCTCTCTCTGTCTCTCTCGCCTATGATGGCTGCTATTAAAGAGTTCGAATACTTCAACTCAACGATCTTCGTATCGATGAGAAAAATATATATCGGAATATAAAACACATTATTTAGCGCGTTATTTTTCACTGGAGAAATATTTAATGCGACAATTACGAAGTTATGAAAGCAGTTTTATCACCAATTTATGCACGATCGAGCGAGCAAATGCCTTGTACCGAAACGAACGGCAGCTCTCCAAATATTTATAGGAAAAATTACGAGCACGCCACCGAATAATTTGTTAAAACAAAAACGAATAATGGCGACGAGCGAAACAACTTTGTTGGCATCGCGTAAACACGGCGCACATTTATGCGGGCACCGGTCAGCAACCTGTCAGAAAAATTAATCTCACTGGCAGATAAATAACCGCGTGGAATTCGCTGTTAATCCGCCGGAGTATTTTAATTTCTTTAATATTTACATTAATTAAAAAATTAGCATCGGCGAACGAGATTATAAATTAGTTCGGGTTTCAATTTTTTTCCCCTTCCTCGAGTAATTGTCGTTTAGATCTGCGACGATAACAGTCTGAAGCTGGGATGTGGAAAAATTAGCAGTAAAGCCAGTTTTAGGTTGAACAGTAGGACTGCAGAAAATTGTCGTATGCAGTAAATGTGGCACATATTTATGTAAAGTGAAACGTCACTGCTCTACAATGTTTCACCGGACACATTCTACGGAACCAGTAAACTAGAGTTCAGTTTTTCAACAGTAGGATGATTGAATTAATACGCTAGATTTTCAGCATAGTGTGTCTCATCTCGCAGACCAATACAATTAGACAAGAAAAATGGCGAAAAAAGGGGGGATTCTTGGAGAAGTGAATTTCTGCACAGAGGATTGGATCATAGTACTGATTAACTGATTAATGAACTAAAAGTACACCCGAATAGGAGCATCACCAAGTCCTTCAGGGGCCTAAATAACCTCTCAAAATCAGTTTTCCCCAAGAATCTCGAAAAACATCAACTATAAGGGAAAGGCTCCTGATTGGAGGTATTTTCCCGAATGGAGATATAAAACCATCTCCTGCTGTAGGTGGCACTGACTGGTGAGAATAAATGGAACCAGTAAAGTACACTATAAAAGGAACCTGATTCGTTTTTGTGGCTAGCGGTCATTCTGAAATAAAAAAATTATGTGTAATTTTTGATTTTAACATTTCCAACTATTTAAATACAAGGGCGTTGAAAAACGTTTAAATTTCGATTATAATTTATATAAGTACATTTTCAGTTCCGTACAGACGTGAAGGGAGCGCTGCTGGGCGAGTTTGTGACGAGCAACCGCCTGGTGCCAATGAACAAAAGCGCCGCCTACACCCGCTTCCATCAAGGATATGAATTGAACATCGATGTGACGTTTGCCTCAGAATGCCTAGCCCGACAGATCCAGGGCTGGGCGATACTAGAAGAAGAGTCAGGAAGCGATCACAACTACATCACCTTTGCTGTGGCAAAAGGGAGAGAGTGGTCGCTACTCCATGAAGCTGGGAAGATGGGCGACTAGCAAGCTGGACAAGGATAAGCTGGAAGTAGGGCAGAGAAGAGGCAGAAGATAGCGAGAATGCAGAAGAGGCGGCGGAGAAGCTACACCGAAGAGTAGCTGCCGTCTGCGACGCCGCGATGCCCCGCCGTGGTCCGTCGAGGAAAAAAGGAGACATATTGGTGGACTGCGGACATTGCCCATCGGAAGTCCGAGGCCAATCAGTTACGCAGAAGATATCAGCATACACGTTGCCGAGAGAAGGCGCAACTGGTGGCCAAGGAATACTAGTGCGCTCGGAAAAGCCTGAAGACTGCAATCAGACACAGCAAGCTGAGATGCTGGAGAGAGCTTTACAGCCAGGTGGAGGATGATCCTTTTGGAAAACACTACTGAATAGTGATGAAGAAGGTCGGGCCCTCCCATAACCGAGCGTATGGAGTCGGACACTGTGGAACAGATAGTGGACCATCTATTTCCACAAGGCCCGGCACCAATGGACACACCTCTGGAAGTGGACGCCGTACCTCCACTGATGGCATCGGAAATCGACGCGGCAGTAGATAGAATATGTACGAAAGCGAAGAAGACGCCGGGATCAGATGGGATACCGAATAGTGGGTGGTACGTTATCCATCAGGCCGACCCGGGAATACTGTCTGCAGTCTTCAATGCAGCGTTAAGCGGAGCAGTATTTCCCGCCAGATGGAAGATAGTCCGCCTGGTGCTGTTGCCGAAGCCAGAGAAACCAGTCGGTGGGCTAGCGTCATACCGGCCGTTATGTTTGCTGGACACAGTTGGGAAGATTTTCGAGAGGATCATCGCAAACAGGCTGGAGAAACACTTCCGGGAGATGCGCGCGTTGAGCGCCAACCAGTATGGATTCCGAGCTGGAAGATCGACGATTGATACCGCCGGGAAGCTGAAGAGGCTGGCGCAGTCAGCGATCCCAAAGCTCCAATTCGGTGCAGCCGTCAGCCTCGACACACAGAATGCGTTCAACACGATGCCATGGACGTGCAAATTGGAGGCGCTCAAGAACGCATCAGTCCCCGCGTACTTACGCAAGATTATTCAGGACTACTTCCGTGGTCGGATAATTCTCGCGGAAACTGCTACGGTGTGGTGCAGCGGGAGAGATGTCGTGCGGAGTTCCGCAGGGATCAGTTCTTGGTCCACTCCTGTGGAACATCGCGTTTGACGGCATCCTGCGAGCAGAAGTACTATCAGGGGTGTACATCATCTGCTACGCCGATGACACTCTGGTGGTCGCATTCAAAGACGACGTAGCCACGCTCGAAAGCAAGGTGAACGCGGGACTGGAAGTAATGACCCGTTGGATCGAGTTGTGCCTAGCAGCCGAGAATACAGAAGCGGTGTTGTTTACACGCCGTCGACGGTACAACCCTCCTTCCTTTCGCCTAAAGGGAGCGGAGATTGCCGGCTTAAGCGAGCCGACAGAGAAGAAACGTAAGCTGCTGACGAACGTCGCCATGTCGGTCCTCCTGTATAGGGCGCCAATCAGGTCCGACGCCATCGGTGCCAGGGAGTACAGAGAAACCGATCTGGTAAGGGTCTAACGGAAGGCTGCACTGAGGTGTGCCAGTGCCTATCGCACTGTTTCCACAGAGACAGTTTGCTTGCTACCAGGTATACCACCAGTGGAGTCACTAACGGATGAGCGGAAGCGGGTATACAGCGCAACGCGGAAGATGCCACCGAAGAGCAGTGCGGCGCTACGGGTTAAGCGAGATAATAGGCAATCCTCGCATGTGGGAAGAGCGACCTCCTGCAGTACCAAGGGAGAGTGGACCCGACTGCTAGTACGCAACCTCAACGCGTGGTTGGGCAGACGCCATGACCACCTGGACTTCTACCTCACGCAAATGATGAGCGGCCCATGGAGTGTTCAACGCGTCTCTGCACCGGATGGGCATAGCAGAAAGCCCGCGGTGCTCCTACTGCGCTACAGAAGGGCGAGATGATGATGCCTGACACACCCTGTTCGAGTGTCCGGCATTCGACTGAGAGAGGGTAGAAGCGGCGGCCGTCTTTCAAAACGCCGCTTGCACCGGAGAACCTGGTCCCGACCATCCTGAAAATCAGAGCGGGATGGGACCAGACAGCTCCTTTGTCAAAAAGACGTTGGGCCACAAGATAAAGCTGGAGTGGCAGAGACAAAGGCAGCGGACATAGCACCCTATGCCGGCACTCGCCATCCCACCAACATGGACGACGACGATGTAGCAGCTGCCATCAACCGATGAAGAAGGCGATCCGGCGCAACTCGACAGCGAAGAGACAGAAGAATAAAACGCCGTAGATTCGCCGCCGTGAAGAAGCGACAGGAGAAATGGGGATAGCAGGAGCTACCCCAAAGCGATCACCCCAATTATGACGCTGGCCCATTCGGGGCGTTTCCGGAATACGGGGTGCAGTGTCCCAGGGCTAATTTGGCATATGTGCATCGCCATACGCCCCTCTATCATCGAAATACATTTTCAATTACGTATGAATTATTAGAATATGATAAGCGTGCGATCATTAATAGAGACACTAGTTTGTTCCTAATTGGAGATGCCATTGATAAGACAAATATTTTCGGTTTAGATGTCGAAGAATACATGAAACGTTTCTTTCCAAAAAGGTGTTATCTCCATTTTTGACTTTTTTCAGGTGAGCACTGATTCTCACATAGAATGTTGGACCGTACCAAGCAGGACCACTGCCCGCGCAAAAATACTAATGCCTTTGCTGTAATGTTGCGGTTGGCAACTCTACGGTGAAAATGTTATTTTCCAATCAGATCTAGTCCTTAGTAGTGTATTGTCGCATTTGATCATTTTTTACCGTATCCCTGATGAACTACGTTTAATATTCTTTGGTCAGATTTGGTCGTTTTTGGAAGAATTTTGTCATTCATCTTTTTTAGTATTGTTGTACTTAGTCCAAGTTGTTCTTACTTCTTTCAGTCAATTTTGGTTAGATTTGCTAGGGGAAATTTGTTCAAATCTTATCATTCTTGGACTTTTTCGGTCGTCTATTTTCGTAGCGTAGCTTTTTATTTTTAATCATGCTTGGTTCGGAATATTTCAGGCCTTGATTGTTTTTGCAATCCTAGCAAGAGGACGAAGAAAGGAGATTAAGGAGATTCCCTCGGGCCTGGACTCGCGTTTGAATTTTACTTTACGTTGTTTGATCTTTTTTTGACTCTTCGAACGCAAGATCAGGATTTCTGAGAACAGCAAAAGAAAAATTATACATTTTTTTTTTTAAAAAATATTTTCTTACGGGTCTGGATTTTTTCTCGACGGCTTGGTGTTTTTCACAATATTTGTTTTGTTTGATGATCAAGCTTTTGCGTACAATTCTGATGGGACACGATTGAATGTTGTCAGCTTTTATGGACTATGAAAAGATATGTTCGTTTTTGATTCATAATTGCTGACTGGAGTAGTTCTCGATGTTTTAATGTTTGGTTTAAGATCATTTTTGGTCAGTTTTGATCAATTTTAGTCAGATTTTATCGCTTGTGGTTATTTTTCGTCGTTTTTAGTCACTTTATCATTCATAATTCATTTTGGTAGATTCTCGAGATTGTTCTGGATCTACATATTTTCATTATTTTAGGTTAGTTCTGATAAAAATCGGGGTTCAGTCTGGTGGAAAATAATTAAATTTAGTAATGTGTCATTGTTTTGAGACATTTTTTGTCTTACATGGTCAGATTTGATAGTTTTTGGACAATTTTGGCAATTTTTAATAATGCTTGGTTCAAGTTATTCATGTCCTCTCTTTGGTCAGTTCATTAATGACGATCCTGGAAGAGGGTATAACGGCCCCTGGAATAACTGCTACTGAATCTGATCTTCCGTATTAAGTATGTACTCTTCTCTCTGTTCCACATCAAATTTCAATAACATTAAACTTCTTTCTCTCTTTTTCCTAACAAAAAGTTGTTGGGAATAATATCAAAAATGTCTAACCCCACTTTCATCCTTCATCCTCTCCCTGAGAAGTGTCCTGATCGCCACTAAAAGGCAATGAATTCCGACGAGATTTAGTTGAATTTGTCAGACTTAGTTTTGGCTAGGCAATTTCGGTAAGATTCAATCATTTTTGGTCATTTTAATTTTTTTGGTCAACTTTGGTTGATTTAGTCGTTTTCTCGATTGTCTGAATTAGGTAGTTCTTGATCTATTCGATCATTATTGTCAAGTTTAGTCACATGTGGGGTATTTTGGCTAGATTTAGTCGTTTATGGTTGTTTTTTGATATTTTTCGTAATTTGTGGTTGCTTTGAGTCATTTTCGATGATATTTGGTTTAAATTGTTCTACACTGCTTCCTATAGTCGATTCTTATGTAAGTCAGACTTGGTTGGTTTTCGACTGATTCGGTAGTCTTGGGACATTTAACCATTTTCGGTCAACTATGGTTAGATTTGGTCATTCTTTATCGTTTTTAGTTGATTTTGGTAAGTTTTGATTGTATACGGTGTGAAAGAAAAAAATGAGAAAAAATGTAGGAAAACAGATAAACAAATATGTATTCCAAAAAATAAACTAATTCGATAATTTCTTAATATTGCATTTCTTAATGAATATTCCCGGATTGCATTTCACCTAAAACGGGCTATGGTGTGGTGAGACGTATGGCGATGCACGCATGCAAAAGTGGCCCCCATGACACCGCACCCCCGGCCCCAGAAACTACCCTTTCGAGCATCGCATCAGTGGCCGGAGGGACGTTTTGGAGCTGGGCTCGAGCCCCCATTTCGCCGTGCCACAACCGGTGCACGCGTCTTACAATGGCCACCATGGGGTTCCCGGATACTGACTGAGGTCCACGCTCCCTGAGCACTCACCTGGAAGAGTGTATTTTGTAACCTAAACTTCTAAGTTTTAGCACTAGTTCCGAAGTTCAGCTCCAGCCAGTAAAGAATAGTGATCCAATCCTGGCTCTTTCTATCCTCACCCATCTATACTCGTACTATTCATTGCCTACTTGTTCCTAAACCCGCAGGTTAGCTTTAAAAAAACCCTGATCGTTATTACTATTTGACGTCACAGACTGTATATTCAGTGAGGATTCAGGACACTTGAGATTCACAGGCAGTACAATGAACATTTTCTCATGAAAGTCTGTGACCCCAAAAGTGTCATGAAGAGAGGTTCTTATTCTGTTAAGATTTAATCGTTTGTCTCAAGTCTCAGAATGCAAAATGAATTCCCAAGCCATCCATCCAATCTATTAAGATATTCCCAATTTTCGCGACGAAAATCAAGCCAGCGATCCACTTGTTCTCAGCATCTCAACTGACTCTCACTGATTTATGTTCAATATCTTCGTATACTTTCGAGCACCCACTTGAACAACATTTTAGATAATTTGCCTCATTAAGCTTTTGAAAATGTGGAAGAGTGATACTCGGCGGCGCTTTTCCTCTTATGCGTAATAAAAACATTCGGAAATGATATTCGGGCGACGATCTCGAATTAATAAGTCTACGCCTACTTATCGTGACAACTTGTCTTCGCTATTCGGTCTACGCGCACTAAACCATGTCCCCCTTTCAATAAACATACCTATAAAACGGTCCCTAAACATAATAGTTTTATAATTTATCACTTATTAAAACCCAACGTGGTCCAGATTATTCTTTTCTATACGTATACTCCGGTTGCCCACATGCGGAGTTGAATTTTGTGTTCTCTCGGCGGTCGTTTTTCTCGGTTCTGAAATTGACCAAATGTTCGACAAAGTGGAAGTATTCGTCCGATTCGGCCGACTATTCGAAGAATGTGGGAAATTCGAAGGCGAAATTATAATT
The DNA here is from genome assembly GCA_031841125.1 of Acanthococcus lagerstroemiae. Taxonomy (NCBI): domain Eukaryota; kingdom Metazoa; phylum Arthropoda; class Insecta; order Hemiptera; family Eriococcidae; genus Acanthococcus; species Acanthococcus lagerstroemiae. Next base: position 61,415,067 of record CM063110.1, on the reverse strand, counting down.
AGGTATTGTTTTTAACGGGGACTCCCTCGGTGGTTGGTACCCACCTGGGGTGAATCGATATTACATCGACGATTGCCTTTTTTTCTTATTAAGATATTACTGCCTATGCACAGTTCCTCGCCACGAAGACCCACAGGTAGCTTCGGTTCCGTCAGTAAAAGCTGTTGAAGTTAGGGCCGTACTTGCACTTATTCATACGCCTGTTCAAGGCAGCGTATTGCGGAGGCCCCGCGAGTTTGAAAGGATTAAAAACGACAAAATACGGGGGGAAAAGAGCCCGGTAGCCCCTGAGAACAAATAAGAAAAGGGCCCCCTGAACGATCACTTTGCGAGGCCTCCGCGGAACATGAACGTAACTTCGGCTGAAGTTATATATTTGTGGTCCCCTTTGCTCGTCTCGTGATCATGGAAATCGAAAGACAACTGTCATTCAAATTTTTGGTAGAATGTAAGAATCGATGCTCGTTAGACTGAAAATTAAGTTCAGTATGTGTGAAATAGAAATTCTGTAAATAGAGTCGCTGTGCAGGGAAATGAAAAAGTGGGATAATATGACATTTGTTAACAGAATGGTGTAGTTGAAATTGCGGAAAGAGTTACAAGTGATATACGTAGGTTTCAGTTCACGAATTAGCCTAATAATGGGCCCCAATAGAAAGAACAATACTTACGCTCAAAACATGGTACACAATTTTGAATATATTGATCTTATTCTTACGCTTCTAATTTCAAGCAGTATAAGTAAATAATTGGGTATTTTTATCATCCACTTAGGTATAGCTGTAGCAACCCTCAACACTTTTTCTCATTCTAACCTTGAAGTAAACATTTCGATTTTTTCCTCACAATCTTGAGGAAAATCTTACTATCAGTCACTATTATCTTCAATCGAGATGTTTTTCTCAAGACATTTTCCCTGACCGTTGAAAACTTTTTCTTATTATGTACCAATTCTAGATCCTCCTCAAAACAGGGACAAATAAACGATAATCAGTACTGAGAAGTCTCTCTCTATGGGACTTACTCAGTCCTATCTTGAAACAAGGGCGTCGATAAGGGGTCATGGGGGTTTGGACCCTTTTAGCAAAAAAAAAATAAATTTTGTTTCAGAAATTATGCGAAGCAAATCATAGGAAGGTGGTTAAAGAGTCAGACAAGACAGATATGAAATTTTGCGACCCCCTCTCCTTATAGCGGAGCTATCTACGCTCTTGTTTGAAAGACGCATTAAAACTCTGTGAGGTCTTGACGTAAATTTTCTCAAAATCCTTTGAAAGTCTCTTCAAGCCTTATTCGTCGTTCAGTACTCTTCAAGACCTATTATGTACTCTGTAAGTCTCTGTTAGACTTTTTAAAGACATCTTAAGACTTGATTAAGACGTACTCAACATTTTTCCGGTTTGGTTTAAGATTTTCTGAGATTTTCCCAGATTGGTGAAGTGCTACTTCAAGAACTCTTTTTAAATCTTTAGAACGCTTCAAAATTTGTAGAAGTCCCGTCAAAATTTTTCAAACTGATTAAAGCGAAAGACTACAGAAGGTACTTTTTGGGACTCAGTGAGTTTATTTTTATAACTCAAAATATCAACCTGTCGGTTGGAAAAATCTGAATATGAAAAAATGAGAAAAATACGATCTCGCAATAACTTATTAGCTTTTATGACAGCTGAAGAATATTGTTTGTCAGGTGTGAATTCGCCAACCGTATGAATTTTTAAAATCGACCAAAATAATGGAAAAAAATCTTCACCTTTCAGATCTACGTAACTAAAAATTCAAAACTCAAAAAGGTAGATTTTGTCAAATAGTAGACTGATGACGAAAGGGGGCGAGTGTACGCTATCCTTTTCAGATTCTGCCAAGGGACTCAAATTAGAGAAGGAGAAATGCTTCCTTCTCTCAGTGCGTTCCAGAATATAAGACTCGCCAATATTTTTCAAGATTCCTTTAGAATTCCTTCATACTCATTCAGATTTCAAGATTCTTCAAGGCTACTAGATTTGCGTAAGAATCTCCAAAACGTACTGTCTTTTCAAGATTCTTCTGACTCCTTGAAACCCTCCAAGACTTGTTCAAACCTCTTTATTCTTTCAGCTTCATAAGACACAGGAGCTCCATTCTGTCCTTTCTTTCTTTCCTCTTTTCTTTCTTACAGTCTTTTTCTTTTTTTCTTATCTTCCATCACTCTCCCTCTTATCGTTTTTAAGGTTCATCTTCTCTTAAGCACCTCGAGACATTTTCCATCATTTTGATCCCTAATATACGTGAAACTTGGATTCGAAGAAATGTTGCGCTAATTTAAAATCAAGTGAGTAATTTCATAGCATGTTCGTAAATCCAGTTTTGGCTTAAATTTTTGTTCAGTTTTATTCGTAGGTTGGAAACCATCGTAGGAAATGGGAAGTCATGGGGAAGGCCAATTGGTTGAAGGCACTCAGGATTTTTTCTTAATTCTGGAGGAGCTAATATAAATTTGGTTTGAAATAACTATCATTTAACACATATACATAGAGTCTAAAGCTACCTATAGCTAGCAAGTTTTTTTAGGGGGGAGGGGGGAGGAAGAAGGAGGATATAAGCCAAAATGCCGACTGTAATATCACAAATTTCAATTGACTCTTAAAAGAAAGAAAAAACACGATGCCCCTTCCGTTGAGCTACGGATCTTGAATTTTATGTAAAAAGTGAAAAAATACAAATTTTTAGGCAAAATGTTTCAAAATTTTTATTGAAGAATTCAAGGTAAATTTTAGCATTTAATAATTCAAATATTTAAGCCGTATTTCAAAAATACATATTTAAAAAATAATAATAAAAGTTGTTTAAATTTATTATATTACATGAAGAGTTGTTTTTTTTTTCTCTTTAAAATTCAGTGAAACTCCTATATTAGGAACCATAGTTGCAAATAGGAGGGAATGAGTGGAAAGGACAAGGCATCACGTCCAGATTCTCAATGAGCCTCTGCAAATTTGGTTAAGAATGATTAACATTGCAGTTATACACAATTCACAGCCGTGACTAGTAAATTTTTCTTCGAAGGGGATATGCTCAGCGAAAATATCGATTCAAATATTATGAATCAGTTGACACTCACAAGAACTAAAAAAAAAAGAAAGCTCGATTTTCTTCAAAATTACTCAAAGGTGTGGAACCGTAGTTGCAAAACTGGAAGGGGGTTAGAGGGGCTTGCACCCTTCCCTGATTCTCGAATAGCCTATTTACACCACCCTGAACTGTATTTAGCATGTTTTTTTTTAGGAGGGGAGAGGGAATGGAAATAGCGAAAATGCAGGCTAAAATACCACAAATTTCAGCTGACAACTCGAAGAAGAAAAAAAAAGAAGGTTGTGGCTCTGTTTTTCCCGCTGCTGGGTTCTTGAAATTTTAAGAAGTAAAGAAAATTAAAAATCTTCAGGCAAAAACAGCCCTCTTCTTTTACAATTAGGTGAAAAGGGGAAAAATTATTCTCTCGTCCCCTTCACGAATATTTACCCTGCATCCCACGCTATCCTAATTATTCCTGAAGCTTATGTCGCTGCACTTTTAGAGGGGTGGTGCTAGTAGCACTTTTATGGACAATCTTCGGTTTACAGTGAAAAACAAACGGAAGCAGAATCCAAAATGTAGCGTAGTTTGTCCAAATTTTGAAAATTCACACTTCTTCGTCAAGGCAGGAACAACCAAACCATAGTATCAATAAAGTTTTATGTCCAACAAGTCACAGAGTACTGTATGGATTTAAAAAAACTCGTACACACACTCATGTAGAACTGATAAGTGAAATAACTTATTTTAATAGTCTAGCGAACGATGAGCGACGCCATTTTCTGGTCGACTCTGTTATAGAAACTAGATTAAATCCTATAATGGCTTTATACACCAACCAAAGACCGATCATTTATTATTTTAATTCACTGTTATGATCCTTTATTGCATAACGGCGTCGGGTACTCGCACAGGGACGATATTCTGATTTAATAATGACTGCGTCGAGCCCGTTACGTCTCGTTCGTTTTACACCCGAGTTAATTTTTTGTCCCAGACAATATTTTACACTGATATTGGGTTTTCAAAATGTCATACGATTATATACTTATTTTTTTTGTTCAATATTGAAGACCCTAATTTAGATTCATCTGAAGGGCTGTGCGGATTCGAGTGCCATGTGTGCAGTACTGTTATACGGTTTTGTTACAAGGTAAGTTATGTTTCAAGTACGTCTAATAGTCTATAATAATAATCTGAGAATGTATAGGTCGTGTGGAATGGACCATTAAATTTAATGATATAGTTGTTTTTTGAATAGCTTTAAAAAATCAACTTCAAGTACTTCGGCGCAGCTTCATATAAGTAATATAATGAGAGATAGAGGCACACAAACGAAGAAATTGTTAACGGTATTTACTGTAAAGACAATATCTTGACAGGTGGGCAGGTGTGAATTATAGTAATTAATGTGGAGCAGTACCTCGCGGTTGAAATTTTCAGTATGGCAAGGTAGTTTAATATGGACCGGTTCTGAATATGGACCACCAATCTACCGCATCTGTTTCTGGCACTACCTGTCGGAAAAAATCTAAGCTGTTGTCCTTGATGCATCATCTCCATACATGTTGAAACTTCAAATTTCGAAACCCCTTCACTTTTTTCATTGTCATGTACGTTTTGTGTCATAATTTAGGAAAAAAGTTATTGAAAATTTTTTTCGAAGATGGTGTTCTCTTTAGCCCAAAAGTTCAGAAGTAGCCGTAAGTCATTTTGAAAAATGTTTGTTTTGGTACCTTAAAATGGACCGCTTATGATAACACGGAAATGAACTCGAAAATTGTTTTAAAATTTGCAAAGAGTTGTGAATTATCTACCTAAAAAAAGGCAATCGATTGTTCTCAGTATTTTACAAAAACAAACTAGGTGTCTAAAAGCCTCCAAACTACATTCCGTTCCTTAGACGACTCTCAAGTGATTTGTTACAAAAATAGACTTCGAATTCACGATAATTAACTTTTTTTTCACTCATAGAAACCGTACTGTCAAAATTTAACTTTCCTAAAACTATGACATTTACAAAAAATAAAATAAAAAAATAAAAAATTGAAAATCCAATTCTCATTTTTTTGAAATTTTCTTTTGGGGGTGATACTAGAATCCTTTGGCTACCATTCAAGGATAATAGCAAACCTTTCAGGCTCGTAGGAGTCAACCTATTACCAAAAAACAAAATGTTGTCCATATTAGGCTACTTTACCGTATGGAATTTTTCGTCGAGAACTACATGAGGTATTCCACAAAAAATCAGACAGAAAGCACGTTTTGTTTCACATCGATTTTTTTACGCGATACGAGCATCTATTAAAATGAGATTTCATTGGTCTACCGTTTCAAAAAATTGTCAGGATGTAGCGGCTTAAATGGTGGGCCACTGTTCTACTTTGAACGTGACATATCTGGGATTCTTACTAAGAAAATAGAAAAGCATAGGCTTATAATGCCGTGCATAGGGGCCGGACAGAGAAACTTATTGAAAGAGGCGGATGAGGCGCAAATTTGTATGGCTAAAGGCAACGAAGATTCACAATCGGAGCAAGCGAAAGAATGATTTTTAGGAATCTTTCACTTAAAATCTGGTCCTAAATTAATTTATAGGAAGATTTTTTGGGGGCAGTGTCTCCCCTCCTCAGATTTTTATTGGAGGGGCAACATGTCCCATGCTCCTCAAACTATCATAGACACATGATTCTATTTCGATTCTAATAAAAGAAATCATAGACTTTACGGTGCCACACACCGACGCTGAACAACGAAAATTATTGGAGTAGGCAAATTTGTATGGCGAAGAAAACGATGTTTCACAATCGGAAAGAGTGAAAAATCTTTTAGGGCTTCAAAATTGATATACAGAAAGATTTTTGGAAGCATTGAATCAAATTTTTATTGGAGGAGGAAAATGCCCTTCGATCCGGCGCCTATAGCGCAGTAAGCATTTCTCAGAAAAAAATATTAATTTGAAATTTCTATACGTCATTGAAATGTTTGATGTCAATGTTTACCAAGCGTGACCCCTTCGAAAAAGTAAAAAAAAAAAAAAATGATAATACTGAAATTTCTATTGATGGAGACTCGGTAAGGTCGCTCAATATTTATAATATATTGCCCTAACGGGGAGTCAAGGGGAAAACTGATTACAAAATATTTTTTACAGAATTTTGTTAAGAGTAGTTTCCCAAACGAAAAATTTGGGAAACATCACTTCTGTGAGAATATTTGTAAATCTTGTTCGTAGGTAAGACATCTATCATTTTAGATCTTATTTATTTTTTTCCAATTTGCAGGCCTAACGATGAGGACACAAAAGACCCGAGAACGCTTGCTGGGACGTTTTCTAGCCGCTATCCCCGAGATGAAACTGTGTGTTCCAAAAATACGTTGACGGCTCGTTTAACAAGCGAGTAATTCGAATTTCAAAATTAAGCTTTTATAGCAATGAAATTGCGTAAGAGGTATTCATTCTAAAGTTAATCAGTTACAATCAATTATGACGGTAATAAATGAAGCGTGACATTCCAAAACGGCCTCTGCATTTTTATAAAGAATAAGTTGGATGCGCCATTTGGTGGAGGAACATGTACAGTGTGCGGATTAATCAGCCCACGGCATGTGTTCCTGTAACCGTACACCTAGGCAATGCGCGGGCGTCGCTGTCTCCTGTGTTGCGTGTTGCAGTGTGACAGTGTGCTCGGTTTTCTTTTGCTCTTCTGAAAAGTTGTAAAATGGACTGAATCCGTTTTGGAATGTCACGCTTCAATTTAGGGATCCGAAGTAGACATCAAGCCCCGATACGCTCCGACCTAACAGCAAATTTGAATTTATTTCCGGTTCCAGGTTTTGGTTCCGGCTTCGGCTATTTCTAGAATTGCAGTATGAGAGAAGGATGGTAGAGATGCTGAGTAGTCAAGGGCCAAGGGCTGAAAGTCAATCGGGCTCTGACTCCAGCCCCGGTTCCACATTAAAAATGTGGTATATGCTACGGCTCCAGCTTCGGCTACACCAAAAATGTGGTCTCTTCTCAAGCTTCTGATGTGCATATACAGGGAAGAGGCAGGGTTGATTGGGGGCAGGATGATCAAGGGAGAAGATAAGCCGAGATAAGAGGACCGATTTGGTTGAAGCTCTGGCATAATTCAGAAATTAACTCCGAGAAAAATTCTGATATTGACTTTGGCTTTGTGAATTCACAGAATAACAGCCGAAATGTATCACACAAACAACAACAAGAACTTTTTAATTGCATAATTTTATCAAATTATTACTGAATTTATTCAAAATGTCGATAAAAGTAGGCACCGATGGTCTGGGATGGTGCTTCCATCCCTACCCCCAATCATCAAGTCTTTGATTCTTAGATCATTTCAATGATCGGAATGATATTTAGATCATCGTGATGCTTTTGATATTCTTTCTCACTGATCTTGCCAACACCTGAGATTATCTCACTTAATGTACTTGCGGATGAATATTTAAAACCATTAGATATATTTCCAGTTGTGTGTTCCACGCAGCACCGTATTTTCCTAGAAGCCAACGAAGCCATGGCCTCGAGCGATAAATTTTCCAAGGCGGCAAATATTTCGAAAATGTAGATAACAATGCATGGTTAGGTGAATAGCTTATTTATTTATCATTATTATTATTATTTTGGAACATAGGGGTGGCAGAAAATTGTTGGCTTAAAGAAGCTGAGTAACTTAATCCGACACTAGTTCCACGCTACCGGTAAAATTCTTTGAGACTTGTTTAAGACTCGTCCCGGCTTAACTGAGATGTTTTCAGATTTGTAGATTTGTTCAGAATTCATTTAAAGACTCGCAACTACTTTTTTTTAATCTTTTAAAACTGGTGTAAGTCATGTTTGTGCATCTGAACTAGTCTTGAAGAGTTTTAACACGGTCTTGAAAACGTCTAGAAGTCTTGAAATGTATTAGAGTCTTGAACAAGTCTGGAAGTTCTAAAAAGTTTCAACTAAGCCGTAAAAACTCCACTGCACTCATTTTTTTAAATCATTTTTAACGTGAGAATTTCACCCAGTTGATATTACTTCATTCACATGGGCAGCAACTTCAACAATGCTCATGGCCCTAGCACCTGATGAGAGTTTTCGAGCACCACATGGAAAAATTAAATATGGGTGAGGAAGGTAAAGGTATCTCAAAAGACTCTAAGAGAGGAAGAGAGAGTCAAACCAAATCGAGCACCACATGAGAAAAATAAAAAGTTGCCGCCTATGCCCATTCGGCCACCTTTTGATCTTGTAACCAATCGGTAGAACTGGAAAACGAAGAACTTTCATAGGTTTCAACGCAATTTCTTACCAGCTTGAATTTTTACTATCTACACCTCCCGTTCCCAGAAAATACTAGCTACTGCCTTGCTATTTTCTTTAAAAAATTATTTTACGTTTTTTCAAGTACCTACGTGAACCGAGAGTGGAAGATCCAAACCACCTCTATTTCAATGTTCACTCTCCTCGGTTTCTTTGCAATAGAGCTCAAAGAAAAAAAATCGTAAAACTCATGCTGTGTGCAAGTAAAATGATAGCATGATCAGGGATCGCAGCCTGAATTCCAACAAAAGTTATGAGTACCCCACGACAATAATCGGAAAAACGAGTCTTCAGTTTTCAGATTTACTGCAACAAATTTCAGCTGGCCTGTTTTCAGAGTCTGAAACCAGTAGGCAATACTTCTAAATTTCAAGTTATTTCGTGTCTGTGATAAGTCTCTGAAGTGATACCGCAAAGGAGGTTTCCAGGGCATGAGAAGCGTTGTCGCAAGGGTCAATTTGGCATGCGTGCATCACCATACACCCTAACAAGTAGACTAATTTATTGAAATTAAAAAACACAGATCATTTACGAACAACTAAAAAACTGTAACCGAGTCTCACTTTTCTCACTAGTACATACCTTACCATATCAAAACCCTTACACCATACGCGTTCCATAATTCACGTTTCCGGCGAAGGCGTTCTATGCTACAATATTTTCCCGCCATTACGGCATACACATTCAACACAAATGATCTCAGTCTTCTTCTTCTTTTTTTTTTTTTTTTTTTTTTGTAATCCTAGTAAATAGACACCAGCAACACGAACTCCTCTCATAATTCACGCTCGAGTGCCTCCACCCAATAAAATCCCACGCGAAAACAAGTACGACTTTATCGTCATTTTGTAGCACTGAAAAACCACTCATTTACCGCATGTGTACCTATAGCAAACGAAAAAGGAAAACGATGTCCGCCATTTCGAGGCTGCTATATGAGTAAGCCTACCACGACGACGGAGCAGCGGAGGTACGTAATTTCTTCTTTTAGCTCTTCGAAAATAATATACCTATACGAAAAAATTAATGGACGAATAAAATGATTATAATGCCTCGTTTATTTTCGACACAAATCTCGAATCTTAATAATAATGTTCCCTCTGCCGAGAGCTTGTGTCATTCCGTTTGTGGCCGAAAATACTTCATAAACGCTCATCGAGTCGTATCAGCTCGGTCGGATCTGTGCGATATAATTTATGTACAGGAGACCAGCACCGTATATGTCAGACAGCGCACACAACTTGAGACAAGATAATTATTTCGGTAGTTGTGACATAATTTTCAAAATACAAAATATAGCATGAAGTTGAGCAGCTGACGCCGTATCGAAGTATACAGTCGCGCACTACTAATTACGACAAAGCATTCGTTATAAGAAAGGCAAAACCTCGGAGAATTACCCGAAAACTACGAACTTCAATGTAATTCATCTGATATTTGAATAAAAATCCTTTCCTCCATTATTATCCGATTTCATTCTCAACTTTCCCGATGAAATGCTCGTGTTCTAGGAATCTCGGACCCCTGTGCGACGCTCCGTCGCGTGTCGTTAACATTCTGCCTGCCTTGAACCGCTGTCCCTAAGTCAAAAGAGTCTTTGAATCTTGTACCAAAGAATTAAAAGACAACTCAATAGGCACTCGTATTTGCTGGATGAGGACGGGAAAAAACAAGTAACTTCGCTACTCGAAGAGGGTCGGCAACACCTTCAAATTGCAAAGCTGCAGACTGCAGTCGCGCAGCTCTATCACTTATCACTCTATCAACAGGAAGGTCTCTTCAATCGATTCCAGACAATTCAGGGGGCATCTTAGGAAACTGTATACGCTAAAGACAAGGAAGGAATTTTTTTCGATTCAAATAAAGTTTTACAATTTGAGTTGGCATAGCCAAGATGATCACCAATACTATCAAAACTTGTTAACTGGCATCCAGTTTAGATAACATTGGAAGTAGGTACACGTGTTCGTTATAACGATGTACTTCAGCATTGACATAGAATGATCATTGATCAAAAAACAGAAAAACAATCTATCGCAACTTATACATATTATACATCCTCAGGATGAATATCTTCACTATATTCAGGAATTCAACAGCAGGCTACAAAATTTGATTTCGATTCGCCTAATTGGTCATTTGTCTCATCATACATTCCCATCATCGCTACAGAAGGTACGAAGGTAGCGCCGTTGTTTCCGCTTCCAATGAAGACAACCACAACGCTAGGCTTCATCCCTCGATACCTGAAACACAATACCAAAATTACCAGTAATACTTTTACCATATTTATGATACATAAAATGTAATTCTCATCGCTTTATTCCTTGGAAAATTTACTGATAAGAGTACCACAAAACATTGTATGTACTTAGTTCGATTCAAAGAAATTCTACACTAGAAACTGAGAACCCATTTCACATTAACAAACAATACACTTACCTGTCCTAAATCCAGTTAATTTCTTCACTTCCCTTGAGGAAATAGTTCCTTTAACAAACAATACACTTACCTGTCCTAAATCCAGTTAATCCTCACTTCCCTTGAGGAAATAGTTCCTTTTGTAGAAAAGTACGAAACTCACAATACTTCGAAATATCAAAATTATTATTATCTCTATTTTTCATTATTTCATTTCTTTGGCTCTGTGGAAAATGACTCTCGCTCAGTACTGAAACCTGAAATGTGAAAATCAAGATTAATGAGCACTTCTTACTGAAGAAGAAAACAATACACAGAGAAAAAAAGTGATTACAAGAGGCTGATTACTGACCCTAATAAAATCGAAATTGTTGCTTATAATCACTTTTACTAGTGAAAACTGATAAGCTTTACACATACAAAATGACGTCACACTGAACTGAGATTCAACTCATACTGGAAACGAAATGAGAAGAAAAATTTCGATTGCAATAGGCTTGGCTCCACTTGCAGCCGACCCTAAAAATTAAGACAGGTAACAAACAAGCAGCTTTGCTACTCAAAGAGGGTCAGCTGGAAAAGCCAACCCTTCACTCCCATGTGCCTTTACTTTTTACTATTCAAAGTTTTAAACTGCGAAGCTGCAGACTGCAGTCGCGCAGCAAAGTGCAAAGATCAAGATCAATAAGCGACTTTCTCTGAGGTAAAGGACCAGGGCATGTCTAAAAATGACTCTCAAATTTGAATAAAATGGATTCCTGGAGCTAGAAAACATTCTTCTAATCTTCTATAATAATAGGTAACAATAATTACTGCAGTTGTCGCTGTCCTCGTCTGTCCTAAGTACATGATTCCATTGTCTTGCCAGTGATTTTCCGTATTAAATCTATGTATCGTGCGGGTGGCCTGCCGCGTGACTTGGTCCCTTCTACTCTTCCCTGCACAGTCAGTTTCTCCAGATTGTCCCTTCTGATTACGTGACCAAAGTAACTGAGAATGCGTCTCCTCATGACTGAGCTGAGTCTGTCTTTCACGCCAAGTTCTTCGCGTATTGACGCATTCGTCCTCTTCTTGGTCCGTAGGATTCTCAGCACACGTCTATAGCAGTAGGAACATCTCGAAAGTCTCAATACGCTGTATGTCAGCGTTTTTCACTGTCCAGCACTTAGCTGCATACAAAAAGATTCGAAAAATCAGGGACTTGATTATTTTCAGCTTGGTGTGTTTTGTGACATCATGACTTTTCCAGATTCGATTGAGTTTTCCTACTGCTGTTTTTGCGATTGTCGCTCTTTTTCTTATTTCTCCTTCTGAGGCGCCTCTGTTGGACACCGCGGAGCCCAAGTATGTGAAGTCTTGAACTACTTCTATTCCATCCACATCTGTGATCTTTGGTTGGTTGTCATTCGTGCGGTCGACGATCATAATTTCATTTTGGACTTATTTATTCACAGGCCCGCCGCGGTACTAACTGCCTCTACTCTCTTCAATATTTCCCTCAGTTCTTCTATCGTTATGGCTAGCAGAGTGGTATCGTTTGCATATCTGAGGTCAGATATTCGTTTCCCTTCTGGCGATACTCCTCTTCCCATCCATCCAGAGCTTCTCTTATAACCCACTCAGGCGTAACACGTTGGCGCAAATCGGGGGTAAAACTCGGGGAAAAGATATATTTGCGCACAAGATCCAGAACACGTTAGCGCAAAATTAAATAATACGATTGAGCACATAATATGAAAAACTGTGACGTGCTAAGACAAACCATGCCCTAAGTCGCAGAAGAGAAATGCAGTAAACCTGCTATATAAAATGCTGTCATTTTCGCTTGGGCCAAACGTGGTACCGGCACCTCAGCATTTTCAAATTACAGGGCTGGTGGGTATGACCGGCTACGATTAGGTGCTTAGAATAACTTAGTAACAAATGCGAGTAATCTACCAGGTGAAAGGCAGTTGAAAGTTCTCCGTCATTAGAAACCATTCTCAGTGTCGGTAGAACTCAGGCCCGTAGCTAACCGCTTGTGTGTGCCAGGGCAATTGATATTCAACCAGGGCATGAGCCATAAGGGTACAACACAAAAAAATTAATTATTTATTTATTATTACCTATTATTATTATTTTTGAGAATGTGCTAGCCTGGGCGGCGCGTTTGCTCGCCTAAATAAATGAAGACCTAATTTACAAGTGTACCCTTAGTTCAAAACAGCAAAGTTTGGGAAATCGAAAGAAACCTTTCATTCTTTATGTGATATTGATAACATTGATTTGATGTTTTAATGGGAAGTCAAGCAGGCTGCCCTGATTGCGTTAGCTACGGGCCTGGTACAACTATATTCTGTAAATATATTCTGTCTAACAACTGAGCCTAAAATAACTTTACTAGTTTCGCCAATTAGAGCTCATCTGTTTTGATAATTTTCAAAGAGAACAAACAACTGGCCTAGCCATGGCCGAACTCAGAATTTAAGTAAGGGGGGTTGCAATTAAGATATTTTTTCCTTGGTGGGGGGCTTAGTCACACATCCGCCCTCCTCTCTGTCTCAACCCATTGTTTTTTCGTGTTTTTTTGGCAAATGGGTGGAGGGAGTGAACACCCCCCCGTCGGTACGGTTCTGGGCCCAGCAAATCTACTTGAAAAGCGATTCTAGTAAATAACTCCGAAAAAGGACAATTTTTCATTGTCTAGTTTTTTCAGCGTGTTCGCGCCTCTCTCAATCAAACTACCGATTAAGAACTTGTATTTCTAAATGGTGCCAAAATGTTCGAAATGAAAAATGCGATTTAAACTAGGCCTAGAATAATATTGTACACTGTGTAGTGGAAGACGAAATCGACCCAAGTGTATCCACGACATAAAAAACTTCTGTGACAATAGAAAATTAAAATGCTAATCTTCCGCGTCGAGTACTCGGCCCGAGGTACTTTTCAGTCTATTTATCGTCCGCTTGATTTACTCGCAATAATTTTTCTACACACAAGACGCCAAAATTTACCGACGAGTTTCAAAATAAAATAAATTCGGCGGTCGCATTGATGACAAATGAATACGCGTATAATGGATCTGTACGCAGCGGGTTACCAACATTTGACAACTTGATATATGTATCACAATGTTGTATCTAATGGGCCGGTCGGTAGCCGAAGCACTGGCTACTAAATATCGTATTAAAATATTCGGTAGTAACTCGATACGCTGGAGAACGTGTAGGTGTTTTCAAATGAATACCATTCCACACAGCTACTGACCAAGATTTTTAATCCAGTATATACGGTGTTCGATTCAAACACGCGTGAATTCTGCCTAGATAGTCACCAATGTTGATGCTTACAGGCATGGGCGCCGCCGGACTTGGTTCCAGGAGGCAAGTTCATTACATACGGGAGCGAGACCCTTTTTCAGGAAAGCAAACACGAGATTTTTGGTAAAATTGTTCGTATTTCGTCCCCCAGCCCGGGTTGCGGGCACCATCGAAGCCCAATCTGCATGAATTCACTGTCCAGCTGTGGTAACCTTCGAAGCTCGGAGATTATCAGGCATCTAGGGACACCCGGGATGAACAGGGTAATACCACAGCTTGGCCGCGACTAGCTTTGGGACGGATCCGCAGGGTGTGCAGGTAGGATACCACTGAGCGTATGGTTTAGGATGCGTGTAGTACCCCGAGGTAACTTACCTTGATGAGTACCTCGATGTCGAAGAATGTCTTGCACCGAGTAAATAACGTAAGTCAGAGGAGACACGGTTTTTACACACGAATTTATTCGTCGAAACCCCAAACTTTTTCAGCACCGACCGACCAGTTTCCCTCGTCCAGCGCTGTCCTCCTCACAACTTTCCCCCTTGTTCCCCTCTTCTCGGAGTAGATGATCAGCCGAGTCCACTTCGTAGACATAAGAAAATTACATAGATCGGACAAAAATAGATACTTCGGAAAATAGAAAACGGACAGGCGATAATAGGAAACGACAGGATTAGACATGTTAGAAAAGAAAACAAGTGAACTCACACCGCCACCGACGAAAGGAAGGAAAACAAGGGAGACTAGGACGATGTAGACCCCGGGATCGAAGTGTAGGATACCACACAACCCATATCCAATCGAATTAAAATTACCACGACCAAGAAAGGGGTCAAAAATGGAGATAGAAATTCTCCATTACAACTGTCAAGGTCTGGCTGGAGAAAATGAGGAATAAGATTATGCACTGAATAGATCAAAAGGGATATTCTATGCCTGTCGGAAACAAGAAGGATACGGGAAACAATAATAAGGTAAAACAACGGCAACCTCCTCTTCATGTATGGCGAATTCAAAGGATACGAAGAGACGAGGTTCTACATTTCGAAAAAATGGGCAAGCAAAATCAAAGAAATTAAGGAAATTTTGGAAAGAGTAGGAGTACTAAAAATCGAATTCGAAGAAAATAAATTTTTGGCGATTATCCAAGTCTATACCCACCAGTGCAGCCCAAGAGGTAGGGATAGAAACTTCTTTAAGCTGGTAGAAGCTATATTAGAAAGAGAGGCAGGGATACTACACAGTTCTAATGGGTGATTGGAATGCCAAAATTGGCGACGACATTCCATAGCCTGAGACAGTGGGCAAATTCAGGACGGGGAATACCAACGAAAACGGGGAAAAGCTTATGAATTTGGCACTCGAAAATAATTTTAAAATTGTTAACACTTTTATGGACAAATGAAACAAGAAAATGAACGTAGAGGTCTCTGGATAACAAAGAAAAAAACGAAATAGATAGCTTTTTGATCAACGATAAGAGGGTAGTAACCATGAAGTAATCAACTCATTTTGCTTCTCATCTGATCATATATAGATTAGGGAGAGCAAAGTTGATAGTCATTCCCAGCTCATATAAAAACCCACAAGTAAAGCAGAGAGGCCCAGCTAAGATAATAATACCAGTTCATAAAGAACAAGAGGCGAATGATGTCATTGCAAAAAGGCTAGAGGAAGCAGAAGGGATGGAATTTAGGGGAAGGGTCTGCAGGAGAAGTATACTGGTTTAAGAAGACCCTGAAGGAGATGGAACAAGAAGTAGGTAAGAGAAGGGAGAAACCAATAACTGATGACAAATTAAGGGCGGTAACGAAAAACCTCCTAATGAAGAGGATGGAAATATGAAGAAAACAGACTCTTTACGAGAGAGGACCTGGTAGAGTTGTATGTATTGAAAAGATAAGTTAGTGAAAGTTTATTATTATCTTCAATGTTAGTTCATTTTCGGTGAGATTTTCAACATGTAAATTAACGACCGTCAAAAGCATAAAATGAAAAAATTCAAACAAAAATTGGTAGCTTATAGACCGTTAGTGTAAAACTTCAGACAAATTTTTCAGCAAAAATCAGATCGAGAGCTGTTTGAAAATCATGTTTTTACATTATAATGAATGCCTATACTCCATTCGAGTCAAGAATGCCCATCAGTTAAAATCCAGTTGGCGTTTCGGTATACCGAGGGAAAAGGAAATTATGTCGATTCACCTTATGCAACGCAGTGCAGCAGATTAAAATGAAGTCTTTCAAATGAAATCGATTCCCAGTTCATTTTCTCAAGTTTGCTGATAACGATTGGAAATGAGTAAGTACTTTTCTGACAGAAGGAGCTCCGCATATCAATTTTTTCGCAATTTTGTGTTCAAACATTCCAGTGCTAAACTGTGTGAACGTCTCTTTGATTGACGGGCATTCTTAACTCGGATGGAGTATAGCATCGCAGTAATGCTAAGGTTGATAAGATTACCAAAAACATCCTCTAGATGTCAGCTACTTCGCTGTTGAATCTTAGAAAGTGCGAATACTTCACTGCATTTTCTTCTTTTCTAATTTGCTCTCAACTCGAGCTCTGAAATCCGCCCTTTCGAGCATTACCTCAGAGACGTCGGGGAGGCTGTTGGGGCTATCTTAGCCCTCTTCCTTTCTGGCCGAAAAACAGGTCTAGGTCGAAATCTGGCGAGTTGCTACCATGGGATCAAACCCGGGACCAGTGTTGGAAGAACGCAAAAATCATCGTTCCCGTTTGTTCCTCTCCAACTGCATGGTTCTCGTTCATGTTCCTTGTTCTGCTTACCTTAAAATTACCAACGTTCTCGTTCTCGTTCCCGTTCCCATTCCCATTCTTGTTCCCACCTTGGTCCTGTTCCCGTTCCCGTTTCCTGTTCTTGTTCTCAATCCCATCATGTTCTCGTTCTGAGGAGAACAATGCCGTTTTTATTTTCATTCTCGTTCATTCTTCCAACATCCGAGTAAAACAGGGTGATTTTTTCATTTAAAAAATTTATAATTGATGATTTTAGGCTTCCAGAATTTCACTTTTGCGCCAGCTGCAAAGGTGTTGGAAGAATTCAAAAATCATCTCGTTCCCATTCTTCTTCGTTCTTCTCTAACTGCATGGTTTTCGTTCATGCTTCTCGTTCTCCTTACCCTATATTTACCAACGTTCCCGTTTTCGTTCTTGTTCTCAACCTGGCCCTGTTCCCATTCGTTCTTTTTCTCGTTCTTGTTCTGAGAATGAGAACCGAGAATATTCCGTTTTTCTTCTCGTTCTTGTTCGTTCTTCCAACACTGTCCGGGACCTCCGAATTCCGAGACCAACTCGCTATTGACTCGGCCAACCAGACTCCCTTACTGCGTTGTAGCTTGGTCTAATTTAATTTTTGAGAGTTGAAACTTGATAGGCATATATGCTGATGACGTTAAAACTCAATAAGCTATTTTACCAACAAAGGGTCTAAGGCTTTGGAGGCTCTCTTCCACGCAGTGCTTCAATTCATAAACGTTTAAAATTAGAACTGGATAGCGCATACGGCACCTAAACACGACTTTTGCAGCGATTCCGGTAGAGTGTAGCACCTAATGTTCGGAGGAATATCACTATCTCATTTTCAGACCCTATCCCATAAATGAAGCGTCTCTTCTGTATAATCATGATATGATGGTGATAAGGATATCAGTCTTACGACCGATTTGATGCAGCTTTCCATTTCTCCCTATCTTGTGCACGTTCTTTCATTTCATAATAGCACTTACATTTGACATCCTTGATTATCTGTTGAACATACTATGGATTCTTTGCCGACCTACCCAATTCTTTCCTTCCACTCTTTTTTCTAGTAGCAATGATATTCTTGGGTGTCTCGAATTATGCCCTATTAGTTTATCTCTCCTTCTCTTCAGACAATTCCAAATATCCATTTTACCTCCTACTTTGTTAAGTACTTCCTCATTTCTTACCTTATCCGTCCATTTGATGCTAAGTATCCGCCTATACCACCACAAATGATGATAGTATAGTGCATAAATATGTATTAGGAAACGTGACATTCAAGATTAGTATCATTTGCTTTCTTTTGTCAAGAAACGTCCAGAAAATTTTACCCCGATCCCCGTTGATAAGACCAGTAGCAGAATTTAAATAAATAATAAAATAAAAAGAAAGAAAGAAAGAAAGTCAGCTAACCAACAGATATAGAAAAAAAAGCAGGCAGCCACACTGACAACCAGGACATCAGAAATAGATAAATAAAAACGGATGAGATGGTGAAAAACATTCCGCCACTTATGGGTGTCCTCGTCATCGACCCGCTGGCTATCGACCAGTCGTTTTTCATTTTAACGAACAATTTTGCGAGGACTGACATCATATTGGTTGAGGGTGGTAAATGGGCGTCGATGCGTCGAATCTGAGAGCTGATGAGCGACGCGTCGCCCAATTAAAATACAATTCGTTAGCTCGGCGTGTAAACAATGCGGTCTTTCGAGAAGTTACAACAAAAACGTATTCGCTATACATTGTTTTTTTCTCTACTCTTTCTTTTTCGCAGATTTGCTGAAAATTAATAAATTCCACGAGAAGACGTTTTTATTACAAAATAGCCTGTTGGTTTCGCAGACAAAGGCTGCTGGAATTAATCAATCCGTTCGACTGTACGCTTCTTTAAAAGAAGGTTTTTGAGGTCAATTCGTGACCAGATCGCATGAATTCAATCGTATATGCGATATTTATTTGATATTGGTAGTATCTACCAGAATCGTTTATAGGTGGCTTTTTATATATTCTTTTTCCAGCTGTTTTTCCGATAAGGTGTGTGTGGTCGCACTTCGTTCTACTTGATTAAGATGTCATCGGACAGCGTTACGGTCGCCATTTTTGTTTTATGTGTTCTCAGATACAGAAAATACTCGGCTACGAGAATTTCACATTATTTACGTTCGCATTGTGCTCATTCGCTCGTATTTATACAAGCCTAGCGTTCGATAAATATATTTAAGTATATAATAGTGTATTTTATATCTTCTTTAAGTTTTATGAAATGTTAATAAATTATTTTCGCTTATCCTGTAACAGCATTAGTCTATGATGTTATTTATGAGATTTATTTACCGACATATTTATCATAAATTATGAGATTCTAACGCTTGTAATTTTTAGAATATATTCTTCAAAAAATATAATACGCCGATGCGATTATATTTACGACGAGTCGAGTGCTCGATGACAGCTCAACTTATCCGAGAACCGGATTAATAGTTGGAAGCCGAACGCGGTTCCGATTTCCGCAAAATTTATTCAATCGAAATTTGGTTTTCTTCGGCATACAGATGTCGCAGAAAATTTAGGTCAAAGTTGGGCAAAGGTTAATAGGTTTAATACCTCGTTTGGGCTGGCGCAGTTCGCATACATTCCTCACGTAGTTCACCTCTTGTTTTCTCAACAAGACCACGCGAAAAGAGTATATTTCTCCAGGGGGCACATGGGGAAAGATGTAGCTAACAATTTTCAAATTGAATTCTTTACCTAGTTAGTAAGTAGGTAAAAGAACAGACGACTATCCACTTTGCTGTATGCTTCTAAATTTTAATTAAAAGACAAAATACCAAGAGTTGAGTAGGAGTCCAGGTAAATCAGAATTGAGGGAAATGTTTCATTGCAAGCGGGAGTTTAACCAAAAAATAAGTTTCGTATTCCCAACAGGGAATCATGAGGAGCCATATTCCAAACTAAGCTGTTCCCAAAAATCAAATTTTTTAGGAAACACGTGAAATGTTCTGGGGAACTGGACTTTGCTGCACTCAGTGAAACTCGGTATCATGAAACCGGACAGCTCCAAGAGAACTACAACTTTTATTGGTCGGGAAAAGAATCTAAGAAAAGAATGAATGGTGTAGTTATTGTAGTTAGTTTCCCTTTAATTAGTCTTCAGATAGAGCTTATGTAATTCCGCTATCAATTTTCAAGAGATTCAAGAGGAGATTCCGAGGTGGAATGAGCATATAGGAGCCTGGAATGTCCGGACTATACTAGATCACAATAAATAACTGTAGAGAAAATTATTGTCACCTTGCACTACGCCAGTCAAATACTGAACCGACCGAACAAGGTGCTACATGCGGAAGAAAGATCACATCCAAAATCGGACTGATCTTACCTGCCAAGACATACATTCGTTGAGAAGTTAGACAAGCTATAGTTGGAATCGACTGGCTAGAAGAAAAAAGAAAGTCTTAAAAGAGTCCAGGAAATGCTTGAAGATAGCTCTAAGTCTGTTTGGAAGGATCCTGAAGCGATATAAATGGTTTGAAAGTCTCTAGAGCCTGTATGAATGAGCCCTGAAGAATCTTAAATAAGACTAAGTGAGTGTTAAACAAACATGAAATAATCTTTAAACAGTCCTATCATTTTACCGAATTTGTTTAGAGTTTTGTAAAGCCTCACAGTGTCTTAATCAGTTCTGGAATGCTGTTGAATGTGTTAGATACGTTGTTGAAAAATTAATAGGAGCAATATTCCAGTGGCGTGCTGTGATTTTTCTTAGGAGGTAAGCGATAAGCGTAGAGGTGAAGTAAAAATCAGAATAAAAGTATAAAACATGCTACTACAAAACGACATTAATGAAATTATTCAAATTGTCGTATCCCTGTGTAGGGTCATTCCATATGCATTTATTCTTTTCTGTGACGAATAATAGACACAGGGACGTACCACCAGTTTTCTTTGGGAGGGAGGGGGGGGGACAAAAATTGTGAAAGTCCCAACTGACTCAACTCAAAATTACCACGTATCAAAGCAAAAAATCCTTTTGACCTGTTGGATTTTTCCTTTGACTCAACTTAAAATTCCCAAATATCACAGCAAAAAAAATCTTTGACTTGTCGGATTTTTCCAAGTTTGCAACTCAATTCCCAAGTATCAAAGCAAAAAAAAAATAAATAAAACCTTCTGAGTTGTTGAATTTTCCCAACTCCGCCAGATTGAAATTGTAAATTTTCTCAACTGCAGAGTGAAAAATTCTTCGGGGGTGGGGGGGGGAGAACTTGCCCCCCTCCCTATCGGTACGTCCCTGTGAATCGACATGGCCAACAAAACAGTTTTCCACCATCTTCACAACCAGTTAACCACAAAATGTTTTCATATGGCAATGCGTAGCAATGTCTAGTAAAACTCAAACCACCTCTCTTTTGCTCAGTTTTTAAAAATGGTAATTCTGGTTTAGGCTTCCCACCATTAATAATTTCTAATTGTTCATTAAGAGTAAGTCGCAAAAACGGATTTTCAATAAGATCTCAAATAAGCATTTTGTGGGCAAAATACACGGAGTATTCAAACATAACGCGTTGGCTAGTAGAAGAACATAATCCCGTTTCACTGTCAACTTCGACGTTAATGTGTAGCCAAGCCGAGCCAGAAGTGCTTCTTAAAGCGCTTCCAGAATGCAACCAAACGAACAGGTTTTGTCACGTTGAACATGCTAGTGTGTTTTTGTGTTGGCAATGTTAGTTCAGTATGGAAAACAAGCACCACGATGGCCTCTCTAAATATGCATGTACAAGGATTGCCGAACGCCAAACAGTATACATCTCCAGTGAATTTATAATATACTAGCTGACTCGCTTTGTGGCTCATCTAAACCATAGGCTAAAGTGAGTTGGCTATGGTGAGCTGGCTTAAGTGAGTTGGTTTCCAATAATATGGCAAATTTTAACATATTATTTTAAAAAATTCATGGAAAATAGCACGTGATCTTGACATCAGCGCGTGTAAGTAAAACTCATTCTTGGTGGCATACACTACCATATGCTATGATTAAAAAATGGAAAATTCTGTAGACCAATAATTGGCAACAGTTGCCAAAGTTTGGTTATTAGATCCTTTGTTGAATGCCCGTGGATTAATCCGAGGGAGGGAGTGATGATAGCAGCGCCATCTTATCATATGTTGTAGAGGAAAGATGAACGTATCCATCGATTCCAAAATCAATTACCCTATGTATATAAATAATTACAGCTCGAGATATGACCGTTCAAAAAGAAAAACTGACCAATAAGTGGCTACCTTAAATGAAAAAATAAAATATTACGAGTATAATATGCGATATTGTATATTTTAGCCCTTTGTGGATCTTCATGGGGAGGGTGGTCGTTTGCAGGGAGCTAGACTGGAGTGGAAAAGGGACAAATATAAATGGAGATTTCCCAAGTAACTTGAGATATGCGGATGAAGTCGTTCTGTTGGCAAATACAAGCAAAGAACTGAATGAAATGACGCAAGAATTAAATGAATGAGGGAAAGTTAAGGGACTAAGGATGAACATTAGTAAAACTAAAATAATATACAAAAGGGAACACAGCGAACGATGTAGTGGATGATAGCCAGAAAAAAAGTAGAGGTTAGAAAAGAGATAATGTATCTAAGGCAGAATATAACATTCAAAAACAGAACTCAGGAAGAAATTGAGCGTAGAATATCAATTGCTTGGAAGAAATTCTGGTCGTTACAATCTGATAGAAGGCCCCTTTTCGATCAAAGACAAAATAAAAATCATGGATACTTGCATTCTACCTATCATAACATATGGATCGCAAACTTGGGCAATAACTAAGAAAGAAGAAAATATGATAAGAACAACGCAGAATGCAATAGAAAGATTAGTATTAGGAATACAACTTGAGGTTGGGGAAAAATCAGAGTGATAAAAAGTAAAACAAATAGTAATAATTTCTCGTATCTATGCAGCTACAAGATTGAAATGGGACTGGCTGGGACACATATCAAGGAAAAACGAAGGGAGGTGAACATATAAAAAAAAACTGGGTTATAAAAATGACAATTCTGGTTTAGGTTTACCACCATTAATAATTTTTAATTGTCCATTAAGAGTAAGTCGCGGAAAAAGGTTTTCAATAAGATCTCAAATACGCATTGTGAGGAAAAAAGAAAAAAAGGGGAAAAAAAGGGGAAAAAAGGGAGCATTTAAACGTAACGCATTGACTAGTAGAAAAACATGATCACGTTTCACTGTCAACTTTGATGTTCGTGTGTAGCTAAGCCGAGCCAAGCCAAACTCAAAGCGCTTCCAGAACGCAACCAAACGCACAGGTTCCGTCGCGTTCAACATGCTAGTGTGTTTTTGTGTTGGTAATTAACACCGGGGCGGAGCGTAAGTCATGCAATCCTACGTGCAATATGGAAAGAAAGCTTTACTTGAAGTTGATTTTGTATATGAGAACTTATTTTCTCGGCCATTTTCAGGGTAAGTGGCGATTACCTTGCTTGCCTGAAATGCAGGCCACTGGATCCTATGCCCGAAACTCGGGCTTGATGTATTTTAAATATTACATATTGTAACAACTTCGAGATATAATAAAGGCTTAGCAATATGCTATGCCCAACTGACCAACTAAGCCAAGATTCAGATTTCCGGGAAGTTTTGCATTTGTTCGTCTCTTCTGTGGTTAACTGTACTAGACTCCGTGTAAAATTCGGAATACAATACGATCTTCTGTAATAACTGATTTCTTTTCAGATAAACTTTTTTTTTAAATGAAATCGAAAATTCTAACAAAATTAGTAGATCAGCCGGACCAATTACAATGTATCAACACATAGAAGGAATTTAATACTAAAATATTAAAACTTGCCACAAATATTCCTTTACGTGAGGCAGATACATTTAATGTACGCTTACAAGAGCAGCGGCAGTCCACGCATTCGATAAGTATTCGGCAACCAAATGGTTGTCAATTTGGTTGGATTGGCTTTACAACTCTGATCACGTGCAAATTCGATTTTGAAGATGAAATATCCGGTACTCTTCCACCAATATAGAAAAGGGGTGATTCGAACGAAATGGCGTTTACAAGCGAGCAGAGAGGCCGGGGACGGCGTCTCGGCTTATAACAGGGCGAGCAATATTCGATATAGTTGAAGCGTTCCCGCTAGTATCAATATTATTATGTCGTGACAAGAATGTTAGCTACACCTTGAACTTTGAAAAGCGCGCACCCTTAAGCTCTTCCTCGAACTCTTCGTCGCGTTCAGATACTCCCTCATTTCCGGTATATTCGCCTTTTATCATTTATCACCGGGCGCGGGCACGGGGCGCAAATCGCGCACCGTCCAACTTTATCGAGGCGTACATCTGATGCGAATACGGCGGCCTCGATTTTATTATATTCTCCGAATCGAATTGCGAAAGGCTTGTTGCCGAGAGAGAATTACAGCGCGCACCCCTTTTTTATTTGTGATGCTCGTTTCCTGGTTGAAATTAGGATGCCAAATATGACTTAGATGGAAAGTACTGGTGGCGTCTATTGGGTGAATCGAGCTGATTCTTGGATAAGGTAAAGACAGTGAACATGGCGCAGTCGGCAATATGGCGCACTTTTAGAATATCCGTGAAGGCGACACTGGTTTGGTAAATCAGTAGCACCACTGGACGCTCTTTTGTGCACTAAATCTTCATTCAAATTCTCGTAGTGATAAGTCTAGTAGTGGGTATTCTAGGGCTCAATAAAATTTCAAGTCCAGAAAAAGGGTACTGAAAAAATATTAATCTCATTGCCGCATATGTATTTTGATTTTCCAAAATTTGCAATTTTTAAGGAAAGAAGGGTCATCCATGGTGATGGGAAAACGATAAAAGTTGTTATTTCTGGGAGTTAATGTATCATGAGAAGATTTTGTTTGTGTTAGAATGTTTTGGTATGCACTTACTAATAAAGATTTATACTATTATTGCCAAGCGACTACTATACATACTGAGGAAACGTGAAGCCTTATACACCCATCAATGTGGATTCATGCAACACCACAGCTCGCTGACCCACGACTTGTACCAAAACATCCAAACAGCATTCCAACAAAAAAAAAACCATATCAATTTTCTTCGACATTGAGAAAGCCTTACGACATGACCTGGAGAAGAGGTATCATTAAGAAAACTCGTCGAATCCGGACTTCAAGGACGAATAGTGCAATTTACTAACAACTTTCCTTCAGAACCGCTCAATAAAAGTACGAATAGGAAAAACTCTCTCTCCAAAACGAATCCTAAAGAACGGAGTCCCCCAAGGCTGAGTACTAAGCTTCTACTGCTTCTTGTTAATGATCAACGATGTCGTGCAGT
This sequence comes from Acanthococcus lagerstroemiae, assembly GCA_031841125.1. Lineage (NCBI taxonomy): Eukaryota > Metazoa > Arthropoda > Insecta > Hemiptera > Eriococcidae > Acanthococcus > Acanthococcus lagerstroemiae. Next base: position 61,389,841 of record CM063110.1, on the reverse strand, counting down.
AAATTCCAGCGCCTGTTCAACCCCACCTATTCGCTGACGACCTAAACATCACTCTCCAAACTAGGAACCTCCGCTTCACTGAAAGAATTCTCCAGCTTAGCCCAGATGGACTACTGGACTGGAGTAACTCAACTGGCCTTCGCTTCTCGACTCACAAAACCAAATATATCATCTTTACGCGGAAACGCACCCACCCGACTCTCAACTTACAACACCGTTACAAATTACCACTGAGGCTAAATCTTCGGCCAGCCTTCGACAGTCGAGTTACCTGGAAGACCCCACATTCTTACACTGAAAAAAAGAATTGCCTAGTCTCACTCAACATCCTTAAACTACTAAACAATAAACGCTTTGGACTAACATCGGCAAAACGGCTAAACATCTACAAAACTCTCATTCGTTCCGAACTGGACAACAGTTTCTCTATCTACAACTCTGCTGCAGACCACCTACTCCGATCCCTGGAACCAGTCCACAACACTGGCTTACGACTCGCTCTCAGGGCCTTTCCTACCTCTTCGATCCCCAGTCTTCAGTCACTTTCCGGCACTCCACCACTCACCAGCAGGATCCTCACTACTAATCATGCAGTCCATTCCCTCTCCAAATTCCCGAACTCTCCTCACACAAAACGCAGCCAAGAAATCCTGCCACAAGCCTTGGAATCCCTACAGGTCCTTCCGCCTTCATAATATAATTCAACATATCTCTCCATCTAGTCCTCCGTAGGAAATCAATCCCATCCACATCCTCTGGAATTTTACGCACCCTAACTTTAAAACAGAGTCAAACAAAACCATACAACGAGAATTTGACACGATCTTGAACCAGTTTGCAGATCAGGTCTGCTGCTTCACCGATGACACATAGAATATTTTAACGCCCTCTCCCCTTATTTGAGAACCGACCTATTTTGATTAAAAGTATTAAACATGATAATTTCCACCCGATACCCACTGAATTGATTCAATAAAATAGGGGGGAAAATTCAGCTCGATCGGGTAAGAGGACACATGCTACACCCCTCCCCTTTTTATTATAAAATACGTGGAGTTTTGACAGTTTATACAAAACATTTCTTATTCTCCACAGAGTTGAAAATTGGTTCTCATAGATATCAGTAAGCTACGTGATGTTGATCAAGTGAATAATATTTTCTTTGGTCTCGGGAAGGGGGAGGAAGGACGAAAAAACAAACGACCCGTAGACAACTTCAACCGCCTCTCTTCATCCTGAAACAGATAGATTTTGCTTAAAATTATCGAACATAAGAATTTCCACTAGATTTCCCCATTCCCTAACAATTTTAATGAAGTAAAAGAAAATGCCGACAAGGCTTCAGTTATGCCACGCGCCCTCTCCCTTTCCGATAAGTAAATGCAACATGAAGTTCTAATATTTTTATTCAAATATTTTTTCTTTTGTCCTTTAATTGTGTAGGGAATGTGAAGGGTAAAGAATCAAAACTCGCATTTGCCATTTTACTTCAAGGGCGCAAATAGGCGAAATACTGTACACGGGTGCAGAAATATCTTTACTCCGCATGTAAATGTGCGATATGTATAACACACTCCACGTTCACAGGCGCAGCAAAGATATTCCTGCACCCGTGTACAGTATTTCGCCTATTTGCGCCCTTAAAGTAAAATGGCAAATGTGAGTTTTGATTCTTTACCCTTCATATGTTCTCATAGATTTCAGGACGCTATGTCATACTGATTAAGTACAAAATAATTTGGTCACGTGAAATGGCTCCAAAAGAGGAGGAGGGACGCACAAATAAAATTCTAGATAGAGGCTAATCTACAGGTATGAGGGTAGTTTCTACATCGGCACCTTCGAAGTGGCACGAACAGAATATACAGGGACGTACCGAAGAGTTTTTCCTGGGGGGGCGATCCTCTTTGGTGGTACCCGAGGGGTCGGATGTAAGAACTACCTTCAAAATAGAATTTAGCAACCTCAGAAACCTCTACATCAACCACTATCAAGAATTTTATTTCCTCGTCCCTCGTCCCACCTTCCCTCCCCTCTTACCATCCTCCTCTGCTTTTGGAGTCACCCCCATGCCAAACTATTTTATACTTGATCAGCACCACGCAGCTAGCTAAAATCTATGAGAACGAACTTTTCAACACAATTGAGGGTTGACAAAAAAAAATTTAATTAAACATGTCACAACTCCATGTATTTTTTCGTGTGAGCGAAAGAAGCGTATAGAGTTGAAATTTTACAGCATTTTTTTCCTTTCTGTTTAATTGAAATCAGTTGAGGGGGGAGGGGGTGTTTTGTGGACATTTCCATGTACGAGTATGTATGAAGATATGTATATGAAATTGCAAAAGCAAAGTCCTTAGCCTTCTAGCTTTCTTTTGCCAATAAATGTAGAGAAACTGCTCCCCCAGATAAGACAAACTTAACGTTTTTGTTTTTTTTTCTTTCTTTCTTTTGTTTAATCAGCAATTATGCATATGGTAATTTAGTTATGACCACATGGTATTCCAGTCTTTATCGGGCACATTCTGTATACAGTGTGAACAAGTTACCTCGAATAAAAACAAAACATTATAACGCTATTAAACTTTTACACTTCGGACGAGTGAACCCTTATTTACTTTAATTTTTATTAACATTTTTAATAGTTATAATAAAGGACGCGGGCTTAACGAGCGAATAATTAAAAGAACATTTGATCACTTGTAAAACGGTATAATTATTTTTATTATTTAATTGAATAAAACTGTTGGATACGACTCGTACTGCTGCACCATGCACACCAGCGCCAACTCCATCCGCATTAATTACAGAACGTTCAAATTAATAAAATCTCGAGCCACGCGCACACCAACGAAGCGACAAACGAGAGTGTTTGCCTTAATTAACTTGCGCTAATGTGATAGGCCTGCCTACCCAGTTTCGCAAAAGCTTCTTAATTACAAATGGTATGTTTTCTAAATAGCTGCAACAGAATTAGTAAGTCCGACGTGTTATAAGAAAATATGACCTTGTCTTAGTTTTGTGCATCAGGACCGTAGTAGCTAACAAGTTTATTATTTTTTTATTGTAATTTTTATTTTCTTAATACTATGTTTTTTAAGGGGGGGGGGGCTAACTAGGTGTTAGAACTTTTTAAAATCCGATTTTTCAAACAATATTGGGACGTATAATTCTCCCCTTCATTCTTTCCTCCCTCCCCCGCACACATCACACTATTACGACCCTGGTACTACGTAGTACAAACGTACACTTCGAGAGGGGAAAATTTATACGAAAAGGAAGTACTCTCAAAGAATACATGGCAGCTTATAAGTGGAGAATGCAGGGGAAAGAGCGTCACGAAGCTGTATGAGAAAAGTACGTACATAAAAAATAAGTGAGGAAGTGTGTTTAGGGAGAAATTCCTATGTGAGTAAAATACTCTCCAAATTTTTTGAATCAGTGATAAAAATGGTATGGTCCCTGAGTGGATCTGTGGTTGACTGACCGCTCATTCAAATTTTGAGAGAATATAGGAAAGGTCTATGGATAGAATATTGGGGGAGGGGCATGGGATACAGGAAAAATAAGTGTATGAAGAAGTGATAAAAATAAGTATAAGAGAAGTATCGTGGGAAAGTACCAACTAATAATAGAAAGTACATGGGAAAATAATCAGGAAAATGTGGTGGGGAAGGTGCACGAGGAAAGTAAACAGGGAAAGTGTATGGAGACAGGATATAGAACAGTATAAGCGAAAAATGTTCGGGGAAAGTACATACAAGGGAAAAGTATGAGAAGAAAGTCTATGAAGAAAATACACGGGAAAGTATAGGAAGTAGGGTTGGTGGCGCAGCTAGAGTATATTTTAAAGGAGGGGTACTGTATTTTTGCAAATTAGAATAAAATATATAAATATTATTTTATTTAATATCGGTCAGATTATTAGTGCTGAGGAAAGGCGCGTTACCTCTAAAGCTAACGGTTACCACTTCTCCTTCCAAAGATTTTATACTTTTAATCTTGTGGCGAAAATTAGAATGAAGAGCTCTTTTGCCCCAGTTGTTCTCTCCCCTCCCAGAGAATTATGGTGATATAACAGGAGTTGTACCCATTGAGAAAAAGTGATACAATACAGACAGCAGGTGAATAGATTTATAACCATACGCCGAAAGTAGGGCGATTGATAGAACCCGATAGAACAACTTCAGAAATTGGTTACCCCTCCCCCATATCTACACCACAAAGTAAAGTGTCCCGTATTATCGACCTTTTAATTTCTGGGGAGTGCTGAGAGGATTATTATTCTCTTTGGTATAGAGACACTTCGAGAACAAAAATATTTACGAGTTGCACATCAGAGTTGCTGTTAAACTGAAAATCTGCCTAAGAAAATTTGCAATTTTTTTTTTAAATCTTCAAAATAAGTTTTTTAAGAGAAAAACTAGTTGAGCCCTAATCTCTTTAATGTAATGAACAAGTTTATTCACCCAGAATTTGGAGGAAAATTTTGTCCAGGGGTCATTGCCATACGCTCTTGAATTTTGGGCAGAGGGGAACTTTCATCATTAAAGTTCATACCAATGCAATTAAAATGAACAAACATCTGTTTACAAGGTTCTCAGACAAGTTGAATCCCTTTTGAAGGTGATTTTGGTTTTTAATCCTTGGACTAAGGCTCAACCGGGGGGAGCAGGTGGAAATTGAAGAGTATGGTAACCGTAAATACAAGAAAAATAGGGTTTCCTGAAATGCTGAATTCATCTTTGAGGCTGTTTTTTCAATAAGCCTAGCCCAAATTGATCCACGGGGGACTGAAACGTGTATTAATAATCAAAAATAGAGTTTTCTGAGTCACTAAATTCATTTTTGAAGTTCTTTCCTGAGTGACCCCCATCCAAATAGATCTGTAGAGGGCTGAAATGTGCATTATTAAATGTTAAGTCCCATTGATTAATGCTAGCCTCAGATACTCGTATTATGTACATTAAATTGTGTTTTTTGTGTTTCATTGGTTTTTGAAAAACGATGGCGAAATGTTTCCAGTTCCTAATAAGTTTCTGATAGCACCGTCATTCTTGAAAGAAGAGGCGAGGGGTATCTGTGATAGACTCAGCCTCGACTCTGAGTTTGGTTTAGATTGCCTGTTGTTTCGGTTGTTGTGATCATTTCCATCAAGTCCAGCCATTCAGTCTTTAATGGTAATTTTTGGAACAAGTGTTATGTTTGACCCTTTGTGGTCAATTCTCACCAGAGGTGGTCATTTTTGATCTGATTGGGTGATTTTTGGAGAGGTTTGATGTTTTTTTCTTAATCATTTTTGGTCATTATTGATCATGTTTTTAAATTAGGTCATGCTCTGGTCGAATTTGGTCAACCTATTTGGTCTTTTGGAGATGAGCTTTCGCATTTCAATTCCGGCCGTCAGATTTAGTCAAATTTAGTTGTTTCTGATTGTTTTTGTCATTCTTAAATAGAAACATTCCGAATTCTTTTTTTGTAGCGGGGAGGAGGGATGGGCTAATTTTGTCAACTGAGAATGTAAATTTTTATAACTGGTGAATATTTTAGACATCAGTAAGCAAAAAAGATATTAAAAAATTAATAGTTACAAAATTAAAAAATAATACAAAAATAAAAAAAAGTAAAAAATATAATACCTAATAAAAAATGAACAAATAGGTGTAGGTAAGTAAATGAGAAAATTGAAAAGATTAAAAGTTAAAAAATAAGTAAATGAACCGATGAAAAATATAAAAAAATAGGAGTCAACACGTCAACACTTTTGGAATTTGGCCAACAACTAACGAGCATTTTTGAAATCAACGGAATAAAAGGCCAACTGCTTTGAAATTTTGTGAATTGCCGCTGAAAGTTGATTTTACTAAAATTGCAAAATCTGGAAGAAATTTGAGGAAGGGAGGATCCTGCCATAACCACTGCCACTGTCTCTTTATACAGTTCAGGTTACTTTTGGATCTTAATGGTTAATTTTGATCAGGTTTTTTTGAATTTGATTGCTTCTCTTCATTGAAAATTCCGCTTAATCTTGGTCGCTTATGGTGGAATTTTGCATTTGGATTTTTTGATAATGTTCGGTTTTAGTGGTAGTTTTGATCAGATTTGGTAGGATTCAGTCTTTTTTGATCATGTTCAGTATAGGCAATTTTTTGACTTTTGATAAATTTTAGTCACTTTTAATCAAAGTTGGTCGAATTAATGTTTGGTTACTTTTGATTAAATTTAGTTACACTTTTTACCTATATTATTATTTTTTGTTGAAAATTTTGGTTATTCCTGATCGTGTTACGTATTTCTATCAAGATAGTTCGTATTTGATGAAAAAAAAAAAACACCGAGAGCGCGGACATAGCGATACAGAGCTTGATATGCCTTGTAATACAAGCACAGGGCCGTAGAGAGAAGATCCGGGTCCGGGGAAAATGTTAAGAATACGTGATTTTTCTCGGCACCTCCTTTGAAATTACTATCTTGCACATTCGAAGACTAAAACAAATGGCCATGAGATGAAATATCCGGTCCCTCCCCGAGAGAAATCCTGGCCCGGGGTAATCTCCCATTTCCTTCCTCTCTCTTCAGGTCTGTAAAAGCATGGCGGGAAGTCTCAAACAATACTAAGTGTCGGAAGGCAGAGATTTACCCTACATTTTCATTAGAATATCCCCCCCCCCCATAAATACTGTGCTGTGATCATGCTATATGTAGAATATTTATTACCGTAATGAGAGTTTTACAAAATAAGGAGGAGAAGCTGTATGCTGTGCGAAAGTTCGGGCACTTTGTTTCTTAAAAGGTGAACTCGGGTAAGGGTCTGCATCCGGTGTGAATGAACCTAATCAATCTCAGAGTCCAAAATTTGAACAGCTTCTGCACGGTTATGAATGAAAATGAATCATCGCGAGTACGTAGCTGATACGTTCACTCATTTCCGACCTCCTGACTACCCGAATAGGTACCATCAAAGTTTTCTGCTCAAACCGGTTGCTCGTGTTCACACGGCGCGCTCAACGACGTAATTAATATCGCGTCGACAATGTATGGAGATGAAAAAAGTCATCAGTCGGCGAATTGGATGTAGCCCATTTATTCGAGCCGCGCCGGCTATAGCGGCTACCGTCCGTCCCCTGCGACGATTCAATTTTCTACGGAGAAGCTGCGTTTCGAAATTAGCTGTATCTATATCGCACTTAATGATGACCAAATCTAGTCGGGAATTCGAGATGTCGAGTGTCGTTCTCTTTCATACGCACGACACATTCTTGGGCAATGATAAATGCGATGAAATATTTCGGAGGAGTAACCCGGGATCAAATGATCGGCATCGGATCCCACGACTGTTAGACGTGCGCTCATGAACACAAAAATGGAGTCAGTGCGGCGTGAAATTCGTATGAGTTTTTTTTTTTTTTTTTTCTTTTTTCTTATAATATACTGGCGATGATGAGAAGCAATAACTTGTCTTCTCGACGAATAGGACGTTTTGTATTTCCGAAAATTTATGTGCTCCGAAGTAAATTTATAATAGTCCACCTACAACGATTGTGCAAGGTAGACTGTTGCAGGTGCCTGCTGGCTGGGTGCAAAATGAAAGGGTCTCGGTCATCTCGAGCATGATTAAAAGAACGGCGCATGAATGAACAGCGATGTCCGATTATCAAGACTCAATGAATTGGGGTGGCTATATTCGGCTTCGACGATATGAACGAATTTTTGTTATTTATGCCTCTAATGTGTTGAATGGATGATACACCAATCTGTGTACACAGCACGAATTCAGTCGAAGGTACGGAGATTCCGCAAAATTGTATGTTTCAAATTGGAAAAGAGGAATGCAGACGATGACGGAGGTAACTGAACCCCTGGATTCTGAATCAAAACGAAAGACATGCCTGAAATTCAGTGCAAATTAATAGTCGATGAGAAATTAAGACATTTGTGACGCGTTAGGAGAAAACGTACCTTAGGGTGATTGTGGCGATACTCGCTGATAAAGTATGTTACAGTTATAGTTATAAGACGTTGCGTTACATTGTGTGATCACCGCTTCTTTTTGTTGAGAACATACTCGTTCGTCGTTACCATCCTTATGGTGGATTTACATTCGAGTTGGCGACTTCAGGCCAACATGTTTTGTCGGATGCTGTTTTGACAACACAACACAGCTACATAATGTCGGCGACATTCTCCTCAAACCTGCGCTTGTCGGTTCGGGGAAAAGTGGTCCGCGACATGTCTGTGATAGGTCTGCGACAAAGTTGGAAAATAATGTAAATCTGTAGTTGTCGCCGGCACTCACAAGTTTGTTCGTGACAAGTCGCCGACTCGAATGTAAATCCACCGTTACTGGTGTAGATCTTTCTGTGGTATATTTTGGTGGAGTCAGCTGGATATGGCACCTAGATAGATAGAAGTTGATACAGTGTTGTCAGGAAAATGAACAACAACCTTCCGTTGAAACTCAGTTTCACCAAAAATTAGTTTTTACCTTTTTTTTTTTTTTTTTTTTTTTGCCTCTACTGCAAAATTAGGAATTCCACCTTAAAGAATGTTTTCTCATGACATGTCACATTGTGACAGTGCAGGGAATAAGGTGCCACCCTGTTGATATGGAATTACTTCGGACAAAATAAGACCTCGCGGAGCTGTGTAGCTCCAAAATTCACCAAGATATGGCGCTTTTTAAAGTTGAGATTTCAAAAAAACCAATTTTGATAAGAATGTTTAAAAAATTGTTTAAACGTATATAGATGGCAACACTTATGTTAAATAAGTACGATGACTGCATATGCATGTTCATGAAAGTCTTAACTAACATGATTTGCCATCATTTGATCGATGCATTTAGGAATAAATCATTAAACGGAGGGTCAATCGGTGTTCTGCCATTAAGATAAACTTGAAAAATATATAAAAGTGTCCATTCCAGCGACTGTTATCCTACAAAAGGCTACATATTGTAGCATTTTTGCTGAAGGTTTCACACACCAGACCCCTGAGTTGCGTATCGATTGATTTCAGTTAATGCATTTTGCAACAGTGTATGTGTGTGAGTTTCTACAGTCAGTAAATGTCATCAGGTCGTCATTCACCTGAAATTAATTAAAAACAGCTAGTTTGCTAGTTACTCGTTGCGCGATACTGTGAGCTTTTGAATGCGTTCAGATGTTTTGAATTTTATGATCGGGACATACTGATAGGCTCCGTGGCGTCGCAAGCTTATAATGTTTGAGGGGAGGTGGGCTCTGAGTCTTGACCAAAGGGGAGGATCGTGTTAGAAAGATGGTACTAAAATTATAAAAAACAATTATTGACGAAATTACAAAAGGGGTTAAGACCCTTAGACCCCCTGGCTACACCCCACTGTTTAAATTAGAAGCTTAGATTTTCGAATTTTTACAACCAAATACATATGGTTAATATGTCTTCATATCCACAAATTTACTTTGGCTAAAAGTTCTAGAAAGCTAATATCTGGCGTGACGTATCCCAAAGAGGCCCCTGCGACACTGGACCCCGGCCTCAGAAACTACCCTTTCGAGTATCGCATCAGTGACTGGAGGGATGCTTTGAGACCGGCCCGAGCCCCCATTTCACCGTTGCGCTTCCGGTGCGCGCTATCCTGCAATGGCTACCATGACCACTCTGTCTGCATCTTCTTCTTCATGATGGTCGAGACTAAGGCCGACACCCGGTTCCATCCGCTTTCGTTCTTCAACATTTCAGCTGATCACGCCGTCGCTTTCGCTCGTGTTTTCGCCGTCGGCATCGATCGTTTTTGCCGTCTCATGCCTCTCCTGCATCCAGGCTTCACACTCGAACAGGGTGTACCAAGGTGTGTCCTCCGCACCTCGATCATAGAGCGTGCACAAGGGGCTCGGCGGTATCGTCATCCGATGTAGGTATGTGCAGAAACACCCGTGGTCGCTCAGGATTTGGGTCAGGTGGAAGTTCAGCTCTCCATGAGATTTTCCTGCCTATACATCAAGGTCACGCATCAGCGCTCGGGTCCTCTCGCCCTTGGTCGAATGGGTGAGCGCGTCCTTCCACTTACGAAGCGTGGGCTGCTGCATGTCTTGCTGGACCAGAAGTGCTTCCTGTTTCGTCTTCGCTCTCTTCTTCGCACCGTGTACACCTCCGCTATTTCGCTGACCTTGAGTTCGATCAGCGGTATACACGCCAACACGCCTACTGCCTCCAAAAAAAAACAGTGCAGCACGCACTGACACACCTCATCGCGGCTTTTCGCTGAATCTTCTCTATCCCCGTTCTTCTGCAGGGAATTCTTGATTACGTAGGCAAATACTGGCGCCTCGTTTAGGAGGACCGACATGATGACATTGACTTACATCTTTCTCCTCTTCTCCCTCGGTCCCCCTAGGTTCGACATCAGAAGGGACAGCCGTTCGGCTACTCGATTCGCCTTCTCAGCTGCCGTCGAAAGTACTCGCGGAACTGCAACTTCCCGTCGAATCACAGCCCCAGGTACTTCAGGGCTGAATAGAGCCCAGTCTTCACACCTTTTAGGACGAAGGTGGGCGGGCTGTACTTGCATCGCGTCGTGCCAAAACCGCTTCTATCCCTGCCGACTCGATTCAGTGGGTCAGCATCTCCAACGCTAATTTAATTCGTCGCGTGACCTCGGCTGTCGACTCAGGAAACCTAAAAGGGTTGTTCTGTTCAGAAAATCGATTTGAGCCACCGTCCCCTAATCTCCTGATTATAGATTTTAACCGATTTTCAAAATTTTCTGAGGGAGTTCTTAAGCACCCCGCTCCCTTTCGGCGATCGTTCGCAAACTTAACGATTTTTGAAAACGTATGCGTATACAGATGGCAACATCTATGGTAAATAAGTACTCCGTATGGATTGTATACGCATGTTCATGCAGGTTTTACCCAACATGATTGCCAAGGTTTGATTGATTCATTTAAGAATAATAAACGGAGGGTCAATCGGCGTTCTACCATTACATCGCTTATATTATAGTCAGTCTTATTGGTGTTCTGCACTGGATCACTGGACCACTACAGCTTCTTGTGCTCAGAATGTGGTCCAATGATATTAAATGCTACATAGTACGAGTACGTAACATTTTTGGTTGATGGCTTTACATACCAGACCCCTGAGTTGTACGTCGATTGATTTCCCTTTAATGCATTTTGCAACACAGTATATATGCGAGTTTCCATCGTCAACACAAGACAGTTAATTTACTAGTCACTAGTACACAATACGATAAGGTTCTAAGTGTTTAGTATTTTGAATTCCACGATCTGGACTTGTGTTTGGTTTAAAACTTAAATTTTTTGAATTTTGACAACTAAATACACAGTAACTATGTCTCATATTTATAAGCGGATTTTGGCTTTAAAGTGTGAAGAGAAGAGCACTCCTGCTCAGAAAGTCGAATTTAGTTCCCTAATAATAGATTTCTAATTTATTTTCAGAATTTTCTGAAGGATCTACTAACTACCTCCAGCTCCCTCTCCCCCATATGTAAAAGTTTCTACAAAAAGCATTTCACAGTGATATGATTGCTCGATAGATATTCCAACATAAAACTTAGGTATTTTTGAACGAAAACTCACTCGATCGCTCACAAGTTCAGGAGGCAAATCAAGACATACCGAACGGGGTTACTCAAGTGGTTATTCAAGAGATTTTGCTGCCAAAGGATTTTGTATGTGAGTAGGGCGCTATCTAGCGAAAAATGGGAATCTGCTGAAGAACGTAAAAATATGTTTGTTAGCATTCTCTGTCAAAGGATTTTTAACTCCATCCTTTACATTGATAATATTGAGGAAATAATTCCAAGTACAGCATGTGCTTGTTCATGCAAGTCTGAGTAGCAGATACCTGTCATCGTTTCATTGATTCATTTAAAAAGTTACTAAACCGAGATTTTATCGGTGTTCCGCCTATATGAAAAACTTGTAAAAAATATGTTCACCATTGCTACGACTGCTGTGCTATGCATGCTACATATTGTAGTATTTTGGTTGAAGACTTCACACACCATATCCCTGAGATATTTTATTTATTTCAGTTTAATGCACCTTTAAACAACTGAATTTATATGTACGAGTTTCTACAGTCAACAAACGCCATTAGATCGTCATAAATAGGTACCTAGTTTGCTAGTTACTCGGCCTACAATACCGTGAGGTTTTGTTTGTATTTAAATGTTTTGAATTTCGTAATCTGGATTCACTCGTACGCTTGAAGCTTAAGTTTTTGAATTTTTAGTATCAAACACACCATTTATAAGTCTAATATCAACAGGCAAACTTTGGCTATAAGGACTAGAAACTTAAGAGAGCTCTTCCATTCAGAAAGTCGGTTCTAGTCCCGCTCCCTCTAATACCCGAATCATAGATTTTTAATGTATTTTGACAATTTTTTGTGGGAGTTAATAAGCACGCACAGAAAAGTTCACCAATGCTATTAGTATCGTTTTGAAAAGTTGTGACATGAGCCAAATGAATGAAGACTGGACATAGCACGGCTTAAGTAAATATTAGAATGGAACATACTGGCGCAGAATATTGTTATCCATTGAATAAATATCGAGTGGGCCTCACGACTATATAAACATCAAAAATCTCATAAACCGTTCATTATACGAAAAACATCGTTATTACCAAATTTGAAGGCATGAAGTTCGAACTATCATACGGTCGAATTTTTCAAAACAGGTTTTTTCATCGCAAACTATTGCAAGTACTGTCGCCCGTACAATACAAAACTATGCAACTATTTAGCCTCGAAGTACCTCTAATTTCAGCCCATAGATCGCGGCACGTATATGTACCATGCACTAAATGAGTTTTTCGCTTCTCCTGTAAAATGTTGAAATTGCTTCGTAGGATAATTTGAATTTTACGCCTTTTGTAGATATCGGAACATAAAATTTTCAATAATTACCTGCAATTGGCCTGTCCATATAAAGAGTGTCCGAACTGATAAAAACAGGGACGCATGCATTTTCTTCCATTAAAATATACGAGTACGCAACTTCGGAATTTTCTAATTACTTATCCATTAGACACAAGCAAATGAATTGGTAGATGGGTTTAAAATTCACAAAGCTTCGATTAAAAAATATTACTCAGTATTTTCGATGAATTTGGTGTACGTATTTTAAATGGGAAACTAACATCGAAAATTCAAACTCCGAATACATGTATGGAAAATGAGTTCTATACTATCTCAGTAGCAATTTTTAAACAAAGCTTGGCGGTTTCTAAATCAGCGCACCAAATTTCATTTTCCTGCGTCCGATGTATACATTTTAATAATGGGAAAAATTGCATAGTTAGACAGGCCAATATGGCTATCGAACGTCTTGTTTTTAGGGTCACTGAATTCTCTCATGATGTTAATTTACTCTTGAATTGAAAATTATGCCACCTAGCCGAAGAGGGGAGGTATTGAAGGACAAAATATTTCAGGATGCTTATCGTTTCTTAGGGTTATGTGACCACGAAGATGTACTTTTTCATATTATTCCGACTCTATTAGAAAATTGGGACATCTACAAAAAAGGAAGGGATTGAAAAGGTGACTAAGTACAACTTATTTTTCTGATTTCAAAGGTCCCTGGAATATTTTTTTGTTTTAGCTGTGCTCTCGGTACAAAATTAGGATAACTGCCCGAGTTAATTAGAGAGAAAAAGGGGGAGTGTCTTTCGGGTTTATAAGGTTACTGAATTAATTCTGGTATTATTTTGCCCCTAATTGAAAGACTGAGACCACTTACGAAAATCTTAATGAAAGAATTTAAAGTCAGGAAAATCAATGAGCGCAATATCGATCTTATTCAGGAATCACGACAGATTATTTTATATATAGTAGTTATTTCTAGGCTGGCATAAGTACCTACGTTGTACCGGAGCTAATTTTCAGTGTTTCCTAGAATCATAAAACTTTTAAATTAATACTTACAAAAACCATTCATTCCCTAATAATATGAAAATCTTGACACCTTCATTATTCCTCCTGTTTTTAGGCTTTATTTTTTCCTTCTTTCTACTTTTTTATTTCTTCTTTACCGAAAACTCAACTGATACACGATACCTATGATCCCAATGACCTTTGAATCATATGAGAAAAAGCGATATTGTTTACACTAAATTTTTCAGTTTTTTGCCGCTCACACCGTAGATGCCTCAATTTTGAAAAAATAATAAAAATAGCCAAAATTAATTCGACCCCATTGAGACGTGATACCCATATTATTGTAGTTATTAAATAATTCTCACACCTCCTCGACTCTTGTAAGTGTCTAGATTTCCAGTCTGTGTATAAAGTAATATTAAAACCGAAATTCGGTATTTCCACACCTTCCTTTCCTCTAAGAGTAATTGCCCCAGTTTTTGATTCACGATAAAAATAATCGTATGTCTCTAAGAAAATAAAAAATAATACCCATTATAATTTCTCGGGGTACAAATTGTGCGAATGGCGAATGAGGGGGAGTGAGTAGGGGGGGGGGGTAAACCTGACTTATTGAAGTCTATTAGTGTGCATCAGTGATACCAAACACAGGGTTTCTTAAGTTACTAAGTTCATTTTTGGAGTCATTTCAGCTGGAACTGCTACTCAAAATGCTCCACAAAGGGCTACATCATGAACTCACATGTTCAGCTCCAATATTTCAGGTGATGGATCTCCGCAGAGCTTTCTGTATAGGAGTTATGGCTAAATTTATTTCAGAAATGAAGTCGACAACTTAAGAAATCCTATGATAGACATATTGAAAGAAACTAACCGTCATTTCTGTGTTTGAAATGTGTTGACTCTATGAACATTTTTTTGGGAGTAGGGGTGCATCCAAAAATCTCAAAAATGGTTTTAGTGTTTTCGAAAACAATAGAAATAACTTATCACGTGATATTTATTTAATTAACATTGAATAAAAGACCTAATTTAATCAGCACATACCCGACAGTTATTTTAGTGCTCTAGTGCACTCCGTATACTCCAATTTCTATTTTTTCTATTTTTTTTCCCCCAAAAAAAATATCTTGTCGCGTTTTTGGATATGAAGGAAAACCAATTTTTTAAATCTGATCACTTAAAAAAAAAAATTGAAATATTTTAAAAAGAAAAATTGCATTTCTTTCCAATCTCTTTGCGAACCGACGTTTCTTTCCCCACAAATATTTTGACTGGTGTTTTTTCAAGCCAAAATACACCACCTTCTCTTATGAGAGCAAAAACAAAAAATAACTAAAAATGTAAAATAAGCGCTATTCCAATCTACACACATTATGCAGTATATTTTTGTCAAGAATTTCATGTACGTGATACAATTTTTATTATTTTATTATTGAGCTACATTCTTGCTATGTTAACCAATATTCAACAGAAACGCGAAAAACTATAAATGTGAGCATTGTCGCCCCCTTCTTGAGGTGAAGCCGAAGAGATATGTACCTGGTTTCTGTTTCAGTTAATCAGATGACTTATTCAAGCACTAGTCCGTATCAAAATTTTTGTCACATATCTCTCTCTTTTTTTTTTTTTTGAATCCCATACTTTTCTAAAATATTAAGGGAATCACTGGATATAGGGACGATAATAAGGGGGGCAACTTTGTCCCCCCAAGCCTCCGCCGAAGTTGGGAAACTTTATTAAGTGGATCAAAAGTAGGAAAAATCCAGCAAGTCAAAAGGTTTTTTTCTTAGCTAATACACAATAAAAACAAATGTTGATACTTGGGAATCTTGAGTTGAGTCAGTTGAGAATTCAACTATTTGTACCCCCCCCCTGCTGGACAACCCCTCACCCCCTTCTTCAAGGATACAGAAAACAGATGATATCTAATTCATACCCCTAAATATTTTCCTTAGTTCACGATACAGCCCAAATGTGAAAGAAATATGAACGCTGGACCGTCTTTTGCTTTTTCTAATTCAAGCTACAACGAAAGTCAATATCGACAGCGTTCAATTTTCCAACACTTGTACGAATGCGCGCACTTTTCGCACCCCTCGCACGGCTGACTAGATTACCGTCGCAAACATCATATAAGATTTGAGTTTAACCATAGAATTCGAAATTCGAAAACGATATCATTTCCGCGCCCGCTATTTGTAAATTCCATTATCGAATGAGAATTGCAAAACGGCTAAAAAGAATTACTTCCGATTTCCTGGCGTTCGAGCTTTATCCTTAACACCATTCAAGTGCCTGTCCCCGCCCGATGAAGGGTTAACGGGGTATTGAAAATGCGAACAAAAAATAGGGTGTCTGGGCATTCGCTCTTTGGCGCTTTCTGTTGCACAGGAAGAACAGGAGCTCACCTCTCCGCGATGACATCTACCGGATTCGGATATGCTTTTAAAAAAACATTTTCTGCGGGCGTTTATCAAAGCGCTGGTTTCGCTCTTTTTCGAACATATATAGGTTTTCCGAGCGCATCCTGTTTATCTCGTGTAATGTTTCTGAAAATGTAATTTTCGCTCTATACCAATAGGGATGGCTAAAATGGATTTTCATGATTGGGCAGAGCGCCCAACGAATGCGAACTTAAAATACCGGCGAATAGCGTCAGCGGTATTTCGTCTCTCACATTCAGTCCTTTGGAGTGTGGAAAACTGGAATATGGTCGCAAGATTGGCTGAAGTCAGTCTTCATTCCTCTGCACAAAAAAGGTTCCACGATGGAGTACAAGTAACTACCGCACAATCGTATTCATCTGTCATGCCAGTAAAATTCTTCTGCGGATATTAAGCAGAGAGCTGAAAGCGTTCCTGGAACCAGGGGCGAACTGGCAAGGGGGCAAACACCCCCTGGCCAAGAGGTTTACGGCCTACTCACCGGAAAAATAGCATGTTGTGAAGTAAAATATTGCCCCTGTATAACGCATGATCACTCATTCACTACTTCTGAACAGGTAAGTGGTTCTTTACTGCCGAAGTGGCCTGGTAAAATGGACTTGCCCCTGGCCTTTTTTGTTTCCAGTCCGCCACTGCCTCCCGAAATGCCAGAAGAACGAACAAGATTAAGGAAAAGCAAACGGCAACAGAGAACAGATCCTGCAGTACGACAAAATCCAATTTATAGCGACGTAGAAAACGTATGTTTGTGTGGTCCGGATGAAGTAATCTCATAAGACCATCGAGAAAGAGAATATTTTTAGAAAAAAGAAACAGAGGGCTCAAAGCTGAAATCGAAACGCACTAAGATGCCAAATTGACAACCATTCTGCCACACACTCGTGACATCACTGACTGTAATAATTGATTACTATTATCCTGCGAAAATTTATTCTGACACGTTAAGACTCTTCAAAACACCAAACGCGTTGGATAAGACACGCAAAAAGATTCTAAGACAATTTCAACGATAGTTCAGATAGAACCTGTGCGAGGAACATCTTTCTGTGGTCGGGATGGGGAAAAGGGGTAGATATAAATACAAAAAATACTATAAATACGAAAAATACCGACTCAAACTTAAATATTCTCAGTTGGCAATAAAACAGCATTTCGTCTCAAGTTCCAAAATTTCTAAAAATTTCCGAACTCTTGATACATAACGACTGAAATGTAAACGAATTTCTTAAAACAAACAGAAAACAGTCATCAACTGATCAACTACTAAATTTTTTCGACATCGAAAATTTCCCAAACAGGTGGAGTATCGCCTCCATCCCTCACGCCAGCTTGAGTTCAGAATCTGCAAGGAATTTTTAAGACACTCTTGAGGCATTGAGATACGTGAAGACTCGTCAAAAATATACCGAGATCGTTTAACATTCTATGGAGACTCATTGGTGCTACGTGAAGTCTCTCAAGTAGCAGATTTCGAAATTTTAGTCCAGGTCATTGGACATTTCAACTTAGGCCGCCAACCATTTGGAGTCAAAACTCCAGGGTACAGTTAGTTCATTGAACACTGACATAGTCACACTAGAGGAAGGTCACTGACCTGTGGATGATGTCATAACCTCAATCCCTTTAACTCAACAAGTCTGTACTGTAACTATCTAGCAAGGTACTTGACTTACTACAGTTCATTAACTTGCTCAAGTTCATTTAATTTTTTTTTTTTATGAAGGGGAACATTAACCTATGAAAAAGTATAGCTGCTATTCTGATTATTGGCTGATTTTACTTTACTATGCAAACTACCTCTTCAATTATTTCATTAATTATTTATGCTAATTACTCATCATCTCATAACCTGTCGAATGGCTAACTATTCAGACAACTCGTACGCCTGATATTTCCCCTGGTGAACCCGATCTTACATTTATTGCTGACATTCTTTCAGAAATCTTGTCACTGCCGGGATTCAAACCCATGACTCTGACACGTTCTAAGAGGTCAATAATTAGCATAATGATTGGCAAAGTAATAATATGGAAGTTTTCCTAGGTTTTATCTTTTATAAGGAAGTAACATTATTCGGAGGGAAACAAATATGAAAAAAATCTAGGAAGAAGGGAAATCTTTATGTTTCTCCAGGGAAAAGGGAATTTCCTCTTTCAAACATCGAATCACTCCTAGGTCTGGTTAGCCGAGTGGATAGCGCGCTGGTCTCGGAATCCGGAGGTCCCGGGTTCGAGCCCACGTAGCAACTCGCTACATTTTGACCTAGGCCGGTTTATCGGCAAGACGAGAAGAGGGCTAGGGCGGCCCTAACAGCCTCCCCGACAACTCTGAAGTAATGCTCCAAAGGGCGGATTCCAGGGCTCGGGTTGAGAGGAAAATTAGAAAAGAGAGTATGAAGTGACTATACTACTCATAATAAACATGACTCCTGCCAATGGAAATTTTAACAACGACTAAATTGTGTTACCATCTGCCGAGTGCTAAGTGTCCGGGTTTTCGACTACATACTCGTATTTTCCATTTTTGTGGGGTGTAGCTGGGAAGAGAAAATTGAATACTAGAATTTATTCGTTTTTGCAGCTTCCCTAGAATTTATCATATTATACCATTCAATTTTTTTCTCTCGAGGAAGGAAAGAAGAGCAGCTCTTAAGAACAACTAGTTATAATTCTTCAATGCTCGTTTAAGAATCATCAAGACTATCAGATACTTTATAAGACTCTTTATAACTCTCCTAGACGTGATTCCAACTCTTCAACACTTGATCAAGACTTTGTGAAGCGGTATCATACTGGTTTAAGATTCCATGAGACTCTCCAAGAATATTGTATGCCTGTTTAAAAGATCTTTTAAGGTTCTTGTTTAGTACTTGCTGACTGCTCAAGACACGATTGACTTTTTAAGATTCTTTAAAACTTTTATAGATGTAATTAAAACTTTTCAAGACTTGATTAACATTTTTTGAGGATCTTTCATACTTGTTCTAATTTTTTTGAAGATTATTACAGACTTATTGAAGACTTTCTAATACTCTTCTAAACGTATTCAAGACCCATTTGGGCTCTTCGAGGCTTATTTAGTTTACAAAACTTTTCAAACACAGAGGTATCAGATTTATGTGAGGTACCTCATGTAGCCAAAAAGTGCAAAAGGACTAAAAATAGTATTTTTTCTTGATTATTTTCTTTCTTTATTTCAAACATTCGTTCTTCTTTTGTTTCTTTACCTCGGGTTTCAGGCACCCTTTCTAGCTGGGTGCTCTGCGGAATTTGCTGCACTATGCCACTTATGAAAACCCAACGCTACAAAGATGGTGATAATAATGAAAATGACGGACTTAGTAAAAATATTGCCGATTTACCTGCTTGTCTATCGGCCAAAGTGCCAAGATTTTCCCCTGTCTGCGTTACTGCGTGATGAAGTAGCGGGCTGTCTCTTAGTTTAAAACCTACATTCTGTCTTTTTATCCAGCTAAATCTGGATGCAACCGATGTATCTACTCAGTTTTCCCAATTTCAGGTAGATAACCTACTACCCGTGGTTAGAGCGAGAGGAAGTGGAATGCCAACTTGTCAGTATCTAGAGAGTTAATCACCAAACTGCTACCTTTCAAATTGTTCAAATTCTTGGATCTTCCCTCTAGGGGACTATTTTTGATGAATTTTCAATTCTAATTTTCCTCCCTGGGAGAAAGAATCACTCACCTCTATTCCATTCCCCTGATATCTGTGTCAGCCTCATACAACTATAGGGTGCAACAAGTAGATCACCTGCTACATGAATTGCTGCCAAAGTTACACCTCGTTACATCTCACAACTCTTACAATAACGCATCTCCCTCTCAGGGACGTAGCGAAGAAGTTTTTCTGGAGGGGCAAAAATTGTTAAATTCCCAACTGCCTCAAGTCAAAATTCCCAACTATCAAAATTTGTTTGTATTAGCAAAAAAAAAAAAAATAAAAAATAGACTTGTTGGATTTCCTGAACTTTTGATCCATCTACTAAAATTTCCCAACTCCAGCGGATGCTTGGGGAAGGAAGGCAGGCTGTCCCTCTATTTTCGTCCTTGCTCCCTCTCAATGTTCGAGAGGAAGATTTACAACTGTATACCTTTTTGAAAGCATGAAAGTCATCGAACCTGCGATGGGTAAGGAAAACCGGATGTCACCGTCAGACTCCAGCATTGGTGAAATATTTTTTAATACCTTATCAACTGTTTTATTACTTTTCCTGTTCTTAATAACTGCAATAAGTACGTAAGTTTTCAAGTACGACATCGAACACTACGCCTCTGTTTGTTCATTATATAACACGTTCCATCAGCACATCAGCTAAATACTCGCGGCAGTTTTTTAATTGATATACTTTGAGGCAACATGACTGCATGATACTAGGTACCTAATTGATGTGTTCGGGACAAGCTTACACGTGGAAATTACGAAATGCTTATCGGGAATTCTGCGATCATAAAATGAATTAATAATATAATATTACCGCTACCGTTGATTTTCAATTCTAAGTGGGGACTTAATGTACGAAGGGAAGTACTTAGGTAGCCATTTCAACAGGCAACAAAGTCGAAGAAGTTCGTCGGCATGAAAAGATGAACAGACTCCAACTTCTTTACTTTGCTAAGAGATTCGATTTCCCAAACTGACGAGGTTGGTCAGAGACTCTTCGTCCACCTTTGAGTACCTCAACATCAATCATTTTTTCAAATTTTCATAGGGACGTTTTTACACACAGTGCTCAACGGTAGCCTCGTTTCAAAAACCGAACACAAATTTCAATTTTATTACAGATTGTAAAAGTCGAGTCGCCCCGCTTTCGAATACAACGTAATCGTGTAATTGGTGCGCGCGATAATTTTTAATTATAGCCTGCGTAATAAAAAGTGAACATGTAATTAAAAGATCATTAGTCAGCTGCATAATTTCATTACATTTTCCGGTGGCTGCGATTTGTTCACCAGACGTCCCGGGCCTGGGAAACGACAAAATTTCTGCATTCTGCCGAATTCACAGGTCCAAACAGGTTCCCTTTTCGAAGATAAGAAAACGCGCACGACCGAGCAGATCGACAATTAATAAAGATTTTATTGCCGTCAAATTAAACTCACTTGCACTGTTGCTCGTGTAAGTAGCCGAGCGTATTATAAAAGCGAATATTAAAAGTAATTATCTTCGGCTCAAAGTACCTATACTTGTTCAGAGTAGGTAAGACACAACAAAATGTATTTCAGTTTAAATTTATGAAACGTAAAATTAAATTCTGTATCACGATCTGACTAATGGCTTATCAACTGTGGCTTTTGAAAACCGGTTAAGGAATTGTAGTGGTTGCACGTGATTATTCTTGACGACAAGACTAAATTTTGGAAAATTAATGTCGCACGTTGTTTCAGGGATATGGTGAAGGAATGCGTGCTACGAGCTCCCCAAAATGTAACCAGTTGTAACAAGTAACTTCGCTACTCGAAAAGGGTCGGCAACATCTTCAAATTGCAAGGCTACAGACTCAGCCCTATCACTTATCACTCTATCAAGAGGAAGGTACTCTTCAATCAACTCCAGACAATTCAGGTGACATCTTAAGAAATGGTTATTCTTCATACGTTAAAGACAAAGAAGAAATTTTATTTCGATTCAAATAAAGTTTACAGTTCGAATAGGCATAACCAAGATTATCACCAATACTATCAACGCTTGTTAATTGACACCCAGTTTTGAGAACATTGGAAATATATATTGGTTCGTCATAACTACATACCTCAGTATTGAACAGAGTGTTCAAAAAACAGAAAAACAATCTATCACAATTTATACATCCTCAGGATGAATATCTTCACTATATTGAAGAATTTAACAGCAGGCTACAAAACTTGATTTCGATTTGCTTGTTGCTTGATAAATTTGTAGTCTTTGTTGTAGTGTTTCTCCTCGATGCTTCTTGTAATATATACGATTCTGCTTCTGGTGTTCTGATCTACATTTACAAATTTTCCGTGCATCATATAGTTAGGCTTTATCCAGTACTTGTTCACTAGCTAATCCTTCATTTGCCTCATCACACATTCCCATCATTGTCACAGAGGGTAACGCCGTTCTTTCCTCTTCAGGTGAAGACCACCACAACGCTAGGCTTCATCGGTTGAAACCTGAAACAGAATACCAAAATTACCATTAATACTTTTACCACATTTATGAGACCAAATTCACATCGCATTATTCCTGGGAAAATTTACTGATAAGAGTACCACAAAAAATTGTATGTACTTGGTTCGATTCAAAGAAATTCAACACTAATTAAACTGAGGACCTATTTCATACATTAACAAACAACACACTTACCTCTTCTAAATCCAGTTAATTTCTTCACTTTCCTTGAGGAAATAGTTCCTTTTGTAGAAAAGTGCGAAAGGCACAATATTCCAGTCCTAAGCAAAATACTAAATAAAAATAAAACGTAAATAAAAATTTCATCTCCTTAGCTCTGTACATTGAAAATAACGCTCGTATAGTAATGAAGATTAGGATCAATGAGCATGTCTGAAATATATCTCTCCCTCTTAACAACCAGAGAAGATTAAACTGATAAAACAAGTCCACAAGACGAACTATCCAAAAAGATTAAACAAACTGAAAAGGCAAGAATAATAAATGAATTTAACATATTTGTACCAGAGGTTGAAGTGAGTGAGATAATTAGGAGAACTGAGAAATACAATTTATTTTTTTGGAGGAAGGGGAAGCAAACAAATTTAATAATAGATCTTCAATGCATTTTCAAAATTTTCTGAGAGTTCTAATGCGAGCACATTGCTCCTTTCCATCGATCGTTCGCAAACATAACGATGTTTGAAAACATATATTATAAATGGCAATACCTATGCTAAATAAGTACTCCGCATGATTACACTTGCATATTCATACAGGTCTTAACTAACATGTATTGCCATTGTTTGATTGATTCATTTTAGCATAACTTATTAAACGGAGGGTCAATCGGTGTTCCGCCTTTAAGATAACAATTCCATCTATTAATATTAAAATAGATGCTCTCCCTAATCAATTAAATAATTTTATTATTAAATTTAATAAAACAGGAATAATATATGGTCAATGTTCAGAAATTTGCGGAATTAATCATAGATTTATACCAATTCAAATTGAATCAATTCTAATAAAAAATTTTATTAATTGAATTAAAAATTTTTTTGATAACTTAATTAAAAGTATTAATTTTTTAAACTTGAAAAATCATTAAAATTTGCTGGATCTGCTATTGCTGCGCTACGAAAGGCTACATATTGTAGCATTTTGGCTGAAGGCTTCACACACCAGATCCCTGAATTACACATCGATTACTTTCAGCTTCATATGCATTTTGCAACAATGTATATGTGTGAGTTTCTCCAGTCATCAAATGTCATCACCCTCCCAAAAACACGCTGTACAAACGCGATTATAGCTGAAAGAAATTTAGAAACTCTCTGGGGGACAAGCTGAATTTTTTTTTTTTTTTTTGGGGGGGGGGGCATTTATGGGACTCTCTGCTCTCGGATGTAGGATCTCAACTTCATGTCCGTAACAAACAGACACTGTATTCAGCGATGGTAATTCTGGAGGCCGAGGAGGCAAGTTTACGCCAGGAAAAATTTAAGGAGCAACGTCACTTTGAAAAATTTCTATTGAGTACGATTTTCTTTGTATCAAGTATGAAAAATTGATGAAAGAAAAAGCTACAAAGACTGAACAATTTCAGTATGAAAAATGTCTTCCCGCCCACAAAAAGTACAAATCGCAGCACCACACTGCTTGTACTGAACCTGGACTTTCGACCTCTTCTATTTCTTGCGGGGGGGGGGGGGAGATTGAATGATTCCCTTTAAATTTGTTACTTAGATGAATGTAAAATGAAAACCTTGGAATAAAAAAATTGTAATAAGGTAAATTAAATCTAGTTTATTCCGACTGCCTTCCTGCTTGACTAACTGACTAGTGGTCTGGCTCTCATACAGACTGATGGTTTGACTTTCTATCTCATCGGATTCTGTGTTATCAAGGCAGCCTGTCCGGAGACTCAATAATACA
Organism: Acanthococcus lagerstroemiae; assembly: GCA_031841125.1. Taxonomy (NCBI): domain Eukaryota; kingdom Metazoa; phylum Arthropoda; class Insecta; order Hemiptera; family Eriococcidae; genus Acanthococcus; species Acanthococcus lagerstroemiae. The sequence goes on along the minus strand of CM063110.1, from coordinate 61,365,405 downwards.
GATTAGAATTTTGAAAAGGTTCGTTCTGGCTTGGCAAGACTTTTTCAACCTGAAATCTGGGAAACAAAACTCTTAAACAGGGCCGTGGCTGGGAAGTTTCGTTGGAGGGGGGCGGGAGAAAGTAGAGAGCAAAAATCATGACTGAACTAAGGAAAAATTAAGTTGAAATTAAAGGGGGGGAAAATGGTTTTTCACTCGAATTTTGCGGCTGACAACCAGAATTTACCAAAATGTCGACTATTCATGTAGGACGAAGGAGGTAATATAACTTTTCCCGAAGGAAGAAAGTGATTAATTTCTTAATGATAAACTGGAAAGAAGGTAACGTGATGAGGTGATACTTCCGTTTGAAAATTGGGCAATATTTTGAAGAAATTATAGTCAATAACGAGATGGTAAAGGAAGCGACGTCTTTCTTGAGATTTCAGGACTCGCCTACGACTTGTACTGTAAATTTGTTCACATGGAAATGGTTCTTTGACTCCCCTGTCGTGAAATATTTTATTTACTTATTTATTTTTAATAAGAATGATGGTGTGGAAAAGAAGTCTATTTGTATAGCCTATTCAACAGAAAACTTCCTTCTAATATTTTCAAAATAAAACGTAAGAGACTATTTGTTTTTGCATTTTCAAAGGAAGCATATTGTCCCCTTGCCTTCCCTTCAGTTTCGCTTTCCATTTCCATTGTTTTGTTTTTCTTTATTTTCTGAAGAACTTTTTTTTTTTTTTTTTTTTGAGTCATCAGTACGGTTTTATTCATTCAAGTTTTATTTATTTTTCAATTATTAAAACTTCGTGATATTTTATGATAGTGACAGTTATATTGCAACTACGAAGCTGAAATTTTAGTATGCTGTGTGTCGTGTTGCAGTGATCACCTAGTTTTAAATTGAAAGAAATCCGACTAGAAAGTTAAGGAACTAATTTCTTATAGTCTAGATGTCACATGTAAGAGTTGTTTGGAAATGGAAGTACTCCACAAGATAGGCGGAAATAATGGGGGAGCTGCATAAAACCGGTTCTAAGACTGATAAACTTATTATAAGTATTACAAGTTTGTTTTTCTTTTCCATTTAAAAATAATTCCTTCATTGATTGTTACATCTTTCTTGTTTATTATTTTACACTTTTCAGTTATTATGTTTTCTGTCTTTATATTTTCTGGAGAACATTGGATCAATATTTTTCAAGTGATTTAGTATTGTTTAATCAATATTATTAATTCAAAGGATAGAATAAAATGTAGCACATGACTAAACCCTGTTGTTGAAGAATTGTTCAAGTTTATTAAAATACCATGACAAAGTATGCTAACCAATAATTTTTTCCCGTTTTTAAGCAGACTCTCGTTATTTGACTTGTATAGGTGGATTTGAGGGATCCACCTCCCCCCTTTGACGATTCGAAATTCTTAACAGAAATTCTTCGAAAAATTGAAATAATTTTACAGATAAAAGTTTCTTATCATTTCTAAACGGCTAACACCATGAAATCCAAAAGTCCCTTCATTTGCTCCTTTTAATTTCTTTAGGGTGGTCGACCTCCCCTCGACAAGGTATAACAACAAATTTTTCAACTAAAAATTGTTCTACCCCAGAGTTTTCATGACAATGATTTCCAGGGGCGGGGTGAAACACTATCTAGTCATTTTTCCCAGACGGTTTTCGATTTATAGGTTTTCGAAAACACTGAATGTAATTTTGCAAGCACTTTTACGTTCGACTCTATAGAGTACCACGGCAGGCGTGGAAGTCAGAAATTAATCATTATTTCAAGGTAATTTTCGATTCTAAGGTTGTGGTAATTTTCCTTAAATTCAGAAATTATTTTCCAAAGTTTCAAACAAAATCGAATTTTGAAAATAAATAATTAAATAATCTTTAAGGGACCTCCCCCCCCCCCAATTTGCTATGAATGCGATAAATGGTAAATGCCAAAATATGCGAAATATGTAAAATGAAATGCTGCTCATTTGATTCGGAATTCTGGAATTCGTGCAGATCTTTTGAAACTTTTGGAATATACGCCATGGATAAAAATATCCATTCGCATAAAAACTGAAGCCCTGGTCATTGTGATAATTTTCCAATTTAAATTCTTTGTACTCTCTTTATAATTTTTTGCTGATTTCTAAATTTTTATATATGACCATAATTGAAAATAAATGACTTTAAATGACTTAAATGACTTTCTTCCAAAATAAATAACATTAAATGACTTAAATGACTGTTAGATACCCTGTTTTCTTGAAAACTCGCAAATCGAATACTGTCTCGAAAAATGATCAATTTTTGACTCCCGCGCTTGCAGTGGCACTCGATGAAAATAGGTTAAAAATCAATTATTTTGAAAGGGGGATGAACTCCATTTTTTGGCCAGGAGATTGCTCTTAGACGCCCAGACCTTACAGATGGGCAAAATTAAAAAGCAAATTATTAAAAATCGTGATATTGAACTCATTGTAAAATTTTTCAAAAATCGCTATTTAAAAATCATATTTCCGAAACTGATTAAGTAGCATCATGATGAACAAGTTTTTTTACACGTGTTTCATGATTTTATGATCGAAAAATTCCAAAAAGTCCTGGAAAAAGTTATTTAAATCACAAAGCTGAAATAATTAAAATCGATGAACCATCGATTTTCCAAATTATGATTTTAAAATCAAAAATCAGATGATTCAAGCCAATTATGTAATTCTAATAATTTTTTTAGTATTATATTTTCATTTGCTTATCTTTAAACTACAGTTCGATTATGGATATTAGACTATTAGTTATGTATTTGGTAGACAAAATTCAACGACTCAAGCATCTCAATCCTAAAACATCTAACACACTCGGTGGAATTTTCCTCCTAGCAATGCCACTGTAAAGAAGAATAAAAACACAAATCAAAGGCAACCTAAGAAATACGCAAAACTACTAAATTAAGACCAAATCAAAATCAGTATCAGTTTCCCCGAATGAAGGCCGAAAAAACCCATGACTTACGACCTCAAAATCCAGACCAGAAAATATGAAAACGGATTACGGAATCGAGACCAAAACGAGAATTTAGTGTGATTTGTCGAACATATTTTCTCCACGAATTTCTTAAAATAAAATTTTTCTTTCGCAACTAGTGTTGCGATATTTGAGTGTAGAAATAGCGAGGAAGACCACACAATTTATTCGAAACCCTTTTACCGATACCTACGAAGTGTACCAAGTAATAGTACGTAAATTAGCCGTACTTAACTTCTCTGAGGACATTTGTTGACCACAGAAACTCGCGCATATACCTTGTTGCAAAATGCATTAAGTTGAAATCAATCGTTATACAACTGACGGGGTCTGGTGTGTGAAGCCTTCAACCAGAAATGTTACATATGTAGCATTCAAACTATAGAAACACATCATCAGCAGAAGAAGCTGAAGTGATCCAGTGTGCTTGCCTACCAAAAAATGCTGTTTATTATGCTATAAGCTCCTCATAAAGGTGAAACACCGATCGACCCTCCATTTAATAATTTATTCTTAAACGAATCAATCGCACAAAGGCAATGAATGTTAGTTCTAGAGCTTGCAAAAACAGGCACACGCATAGTCTGGGCAAGGTATTTATTTAGCATAGGTATTGCCATCTATAAATGTTTTCCAACAGCTTGATGTCCATACGACGAGATCTGTGGGCTGTCGATGAATACAAGCAGGGCTTTAACGCCATCTAGCGATCGGCGTGCGGATCGCATGCTTACTTCGACGATGAGCGCTGGCCGCTAAACACAGCACAATTTTCGGGGTACCAAAATAGGCAAATGAAGGTACATTTTCGAGTTATCCAAGCAGCACCCGCCGTTCGAAAGGGCTCATAAATAGCTTGAACATTCAATGCACTCGACTGCCATTCCGTCTGTGAATATTGAAACACTGAAAGCTCTGGTTGACCTTTTTTACAATCGGAACTTCAGCACCCTATCTTTTGTCTTTTATCACCTGCGAGATAGAAGTTGCTCTCGTCTCCTATATTTTTCGTAGTTTTTAGCGAAAATCTTTTTGAAGGGTCCTTGCATGCAGTTCCATTTGATGCTCTCATTCTGGCTAACTTCTCGGCCAACATGAAAACCAGCTAACAGTGAATTTCTCACAAATTTAGTGTCCATCGAACACATTTTTCGTAGTTCCAAACCGTTGTTTGAACATAGGGCTGGATCTACGTAGGACGAGCAGAGAATTTCCCTGTAACTAGAAAGATTTTCCATCTCCGATAAAGGAATGTGGCTACGAAGTATCACTAATTTTCGAAAAAAGACAGGAAGATGTTCATTCGAAATTGCTCCTGGTTTGGAAAAATATGTAAATAATTCACTCCCATCTTCGATATTACTTCATCAAATGCAAGTTGCTTTTGCTAACCGAGGAAGAGGTGAAGTCCTGTGATCTCAAACCTAGCTGATCCGCGGATGAAATGTTTTCATTTTGAATTTCCAAAGAATCTGTTTAGATTTTTCTTCCAATTCGCCATTTGACTCGCTTTTCCGGAAGTGGATAAAGAATCGGAATATTGTTTGCGACCAGAAGAAGGCCGGCTGCTAAATAAGATGACATATTCAGAACAGAAGCAAAATACAAAAAGTAACCGGTTTCGATGCATCGAATGTGCTGCCCTACTCAGTCCGACCTCTGACAGTTGAATTTAGGGAGCTCGAATCCGGGTTCAATCAAAACTCGAATGCAATGTTTCAAGAAAACGTGTGAGTTCTGCTACGGATAGTTCCATTTCCTAATGTGAAGCAGCTCTGTAACGTACCTAACTACTTTGCTAGAAGGGCGACTCGAGATCCCGGAAGGAAAGATAACAATTTTCACCTCCAAGTTTCAGTAAACAAGTAAAAAAGAAAAAGACGACTCTTCCACTTTAATTTTTGTTCTTGAATTCTGGAAATAAAATCTTTCGGTGGCGGGGAGGGGGGGGGGCAAAGTTTTCCTGAACTGAAAGGCTCATGGCCTGCCGAATGGAAAATTGATCAGCTGTGAAGGAAAATATTAAAAATTTGAGAAGTCTGCCCCTCCATGTCACTCATGAACACTCACTCTCAACTTCTGAAGTAGTAAGTGGCCCTTTACTGCTCAATGACTCAGTAGAATTAGATTTGCCCCCTGACCTTTTTAATCCCAGTCTGATCCTGCGGAAGGGGCGTTTACTGGGGATAATTCCCCCAGCTGACGGTATGAACCTGATGCGAAGTCAAATTCGCTCATTTCAAAGGTGAAATCCGAGTTGGGATGGGAAGCTCGAATGGGACCGGATACCAAATGTGATGAAACATTTAAAACAAACAACTGATAGAACCCTTTTTCTAATACTTTTTGCGATAAGTCACTCTCCTCCCTTCTCAAACCTTTACTACGAAAATCTGCCCGATTTGAGCAAACTCGGGTTTGTGAAATTTTTCAAGGCTGTATTAAAAATCAAATGGGATATTTGAAATGAGCGACCAAAGAAACCCTTAAATCAATCATTATTCTGTTCGATACTTCTCATTTGATATTCGTAAGCTGGTGCTTCATATTTTCCCGCCCTTTTTGAGGAAGAAAACCAATTTTTTCACCTTCAGAAAAATTCTGGCTACTTGCAGTTCCTTCGTGTTGATCCGATCGCGCACTCTAATAAAAATGTACAGTAGAGGAAACAGGCTTTCTATGAAAAAAAATCCTGTAAATTTTGTAAATACTCCTTGAAAGTCAACCTTCTTTTACCTAACTTGTGTTACACATTGAAATTCAATCTTAATTTCACATACTCGGTAAAGTGAATTAACCTGCCAACCAGTAGCGCAACTCCAAGGCAATTTTGGAGAAGGTTTCAAGGAAACAGAGATTTATCATTTTCTCACTCATTTCGTCTTAGGTAAATTTAGTAATTTCAAAGACGAAAAGGAGTTGTCACCAGAACTTTACAGCAATACCACTGCAGAGAAAAATAAAAATATGTATTAAGAGGCAACCCAAGAAATAAGTACGCAAAATTGCTGAATCAAGACCAAAATAAAATCAGTTTCCCTGAATGAAAGTCGAGAAACAACGATATAAAGAGGACCACAAATGATGACAACCTCCAAAATAAGACCAGAGAATAAGAATTACAGAAGACGAAAACGAGAATACAGTGTCATTTGTGGAGCTCATTTTCTCTACGAATTTCCTAAAATAAAATTTCCCTTTCGCAACTGGTGTTGCGATCATCGAATGTAAGAATAGTGAGACAGCCCACACAATTTATTCGAAAACGTTTGATCTGTACCTACCGAAACCACACATAAAGTATTGCAGAGAATTCATAAAATACCGATTACTAATACTGAGAACGGCTGTTCGTTGTATCCTTACGATATGAATATTTTCTTTCGATAAATCTGACGTACGAAAAACTGCATAGTCAGTCGACAGGCAGACGTTTTGACACGGTGTTAAAATTTGCCAGTCGCTGACACTCCACCTCCACACACACATACAATATTGGATGAAAACCAGCATTGACCATCACTACAGTGTTACAGGCAGAAAGACCGAATCAGGACTACGCACTAGACGATCACCTTTATTATTTTCTCTGTGCTGTGAGTTCGACTAGCTGAAGTCAAAAGTTCCAAGATGGAGTTCATTCTTAGGATGCCATATGGATTGCATACTATACAAAGAAGCAGATAAAGTACCTCATGTATTCCCATCCCTTTCCAAGTTGATTGAATCCTAATTGTCAAATCCTTTTATGATCATCAGGGACGGAGCAAAAAGAAGGGACTGATACGAGTACTCCACTAGTCTTCGATGACAGCACTTTTCGGCAAATTCGACCATTTAACATTTCGGATCATTAGTTGGCAAAACAAAGAAATCGTATTGGTTAATTTCTTTTTCTTTTTGCTTGTATGAAAAATATTATTGTAGCATTGAGTCGAAATTTTAAGCATCAGTCGTCCAAATGTCAAAATGGCTAATTTATTTATCAATTTTTTAAAATATTTTTTGTAGCACTGAGTCGGTATTTTTAACCTATTTCCACCCAACACTGATAGGGCTCACTCCGCCCCCGATGATCATACTTCCAGTAATCCAGTATAGTGATATGTTTTCATGTGTACTCCCTCCTCGATAGCCATGTTATACTTGGGCTTAGAAGCAAAATCTGTGAGACTAATGGAGTTATTTCTACCTAATTTAGAATCTGCTATATATTCTCTGAAACAATCGCCGGTGTGTTACTTGATAATACTTATATCTATGTAGTTCTTATTTCACCCTTATTAGTGATACCTGATAGTAGCACTGTACAATGGTCTTGCCGATTTAGGAGGGGTCTTTATCCATAACACTACAACAATCCCTTCTATTAAGTAAGCAACTTATAATGAGGTACCTGTGTTCCTAATGGGGAAGGGGGTGCTGCGAAATCTGGACATGTACTAGCACAGCCATTCGGCAAAATTCTTAAGCTTAGATATTCAGTCACACATCGTCCAGAGTAGGTATCATATCTGTGAGATATACTTATCAGGTTCTAGGTTACATTTTGCGACTTTTACCCGCAAGTTTTGAAGACTCATTGTTAGATGACTATTGCGAGTGCTAGAAATGGTGCTAACGTAGATAAAATTTAGGTTACGTTCAGTAACTTTAAAAGAAAATAAGTTAGGTCAGGAATAGTTTTGATTGAAACATTGATTTTTCTACAAAAAGTACTTTGTGTCTAACTTGGGGTATCAGTATTATTAGACGACACAAAATTTAGACATTTTGAGATGTTAAATAGATTTGTAAGTTAATTTTCGGTTAGTACACATTCCGAAAATATTTATTAATCGATACCGTGAATTTCAATTGATTTTAGGAAATGTTACTAATTTAGGGTGCACTCTTCGTATGGGTATCCCAAAAGAAAGCAATTTCAAAACGAACATTGTGTAACTCAGGGGTCTGGTGTGTAAAGCCTTCAGCCAAAATGTAAGAATATGTAGCCTTTCATAGCACAGTAGTCGCAAGAATAGAAAGTTTTTAAAGTTTATATTAAAGACGGAATATGGATTAACCCTCCGTTCAATAATTCATTTTTAAATGAATCAATCAAACAATGGCAATACATGCATGTTAGTTAAGCCTCTCATGAATATGGACGTGCAAACACGCGGGGTACTTATTTAGCATAAATATTGCCACACGTTTTGAAACATCGTTATGTTTGCGAACGATAGACACAAGAGGGGACGGGGTGCAAATTAGTTCCCTCAGAAAATTTTGAAAATTCATTAAAAATCTATAATTAGGGTTTCAAAGGGACGAAAGTCGACTTTTTCTGAACAAGAGAATCCCCGTAGCTATGCAGACCTTGCAGCCAAAGTCTGCATGCGGATATTAAGACGTATTAACTGTGTAAATAAGAATTCAGAAACTTTATCTTCAAGCCAAATTAATGGTGTAGCCGGTCTGAAGGATCTGGACCTTCTTTATAATACTGTCAAATAATTGTTTTTCTAAAATTGTAGCACCACCTTAACACTTTGACCCAGACACCCTCGAATACTAAGCTGACTACACCATTGAACCTAACAGTAAGTTTAGACCATGAAACTAAAAACGTCTAAACATACTCAAAACTTCACGGTATTGCATAACGAGTAACTACAGCAAACTAGCTGTCTCTAATTTCAGGTGAATGACAACCTGATGACATTTAATGACTGTAGAAACTCGCACATATACACTGTAGCAAAATGCATTTAACTGAAAGCAATCTATATGTAGTTCAGGGGTCTGGTGTGCGAAGCCTTCAGCCAAAATGCTACAACATGTAGTCTTTCGTAGTGCCACAGTTCTATGGATTATTTTACTTATATTTTCTAATTTTATTTTAAAGGCAGAACACCGGTGGACCCTCCGTTTAATAAACTCATTCTTAAATGAATCAATCAAACAATGGTAATACGTGTGAGATAAAGCTTGCATGAACGTGCATGTGCAGTAACTGCACATGTATATGACCAGCAAAAGCCAAAATGAGTATTAACATCGATATCAATAATATATTGTTCATCGACTTTAATAAAGCCTCCGATTCGCTGCACCATGATAAACTGTGGTTGCTACATAAACAAAATATCCCTGTCAAAATACTGAACATGCTTCCCAATCTACAAAGGCTATCCTGTGGTAACTGAGACTATACTTCGTATGGAAATACAACGCCATCTATCGATTGACGGCCAAAGTAGGGACGATACATAATTCATTGACTATCCACCATACAAATTTGAACATTTTCTAATCACCGAGTACATCATGACAGCGCGTTGAATGAAAGTTGTAAAGTTTTACCCTACGAGCTGTTTGCAAAGTCGTATATTTACAGAAATTTACAATTTTCCTATTTACTATCGATGTCCATTTCATGAGGTTCTCAATTTTTTTCTAAAATATAGGCCATCAGAATTAATACACCTTTGCATCCATTCCTGTCATGACAAATCAATTGAAGCATGACATTCCAGAACGCATTTAGTCTAAAAAAGCGATTTTACAGCAAAAGCAAATAACTTCCTGTTTCCTGTGTTACCTACAATAGTTCCGACGCAGATGACACCCTTGTTGCATACTCGAACATATACAGGAATATACGTAGGTCGAAGTTTAACAGGAACTTGGAGGAGTTCGAGACGTACCTCGCCTGTCTGGAAGAGAGCGTCGCCAGGAGGACGTCGAGGGTGATCGTGGCCGGAGACTTCAATGCCAAGTCAGAGGAATGGCACTCTGGCCGGACCGACCGCAGAGCGTACGCCTTGGGGGAGCTTGCCGCCCGGCTAGACCTCCTTCCGACGAACGTGGGCGGCACTCCAACGAGGTTCCACCAGGGATGGGGCTCAGGCATCGACGTGACCTTCGCGTCAGCAGGACTGGTCCGCTGGATCAAGGGCTGGTCCGTGCTCGACGAGAGTCAAAATCGTTGGTGGATATCGAAATGCATTAACTACGTATTTGGCAGCAAAAATTCAGGAACTTAAGTTTTTAGCCGAACCGCAGTGGCGTAGCTAGGGGGTGAGGGGTCTGGACCCCCATCTGTGATTTTCCCGTCAAATAGTGGATTTTATAATTTTAGCACTCCCGTCAACATCATCACCATCTTTGATCAAAACCCACCCCCGCCCCCTCAAACATGGGGCTGGCTACGCCACAGCCTAATAGTAAGTCTAGATAATGAAATTCAAAACATCTAAACACACTCAAAACTTCACTGTATTACGCAACGAGTAACTAACAAACTAGCTGTCTTTAATTCTGATGACATTTATTGACTGTAGAAACTCGCACATATAAACTGTTGCAAAATGCATTAAGCTGAAAGCAATCCATATGAAACTCAGGGGTCTGGTGTGCGAAGCCTTCAGCCAATGTGCTACAATATGTAGCCTTTTATTTATTGTTCAGCAGAAATAAACACTCGAGTTATCTTCCTAAGTTTATCTTAAAGGCGGAACACCGATTGACCCTCCATTTAATAATTCTTAAATGAATCAATCAAATAATGACAATCTTCGGAATTGCATGAACATGCACATACAGTTCTGTTTCTGCACTTTTCGGTATTGGCAACTAATTTGAAGGATAGTGTAAGATGCAGCGCAGAACGTGATGTTGTCATGATAGAAGGGTCCAGGCATTGTAAAAATCTCTTTGTTTATACAATGAGGAAGCCAAAAGGCAGTATAATATAGGCCAACTTTTTTTTTTTCCTCTGAAAAATAATGAAAAAACACTCAAAATTACATTAAAATGTAATTTGGATTCATATATAACTATCAGGTACAAGGGCGCAACTAAGGAGGAGCTAGGGGGTTATAGCTTCCTCCAAAAGTCTTCGAAATTTTTTCAAAATCAATAAATTTTGAAACGAAAACAAAAGATGCCGATGACTTAATGCGGTTACATTGCGCCGTAGGTTCGTATTTACAGCTCATGAAAATACGTAGATACTTAATCGTGCTTTCACCCCTGCCTAAGTTTTTTTTTTTTTCTTCGTAAATTCTAGCCTCCACCAAAAAAAAGTTGTGGTTGCGCCCCTGATCAGGTACATTTTCAAAGGTAAACAGACCTTTCTTCTCACATAGTATTTTCATTTTACGTTTAATACAGTCCAATCTATAACACTCAATGTTGTCATTTATGGAAAAACAAAAACTGAGAAGTGGGGTTTCTTTCTTTGAGGAAACTGGAAGTCATCTCCGCTGCCCTGTAGCAATCCCCCGGTACCAGGCAGTTCACCTTCCATCCATGTCGCATACACCCACTTTGCTTTATATGCCACATACAGTGGTAATGATTCCGCTTCCCCGGACACTGTAAACATGACTGCTGTAGAAGTTTTTGAATGGTCCATGTTGTTCTCTGCTCAACCCCGTCGACGGACAATACACTGCGGAAACAACAAACTAGTAAGTACTGGTATCAAACTTCCATTTCTAGGTAATTAAGGTCTCCATATGTAGATACTTACCTTCTGGTTCTTCGGATCACCGACAAATGCACTTTCGTCGTAATTTACAATATTCTTAGGCAGAATATTTTCCAGAGTTGGCCTCAATTCATCAAAGTACATATTTCTGCAGGTCCAGGGGCGTAACCACGGGAGGGGGTCTGACCCCCACGGCATTAGCCGAAAATGTAAAAAAATTAAATTTTATTCTGGTAATAGTAAATATTACGCCTGTAATCTTGTAAAAAAGAAAAGAACCCTCTCTCTTCATACCAAGTCGGGCTACACCACTGGCAGGTCATACCTAAATTACCGGTACCTATATCTTTTTACTGTATGTGATAACAGACTAATCCCACCACAAAAAAAACGTTTTTGCTGGATATCTACAGACATTACCCAGCCAATAGACAATTGGCTACCATATTTTTTTTTTAATGCGGCCATCCATGATACATGTAGTATAAATGGTAGAAGCAGAAGAACAACAACGGGGGGCCCAAGCAAGGGTGCCAAGACACCTACTCAATTGCGATGGGCACCCTCGGCAAAGGATACAGTTTTGATCTGGCAAGTCCTATAGGGAACTGAACTTCCACCTGACCCCCAAATCCTGAGCGGCCACGAGTGCGATGGCGATAGCGCCGAGCCCCGTGTGCATGTACTACGATCGAGGGGCAGAGGACAACTCCTGACACACCCTGTTCGAGTGTGAGGCCTGTGAGTAGGAGAGGCGCAGGACGGCAATAGCGATCGATCCCGGCAACAAGGACAGCGAAGACGGCATGATCGATCGCCTCGCGCCGGACACCTTGGTTAGGGAAATGATGAAGAGTGGAAGCGAATGGAACCGGGTGTCGGCCTTCGTCTCGACCATCATGAAGAAGATGCAGATAGAGTGGTCGAGGCTTTGGGCCAACGGACAAAGCTCGGCCTACACCGAACATAACAACTCTGTACCATCCTAGAGCTGCTTCAGCTGCGGACCCCTGACAGGGCTCACCCCGCCATCACCACCTTCCTGCGTCGCCACACGTACCAAGACGAGGAGGTGAGAGGTGAGGGAAGGAAGCGCGTCCGTCTGTGGTGCAACCGAATTCCACGTTAATGCTGGGTAAGCGTTACCGCGGTCAGTAGGGTGTCCCATAGTGACCCTGCTAGGACTGCCCAAATCCGGAGCGGAGAGGTGAAATGGGAATTCGGGCCAGCCTCAATGCGTCCCTCTGGTCACTGACGCGATACTCGAAAGAGTAGTTTCCAGGGCCAGGGGTGCCGTGTTTGAGGAGCCTCTTTGGCATACATGCATCGCCATACGCTCCACCAAATATGCTCTGAACACCTACTTACAGCATAAGGTCGTTGTGCCCCTGAATTGAAGGATCCCTTTTCAAAAGCCACCAAGTACAAAATTACACGTCTTATAAGTCAAGAACACCATTCTTCGAATAAAACAGCCAATCACCGATACGTCTTTAGTCCGTTATACATATGTATACATTTCTTATAATGAAAGGGAAATTCCTCAAGATCGACTTTAGCTCATCTAAACTCAGAACGGTTCAGCTAGCTCATGGAAATTGGAACTTTGGATTTGAAGCGCTTTACAAAAAATAAAACCAGCTACACGTTTTGATTTCTAACTTATTGACTTTTTAGATATCGACGCGACAGCGACGTGAACAAACCTCTTAAGTACAATCTCAGCCATATTTAGTTGTTTTCTTCGAAGGGGGGGGGCGTAGTAGAAAGATTTTTTTTCCCTTTTATAATGCCGATTGATTTACTGGTATACTAAAATGTGTTCTGTGACGGCAGTTTATAGCGATAACTAATAACCGAATTTTTAGAATAGTTTTTTGTATGATTATCTAACGAGAAATAATTTTGTACTATACAACATGGTTGTGTATACGAGGTTTGTTCACGTCAGAGTCGATATCCTCCTAACATTATTACCAGTAGGTACTTGAAACCGGGTACTAGTCGGTTAATTCTGCCAAGTCTCAAAAAAGCATAATTTTATGAGATCACTCTTCTCTTACTTGGATCGAAGTACACTAATCCAACGGTGAGATAACCACCGAATAGAAGTAAATATTTCATTACTGGAGAATTACGGCGTGATTTAGGAATGGGTTGTATTTTACCATAAGACATGGCCATGTGGGTTCTTTCACTAAAACGGTTCACACAATAACGCCTTCAAATACCGAACGCATTATGTAAGAGGCGGAAACGACGGCGCTAACACCATTTTGGGGGCGCCTTCATTACACGAACCCTTTTCACAGAAAAGGAAATTATGTCCTACATTTGCGTGTTTCGTGTTGGCTTTTTTGGTTCGTTGCACCCATTGTACAAAGGCGACCGAAACCGGCTTTACGTATCGTCTGCTCAACACGGAAAGGCCGACGAACATCGCAGTATTCGGCCAACCGAAGAGGCTAAAATATAAAAAAGCTACGTGGCTTGGTCCCCTCGCCATTCCTAAAAAAAAAAAAATTACATTAACCTCAAATGACTCATCGTTTTAAAAATGAGAAAATATTACCAAAATAAAATTGGATCGATAAGGCTTAACCATTACCTCTCCTCTAGTAAGGGACCAAGGGACGAACCGATGGGGATGCAGGAGAGCCTCCCCCCAAATGAATTTCAGGGTTGGCTAATTTAGTCAAATCGACTCTCAGTTGGCAAATTTAAGCTTTCTTTTGCTCGTGGATCTTAAAAATGGTTGTAAGTTGACAATATGGTAAAATCGATTCCAGACTTGAAAAAGTTGGATCCGCTGTTGAGTATTTCAAAAGTGTTGTCATTTCTGTTTCTTCTGTATGTCAATTTTAAAAATATTAACCCGGTGGAATCGAACTTTCAATTGGAAAAACTTTCATTTTTCAGTTTTTTAGTTGGCAGAATTAGGTCTCTCTTTCTCCCTTCCTTAAAAAATGAGTCTCTTCGGTACATCCCCGACTCCAGCAGACATGATACCCGAGTCATACGTTTCGTCTTCAGTGTAAAAAGTATTCTTTCTCGTACCGATATCGACACTAACAGAAATATTCCCAATAATTGGCGGACTAATACCAGGGACGTACCGAAGAGTTTTTCCTGAGGGGGGGGGGAGACTGTGAGAGTTTCAACTGATTCAACTCAAAATTCCCAAGTATCAGAGCAAATACAAAAAAAACCTTGTGACTTGCTGAATTTTCCCAACTTAACAACTCAACAAGAAAAAAATGAAACTTTTTGACTTGGTAAATTTTCCCAACTCTACCCAAATTTTCCAACTCCGCCTGGCTGAAATGGTAAATTTTCCCTACTGCTGAGTGAAAAATTTCCTCCAGAGGGGAGCTCCCCCTCCCCCTAGCGGTACGTCCTTGACTAATACGTTAAAATTTTCAGTTTGTGACATTTTTATCTATAATCCATTTAATTTTGAGGCAGTCTATTGTTTTTGGCGAGAGCGTATCCAATGCAGAAATACTTTCCACTTGTCCTGAAACACCCTGCACAAGAAATTAATGGAAAACTATGGACAACCTCTAACATTTGTTTCAAATAATTTTGTATGAACGGTTGCATGGTATCAAACGACCTTTTCTTTTCGAGGAGAGAAGAAGTTGAATTTCCACTTTGACCTTAATTTTCAAATGTAGCATCTAAGATAGATTGGAGAGAAGGTCCAAATAATAATATTGATAGGTACGACATGAGTATAATTTCGTCGATAAGATCGCTGGATTTGGAATATTTTATCGCGTTACACGGTAATATTGAGAACCACCGAAGTAACATAAGTATGCGAAATTTACAAATGCGCTCAGCGACGTTTCAACCCCTTACAAAATTATAGTCATTTATATTTACCGACGTATTTATTTTGAGCCCCACCCCACAACTCCAAATGGAAACTGGAGCAAAAAAAAGCGATTGGGAGACCAAGGAGAAGGTGGATTGATAAGATAAGGAAGATGGGATATAGTGGTCAGTGGCGCAGGATCAAAGAGCACCCTCGCCACTTTCGATAAGAACAGACCAATTGATGTGTAACTCAAGGGTCTGGTGTGTGAAACCTTCAGCCAAAATGCTACAATATGTGGCCTTTCATAATGCAGCAGTCACACGAATAGAAAGGAAAACTATTATTTTTAAGTTCATCTTAAAGATGGAACACCGGCGATCGTTATGCTTGTGAACGATCGACGGAAGGGGACGGGGAGCTTATTGGCTCCCCCAGGAAATTTCGAAAATGCATTATGAATCCATTTCTAGGGGGCTAGAATCGACTTCCCAACCAGGAGAGCTCTTTCAGCTGTTCAGACTTAACAGCCAAAGTTCGCTTATGGTTATGAGATGTATTTTTACTGTGTATTTTGCTGTCAAAATTCAAAAACGTTGCGTAAAACCTCATCGTATTGTGTACTAGTAACTGGTAAATTGGCTGTCTTTAACTTCGGGTAATATACGATCTCATGGTAATTTGTTGACCACAGAAACTCGCATACTGTTGCAAAATGCTTTAAACTAAAGGGGTCTGGTATGTGAAGTCTGCACGAAAAATGCTCTACTATATGAGAGCAAGAGTGATCGCGGAGACTTCAATGTCAAGTCCGAAGAATGGCACTCCGGCAGGACCAACCCCCGACAATATGCCCTAGAAGAGCTTGCCGCCCGGTTGGATCTGGTTCCGATGAACACGGGCGGCACTCCAACCCAATTTCGTCAAGGGTGAGGGTCCGTCATAGACGTTACGTTCGCGTTAACCTAGCCGGACTGGCCCGCTGGATCAAGGGCTGGTCTGTGCGAGGATTCAGGGAGTGACCACAGGTACATCACCTTTAAGCTAGATAAAGGTACCGTGGTCACTGCTCCAAAAAATTTGGAAAGATGGGCGTCAGGAAGCTGGATGCCGATAGATTGGAGGCAGGCTTACTGGTTCTCGTCTGAGGAACAGGAGAGTGTCGGGCAAAAGAGAGCGTGGAGGCCGAGGCCGCGAAGACTATAAAGACGGTAGTAGCGGCCTACGATAGCGCAATGTCTGGAGTCGGTCTAGCGCGAAAGATGAGACAGCCAACCTATTGGAGGTCCGAGGACATCGCTGAGCTGCGAAAAGAGTGTAACCGACTTTTCGTCGTCGATACCAGTAGAGGAGAAGAGACGACGAAGGGGCGGTAGCAGCTTCGCACCGGTACCAGGAGGCTCGTCGCACAATCATGCGGAGTACTTATTCAGCATAGGTGTTGCCATCTATGATATACGTCTTCAAGCATCGTTATGTTTGCGAACGATCGATGGCAGGGCGCGGGGCACCTATTGCCCCCTCCTAGAAATTTTTGAAAATGCATTAAAATCTATTATTAAGGAATCAGGGGATGGAGGCTAAGATCGATTTTCTAAACAGGAGAACCCTCTTAAGTCTCCAAGGTCTTATAGTCAAAGTCTGCTTGCGGATATTAAGACGTATTAACTGGATATTTGGTAGTAAAAATTCAAACAATAAGTTGCAAGGGAGGGAAAGTCGAAGGGTCTGAAACCGATTTGCCATTTTGTCAAATAGTTGTTTTTATAATTTTTGCACCCTCTCTAACACCCTCTCGCGATTTGTTCAAGACCAGACCCTCTCCCTTCACAAGAACAATAATCTGGCTACATAACTGAGCGTAATAGTACCTCCGGATCATAAAATTTGAAATATCTAAACACACTCCAAACCTCAAGGTACCGCGCAGCGGTTTACTAGCGAACTAGCTGTCTCGAATTTCAAGTGAATGACAACCCGCTGCCATTTGTTGACGGTAGAAACTCGCACATATGCACTGCAGCAAAATGCATTTAGCTGAAAACAATCTACACGTAAAACTCAGGGGTCTGGTGTGTGAAGCCTTCAGCCAGAATGCTACAATATGCAGCCTTTCGTAGGGTAGCAGACGCAAGACGAAAAAGTTTAAACTATTTTTTAAGTTAACCTCAAAGGCAAAACACCGATTGACCCTCCGTTTAATAACTTATTCTTCAATGAATCAATCAAACAATGACAATGCATGGTAGTTAGGACTTGCATGAACATGCACGTGCTATTATGCGGAGTACTTACTTAGCGTAGGTATTGCAATCTATAATACGTTTTCAAACATCCGTTATTATGTTTGCAAACGATCGATGGAAGGAAGCAGAATGCTAATTAGCTTCCTTATAAATTTTGAAAACGCATGAGAATCCTTTCATTAAGGGTATTAAGGGGGCGGGGGCTGAAATCGATTTTCTGAACTGGAGAACCCTCTCAGCACTTCAGACTTTGTAGCCAAAGTCTGTTTGTTGATATTTAGATATGTATTATTTTGGTAGTACAAATTTAAAAACTTACGTTTCAAGCTTAACCAGTGGTGTAGCAGCGAGGTCGAAGGGTCTATACCACCTTTGTAATTTCGTCAAATAATTGTTTTTCTAATTTTAGCACCCCCTGTAAACCCTTTCCTCCTTTGGTCAGGACCAGCCCCCCTTCTAGAACAATAGGCTGACGACGACGCTGAGCCTAATAGTGAGCTTAGATCATGAAATTCGAAACATTAAAACACACTCCAAACCTCTCTAATTCTAGGTCAATGACGACCTGATGACATTTGCTGACTGTAAAAGCTCGCATATACACACTATTGCAAAATTCGTTGAACTGAAATCAATCGATATGCAACTCAGGGGTCTAGTGTGTGAAGTCTCCAACCAAAAATGTTACATCTCTAGCATTCAAAATCACTGGCTCTCTTTCTCAGCACAAGAAGCTGTAATGATCCAGTGATCCAGTATAGAACACTAACAAGTCTGACTATTTTATAGGTAGCTCATAAAGGGCAGCAGAACATCGAACGACCCTCCGTTTAATAATTCATTCCTAAATGAATCAATCAAACAATGGCAATATGTGTTAGGTAAGACTTGCAAGGACAAATGAACATACACATGCAGCCCATGCAGAGTACTTATTTAGCATGTGGATTGTCTAGGGATAGGGTCAGGGACGTACCGATAGGGAGGGGGTAGGGGCAGCTTCCGCCTCCCCCCGCCAGGAAGTTTTCACTCAGCAGTTGGGAAAATTTACCATTTCAATCGGGCGAGTTGGAGAAATTCAACAAGTTTAAAAGGTTTTTTTTGGGGGGGGGCCAACAAGTCAAAAGGTTTCTCTCCTTTTGCTATAATACTTGGGAATTTTGAGTTGAGTCAGCTGAAAAAATCCAACAAGTCAAAAGGTTTTTTTTACGTTGATACTTTGGAATTCTGAGTTGAGTCAGTTGGGGCTTTCATCATCACAAGTTTTACACCCCCCCCCCCCCCCAGGAAAAACTCTTTGGTACATCCCGGGTAAGGAGAAAAAGAAAATTCCTAGGGAAAACACGTCCGCAATTTATTTCGGAAAGAGTTCCTGAGTGGACTTCGTTTTTTTTACGAGTTGAGCCCATCAACTAACTCATCAGCTTAGTTTACTTTATCTTCAAACCACTTCCACTTGTAAATTCGTTTTCATCTCGCTCCAACTTATCTATTCATCTTTAATTCACTTCAACTCACCGACTCATTTTAACTCATTTCAACTCATCAGCGCATTCTTTCGTATAGTAAATACAACATCATCATCAATCATCATTCTTGACCGCTCAAAAAGTAACTGAAAATTGAAAGAATCTTCCGTTTTTTTTTAAACGCTGAGAGCCTATTGGAAGACGGAAAATATCAGTTTTTGTCAGTGGCCGATTTAGAAATTTTCCAAGGAGGGTGTTTTGAAAATAAAACTTTTCCTACCTCCGCCCCCTAAAAAACCGAGATGGATGTCATTTTAAATAGTTTCTGAAGACAAGTTTCATAATGTGATTAAATCATTTCAAAATGAACGTACACGTTCACTACATTTTTATATAATGTGCTTTCGCAATGTTTTTTTTTCTTCTTCGGCCCCGAAGCAGGGTGTCCGACCACCTCCCCCCCCCCCCTAGAATCCCGCCACTAGTTCCTGTCACGAACAGCAAACTGATTTTTAAATTGTAATTTTCAACTCATTCGGTGAGTTGGTTATTTTTACTCATTTTGTGGATTGGTAACTCACTGATCACATTTGGTGAGCTGGTTACTCTGATTAACTTATTGAGGAAAATCTCTGCATGGATGAGTTAGCTGTGAGTTGATTGCATTGAACCCTCCAACAGGTATCTATGGAAGACAGTAAGATAAAATATTTTCAAATACATTATCGTAAGAAATTAAGTGCGTACCTATCATCTTTTGTTCAAAATATTTTTTGACCGGATGAGTATTTATCGATTTATTTTTTATTTTTTTCTCGTGCCTTTAAATTTTTTCCAATTAAGACAATTTCGGACTGTGACGTGTCAATTGTATTCGCACTTACAAAAACGTCAACAAGTTCATCTCAAGGAAGGGAGCATCATACAAGTTGAGAAAAAGAAAACTAGAATAGTGCAATTTGTATTCCTTCGAAATTTTGTAGCTCGTACAGACAACCCAGATGCACCTTCTCCCCCCAAAAAGTCGCATCGGTTGAGCTCAAAACTGAACCTGGTAATCTAGAATCAAAAAGCTTCATGTAAAAACCAGTCATCGTTTTTAACTCGGCCTAAAATATCTTTAAATAAATTAAGAATCACTGCAACAGGATTAATTTATTATAACGTTTCAGACAGCAGAATATACGCAATTTTACACAGTCAGCAGCATCTGGAGTGATGACCACTGTAATCAGATGGCGCATGGTTCTCCAAACGTATATACAAAATATCTTCGGTTAAAATGTAACAGAGAACACTGTAGTTAAACAAACAGTTATTATATTAGACAGAATATTGTAACCATATCGAGCATGTGGGCTCGATAGGCGGAGCTTTGAATTCTTCATTTTTCATTCTTCATTAGATCAGATTATGTCCACTGGAACTACGTACGAGCGCGTGTATGTAATTTAAATTTTAAAATTTCATTTTATGAAATAGTTGTTTTAATTTAGGTACGTGATTATAAAATTTTAATTTCTGATACAGCAAGTTGAGATCGCTATCTAAGAGACCGTTTTCCATCAGTTCAAGTCATTTCATCGTCGAAGTCAGTCGCTGAGCAGTGGTGAGTTTTGAAATTAATTTTACACGCGGTAGAATCATAACCGGTCCTTATACGGGGGGATTTGAAGAATACTCTCCCTTGACCGTACAAAAAAAATTGTTTCTTTGCTCGTAAATGAGTGTTATTTTTCACCACTTGCGTGGTTCTTATTTACTCATGGTGAGAGAAAAATTTAGGTTTCTGATCGAACCACCCCCTACATCTGTTCTATGGTCTGAATAAAGTTCTTTTGCAAAATGTAAGTAAAATCGGAAAAGGTTAACCTGTACTGCAAGAAGGAGGAATTTTTATAGGAATTAACATTGATTTTATATTTAGCGCTTCAGTCGCTGGGGAAGCCTCTCCATATGAGCCTGAAAATTATGTGCTTACTCAAACTCAGGTTTCAAAGATTGCTGAACTCATTTCAGAGATTATTTTCTCCCCTTCCCTAAACCATTCTGGCTGCACAAAGAGCTAATTTCTAGTTATTTCGATTTCACTTAATTTCTAAGTTCGTTACATCGATAGTAGGGTTTCTTCGGTCGCTCAATCCATTTCACTGGTTCTTAACTCTTGAGGCTCTACAAGAGGATAATCACTAATTACTCCAATTTCCTTGATTTCCAAATTATTTACGTCGACAGTACGGTTTTTTGGAACGCTGCATCCGCTTCAGGAATCATTTTCCCCTCTCCTCCACCCACGAGGCATCTCAAGAGTTTAATCTTATTATGTAATTACTCAAATGTCCCCAATTTCCAAGTTCTATACGCTGCTGAGTTCCTTTCTTTCTCCCCCTGAACTTTCAAGCTCTACAGAGGTTAATCTGCTATAACTCTAATTTTCAAATTGTTTGTATAAAAACAGGGTTTTATAGGTTGCTGATATGAAAGTGAAGGAGCTGTAACATAAAGCACAAGATTATACAAGAAAATCACCGGTAACGTATTTTACTTATTTTATATAAATTAAAGTAACTGAAAATTAGCCCCCCGTGGAGTCTGAAGGGTGGAGGGAAGGGGGAAATAACCCCTGAGATGAATCAAGTGGCACTTACAATCCCCATTTAAGAAACAAAATCATTCTAAAGCTCATATGGAGAGGCTTGCCCAGTGACTCAAGCTCAAATTTCAAAAATCAGTGTTAATTCCCATGAAAACTTCTCCCTTCTTGCAACGCGGGTTAACTTTTTCTGAGTTTACTCAAATTTTGTAAAATATGTTTTCTTCTAATATTTGTAGTTTATCTAGCAGGGGGCGGTCCATTAAGAAATTAGAAGTCGAAAATAATGACCATCCTAGTTAATACCATGACGCCCGCCTCCATAGAACCGGGCCTGGATAAAGCGAAGGGAGACCTTATTTTCCAAACCATGGAAGTTATTTCACGATTTATAAGCTTGTCCCGACAAACGTACAGTCATATGGGAAGTTTAGGTTTTAGAATGTAAGACGTAGTGCTTACTTTATGGCAATCGCAAAATATCCAAGTACAAAATGAAGCTAGGTTTTATACGTTCATCCAAGATGAACCCTTGTAGCAGAGTTTCTCAATGAAATTTTTATTTCAGAAAACGCCAGCAGCCGGCACTGGTATGGCTTTAGAACAGCTTTCATATCATCTTCAAACTGTCAACGCGGTATACCTGCCGCCTACCACTTTTACCGACACAGACACTGCTGCTGCAAGTTTTCTGTATTCTGATTCGCCGTATCAGGTGCAGGGTTCACAGGACTACTTCTACCCTATGCAAATCAACTGCCGAAGTGTCACCAGCTATCCAAATGCTGTAACCAATCACCATGTTTCTATCTCATCGTGTTCGGAAAACCACTACCTGTCAAACATGACAAATTCGAGTCCATTCAGTCTCCTGCCTAACTGGAATGGTGTGCCTGAAAACCGGACACTCGTTGAAAAGAACGATGAGAGGATGCTGAGACCAAATTTCCTTCACGCAAGTAAGAGAAAGCTATTGATATCAAAAAATGCTAAAGAAAACTTGGTTTATAACTACAAGTGTTTAATTCTCTAACAGTCATGTAAACACGTAACAGGTTACTCTTATTAATTTGAGATCTTCCCATTGGCTTAGCCAGGAGGTCCGTGTTAACAAAGACGTCTTAGAGGGGATATGAGAAGATTCCTCTGACACTTAAGTTAGTTGCCGAGAAAAAAAAAAAAGTTTTACTTTGTTTATGTTTTTAGAGGAAAGGTGTCAAAATGAAAAAAATTCAAAAAGTAATATTCGTCGGCGAAATGAGGAAACGTTGAAATTCCAACAACTGTATGTAATAGAGCCAGCGTATTTTATCCAACTAGCTCAGATATTGAGGGGAGAGAATTTGACCCATTCCCGGCAGTACACCGGGCTCATTTGAGAAAGAAGGAAATATTTACAAAAATACGAATGCTTAGCGGAACTTGTCACATGAATATGATGCACAGTGTGAATGGGGGGGGGGGAGGATATGGATGCCCTTCAATCAGTCAAAATAGCTTTTCAAAATCTAAATGTTTATATCAAAACTAGTTTTTTGAACTCCTGTGCAGGTGAATCCAATGTCAAGTTGTCTTATTCAGGTTTTCTGTTCTGTATAGGTAATATTGAAACAAAAATGAATCAGTCGCTGACTTTCAACGCAACTAATTCAATAGCGAAGAGGAAACCACGAGTGCTTTTCACTCAGGTAGGCTAAAGATATGATATTACGGATTCATTTCTTTCGTAAACTTTGTAATATAAGAGTCAGGCGGCGAAAGATTAATTCTTCTCAGGGGGCATCCAATATTTTAAAATTAAGATACCGTAAGTATCCTTTTTAAGATCTTTCCGCCAGCTATGGCGATCGCTTATTCCATTTGGGGAAGTAATTACTACTTAAATTATATCCAAATTACCTTTTTATACAACTTGGGATTTTTGGATCAAAAACGCTCAATTTTTCATTAAAAATACTAAAAATTTCCTTCGTGGCTGAATTTTTGAGAGGGTTTGTCCCCAAAAAAATGTTTTTATTGAGGAAGAAAACCAACCTCAAAGCCCACAGACTTACCATTAATGTTTTCGGCCAAAAAACAGCAATTTTTCCAAATAAATAGAGGTTATCAACAGAACTGTAAACAGAAATTTTCTCGATGTGGAAGATAATAGGAAGCAGGTGCCTTGCCTCTCATTGAGCATCGAAACACAAGCGCAAACAAATTCGTTTTACTTATGATGGGTCAACATTTTTACTTTTGGCTATAGGATCTTATCCATGATTTCCAGAGATAAAATAACGAAATTCCTCTGGCCTATTAAAGTTATGAGATGATGGCTTACACAGTAATTACTTATAGCTAAAGACGTACTGAAGTAGCTACGTTAAGGAAAGGGGGAAGGAAGATTTTTATTACTTTACCTAACGAACTTCATTTTGCCCAACGGGAATACAAAAGAGAAAATTTGCCTTCGTAATTTTTTCAACAAGTGAACATTTTAACCCTTTCAGTGACGAGAATGTTCCATCCATAGGGGAATGTTTATTTTCATTGATTGTGCTAACGACTACTATTCCAACAGACATGATGCATAAATTGCCTAACTAACCTCTGAATTCTAGTAGGAAATGGGAAAAGAAAATTTCAAATTTCCTACTTCAATTTTGAAATAAGAATCGATTGGGATATGCATTGATTATCTTAGAACAGAGGAGCTTCAAGAAAATATGAAAATTTTTTGAAAAAAAAAATTGGAGGAATTGGAAAGCGAAGAATTACAACTTTTGATTGAAAACAAAACTACACCTCTGGCGCACTCAAACCACGAACTGTTTCACTGTTACGACGATCGAATTTTCATAAATTAATAATTGACACAAAAGAAACTAGCGCGCCAAATCTTGGCTTTTACGATTCCCTGAGTACTGTAATAGGAAAACTGTGTTTTGTATGACAATGACAGAATAACCTAATGTCGAAGAATGATTTTCAAAACTATGAATTATTCCTCCTCAAGATTTTGAAATTTTTGGAAAATTCTTTCATTGACATAATTGTCAGGTGCTTTACATTAAAATAATTAGAAAAATATTCTGTTAAAGCGAATTTTGTGGTAGGAAACCCAGAACTTGATATATTTCTATTTCTAAGAAGCATGATTTTAGAGCACTCCTATTTCTTCCTATAATTTACGAAATTCGGAAAATATTTCCTTATAGACATACAATCACAAAAGTATCCGCTCAACCTCAGTTTTGTAATAAGATTTCCAGAGAGGTGCCTATTTACATTTTGGAAAAACATTCTGACACCAAAATCCCACTTTTTACAACGCACTATAGAATTTTAGAAAAAATTGTTTGCGGAGATAACCCACTTCCTTCTACAATGTACCTGGTTCCGGAAAAATGTTTTCACGGACCGTACATGATAGACACTCTGCGGTGAGATCATTATGAAAATTAATTCCTCAACTTGAGACTTGTAGTAGGAACCCTTGAATCGTGTACACTCCTGCGTTTCAACGAGGAAAATGTACTCAATATGTGCGAACATGACCTCTGGCAGATGTAAAGTAAGAGGCACAATCAGCAACACCATTTTCAAGTTAAAAGCAGAAATGCTGCAGAAATTTTACTAACCCTCCCCCCCCCTCTCTGCTTTCTAAAGAAAAAGTGAACAGTTTTACTGAGGGCTTCTTTTTTAGGCACAAATAATAACGATAATAATAATAATAAAATAGTAAAAAGATAGTACAATCCTGGCAGAGATCTCTATAAAAACAAGGGTGTTACACGATAGAACAAAAGAAAAAATATATAAGCGGGCTTATTGGGGATCCCTTGCTCACTAGAAAGAAAAAACGCCAGATTTTGACAAGGACAATTAAATGAAAAAGTCAGAGATTTTAATGGGGGGAGGGGGCGGTACAAAAAAACATCGCATTATTCTGGTACGAGCCTCCAAAAGATAGGTGAGGTGACCTAAAAAAATCTAGAAATTTTACTACGGATTCTTTTTGCAGTGGCTGACTGAACAGTGCAGCAAACCAATATTTGTGGACTTATTTCTAGGGGCATTGTCCCGCTAGAATATTTGTCAGTAGAATTCTCGCCTGAATTTCGTCGTGCTTTCCAACTCCTTAAACACAGAAACATCTTAGATCCCTGTGAAACAATTAGACTTGTAGTCATTGGATACATCTTTTATAATTATTGATTATTATTTCATTGCAGCTAGAAAGAAGGATAGTATCCCGTTCCGAACCCAATTACAAGGTTTCAAATAAACATGTATATAATTTGTGCATACAATACACAAATTAAAACAATATTTTCGTAATTTCAGGAGCAAGTGCTCGAACTCGAAAAACGTTTCCACCAACAAAAATACTTATCGACCGCTGAACGAGAGGCAATGGCATCGGAAATCCGACTGAGTTCCACTCAAGTGAAAATCTGGTTTCAAAATCGAAGATATAAGAGCAAGAAATTTGGTCCGTCGTTCGACTGGCAAAATTATTCGAAATTATTTGCCAATAAGAGAAAGAAACAAAAGCAGTATCAGAAAGACGAGCAAATCAATTCCGGAGACGTAGATGGGAAGTACAAATCGACGTTGGCCAATCATAATATTTTCAGCTCGAACGATTTTTCTCACCGAGAAAAACGAATTTCGAGTTACGACTTGTAACAAACGATTGATGGTTTCACCGTAATGAGCTTTAATTTCCAAACTTGGTTCACCGTCTTACTTTATTTCATGTATTAGATTTCAGTAATTAGTATACTATTTCTCGAAGAATATAAATCAAATGAATTCGGTACAATTTTCGCAGTCATATACGAGAGCCTTTACCTACAAATATTCATTTGATTTATTATTTATTGAATGGATGCCTTCATCAATTACGAAAGACAAATAGGTGGATTCAGGATTTAGAGCCACATTTTTTCCACTGTTTTCTGGAAGTGTTAAGAACATGTTCATTTTTGATGGCCTCATCATAAGCCTGATCTGGCAAATTAATTTGTTTTGATTTTCTAATCATGAATATAATCGATATTTTCAAACTTGGAGCTCGTTATGCACTCTCTCAGTATAGACCAATTTCAGTAAGAGTATAATTGTTCGGTGGAGCGTATGACGATCATGCCAAAGTGGCTCCCCAGACACCGCACCCCCGGTCCATAAGAATTCCAGATGCCCCCTTTCTTCCTCCAGAAAAACTTATGATGTTATGATAAATGGAAAAAAAAAGACGACAACGAATGAGGAATACTTTTCCAAAACGCAGTAAACACATATTTCTAAATTGTTTAGGAAGTACAAAAAACTGTCTAAGGATCTCAGTTTTGACTTTTTTCTTCCGATCAATGATAAATTAATCTTAGTGCACAGGGGGTGAAACCGGAGGGAGATATGGTTGAGATTTCCAAGGAAAACGTTACTCCATTTAAAAATGCCACAGATGTTCTTCGAACCTGTTCAGGAAGAAGTTACGAATTTGTGGACTGAAAAGAAATTCTTCAAATCTTTCGCTCACCTCCACTTAACTTTTCTAAAAAAAACTATTTTTCACCCCACTCTATTGTCTACCCTTCCGCCCGCGCCTGTCCACCTTTGACCAATCTATTTCAAGTTCAGTTAATATTGTATTCTCAGGCAGAAGAGGAGGGAAGAATACAGGTCCGTACCGCCTTTGGGTTTTAAAAACCAATAATTATGCTTAAATGCTTAATTGCTTGCCATAAAAGCTTCGTTAGAGCTGTTCTCACTTGTACCTCGAAAGATTGAACAAAAAATTACAAAAACTGTCAAAAGATTCCCTTTTAGGAGTTTCTGCTTGTTTCTTTCCTTTGGTTTGCACAGAGAATTTTGTTCTTAAAATGCTACTTAAACTGAAATTCTGGATCCACTTCTATTGTATTTCCAGTTCGTGTCTTGATATATTTACGGAATGAATTAATTTTAAGTTTGTTTTCTGGCTTGTGAAGCTTAAAACTATTTTTATAGATTTTTATATTTTCTCGTACAGTTTGACCTGTTTTGCAAAACAGAGCAGGAAAGATGAAGTTCCAGTTATTCATTGTGTGACTTTATCATTATACGTTTTCCACGTACACCAGATCAGTTGAATATTAACCTACACTTGGTACTGGTGTAAGCATGAATTATTCCATGAAGGAGCATTTTATGGTGTTAACCCTTAAAAAATGATAAAAAATGTTTCCAATTTTCCGGAGAATTTCTACTTTTTAAAAATTATATTTTGGCGGGTCATGAGGGAGGGGAGCTATGAGCAAGGCCGAATCAAGACTTCAAGAACCTTATATGGCTAAAAGTCTCTTCATTAACTTCTTGCAAATACCTGTCTCGATACTGTCGACTGCTGGATTATATTATTTCGTTCGACGCGATTTTTCTCGATTTAGGTTAGCTCGAATATGCCATTATGTCCCGAATCTTACCTACATCCATTTTAGTTAAGTGCACGGTTCATTCATCTCATTACCAGTAAAGATTCGATTGAGGCGCCAAGACGCTATTTTTAATTCCAAACATGTACGTGAAATTATTGAAATTAGATTATCATTAAATGGAAAAAGTAATTCCTAATTTTGGTAAATCTCACGAGGCACTCGATGAGCACAAAAAGTAAATCAGTGGTGCCAAAATATGGCAACCCCTGATCGAAGATACTGTGAAATGTTTATACGATTAGCATGTCATTTTATAGTTGTTTAAACGTAAACGAGCTGTCAAACTGCTCAATTGTACGTAGGCATTTCGTTCGCCATTAACGCTCTAAAATGTGATCTTAAAACTTTTGCTCTCTTTTGGAGGCCCTCAATACATGAACAGACATTCAACTGAGGGATCAATTATCTTAATTTACATAGCGCCGGTGTACAGAATCGGATTACCATGACCCGTGGAAAAAAACCTAACGTTACCGTCA
The DNA here is from genome assembly GCA_031841125.1 of Acanthococcus lagerstroemiae. NCBI lineage: Eukaryota > Metazoa > Arthropoda > Insecta > Hemiptera > Eriococcidae > Acanthococcus > Acanthococcus lagerstroemiae. Next base: position 61,336,848 of record CM063110.1, on the reverse strand, counting down.
GAGTTACTCTAGGAGAAGAGTTAAGAGTCTGATTGAGATTTCCATAACACTTGTTTCCTTCGAATTTTGTTAGAGAATTGTGCGCTATGTTCACCATCACATGTTCAGTCGAAGTTTCAAAGAATAAGACTCAAGTCAGAAGTAAGTAGCTGAGAATAGGTGCTATTCTTAAACCATAAAAATAATACGCGGGCAGTCAACTTTTTGTGCACACGGTAGTTTGGCAGATAATCGACCTTCGATCAAAGTGTGCGATGTGCGGGTAATTTAGACTCCCCCCCCCCCTCCATAATAAATTTCAAAAAATAGCAAAAAATGAAATTTAATCGATTCAATTGTGAAAAATGTATTCAATAGTTGGAAAAAACATTCAGTTGTTAGAAAATTAAAAACATTATTCGTCAACGACAGAAAATACAAGGTTTCCATCCATTGCAGACATTACATTATACAATCGCCAAGTTTCCTTCGTAACACGAATCTCAATTTACAATCAGAATAAAGCAAAATACCTGCATACCTAATTTTCCTCCGATGCAAAGGGGTTCAAATCACCCTCATATGGCAGTCAAAATAAATTCGAACCCAATTATTCTATAAAAAACCATGAAGTTCATCAAGCTCACTACGCAATGCAAAGCCAGACTCGCCTTTTGTCAGTTTACCAAATTTCACAAAAACCAATTATTCAATAAACATGATCAACAACTAACTGATCAGTTTCTGAAAAAACTTTAAAAGGCATCCGAAAACAAAAACACCGAAATCTCCTAATAACAATATCTTAACCATTGGGGATGTTGTATTCGGTTGTTTGGATGAACATACACTACATACATTCCATTTCCACCAGAGCGTGCTCAATACAACTTGAGATTTAGGAGGGGTTCAAATTACCCTGAGGGGTAAGGAATTGAGGCTCTTTGGGCTTGCTGTATTTTTATAGGCAGGACCTGGGGACTCTCTCCTAAAATGATGGACTGGGTATATACCGGTGTAATATGCCCCAGAATCACATATGCGGCACTTGTGTGGTGGTGCCGGGTATACCGGGCCGAAGTCAGAGAGGAACTGGACCACCTGGAAAGGCTCGCGTGCGTGATGACAACGAGGGCAATAAGACGGTGCCGACGAAAGCACTTGAGATATTCCTAAGCCTGCCACCACTTCACGCTGCTATAGAAGTAGCTGCGATAATGGGCGCTCATCGTCTTGGCCAACCACACACATTCGAGCCCAAAAAACAGGCCACATAAGGGCATAGGAGATGGCGAAGATGATAGACAAATAATGTTTTCTGAAGCCGAGGGGAAAAAATCGCGATGGAACACTTCTTTGACAACCCATACCGTGCATTGATTCCCACGCGGGAGGCATGGAAAAAGAGGTGGCCAAGCATTCTAGAAAAAGAGGAACATGTGTGGTTTTCAAATGCCTCACAAAATGACCAAGGTGGAGGAATCGGAGTCACGAATGTAAAAGGCGCTGACAACTACGCAGTGGTATTGGGTGAGGGCGTAACGATCCTCCAAGCAGAGGTAATGGCGATCACGGTGGCCATTGATAGAAGTTAGCAGGAGGGCCCTATTAATAAGCAGATCTATACTACGAAGGGCGTTCAAAAAGTAAGGTAACGAGGCCTATAAAAAATAACAACGAATCATGAAAAATTATTCTAATGAAATATGTTTAGATACATCCATGTACTACTCTTGACTTAATTTCCGAGTCTATTTAAACATTTGTCCAACCGGTAAATTAATTTATCCACACCACTGCATAAAACTTTGCCGCCAGCAAATTGAACCAATTTGACACACCCTGGATCAACTCATCGTCGTTGTCGAATCATTTTCCGGACAAATACTGTTTCAGGTGCAAGAAAGGATGAAAATAGCTGGGTACTAAATCTGGGGAGTGGGGCAGTTGTTCCCAAACTTCCCATCCGAATTCCTGCAGCAAACTCTCCATCTCATTCGCAGTGTAAGGAGTCGCATTGTCTTGAAGGAAAATCACCCTCGTGTCATACGGTGAATGTGGAAGGGTACTGGTGACTATTTAAAATGATGAATCGGGCCACACAAAATGAACGTCACGGTTTATTGACACCAAGAGTGATTTTCCTTCAAGACAGTGCGACTCCTTACACTGCGAATGAAATGGAGAGTTTGCTGCAGGAATTCGGATGGGAAGTTTGGGAACAACTACCTCACTCCCCAGATTTAGCACCCAGCTATTTTCATCCTTTCTTGCACCTGAAACAGTATTTGTCCGGAAAAAGATTCGACAACGACGATGAGTTGATCCAGGGTGTGTCTAATTGGTTCAATTTGCTGGCGGCAAAGTTTTATGCAGTGGTGTGGATAAATTAATTTACCGGTTGGACAAGTGTTTAAACAGACTCGGAAATTAAGTCAAGGAGTAGTACATAGATGTATCTAAACATATTTTATTAGAGTAATTTTTCATGATTCGTTGTTATTGTTTTATAGGCCTCGTTACCTTACTTTTTGAACGCCCCTCGTATATATGTACAGACAATCAAACGGTTATTAAGGCTATTGGCACATCAATCTACCACCTTGGTGGTGGCGGACTGCATTAACAAATTATACACCTTTGCTCTGTCACCATACTATGGACACCGGGGCACTGTAGCACCAAAGAGAACGTGATCGCGGATAAGAAGGTTACAAAAAAGGAACTGGTAATACCCAGACCGCGTCTTCCCGTAGCATACAGCGTCATAAAATTCAAAGTGAAAGCTTGGACTAGTAAGCAGATGAAAATGCACTGGCGGACGGCCAGTGGCATGAAAGTCAGCAAAACACTGATAGGGGTCGCTCCCGGTAAGTACGCCAAGTTCCTACTAGGGCTAGACAGAAATCATGCAAGGCTCATGGTCAGACCGCTAACTGGTCATGGGGCCACAGAACACACGTAGTATAAAATAGAAGTGGCGAAAAGCAGTTCCTGCAGGAACTGTGGAGAAGAAGAAGAAACCTCGATTCACATAGCATGTCAATGCCCAGCAACAACCGGGACAAGATGCGAAGCACTGGGACTGGAGTATCCAGCACCCAGTGAAGTCACGAGGATAGAACTCAGTAAAATTCACACTTTGGCTGTAAAAATGAGGCTACTGAGCTAATCCTTAACAGCAACATGAGGAAAAGTGCAGTGGACTACAAATTCTGAACACTCGGCGCACACAGCGCCACCTCACAGACAAATGTTATGTACCTTGAAGGGTCCAAATTTGTACAATTTCCTCCATTTACTGCAACAGAAGTTTTAAAATTACAACATTTTGGGTGCTGCAAAAGCTAAAATGTGAGTTGCCACCGCTGTCACGTGATCTTAATCCATTCTATTGGCGCTCCTTGTTTCAATGTTTATGTACCTTCGGAGGTACCTTGAAGAAAAGAGGGGATTTTATGAGCCTATGTCCTACAACTCGCATAATCATTTTTAATATTGAAACACCAAAAGTAAACACAGAATGAAATGGCTAAAATTTCCGAATATGATATAGTTGGTCGATTGTCTAGTGATGTGTGCATACATGAATCGTCACTCAGGCCACGTGACTTCATTGGGGTCTCTAATCACCCTCTTTGTTATACATCATGTCGCGTCACCGCTTCGTTAAACGACGTCAAATTTTGTAAATCACTTTACGACCGATTTCCTGCGAAGTGTAATAGAACGCGTGTCCGTGCTTGCCAGAACACCAAGCCTAAACGCATTTGAGAAGTTCAATAAAATTCGTGGTTCTCTTTGCTAGGCACCGACTAGATAACGCGGCGACGGCCTAATATAAAAACTATTTTAAACAGTCTCCATTCTCAAACTTCAGGTTAAGGTGTAAGTATTACTTGTCTGGAGTGGTTTCCAGATGCCGAATGGTTTTTAAGGGTTTTTAATTATGCAGACATACACAGAACAAGTTGACTATCTGTTGGCTACGAACTTGCCTGTATATCTAACAGAAAGAAATCATCACCTTGTGATTTCTGGTAGTAAAGTGGTGTCCTTATTGTCTTCGTAGTATGGTTTTAAAATGAGCACTTTGTTTAAGAAAACGTGTAGAAGAGAAAATGAATTATTTTTTGGATGGAAGAAAGGGAACATAGATTCCGCCTTGTGCATGGGCGAGATATAGTTGGGAGAAGAGAGATATGTCCGTGTCAGTGGTTTGCATAATGAGACGCAGCCGCGGAATCCAGGAACCAGGAATTTGACGTAAAAGAAGATATGAACGCTTACAGAAGTTGTTATAAGAAGGTGCCGTGAGACGCAGTCATCCATTAGCGCAAATATAGGGGCTTGGGGGACTTTTCCCAAATGTACTGGAAGCCCCTATCCCAGAAAATTTGAAAATAACGTGCGAACTGAAAGTCTAGACGGTCCTTATTAGTCTTAAGAAGTCTTAAAACAGAGTGCGTAAGTCCTACAAAAGCATTATAATACAATCCAATAGAGACAACATTGTTTACATGAGTTTTAATGCAGATGTAAGGAGTTTTAAAAATTTAAGCGCAGCCATTATGAGTCTTGATAAGAATAATACATTCTTAAAAAGTAGTAGAATAGTCTTGACGAGTCATAAAACAGTTCCAAATGATATCAAAGTACAGTTAGTGAGACGTCACACAAACTCAAAGAGCCATATCCCAGTTTGAAGTACTCTTAATGAATTTTATGATTGAGTATTACCAAGCTTTCAAGTGTTGTAATAAGACTGGAAGGATCTTACGAAGCCTTAATAAATTTCAACTCAATGTTACATAATCTAAATACAGTTATAAGGAATTTTAAAGCATCTTAAAAACTTTTAACCCTATAGTTTTAAAATAGTATTAAATAGTCTTATGAGGCAGTATTCTAGTTTTAAAAGAAGTATAAATATGCATCATCTTAAAGGATCTTAACATAATCAAGAGTGTAAAACACAATCATTAAGATGTCGTGCCAAGTCATGATTAGTCGTGGGAGGACTTAGTAAATCTTATCGGGGTTTTGACATCTTCACATGGTCTTAAAAAGTTTCAATGAGTTCTCAAACAGTCAACGAATCTCAAACCAGTATTCGCGTTTTTCAGCAAAGCTGTAACCATGGAGGAATAAGGAGCACCACCCAATAATTTCAAAATTTTACCAGTTGATAAACTGAGCAATTGCAGCTGACAAAATCGAAAATTAATTTTGTAACTATTCTTTTTTCCTTTTTGCTGGATGATCTTGGAAAAATTTTATTTTCAGTTAGAAAAATTCTCCGATAATTCAAAATTTTTCGAGAGTTGGCAAATCTAGCAGCTGCAACTGGCAAGATTAAAAATATTGCAAGCTTTTTTCTTTTTTTCTTCTTTTTTTTATTTATTTATTTAAATCAACGATTTTAGAATTTTATAAAAAAATTCAACCCCTTGAATCCTTTTTACCCCAAGAAAAAATCACTTTGCTATATAGCTCGGTTCTGTTGAAAACAGGTTAACATATGGTAGATTTTTTTTTGGAAATATTATAGATGTGACGGATAAGAAAAATACATAGACTTGTATTTGAAATAGGTGATTTTTTTTAAATTATATAAAATCAAATTCTAAAAGAGCTCTGAAATTGGGCGATTGCATTCTGACCACGATGTACTTCCATAAAGAAAGAGAAAGATCTATAAATAAGAAAACTCGAGTTTTTTTTTCCAGAGATTAATTTTTGAATAAATTCACCCGGTTTATTGGGCGAGAATATTATGCGTTATTCAACGAATTTTTAATTACAAATGTTTAAACATCGGAATTTTCATTATTTGTTTTTGAGAATTCCTGATTTTTCTCATAAACCAATGTGTTTTTCTTACCAGTCACAAAACTATTCATATATTATTGATGTTAGCACTTCTAGCAGGAATGAAAAATAACTTCTTATAAGGAATTAAGGAAAAGAATTAGCTAGTGTGACAAGAAAATATTTTTTCGATTTTCCAACAAACTTAGCAAAACAAAGTGTATTTTGAGAGACCAAGAAAGAAAATAGTATGAGAAATGTCAATACAAGATTATAATTTCTAGCGGTTTCCTCAGAAACTTGAGATTTTGGAAGTTAGTATACATGAAATAAACTACATCGAAGTATGAAAATTTCATGTTGATTTAAGATCTGACCTCCAACGTCCAATGAAATCATTTTCCCACAATCAACTGATTTTCAGAGCTCATTAGTCATCATTGATAAGTTTTGAAAATCTCCTAATGATGAAAAATGATTTCAGTAAAATTCTAAGGTTTCAACCGAAAATTACTATAAAAATGTTTTATAATGTTTTGAAAACGCTGTTCTGTCCTTTTACTAGCCCTAAAACATTATTATTTTCATTTTATATGCTAACATTCAAAATTTTAAAACTTCAGTTACTATTACAAGTTTCGTTATTTTAGAGCCAGAATCGAAGATTGGTGCTTTCTTCGTCTTTTCTAATGACCTTTCCATTTTGCTTCTCATTTGAGTATGGAATAGTGAAGAGGTTGAAAGTGGTGTTTTCAGAAATAGTTGCTATACTGGTGGCACCCATGGAATTTAAAATGGATCGACCCTACAAAAAGAAACCAGTTTCAAAACCTAGTTCCACCCATGCTACTTCAATTCTTCGCTCGTAAATTATTGCAGGAAATTAGCGATATTGCTCAGCAAAAGCAGTAATAGAACACTCCCTGGGGGGGGGGGGGTACGGGCTCAAGCGCCAGAATCTGTACCGTTTATTTTGAAATTTTTAAACGGGTCTGTGGCATTTACTCAGTTTTCTAGAATGGGGAAAGAATTTGAGAAAACCGCAGTTCTCTAAAAGGGAGACCTGGAAGATTTCTGGAGTCGAAACTCGACTCTCCTCCGAAATGCCTTCCCTCCAAACTCCGCACAAACTCAGCTACGGCTAGTAAATATTACAGAAGCCATTGGCCCTAGAAAAGGTCCTATACTTTGTCGATCCTGGAAAGCCCCGTAGTTCTATTTTTTTCCGCATTTCTTTACGTAAAAAATCAATTTTCTCAAAATAGGATTTTTCGTATTCCATCTTCACCAGCGTGTACCTCTGCCAATTTTCACGCAAGAAAACACGTCAAGGTTTTATTTTGTAGCAAATCGCCTCTATTTTCAGGACATGCGTATATTTACATACTTGACAAGGAGTTAGAAACTAATTTAAGAGGGCGTTCCTCAGCCAATTTTCTTGCTAAAAGGCTCATCCAGGTCTCATTTTGAAGTTGCGGTCGCCTCCCATATCATAGTACCTCCATATTGACAAAGCGCGATATTTTCAAGGGCATGTATACATATGTACATTAGGTTGTTCCTCGTTTTAAAAATGTTCTAATTTGGATCGACAAAACCATTCAAGGTTTTTCTTCATGTAGGGGAGATCGGGGCTAGTTGACCCACGGGTAAGTTGACATACGTGCCATACCTTTTTTTGTTAGTATATTGAGAACTGCGTGTGGACTGAAATCTGCGCATACCTTGCGGGAGTTTACCATAATTTTCAATTTTCTGCTATTGCGATTTGTTCAACTTGCAAGTTAAGGAAATGAGTTGGTTAATTTTTGGAACAAGATCGCCGGCTTCCGATTTTTTTCTCATGGTACATCATCTAGTTTTCCATACTCAAAATTAAAATTTTATTACAATTTTCACTTTTTATTCCTTTTTGCCGTCCAGAAATAGCTACACTACTACCGATAACTATACTGAACATGTATAGTTGTTCGATCAGTAGTATATCATCTTTGCATTTAAGATAGGAGATAGGGGGGAAAATGAACTCTAATCAAAATATTAACATCGGTATTAAATTCCTCGTTGAAAATACATAAAGAATCATATATTCTTATGTCACTGTTTTTAAAAAGAATCTCAAATTGCTGTGCAGTGTTATTGAAATTACGCGAACTCTGTTATTTGGAAGCCAATAAATCACAACCTGAGATAGTTTCAGCATCAAAAAATGACAAGAAAAACTCTTTTCGCCAGTGGCATAGCCAAGGAGAGGACAAGGGGGCCTTGTCCCCCATGAATTTGAATTTTGCTCCCCTCCCCCCTGAGAAAAATCCTAACTACGCTACTTTTTTTGCTACAGTAAATTTAAGGCAACTCGATTAAAAAAGAGGCATATTTAACAAATTTTGCTTGCCCCCCTTGCAAAAATCTGCTCTCGGCTTAAGAACAACGCCAATCAACATGAAAATGAAGAGAACGTCGCCTATCTTGTTTTTGAAGAAACCTACAGCAAGTCTAAAGAAATATGCGTCCAGTGCATGCAGTGCGATGGGTGGACGCATGAGGAGTACACTGATGGGGACCATCTCATGTTTGTCCCGACTGCGGATAACACGTATTTAAATTAATGAAATTGTGTACACTTAGCTGATATAAACATATTCTCATAATAAATGCACCTTTTTTTGCTGAATGTCGCCCTCTATTTCAGGGGGATTTTTAGCGATGTCAACTTACCCTAGGGTTGTGGTAAGTTGACAAAACATGATGTTTTAGAGGGGAAAAAATTGTATCAAAATCCATCCAAAAGAGGATATTATTAAACCAAAATGTAGGGAAATGTTCAATCTACACGTTGAGATATTTATTAATTCAAAAAAGTTATAATGCAGGTCCTCCCTAGACTACACCAAAATTTTTCCAGTTTTTTTAAATAATATGTCACTTACTCTGTACCACTGGAGTTTTGTAATCATAGGAGGATTTTTCAGAAAACACTTAAAAACGCCTTCATTGAAATAGATGAACCGATTACCGCATACAAGTTCCAGAAGTAGATGCAGTTCTGATTATTTCCAAAAATAAGAATTACTCCAAAGTTCGGAATTGAATTTTGGGGACATTTTTGAAACTGAACAGTGGCGTAGCCAGGATTTTCCTAAGGGGGGGGGGGAGTGAGATTTTCAATGGGAAAAAAGTCGAAAATTGAAAATTGAGGTATTTTCTTGAAATCGCCTATATTAGAGGACAACCTTATAAAACTGAAGGAAAAATTACTGTTCGAGCAAAAATTTTTCGAATAAACGTGTCTTAAAGGCGAAAAATTGCTCATTTTTGCAAATTTTACATTCAGTTTCAGGTGCCTGGGGGCATTCACCCCCCTCCCCTTGGCTACGCCACTGAAACGGAGGTAAGCATCAGAGAAAATTAATTTAAAAAAATTTATTCGTAGAAAATAGACTTATTTTTAAAGGTAAACTTGAAACTAATTTGTCATGCTGAATCTGAAAATTTTGGAATTTCAACGTAAAATGTTGATGCAAGTTCTTTTCACCCTGGTATCAGCAGTCTGCAAGACGTGTAGCTTGACAGCCAGGAGAGAGATGGTCCTACAAAACGACATTTTGGTACGTGAGAAAACAGAAAAAAGGGAAGACAGAAAATAAGATGAAAGGATGAAGAAGACGTGAGTGAGGCAGGCTGAGGGAGGCGTTTGCCCGTTCGGGCTAATGTTGCACACACAAGGCTAATAAATAAATAACTACATCAGCAGTCTATTGAAGAACAGAAAATTCCAAAATTCAATGCACTAATAATGAGTTTGCCTTTGAAACTGCGATGCAAGTTTTATTTTTCTTTTACAAAACAACATATATATATATTTTTTTTTGTTATTGCATGGGTCAATCATGAGGGGATCGCATGTAAAAGGAGATTACGACAGCCTGCTAAAAATACAGATTTTTAAGCAGCATGTAAAGATAAACAATTTGATATTATTCAAAGGATTTGAAAATTCCGCGGTTAAAAACTGAAGGCAGTGTACCGATCAAATTTCAGAAAACTTTCTAAAGAAGGGACATAATTAACAGCGTTTGGGAGAAGAGACGAAGAGACCTGAAATAATAGTACAAGTGGACCCCTTTCCCGAGATATGCCTGATTCCACATGTTGAAATCCTATATTACACGGCTAAGTAAAGATGACTGAATATTAAAATATATCCAGCACCCTCGAAGAATTGTAAATTTTGATCAGTCTGCAGGATCGATAGCAAAGTTCATCGGAGATAGTCCGAGAAACATTCGAAAAATTGAATCATAATTTCCAAAAATCTCGATGCATTTGTGAGAAATGTAACATTACTCGACTTAAAATGTGCTCATTCTGAGTCCACCTCGTACCACTCCACGATTTGTCACCAAAATTACAAAAGAAAATAAGCCACCAATTTACTTTTTCGCGTTTTCAATCAGCCTGGCAACGACTGGAAAGCGTGAAATAAAAAACGTTTTTTCGCGATTAAAGGCGCCGAACAGAAAAAGGGATTCCGCCATTGGCTGGGAGCAAATCAACGGATAAGTAAATATCGGTAAATAGCTGTAATTCTTGAGCAACGCGCGACCGTTATTGGTGGATTTTGGCTACCGTCGGGCAAAGTGGAGGGTGAACGTGTGCGGCAACCTCTTACGGGCGTTCGCCACTTCCTGAAATTGAGTTAATAACTGGCGAGGATCACTTAAACGGTTACGGCGGTCTCGGGTAGTAAATCAAAATTTATCGAAGTGATCGCAACCCCCGTAGTGCTTTGACTGGTGTCCGGGTGTCTGCTTTTACGGGCTGCGAACAAGTTCGTACAGTCCTCGCGTTCAATACGAGATCGGTTTTGTTAGTTTTTACCCGATAAATTCGAATCACCGAAATATGTGAAGATTTCGGCTGGTGAGTTTCCTAATTTATCACATAATTACTTGAAGTATTGATAAAATCACGCGTGTTCGTGTTCCGGATATCAGTTGTGAATTACCGGATTGCTTATCGCAGAGTCAATTGACACGTTTACTCAAAACCATGACAAATCCTAGTGGCGCGGACTATGGGGTAAGTTTCCGGCGGATGCCGAGAACTTTTGAAGACGATGGGTGAATGGTGAGCGAATGGAAGAGGGGTTTGCAATGTCCAGGAAAAATTGCATACTAGCATGAAAGCTCAAAAATCACATTTGTGGTGGGAGCGGAAGATTTTCAAAAAAAGAAGACGCCACTGAATTGCCTCGAAAATCACCAGCGAGTTATGACAGGAAATTTAGATAAATAAAACGAAGTTTAATTCTGGATCGGGAGTCTTTAAACAACTTGTATAAGTAATTTGAGTCGAATTCGTGTAAAACTGATAACACCTAGAATAAAAAGTGTCGAAAAATCATGATGAAAATGTTTTGAAAAATTGACACATTTGACTGACTTGGAAATCGAATTCAATTTGAGATCATAATTCTTACGAAAACTTGTACATGAAACGTTGGGTGAAACTTATGGGAAATTACAGTCACATTCTGGACAAATGATTAAAGAGTTATGACGAGGATTTTTAAGAGGGAAACTCGAGATCTGAACAAATTCGATACATCTGGAAATTTAAATTAATTCGATAGCAAAATTTTACAGGCAACTCAATTATGGAAATGCAGCCTGATTCGTGGAAAATTACAGTCACCTTGAGAAAACCGTACTGAGTTCGGACAAGAATTTAGTAGAGGAAAACATTTTGAAATTGGAATAATTCGATAAAATCGAAAACTAAATTTGATTCAATATCGAGATTCTTCAAAAAATTTGAGTAAGGTTTCTGGAAAATTGCTGTCACATAAGGAAAGAAATAATTAAAGAGACATGATAACAATTTTTTTTAAATAAGAAATATCGAAATTCGACAAAAATTGGAAATCGATCTTAATTCAGGATAATAAGTCTTCAAAAACTCGTACAAGAATATTGCATGAGATTCATGATTCTGGAGGAAAGAAAACTCAAGATTCGAACAAATTTGACAAATCTGGAAATATAAATTGACTCATATCAGGTGTTTTCAAAAAACTTAAATAGAAAAATTCTGCCTAACTCATGGAAAATTGAGGTCACTCTGGGAAACCACAATGAATCTAGACAAGAATTTGGAAGTTACAAACATTTTGAAATTCAAATAATTCGGTAAAATGGTAGATTTTCAATATTTCAGTCTTTAAGCGACTCGGGTAAGATTCGTGAAAAATTGTGGCCACCTAGAAAAAAAAAATAAGGAAAAGATTATGATACAATTCTTGAAAAAAAAGAAGTAAATTTGACAGAAATGGAAATTTTCGGGATCATAATTCTTAAAAGAAAGTGTATGCAAATTGAGAAAGCTTCTTGAAAAATTGCAGTGGCGTTACCAGCATAGTGTTTGAGAGAGTCTGGTCTTGACCAAAGGAGAGGGGATGTCAGAGGGGGTCCTAAAGTTATAAAAATGACTATTCGACAAAATCTCAAGGGAGTCCAGATCTCCTCGACCAGCCGTAGCTTGCGACGGGCCGATCAGACAACGCTCAGTCTGGCGAAAAAATTATTGTTTTTTGACCAGCAGACATGTTTTTTTCTTTTTGGCTGCAGCAGTTTTTAATATCTAATTTATCAATTCTTGATGACGAATTGACGAAGCTTGTGTGGTACCGTATATGCTAGATGCTAGTATTGATAGTATTCTACAATATGTACTTTGGATTTTTTTTTTTTTTTTTTGTTTGTTTGTTTGACAAGGTTAAAAACTTGCCCGGTCTAATATGTCATTTGCCCAGTCACGAACAACCGGCTGGCTGTGGGCCTGCTCTCGACCCCTCACCCTCCCCCGATAACGTCACTGGAAAATTGTAATCATATTTTTGAAAAACGATCGAAAGTTTATGAAACCAATGTTGCGAATGAAAAAACCTCAAAGTTAGAAAATTTTAAGAAAGTTGAAAATGAACGTGGCTTGATACTAAGAAAAAATCCGATTTATGAAGAACTGCAGCAGTGGCGCCCTTCCGATAGATGCCGAAAACTTTTGTGGTGGATGGGTAAGTGATCGAGCGAGTGAGGGTTCGCAATATTCAGGAAAAATTAAAAAGAAGCATTTTTTATGGAGGGACAATGAATGAAAGGTGGGTGCGTCTGTCCGAAAGATTTTCGCCGGATAATTTTCAAAACAGATAGACGCTACGGCGGGGGGGGGTCTGGTTGGCCGAGTGGATATCTCGGAACCTGGAGGTCCCGAATTCGAGCCCACGTAGCAACTCGTTACAACTCGATCTAGGCCGGGTTTTCGGCAAGAAGAGAAGAGGGCTAAAATAGCTCTAACAGCCTCCCCGAGGTCTCTGAGGTAATAGGGCTCGAGTTAAGAGCAAAATTAGAAAAAAGGTAGGCACTACTGGTAAATCCAAGTTTCATTTATTCGTACGAATACCGAGGAAAAGGTAGAGTACCTGATACGTTGGTACATCATAAGTATTTACTTCATCAACACGTCGTATGTACCATCAAATCCAAGGGATATTTAAATTCACATATTTTCGTGCACAACTGGTCACTCTACATTCTAGTAAACCAAAGCGATGAGAATTAATTTTACGGGAAATTAACTTCAACATTCACGCAGGGGCCGGGATCCATTTATGTTATTCGAAAACTGTTCGATTCTTCGAAACAGAAGTTATTCTAAACTTATTTTAGAGCCACTCAAGGTAAAATATTTATAAGACCTAAACACAGTGGCACCGGTGCCGGGGACAGAAAGGGCCCTACCCTCCTAATCGCGTAGTTGAGAAGGCAGTAATATTGCTTGAACCCCCTTCCCTTGACTTTCAACAAAGAGAACTGTATTGAGTGTTTGTCACTTACACAAAATGGTATGCGGGGCAATTACGCTGGATGCCCGTCTGTCTTTAAATCGGAAAGTAAGAATGGCTTCTTTTCTCCTGAAAATACTAGCTTAAATTGCCATAAAATTTAATGCGGTTAGAAGGTAAAGAATACGAAGAATACTTATATATTTTAGCCCACAATATTGTCTAAGTGATTTCTACATATCTGCGGGTTGTATATACGAGGGGGAAGTGAAAATGAAAATTTCGTAATTCAGATTACGCTGACCCTTCAAAAGTTGTATTTTGTTGTCCATAGGCACTGTGTAAAGTATCAGTAAGGAATTTTGATATTTTCAGATCGCACATTGGGTTCAAAGTTGAGCATGGGATGCACATATAAGAGATTTTCACAAAAAACAATTTTGAGATTTTTTTTTGATTGCATATAATGTTTTCAACGCATCAACAAAACTGTTTTAAATCTCAAAATTTGATTTTTTTAGAATCTTTATTTTTATTTTATTTTCGAGCTTTCAGAGTTTTTACTAAAATGAGAAAATTACAAATTTTGAAGCTGAAAACAATTTTTTCTTTTGACATGTTGTTTACGTCATTTAAATCGAGAAATAGCGTGTTCCATAATGTATTAGTTTTGTATGGGTAGTTATCCGAAAGAATGTGTTTTTTTTGGAAATCTACGTGAATTATGCATACATTACGTATAATGCATTTGATTGTAATTTTGTAATATCAAATATCTTGATCTTGAGTGGCAGTCCATATGACTACTTTCCTGATTCTAGTGTTCAGAGCAATATTAGCATTAAAGTTACATATAGGTATACTTCTAAGCTTCTAAAAATTTCTTTCAACTGAATCATCCCATTATATTTTTTCCCCTTGACCTTTGAAGTTTACTTCCCTAATAATTTCAATAGGGCATGATTTTTATTGTAACGCAGTGTGAGATCAACTTCGGACCGAGAAGATCTTGAATTTTCAAGCAAAAGTTTGGCGTCTTAGGGTGGCCAAATACATTCTTCCCGCCAACGAGGGAACAGGAAGGGGTGTAGCAACATGGAAATTTTAAACATATGAAAACACCCCGATTAAACTATTGAAATAGGGGTTTCTTGGGTTGCTGGCTGTGAATGACCCGTCAAATTTTCGATTCAGCTCCGATTTGGATAACAAAACAGAAATTTTACCCTTGCGGAATGGGTGAGGTTAACTTGACTTAACAAATCAACGAAAGTATCAAAAGTTCCAAGTAGAATACCAACACTTTGAGAAAATCTGAATTTTCCCTTCTCCCCTCCTTACAGACAACAGGTTAAACGAGAAATAGTAATGAGCAAAACTGACTCGGAAAAAACAGTCGAGAACGATGTTAAAATAGTTTCGAATACTACGAAACATTTTCGATCTAGTACCAATTTAGGTCCCCAAAATCCGAAATTCGCAATGAAAACACCGATTTCATTATTATTATTACATAAGCCATTTCCACAGACATTTGTATAAAGCTTGTGTGAAGGGTAATTACGAGATCGTTTGGAAAAATTCGAGAATTTTCATCCTGATACACGGAAACTTGCAGAAATGCAGCCATGTAAAGAAGATGAATGCAATACTCAAAATCAACGAACATGGAATCACATTTTGTTGTTTCAACTTGCTAAACACGAAATTTCGATAATCTTAATCTTCTGTTATTCAGCAAATGGTTTCTCGGAATACTTTTTCTTTAATGCAGTTTTCTTTTCTTATCCATGTAGATTTTAAAAAAATTAAAAGGGGCGCGTTTGAACGGCTTGATTCAGTTTTAGTTGGAGTTTACTCTTCTCAGAAGATAGACAAAACATCAACGGCTTGTATGAAGATGATATCCAAAGTCAAAATTTCAATTTCAGTTTCAATTTATGTTTCTCAGAAGATATACAGAACATGCATAATACTCGTAAATACGTAAATGAAATAAAAACAGCAGAACTTTTCGTTGTAAAATTTGGATATAGAGGTCCAAACCAGAGATCGAATAAAAATGTAATACAAACATATTTGAAAGCTGCTACCGAGATTCCTGATTTTGATAGGTAGTTTCCTTAATTTTCTAGGTTAAGTCAGTTTTGCCTATCTAATATGGTCTTCCTTATTGTGGATTAAAGGATAGAAGAATTTCATTTCAATTTTTCGCAACAGTTGTGCGCTTTTGCAACAAGCTTTCTAACTATGTATGCGGAGATATTTCTCAAAAAATTGGAAATTATGAAGCAATATTTGGATTTTGAGGATACAAATTAGAGTTCTCATCAACAATTATATGCATGATTGAAAACAGCGAGTAAAAATATGTCAATTTAGATTTTTTCATCACTTTTTCAGGTTATTAGCTAATTTTTAGTTGTCTTTGAAGTCACTATAGCGGCGGTGGAGATAATCTAATCTTTCCGTAGATTCGTATTCCTTTAACATTGGCTTCGAGATGATGAACAGGAAAAGAACTTTGAATTTTGAAAGGAAACATAATATCAATTTTTCACTGCGCAGTTTATATTTCGATCCCCTGAGTGCAAAATACGAGTATAATGGGATAACCGCATGAAATTTTCCTGAAGACTCCTATTTTAGCACTTCGCCTATTTTTCATGCTACTTGAGAGACCTTCGGCCGATTTTCCCTAGACCTCAACTGTTTTCCACAGAGCTCCTGAAAAGGCCAAGGAAGCGATTTCTAGTGTTCTTCGATCTCATACATATCTGAACTATTTAAAAACTTAAATGCATATTTCAGGACCAATATTTTTGTGTATAAATTTCGAACCTGATCTTTAAATTTGAATACAGACATTTATTCTCGTTAAAATGCCCTTTAAATACTAAACATGGCCCACGTTTACACGTTCGATATAACTGGAAAAATATTGTATTTCTGAACCTATTTTTTATACCTATTGATTCCAAATTTGATTGTAACGTTTTGATTGAACACTTTTCTTACCATGAATATGACTTGATTTACAACTTATGTATCAAAATTTTTTTCATTTTTCAGTAAATCGTACGAGTTAAGCTAATTTGGTATTTCACAAATGGATGTAGAAAGACGAATTCCCAAATCAGGGGTTGACGAGAACAGTACAACAGAATGCTCTGGAACGAAAATCACACCATTCTCCATCACCGATATACTCACCAGGAGAACCAGCACTGATGAGAACAAAGCCATTGACATGTCTAGTAAATGCTTCTCCTGCGATACTCAAGGTAAGTATAAAAATTTGTTTAAAATTGATATTCATTTATTTTCTCATCTCAGTTCTCAATCCCCTATACGACAAGTAAAACAACTTTATTTCACTCTTAAAGATTCAATTTTTTTTTTAAATTTTTTGTTTTGGCCTCATCCACTGAAAGCAATTTTGTTTTGCTCTTCATGTTCAAGTTCATGATTCAC
The DNA here is from genome assembly GCA_031841125.1 of Acanthococcus lagerstroemiae. Classification (NCBI taxonomy): domain Eukaryota; kingdom Metazoa; phylum Arthropoda; class Insecta; order Hemiptera; family Eriococcidae; genus Acanthococcus; species Acanthococcus lagerstroemiae. The sequence continues at coordinate 61,319,741 of CM063110.1, read as the reverse complement.
CATCCCGGTATCCACTCCTAGCAGAATTCCTGATGCATTTGCTCCTCCTTGCCCTCCTGCAGTGGCGTAGCCAGGATTTTTCCAAGGAGGGAATCAGCAACATTTTGGGCGGGACGGGGGAAGGGGGAGTACACCTAACATGAACTGTATGTTTTTACATTGACGTATCAGTATGTTGTGCTTTTCAACTTCAGTTATGTATCTGGATTTAAATTTCATTTCGCACATTCACTGTGATACTGCCAGCATATAAAAAAATGCTCATCTCAAGGGGGAATTCATCCCCCTAATCCCCCCTTGGCTACGCCACTTCCCTCCTGTAAATTTAATTCTGAGAACGAATATAGTAAACCATGCCAGGTAAGTTAATTTGAAAATAGGTTTAATACGTAAAAGTGTTTTACATAGGTTCTATGGAGTGAATGGTACCTACTTGTGAAACAGGAAATACGAAAGTACGAGGTTTCGACGCTAAGCCTAATTTTCTTTAAAAGCATTTCATATCCGATGACTGTACATTCAGTAACCAATTCTCGATTCGTTACTGTCGTTTACCCCTTCAAGAACCTTTTAAGCTGCCTGTTCAATTCGGCGTCGAATTAAAAAGTTTACTTATCCGCTAATCAAAATCGTCTCCTTGATTTCCTTCAAGGACTATCAACTATTTTATTTGTGTTACCTTAGTAGGACCTCAATAAATATGAACTTCGAATGGCTGCTTTCCCAGTCTCGACTATGCCCGAAGGATGGCATCGCACAAAGTAATGAATGGGAATTCTGACATTGGACAATGAACACGCACTGCCACCCTCCATCACACAGCTAGAGTGGACATGGCAGTTTTTAAAATTATTTTGGCTCATTGTTACGTTTCTCATTCCCTACGTTGTGAGAGATTATTTTATGACGATTGGGAGAGAGTACAGTGGTTCTTCAATAGCCTCGTTTCCGATTGGGTGATTCCATAGTCAACGGAAGGGCACGTAAGGCATTTTTCTTTCAGGTGGGTAGAAAAATGAAGAAAGCTCATACAAAAAAAAAAAAAAAGTTTTTGCCCTTCAAGAGTAAAAGCAACAAACTAAGTCTTAAATCTCCAAAAATTTCGCAAATCTTATCTCTGAAATCTCTCAAAGCGCCTTTTTACGACTGGCTTATTAATTTTCCAGTTTTTCCATTTTTTTTTTTTTTGTGGGGAAAGGTTTACACATAATACTTTGGACCCCACTAATTTTTCAAACAGTGGCACCCCTTTCTCTCGTGAGAGCCAAACTGACAACAAATAGGCATTGGACAACTGAGATAATTGAAGGAAACAATTTTGCGCAGAATATTACTGTCCGTACTGTAATATTTTATTGGAGAAAATTGACAGTGGGCTCCACATGCATATAAACGTCCAAAATTTTATCAGCTATTGATTCTACAAAAAATGGCCATTTCCAGACCGCTTGACACTCTTCGTAACTCAAACTTCGGTAAGACTAACGGTTCGCAAGATGAAATGAAACAAAAAAAGAAAACCGACTTTGTTCAATCTGAGTACTCCTAGATGCCGACCCCATACCAATCGATTAGACGCATCTTTGAGCTCAAACTACATTGAGGTTGTAAAAGTTCACCATAAAAATTTCAGCCCGCTAGGTCAATGACACAGCCGACTAAAGCGCTGGACCACGCCATTTCTAAAAAGAGAACACATTCTGGCCCCCTTAATTCTTCCTATCAGTTCAGTTTGGCTTATATATCAGCCTTTTTTTGGCCATTAGAGTAAGGCAGTAAGACAGCCTAACATGGACCACATTTTATTTTTTGGTTATAAGTTGGCCTCTATGAGCCTGTAACTATTGTTAATGAACTTGAATGGTAGCCAAAGAATACTAGTGTCACCCTCCCAGAAGTAAATTTCATAAAAATAAAAATTGGGTAGGTACTTAATAATTGTTTTTGTAAGCAGCATGATTTTAGGAAATCGAAAATTTGGGCCGTTTTGATAAGTGAAAAAAGTTTTAAGTTGAATTCAAACATTCAAACACGTTGAGCACGTAACAAATCGCTTGAGCGAGTTGTCAAAGGAACGGAATATAGTTTGGAAGCTTTTAGACATCCACTTCCTTTTTCTAAAACGCTGAGAACAGGCGATTGCATTTTTTTTCGATCCATAATTTATGAACATTTGCCTTCTGTAAAATTTAACATAATTTTTGTGCTCATACTTCCATGTTATCATAGGTGGTCCATATAAAAGCACCAAGACATACATTTTTCAAAATGACTCCCTGATGCCAGATATGAATCTTCAATCGAAGAACTCTTCATAGAATTCGAATCGTATTCCTTTGAGTTAAAAATAACACTGAAAAAACTTTTCATTACTTTTCCTAAAATGATGGCACAAAACGTATACGACAATAAAAAAAGTTGACAGCATTAAATAGTTTTTTTTTTTGTATTTTTTAGGGGCTTCCAGGAAAAGCTTTAACTTTTTGCCGGCAGATAGCGCCATAAACAGACGAGATAGGCCGGTGGCCCATATTAGGCTATTTTACTTTACGGATGACACATCAAAATTCCAAATATTGAATCGACAAACTCGCGATTTTTCCAAATGCTGAGCAGAAAAAAAGGTTTTACGATGCGTGAATTTACTAACTGAGCACCTGAAATTTGCCAATTTGTCAACTCTCAAAGATGACTGGAGCGAGTCGCCTCCGTGTCCCTCCATGTCTGTGGCCCTAAAGCAGTGTCTCTGTTTGGGAAATTTTCACAGTTTTCGAGATTCTACGAGTAAGTATGAGATCACTGGTTCGGAGTATAGGCGAGCAATTCCAGCAATGTTAAAAATGCGGAAATGATTTCAACACTGGTTGTTCTTCTCGAAAGAAGGAGATATTGACCAGTTCGGATGATTTGAATTTCGTCAATTTTATTGACCCTTGTCACGCTTCGACCTGCCTCGCTGCTTCCATTTCACATACGATATTCAAGAAACGTATTCAGCCGTATAAGTATACACAAGATCTGTTTGAAAAAAAGGTATTACCGAAGTACCTACCGAGCTCCAAGCACCCTTTAATAAACTTAGCATGCAGACTATATCCCATGTACTCCCCAAGTACCCGGCAGTCGTTCTACTCGCATTAAAACTCCTATACTTTTCTGTGTACCGCGTTAGCGATATAATTTTATGAATCATTTATTCGATGATACGTGTAAACAAAAAATCCCAACACAGGGCAGTAATTGATAAAGAGATTGCATGTTTTGTTTACCGGGTGATAGTTTACAGTAAGACGGTAAAAACCACTTGAACCCGATGCTTTTAAATCCATTAAGGCGATTTAAGCTTCACCCTAAATAACCCGGTGCTCCAGTTTTATATTTTCTATATATACATACAAGATATAATATCTACTCACTCTATGCTATCGTAAACATTTTATAAATTGAGATTTTTGATGAGGGGATAATATTTACCCGTATCATTTTTATCGACTATTTTCACTCGGTCTAATTACTCGAGTCGATGAATTTATATTTTTATTAAATTTATCGAAATAGTTTCCTAAACAAAAATGGTCAGCATGGAGGCACTAAGGGAGAGAGTTTCCCCTAGACACGGATGAGGGAGAGAAAGTTTTCTCCGAACTACTTTGGTCGGTTAGTAAGTTCTTCTTTAGCGAAAGTTTGTAAATTGAGATGTTTAGTTGGCGAAATTTCAAAGCTATCGAGATCCTATACTAAATACACTTTTTACTTGTCCATTTTGAAAGTTTCTCTCAGTTTCTTCGGTACGTCTTTGATTCTTATATCAACACTCGTACAATCGCCGACAGAATGTTTCTTAGTTCAACCCTCTTCCCCCAATAACTAGGATCTATTTAAAACTTATTGAAATTCACGGGCACTGTTTTTATATGACTGTTGAAATCCGATTTATTAAAATACGTTCAGACTTTCTAGCGATGATTTAAGCTTCCTTCGCACTCCCTAATATTCTGTTAAGACTCAAGAAAATATACTTAAGATTCATCAAGACCGTGTTAGGAAATGTTCAGACTTGTTAAAATCCAGTAAGATTTCATTAGGGCTCGCTAAAAGACCATACACTGCGACATGGAGACGGACTAAAATCTCACTGAGATAACTAACGCGTAAAACTAGTTCAGTTTGTGTTATGCTTCGGGACGTACTGAGGGGGGGGGGGGCCTTCCCGTCCTAAGTTAAAAATTTTGGAAAAATTGTACTTCGTTTGAAAAACTAGATCCACAGTAGGCAAAATTTGAATAGTGTTGACATTTTTTAAATATTCATTTTATTTTATTTTACTTATTTCTAGTCAATTAGTCTCTGTGCGTCCACGGTTATGCCTTTCCGAGACTCATTAACTGCAGCATGAATAGAAAACGTTGCTAGGATAGTTGCTCCATAGGTGGATAACTTATAATTTTTTTTAGGACAATACAATTTCAGAATCTTGAACCATTTAAACTGTAAGCTGTGCTGATAGTCATCAGAACACGTTCAAACGTTTGTCAAGCTCATGAAGAAACTTTGTGATTCTTTCAAAATACAATACAAATGGTGAAGACTTTGTTAAAACTCCTTTTAGGACGTAAAGATTGTTGAAATACATAACTTATCAAGACTCAGCTTAAGGCCACTGAAATAAATTTCAATTTTAAACTTCGATGCAACCCGACAAAATTCGTCAAGGCTCTCTTGTAAAAATTTACAACTCGAGAAGAGTTAGAACTCAAGAATTCGCTCTGACTCGTTCAAAGTCAGACAGTAATATCGGAAGGTTTTTTGAGAAGGAACGGGGAGGGGGTGTGGGAGGGGGAGTATATACAATAATCTGAGTGGACGAAAAAAAAGATAGCATCTCCTGATATTTAGGTCGGAAGCAAAATATCTCATTTCTGAAATATTTCAAAGTGATTTAATCATGTTTGCTAAATAGTTTTTGAAATGTGTAGGTGTATGCGAGGGAGGGGAAGTAAGGACGATAAAAAAAAAAGTTCGTTTTATAATATTCTATTCTTATGGGCTGAATGTGTTTTAGTTAATGAAAACTACCGCAAGAGAATTTTTTTGAAACCAAAAATATTTAGGGACCGTTCACAGCCGCGGACTGGCAAGGGCGGGCCCCAACCAGTATTTTTCCATTCCTGGAACAAGTCATATTTTGGGTGAGCCCGCAGTCCAAAGGGCCAGGCCGGGGATTCCCCCCCCCCAGCCAGTCCGTGGTTGGTCGTTCAATATAAGTGAAACTTAACAACAGGACTGCTTATAAGGAAATCTGTAATTTTGCTTTGAAAATTCATTAACAAAAACACTAAAAAATCTGTCAGTTCGGTTTGCGGGTAGGCTGAATTCATTTAATAAGTATAGTCCTCACTGCGGGGGTTCGAAACATCAACATTATATACACAGTTTTTTCATGTACATCGAAAATGAGGTTTTCGGAGGTGCTGACTTCTACATTTTTAGGGTTATTTTACCGTTGAACTCCTCCCATGATGGTCCACGGGGAGCGGAGATATGAAATATCCGAAAGTTGTATAAGCTACCTTCATGTATCCAAAAAACGAGGTTCCTAGAGTCGCTGAACTCATTTTCGTGGTGGGGGAGAGCGGAGAGGATAAAAATAACTTGAAAAATGAATTCGACATATCAGAACACCAACCAGACACTTTTGTATTGTTGCTGCAGGTTATAGAGCATGAAATTCACTTTTTCAAAAATACGAAGTCGTGTGTATTAACCTATAAGATTTCATGTCGGAATTCTGTCTAGGTGTTTCATTGTTGCGCTAATTAAAACAAAGTTTTTGATTTAAAAAAAATTTTCCGGAAAAACTCTATTTTTAGGATTCTTAGAGCAAAAATGTGGATTTTCTTATTGGAAATCCTATGTTAAATTTCGGCCTCATTGAGCAAGCCCTAAATATTTTTCGATCTCAAAAATATTCTGGCAAGAGGGAGGGTGCCTCAACTAGAATTGACTTAGCCCACGAGAACAAAATATTTCGAGAAAAAACATGTTTTTGAACCTCCCTAAGGTGATATAAATGACACGTTATACCCCTCTTTTCCTAGTTTTTTTTGGAGGTGAAATGTACCCGTACCCCCATCGTTCCAACTTACTTCTTGTTCAGACTATGTCAAGAGGTAATTTTTTGTGATGACATTCAATTAATAAGTTTTCAAGGCCTCTGAACTACGTTTCGAGGCTAATTTCTACCCCCCCCCCCCGAATCATCTAACCAAAAGCGGGAAAATCGAACACCACCTTACAGAATTGACTTTTATTTGATCTTCATTGCTGGACCTCTTATAGTAGTACCGCTGTGAGGTTAGGAATAAGACTCCCATGAAGTTCATTAAAACGTGCGAAGACTTATTATCGAAAGGCTCGCTGAGCATGGGATGCAACATTCCCCCAACCGTGTGTTGTTTTTTTTTAGAATTTTTGGCAAATTCAATTGTGTACTGTAAAATTGTGCAACTGAGGAGCTTTTGTTTGTGCTTACAAGTATTTTTGGGCTGCTATTCGGCAAATTTGGGATTTGTGTCTTCCCCACTCCCTCCTTTACGGTTACAAAGGTCTCGAAAGGCTCTCGAACTCATTCTAAGAGTTATAAAACTCGTTAACACTGTGTTGTTTGTCGTGAGGATTCATTCAGAGCCGAGTGGACCACATTAGGAGTCTTTCCGGACGCTCTTACGATTCATGTTAACACTCATGAAAAATTCTTCTAGAACTCACAAAGACTCGTCATGAATTTGTTGAGACTAATTAAACCTGTGCTCATATTTCGCACATTGTAAGAAGTTTCATGTTTTCGCAATAGACAAAGTGCTTAGAAAGGGTACAGCCACCTTACAGCTCCCGGCTGAGGTTCTTTTTAGGACAGAGATAATGCCTTGTCCGTTAAATATGTAGTTTGGGATTCTCCGATGTCGTCTATAAATTTTTCCTATCTTTGATAAAATGCGGAATGCTAAAGAAATCTAAGTGGCTCCTACGGTCTAGCTAGCTCCGTGATCTCTTTTTCTTCCAGGAGAGACAACGGTTTTAAGATATGTGATAAGCTAGTGATATTGCATCTTTATTCACGATTTCTCTTCTTCACGTTCCAGCCAAAACATCCAAAACATTCCCCGAGCCACCGAAGAAAGCGATGCTGTACATGAGGCCACATTACAAGCCGCCAACCAGATCCAGCGACCGCAACAGCAGATTCCTGTCCGACGATACTCCGGCTCTCAGTTACCGTAAGAAGCGCTCCAGAGCCGCGTTCTCGCACTCGCAGGTATTCGAGCTGGAGCGTCGCTTTAACCAACAGAAATATCTCTCAGGCCCGGAACGAGCCGACCTGGCACAAGCCCTAAAGTTAACCGAAACGCAGGTGAAGATTTGGTTCCAGAATCGTCGCTACAAGACCAAACGAAAGCAACTGCAGATGGCCGAGACCATGACGAACGCGAAACGAGTCTCAGTCAAAGTTCTAGTCCGCAATGACAAGCTGTACCCGGAGAGCGGGAGCTGCTTGTCACCATCTGTCGAGAAGTATCGCGGTATCAGAGAGCCTTTCTCCAGTACCTTCCAGTACCCGGTATCCCAATACACGTCCCCGTATTACTGCTACTACTACCCTCTGCTGTATGTCGGTCATAACAACAGTCGTATGTCCAACAATGCTGATACGAATAGCGAGAGCGAAGAGTCGGTTATCGATGTTGCCACCGGATTCGAGTCGATTTCCAAATAATTTCCAGCGCTGCAGAGAAGACCACTGTTGAGGCCTCGAGAAACTCCCGGCAGCGCAGGTCACTTCAGGCAGAATCTGATTCAGCCGTGTACACCACGTAATTAGTTTCAGATGAGTTTCCAAATTTAGTTAAATTGATTTAACGACCTCACAACATACAGAGATCGAATTTTCTTACAATTTTTTATTTGGAAGCACGACATTAAACGAAAGTGTTTTATTATTTTCTTTAGTTACTGTATTTCATTGTTTTAGCATTAATTGGATATTGTCTTTAGTGTTTTCATAAGTCAATAAAATGTGTTTTTGTTGTAATATTATCTTTGTACCTATTAGGGGGTCTTTCTTATTGTAGTTGGGTAAATGAGAACCATAAAAAATTGAATTTTTTTTCCTGTTATAAGCTGGAGTTCGGTAGAAATTGTTCGTATGAGTTCCCTGAGTCTCAGAAACAAAATCACGTAAAATCGAAATGGAGATTTTTTGTGTTGAGTATTCAGCTTCCTCCCCAAAGTGATTTTCTCCAAAAACATTAAGAACTATCACTAGAGCCCTATAAACACAAGTACTCGCATACGCCATTTTGGAGCCCATCATGCTCGTGGATGCCGAATGGGACTATGCAGATAGCGTACCGCGTAGTCAATTCGGCATCGACGGGCACGATGGGCTCCAGAATGAGGTATGCGAGTACTCATCTTTATAGGTGGCTTTACTATCACCTCAGATAAAAATGTTTCAACCAAAAATTATTCTTCGTGAAATTTTACGTAATATAATATGAGTAAGAAAGGTTACCTACATCCATTTTTTTGTAATTACCACAGAACTCTAAGAAAAGGGGATTGAAAAAATTCTTTTTGCAACTATCATTCACTCAGACCATAAGGGGAAAAACTTTTTTAAAAAAAGGAGGGGTTGAAAATAATCCCTTTTGTTACATGCCTTAGAGGAAAACATAAGAAGTGCGTTGAAAATTACCCCTTTTGCTGCTACACATTAATGCAGACGTACTAGAGAAAATGTAGAATTCTCTTATTTCTTCCTGTGTCACCAATTTTTGTGACCAGATAGGGTACCAATTGACATCGGACATGCTTCTGGACCCCAGCACCTACCCATTCCGGAGTTTTTTCCGGATAGCTCCCTCTCACCCCTTGATTAAACCATTTCAACATTACGTTATTCATGTTCTATCACATTTTCAAAGACATTCATTAAGGAGGTATTCAAAATCATCGAATTCGTTTTTAGTGTCTGTTTACCGTAACATGAATTTTGGAGCCCCAACTGGGAGGCGAGGGTTAAAATTGCGCATTAAATGTAATATGGGTGTTTGTTTTTCAGGTTTTCTGGGGCTTAGAATTCATTTTTGATTTCGATTTTCAGCTACCAGGAAGAATGAGAGACTATAGGAAAGAAGCTGAAAATGATAAAAAATTTACAAGTTCGAGGTGGGCTTTGTTTCTCAAAAGTTTAGTTGATGTGTTTTTACGTTTTCAGTCTTGATTTTTGGTGATTTTCAGTCGTCTTTAATGTTGAGTTGGTATAGTTTAACTAATTTTTAGTTTTCAGCAGAGCATATACTTTGGCCAATTTAATTTCTTACTATTTCTTCCCATCAATTTTTCGTCTCGATAAGGAATGCATGGTAAAATGTAAGAACCAAACGAGAAGTCCCTCACGGTAAGAAATTTATACTACGGATAAATTGGCCTTTTGATCTTCACTGGCTTAGGTTTAAAGGACTTCAAAGTTCTCTTGTTCTGTTTTACTCTGATTTTGTCTTGATTTGATGGTTTTTGGAGCGTCTTGGTATTTTTTTGACCTACTGAAAGCTAGAAGTGGTTGAGTTCTTTTTTTCTTACGTGACAAACTATGCTGAGATTATGTTGGATATTTGTGTTAACATTGTTTATACGTGCAAGAAAATCAAGTTAACCCCGTCCTCAGCCTTCCAGTTTTTCTTTTAGTTCTTCAGTCTCTATTTGATGTAGGTTGATTTTGCGCACTTATTGATTTTCTTCGATTTTGTTTTTTGTTTCAATTTTGCTTTCGTTTTTTCGTTGTTTTTTTTTGTTGATTTTTATCTTAATCGCAATTTGGTAGATTTTGATCTTTTTTTGGAGAGGGAGGAGGGGTAGAGGCTATATTTGAACTGTAATATTGTTTGGAATTGGTTGATTTTTTTATTTCGGATCTTGATTTAATCAGGTTTAGTGCTTTCTGGTCATTTTGTGATTTTAATTTGGTAATTTTTTGGTATTCATCGATTAATTTATCTCATCTTTTAGCCTTTAATTCGCAGTTTTTCAGTTTATTTGAGCTCGGTTGGTACTGTTTTATTTTTGTTGGTTTTGTCTTGTTCCGGACTGGTGCGAAAAAATTGTGTTGGCGCGAGGTATATAAATGATAACCATTTCTACGAAAATTTGCATTTAAAATATAATAAAATAGAAAATAAGAGTCATCGAGCCTTTCTTATTTTTAGAAATGCCATAAATATACCAAAACTGACTAAAAATGCCAATTTGAAAATGTATTGGAACGTATTGCAGCCCCCCCCCCTTCACATACGTCCTGGTCTCTCATTTCTATATTTTTTTAAAATCTAGATTTGTATATGTTTGGGATTTTTGATCTTCATTTTGTATTTTTTCTTTCAGACTTTTCTCCTCTTAACCTGATGTTCATTTTTTAATCTAGTCCTTATTTAGTCATTTTTGGTCTTCACTTGGAGGGGTTTGCTTCCTTTTCATCTTGACTCAGTGCATTCATTGATTTCAATCTAGCGTTTCGGGAAAGTTAGCTGACGACCCATTCTCTCTTCGAAGAGAAGGCATGTATAATAAAGATGGGAGCAAATACCCCTCCCCTTCTAAATTGGTGCCTAGCCTCACCACTGTGACAGACTGCTGAGGAGCTAACCGAATACTATAAAATGCTGTTACTTATCTACAGAGGCAGCGCGTTCGGCCGTGGGGGACCGGAATTCTAGGCGAGCGCTCAGGGAGTGCGGACATCGGTCAGTAGGGAACCTCATGGTGGCCCTGGTAGGACGCGCGTACCGTTGCGGCAAGGAGAAATGGGGGCTAGGGCCTGGCCCCAAGGCGTCCCTCCTGTCACTGATGCGATACTCGAAAGGGTAGTTTCCGGGAACGGGGGTGCGGTGTCATAGGGGCCACTTTGGTATGCGTGCATCGTCATACGTCCCACCACACCATCTATATGTTCGGATGCGGTAAAACTTACAAACAACAAAACAAAAATTGAGCATACAAACCAAGTAATTAAGTTGTTTTAGCATTCATTTTTTGAGCAGTTTTAACCTGTTGCAGGGGTGTGGGGGGAAAAATTTGTTCCTAGGAGAAGCATACCTTTTTTTTAATTTTATCTATTATTTACAGACTTACATTAATCTAACTACTTAATAATAGCTTAATTCCCCCTCAATAGTTCATTTCTGGGCGTGCACTTTTTCCACTTCTTCCTATCCTTAGCATCCATTTCCCAGTTCAGTCCCCCCCCCCAGTCTTTTACTACCTTATCCCTCCATCTGATGCTTGGTCTACCTTTAGTATACTTACCCTCCCTGGGAGTCCATTCCATAATTTTCCCTGCCCATCTCCCCTCTTGTCTCGCTTTCTGAGAATATGGGAAACGAATGGCACATTCGCCCCCTCTCTTGACCACAAGCCGTGCCCATTTCTGAAGACTTATTTAAGATTGTGACAAGGCATAAGACACCTTCAGACAAAGTGAGAAGTATCAAGCCTCGTTTAAACTGTGTTAGCTTCATTCGGGCACTGATAGAAACGCGGCCATCAGCAGAGGGGATCTCTTTTCTAATTTTACTCTTAACCCGAGCCCTGGAACTCGCCGTTTCGAGCATTACCTCACGCGTCGGGGAGGCTGTTAGGGCTGTTTTAGCCCTTTTCGCTTCTTGCCGAAAAACCGGCCTAGGTCGAAATGTAGCGAGTTGCTACGTGAACTCAAACCCGGGACCTCCGGATTCTGAGACTAGCGCGTTATCACTCGGCCAACCAGACCCTATTACGCAACACAATATTGCGAACCATCTAGGAATATCGAAGGAACTTGTAGGCCATAATAGCAGAGGGGATGCTAAGAAGAGAATGCTTCCTGGCGACTCGCCCTTCCCCACAAAAAAAAAGAGTAATTATTCTATTTTCAAACTGGAAAATCTATTATCCCCCTCCCCACACCAGAAAAAAAGAAGAAAAAAAAGAAATTGCCTCTCCAAAAGTGTGGATTATCCTTTGATGCCAGAATAGACGCGATTGAGATGTACTTTTATAGGAGAATGCTCCGGATACCCTGGGTACAGAGAGTCTCAAATGAAAGAGTAATAGGTAGCTCGAATGGGAAAAACGAAAGAACTAATGTACACGATTAAGAAACGGAAGACGGAGTATCTGGGTCACATACTCCGTGGCCTCCGGTGCGAGATAAAATTCGTCAAATTATTCAGGGCAAGATCCAGGGAAGACGGTCGGTCGGACGTCGACAAAACTCCTGGCTTAAGGACCTACGCAGATGGTATGACCGCTCATCAATTGACATCTTCCGAGCGGCAGCGTCCAAAGTTATCATTGCCAAATGGATCACCAATCTTCGCGTGGAGTCGGCGTAGAAAGAAGAAAGAAGCAAACGACTGAGTGACCAGGGCAGGACAGCGCGAATCCGAAGCGGAGAGACGAAATGGGGGTTCGGGCCAGCCTCAATGCGTCCTTCTGGTCACTGATGCGATACTTGAAAAGGTGTCTGATGTCTGGGGAGTCACTTTGGCACGCGTGCATCGCCATCGTTAGGTAGTCTTAGATATAAAAATCATTCATTTTCTTTAAAAATTTGGAATTCATTCAGATTTTGCCAGACGTGCTGAGCTATCAACTTATGTCGTATTTAGACGTAGAATCAAAATTTTGATATGGGGGGGGGAGATCTGCATCTATTGCCTTTCCCCTCAACCCTTAACCGCTACACTGCTTCCTGGTATCCAGCAGGTTCGTGCCGAGCATGTCAGATGCCATAGTGTAGAACAGTGCCTCCTTCAAGACTTGATTTACTTGAATTGAGCCCTGTCTTTCTCTCCTGATGAGGAATTCAACTTCTGACCGCGACCGAGTTCTGTGGAAAGTATTTCAACGTTTACTTTATTCTTCTCAGAACGGCGTGGTTTCTGGTTTTAATTATTTTTACGGATAGCTCGTACCCCGTACAGAGGCACTGTACGAAAACATAATATTTTCTCTTTGATCTGCGTGTGTACGAAGCAACGAAATACTTTTTCTGTACGCGACGTCGTTAATCGTAGCCGCGGATACGCAATTCACGAAGGAAACTTTTCTCCGTAATTTGTCGGTAATTTGCCCGGCGTTTACGAGGTATAAAAATCGTTTTCTAAAAACATTAAGGTATACAAAAACTGACACCAAAAGAATACACAGCCTCGGAAGACGTGCGGTACCGGTAACGTAAATAAACATAGATGAAGAGATTCGATGATTGTTGGATTAAAAGCAAGGACCCCCCATTACGCGATGAGAGTGTTCTGGGTCCGATCTTCTAATATAAACGTACTTTTTATAATATTATAAACTGTTTACGTAATTAGTACCAGCGGCTTCGTTATATGTTCGATTCACGTGTTCGAACCGTTTTTTCCCCTCTATTTCTCGTATCATTACGTGTACTAGAATCATCGTCCATTCTACTTTCTATCGAAAATGTGAACATTTTTATTAGCTAGTCTTTGTATGTCTTGGATCGGTTGTGCAAAAATGGGAATGTTTGTTTTTAGAAATGCGATCAACAAAGTTTACGAGGCTGAATGGGGGACGTAGCCTAGAAATGCTAATCCAATAAAATTACAGCGAATATAGGGTGTCTCGGGACATGACTGCCAAATTTCAATAGCAATTATACTTGGGAGGTAAAGAAATACATTATGGGAGCATTAGGGTGGTACTTATTTTAGCAAGGTCCGAATTCGTTTTCAGCACCCCCTAGACTTGCTCTGTACCACGAAAGAAATGTGCCAAGTTTTAAGGCCATCGAAGAATTCTAACACGTCTAAAAGTGAAATTTAACATGTTAACTATACAAACGTTTTGGGTCACATATATAAGAGAAAATTAAACACTGAACAACAGTCAAGAATATCGATTTTGGCCAAAATTATTTCGAATGGTTCCATTTATCGACACAGTACATAAAGGATACCCCTCCGGAGCCCATCATCACTCAAAGTGAGGCTTCCAAGTGGGGAAAGGAGGGTTAGAAAAATAAATTCAAAGAGGGATTCGATTTGTAGATTTTCAAGATCACTCCGATTTTGAGGGTAATTTTTGGATCTTCCTTAGGGTATCACTAAAAAGAGTCCAATTTAAAGAATAACTGTTACTTTGAGGTATGTAGTATCCAATTTATAGGTGCTTAAGGTCTGGGAATTCAATTCTAAAAGTAATTTTCTCACTCAATATCCCCCCCCCCTAAGTACTACTGAAGAATAACTGAAGCCGAAAAGCAAAACTACAGTAAACTTTTGAAAAAGCTGTTTCATACAGGAAAATGACAATAGCAATTTAAAAAAGTGTCATTTAGTCGTTCGATAAGACAGCGTGCGAACGATGGGGGGGGGGATGTAAAGATTGAAAAATGAGTTCACCGAAAATGGAAGTAACGAACCATAGAAAAGATCAATGCACGATAAAATATTCCTATTTGAGTAGGAAAAACTGTTAGCCCAATTCCAAAAATAGTTGAACACTGAAAAATGTCAAGTAGCGATACACATTGCACGTTGACGTAATTGAAACTTGGGCCTCCTAGGTGCCTACGAATTAGTGAAACTAACTCATTTCTGGAAACATTTGAGCGAGACTTGAGGAGAGCCACTTAAAACGAGCACTTGGGGGAAAATGAATAATAAGTAAGTAAATGGTGGACCTGCGGGTGGCCAGGGATCCTTAGAATCGAGGCGGGTCCAAGAAAGTGAAAATGACTTGGATTGAAGTCGTACTAGCGGGAGGAGGCAGTAGATGAAGATCGGGTTATCATTCTAGGAAAGAGACAGTATGTACTTTGATGGAGCTACATTTTTCCTTACCTTATACCAGCTACAAGAAGGTGAAATTGACTCGGGTCTGAAAAACACTTCAGTAATACTTGAGGAGAACTGTTGGAAAAACATATTTGGGGTAAAATTGAAGAAAAAAAACACAAATAGCGAACCTACTATTGGTGAAGGATCTTGAGGATCAAGAGGAGTCCAAAACGGTAAAATTAACGCCGATCCAGGTCATACTTGCGTGAGAATGTCAGCGAGGAAAAATGGGCTAATTATCCAAGGAAGAGTAGAAAGAGATAAGGGCTTTTTGGTGGTGATGAATTTTTCTTTATACTAAACCTGCTCCAAAAAGGTAAAACACTTGGGCCTGAATAAAATTGAGAGAGACTTGAGGAGGGCCAATGAAAGAAGGCACCTGGGGAAAAAAGAAGTGTAATATATTTTTCAATCGTTGAACTCATTTTAAGTTAACGTTATTTCATTGTACAAAAGCATGCAATGGGTAACGTTAATTGGTATATTTTCCATCGTTCATACACTCAATTGTATCATCGTTATCTTCCCATCGTTTATTCACTTTATTTCAACGTGCAATTGGAAGCTGTTAAGCAAAACAGAACCAAGCGACATTTGTTGACAAAAGAAGTTATTAATATCGTTGGAAAGAGTGTAAAAAGTAGAATTTTTCAAAATTGGGCCCCGGTACAAACATGTGTACTCACGTTGAGAAGAGCATATCAGTAAAGGCTATGACATACAGTTTCTATATAATTATTGCAATCCCAACAGGAATTAAAATTTTTAGATGAATTCTAACTATTAATGAAAATAAATTAAATTTTTCTCCCATATTGGCTCTTGAACTTCGAATCACGTGTTCTTAAAAAACAGATTTTTTCACTTGGTTCTGTTTTGCTTAACAGCGTCCAATTAAAGCTTCCTAAAAAAAAAAAAAAAAAAAAAAAAAAAAAAGAGCAATGAAATGAACAAACTTCCAATATTAGAAATTGCAGAGAAAGGACAAAATTTAGTTAGTTGGATACGTAGAGGAAAAATCGTAAATCAACAAAAATTAGATAATTTTTTCAAATTTTATAGAACAGAAGACAATGTAACGAAAAATGGTACAAAAAATTCAAGAGAAATAGTAAGAAAAAAACTGTTATTTAGTTTTGACTCCCACTGATGACACTAAGGCCAGGTCCAAAAATTGCTCTCAGAATTGAATTTAATCCCCTTGAAACTCTACAAACGGATAAAAATCTTGAAAACTGACTGTCTTAAATGCCTTTGCTGATCTACTCACAGATACGATGTGGAAACTACACTAATCAACGATTTTGACAACCTATAAATCAAATAGTTGATGCTGCAACCAAAAATCCACCACCAAATTGTAAAGCCGTCTCTCTCTTTCTCTCTTTTCCTCAAGCCCATTAGCCCACCCAGTCAACCCCCTCTCCCATCACCAAATCCTTTTACCGTAATCTGATCCTCCAAAATTGGCAGTAAGGACGGCCCCTCTCCTTACCTAAATTTGCTACCTATCTAACCCTTTACCATAACTCCTCACCAAACCTGAGACATTCCTAGATGCTAATAAACTGACTGATCTCTGAAAAGGCCGTACCAAGCTCACCCACTCTTATGTTCTTTCCAACCATGAACTTTCCAAGTGAGGAGCCTATAGAATCATAAGTAGGTATAAGAAGATCCGAAAAACGTGTACAGCGACTCTCACGCTACAGATTTAGCTTAAACTTGGACTGCTTGTTCTTCGACGGGTTAGTATCAACTTCCAATCGAAAAATATTTTTAAAGTCTCGTGGGAATCCTTCAAATCCCCCCCCCCCCAAAAAAAGAAAAAATTGATATTATGAGTTTGGGCTCAAAAGTCTTAATTTTTCGCCGAAAACTAATCTTCTGGTGCTTGATACTGGCACAGTTGTTCCACAACATGACGGCAAAACGGTCAACGAGACTATTCTCAACCTTTGTTCCGGCCATACTCCTAACCACAACTGAAAATTGAAAAAAGTGAAAAATGAATGCTGCGGCTAAGAAAATAGGCGCATCGCCTTCTGACGTTCATTTCGAATATCGAAGTATTTTTATTCTTCCTCTTCTACTATAGAACTAAATTGAGGAAAAAATAAAATAAAATAAATTCATATGCCAGAGTCAAAACTGATAATAACATCCATAGAATAATATGTTAGTTATGATTCTCAAGCCGGTTTTCACAGCCCAGTATCTAAGAAAGGAGGCCCTGAACGTGAAAACGAGTGACATGATGTGATTCAGTGTCTGTTTACTATACTCATTTTTGACAAAATTGGACCTTCTTAGGTCAGGCCTGGATTTCGACAAAATTAGACATTTTTAGTATCTTAGTTATGATTCCAACATCCTCCATTGTTCTTTTTACAAACAAGAAGATCCGCTTTCAGTTCCCTATATCTTTGTCAATTGTACCACCAATTAACATCTCAGAACTCGCCTCAACCTCCCTAAATCTCTCTCTGACCTCCTTAATTACTAACGCAATCACTTTTCTTCCCTCGTTCAATTCTCATACAGCTCTTGAACATTGTGTCTCCCATCTAATTTCTCCACTCAGTCAAGCGTATAACCCAAAGAGCACCAAGTGCTAAATTGAAAAAATAAGCCTTCTCCGGAATTTCACTTTTCAACTATCTGTCTTCAATTTTGGAGCCAATCCTGGGGAGTATTGGCCCGCGATGTTGAGACTGAAACAAATGTATATGCTTTGAAAAAATCAATCGCGGAAACGCGAATCGAATCATAAAAAAATAAAGAACATTTAAGGAAATATGTTTCATAAGTAAAAAAGAAAAAAAGAAAATAATAAAAAGGAAAAGGAGCTAAGGAAAAACCAACGAATGAGACAGAGTGCGGAGTACAACTGAAAGAAGTACGAGAAACGGTTAATTTTACGTTCAAGTAAGTTTGATGTAAGAGAGGAAAGAAGTAAAAGGAATAAAAAAGAAAGGGTGTGCAATCTTGTACCGATAAAAAGAACTCTACGTGACAATCCTCCTTAATGATGTAATTAATTCGAATTACGGCCAGTTATGGCGCCACCCTAACTTTTCAATCGGTTGTCAAGCAACCGTTTAATTTATTTTACCCCGCTTTGTCCGTAAATTCGTTTCACAAAAGAACAAATTTCTTCTCCTTTTTTCGAGTTCTTTTTTGTAAAATCGCCTGTTAAGCGGTAAAGTACTACTTTGCGACTTCCGATTCAATAACTAATTTTCAAAAATAACTTTTGTCCTCGGTTAACTGAGAAATTTTCTAGATTTTCCGCTCTTCAATTACTCGGCGGTTCCGCGAATGAGGAATAAAGAAGCTCTCATGAATTTTGTGTCCCGGATAATTTCATAAGTTGTCTGAATCTTTTTCTTACTTATGAGAATGTCTATTAGCTCGAATGTGAAGTATATCCTTGTACTATATTTATACATGGTTAGAATATTTCTCTTAGCTTAGCAGTGCTAGATCCAGGAGGCAATCCGGAATGTTTAAAAGTATGATAGTACCTTCCGAAGTGTGATGTCATATTTTTGAAACTCATTAATTTTCGACTTAGCAGGGTCGTACCCAGGGAGAGAGGGGGCAAATGGAAGCGCTGTCCACGACAATTCTGTTTGCTCTTTCCCGATTGACAATTTGGAGAGCACTCACGAAACATATCACAAACCACTACCGTTTTAAGACTTCTGGCCACTCACATTTTTTTGTGAGTGTTCAACATCTCATCATTTTAAAATAGTGTGCGAAGTGATGACTCAGCAGTAGTGTGATTACTGAGTGATGTTCACAAATGCACTCACAATTCGCCTCATTGTCAATCGGGTTCCTAGTCGCAACGGAGAGATCCATACTTCCCACTCCTCTCGTAGTAAAATCCATTGTCAATCCTTCTTTCGCTGAAATTTACTCCTCCAAAAATCTTGCCCCCCCCCCTTCCATATAAGAAACTGGTACGGACCTGCGACTGGATGATAATTTTGGAACATTTTGAACGTGCATTACAATACTATCTAATTTTTTCTTTCGAGCGTGAGGTGAAAGTAGTCCGTAAGACTCTAGTTAAGACTCTTCAATCTTCAATGCTTGTATAAACATTCAAACTCTCCATGATGTACATAAAACTCTATACTACTTCTTCAAACTCGTTTGAGACTGACTAAAACTGTTCAAAATTCATTTACGACTCATGATGACCCTTTCCTTTAGCGTAAATAGAAAGTGTTTCTTGAGGGGAAGGGGTAAGATAAAGTGCTGTCTGGATAAGAAGACAAAAAAAAGGGGTCTTTCGGGTCTAAGATTTCATTTGACAAGCACTAAAGTTTTAAATATCCCTTTGGATACGTGGTTTGGTGATATATCCACCTTATTTACGATACAGACGCTTTCAATATGGCTCTTCAAAACATGAGTACAACTTTTTAAAAGTTAGAATTTTCAAAACTTTTTAAAACTTGTGAGACTCTTACAATATTAACTAAAACTCATTAATAATTCAAGACTTAACAAGACTTTTTTAATACCCTTTTAGGCTATTCTTTAAGACACACTGATTTTAAGAACCCCTTACAGATTTCACGACCGTACCAGTCATTAGGACTCTTGAGATTTTACGAAGACTTATAATGAATCTTTCATTTAAGGCTATTCCAAAATTTTCCAAATTTCGCTAAGACTGTTCAAACCTCGATTCAAAACGCTTTATGGCCCTTTCAGATGTGGTAAAGGCTCTTTCAGACTCTTGTAGACTCAATCACGACTTTTTAAGGCTCCCTTAATACTCCTTAAGACTTTCGAGAAGTCAATACGGCTTTACAAAACTCGTTTAAAACTTTCGAAACGCCTCCATAATTCCTCGAGACTCGAGACTATTTAAGACTCCGGTATACTTTGTCATTTTTGAAGCGGTTTCAATTTTTTTATACAGGAGACAATTTCTGCATTATCTCCATCATGTATTCGCCATCCATACATCCATACGTACGCTCATATACGGGGGTAGTCCTCCTAGAAGCCCGATGTCGCCTCCCGCACACACGCAGAGAATTTTTTTTTTTTTTTTTTTAAACAATTTATATTTTGGACTACAATTATGGTTGTATTTACAAAATTTCTTAACAAGATAAGTAAGGACAGAAATTTGTTGAAATTTTTAAAATACACTTATATTTTTACACAGAGCAAAATACTCCCACAAATTTTCCTAATTGATCATTTGATTTGATTGTAATTGGACTATACGGAGAGCCTCCCGGAAGGTCGACTTAGCCCTCTCCCCAATCCTCAAACATTGAAAATTTATAATTCCGAACCTTTTTCAAAACAGTTTGAGCTGGATTGGATAACATTATTCTGCGCGTCAGGGGGTCAAAGTTCCACATTTTTGGTCAAAATTGGCCGTTTAGAATAAAAAATACTACTAAAATCAAAAATTCTATGAATTCCGCTGATTCTCAGGGGAATTACTCCCCGGGGACATCATGCACGCAATCTTCAGTGTCTTATCACAGCAACAATAATTTAAATATTAAAAACCGTAAGTCTGTGGATATTTACAATTTTATTAGTTCAATAGGCCTCAACTTATTTACGTTCAACATTGGACAATGTCGCATTACATAGAGCATAAAATGTAGATTCTAGAGAGATTTGGAAAATTCGGGGAAACAGGTTCTGAAACGAAGCAATTTGGGGGAAAACTACGGAAAACGTGGTCAAAAAATGAACAAATTGCCTGACAAATGTATTAAAAAGTTATAAATTCACCCATTTTTCGACAACAGACACAGATTGTTGACTAGTGCGGATGTACATTAACTGTACCTACGTAAAATTTTAAGTCTTTATTGGAATTGCAACAGCGTTGGTGTGAACATTGATAAATCATAAGTTTGGGGTCCTTGTGTGCTGTTTAGACTTAATAACTTAAGGACGAGGGCCCAGTGGCAAATCACGAAAAGAAAATGTAAAATTTAACCAAAATTTTGGAAATTTAGAATGGTGTACTTTAGAATGGATTAATTCGAGAAAAAAAAAACAAAACAGGGAAAATGTAGTCTAAAAGTAAAAAATTAGACTAAAAATACAGTATTTCAATTTTTTTTCCACAATCTCCACTGTAAATACGACATTCTAATTTCCTAGGATTTTGTGGAAATCTAAATTTCTTGCTGTATAAAATAGCATCTAGCCCTCATCTTCAGTTGATAGGGGGGGGGCGGCGCAGGAAGCTCCACACTTCACACAGTAAAGAGTATAACACATTTTTAGATATTTAAACGGGTGCCACAGCAATATATGTAATGGTACGGACTTGAAATTTAACATAGGTAATTTACATACGTATCTTAGGCAACAATCCGATAAGTTTTTACAAAATGGGCAAATTCTCAACTTTCTTTTTGAATTTTTCATTAAAATTTTCCATTTTTAGACTATGTACGTTATTTTGGTGTTTCTGTTTCCAGATTGTTCCCCTTCAAAAATGATGTCTCAAATTTTTACAGGTTTTCTAACATTTACATTCTTGGCTCTAATAAAGACAGAGCCCTACTATACGTGAATCAGGGAGGCACATTTTGAACTTCCAAAATTTTTCCAATATTCCAATTGTTATTGTGGCAACACTGGTGAATATAAGTAGATAAAACTTTGACCGCACGATATTTTGACTTCAGACTATAACTTCAAAGAGTTTAATCGAAACTGGTTGATTTTTTGGTGTTTCTCACTCAACAGCTCATACTGACCACAAAAACTGAACTTCGACACCTGGAGGTACCAGGTTATACTACCCGATCGAGCTGAAACTTGAAATTTTTTCTGTGTAATTATTTGGAACAACTTTCGGGGACGGGAGCGCACATTCGAGAAAATGTTTAAATAAAGACAACCTTAATCTACAATACCTTATACTTTATTGTCTTTATAATTCGATCACATTGCGTCTCTGAATCGTGAAATCCTTGTCGCAGAAATTGTTCAATAAGCTGTATCATGACGGCATCTAAGTACCTACTTCTTGCTAGCATCGAATGACGGGTTTGAAAAGTCACTAAACAAATTCATACTCCACTTTACGGGGTCATTTCGGTATCGGATTAAGCCCTAACGAATAGCTAGTATTTGCGGTCCATTTTTGAATGAGCAGTCGCTCTGACGACTCCCGTAGTAGTCAATTTGCGCATAATTTAAATAATGGGCGGTAGACCTTCAAGTAATTCAGCCATTAAATTTCCGCAAAACTGTATGGCTAAGTGTACTCTTTAACGCGACATCATTGTTATCCTTTCATCCGTAAAATATTCGTCATTCATTTAAGCTCTACTCATATGTTAATGTGCTTTTGCTGGCACTCGGTGATCGATATAGGCAGTCGTTACAGTGACACTGGGGTGTGCTTGAGTGCTCTAATTTCAAAATGATGTTGGTTATTGGCGACTGTTTACAGAGTACCTAACTTCAACGAATACATCGTTTCATTTTAGTGTACTTAAGTTATTATACTGATTGCATAGCAGACCTTTAGAGTTTTTCAAATCTAAGCTGAGCTGCGTGGATATAAAAAAAATAGTCTTTAGCGTAAGTATTTTCACTGTTTTGAAATAAGAATAAGTTTATTCGGGGTCTATAAGGAAATTTTCTGGAATATCCAAAGGGTAGGTAGGAGGTGTATTATCAAATGTAAGACTAAAATGAGGTTCCGTGAGTTGTACGATAGCTGTGCACCACTTTTGTTTTATACAATCCAAAGGTATAATATGTACTACAAGTACTTTGCAGAAGCACATGGAGGCGGGTATTGTCGCATATTGAAACACTGCTGCAGGACCGGATTTAGAATTCGGAAGTCTCAGAGCCGAAAATTGGCAAAAAGGCTCCAATTTTATCATATTTTTAGTATTATATATTTAAAAAAAGAACTTTTCAACTTTTAGAAGAAAGGGTTTGTCGTTTTGGATGGTTTTTTGCTTGTTTTTTTTTTTTTAAATTTAGCGGGGCTCCTGGCTTGGACCCCATGAGCACCCGCTAAATACAGTCTTGGAACCCATAGAATACGTGAAAAATACTTTCACCGTCCCAAATGCAAGCACAAATACAAACAAAAGTACAAATACAAGCACAAAGATAAAAACAATCAAACACTAGAACAAAGAAAAAATACGGCAAAACCTTCTGTAAATTCGAAACCAATTATTCTCAAACTACTTTGACAAACCAAAAGGCAACTCCCTAAAACTCAATAGAGTAAAAAAGTCATTCATCTCGATACAAAAGACGTCTCATTCAACGTAAGAACTCTGAAACAACCAGAAAACCTAGACAAACTGGAATCAGCCTTCCAGAACTCAAATTTAAATACTATAGGTATAGCAGAGGTCAGAACTCAGAAGGGAAGGAGATTTCATACAAAAATATACTAAAATGCCTACTCTGAACAACTTCCATTACCATTCTGACCACCGACGTCGTATTTTGTAAACTGGCAGTAACAAAAGAAAGATATTGTCCAATGAACCATTTGGTAGCCCACCAAGAGCTCATAAAGAAATCAAAAACATATACCAAAACAGGCTAAAGCTAAAACTGGAGGAGGTATGGCGTCCGACGGAGAGGCCCCATACTGGGACCAGCTACAAAATGTCGTATCCAAAGCGGCAAAAGAAATCCTAACCCCCAGAAACCACAAAATCAAGCACAGACATACATGAACGCATTATAAAAAGACAAAGGCTAAAAAAAGGACATAAGCCAAATAGGAACAAGATCGAGTTCAATTTACCTAATCTGCAAATTAATAAATAAATAAATATTTTAAAAAAATTAAAAAAAAATAAAAAAAAATAAAATTTTAAATTAAAACAAGAAAAAAAACTTTTAAGGTTGAAGTATAACTAGGAAAAAATGGACTCTTTGATAACTCAGATCACGGAAACAACAAAAAGTACAAAGTCCATTTGTAGGGTGTACCAAAATTCACTTTTTTCTTCTTCTGTAGTCCAGAGCGCTTTCGTCTGTTATACCATCATCAGTGGAGCACCCTAATTGAGACTTGTCTCTTGTGATCCTGTAGTCATAGTCGAGAGTAGTACCGTATGGTGAACCTGTCTAGTTGTGTGCTCTTATGGGTTGTCTGTGATTGTGCAGTCTGTCCAATCCGTGGATGTTATTAGTTGGAATAAGTTCTCGCTTTGGAAGATAGTTGTTGTGTTTATTAGGTTGTTTTGTTTAGTTTTTGCCTTTATTATTTTTTCTGGTTGTTCTTTTAATTTTCTTTTTCGTGTGTTGTTTTCTGTGTGTAGGATTGTGTACTTTTCTGTCAATTTGTCGTTGTTATGTCCCTGGTTATTGCAGTATTTTCCAAACAGTGATTTGTCATCATTTAGTTTCTGTGATTTTTTATGTTCTTTGATTCTGGTTTTGAATTTTCTGCCTGTTTCTCCTATGTAGGTCATGTCACAGTGTTCACAGTCCAGTCTGTATACTCCACTACTGTTGTTTCTGTCCTTTGTTTCTGTTTTGTCATTGCATATTTGTTTGATCAGAAGTGGTCTGTTTTTGATTCCAAGTTTTATGTTGTATTGGTTAAGGATTTTTTGTATTTTGTATGTATGTGTTCAAAAAAACAAAACAAAATACGAAAGCCATTGAAAACAGCTTATGCTGGGGGAAAAGCATAATGGAAAGCTTATATATTTTATCCAACATTCAAGGTGAAAAAGTCTTTGATAGGACCAAAATAAACAAAACAGCCACAAATTTTTACGTGAAGTCATACTCAAACAGCCAGACTCCCCTCAGGATCGAGCCGTAAGTGGATGAAGACCACGAACCAAAACTCCTGGAGAGCGAAGTTATGGCAGCTATTAGATGAAACTTAGAGAAAAAGAACTAGTAAGAGTTCTCACGAAACTATATAATGAAATCTTAAGAACGAGAGCAATTCCAGAAGGTTGGAAATTTTCCAAAAATTATTTTTAAAAGGTTGTAAATATAACACTAAAATTATAGACCAACTAGCCTCATATCGATCCTATCAAAGATTCTGTCAACTGTGATATAATTCCGCCTCAGAGGAATTCTAGAGTTACAACAAGCACTAAGTCACGCAGCAGGCTTCAGGAGGGGCTTCTCCTCGGTGGACCACCTTCACACTATCAATGCTATCATCCAAAAGGCAACCTAGTACCTAATCCCCGTCCATCTGATCTTCATAGACTTTCCCAAGACTTTTGACCTGCTACAAACAAGCTGTATGCTAAAAGCACTAGTCAAACACGTAAATCGTAATTTGGTGGTACTAACAGGAAATGTACACGGGGTTAAAACCTCAAATTATTACAGGTGTAGAAGGGAAGCTCTTCATATCAATAGAGGAGGAAGACAGGGGGACCTGATCTCCCCGCTGCTATTTAACTGCGCTCTGAACGTAATTTTCAAAAATCTAAAGTGGGAGAAAAAAGGGTGAAAATCAACGGGGAATATGTGGTGATGGTGGCGGGAAATGAGGAAGACCTACAGAGAGTGAACACTGAAGGAGCTCAGCTGGAGAAGTAAAGATGAGGCAGGTATGAAAATAAACCTGACCAAAACAGACATTTTGAGTAGTTCTGCACGTTCAAAATTAATAACAATCGAAACCGAAACAATTGGAACCGTAAATCAAGTAAATACATGGGCCAAGTCATCTCATTCCAATAACAAATTGAGAAAGAAATATGGCGATAGCTTTGGAGCAAATTTTGGAGTCTAAAATTTATATTGAAAAATAACTATCCAAACACTTACAAGAACCAAATCTTCAACAGCTGTATTTTTCCGACATTAACCTTCGGTTTTCAGACGTGGACCTGACCAAAAGGGCACAAAAAAAACCTTAGGCTACTAAGAACTCCATGGAGAGAGCCATGTTAGAAATCAAGTTGCGCGATAAAATTAATTCGAAGGAAATAAAAAGAAAATGCAGGCTAAAGGAAAATGTATTTCACATTGTAAGAAGACTGAAATGGGACTGGGCTGGCCATCTGAGCAGACTGAAAGACAACCGATGGACAAATAAGGCTATGTTATGGCGAGTTTATATGGAAGTAGAAAGTCAGGTGGATGGATAACATTTGTAACTTCATCAAACTATTCCACAGAATCGCAGCTGACCCGGTTGAATGGGACAGGCTAAGGGAGCCATAAGCCCAAAATCAAGGCTTTTGTAGATTTGCGCCTTATAACCTAATACATAAAGAACTCAAACAATAAAACATGCTAAGAATAAAATGAGAATGACTTTCCTTTACTTCCGTCATTTTGTATTCGCATAATGCAGCACCCTTCCCAATCCCTGAAATTAGATCTTACCTACGTGCGCCATTACTCAAGTATTCTTTTGCCCATTGTAAATTTTTCATAGATTACAAAAATGAATATCTTTGTCTAAAAACACTATCTATCAATATTACTCGTAAAAATGTAAGTTTTTCTTTCGACTCGACCTTTTACAAAAGCAATTCCAATTTTTTTTCACACGTCTTGTTACTGTTCCAAAATCTCAACTCGAGCTCACGTGAAGTACGTTGCTTTCAGAGCACGTAGTCGGAAATTTCAGAGATGGTACTTCTTGTAAGTTTTTCTCTTTCTTTTTTTTTCTTTCTTTCTTTCGTATTCAGTCCCTGAGCTGGAAAATCACGTTGTAACTTTCTTATATAGTTACATCCGTTTAGTACCCTAATCGTTAAAAATCTTTTCATTTGACTTTTTATGCGAATGCTTGTTCGATTCGGGTCTAAATTATATTTTCAGTTACCTACTCGAGGGGACCTTAGAAATCCCGGAGCTAGCTGTACGTATGTACGTACGTGTTTTTAAAACGTGCTTGATGCATCTGTTGACTACCTATGTGAGTAACTTCATTAAAAAATTGGGTCTTGCCACACGGCACTTCCATTTTTGTACATATTTGTATCGTAAGGCTTGAAAGTGTAGTTTCTATCTTCTATCTTAATTCATATGTATAGAAGTTTCAACAGAAAATTATAAATTAACTACCATTTCATCATAACGACTTTCCCCAAAACGAGTGATATCCTCGCCCCATTGGTTGTAGGGAGTAGGAACTGTGAACACGTGCCCGTAAAATGAAGGAATTCACATGCATTTATTTTGGCTATCTTTTTTATGAGGGGAGGGGGGAGGTGATGCAGTCATCTAATGAGTTTTGTAAAATTACAATAGTGAGTTTTATTCTCTAATTCACCTCAATAAGGAGTTAGAACAAAGTCGAACAAAACTTTTTCCTCCTTCTTTACTAATCCTGAGAAACTATAGTATCCACTTTATGTTTTATCCTTGTCTGTGACTTAGTACTAGAACATTTTTAAGACTTTTATTAGTCCTAAGTATTCATTGATACTTTCAGTTCTTAGCCTCCTTCTCTCCATAAATAGCATACCAGTCCTTTGGGCACAAACCGGATTACTGTTTGCGAACGCCACGCTACGTCAAGTGTGGTGGATGCCACCATACGAGCGAATGTACAAAAAAAAAAAAAAGTGAAGCCAACCTGCGCCAACTGCAAAGTGAATCACCCAGCAAACTGGAGGGGCGTACAAACAAGTGCTGCGGAATTCAAAACCATCGTCTATGACAATACAAGCAGTCCAAAGACTCTCAACGTTGAAACCAAGAGTCACCTACAGTCAAGCTGCTAAGCCAGATTGTTTTCCAGGGCCAGTAGAACAAGCCTCTCTCCACTTTCGTAAGAAAGACCTACTTGAAACTGGCAAATACTACTTCAGGGTGGCACATCTGTTCCCACCTTTGCATTCCAGTCACCTATATAAAATCAAGTTAAGATTCCCTCTCTCCTTTACTACAATTCCTTCCAATATCTCATAGAACTCCGAAATCTCTGCGCTATACTAGTAGAAGAATATACCTTTCTTTTCTAATTTACTCTCAACCTGAGCCCTGGAATCCGCCCTTTTGAGAATTACTTCTGAGGCGGGAAGGCTGTTAGGGCTGTCTTAGCCCTCTTCTCATCTTGCTGAAAAATCGGCCTAATTCGAAATGAAACGAGTTGCTACGTGGGCTCGAATCCGGGAGTTCCTGCGCGCTATCTACTCGGCCAACCAGACCCCAGGAGCATGGACCTGAATAATTGTCAAGACTTTACCCCCTCCCTACTGAAGCCTCAGAACCGTGATTCTTTCTGTGATCCTATTAAACCCGACCATGCGAGGCAGCAATTATGCCTCTTGATATAGAAACCAATCCCCTTGTAACCTCGAGTGGAGCCATAAAAGCAGAAAATGTTACCGGTAAGTCTTTTGAACGAATTTTCGCCTGACCTTTCAGTTTCCGAAATTTCCGAGCAACATACCAATTTACTTTATCAAGAGCTTTTTCTAACTCATACAGACGACTTTCGTTAGCCAAACCTTGACTACTGAAACACAAAATTTTTAGTTTTTCCGATTTTTTTTTTTTGAGTGAGATGATTTTCGTTTAGACCTGAACTATAGTTGGCCGCGTGTGATGGGATTACTGCAGGCTTTAACTCCCACGGACCCGGATTGGGGAACACACGTCAAATGGTTTGAGAGAAATGTAAAGCACGAAGAATATGGCGCCAATCCCGCAACCCTTGAGACAGAGCCAAGCTCAATAAGCTCACAAAGGATCTTACAAGGAAAATAAGTGAGCTAAACAACGAGACTTCCAAAAAATACGTCAATCCGAATTGGACTCTATACAGCCCAAGCATGCTACTCGATGTGGAAAGCAACTAGGTAAATTCACTTTCCGCAAACGCAATTCCACCAATTCGCACTTCAGCTGGAACCCGGGTCAGGAGAGACGAAGAAATTGCCCACACATTTGCTGAACACTTCTTCCAAACATTCGCCCTCAATAATGTTCCGACGTCAATCATTAATTGTTCGGAAGTTCCAACCCATCCATCTGAACCAGTCAGATACTTTACACCAAGACAGATTGCTCATGAGATTGACCTCCTACGCAAGAAAGAGAAGCGCCAGGAAACGACTTAACAACCAGCCAGTTACTGCATAAGATCCCCGAGAGAGCTATATTTCAACTAACCAACATCTATAACTCATCTGTACTCGAGCTTTCCCAACAGCATGGAAAAAAGCTGATATCATCATGATTGGCAAGCCGGCCGGATAAGCATAAGAGGATCAACTAAGCTCTTAATAGATGATGATCCATCACACTCCTGCTTTTCCTGGGGAAGTTATTCGAGAAACTTCTACATAAGCTCTAGAGCCAATTCTTGAGGAAAAACATGCACCTATAATGCTATCTCTCCAATTTGGCTTCTGTCGTAAGTACAGCAGAATCGATCAGGCACTTATTGCAATGGTGAATCAAGCAAATGCACTATAGGAGCGTAAGTACTGCTGTGGATTATTCCTATACCTAGACATTGCCAAAGCGTTCGATCCCGTTTGGCACGAGGGGCCGGGTTATTTACAAGCTTATGACGTTTCTTTCACTGCCATTCTGTCAACTGCTTCGCTCATACAAATTCGAGCGACTATTATGGCGAGGCAAAATCCAGCTGGTAAGACATTCACACAGGAGTGCAACAAAGAAAGCGTCTTGGGTGCTGTGTTACACGTTCTATTCACTGCCAACCTACCAGTATCACTTGGTGACAAATCTGGTTTTTGTAGATATGACACAGCCCTTCTATTAACTACGCGCAACCAATCAATAGCAACACTAGTAGTCCAAGAGCAGCTATAAGTACCATTCTCGAGTGGTCCCATAAGCGGGAAATAAGAA
Source organism: Acanthococcus lagerstroemiae (assembly GCA_031841125.1). Taxonomy (NCBI): domain Eukaryota; kingdom Metazoa; phylum Arthropoda; class Insecta; order Hemiptera; family Eriococcidae; genus Acanthococcus; species Acanthococcus lagerstroemiae. Next base: position 61,290,018 of record CM063110.1, on the reverse strand, counting down.
AACTGACCCCGCGACATTAGCGCAGATCAGCTTCAGCCTCGCTCACTCCGACCCAGTTCCAATCGTTGCAAATGGAACACCTGTACCGCAAAAAACGGTGTCAAGTACTTGGACACATCCACACCAAACGTGACACCCTTCACAGAAGCGATTTAAATTGAATTATTGGTTTTTACGACCAAAATCTACGCTATCACTGGAGAACAAGAGACTAAGTACTCTAGAAATCAGTCCTCAAACCATTTTAGACTTATGGTCGCAGTTATGGGGGATTGTCAATAAAATAGATGTCAAAAGATACAGCGGAAACAGAACATCCCATGTAGCATTGCAGCAAGCTGCTAATCAATAACTACCGAAAAAACATCCATCGAGATCTACTCCAGCTTACTGTCCAAGAGAAAATAGGTAGACAGACAGGTTCACTTCCAAATTCAAAAAAATACCTCAATCATATTATGCCAACAGCACGATTCTTGACAACTCACGCAGTGTGCACCGTCTTAAGAGAACTCGAATATTTTAGTAGAAAACTGAACACTTACATAATTTGCTTTGACGTAGTCAACAATGTGAACTCAGGCAGTCTTAATACTGAAATATTCTTGGATTTGGGAGCCACTTCATCATCTGAGCTTGAGAGGCAAGGCTTTACTCAGATTCTTGGGAAGTTGGAGTATATTAATTTTCAGTACTTTTCCTGGATAACTATACCACTTTCCCACTTCCCGGGAATTATTGCATCTCTTTCGCACAATTCTATACTAGATACGCCTCATAATCACAAATAACCAACCCTAAGGTGCGGGGAAGGGGACGTCATGGATCGAAGAATGAACATCAGTATCCTTTTAAAGACAGGGAATCAATTCCACGGAGGGGGACTAAACCAGGCCACTAAAATTTTCCGGCTGTACGTTCATCAGTAGCGTAACTACTCATTCCTACGGGGGGGGGGATGAAATCATAGAATAAAAAGTAGGTATATTTTTTCACCAAGTTCAAAAAAGAAACGAAGTCATATATCTGATATTTAAAGGGTTCTGGGGGAGGGGTTGTCTCCAAATCCCCCCCCCCGTATTGACGCCACTGATTTTCATCTCTCGTATATATTTACGTGTGACGCGTGTGAATAGGTAGTTTTCTGAAATCTGGCCATACGGCTAAGACCACAGCACTACAAAAAATGCTCTGAGCGCAAGTCAGCCCCTGATTATTTGAGTAAAATATCATGTTCTAGCAGTGGGGAGGTGTTTGCTAGAATTCTCATTTTTAATATTTTAGGTAGATAATGATTGCTCGTAGCCATCGTGCATTGAGTGTGAAAAACGTCTTAATCGGAAAAGCACACACCATCTTAACTCACACAATTTTCCAAGAACTCGAGCTATGAAATTGCAGGTGCTTCGGATAAGAAACAGAAAAAGACCAAAAACAATGAAAAAGTGTAATTTTTCATGCATGTTAACACAGAGCGAACAGATGAGGCGTCTAGTCAAAAAGACCAAAGCCCATGTCGTCGTCCTCCTCTTCGGATTCATCCTTTGGTGCAGCTGCTGCTACTACCGGAGCAGCAGCGAGTACATGCATTAAGGGATTCTGCAAAATAACGACGATGTAAAATACACAAATGTTCAAACCATTCAACCTAGTCTGGGTTCGTAGTCGCATACCTTTATGAACTCCTCTATCGCGACTGCTTGTTCAAATTCGATTGTTGCTACCATTGCCAGAGCCACTAGATTCTTTAAACCGTTAATCAACATGTGCGGCACGGATGCCGCACATGGGTAACTTACTGACATACATACAGCTGTCAAATTAGCGATACCCTATGACGAAGCAGAAAGGCTTTAGTTACTTGTGAAACAGAAGGGACCACATGGACATATTGGATGGTCAAGTAACTGAGAACCGAAGGATGGTGGCTGAATGATGTTCTGTCATCAACATAAGCCATCACTTGGTTTTGTTTTCCTGAAATTAGAATAATGTTCACAAGGCATAAAAATTAATCAATTACACATATCAGCAACTGACTGAGTGACATAGAATCATCTTACCGGTAGGATGTCGTAATTAATGTAGAACATTGTCCAAGGAAAGAGACATACAATCAATGTACATTTAGGTACCTTTGTAGGATCTCATTTTGCCGGCAAGGAAACGACATTTGTAAATGGAGGGGACCGGGACCACTACGCCAATTCAAGTTATACAAAACTGATACGTCTACACTCTACATCCAGAACAGTTTTTCAAAAGGATACCGAATTTGCTAGTATAGCAATGTATTATTTGACAAAATACCTCCGAGAACTTGGCGAGTAAGTCTTCCGGCTTGATGTCCAAAATTTTAGGCTCGAAAATAGTACCAGAATCATAGACCATCTGCACGGATAAGCCGTACGAGAATGGAGAGATGTTCAACATATTCAAAAGAGTGGCTTCCGTAGCTCCTACTTTGTCTCCTTCTTTCAAGATGGGAACGTCATTCTGTAAATTAAAATCATCGTTAGAAATATCACGGTAGTTAACCCCGAGCATTTAATTAGCTCTCCCCCAAAACAAACTCTGCATAAAAATATACGTAGGCGAAGTACTTTTTAAGCAAGGATTACTCACGATAATTTCGATAGTTCATTTTGAAATTTTGGCCGGTATCAAAGAGCCATGAGAACATATGATTCTATAAGTATTTTCAACGAGGAATTTAATGCCGATGTTAAATTTTGGATTATAGTTAATTTTTTTTTCCCCTTTCTATCTTTTGTATTAAATGCGAATTTTAGTATCATCAAGATGATGCCACTGATCAACAACTATACGCGTTCAGTATTGTTATCAGTATCAGTGTAGCTATTCGTGGACGACAAAAGGAATAAAACGAGAAAAATTTGATAACATTTTAATTTTGAATATGGAAAACGAGAGGTTCTCGAGAAAAATGGTTAACGCCATCGTATTCAGCATTCAAAATATAGCTAAAATCATATAATCTCATTCCATTGTTTTTTATGCTGTTGTGTAGAGTAATAACTACTAACAATCAAGCAACCAATGGTTCAAAGTTTCATTCATTCTCCGTCAGTAATTACATTTATTTACTTATTACAGCCTTTTTTTTTTGTTTATAAATAAATATAATATTTATACTTAAATATTACTATTTGTAAATGGGGGAATAAGTCCCCCTTCTCCTTTGTTTAGGTCTCACTTAAGGCAAAGGCCTCTCCGTACGGAGCCCAGTTGGTGCGATTGGCGGCTGCTTTTCGCCATGGAAGGCCTGTAAATTTCTCAATCTCGTCCCTCTACCTCGTTAACGGTCTTTTCCTCGATCTTTTTGCCACGTATGGGGTCCAGACATCCGCCTTGTTGCCCCACCTATCCAAATTTTGTCGCGTGATGTGGCCAGCATAGCTCTATTTCAATTTTTTGGTTTTATCAAAATCCACCATCCCCGTTTTCCCCCGCATGATTTCGTTTTTATTTTTGTTCCTCCTATTTATGCCCAAAATACTCCTTTCCATCACCTTTTGCGTGCTTTCTAATCTCTGCACCCCTCTTTTGGTTAATACCTAAGTCTAGGCACCATACGTCATTACTGGTTGTGTCAAGTTTGTTTTTTTGCTTTTGTGAATTGATTCTAAACTCCAGTAACTTTTCCATCCTTGTTGAATTCTTTTACTTATTTATTTCCCTCGTCTATTTTCAAATGATATTAATTGCCCTAAATATTCAATTTCTTCTACTTATTCTATTTCATTTCCCTCTATAAATATTTTTCATTCTTGCCATTTGATAGCATTTTTGTTTTCTTATAAATTTATTTTCAATCCTGCTTTTTTACTTATTTTTGCTAATTCCTGGCCCAGCTGCACCACCTTTCCGATCGAATCGGCAATTTACCACGTCGTCAGCTAATCTTAAATTACACAAATATTCTCCATCGATTTAAATTCCCTTTTCTACCTATCCTCTTTCCCTAAAAATCTGTTCTAGCACACAGTTTAAAAATTTAGGGGAGAGCGGACCCCCCTGTCTCACTCTATCTATTTTAAATGCGCGTCCTTTCCCATCGGTTGTCACGTATGCTCGTGAGTTTTCGTACAGTTTTTGTATTAAGTCGTATAATTTTTGGTTCAACTCCTTGTGCTGTTAGTGCAGACCACAAGTATGAATGTTCAAAAGCTTTCTGGAAGTCAATAAAGAGAAGAGATAGTTCTAGATTGTATTCATTTGCTTTTGTAAAAATGTAATCAATAGTTGAATAGTTTCTCCTGAACCCCACCTGTTCCCTCCCTAGCATCGAGTCCAGTTGGTTATAAATTCTCATCTTTTATTATTTTGAAGAAAATTTTACTAATATTTGACGTTAAACTTATCGGGCTGTACTTATCAGCCTGTAATTGTTAATATTTTCTTTCTCACATTTTTTAAATAAAATTATTATTTCAGCTTCCTCCCATTGCCTTGCTATCTTTTCTACCGGTAATATTTTGCTGAACACCGATACTAGAGGCATACTTAATTTTTCTGCAAACACTCTTAATATTTTGTTTTCTATACTATCAAGGCCAGCCGCTTCGCAAATTTTTAGTTTCTTCAGAATATTCAAAACTTCCTTCTTGATAATTTTGGGAAATTCTTCTTCTTTTCTACCTTTTACATCTGGATTACATCTTCTCTCCTTTTTCTTTTGGGTACCTCCTTCACTGCTGTACTATTTTTCGTAAAATTTGCTGGCCATTTCGACTATCCTCTCCCTATCATGTTTTTCCTTGTTTTATTATTTTCCATGGCAACAATCATATTCTTCCCATTACTAAGTTCTTTTTTCACCTTTGATGTTGATCCGTTCTTCCTCAATATTTTATTAATTTTTGCTTCATAATTTTTAACATCCCTACGGATTTCTTGTTCAACTTTTTCTTGTAATACGAGTAGTTCAATTTTTGCTACATTTGTTTTTCCAATTTTCCTGGCCAGATCGTTTCTTTCCTCTTTTAAAAAATTAGTTTCTTTACTGATTTTATCGTTGGTGCTCTCCTTAGCTATTCTAGTGTCGTATGTCTGATTGATTTGGATTAGACAGTTTTCGATATAGCCGTATCCCTCCTGTATTTTTATCCCTTCCAATCTGTCTTTATTAATTAGGATTAGGAAACTTAGTTCTTTTTTCGCATCTTCTAGCCTAAACTGAGGTATAATTTTTCTTTCCGTCATCTCTTTCTTTTTATAATTCTTAAATTTCCCCCTTCTTTTAACCGTTATTATTGATCTGCAAAATCTATGATCCAATGGAAAGTGGAAACCTGGCAACATCTTGCACTATTGAAGGTAGTTACCTAAGATGTAGTCTATTTCATTCTTATTGTTCTTGTTACGCGACATCTATGTCTATTTTCTCTTTTATTTTTCATGAAAAAGGTGTTGGCCATCTTTAAATTATTTTTAGCCTCGAACTCTAATAATTTTATCTCGTTTTCGTTCCTTTCACCTAATCCAAATTCTCCTATAATCCCTTTTCCCCCTTTTCTTACCCCCACCTTCATGTTCCAATCTCTCATCACGATTGTACACTATTCCTCCTCTTCGTTTATAATTTCGTCTAGCATATTATAGAACCTATCCCTTTCATCTTCATCCGATGCCAACGTTGGTGCATAGATTTGAATGATCATTATTTTCGTATTTTCATCAATTTTCAATTTCATGTAGCAAATTATTTCTAAAATTCCTCTGATAGCATGCAATTTCTTCATTATCTGTGGTTTGATATAGAAACACACCCCTTACGACCTGTTGTTTCTCCGAAAAAATAGAAGAAGCCGCCTCTCATTTGAATTAATTTTTCTACTTTTTTTCTAATTTATCGAACATGGTTGGGCAAACTGAGAGGTAACACTGATCAGAGTATCCACAATCATCAACTAATTGGTTGGCAGGAAAATAGATGTGTTAACTGAAGTTGAAAAGCACAACATACTGATACGTCAATGTAAAAACATACAGTTCATGTTAGGTGTACCCCCCTCCCGTCCATAATTTTGCTGATCCCATCAGAAAAATCTTGGCTACGCCACTGCTCCTCGGGTCAATAAAAGACTTCGAATAAAGAAATAAGCAGGGGCTCACGGAAAATGATTTCTTAAGCCGACAAAATAGAGAATTTAATTTCCAGAGTTGGGGGCGGGGTCAACCCAACGGGTACACAATAGATCTGAATCGAAAAAAGTTAGCCATGAATAATCTTGAGAGGCTGAAAGATCGAGAATTAGATTTTCGGAATTGGGGCGGAGACAACCCATCGGGTCGACAATATTATATTATTAATATTTATTTACTGAGAGTGGTGTTGCCTTGCTGCTATAATTTAACTATTATTAGAACAAACGTAAATTATTAGAAGAGGATTAACGCATTATTTGAATTGAAAATATGAGACGTTCACCAAGAATAACTTTGAGAAGTCGAAAAATCGAGTTTTAGATTTTCGTCGTGGATGGGAGTTATTCCTTGAGCTACAAAAGATCTCGATTAAAAATAAGGGGTTCATAGAAAATTGTTTTTCAACACCCACAATCTAGAATTTGATTACCGGAGTTGGGGTGCGGTCGACCCATCGGAACCACAAATTATTTCAATTGAGAAAAAAAAAAAAAAAAAAATGTTCACCAACGAAAACTCGAAAATATTCTCTTTCGGTGTTGGGGGCGCGAGTCCACTTGTCCAGTATACAAAATGTATCAGTTGAAAAAAGGGGAGGTCTACGTAAAATAATTCAGAAATTTGAAGAATCGAGAACTAGATTTCCAGAATTCAGGACAGGCTTCACCCCTCAAATCACGATTTTTCTCTCGAGCTGGAGGAGTCGTTTATGCACATGCGCATATAGAGCGTCGAAGAAACTTACGATTTTATAATATAGAAAGATTTATCTCATGTTCAAATAATTCATATATTCAATTTTCACCCACTGACCATTTACAGATGTAAAACAATAACTTCAACTCGTTTTTTTTTTTTTTAAATAGTTGTTTCCTTTTTAACTTTTATTTTGTATTCTATAGGCTTCTGTACGGACGTTATTTGGCCATAATTCCCCCTAGCAGCCACCTGAGATGGGGAAGTGGAGTTCGACTCCCCTCCCGTTTACCTTCTCATTTTCCATTGCGTTCGTAGTATGGAATGTTATTACTGCGCAACTATTCATGAATATCAATCCTCAACAGCCCAATAATACGAGGGGCGGCTGAAAACACACACGACCATATAACATGAACAAAACAACCTACAGAGCTGCTCGAGGTGGCCTAACAAACCTACATCCTTCCTTTACCAGTAAACCAAATTTCGTTAAAACATCTCCACTGATTCGCATTCAGCAGTCATTATTACGGAGAAGGGTACTTCAGTTTTGTACACGTGTGTAAAACAAGGTGCAGTGATTGAATTTTTAAACGTGAATCCTACAGACATTTTTCGCCGGTTAAAAGTGATTTATGATGATGATAATACTGTTGATAAAAGCACGGAGAATCGATGAGTGATAAAATTTCGCGAATGAATATTGGGGACGAAGTTCACAGCGGACGACCACTTTCGGTGACAAAATTTATTGCAAGAAAGTGAATTTGATTTGATTTGATTCAAAGAGACCGTCGAATCACGCAACCGGATCCTCCCTCTTTTCTAATTTTACTCTCAACCCGAGCCCTGGAATCCGCCCTTTCGAGCATTACTTCAGAGAGGTCAGGGAGGCAGTTAGGGCTGTCTTAGCCCTCTTCTCATCTTGCCGAAAAATCGGCCTAGGTCGAAATGTAGCGAGTTGCTACGTGGGACTCGAACCCGGGACCTCCGGATTCCGAGACCAGCACGCTATCCACTCGGCCAACCAGACCCCATTACATAACAGGATATTGCGAGCCATCTAAAAATATCCAAGGGACATGTAGGCCTTATCATTCAGGAACTTGGCTATCGAAAAATCTGCTGAGACCACACATCTCGCATGCCCCTGAAGAAGCGCTGCGCAAGTTGAAGTTCAGGCCCATTCCCTACTCATCCGATTCGGCCCCGTGCGATTTTCACATTTTCCCCATGTTGGAGCGATACCTCAGAGGTAATCATTACACCTCAAACAACGAGGTAGAGGATGCAATGAAATCGTAGATCAAAGAAAAATATGAACATTTTTTCTGGTACGGAATGAAAAAACTTGCTATACGTTGAGAAAAATGTATACGTGTTCATGGCGACTACGTAGAAAAATAAATACATAATTTTGAAACCGAAGAATAATTGTACATTCATTTGATTTTGGTCTCATCCCAGTATCTCTTTGCATCCCCCCTCTTCAGTCGTGTGTGCATTACTTTTCAGTCGCCTCACGTATCAATTAAAAATAATTTGGAACGATCAACACGACGACTCAAGAACATGAGAAAATACTGATTTCCACATCTACATGCATGCAATTCTAGTTGATACATCAGATTGCCAGCACGTACTTTTGCAAAGCTGGATTCCGATAGAGGTGTCCGCCGATCGCTTTTCTCATCATGGTGTTTTTGCCGATGAGCGCGACACCAGATCCACGGAGAGTGACACGAATTTGTTGCATCTGCTTGGAACCCACATCGTCCGCGCTAACGATAAAACACTTCGGATATTCATCTAACAAATTCTGAAACAGATCAAGGAAACTTATAAGCAAATAGAATCGAAGAAACACTTTTCACATCTTAGTGACTGAATCAGGCTGATAACCACGTTTACTTCATTCTACTGGAACTTTGTTGACGCAATTGAAGGAAAAATAGACCTGGATCAACGAAACTTCATAAAGTAAGCAAAATCATGATACAGAATCTCATTTCTGTTGTTTTCGCGGATAAAAATAACAGCGCTTGGATCTACGAGTTGGTTTAAAATCGAACTACGTTAAACTGTGAATACGTACCACCAGTTTCAAGAAGTACTTGGCCTTCCATGTTGCCTTATCCTCTCTAACCATCTTGTGAGTAAAGATGAATCTCGAGTTCGTTTAAGGACTGAAACGTTTCAACGTAGGCTGTTAGTATTTTGAAATCACTCGATCATTCATGAGGTTACAATACCTGTATACCTCAGTCATCGACACAGGGAAATGCAAGAAATAAAACATGGGAGTACTCATTCGTTTGAAAACGATAGTTAGATATACATGAATCATGAAATATACCATGCTCTAGGTATCTCAGAAGAAAGTCGGAAATTTCCGATACTTCTATTATCAATTCTAGCAAGTCCAACAGCCATACTTTAATGTTTTTCCCAAATGTGAGCAATATCATTAAGTAGGAGAACGATCCTTGTAGAAACAAAATTAGCGAAAATTCACACATTGGTAGACGTATCAACATCCTGATTTAACTGAAGCTGGGCAAATGATAATAAATGAATACCCAACATACGAGGATGAAAGAAGAAATAATTATAAGGATTATAACTTACTTGAGCAACATATCGGCAGAAACGAAAAGAATTAAATATGCAATACAAATTACTACAACGGCGACATTCATGACAAATGAAGTACAAAGAAGCGGTAAACCACAGTGAACCACGGCGAGCAAATGAGCAATTTTTAGGGTTTCTCACCTGTTTGTAGCCCTACAATTGATGAGATTTTGTGTTTCAGAAAGATAGAAGAAAAAGTACTTTAAGTTTATTGAATTGAAAGACCATTCTGATTTTCTATTTTTAACTATCCTCCACGAAAGAGTATCTGTGACGTCATGAACTGCAATTGAGTACTGTCTAGCAAATAGGACACAAAAATCTCATAATGTAAGTATTTTTTTATTGTCTTAAATGCATTGCACAGCCCGGTTGAATGAAGGCGGAAATGGCTTTGTGCTTTGTGGCACGATGCGCGGGCTTTGGTGAAACTACTTTCTTCATCACCGTTCACCCTTCGCCATTTGCAGCAAATTTCAAGATTCGAGTCCGCCAATTGCGAATAGGAAAATGAAATGTCAAAATTTATAAAGATGTGAATGTGACCATTAACTTGGATTTGGATTCATAGAAATGTGCTCGACGAGAAGAATAATTATTTAGTTCCAGTTTTCCAATCAGTATTCGAATTCCGAAGTCTTCCCATGAAAACACGGTCGTCGTTTCCTGTTCACGTGGTGAGTTGATCAGTTTGATTTACTTTGCTTACGAATAGCTGTTCCATTGAAACTTGGTCGATGAAAACTCACTGTTTTGGTCGGTGAATATCTTTGACAAGTTAAGTCAAGGCATTTGTCTCTTGTGTAAGTACTAGAAATCTGCAAGAATAAGTAGAAATTTAACCGGATAACTCGCGACGGTGCGAATACGTAATCGAAACTTTGTATTATGGCATCGCTGACATCGTAACGATTCTACTCGCTAGTAATCGTTTAACACGGTCACCGTACTGCATCAGAATCAAATGATGCCGATTTCTAATCGAACATTGCAGGATGCCGATTATTACTCGTACTCATCGTATGCCCAGACGAGTAACATACTCGATATCGTTAAACTCGTTTGACGAGCACTTTTATCTATACTCGCACGATTCCGTAATCCGTACTTACTCGTGCAGATCTCTAGTAAGTACATACAAATTATGTCACCGGCGACTGTCGTAAACATTTCTCATTTCATCCGTTTGATGTTGAAATTCCAGGTGGAAATGACGTTACTGGAGTTGTTGAGCCCCTCTGAATTCTATTTTCGAAGTTCGCGGTTAATTGGCGGAGTGACATACGTATTATGATTGCGGTTGTAAATTCACAGTGGACCTGGATGGGATGTTGATATTTGAAGAGGTAATTCTAAACCAGCGAAGTGTTGAATACTACTACGGTGCGGTAAAGTGTATTTGTTTCATTAAAATGATGACTGGTTTCCTGTAACGTCCGAATATTGTTCGTTATTGCGCCAAGCCAGAAATGGCAGAACCCATTGGTGTAGACGACAATGTTTGTTGAATTGGGAAATGTCTGATCCTATTTGAACTTCCTTTCGTTGCTTTAAATCACGAAAATCGCATTCGTTTTACCACGTGTAATTTTTAGAAGTAATGATGTGGTTTTCGCGATGCCTGAACGTTTTTGGTTATTTGCGTTTAGCCAGAAATGGCAGAACCCATTAGCGTGGGAAAGGTTTGTTGTGTAAAAACTAATTTGTGATATTAAGTACGTGTTTCACAGTGAACGTTATGCTCTCTAATTAAGTACGTGTTTTGATGATGAAGTTTTTTCTAATATGTCCGAATGTCATTGTTATTGCATCAAAGCCAGAAATGGCTGAACCCATTGGTGTAGGCAGTGATAAATGTTGAACTAGAAAATGTCTGATAATGTGAAATCAATGAATCGAACCAGAATCGGGATAATGAAAACATTTTCTCAGGAAGTATTTTACTAGCGTTGTTGTGTTTTGCCTTCTTGTGATGAAAATGTTAGTTCTTTGGTCTTCTTTCCCAATCTGCATAATTGAATGATGTTAGTAGAATCTGAAGAGGCGTTTTATTTTCAAATTGAATGTGTCACGTATTGTAGCCAGAGATGTGCCAAAATTATAAAGTTCTACGAAATAGAAAATGCTAAATTTCAAGTTCCAGATTCATTTTTTATTTCCCGTTGTAAAATGGGTTTCAAAAAACCTGTTTCTTATTTTGAAATTCAGTTTTCAAAGTAGGTTCTCAGAATGAATTTATTTTTATTTTGAACGCCTGTTTCAAAACTAAAGATGATTATTTATCGTTACAGCTCGTGTAATTAATCCGTTTGCTTGTTACTGAATATTCCACTACTGTTTTATTATTATAGTATTGTAGTTTTCGTAGGATAGTTGACAGTTATATTTTGAAACTACACTAGGTAAATACTATTGATGAATTTGTGAACTGCATATTACCAATCTTACCTCAACTTGGAACATCTGGTTAGTCGATTTTGGTTGTTATCCTGAATTTGAGTTGAGTTCTCTCGGTGCATTTCAATTCATTATTTAAGAAGTCTCCTAGAATTCAATAAATTCATCGCTCTTTATGATGAAAACAGATTATTTTGGTCTTCTTTCCCAGTCTGAATAGTCGATGTTGTTTTACAAATCTGAAAGAGCTTTTGATGGATTTACGTTTTTGTATGTATTTTTTCAAATTCTAAAATTTTTGAAGTCATTTTCTTTTTGCTGATAATACTTTTATGCAGAATTCGGATTTGGAATGAAATGTTGATCGCTGATGTAATTACAAGCTATGTGTACACAGTCGCACTAACAAACACGTTTAAGCATTTCAAGGGTTCACCGTTGAATTATTTTATTCTCTTTGGCAGGAAGCAAAGAACAAAATCCCGTTTTACGAACATGTCAGCTATCATTTTGTTTTAACCAGGGTTGGCAGGTAAAATGAATCAAAGTAAGTTTTAAAAAAATTAAAGTTCCATTTTTCAATTAAAAATTTTAAAACTTACACACAACTGGAACTGCAGTCAGAAATGGTCGTCTCCTTTATCATTCAATTTTATAATTTATACTACTCAAATTCACTATAAGGAACTCAAAGAAAATTTTCAAAGAACAAAAATTAACAAAAAATGATTGTGAATAAATCTTATAAATTCCGTTTAAAAAAAATCAAGTTAAAACTTATCGGAGTTTGTGGTATCTGCAATTTTTACTTAAACTACTTTATTTGTTCTATTTTACCGTCAGAATTTAATTAATTTCATCTTAATTATTTATTTCATAATTCCTTCTCAATTTTTTATTCTCACTTCTTATCATAACATTATTATCTATCAATCATCAATTTCGTTGTTTTTTTGTTCCGCATTTTACATCGATTTTATATTTTACATTTTATACTCATTTTACGTAATATGTAAAATAAAAACCCTGGTTTTAATGATCATTCTGATTAATAGGCTGTGATGTGGAGAATTCATTTCACAAAACAGCTTTACTCGATCCATTCTTTGAGCTTACATAAATCGCAAAAGTATCAAACATGCCTCTGGATTTCTTATAAGAACCAATTATTAAATAAGCTTATGGTGTTTCGCTACCAGATGTCAGCGACTTTGTTTCCAAGTTTGAAAAACAATTTGCAGTTGATGATGATACTTTTTCCTGTACCTCTGAATATCGTTTGCTATTGCGTCATGCCAGAAATGGTAGAACCCAATGATGTAGGCGACGATAACAGTTGAATTGAATAAGGTCTGAAACTATTTCCAGTTGAATGTTACAAGATGTTATGTCTAGTTGTGAACACGATAAACCTGGTTTTGGAAATGTATCAGTATGTTAAAGAAAAAGTGTTCTTTTCCACTTTGAATGTGGTGTACTTTGACCCTGCAGCACTAAAGCTTCGAGTGGTACTTCAGTGTCTGCTGTTTTTCTGTCAGGGTTTGCAAGCTTAATCTGAATATGGGTTTCAGTCTAAGCATTCTGAATTAGTCCCAACTCTCAGTGTTGTTAGACAAAACGATCTTCTCTCATTTTGTCAGAGGAACATTTCATTTTTTATATGTCATAAGTTTTATGATCTTCAGAGTTTTTCATTTTGCTTTTTCATGGTTCTGTTATGTCTTGACAAAATTATTTTGTCTTGTGTTTTTTGTTTTTTTTGTTTTTGCCATGTCGCTTAGCACAATCTACTGTCAGTGGCAGTGTCGCTTAGCATAAGCTGTTATCAATTATTATGTCATTTAGCGTAGTTTATCATGTAATCAGTGACGAAATATTATAATTTGTTTTGTCGTTAGATTCATTTTTTAAATTGTTATGTCGTTAACGAAACGTCCTCACAAAAAACGATTTAGAGTTTTGTCATATGACAAAATTTTGAGAATTCAGTTATAATTTTATCACATTGTTTTGTTATGTCTGACAACACTGATTATTCCTACCCGAGTCTGCTAAGCCTTTGAATACACAGTCAGCATTTCTTTGTACAGCTTTCATAATTCTTGTTTATTTTTAATTTGAACCTGATTTAACGAACATATTATCTTACTGTTATTGTCGCTTAAGCCTTTCATGATGAAAATAATTATATTTTGGTCTTCTTTCCCAGTCTGAATGATCACTGATGTGTTTAATTTCTGAGAAGGCTTTTTTATTCTCTTGAGTATTATATGTTTTAGTATTCTTCGTAATTAAATATCGTGAATTTAATTTAGCACTTTTCTTATAAACTATGTTCTGGATCATGTTTCAGGATTTTTGCTGGTATTACTAGATTGCTTCGATGAACGTGAAATAGATAATGTAATCTTCTCTTGTATCCGGAAGCATGTACAATCCAAAAGAACAAAAGAGTCGGCAAGGAGCCACTCCGATACGTTATTCTGCCAATAGTTCGCCAATCTTATGACCTCGTCAGATGTTGGTCTTGGCCAGAGTTCTGTTAAATCCTCCGTTGATGTTTCTGCTGTTAGATAATTTTCATCTGGGCGTTCTCCGCATGAGCACTCACTATCGTCTTTAGTTTTCCACTTCAAGTTCGTCTTTGTCCTAGTGCATTCCGTTCTCAAACGATTCAACGATCTTCACCCTGGCGAAGCTAGGTTTCCAAATAGGATATCCTCTTTTTTTTTGGACATAAGGTGATGAATAATTTTTATTGATACTCTGTAGGCTGGTGTAGTTCAGCAAGTGAGTATTTACTCATTTAATAAGTATAAAATTGTTTAATCTTCCAGTATTTACGTTTTATTTTGTTACTGTGGTTTCTAGGTGACGAACATTGGTCCTGTTGATGCTTGGTACCTGTCTTGAAAAATACTGTCTGCTAAAATCTTGGGAGCTGTCTGGAATTACTCTGATGTATTCTAGTATTCTTCCCAATGTTTTCGATCAATTTTTTAGACCATTATCCATGCTTAATATACTCTCGAATTTACTCTCTCGATTTTATTTTCATCTGTATCGTTCATTAAATAAACTGTTCGTAGATCCGGCTCAATGAGCCAAACTGTATTTTTGATTACTGAATAACTGATATAATACCTCATTCAGTTCGTTCATGTAATCACTGAACTGAATGTGGAAAAACTTCAAGTTGACAGCACTTAGGGTGTTAATTCCGACGAATTTTTCCCCACTTAGTTGAATTTGTTGCCAATAATAGATTTTTTGTGTTCTAGGTTGATGGTTTAAAATTGGGGCAGCGCTTGTAGTAAGTTCATTCCGGCGAATTCTTCCCCTATTAGGTGAATTTGTTGCGAATAATAGATTTTTTGTGTTTTAGGTTGATGGTTCAAAAGTGAGGCAGCGCTTGTAGTAGTTGATTCCGGCATTTTCTTCCCTAATTTGGTGAATTTGTTGCCAATAATAAATGTTCTGTGTTCTAGGTTGATGGTTCAAAAGTGGCACCGAATACTTATGTGGATTCCTTTAAGAAGATGCACCCCCTCTCCTTTTCGTCCCCTGTCTTAAATATTGAAAATAAATGTCAAATCCACTACTCCTTTTCTCTCCCTTGTAATCCATTATGGTTACTGAATCCAAATTTGACGTCTGATTTCGTTTTTCCTAAAGATGTCGACAGGTGAGACGAAATATCACATAATTGGTTTTGAGTAGAAATACACTCGTGAAATGGTTGATTGCGACTGATTTTAATTCTCGGTTTTTTCTTTTTCAGGCTAGTTCATTTGTGGATGTCGGTAAAAACATACACGATATGACATATTCAGATACCTGAAAGTCTTGTGTGTCTGATAGTTCTGACAATTTATTTGTCCCTCCAACTTCGCTCCAGGAAGAATACATGTAATTTTACATGGCATATATCTTAGATGAGAATTATGACGATTTTGATACGAAAGTTCCAAACGTTCCAATTAATTGAAAATAAACTCACTTTTTTGTCATAGGCCTCGGGTGTACTGAGGCTCTGTGACCAATTTTTCGTCTGCCAAGGTTAAATCCATTGCAGATGTTAACCTACAACCAGGGCCGTTGGGAAGAATATGGGGAAGGGGGTGTGAACAAAAAATCCCAATTGTAATTTTTACAAATTTAGTTGGGACCTGACATAAGCTCCCACTGTCATTCCCCCCCCCCCTAGATTTCAGAATTTTAGAATTGAACGCCCTTGTAGTAAATAGCGATGGAAGTGTTACGAAATTTCCTATCACAAGTAGAAAAAGGAGAGAAAAAAATATCGATTTTTCTAACTTATAATTAACTGTTTTTGGCGCGGCTTCACTTGTGGTTGACTGGGATTATCTACTGCAGTAGCTGTTATGAGTGGATGTGTCACAGGTTTTCTATGTCCTTTGAAGCCTTCTCTGTAAAAAAAAAAGTATATAACGCTCATTCTTCCCGCCTATGGCCTATGTTGCGTAGTACATCCGATTCCACCCTCCCCCGCGATAATTTTTAATTTGATATCGCGATTTGTGTGTCGTGTCAAAACTGAAGCGCAGATATGACCCTGACGTGCAGTGTGAGGTTAGCGATAGTCTGCGGATATGAAAAAAGGAGAGATGACAGTAATGATAGGGAAAATGCTTTTGAGATCCTACCTTCAGAATTGGCAGTGAATTGAACGATGTAAGATTATTGGTACTTGGTAGCTATCCTCACTGCCAGAAATGTGCCCCAAGATATATTTTTCCAATTAAGTGTTATGGGAAGTGTGATGTTACACTTTGAAGTTAACGAACAGAAATTGATTCTGTGAAAGGAAAATGATAGATATGTATTATGGACCTTGAACATGCGTGAAACATGTTCCATAAGTGAGCTTATTATTTCTAAACCGTATTTGCGTGTGATTTTTTATATTGCTCACTTGTAACGATGTTCTACCCCGATTCTTGGAATCGTGTTATGAAGTAAGCTTACTCTGAATTCGAGGATGAAAAATTGAAATGGGTTAATAGAAATTTCTTTTACATGGAAAGTAATAGGAAAATTTGGAAACTACATAGTTTCTCATTACGTTAATCGTACCTATTACATATTCGTTCTGTTTTCCCGACTCCGATGTTCGAATAACAAGCGCGTTATTTGGTTTCCTGTATGAAATGAGATGTTACAAATTTTGACGCCGAACGTTCATTTTAAGTCAGTATTTGTGTCTCCCCTTGATATGTAAACATATGCATCCCTTCTGAGCTTGAGAAAGTTGATGAAGCCTTAAGTTAGAGCTTGAACCTGCCTAAGCGCTATCTAGGGACTTACCCAAGGGCAATGGTGTCAGAATTGCCTCTTGTGCTACTCTAAGTAAATTATCGTGAGATTCGTTACTGAATCCCGTCCGCCTGTGAGAATTGAATGTCAATAAATTAACTACCTGATGGAAAATGCCCACTAACCGAACCTGAGTACAAAGTAATTGTAAAAGATGTTCGACTTCGTTGTAAATATCTTAATTTGGTGCGATTCAGGGTGTGGCTGTGCAACACGCCGAATATAATGGTGTGGTATGTTTGCCGTCACTGCATCCAGTTGTATTAGGGATGCTCTCCTTTCATACGCGTCAGTTAGTTGAAACGTCTTGATTGGCCTAGGTTAGAAGAATTGAAAGATCAGTCAACCCCCTTCTCCAAATGTATACTTCAGTTGGATCATTCACCGAAAAACTGATGGAGTAGCTTCAATGAGTTGGAGACCCATCTTTTCAACCTGTATTACTAAGTGGGACAGTCACCCAGGAATGTATCTGTAGTGTTATGTGACACCCCCCCCCCCCCCCAACATTTGGTAGGAGAAATTACCATCAGTGTGACAAAGTTGGAAAATTCCATGTATTTGTTGAATGAATGAATGAGAAGTATTGTTCCGGTTCGTTGACTGCGAAACTACAAATCTCGTATTGAATATAAAATGTACTTGGCGAAGTATCCATAGACGGAGAACTAAGATAGGGACGTAACTTCTCTCGTCTAGGAATGTGACAGAAAACTCTTCGTTTTTGGATCCTATTTCGAAAGATTGTAATACCTTCTGGTTGAAAAGGTCGCATAATCTTCACTTTGAAAGGAGAAAAAGTTTTCATACTTCTTAGCCTAATAGAAAATTTCGAATTTAACCTTACCTTTTTGACTTAAAAAAGTAAAGTTAACAATACTGGTGAAAATGTTGATTAGCCGGCAATTTTCAATTGTGGGGGTGTGCTGACTAGGGTAGTCCAAGGCCGCGCGCGTTTTTTTTTTAAATTTTCTGAGTCTGTGATTGCCCTTTTGATGTTTTTTTGGTTCTGTCTTCCCTCCTCTCTCCGTATACGTACACCAAACTGGAACATGAAATATTTGAATTTATCACTGAAGTAACCGATTATCAGCCTTTATTTCTGATGGAACATATACAACTTTATTTGCACCTCTATATGTAGAACATGGTAGTCACATCGGTAGATTCACCTCTGGCCATAAGCCTCCCTGATCCTTCTCCAAACCTCTGCTTTGCCACCTAGTGCCCACATATCTCGTGATTTCGTCCCTCCACCTTGTTCCTGGTTTTCCCCTCCTTTTAGCCTGATACGGGGTCCATGTTGTGGTTATCTAAATAGAAGTTGCCAACCCGCACGACCTCAGTTCCGGTTGTTTCGTTTCTCCATCAGTGGGGCTTGCACTATGTGACGGTCGAGTGACTACTTACTAGAGAACTGGCTATAGTTACGACAACTGTATCCCGCGGGGCAGCTTCTGAGAGCCAATACTTACGATTTGTTTGGTTTCGTGGCACTCTGTTTAATAATTCCTTCAGCAGTTTTTTCGAGAATTCCTCATACTTTATTCCAGCTTTGGTTTGTCAAGTCACGTTTGCATTATCATCTTTGTGACCGTCTGACTTTTCTTGTAGTTTTACTCGTACGAGTCTTTTTGAATTTTTTGAGCTCACCTTTACCTTTCTGTCTTCGTCTATGGTGAGTCCTGTTTCTTATTCAGTTTAAGCTTAAGTAGCGCGCATAACAGCTGATGGTCTGCGCCGTAATCTGTACCAGGGAGAGTCTTGATGTTTTTGATAGAAAATTTCCATTTAGAAGCGATTAGGTAGTTGTCGATTTGGTTGTCTGTTCGTCCGTCTGGCAGTGTCCAGGTAAAAACGTCAAAAGTGTTGTTGGAACCATTTTGTGATTATCATTCTATTTTCTTGGCAAAATTTGACAAAATTATCACCGCATTCATTTTGTTCCCTGAGACCAAACGGTCCTACTACTTCGTTCACTTGATCTTCCTTTCCAACCTTTGCAGTGCAATCGCTTAGTATTATGGTGACTTCTTTGGCATTTTTTTGAGTTGACTAGATACCTATTGTTCGGTAGAACTCTTCCCTGTCTTTCTGCAGCAGATATTGACGCGTACACTTGAAGTATATTTAGTCTGGACGGTGTCGTGTCCATCCCAATTGAAATTGCTCGATCGTTGATAGGTTTATATTCAATCGCCTTTTTGTTCCATTCCTCGGAGACCAGGACAGCGACGTCATTTCTTGAGGCCACGACGTTACCTGAGAAGTATATTTTATTTCCCATTGCTGTTGTGAAGTGTCCACTATATCTTTCCAGTTGGTCTCGGCTAGCCCTGTTATGGCATTGTATTATACCGAGTAGTCTCTCCAACTACCTGTAATTTGCCAACTCGAACCAAGCCCCGGATGTTCCAATAGCCAGCCAGTGAGTCCTTGAACGATTTCCAGTCACCATTGCCCCCCCCCCCTTGGAGACCGAGCACGGAACTATTTAAGACTCCGGAACATTTATTAGTGACAGAAATCATGATAGTGGATTTTTTTGGGATATTTGCTCAGAGTAGTTCCTCATTGCTTCTTGTGAGTTTAGACAGTAGCTCAACTAACCAGGGCTGTGGGCGCTACCAGAGTCTGGATAGCTTGTGTCTTCTGCTATCGTCCTTAGGATAAGTGACCTGTCTATCAGGCTTTTCTCCAGTTGCATTGCCCTAGCTAGACCGCCTGTACACTCTTTGGCTTGCCGACTTAACTTCCCGCAGAGATTAGTTAACGCGACTTTCTGTCAGGTTACTTGGCGTAACACGGGCACCACGTGTAGACGAGTGTGGGGTAGAAATGGAGAGGCTAACTGATCTGTGGTGATCATATATTTGCATCACATTTCATAGGGTTGTACTATTTTTAAATTCTGCCCTAAAGCCAGGTTAATAGGTCATTCCCTATTCTCGTTAGTTTCCCCCATCTGTATTCCCTCAGACTGAGGCTTCAGCACGTCCCCCCAACCATAGCTTTCCAATACTCATGTCTAATGTGTGATTGCTCCTTTTTTTCCTACTGTTTCTTCAATACAGCTGTAAAATTCTTCCGCTTCCTCTTTTTCTTCGTCGTCGTCGTTTACCCGTTTCAAGCATCGTGACCATTCGGTGCTGCCAACAATCTCTCTCCGTGACTCGCAATCTTCTGCCGCTCTCGGGCATCCGGCCGATGTTCTTCCGGCATATTTCATGAGCTGATCTACGTAGCGCGTTGTCGATCTTCCCCTACTCCGTGCTTTTTCTACTTTTCCTTGGATTGCGAGCTTCTCCAGGTTATTGCGCCTGATAAAGTGGCCGAGGTATTTCAAATTTTTTTTGTTTTCATGGGAATACTGAGTCACTCTGCGATCTTTAGTATGGATCTGTTCATCCTTTTCTTGACTCAGGGAATCTGTAGCATTCTGCGATAGCAGAACATTTCGAAGACGTCGATTCTCTTGATGTCCGCTTCTTTCAGCGTGCAGCAGAATTCTGATGCATACAGGAAAATTGAAAATGCCAGAGTCCTAACGAGCTTGAGTTTGGTGTGCTGGTGTATATCATGGTTTTTCCAGATATTATTAAGTTTCATTACCGCCGTCTTCGATATTGTCGCTCTTTTTCGTATCTCACGCTCACAGCCTTCGGTGCTGGTAATTAAAGATCCCAGATATACAAATTCGTGAACTTCGCATGCCAAGTATCTCCGTTTTTTCAGGCTGGTTGTTGTTGGGGTGGTCTTCGATCATTACTTTTGTTTTGTTTTTATTGATCTTCAGGCCGACCTTCGACGCTTGCTTTCTCTGTTGCATTAAGCAGCTCTACTATTTCAGCTTCGCTCTCCGCCAGAAGCGTAGTGTCATCAACGTATCTTTGGTTCAATATCCTTTTTCCATCCATTGATACACCTCCGACCCATCTATCAGTCGCCTCCCTTGAGATCCATTCGCCATACACATTGAAAAGGGTTGGACTCAGGATACAGCCCTGCCTAACACCTTTCGTTGCTTTAAAGTCTCCCGAAAGTTCGTCATCTAAGGTCAAATTTCCGAAATACAGCTCATCCCTCGAACATATCTTTCTTTTTGCCTATAATGAAATCAGTTTCATTCCTGGTGATCCAATCTGGGCTTTTCCATGTTCATTAGTTTTTTCTGTTTTTTTGAAGAAGGAATTCATCATTTATACAGTCAGTTTCTTACTGCAAACTCCATCATCTGACCTCTTTCGTTCCGTTCATCAAAACCAAATCTTCCAACCACTTTTTCTCCTTCCTCTCGTCTGCCTATTTTTGTGTTGAAATCTCCAAGTATCATTTTATAACGTTCGTTGCCACGCCTCAGTTCAGCTTCGACATCGTCATCCAGTGTCTCTATTTTCTCCTCGTCCGCTTGAAATGGTGCGTAGACCTGCATTATCTTCATTTTGCAGTCACCTTTTGCCCTCATCAAAACAAGTATCCGCTAAAGCCTATTCCTATGCTTCTGCTCGTGGGAGTAAATTACGTTTCCAATTTTCAGTTCTATCGTCTCCTCTCCCCTCCTCTTTGTTTCACATCATCATCATCGGTCCTTATGCTTCATGGCTGAAGCCTCGGCGATCCATCAACCAATTTCCTCCACCACCAGTTCCCAGTCTGTCCGATCCTCTGCTCTCCGCAAAGCCCGTTCCAATGGCTGGTCTGGGATCTCCTTGACCTGGTCTATCCATCGCTTTGACGAGCGACCTCTTAGTCTTTTACCCTCGATTTTCCCCTAGACCACCAGTTTCTCCAGGTTACCAGAGGGTCTGCGGATGATGTGGCCAAAGAATTTCAGGATTCGTTGGTCGCAGATAGTGGATAGTCTAGTGCGTATATTCAGTTCGCTGATCATGGATATGTTCGTCCGTTTCGCTGTCCACGGGATCCTCAAAAGACGTCGGTATGCCCACATCTCAAAGGCATCGATGCTTCGCCTGTCGGCCATTTTTATTGTCCACGTTTCAGCTCCATATAACAACACCGGAAATACGAGCGTGCGTAGCAGTCTCAACTTGGTTCGACGGGTGATTGCGGCATCCTTCCAGACAACGGTAGCTTTGAGACAGCAGCCCTTGCAAGTATTATTCTTCTGCGTATTCCTTTTGTTGAGCCTCCATCTTTGTCTATAAGAGATCCCAAGTACACAAATGTGTCTACTCTCTCGTACTCTTGCAGGAGGGTGCTTTGAGGCAACTCGCACTTTCTATCGATGACCATTATCTTTGTTTTTCTGTATTGATCGTAAATCCGAACTTGGAGCTTTCGTCCTCCACATGTTTCACCAGCTCTGCCATTTCCTCCATGAATTTCGCGCATAACGTCGTGTCATCCGCGAGGCGGGGGTTACTGATCCGCTGACTGCCTATATTGACTCTGCCATTCCAGCATTCAAGACACTTCTGGAAAATGCATTCACTGTAGATATTGAATAGAGTCGGCGAGAGGATACATCCCTGATGCACCCCCTTCGATGGTTCGAACAGACCAGATTTTCTGTCCTGAAGTCTTACTAGAGCCATACTATCTGTATACAGGTTCCTCAAAATAGCTGTTAGGTGAGGGGGAACACCCATCGAGTCCAGGGCTATCCATAGTTCTTTCCATTTAACACAGTCGAACGCCTTGTTGTAGTCGATAAAGCAGAGTATCACTGGATTACCAATTTCGCGGTTCTTGTCAATAAGTTAACGTACGTATAAGATCTGTCTCTTGTGCCTTTGCCTCGAACAAAGCCGGTCTGCTCTTGCGGTATTTGTTTGTCTATGTATTCCATTCCCTTGAGACAATTATCGCTATACCGTAATGAGATGCTCCGTCGCTGCCCGAATAATAGATCGTATTTCCAGCCATCGTTTGGTAGTGTCCGCTGCCTCTCCAATGCGTTTCGGACAAGCCAAGCACACTGACTCGATACCTCTGCATCTCTCTCTCTCGACAGTCTATACGTTTTTCCAGCTCTGGCCAGCCCACGCACGTTCCATGTCGCCAGTCGTTGAGTTTTCGTTATCCTTATAGTGTTTCCATTCACCAATGTTCCCCCTGGAGATCCGATTGGGGAACTATTTATACCTCCGGAACATTTCTTGATGAAAGAAACCATGATGGATTTTCTCGGGAAAAGAGCTCAGAGTAGTTTCCCGTTGCTTCCTCTGAGGTTGACAGTAACTCTTCTGAAGAGCTAGGTGCGCTACTGTACTATAACCGCTTGGGTCTTCCACTACCGCACGTCGGATAGGTGACCTGTCTCTGTCCATATCCAGTCTAGCAGGCCTTTCTGCAGCTCCTCTACATACTTTCCCTGGCTAGACATAGATCAACTATATCCGATTTGATGTTTTCAAGTTCTTCTTCCATTTTCTTTATTTTTGGTTCCTCCTTCAGGGTGCGGCAGTTATGCATTGGAATAAACAGTCTTGTCTCATTTTTCGTGGTTTTTCTTATTTTTAGTTGTTGGTTTGTTTTTTTTTGGTGTTTTTGATATTTTTGTCTTGTTGCCCAATGCCCATTTTGGCCTTGGCTGGTAAGGCATTTTTTTCTTTGTTTCATGGTGGTTTGGAGGTTGTTGGTCTAATCTCCCGCGATGACTGGTCGAATTGGGAAGGTACATTCTATACCTGGCTGCCAGATTGGTTTTTTTCTGTTGGGGTTTTCCTTCTTTTAGCCGAGGGATCCAGTTTTCTCTCGTACTTGCCTACTCACACCCTGGGGCCCAGGATTTGTGTGAGTTGTCGGTGAGTTGCTTGATCTTACAGCATTTATGTTACGTATAGGTGGTATTTGTTGTGCGTTATGCTCGGCACATAGCGCCCCTCCGGCTAGAGTATTCCGCTTTAGCTCCTTGCGTCAGTACCACCCTACCGAAGCAAGAATTTCCATCCCGCAAGACGTGGACACGCAGATTCCTCTGACTGCTGTCGCTTTGTTTCATTATGGCGGGAATGGAACCTTTTACGGGATTGACTGCTAACAAGAGACTAATGTTAATTCCAAGCTTAGAATAACTTACTTTGGTCGACTACAGTCTGTGTCCAGTGGGGCAAGTTCCCCATCAACTTCTACCAAATGTTCTGGTACCCCCAGTTTACTTAGGTTTCGCCAGAGGATTTTGTAGTCTATGAAGCGTGAATATATCGACTTGCTGAATTTTTCTCTTGCCGCTTCCACCATCTGCCTTAGGTTTAGCATGTGATCTCTTGTCCTTCTTCCTGACATGAATTCTGCTTCTTCCAACGGTATCTGCGATAATGTGCAGGCGTCTATCCTCTCGTGGAGTATGCTCAGCATCACCTTACTAGAGTGTGATAGGTATAAAGGCTATCATGCGGTAGTTACTGCATTCGGTCTTTTTGGGCCCTTCTTCTGTATCGGAACACGTATTGATCAATTGATCTGGTCCAGTCTTCCGACCACCTCACTTCCATCTATATCTTGTCACAAAATCGGTGTAGGAGAGGTAAGCTTTCGTCCCCCCGCTGCGGTGATCATTTCTGTTACCACGCCGTCGGGGACTTCTGATTTGAATTTCTTCAGTTTCTTTACTGCGGACTCGACCTCCTCCTTTAAAATGTCTTACTCCTCGCAGTAGTTGTCGCTGTCTTCGCTCTCCGCCCCAATGTCCTGTAGGTCCTGTGCCATGAGCTTTTGGCAGTACTCTCGCAACCGTGTTTTCACTTCTTTCTTGCTAGTTAATATTTTCCCATGTTCGTTTCTCATTGTTAGAGATCTCGGCTCGAAATTTTTGGTGATCTGCTTTCTTTTTTGAAACCAGTTTTTTGTTTTGCTTTTCTGCTAATGTTCGGTTTCAACGCAGATATCCATTATCTTCTTTGCACTTTCGCTTGACTGCCTTGTTCTTACTTCTGTCGAGGTCTCCTGTCCGTCTTTGGATTTTTCCTGCCCTAGTATCGTCGTATCACGGCATAGCAATGAGTAGGTACTACTCGTTAAGGAATCTCGAAGGTTTTTCTAATTTGTATCGAGCTCAAGAAGCCTGTTGATCAGCTTGATACTTGAAAACGTCTACCTGAGTTCATCGTTATCACTGATTAATACCTAATAATAATAAAATAATAAATACAGCCTTGAAACGGATGTTTCGGTCCATCCACTGGGACATAGGCCTCCTTGATCAATTATTCTGATACAAGGGTTATAGTCTAATTCCCCTTGGTGACAAGCCATTACTGGGGAATGGTTATGAAACAATTTTCCTTCTCTATAAGGGGCATGCAACCTGCATGGCACATCAGAGTAGTCAGTAGTCTATGGGTGTGGCTAACCCAGTTGTAGTCTTTTTGAATTCCGGCGAAACAATTAAATTGAACTCCACGTCTTGCTACAGTTGATGGGGCTTGGTCGGATGTTAAAGTTTTTCATATATTCTTGTATTATATTATTTTTCTCATCATATTTTTATCTTAAAAATTCGCCGTCCGTACTGGGATTCGAACCCGTGTTCCGTGGTTTTAGGAGGCAGCATTCGAATCCACTCGGCCTCCCAGCCACCTATCACCGATTACTATGCCGAAAAGATTGAACAATAACTTATTTTAAATTTATGTTTCAAGTTATATAATAGAAAATTAGCTGAAAAAAAAAATAGGAAAAACATTATGTAAGCACAAAGTAAAGCAAAGAACCTCTCGGGAATTTATGGGAAAAGTCTCCCAGATGTACAATTAGAAACTAAACTCAACGAGAATAATGAAAAGAAAAAAAAGAATTTCGAAGATTTTGTAAATACGTAACTGATATAGTATGGGTATTAACATATTGTAGAATGTTGAGTACTCGCCTTCAACGAACAAAACTACTACTTATTCACAACCATAATCGAACCGAGAGTGCATATGACGGAGGGTTGGGAGGAGGGCTATCCCATCAGGAAGAAATGAGGCAGCCCAATGAGGGAGAAGGCCAGAACACGGGGCACATTTACACCAATGAAATGTTGGAAAAAATGGGTAAGAGAAACGTGACTTTCGGTTTTTACAAATATTTCATTCTGCTCACTCAAGGAGGAACTGAAAAGCACTTTCTGACCCAGGAATCGGAATCCTCGTTGAATTTTACAATGGAGTCAGATATTTCGAGACAATTCATCTCTCGGATCAGTTCCTCAGAGTGAGCTCGATGTGAGTTCAAATGAAAGTATGAAAAAGAGTGATTCTCAGGCGTTTCTTTTGTCTGTTCTCTCGAAAAGGGGTTTGAAAGTAATTCTGACCTCGGAAAGTAAAACTTCAACTCCCAAAATCCTTTTATTGTTGTGAATGAGCTCAATATAAGAGTTTTTCTCTTCCAATTCTTTGTTCGATTTTCCAAGTTGAAGCAGTTCTGTCCATTTAAGAAGTCAAATTAAATTTTGGAACTCGTATCAGGTTGATGTTCTCAGGTTTCAATTCTTCTACCCGAGCTATATTGGTTCGTGCGTACCCTCGGATAATTGAGAGTGTTTTCCCCGTGTCGATAGCTAGTTGTAAGACAGCCACTCTTTCGGTGGGTAGAATTTATAAAATTTCATCTAATTTAGAATGTTCGATAAAATGAGCTAGGTCTATAATATATTCGATTCCAAGGCTGGTGAATAATGATTGGCTCCGATGTGGTTGATAGGTGACGCATTCGTGTATGATATGATGGACCGTAAGAGGGGTGTCACAGGCCGTGCACCGGGGAGGGGGTTGCCGTGATAGTATGTATTAATGGGTAGCGCGAATGTGTCCAAGTAGTATCCGATTAAACTCTTTCAGTTTAAGGAGGTGGAGAAATATTTTTTGAAAACAAAAAATTCGCTGACAAAATTTTTGAAAAATTTAAAAATTTGCCGATTTTTTAATCAAAATATATTTTTTGATTGAAAAAAAAAGTTTTTAGAAAATGAAAAATTCAAATGAACAGTTCCAAAATCTGCCGACTGTCAAATTATTGGGAGGTGTTTCACCCCTCTCCCCATAGTTTCGTCTCTGCAAATGCAGATTGGAACCTTATTCCCCAAGCACTCACATTTGTGCACGTGAGCATATACCCTAGTCTGGGAGGGTAAGCTGGAAGGATGTTAGGAATACTTGAGAGGAGCACACAACTTTCTTTATACATTAAGGTATGGTCGTTATTTATTCTTGGTGATATTTTTTCCCCCTGAATTTCCTCTGATTCGTCTCCTAAATTCGTTCCAATAAATTTTAAAACATAAGGAAAATCGTACAAAGTTTTAGATCGATCGGATTAGGGGAATCCGTGCCACACGCTCCCTTTCGTTCTTATGGGAAAACGCATAGAGTGTTAACTTTGATTCCACAATAAATGAGGCATGCAAAAACAGGTTAAGACTCATTTTTGAAATTTTACAGGGGAGTAAAAAAACTTTTACAGCAAAGTGGCAATACTGACACTCGGTATGACTAGGTCTAAATATGGTATTTTTGATGAGAAAAATGTTGCCGGTCTCGATTTACGTGCGTATCTGTTAGCGCTAGCGACATATTTCAAAAATAAAAATGGACTTAACTTGTTTTGTCGTGCGAAGTTTTAAAAAATCCTGTCAATGGAAAATTTTTGAAAAAATTGGTTTATTCAATTTTTTCACTGGATTTCGTTTTGCATTTTCGACAGAAATCACTTCTAAAAGATCTTTGTCCATAATGAAACGAAATTATTTAAAAGTACAATCACACACAAGCAAAAAATTATCAAAATATAGCCAAGCACGATCATCGACATGAGGTTTGAAGAAGACACGGGTAGACTTGACCTAGTTTTGCTTGTAAAAAATTGGACTTGACCTGTTTTTGCCGGGACGAAAATTTCAAATGTGACATAATGGTTCGACGAATCGAGCCAATATTTATCCTGTGAGTTGACTTAGGTATGACAGACAGTGTTGCCTATGTAAAAAAATAATTTTGACAAAATCGGTGACTTCACCTGTTTTTGCATGCGCCGGTTCAAATTTTCTTCCTATATTCACTGGGACCAAAGCCCGTAAATTAAACAATAGAACATTTGCTATCGGATTGAGCTTATGACATTGGAAAATAAGTCTTTTGCTTTCAACTTTTAAATTTTAATAAAATGTTCATGTTCAATTTTTCAAATTTCAGGCTCTAGGTCAAACAGAGAATATAGTCAAAACCGAATAGTCGTTGAAATTTGAAATTCAACGTTCACTATCGACTTTCGGATTTTCGAAAAGTTTTCCTCATTTCAGCGTTGTTTCAACCTTTCAGATAATGTTCGATACTTTGTTTGAAACCTTCGGCTTTTGACTGACTAGTCTCTGACAAAAGTCCAAGCTACTCCATTTTCAGAAACGAAATTTGACTTTCAGTTTGGGGAGGTGGAGAAGAAAAACTTGCTGACAAACGTATTTTTGGAAAACTAAAAATTCGCCGACAAAATTCTTGAAAAATTAAAAATTTGCCGATTTTTCAATGAAAACATTTTTAAACTGAAAAAATAAAAAAAAACATTCATGAAAAATGAAAAATTCAAGTAAACAATTTCAAAATTTGCCGACTGCCAAATTATGGGGGTGTTAAACCCCCACACCCCCTATAGTTTCATCACTGTCTATACCACTTTCTCAAATTCATACAGCCCAGTCTCACCAACTAGCCTTTGACAGTTATAGTGTAGGATTTTAATAGGTGAGTTACTCCTCCTCCCCTCCCTTATCCCTACTTTTGCATTTAGCCCAAATCTTTAGTTTGATTGTGACGATGGGCCTGCGCAGGCTATTACCCCCCCCCCCCCGCGGTGCCTACCGTCTATCTTGGGTGGTTTGAATCCCTCTGAAAGAATTGGCACAAAGGGAAGAGGTGGTGATTTTTAGTATTTCTGTCATAAGTCAATTTACTCCGATTTTGTTTTTAAACCGACCTGTGCGTATAATTTTCCCAGACTATGTAAGCGAAGCTCTCATCCAACGTGAAGTTATATTCTTAAAGGGAAAGTACGCGTTCCGTAGCCAGTTTTAAGGTTGTGATTGGGGCACCCCCAACCATCCAAAGTAAAAAATTTTTGTAGAACTTCTTCGCAAAATTGGAAGAATGTGACTCGCACTTTTAAGGATCAGCACCATGAAATCCACCCTATGGAAAATTTTAGTACCTGGCCTCGGAACTCTGATTTTTAATATGAATTTTTCAAACGAATCTCTTGAAACTACCTGAGTACATTATTGAAATCGATGGCCGTAAATTTTCGAGATCACGTACGTAATTTCATCTTCCTTTTTCGATCTGAGAGGCTGAATATTCGTTTGTGAAACTACAATTGGAACCGACAAAAAGCGTAAAAACAATTAAGGACATAAGTTATGAACACGTTTATGTGTACGATGTGCGCGCTTAAATAGATTCAGATAAAGACTGTATCCATTAGTACGTATTACCTCTAAGGAACGGCGAGATGATTGTAACACACACTGTTGTAATTTAACGATTAATACTATTAAACAGCTTCCAATGCCGCGTTAAATTACAGGTTAGCTAGATTTGCCTATTACCGATGCTAACGTTATAATTTAGCGACGATTACAACCGGTCCGTTGTACATCCAGGGAGTTAATATTCAACGTATTATAAAAAAATATAAAAAAAATTGATCACAGCGCCAAAGCGTATTAGAGAAGGCCGCATATGCCGGAAGCGTATGCTGTGTAGCGCTAATTACAGCGAAGAAATGCTACATTCGAAAAATGATTTTTCTGTACAATCCGCCGACAGATGCGAATTCAAACAATCCGGATGAAATCACCGCTGTAACTATAGAGATATGTATGTGTAACACCTTGTACCAGTTTTCGGGTTTAGGTTCGATTTTGGGTGCAATTAGAAAACGAATTGAAGATGTTGTAGCAGGTTTCGGCACGTTTTCGATACCTCTAGAACACCTACTATAAGTATACAGAGGGACTTCGAGATACGTGGCCGGTAAGCTACCATTTTATCATTCGGCTTTCTGGAAGTATTTTTGTAGCGCCGACCCGCCATTGGTGTATTAGTATCTTCTTGGGGCGATATAAGCGTACTTGAAAAACGACAGCCACAGTCGTTGGCAAAAACATCTGCTTCTAAACCACTCCTGGATTCATTTACGTTGATAGTTAATATCCTCTCTGGGTGACTGCCACCATTTTTATTTCTCAATAACGGGACTTGGTTTGCGGTGATAAAGGAGGGTCTCTCTCTCTCTCTCGACTAAGGTAATCCGCGATTAGCCGACACCATCATGACAATTTTCACGTAGTTATATTCCTTAGTTTCTTGACTGGTTGCATCTCTCCATTTTTTTCTCTCCTGTACTAATTTTTTCATTTCTGAGAAAGATTTACGCGTTGTATCCTTGATTATCTGTTCCTCATAGCTCATTCTCTTTGCCTTCCTTTCCTGTTCTTTCCCTCAACCATTCCCTGTAGTACCTACTAATAATAATATCCCCGGAAGTCTCATATCACGTCCTACCATTTTAACTCTTATCTGTACAATTGAGGAGCAAAATTCCAAAATGGCTCATGTCCATTTTTTTTTCGAAATTCGTTTTATAGCGTAATCTGGTGGAAGATATATGAGTAGCCTAGAATCAATACTCACTTTTGCCATTTCACTTCAAGGGCGCAAATCGGCAAAATAGTGTACACGGGTGCAGGAATATCTTTGCTGGGCCTGTGAACGTGGGGTGTATATAACATACTCCACTTTCAAAGGCACAGGAAAGATATTCCTGCATCCGTGTACAGTATTTTGCCGATTTGCGCCTTCAAAGTGAAATGGCAAAAGTAAGTTTTGATTCTAGGCTACTCATATGCATGTACGCACTACACACATTCCTGCACTGTCAACCCATCAATAGGTAGATATATTCAGGCCGGTGTTTTACTAGGCAAGCTAAATGTCACTGTTGGGTACATGATATGGTATATACAAGAGTACAACGTTATTCTCCTGTACAGTTTTGAAAAGTGGACAGAGGCTGTTTTGGAATATCGCTCCTCAGTTATATTCCAAATTTCTCTTCTCTTCTTGTTGGCCGTAATACTTCCTCATACCTGATCATGTCTGTCCATGATAACACCACATTTCAAAAGCTTCTATTCTTTTTCTTTCTTATGTTCCTATTGTCCAAGTCTCACATCCATACAGTACTACACTCCAAACGTTTGAAGAAATTTCAGTCTTATTTTTAAATCTGTATTTGCCCTAAATATGTTTCCTTTTTGAGAAAAAAAGTCCCCTCAGCTTATTCCATGCTACTCTTTATTTCTGTTTGACTTCTTCCATCTTGCGTTATCAGACTACTAGTATTTAAATTCCTTGACCGGTATCTCCTTTATTTTTCACCTCTTATTTCCATATTTATCAGGTTTTATTTCCATCTACTGACTACCGTCTCTTTTGTTTTTTATTTTTATTTATCTCATTTTATATTTTATTTTCAATTTTTCATTCAACTTTTTCAGTGTTTTTTTCTTTACTGCTTATCACTATTGCAATGTCATCTGCAAACCTTATCATTCTAACCGTCTCCTCTTGTATTATCATGCCTGATTTCCTTTCGTTCATTTCTTCAAAATTACACACGAGCCTAGCTCAGTTGGCAACGAAATAAACCATTTTCAATTTTTCAATTTCAAAAAAAACCTGTTCTATGAATAGGTGAAAGAGTATAGTGATAAACAGCAACCGTGTCTCACTCTTTTTTGAATTTTCGCTTCTCCCACTTCATTCTTTCTTTGTATTTAAGTCTTTTGATCATTGTATAAGTTAATAAGTTCCATATTACTTTTCTTTCTTTATACTTAACTCATATCTCCTTCAATATTTGAAACATTTTTGACCATGACTTTGCCCTCTATTCTTCCCTACAGATTTATTCATAATGATACCTACGACTTCTTGCCCTATTTTCGCTGCTGTATTAATAATTCTGTGCTTCCCCTTCCAAAAATCATTTTCTTCTGACCATTTCACTCCACTAATTCCTATTATATCTATTTGAAATTTTTTCATCTGTTTCTTTAGGTTTTTTTATTTGCTTACTTCATTTAGTGTCCTCACATCCCACGTCCTATGCTCAATTCTGATAGTTTCCCACTAGGTAGTCTCCCCCCGGAATATCCGAATGGGAGACTTTCTACGTCCGGAATTATTATTTACCTTATGAGTTACCATCATAATAATGGTAGTGGAGATGCATTTCCAGGGGAAAATACTAATGTTTCCCTTCGCTTTCATCAGGGTTTCAGTTAAAGCTTTCTTTCTCCGATGTGATTTTAGTTTTTCTTTAGGTCCCGTCACCACGCCAAGGTAGCACACAGAGAGAATTTTCACCTATGTAATATTTTTTACAAAGGGTTGCTGCATTATCGCGTGTGATGGAATATGATTTATTAGTTACACTGTGTAGTTTCAGCGGTGTATATTTCATCCGTTAAAATGAACAATTTTGGTGAAAACGTGAACTTCGTACAGAGAAATCGTTTCGCTTAGTTGCCGGCATCTGAAATTCAAGATTTTCCAATCGCCGACCTATCCGAATCCGTGAAAAGTTCAGGTAGAAGGGAGTTACTGAAATATTGGGTCTGTTTGATAGAATCACGAACGTAGTTTCTTAGAGCAAAATAAAGCAAGGAATTCTTTTTTTTTTTTTTCAGTATGTCGGTGATGATAGAACTAGGTACATGTTAGTAATAACGTTCTGACAAACATCTTGAAAAATATCAGGGTTACGACAAGAAAATGTTGGGGGAAAAATAACAAAAAAATTCAAGCATTTTGACGAAGTTGAAATAGAACAGGCTATAATTCGATATCAGAAGTCTTACGCCAAGTGGTGTACGAAAATGTAGCAAATTTCACAAAAAATTGCAGTCACAGGAAAAATGATCGAAAAGTTATGACAAAAATGGTTGAAAAAAAGATCTCAATATTTGAAAAATTTAAATAATTTGACAAAATTTAATGATATCAAGCATGTTTAATTAATTCAAATTCGAAAATTCAGCCTGGTTTATGGAAAATTGTGGTTTCTTCGGATAACTGGTTGAGGTACTAAATGACAAAAATTTTGTGAAAAAAAGAACCGTAAAAACCTTTAAAAAATGTAATATAAGTAATTGAAAATCAAACAGAATTCGATGTCAAGCGTTTTCCATCAATTCAAATTCATGAAAAATTATAGTCAGTTTGGAAAAATTATCGAAAAATTGAGAAAAAATTGAATGTAAGTTGATATAACGGCGTTCAATCAACTCATATACATATAAGAATTTTATAAGACTCATGGAAAATAATCTTAGCCTTCTTGATTATTTACTTATTGAAAATTGAGCTCGAATACAAAAATTCAGCCATATTTATGGAATATTGTAATCAGTTTAGAAAAAAAATCGACGAGTTGAGACCAAAATTCTGAAAAAAATCTCAAGATATGAAAAAATCGTTAAACTTGAAACTAGGAGTTTTCAGCAAACTCAAGTACGAAAATTCAGCCAAATTTATGGAAAATTAAACCGTTTCGGCAAAATAGTCAAGACGTAATGATGAACATTTTTTTAATTGGAAAATTTGACGAAACTGAAAAAACTGAAAATTTGATATCGAGGAGTCTTTAACCAACCTAAATTTGGAATTTCAGCCAGATTCATTGAAAATTGTGCCCCCTTTAGATAACTAATCAAAGTGCCATGACAAAGATTTTAAAGGAAAACCCTCAACATTAAGAATTCAGTCAGATTTATAAACGATTGCAGTTACTTTGAGAAGATAATCTAGGACTGACAGTGGAAATTTTGAGCAGAAAATTCTCAAAAATCCAAAATTTAACAGAATTGAAAATTGAACTTAGGAACCCGTATACGAGAATTCCGAAGATTGAGCAGAGAGCGATGACAATAATTTGAAGAAAAAAAAGTTCAAATTTCGAAAAATGTGAAGAAATTAATGATAGATCATAACCCGATGTTATGAGTCTTCAGTCTCTCGTACACAAAATCCTGACAAGATTTATGGAAAATTTTAATCTCTAATTAGGAAGTTACAAAGAAAGCTGTAAAAAAATCTTTTGAATAAAAATTCGATGAAATTAGAAACTCAAAATAATCTGATACCGGGAATTTTCAGCCTACTGGAATACGAAAATTCAGCTCAAATTATGAAAAATTATAGTAATCATAGTTACGACCGAATAAAAAAAGCTCAGAATTTAGAACATAGGACAAAATTTAAAAATGGATCTTAGTTCGCTATATCTCAGTAATCTTTAAAGAACTATCTAGTTCGAAAATTTAGTCGGATTCGTGGAAAATTGTGGTCTTTTCAGATGACTACTCGAAATGCCATGATAAAAATTCTTGGGAAAACTCAAAATTCAAAAGATTGATAAAATTGATAATTAAAGTCAATTTGACATCAGGGACCTTTAATGAACACTCCTACAAAATTGGGCACAATTCATAGAAAATTTAGGTCTCCTTAGATAACTGATGAGATACATGACAAAGGTTTCGGAGAAAAAAATTTTAACTCGAAGAATCCTGCGACATTGAAAATCGAGCTCAATTTGATATCATGGGTCTTTAATTAATTCGTGTACAGAAATTGAGTAAGATTCATGGTAAATTGTGGCTACAGATGATTGGTCAACGAGCTATAACAAAAATCCTAACAAGAAAAACTTCAATAGGAAAAATTCGAATAAACTGGATTTGATGTACGAGTATGAAGTATCTACAAAACTGGTACCCGAAATTTTAGAAAATGTTCTCTTGAAATGGCTCTTAAAGATTTTATTTTCAGTCAGTATTAAATTTGAATTTTTATACCTCTAAGTGATGTATGTAAAATTTGATGCGACATTCGTAATTAGGAATTAAAATACCTATTTTTCGATAGGTTTTTTTTTTTTAGGATTTTTAAATGACGATATCAAAACTATTGGGTCCGAAATTCGACTTTTTGGACCTAAATCGGGGGTGGGGGCGAATATCTGATGTAATATTTGTAATTAACGACCCAAACACCACTAGCTCGATAGATTTGTTCATTTTCTGAGGTCGTGTTAATTTCGTTTTTTTTAAGATTGAAGTTTGGATTTTGGGATTCAAATACAGGTCGGTTGAAAAAGCTGAAGCCATATTCGAAATTAGTGGTATGAATAAGTCATATTTTGATACTTGGTTCAATTTTTCAATCTAAGTCGATAACAAATCTGCAGATCGTTTTACTTATCATGCTTCTTATGTTGACGATAATATCTGTTATAATTTAGGAAACTCGTTAGCCGGAGGTGCTGTAAGCTAAAAATTGTGATTTTTCTTTCTTCCTCAGATTGAAAATGTTCCGCCATATCTAAACTGCTATGTTTGTTTTTTTGCTGTTCTGTTTTGTAAAAAGGGGGAGGGGCCATTAGCAAAATGCAGTAGTGTAGCCAGAATTTTTCCGGGGGGGGGGGCATCAGCAAAATTTTTGGAGGTACACCTAATATGAACTGTATGTTTTTACATAGACGTATCAGTCTGTTGTGCTTTTCAACTCCAACTATATGCATCTGAATTTAAATTTCATTTCGCGCATTTACCGTGATACTGCCAGCTAGAAAAAATTCTCATCTCAGAGGGGGAGGGAGGATTTACCTCCATAACCTCCTCCCCTGGCTACGCCACAGGCAAAATGATGAAAGACAAATATATTTTTGTGATACATATATTATCATTCGGTTTGTGGTAGACGAATCAAATAATGAAAACAGTTGATTGACTTTCAAGAGGAAGAAATTATTTGTTCTGTCTTAAAATTGACGTCTTACCAGTTTAAATAGCGTTTTAAACAAGATTTTGAGGGTCGTAAATAAGTTAGAGGAAACTTCAAAAGTCAAATCGAGTCTTAAAGAGTTTTAGGTAAGTCTAGAAGAGTTCGGAATAGTCTTCAGCAAATCTAAAAGAGTCATAAAGAGTGTTGAACAAGTCTTTTATGGTCATAGCCAATCTTAAAAACGTTTGTAAGAGTCTTAAAGAGCATTTACTTGTTTTAAACAAGTATGGAGAAATTTTTATCTGTCTTGACCCCGTCTCGAAAAGTGGCAAAAAGTCTTATACTAATCTTAAACAGTCCGCACAGAAAAGCCTTAGAAATTCGTAAGGGAGTTTGGGAGAATCTGAGATTAGCATTGAAAAGTCTTAGCTAGTTTCAAGAGTCTTTAAGAATCTTATAAGAGTCTTGAATAGCCGTAAGAATTATAAAAAATTTTGATCACGTTTTGAAGAGCCATAATCACGCTTGGAGAAGTCACAGAGAATCACGTACGACTTTTGAACAGTTTTAGTGGGTCCTAAATAAGTTCGAAAAGGCTTCAGCTAGTTCGAATAGTCTGAAAGATTCTCAAATAAGTATTGAAGATTGTATAGTTTTAACTAGTCTTGAGAATTGCTTCCCCTCCCGGGATGAGGGAAAAACCTGGATGATATTGTGATAAACATTGGAAATTCTTCAAAAATCGTCGCCCAATCAGGAATCCAATGAATTGAAAAAATTTGACATCACACTTCGTAAAACATTTTCATTTTCAACCTCATTAAGAAAACAGCTGTTCAAAAGTTTGAGTATTTCTCTCTCGTTTCTGCTCATTCAGTATATAATCTTCGTGAGGGTGAGAAATTGATCTAAGTGCTCAGGAGGAGAGGTTCATTACAACTATTTTCTCCTCCTATTTTGAATCCCCCCTCAAGATGACTCTCCGAAGCCGCCAGTGACTTGAGTAAGATAACTGTATAACTTCCAAATTTCAATCGACACACAGGTGAAAAAAGAAAGATGAATAAAGGTCTTTCGCAACGGAATTAGTGTCGGTTTTGATGTACAATATAAAATGTAATTGGTCGGTGGAAGTGCCGACTCAGAGGGCAGTACCATAATCTACCTCTTCGAGGCTGATCCAGCTACAATGCCTCTCGATTTTAAATTTTAAGCCTTCATGTCGCACGTTAGGCATTTTGTTCGATTTGAAAGCGTTTTGAATCGCCACACTGTCTATGTGCCTTATCGAAGGCAAGAATAGTGTAGCTAATTGTTAATAACTGTTCAGTCAGTGCTCGGTGATCGTTCCTCGTTCGTGCCATTTCGTCCGTATGATGCATTATTCAGAGCTATGAAGCTATGAATAGAAGCAGTAGGTGGATATAGGCAATTCTAGAAGGACGTTCGCAATTGCCTTCAATGCTTTAATCATTTAATCCGAATCGCGAGCGTTCTTAAATTGCACCCCTGGAGGGTTAAGCGAAGGCAAGGCTGATAAGATGATTTGTTCAGGTGAAATTCGGTGTCAGTCTCGTGACTGTTCGCATCCACATCGACCTAATTTGAACGCTGTTCTTGGAATGCCGAAATATCGGAATAATTTATTGCCATCTAATGCCGCGTTATTCCCCAGTTGCTTTTCTGGCATACCAGTATGGGCTGTATGGAAATCATCTAGGTATCATTCACTCCGAGAAAGTTAAAAAGGCTCAATTAAGTTTTAACTTTCGGTGTCGATGGGTCACGAAAATAGTATATGAGACATCTAGGGGGAAAACTGTGAAATACGATGTTTGCATCATTTTCTTCCCGAGTTGCCTATGTGATAGTTTTTTCAATACCTTGTTAAAACGTGTGGTGGTAATGAGGTACTTTTCGCGCAGGTATAAAATCAAGTTCCTCGATTTGGTAACGTAGATTGTGAGTGTGTCTTCCTGTCTTCTTGCTTGGTACGTCTCTCCGAGTTCTATCGATTAAACCACTTCAAAATAAAATTTTCGAGATGGCAGTTGTATCAACTTTGTTACGGTAACTAAACTGTCCGCGAGGTTGGAAATGTTGTCTTGTTTTAGAATCATACTTATTTCGCAAAAATGATACCCAGCATGACAGTTTCGTGAAACCTTGTAATTTCAACAAAATGATCCAATCTCGCCGAAACAAGTAGTTAGTAACGTCGAGAAAACGTTTCGTCTATTGATACGTGATTTCCAACCTGTTGACGTTCTGGCATTCAAAACAAAGCACTTGGTAGATCTTTGAAAGACGAACAACATCTTTATTTTCAATTTGGCTTGTAATAAGAGTATCCAGGTCTGAATAGGCCGTGTAATAATCCTGTAAATTTCTCACACCTTTTTAAAGCATCATCGAAAAACGATGTGAGAATATCGTTTTTTCACGCCGCATTATCTTTTATGTCCATCATAACCGATAATACCCTCCGTTTACATTCGCCTTCGTATTTATATTATTTCGTTTTTTTCTCTTACTAGTTCGAACTTAATTGGTGAATTTCTGGATATTTGTGTACGTCTTCATTTCTGAATTTGAAGCACGGAAAATTGAAATGATTCGAAAGGTTACAGATAGGGATAGCACTACAGGGACTGGCGTTGAAAATGACTTTTCTTTTAGTTGAAATTGAGTTGTTACTTACCAGTCTCTGTAAGTCCAAAGTCCAGATGAGCTGCCTCTACCGATGTTAGGTTAATTCTAAATAGTGCAGTAAAATTAAAACGCAGAATTGTTGGGACTGACTCCGCAAATAACGTTAAAATCCTCAAGAATTCCGATACAGCTTCGCCTCTCAGGAGGCTAAACGAACCTCATGAATCAGTTTCCCTAAATATTTTGAAATCTATCTATCCTGCGAAGAAACGGTTGTGCCCGAATTATTCCTCACTAAAATCTATATGAAAAAGGTCTCTTACAGTACTTTCATAACTACCACTGAAACTCCCTGGGGAAGGGTTTAAAAATGACATTTCCAAGTGTCCTACATGAACACAAGCTGTAGGGGAAGAAACGTAAAATATTTGACATTTTCTGAACAAATTACTCTAGTTTTGGCAGCAGGAATGCTAAATACCCTCGAGCCCTTTCTTTCTACTCTCGCTGGAACATTTTTTCCTTCACCATGTCCTTTGATACCCCTTGGTTTCAGAAAGGACTTTTATTTAGGAATGTTGACAGCTTTCAACAACCCGAATCATTCAAAGTATTACCCCTGTCCGGTAATTAACATTATTTGTACTAATGACGAATACTGCTCAATTCATTAAGATACTGGATTTCCATTTCGAAATAACTGAGTTACAAAAGCAATGAAAAAAGTTTTAAATTACGCTTTTGCCACAAGAAAACACACTGACCTCGATAAACCATATTATTTAAATTTAAAAAATCGAAATTTTGGGTCGGATAGTTCACATTTATCCTAGCAAAAAGTTTCCCTTTTTGCAATTTTGTATGTCAGTGTACTGCTGAGAGCTGACGGCTGTGACATTTTCTATCCATATTGTCCTGGTCCTTATTTTCGAACAGTGAAATTTTTA
This sequence comes from Acanthococcus lagerstroemiae, assembly GCA_031841125.1. Lineage (NCBI taxonomy): Eukaryota > Metazoa > Arthropoda > Insecta > Hemiptera > Eriococcidae > Acanthococcus > Acanthococcus lagerstroemiae. The sequence continues at coordinate 61,250,393 of CM063110.1, read as the reverse complement.
TAGCGTAATCCCCCAATCTCAATTCCAATAAAATAAAAAGTTGAAAACTGAAGAATTTCAACTTGATACAGTAAAAGCAACCCGTACCGCAAACCCCTTTCCCTTATTATAGGAAAACACATTAAGTTTCGACTTGTTTCGCTGAATTTTATTTTTCTCAGCCTACAATAAAGCTTAACTTCATAAGAGTTTTAGATTGGTGTTTCCGCATTCTTTGGGCCCAAATTTGGTTTGAATCACTTTAAGTTGATAGCTCCTGTGGGAAGGAGGCTAAAAGGGCCACTCAAAATAGGTTTGTAAATTTTCGATTCTATTTCCCGATATTGGATTTTATTTGTAGGCTTCTAGGGTCGCTGAATGTGTTTTTGGGGTTAGTTTTTTGTTTCGACCCCCTAGAGATTACTGGATGGGGCTAGACTCTCGTTTGTGGTATTTTTTCAACACGATTGTCGATTTCTAAGTTCGTAAGGTCACTGAATTCATTTTTTGTAGTTAACTATTACTTTCGACTCCTGGGGTTTTCACTGGACGCAGCTGAACCCCCATTTGGGTCAATCCTTTGAGATAGTATAGTCGATTTATGAGTTTTCAAGGTTACTGAATTGATTTTTAAGATCATTTTTGTTTTAACCCCCCCCCCCCCTGTATCCTCCCGGATATCAACGAAGATGCTAAAGTGTACTAGAAATACTTTAGAATCGAGCTTGGTGTGACTTTAAAAACCTAGAAATCGACTACTGTCTCGGAGAAATGACCCAAGTGAGGGGTCAGTCTCTTCCAGAAATATCCCCGAGGGGCTAAAATTAATAATTAACCTGAAAAACAGATTCAACGTCCTTGAAACCATAAAAATCAACTATTTTCTCAAAAACATATTAACGGGGGAAATCATCTCTCTCTAGTGATATCCTAGGCCGAGGTGGGTCAAAACTAAAAACAGTCTCAGAAACGGATTCAGCAACCTTGAAAGATGTAAAAAATGAATCGTAAATTTTTGAATTCCTCTTTTCAGCCTCTTTTCTCAAGAGCTGTTGACCTAAACCGCCTAGTTATTTACTTAGTGAAAAAATTGAAAATCAATGTATTATCCCATATGAAAAGGTGAAGAGGCTTGCGGACCTGTTCCCATTGTCTAACTGAGCTAAATTTTTTTTTGTATTTTATTGCAAATATTCTAGTAGTCGAGTCGTGCAATTTCAAAAAAAAAATTCTTGACTAAGAGTGAAAAGAGGACCACACTAATATTGCAATATTACAGTTTTCTTGAATTCATTTTTGTGCCCCCTCCATAGAAAGACCAATTTATTAATGAGAGTTCAGGTTTGATGTTGTCAGTTGTATGTAAAAATTGTAGTGATTACGTACTTACTGGAGTTGAGGAAAGTTAAATTTTTTTAGGCTACTTTGCAGTTGTACTCCTCTGTTGTAACTTGCTGGCGTTAAGGAGAGTTAGATTCTTTTTAAGCCATTTTAGAGGAGTACTCTTCTATTGTTTTAAGTCGTTTTTTGTTATGTTTTGGTCAATTTTAGTCAGTCTTGATCTTATTTGATCGTATTGGCTCATTTTGTTCGGTTTTAATCAAATGCTGTTGTTTTCAGAATAGAGGCTTGTTCACGTTTTCGTCTTTTTTTGGTTATTTATGCTTGTCGTTTGTGGTCGATTTTAGGTTACTTTTAGTTCATGCTGATCAATTACGATTCATTTTAGTCTTATTTTGTGGAATTACTGCTTGTTTCTGGCCGATTTCTTCATGTTTGGAAAAGGTCAGTTTTGGTTTTTAATGGGCGTTCATAGCTGGATTTAGTCTTTTTCGAATTCGGTTATTCAAGAATTTAGGTTGATAAATTTTTCTCTTTGTATTTGTCATAAAAGAACATTAATCATCATGATTATTTTATCTCTGCTGGTCAAAGAAAATATAATTTTAAGAGACGTACCAAAGCTTTTTGATACCTCCGCCAACATTACGTTAAATATTTGTGAAAAGAGAAGACACAATGAAGAGGAAAGAAAAAAAATTGAATTAAATATTTTTCAAGTAGATAAGGGGAGGGGCTTCCCAATGATTGGTCCCGAGGGGCATTTCACTTAAGTTAGGTTCTGAAAGAATGTTGAACAAGTGCAAAGGAGCATGGAGGAGGGCATTCAGCCCCATCCGCTGAAAGCCCCCTTCCCGAAAAAATGAAAAGTGTGCAAGTGAAAGAATTTTCAGCATAATTTTGATACGTGTCTGTATTCGATGAGCTCCCCTCACCCTTCAAGGTCGGCTATTTGATGTGTTTATGCTTGCAGAGTCTTAAATTGGGAAAACTGTTGAGCGATCTTCGCAGAATCGGAAACAAGTTTTGAAGAGGCTTCGCAAGTCTCGAGTTAGGGGCGCCTGAAAGAACGAGATGCAAAAAGAATGACTTTAAGAAAAATAAAAAATCAAAAAGAATGGTAGTGAATAGTGGAGAACAAAAACTTCTCGTTTGTAAGTGGGAAGAGGAGAACGCCTCTTCGATAATTGGTCTCGTGGTGCTGTAGGAATTTTGCCCAGGGACGTAGCGAAGGTTTTTTTCTGGAGGGGCAAAACATGTTGAATTCCCAACTGACTCAACTCAAAATTCTCAAGTATCAATCAAAATTTGTTTGTATTGGCTAAAAAAAAATTTTTGGCTTGTTGAATTTTCCCAACGTTTGATCCATCTACTAAAATTTCCATACTCCGACCTAGGCTTGGCTTGGGGGGGAGCAGGCTGCTCCCCGTGCCCCCTCTTATTTTCGTCCCTGTTTTTGTCTAAGTCCAGAACAGTGTACAATGATAGCTTACCTCTTTTTTCCCGGTGTGTATAACAGTGAACTATGAGACTAAATTTTTTCTGAAAACACACTTGTTAACGTGCCTGTGCCCCTGCCCCGTTTTCGTCTAACTAATAGTACCGAACTGATATCGACTGAGCAAGTTACTGTCAAGTATTTTGTCGCATGGTCCACTCATTTTTTAACAAAAACATAACAGATAACTGGTTTTCTCGGGGGACCTTTCAGTCTTATTTATACACCTTATAATAGAAAAACAATAGCGCCTGTGACTGACTCGCGGTACGAGTAGGTACTGTTCCATTAGCGACTCTCGGGCGCGACTTATTATTATGGAATCCGAAACGCATTCCCATCGCATCCCTGCGCGTTAATTTCTCATTACGAAAACGAGGAAGAGGATATTGGACGACATTTCGGTGTACTTTGACGTGGCTAACCGAACTGTGACGTCACGCCATTAAACGTAGCCGTAACAATGTCTCTTTAAAATATTCGGTATCTACCTGCCTACCCATCACCCATCGACCCCCGTCTTTCGTTTGTATACCTTTAACAAAGATAACTGAAGTTGACTAAGGCAATTAGAATGCACATTCGAATGGGTCTGAGACGCCGACAGGCGACCGTTGAATCCGTCAACACATTTCGTAGACCGGAACGAGACTTTTCGGCCCGCTGTTCCGGCGACAAGGCACGAATTAGTCTAATAATCTTTTTATTTCTGAAAAACGAAAATCTCTTTTTCCCTCCCTTTTTCGGGCTCTTCGCGGAGACGTGCATACTTTCTAACAGCCGATTATTGTCGTCTTCCGGAAAAAGCTGCACAGACCACTGCTCTAAGTACGTTCTAATGTCAGCATGTGTATGTGTATATGATAGTCTCGTTAGGAGGCGTCTTATAATGAGTAAATTTCATGTATAACCAGGATTCGTGCACTTGTGACCTGCTCAAGTTTAGGCGGATTCTCGCGGTTCAACAAACTGTGTACCACAAAGATGAGGTGGTTTCCATGTGTAAATTTAGGTGCATTCACTATACTAGTTCATCATCGTATCCGTAGAAACAACAGGTCAGAATACATAATTTAAATCTGTTTGAAACCGAACGGATCTGACCAGCCCCTAATCTAAAAGGCCAAGAACAACTACAGCTAAACGCAACTGACCAAATTTAAAAAAAAACAACCACAATAAAATATTATCTAAAAGGGGCTCCCACTTCGACCGGAACTGACCGAACATGACCAAAATAAAACAACCGAAACCAAACGCTAGGGAGTAGGTACTTAGTACGGGGGGAGGGTATTAGTCCGGTTAAATCTGATAAAAACGGAACTAAGTGGCCAGGTCCGTCTAAAAAATATTCAAATCTTCAAATACAGCCCAATCTGACAAAATTAATCAAATACAGCCAAATTTTTACGTGGGTAGACAGAGCCAACCAAAAATACCGAATCCCACCAAAACTGATTCAACCTCTAAAGTAACCAAATACCAGAAAGGACCCAATCCAATTTGAAATAACCAAATTTATCCAAAATGACCGCTAAATATGATCAAAGCGAACAAAACCAAGCCAACCCAACCAAATCTGGCCATAAGAGACCAAACTTGATCAAAACAAACTAAAACAACCTGAATTGAGCATAATCAAAAACAATTAGGATGACAGAAGACAACTAAATCTGACCACATTTGAGCAAATAGGTATTACCAATTTTGAAATATACAGAAGATAACTTACAAACCAAACAGGACCAATATCCAATAATAAACAATGATGACAGCTAAATTCGACCAGATCTGATCAAAAACCAGGCCAGTAGCCAGCGATCAGCTGTAGAGAGTGCTGACCATTCACGGGGGGGGGGGTTGAGGATACACATAATATATAATGTGAAGATTTCTATGAGGCAGTGAAGTAGCCAAGGGGGGGGGGATACTGTTCTCTCAAGGCACCTAAAATTTAATGTAAAATAGGAAAAACTGAGCAATTTTTCGCCTTTAAAACACGTTTTTGACATTTTTATGTTTTTACTTTGGCATACAAACCGGAAAAATGTTACTTTGGAGCGTGACGAAAAGAGCGGTACGAAAAATAATAATAATAATAATAATAAAACTACTGACTGACTGACTGACTCAACACTTCATTCGTCTGCGAGTACCACACTCCTTGTATCAGCCTGTATTCACGTGCGAGCACCATGTTCCTTGTACCAGCCTGCGAGCACTACGCTCTGCTAGTGCATCATCTTGCAGACGAGTCTGCAACCATGAGAGAGCATTTTCATGTCAACTTAGCGGACTGCACCGACATGAGAATGTCGTCATCCAGCGAATGTAGCGTCCAAAAAATGAGCGCGCCAAAAAGTATGGAGGGCAACGTGCTCTGCGGAGCGTAGCGGACGACATGAAAACACTCTCCCATGGTATCAGACCCGTTGGCAAGATGATGCACTAGCAGAGTGTAGTGCTCGTAGGCTAGTACAAGGAACGTGATGCTCGCATGGGAATATAGGCTGATACAAGGAATGTGGTACTTGCAGGCGAATGAAGTTTTTGAAAGATTTTCGCTCGAGCAGTAATTTTACATTCATTTTTATAAAATAGTCCCCTAATATCGGCGATTATTAAAAAACACCTCAATTTTCGACTTTTTCTCTCTTGAAAATCTTACTGCTCTCTCCCGACCCTTGGGGAATCCTGGCTGCGTCACTGAATCATGGGTAGAACAGCTGGGCTGTACATTCGAATCATTCGATGAAACTGGAGGTTTGTTGTTCAGGCTCGAATTCGAAGAAGTTGGAGTCGAATCTGTATCGCCGCATTTTTTGGATTTTACCGTAAATTTTTTCAGCCACTTATTAATTATGTTTAAAATATTTAAACCAAATATTTTGGAATAAAAATAGCAAATTTACAGTGTTGCAATAAGAACATTAAATTTGGTCTCAAAATTCAAAATCAAAACTGGACTTGCTGACAATCCATTGAAAAGAAAAAAATTGAATACGTATACGCGGAAAAAATATTAAAATTTTTACAGCGATCCAATTTTCGAACTTTTGGAAGTAAAAAATTCTATTTCTGTGGACTTATCAAGTTATCAGTTCTCAAACAGCCATTCGGGCATTTAGCCATCAATATTCAATGTGAACTGGATCGCGAGCCTACCTCTGTGTTTGTGAATAAATTTTACCGTGACACAAGAAGAAGGCCGGTGTGTCTGAAACTGCTGGATGGACATTCGGGCCCTTTTCTTGTGACGTGTCGTATATAAAGAACGACAAACACACGATTCATCTATCTTTCATAGCAAAATCAGTGTTGTCAAGTTCATAAACATTAAAATGTAGAGAAAAGAAAAATTTTGAACAAAACTAGCGAGAAAAATGTAAGGATTTTTTTTTTAATTCAAAAAATTTTGCCAAAGGGAGCTCCGGCAAGCGCTAGAGGGTGCTCAGCGCCCCCTAACACCCCTCTGACTACGGGCCTGTCAAGAACACTTGAAGTTGAAGACTAACAAAGAAAGAAATGACGATAAAGAAGTAAATCCCATCAAGCATTACTTAATTTGGTCTGAAATAATTAAATCCGTTCAAAACTATCAAATTCATACTGGAATAAGTCTACTCCAAATATGTTTAGCACAACTCAAAATAAACCAATGCCCAGGGGCGGATCAACCCTTTCTGATCAAAATTGGCGCCCTCAGCGGGCTCTATCGGCGCGAATTTCGAAACGCTGATAATGCGAGGCACTATACACTGCGTTTGTGTTGTAAAAAATCCCCCCCCCCCCGGTAGCGTACTTCTCTTCTCCGCGCCGTAAGAAAATGCTTCCCATGCTTATGTGTTAATCTGCCCCTGCCAACCCCATTTAAAACAGACGATTTATGTAAACTTCCAACTGACAAAATTGAACAACATGGACCGAAGCCAGATCAGACCCAACAAGTGGCGGATTCAGGAAGCAATTCTGTCGGAGAGAGGAATCATTCAAAATATGTAGGTATTGAATATAAGTCTCATCGTCCTTTCAGCGTATTTAGGTCATCTTTATAATCTTAAAAGGGCGTTTAACAGAGTGAGACGATGAGGAAAAAATGGATAGAGCTTGAATCATTTGTGTTGCCGTCCATTTTCTTAATCTTATTGAAAATGAGAATACTCTCCAAAATTTGCTCCCAAATTTTTCCGACTGACTGGATTTCAAACTGGATGAAAATTTTGAAGAATTTTGAACGTCGTCACAATTCCATGCAATTTTTTTCTTTCGGGGACTGGATGAGTGTGGTTAGCAGTCTTTATTACTAGCTAAGACCTTTCCGTGGTTACTTGAAAAAAGCTGTCGTTTCGTTCCAAACTCGTTCAAGTCTCGTTGAAAATGCTCTGAGCTCATTTTAACTGCTCTTTAGGGCGTTTGCAGATAATGAAGGCCTTTTAAAACGCTTACGTACTCGTGTAAGATTCTTTAGGACTCGCAAAAACTCTAGGACTCTCCCTCTGTGAGACTCCTGTATCAGACTCGTTGCTTATCGAAATTCATTTAGGACTTTTTATTAACCTTTCTGACTTTATTAAAACTCTTTAAGACGTGATGAAGATATTTGAAGATATGTCCGTTGGTCCGCATTTGATTAAGATATACTTTGAGACTTGTGTATGAGGCTGTTGGGCTCTGCCAAATTTGTTCACGATTCGGTAAGGCATTTCAATATTTCTTTAGACTAGGTGTGACTCTTCCAAATTTGATTTGAGCTCTTCATGACTTTTTAATACTTTTCAAGACTTGTTGAAAACTTTGGAAGACTTGTTCAAGATTCTGTAATACATACTCTTCCAGGTTTCCTTCAGATTCATTAAGATTCATTTAAGGTTTCAAGCCTCTTCTACATTTATTTAAGATTTCTCAAGACCCTTCATAACTTCTGCAGGCCCTTCTTGAGACTGTGTAAGACTTTTCGGCTGATTACCTATTTGTAAAGCGTTCAATTAAAACTTTTTGGAAGGCAGACCACCCGTGAAAAGAGGCATTGCCACCGTCCGGACTGGCTGTTTGCTCCCAAAAAATTCAATTCTCCCAATCAGGGGCAAAAATCTGAGGGAGGCGATTTTTTTGCTCTCATACTGAAATCGGAGTGTCGAAATGTTTATGTGATCCCCATTTACCCCTTAGTTTTCAAGTTATCTCCATGGAAAAGTGGTCACCCTACGAGGTTGCTGAGAAGGGCAGTCGACCCATTACCCTCGCCGTGTATCTGCACCTGGACATGTCTACTTGATAAAAAAAAACTATCAAAACTAACTAAATATGAGAGAAACAGACATAATACAAACTATAAGCCCTACTTAAGGGGAAAAATAAATGAAAAAACGAAAAATATGAAGAAATTTGTCTCGTGTGAGCGAATAAAATCAAAACTAAACATAAGCAAAAAACTACCTTTCTTCCTCCCTCCCCGAGATCCCTCAAAGTTTTTCGATTTAAAAAAATGTATCTGGCTGGTTTTTGACCAAAAGGAACACGCGTAACTACTATAGGACTAAAATATTTTAAAAATAGCGTAATTCTGGATCACCCGAGGTGGGAATAATCTGAAAATGGTTAAGCGAATCCGAGAATCATAGACCTCAACAGCTTTCGGTGCTCTAGACACGACATTTCCCCAAACATTTCTTGGGTCAGATTTTTTTTTAAAACTATACCTGTGAGATGTTTGCAAGGAAACGTGCATTTGTTCTTCTCAGGAATCTGATGCTAACTTCAACCCCCTCGCACATCGACTTAGAATTTCAAAAATATTTTTGGCTATTGCGCTGTTATAACAAAACGTTTCTTGTAAAAAAGCAAAAATCGTGGTGAAGGGGGGGGGGTAAAATAAGTGCCAGTATAATGAGAATGCAAGAAAATGAACTTTCACTGGCATTAGCATCATTTTTCTTCATGAAACATGTATATTTTGAAGAACTAAGTCGGTTGTATATTCTACTTGGGCATATTCAAGGTAGTGATGTTGAATATCTTCGGTGTTCTGTCATTTTATTTTTTCATGGTTTCATTTCGTCTCGACGAAATAAATCTGGCATTTTGTCTTCATTTTTTGTCATTTCGCTGAACATAGTCTACATATAAACAATGACGGTATCGCTTAACATGGGCTATCATGAATTATTATGTCATTAGTATCGTTCATCATTTAAAAGTTGATAAAACGTTATAACTTAATTTTTTTCGTTTTTTCGTTTTGTCATTAAATTCATTTTTTGTTGTGTCATTGACGAAACGGTCTTGACAAAAAACGGTTTAAAGTTCTGTCATAAGATAAAATGTTCAAAATAATCGTTATTTTGTTTTGTTATGTCTAACAACACTGATTCATGGTAATCAGCTCAAGTCTTTCAGGTCTCAATGCAGAAACGCAAATAGGGCTCAGAACTAGGGGGGCTTAAGGCCCCGTATTATGAAGCAACATCACCCCTCCGCATCATTTTCTTTGGTAATTTCTCAGTGTTTGGGGGGGGGGGCTATTTAGAAGTTCGAGAGGGCAAACCCCCCAAGCCCCCCACTATTTGCGCCTATGTCTCAATGGTCATGCATTGTGAATCTAAGCGAGAATCTCACCCAACAAGTATAGAACCATTCACCACCACTAAGTTTGTAACCAGAATTACACTACATGTAATTTCTAATTCACTGTGTTCTAGCCAATGAATATAGTAAATCGATTTTACGCCTAAATCATTTTTCCACTGCTGGAATATTCCTGTGCCGAGTATAAGTATCGGAATGAAGCTGTCGCTTAATCGCGGCGATTTTATCGCCTTACCCTCCGCATTCAGCAGAGGCTCGGCGGCGATCGAAGTACCTACAAGTATTTTCCGCTCGGCCTAAAAACACAAAACGTTGGGTTCGACCATTTTAAACTGTACGAGTACTTATCAAGACGTATCTGATTTCGATAATTAACTTCTTACCCGCGGACACTTTCTTCTACTTCACACTCCTAAATCATGTACACGAAGACAAAACCTCCGGCTTAATTAAAAGGAAAAGTAGGTTTTTATTTATAAATTATCGGGTTGCTGGTTCTCGCTGCAGCGCCCGCCATCGGTAACTTAATTGCACTCGAAAGATTATTTTTCACATACTTGTCTTTTTTTTTTTATTTTTACAACTTCATACTTTTTCAAGAACGTGATATTGAAAAGAGATAAAAGTACAACGCAATTAAGATAACACAAAATGTGTCGATGAGATTCCTTGTCAGTTGTAAACAGTTTGGAAATGAGCTCGAAGTACACCAAAATTTGATTTTTGTAGAATTTTCACAGACTAAATAGTTATGAAAAAACTGAGGGTCCTTGGGAAATCTGCTTGTGAATTTAGAATTAGCGTGAAAAATAGTTCTAGAAAAACTGACTTGCTTCTCAGGGTATGAAAAGGAGAAAGTTCAATAATAATTTGCAGAAAGCGCAAGATTTGTATAGTTGGTCGATGAATCCTACTGAAGATCCCCCGTGGAAATGCGATTCCGGCAGGGTGGTGAGTCTAGGTACAGAAAAACGGCGAGCCTACTCCCAGTGGTCAATTTGGAAATTCTAGCTGGACAAAAGTACCGAAAACGATCCTTCCTTCCCCACCTGTTTGGTTGGTTACTTGGCAACGGCAAATATTTCTCAATGTATTCCCTACCTTCATGCCAGTTTACAGCATTTTTGATGTGATGGCACATACCTAAACGCTCAAAAACTATTTTTTTTTGGGGGGGAGGAGGTTGTTCATTGATTTTTGCTCACAGTAGCGTAACCAGGAAAAAATTATTGGGTGAGCCAAACGAGGACTGCCAATTTTTAGGGTGGACCAGACCCAAAGGCTAAAAACACTTTCAAAATCCCACGCCTCAAAATGTTGAATTTGAGATATTGAACAGATGAAATAATGAAACTGAGAATCGTAATAAAAAATTAGTTTATTGTAAAATAATTCGCCAGTTACAATAATTAGTTTTTGCAAATTATGCAATGAATAAATTTGATAAATTTGAGATGAGTCTGTCATGGGTCATAGTGCTACGTCAACAATTTTTTATACGTCTCACACATGAAAAACTGCACTCGCAAGGTGCCCTAGAAATAGCAATAGCTCTCATTCTGAAAACTTCTTTAAAAATAGGTTTATATTCATTCAACATATTAACGAGTGATATTATATTTGAAATTTTACATTTTGCTCTTCTTCATACGATTTTTGGTAACATTTTTCAGTATACGGAATTCTAACTTCAAAATATCAAGATCTAAATTATAATGTCTGGCTAACACTTCTATTTTATCAAAATTCAGAAAGTTAACATTATGTTGGATGTCAGTAACTGATAGCAAAAATAATATCAGAATTATCTGTGAAAGGACGATTTAATTCAAATATTATGTGATCAATGATAGGGGGAAAAATGTTGATTCTGTAATCTACTGACGGGGCAATTGTTTCATTTTCTACATATAGAGCAATTTTCCTTAATATTAAAATTCTTATATTTTGGAGGAATTTTAGATATACGTTTAGTGGTCTTTTTTTTCCAGTTACTTTTGTATTAAATTGATTACAAGTTTTCAAGCATTTATCTAAAATCAGATTAAAATAAGAATCTGTTTTAGCAGAATTTTCTCAAAATTATTTTCTTATCAAAATCGTTTCAAAATAAAATCATCTTCTTCACGATCGAATTATTATTTTTTTTCTTTTTTCCTTGAGCTGAGGGAGGCTTTTGGTATCTGAAGTTTTTTAGGTGGGCCATAGATGGGCCTTCTTAGGCAAACTTGGTTGTGCTTTGAAAATTGAGGAAAGTATCGAAATATGCGTCCTCTGGATCTGGTCTCTAATCTCGAACATTTCATCAGATTCTTCATCCAACCCCGATTTGAATACCAAAATCCAAATTCTATTCTTGAAATGGGTAGTGCATATACTTATAATTGAAAAAATGGACTATAATACCAAAATTTGCCGACAAAATTTAAAAAAAAAAGAATAATAATTTGCCGGTTTTTCATTCGAGATATTTTCTAATTGAAAATAAAATAATAATAAACAAACTAACTAACGTTGTTAAAAAATGAAAAATTCAAATGAACAGTTTCAAAATTAGCCGACTGCCAAATTATTGGCGGGAGAGTGTCTCAACCCCCCACACCCTCCTATAGTTTCATCCCTGCCGTTAAGAGCTTATAAATTTTATTGTAAACACTACCTAACTGTTGCATATTTTTCAAATGTCAAAAAATAATAATAATAATAAAGCAAGACAAACCCTTAATTACGGTCTTGTTGGGAAATTAACCTCCCCTTTATTGTTTCTGGGTGGACGGAATCGCATGGTTATCAGCTCATTTAAGCTCTGCTTTCTCAAATCGTATTGTTGTTTTTTCTATGAAGAAAACTTTTCATGCAAGGCGAATCTAATATAATTTTTGTTCTTATCGTGTTGCTGAAATATCATGTGTGGTTGCTGGGTTCCTCTTATCATACCAACCAAGAGGAAAAAAACGTAAATGTTATCAACGCTAAGTACTTTGTGACTACGTTAAAGTGATACAATTTTATATTTGAAGCATGCTAAAAATTATGTCCCCGAAAATTATTTTAGTGTATACGTAGTTGTATGCAGGAGAGATTGTGATTATTTTACGGATGGTGGAAAGAAGAAGTGTAGCTTCGCCAGAGATGGATCACTAACAAGAGAAACGGAAGGAGATTAGAAAATTATGGAGGGAGAGAGATACAGAAGGAAAGAGATGAAAATATCAGGAAGTTCATTTGAAGTCAGCAAAATTATTTTGCACGTGATGGTATAAACAAGCGGGTTTCACTGTTTCCCTCAAAATCCTTCCTTGGAGAAAAGAACTTGAAGATTATAATAAATTTATGAGTCTTCGTCTTTAAGTGACTAAAATTTTCCATGAGTCTGGCCAAATTTTCGTATTCGTGTTAATTAAAGACTCCTAGTATCGAGTCCAATCCAGTTATCCATGTCGTTGAATTCTTCGAACTTTGAGATTTTCTTAAAATTTGTGTCATAGCTCTGATAAATTATACATAAGGACCAACACCCTTGGATTATTTTTTCGAAGTGACTACAATTGTCTTGTCACCTTGCTTGTTGAATTTTCATATTTGAGATACTTAAAGCTTCCCAATATTCAATTAAGTTCAATTTTTTTCAAATTTTATCATATTTTCCATTTTTCCCCCTCAAAACCGCAGTTACAACTCTGATTATTTTTCCAAGGTGACTAGGGTTTTCCATGAATCTGGCTAACTTTTTGAATTCGAATTGACTGAAGACTCCAGGTATTAAAGCTAAGTTCCAATTTCGTAGAGTTCCCAAATTTAGAGAAATTCTTTCAAAATTTTGGAATAGCTACAGTTTTTTTTTTTAATTTGGCTGATTTTTTGTTTTTGATTGTGCTGAAAACTCCTGATACTAAATTCGGTTCAGTTTTCAAGCTTATCAAACTTTCCATGCGTATTTTGAGAATTTTGCGAAAATATTTATCGTGACTCGCTGAATAACTGTCGGCGGAGACTGAAAGTTTCCACGAATCTTGTTCAATACATATGTTGCAATTTCCAACTTTGTCAAATTTTCCAAATTGTGAGATAATTTTGTGAATTTTTGTCAAGAAGGTGTTACCACAGGGTCCTTAGTTTTACAGTTTTTCATTTTTTTGGTTTTTCCTTAGTCCTTCTTTCTTTTTCGATCTTTCGTTCTTATTAAGAAACACTTCGTTACTCATTCAGTTATTCCTTCGAGGAGTATTAGTGGTCTCGTTCATGCAGGGCCGGCGCAAAGAGTATACCCTGGGGAGGGGGGGGGGGTCTACACGAATAATCTCGAATGAGACTGAATGCTTACAAATTCTAGTTAACTTGTAAGGGGAAAAAACATCTCTAAATTTGCTTGACTGTGCGTCCTAGATTTCCCGATTCTAACTTCTTGAATTCCAATTTAATATTCCCGGCCGACTGCCTAAATTCGCGACTAATAGTCCAAATTTCCCCGACTAGGGAATCATCATCACCTCCCTCGCCCCTCATGATGACCCAACATTCACGTGTAGTTCTCGTTCCTTTCAACAAATTCTATTTTCTTTTTGGAAAAGTTCTTGCTGATTCCGACCATAGCCGGCTCTTTTTCATTTCCCAATTAGGTGCGAACTCAAAAATTTCATAATTCCGCAAATTGTGGGAACCATTGACTAGGGGGGGGGGTAATTTTTTGTAGAGGGGTGAAATTTTTGAGTGATCGAGTTCCGTATTTTCCCCCGTCATTTAAAGAAAAAAGTAGGCATTATGGGGAATTCCCAATCAGTTGCAATGCACCTACTGGAAATTCCAGTTAGGTACAAGCGCTCGTTTGCACCTGAGGATTCACAGGATTCACCGGTTATGGTTCCGACTGTTCTTTCTCGTTCCCGTGTCTTGACCAAAAAAGAAACTTTGGACAAAAAATGAACACTTTTTTTTTGAACGACGGTCAAGCATGCTAAATTCTTATTTAATAGTACCTACCCGATTGCGACCTCAGTGTGTGCCCGCTACTCGTTAGACTAAACCAAGCTCTTTTTTTCGAATGCAGGCAGACCTTTCCTATTTAGCTTGTTATACCGGAAATAAGTATTTTCCAGCACGTGTATTCAGTATATACAGAAACAGTATACGAAGATATGCTCTGGATGTAAGATTCAAACCAATATTGATTGAACGTGTTTCGGATTTCCTGTGCGCGTATAATCCTGTGATTTACGATTTCGGAGCATAAATAATCATCAAAAATAATAAAAAAAGTGAAATCCTATTCGTACATTTAAAACGGACCGTACCTGTCTTGTTAAGAAATAGTTCTGAGAATATCGCGTTTGATCTGCGTTCTTTCGTGTAATCTGTGTGTTTTATCGCCAGGTCTAGTTTATTTACTTTAGTACTTACGGTTTGCTTTGGGTAGTCTGTGGTGTTTTAATGTTTGTTTACACGTCCACGAACATTAATTAGTTTTTTTGCTTAATGTCTACGCCGATTATACCGTACATGGATACGTCTATTCCTCGATATTCATTCGTAAGGGTATTTTTCCAGCGGTGTATCCGACTTACTGGTTTCTTTTAGCAATCGACTTTAAACATTATTGTTTGACGGCTCCGAAGCAATTCGTAGAAAGGTTATTAATATTTAACGAACGTCGAATGATACAAAGTAAGGGTAGCGTGGTCCTGGAAATCGACTTAATGTACTCAGAAACTGCTGGAGTGAACAGAAGTCGGTTTTTCCGTTCTTTGATATTTGACAGGCGAAGAGTTGAAAAGGCGTGAGTTTAGGAACTACCTGCAGGGACGTACCGATCGGTAGGTTCCCTAAACGTCTTCCGTACTTGGCAAATTTAGTATTATCGACTATCAGTTCGATGGCCTGGAGTGGAAAAGTCTTATCCCCATTTTTTGTCGAATTTGACTTTTATTGGCAACACTTCTTCTTCTTCTCGTGTCCTACGCATTCCTGCGCGTTTGACGACCGAATATTGGCAGTTCTCAAAGCTCTCTTTTGTCGGCTGCTCTGATCAAGTCTTCCACTGATGTCAAACCAGTCCTGTGCCCATTGAAGGGCTGCGCCGGACTCAGGGCCGTTGCTTCCTGTTTTTCAGCCATATTCGATTACCTGGTGAGGAGTACTACGGTGGTTTCCCTCTTGCCTACCGTCGGATTTTCTGTCAGATTTAACTCCCTTAGCCGACTGATCCCCTCGCACGACGTGGACGCGCATAGACTCCCCTGGTTGTCGTTCTTCGCTCGTACGCCGATGGATCTGGCTCTGGCATCGATTGACGTAGGAGTGCCTACTACGTAGACCTAGAGAATTAGCTCTAGCGACACTATAAAGGGAATTTTCTCCGCTGTCAGTGCTGCCACTCCTCTCATCGAATTTAAAACAGTGTAAACTATACTATACATAAAGTACACAATCTTATATAGGTAATTCCGATCTATTTGTGGCTGCCTTGTGAAATTCGTATTTTTGGAGGTATGACTTTTTCGCTCTAGACCATCGAGTAGTCAAAATCGGTCCAGGGTGTTTGATTTTTTACTTGTCGATTTTAAATGTATTTGTCAGGTGGCAAAATGGGGTCTCTAGTTGGCAACATTCTAAAAGTAGTTGTTTTTTTTTTTCATAATTTCAAAAACTTATATCAGTTGGCAAAGTTGAATTTTCATTTGGTAAGATTTGCATTTTCAGAGGAAAAATTAAGTTTTCTCCTCTTCCCTTCCCCCTCAAAAAAGTAATCAATACGCCCTTGATTACCTAGTTTGGTATTTGTGTGGGCGGCTAATAACGAAGCGTGGCAACTTTAAGAAGAGCGAGATGAGGATGAAAGAGGAGATTAAACTGTTTCAGCACTGTGTTGCATTGATAGTCCGGTAGTAGCTCGGCAAAAGGTCGAGTAAATGAAGAAATTGACGGGAGGCTAAATTCTGATACAGATGAGAGTAAGGACCTCAGCACTAGTTCACATACTAGAAATTAGCGGAATTCTGAGCATCTCCAAGTTCCACAGAGGGCAAAATAGTGCCATAAAATCAAAATCGTTTTTGTCTTTCTCTATTCTTTGGAATGCTAAAAAACATCGACAAAATACTGCTGTTTAAATTTTAATCATTTTTTAATATTTTAATATAGAGAGCAAAGGTTTCCTGCAGTCATTCTCATTCTGTTTGGTCGCGTGCAGTCCTTCGAAAATATGAAGGTCGTCTGACCATCTAGTCATTTGACGTCCCTTTTTCCTAACCAAGTGGGACAGAACTAAAAAGTTGACTTGTATGTCCACCTGTTGTCTCTCAAATGTGCCACAAAGGCCCGCCCACCTCCACTTTTGTCTTCTGACGTATTTCGCGACTTCTACGTTATTTTTGAAATTTTGTTTTATGCCTGTTGTTTTTTTTACGGTCGCTTTTTTTATGCCTAGCCCTGAGCGTTCCATTGAGTTTTGTGTGATGCTTATTTTCTTAATATTTTTTTCGGTCAACGGCCAGGTTTGACATCCGTATGAAAGTGTTGGGATTATGCACTTGTTAAATATTTCGCTTTTTTGATAATTCTTGAAGGGGCATTTCAATATTCCTTTGAGTGACCAAAATTTGTTCCAGGCTTTTGTTATTCGTCTTTCGATTTCTGTATTTGTACGGTTATTCGGTGAAATGGACCGATATCCAGCCGACGTCACTGTTGAAAATCAGTGTTACCATCGTCCGACTTTTCTTTCCCGTGTTAGTTTCTTTCACAAGTGTTTACATCTATTTGCATATTTCAATGTCTCAAGAGCAACCCTCAGAGGCGAAACTATAGGGGGTGTGGGAGTTGAAACACCCCCAATAATTTGGCAGTTGGTAAATTTTGAAAAAGGGAAATTTAGTTGGGAACAAAAGTCAAAACTCCATGTGTTTTTCCCATAAGAACAAAAGGGAGCTTGTGGCATGGATTCCCTTAAATCCGATCGACCTGAAACTTTGTAGATTTTTTTTGTATTGATTTCATTGGAACCAATTTAGGAGACGAATAAGAGGAAATTCAGAAAAAAAAAGATCACCAAGAGTAAATAACAACCACCTTAATGTGTAAAGGAAGTTGTGTTCCTCTCAAGTATTCCTAATATCCTTCCAGCTTACCCTCCCAGACTAGAGTATGCTCATTGGCGCAAATGTGAGTGCTTGGGGGATAAGGTTCCAATCTGCACTTGCAAGGACGAAACTATGGGGGGGGGTGAAAAAACTAATAATTTGACAGTCGGCAAATTCTGAAACTGTTCATTTGAATTATTAATTTTCTAAGGTATAATGTTTTAATGATGCCTGGAAATGTCTTAAACAAATTCGGAAGGTCCTTGAAGTCTCAGAGAAGTCTGAAAGAGTCCTAAAAGTTTTACATAAGTTGGAGGTCTTGATGGGTCAAAAGAGTCTTATTATCATGGTATTAAATAAATCCAAGAAACCTCTCGGATGGTGTATGTTTTGCCCGAGGCCGGGGAAAAAGAATGTCTCAAGCGGCTCACTATAAAAAAGGCACTTCAAAAATAAGGTGAAAAGAGGAACAAAGGAAGAAAGAAAAATAAAGAGTAGAAAAAAGGCAGACTTTTTTGAGGGTACAAGGACGTTCTCAAAAATTAGTCCCCGAGCCCATATTTTGCTTCTGTTTTATTTTTTTATTTTTTTAATGAAGAAATATTATTTTGATTGAAAAATTGGCAAATATTCAAATTTATTAAATGTTTTGTCGGTGAATTCTTAGTTTTCAATAAATATTTGTCGCCAAATTTTCCTTCTCCCCCCCCCCAAACTGAAAGTCGCTACCCTTCATGGCTAAATGATAGTATATGACGTCACTGGATATCGGTCCATTAGTTTGCCCAAATCGAAAAAACATATCGACGAAATGCTGCTGTAGAAATATTCTCCGTAAAATTTTGCACGAAAATAATGTTATTTCACTTTTTTATTTCGTTTCTGGCATAGAAATATCTTGAAGAGAAGATCCTCAATATCTAACCCTTGTTACTATTACAGCTTAACAAAAGTCTTGTACTTAGAAACATAATTTTCGATCATTTTATCTGATTTTTGTGTCAAGTAGGGGAGCATGGGGAGAACTGAGACACTTTTTGGAAAACTGTTGTAAAATGACGTAGAACCACTATGGAAAGCTTTGAATAATTGTAACCTATAGTTACGTGACTGAACTACAAACCCTAAGAAATTCAACTTCCTCGGGCTATTTCTAAAAATCCTACAGCCCTTCAAAAATTTTGTCTTATATCACCCCACGAGAATTTCAAAGGGAGCATTGACACAGTGCATGGGGAACAATGAGACAACACATGGGGAACAATGAGACAACACATGAAATACAGAAAATTCAATCAAATGATCATGTTACATAGTACAACAAAGTATAAATTTATTGTATATGAACATTACAATTATTAAATTAAACTTGGCATTCTGAAATTGAAGAGGGGAAAAAAAGTTGGGAAAATTGTAAATAGGGACCAATGAGACAAAAACTGGGCAACTGATAAGGCCTCTCTGCGGGATGGTTTTCAAGTTTGGTTCAAAACAATTTCCTGTAGGTGTTCAATGTATAGTAGTCAACACATTTATTCAGTTTCGGTGGGTAAGATATTCATACATCGCAAAAATGCTGCATCAACGAAAATTTCCGATATTTTATCTAAAAAATCGTCTTATTGCTCCCTAATGCGGCAAAAATGTTCAATCGCTTATAACTCGAAAACAACTTCCTGAAAGAAAAACGGTTTTGTTACAGTTTGGTTACTAAATAGATCATATTTTAAAAAAGATATGATTTACTTGGCAAATACAAATTTTCTTTCTTATGAACGTTTTTTCGTAAATACTGAAAACTAAAAAATTGACCAAATTTCGATCACGTTATCAATATCACAGCTACTAATCGATAGAACTGAAACTTTTTCTACGATAGTGTTAGCTTACTGGATAGTGACGAATATGTGATGCAGTGTTGCCATTTATAGTTTGTAGTGTCGGCTAAATCAGCACTGTCTCATTGCTCCCTTGTCTCAGTTCTCCCCATGCTCCCCTACTGGTCTTTACCAATTGCAGAAGTGGTGAAAATCATAAACTTATCTCCACGTTTCACTAACAAAAAAGAAGCGAATGGCTTATTTCCTGATGTCTTCATATCGCTATAGATACAGGGGCGTGTCGAAGGAGAAGGATAGCCTTCCCTCAAAAAAGTTCCATTCTGCATAATTACAATAATAGTACGTATTTAAAAAAATTATAATGAAACAAAAATGAGTAATGAATTGAACATGTTCGATTAATCAATATAATTGTTCAAGTAAAAATGATTGATAGTCAAAAATAACGAATTAATCAAAAACTAAATTAACTGATTCTACTTGATTAATCAATAATAAAATTAACGCACCTATTAGAAATGATCGATAATTTAAAAACAATTAAATAATTAAAAATAATTAGTGAATCATAAAAAATAATTAGTTGTCAAAAAACACCAATTTATTTTTAAAAAATTGAATAATCAAAAGTAACGATTAATTAATGATGAAATGAATTTAGCGGAAAAGATCTGTCATTCAAACATAATCGAATAGGTAAGTAAAAATAATTGATAGTCAAAACCCATGAATAAATCAAAAACGAAATTCATTAATTAACCTAAAATACTTGATTAATTAAGTATAAGACTAATTTATTAAAAATGATAGATGGATCAAGAATTATTAAATAATTAAAAATAATTGTTTAATCTAGAATAGTTCATGAATCGAAATTGATAGATTAAGTAATTATAGTTGATTAACTAAAAATAATTAATGGTCAAGAACAACCAACTAATGAAATCTAATTCATTAACCCATAAGAAATATAATTTATGAAAAACAATGCGACAATAAAGATTCGACTCAAAATTCTTCGAATTCGGGAGCCAGGATTTTCCCGGGGGATGGGGAGGGGGCAAAGTAAGATTTTCAAG
Organism: Acanthococcus lagerstroemiae; assembly: GCA_031841125.1. Classification (NCBI taxonomy): domain Eukaryota; kingdom Metazoa; phylum Arthropoda; class Insecta; order Hemiptera; family Eriococcidae; genus Acanthococcus; species Acanthococcus lagerstroemiae. Next base: position 61,229,995 of record CM063110.1, on the reverse strand, counting down.
GGAGAAAAATTCCAAAATAGAGATATTTCTGAAAATAGCCGATATTAAATGACTATTTCATGAAAATGAAGGTAAAATTACCGTTCGAGCGAAAATCTTTCAAAAAAACGTGTTTTAAAGACGAAAAATTGCTCGTTTTTGCATATTTTACATTTAATTTCAGGTCCCTTGGGAAGCATTTGCCCCCTTCGCCCCCTGGCTATACCGCTGCCTCTTAGAAATCTTCACATTATATACTATGTGTATCCTCAAGCTCCTCCCCCCCCCATCTAGTAAACAGTCAGCACCCTCTACCGCAGATGGCTGGTTACGGGCCTGCGTGAGCTAGAGCTAACGATGTACAACAGCGAATGGAATGTATGGTAAAATATTAATGACTCCAGTTATCCTATACTTCGTGACTCTTACGTTTCACAGCAAAATAATTTAATCCTACTATTACATCGGTGGATATATGTTTGTTTGATCAGTTTATCTCACCCCAAAACACGAAACCCTCCTTTTCAATACAATTTTTTGCTAGTTAATTGCGTACTCTTATTATTTGTTAGAATATTATGCATAGTTAATGTACGACCACCATTATCTCATTAGAAGCAAAAAATAACGATAAAAAAGAAAGATATAATCCAAGTTGCATTTATATAATACCCAGGGAGGAAGTTTTCGAAGGTTCTTTTACATAGTTAGGTACCTCTATCTAATTGCTTCAACGCTAAACAAAAATAGTTACTTAATTACAAGGCTGGGACAGAACCAGAAATTTTGTGATTCAAAGTATGAGATTAACACGTGAAAAAAAGTTTTTCTCTCTAATAACTATTATTTTTGAATCGATGCCATTGGAGGATGATTAGGCGCAACAAATTAAACAGAAATTGGGTTCAGTCTTGAGTGTGGTTTTCCTTTGTGCTGTATCGGAATCTAAATAAAACCAATCTGTGCGTCGTGGAATGAATGCTGTCAAAGTTGAAGACGCTTTTTCAATTTTCAAATTCAGACTGTTTCACAGTACATTCGATTCATTAATATTCGTGACTCGAAGCTTGCATTTGTGACCAGTTGGATAAGTCGTCTATATTTTGCGTAGTGTCGTCACTTGTAATTGGTGGATTCGTTGTACACAACCGACCAATCACTGTCGACAACAGTTACCGACAATTTTTTCCATTTCGTTTTATCGTCCCATTGGTCTCATTCAATATATTCAATTTGCAGGCCGCGATAAACGAATACGAAAATACGAGAAAATTAATGAAGGGACAAAATGAACTGATGCTGTACAGTTTTACGATCTATTCGGCTCGCAGGAACGAAATACTAATTTACAGTTTATGTTTGAATACCCTGCCCTTCGATGACACCACGTAATTCACTATCTATACCCGTACTTACCTGTTTCAAATGAACGTAACTTGGACTGAGTTTTGCATAGAACGATAAGTACGGCAAGTGCAAATGAATTCTCGTTTGGAGTACAATTCCTCGCCGGGTGTAAAAATTCAATTTGAAAATGAAATTACAGGTTGTAAACTTTTCTCTCGTGTTACGTACTGCTTTTTCTTTAAAAATTTTATAAGTATTTATTCTAAGATGGTCAATATATAAGCGAGCTTAAGAACGGTTAAAATATCAGGACAGTTTTTTTCCAAGTCCATCGCTGAGCCATGCAACGCTACTCACAGTTTAAGTTCACCTAATTGATACCTCAAATCAAATCAATTTTTATTGAGGAATATAAATTGGTAAGTTTAAACTTTAATCCTTTAATCCTCGGCCCATAAAGAGCAAAGATTTCCTACAGTCGTTCCCATTTTGTTCGGTTGCGTGCAGTCCTTTGGGAATTTTTTCCACCGAGGAACCTATGAAGGTCGTCTGATCATCTAGTCAGTTGACGTCCCTTTTTCCTAATCAGGTGAGACAGGAACCAAAAAGTTGACTTGTATGTCTATCTGTCGTCCCTCAAACGTGCCACATGGCTTGGCCACCTCCACGTTTGCCTTCTGACGTATCTTGCGACGTCTACGTTATTTTCTAACTTTTGTTTTATATCTGCTGTTTTTTATGGTTGCTTTTTTTATGCCTAGGGGAAGTGTTGGGACTATGCACATGTTAAATATTTCGCTTTTTTGATAACTCTTGAAAGTACCTTTTGATTATTCTTTTGAGTAAACAAAATGTATTTCAGGCTTTTGTTATTCGTATTTCGATTTCTTTATTTGCGCGGTTATTTGTTGAAATTAGTTGGCCCAAGTACGTCGCTTCTTTCGTTATTTCGACTTCTTTCCCATAGATCATTGTTTTTGTTTGGCATTCTTGGTTAGTTAGCTTTTTGGTTTTTCGGATGTTCATTGTTTGGCCTAATTTTTTCCTCTGCATTGCCACGTCCCTGATCATTTCGTTTAGTTTCTCTTTTGAGTTTGAGAGGAAGATTACGTCGTCGGCGAACCTGAGGTTAGATATATCCCCCATTAATTTTTGTACCTTTGTCGCTCCAATTTAGTTTCCTAAAAATTTCTTCGAGGGCACTATTGGACAGTATCAGTGAGAAGGGATCTCCCTGTGCCACTCGTGTCCTGTAAAAACTACTTAACAGGTAAAAATATCGTCATTTCTTGTAAAGTGCCATCTTGAAACACCTGGCTAGTAAGCGAACTGCGTCTGCATACTCTTCGGCACAGAGAAGGAAAATTCTATCACAACGAACTGTAGGGACAGCAACCGGTAAATTACCCCCGCACAAATAACAATTTCTACCCAACTCTGACTTGTTATCAAAAACATATTTCAATTTCTTTTATTTATGCAGACTGATAGTCCGGGAAAATTACTTGGAAAAGACACCAAGTTCGACAAAAATGTCACAAGGTTGAATTTTGATATTTTGTCAGTAGGACATACTAAGAAATGACCTAAAATTCTCAAGGAATCCCTTTGGAGCTTCATCCTTTAGGAAGATTGAATTTGATCATAAGTCAAAAAATATTTCAAACAAAATTACTCTAAAGTGGATTTTACGTACAAATGGCCTCTTAAATTTTTCTATATCTGCCCCCGAAATGTCTGAGATTGCAACGATTCTGGTAGGTATCCCCCCCCCCACACAAAGAGTCAGACAGTGTTACTCCGGTTCTACGGATTGGACCGTTTTTGGTTTTTCTAATAGTTAGGGAGGTCCACAGGAACCTTTTCAGGCAGGAGCCTAGTTAACAAATGTCCACCTGAAAGTTGCCGAAAATGATGACCAAATTAAAGATTATGATGTGTGACGTTGTTATCAGCTTCTACTAAAACCGAGACTAGCTTATAAATTCGCCTAACTTTTCCCCAGTTGAACTTGGGGGGGGGGACTATATGGCATCGTAAAGTAGATGAAATTAATAAGATTTTCAAATATTTAAAAAACATTGAACTTACCTCATTTTTGAGGTGGCATTCATAGCCGCAAGTACGTACCTTTATGTACTTCCAATGTAAAACGTCCAAAATAAATAACTGTGCTAAAATGTTTAAATTTTGACTTGCGAATAAATATTCATCATTTTCTGTGTTATAAGCTCAATCTCAAGGAATGGTGTAGCGTTAAGTACATTTCTGTATTCGGAGAATGTTTTGAGAAAAATAAATTGAAAAGTGAAAAAGTAAGCTGGAGAATAATTGGAACACCTAAGGGTAGGGTTAGGAGTTCACTCCGCCCCCTCCCCCCTCGATGGACCTGCGGAGTCTGATTTTTCCGCAAATTTGACCATTTAGTTATGATCTTGGGCCATTGGCGGCGGAAACGAGAAAATTGTTGATTTTTGTAGTAGCGAACATGGAAAATTTTGTATCCAATCGCATTTTTGACTAGTTTTTGGCCATAGATTTTTTTTTTAAATTTTTTTATTTGTATAAAAATATTAGTGTCAAGTCGGCATTTTCAACCTATATTGACTCCCCTGTTCCCATGCCGATGGGGTCGTGACGTCTCTAGGAACACATAATTTCTTTGAAACAATAGACCATAATGTAGCGTGGTTTTCACGGCGTATGGGCATTTTATGTGGCCGAATGAAAATTTGGTTTATTTTGTGATAAACGTATGGTTAATTTGGATATAATGAAAAACTGAACTGTTGCGACACACTTGACAACAAAATTTCGACAATGTCGTGCATGATTCTATCTTTTGTTACTTTTGTATGTATGATTTTTGGCTCACTGATTCTGAATCATTAGTGCAGATAAGGAGAAGAGACTTGAGGCTTAGCTTTTCAAATGTTGGAAAATTTCGGGCGGAGGGGTAAAGTTGCAATGTACAAATTCTGCGAGCAAAGTGGGCGGGAAAATGTTTAACCCCCCCCCCCTGCTCCTCGCTTGGAAGCTATTTTCGCTCATGTTCTGTATCCGCTCTCAAATTCATTGTAGTATTAATAGTTTTTCGTATGGCATTAAAAACACCCAAGCAGGCTTCAGGTTTATTTTTAAACCCATTTATAATCAAACACATGATATCGGGTTTGTGAACCAATTTTTTATGTGTATTTCAAATCTAGCCTTCAAATTGTGGCTCACGAATCAGGAATTATTTCTGGGAGGGGCTGAACCAAAGCCAAGTGGAGGGGGGGGGGTAAATTTCATACGAAAAAGTAAAATACTTGACTTGTAATTTTTAGCTTTTTGGAAAATACGCAGGGCTTGGGGGGGGGGGAGCTATATAGCTCCTCCCGGTTACGGCTATGCTTTGATATCATTAGATCAAATGAATGTATCTGAACCAGATTCTCATGTTGAATACGAATATGACCTTAAAATTTCGATATGGCTGTCTGCGTCCAGGCAAAAAAGTCAAAATTCTATATATCCGATAACAGAATGACTTTCTAGACCATAGGCGCCGACTTATGGAAAATATTGAGGGGACAGAATCAGAGTTATCACGGTTCTTGGGATCAGTCAAAAATCCTTCTCTTTGGAAATTCGAATGGTCGCCTTCCATATATTTTGGTATGCAAAATTTATACCCTTCTCATTATTACTTATATTTTACGTTCTCTTTTGTTGAATTTAAAAATTGATGGTAAAATTTGTTGTACTTTTTTCAATTTTTGAGTTTAAAATATTGTCGCTCCTCCAAAGTTTTCATTGGGGGCCTCACCGCCCCCCCCTCAAATGCTAAGTCGGCGCCTATATTCTAAACCAATATTTCGTACTGAATTCAAATTTAATTTTGAAGTTCTCCTGCGAACCTTTTAATGCGGTATTTTTCTGTGCCATTTTACGAAACAAATCAAACCGGCCACAGCAGATGTAATTGATGGGCAACTATACAAGTTTCGATTTATTTACTCAAGACCTTTCACTCAGTTGTCTGTAAAGATGTCAAAACAACCGTAGTCAGTTTTGAAACTTTGACTTTACCAACAGATAGCGCTATAAGTTCTCTTCAGCTAGGTGCACTGTCAGCATGAGTTTGCTGGCAGATGTTGCTTTGTATGCACTATTATGTTGAAGCATAATGGCTGTGATACAGCGCTATCTGTCTACCTATAAAGTCGGTTGTTTTTAAATGAACCCTTTGATTATTCTGAAACACCCTATTGTGAATACAGTTAACGATAGAAAGATATTGACTTCCAACGTCACTATTATCGGCAAATAAGAGAGAGGGGGACTTTTCTGTCTGTCTGTTTTCTTGACTGGCTGTCTGTTTCTCGGTCATACCCTTCTCTGTTTGTCCCTCCCGAAAACGCTGCTAAATTTCTGAAAACGTTTTTCCTTTCAGTTTTTTAAGGGAGCAAATTTCTTCTTTGCCTCTTCTGTGTTCCGCCACACATGCACGAAAGAACAAACAACTGGGGAAAATAGTTCACGGGGAAAATTTCATAAACGAGTATCTTGCACCTCTGTAACAAACTCATTCCAAAACTGCTAAACATTAAAAAGCCGTCATAAGCGTACTGCTGTTATAAAGTCGGGGGGGGGGGGGTAAGAGGGATGTCATGTTCGCAAGAAGTTGATTTTAGCCCCTTAATAAAGAGTTATCATGTATTTTGAACATTTTCTGCGGGGGTGAGTCAAATTGCGAGGGGTTCTTATCAAAATGAAACCTGAACATGATGCTAATAGAAAATAGACTGAAAAAAAAAATTGAAATATCAAGAACAGTACCTGAGATGCTCATTTCTTCTTTACTATAAAGCAAACTGCGAACATGGATGATATTTTTGTAGGAAATATCACACCGTACCGTAACTGTCTACACAGCTGAATTGAAAAGCTAATATATCGTACACCTTTCAAAACACTCGAAACAGTTTTTTCACTCGAATCGCAGAAGTGTACCTAACAAAAACAAACGTATCCGTAATTTCACCTTTTAGCCGTCTATCTACCTCTAAACATTTAATTATCATCCCCGTTGCATTGGGTAATGCTGCCGACCTGTGAGCCGCCTTCTCATTTAAACACTAGAATGTTTTTGTGGGTCCGACCATCAGCACGGCGGCCACCTTTCGAGTGTATAAAATCTAGCTGCCAAATAAAAAGGCAATTAATTTCGTGTAAAAAATTTATTAAATAAAAATAAATAAAACACTGTATTCTCTGTAAATACCAACTTTACAAAAAGAAAAAGAAAGAAAGAAAGAAAAAAAAACAAATTTACAACAATCGAGTAAAATGATATGTACAATAGTTTTCATAAATAAGTACATCGTACTCGTTATCGAGGATCAAAAGTAATTTTTTCTATACCTTTACTGTAAAATGCGATTATGGTAAATACGCGAAAAACAAAAATGAAAACAATTATTTATACAATAGTTTTAATTCTGTACAGGTAACATCAAAAAGAAACAACTACGAGGCTCTTTAAAATAAAATGCATGCAGTTAATGAACCGAGAAAAATGAGACAAAGGAAATAAAGCTTAAGGCTAAATCAATTTTTTGATTGTGTCAATTGACTACACTAAATAATAATAAAACATAGGTATATATCTTTGGCATGAGAATTGTATATAAACTTCTGTAAAGTACACACGAGTTAAGCCTATCGTTATTTGATTTTTATTTGCTATAGGTCAATCGATAGGAGAATTCGGTGAGATTTTCTTGAGTGATGAATTCAAAATGTGAACTTTCACGAATCTAATAGTATCGTAGTAATTGTAGTTCGGGTTAGCGGGAGGCAATCTCAAGGGAGCTGAAAGCACAGATCTTCTGAGAGTTTCAAGGGAACGAGGTTCTGCTATATTGATCAATTAATCAAGGAATTCAAGAATTCTCACAGTTTGCAGTTCTCCAAAATAATCGTACTTCCAAACAGAATTCCTGCTCCATCCTCTCAGAGGCAGGGAAACTTTCACCGTAATTTTTTTTAAACTACGCATAGTCTATTGTAAAATAATTGTCAGTTAATTTATTGTAAATGAAACTGAAATTGTCAATTTTCAAAATTTTTGGGATTCAAAAAACTCTTACCCCGCTGGAGTCTTGATTTCAGTTGAAAAGTCATTGTAATAATTTTAGAGTACAGAGGCTGGCTAATGGGTTTCCTTGCACAGAATTCAGAGAATTGACGATCCAGGGTGTTGAAAAAATGTGCACACGTTTACATGTACCTCAAGTGACAATATGTGTTCATTCTGCTGAAACATCCTGTCAATAAATCTGTTTGTTATGACCCCCGGATTACGAATGCAAGATGTTTTATGAGAGGCGAATCAAATTACTGTAGCATCGGAGTAAGAAAATACTCTCCATGAACATGAATCTCTTCTTAACAGTCATCGAAACCGGGAAGTTCAAAAATTTTCGTGCAGATTCTACCCAAAAATCACTTTGACCGCGTGGGAGGAAGTTATTGCGGAATGGAAGAAGAAAATTATAGATTTAAACCTAATTCGCGAGATCCCTTTTCAAGTTTGTGGGGGACAGATCTAGTCAAAGGAATTTCTTGATTCAAAAGTCCATTCGTTCAATATCATAATTTTTCGAATTGTGGTTCCCTAGAATTAATTATAATTGAAAAGCCCACTTTCAAAGTGACCTAACTGCAAAATTTAATTTTAAGAAAAACTAGCAAAATACTTTATAAGCAAAACAGTAAAGTAGGTAACGGATTTTTTGAAGGTAGGTATCAATAAGGTCAACCTTCAAGAAAAATTTGTCTTTTTCATTTTTGCAAAGTATGCCATAAGCGCGGCAGGACCGCGTATTTAAAACAAAAACTCATGAAGTCATAATTTGTAGTTAGGTCACTTCGGAAGTGGGCTCCTCAATTTTAACTGCATTTGACGGTTGTATAACCAAGTAAATAGAAAAGGAATAGAGAAAACCCGTCAAAATTTACCACCCAAGGTTTATGCCTCCTGGATCATATGGTAAACCTCTCCCTGTTTTTGCTCCTAGTAAGAGTTTCTCTGCTCAGTCGTCAGTTTGCATCATCATTAGGAACATGAATATGACTTATCACCAGGGCTCGGATTTTTAGGCGATAAAAACTCAAAACAAGGCCGTATTAAACATCTCTAACAAGACTTGAATAATCCATAAAAAGTCTCGAAATGTGAAATAGTTTCAAAAATGTAAAATAATCCCAAAAAGTTCCTATAAAGCTGTGGCTCCATGAGTATCAAATCAAAGGTCTTGGAAAACTGAAGCTACAATTTTTAATCAAAATTTATTATTATATAGAGAGATATTTTGAATCAAAATTTATGTGTATTCTATTCCAAAAAATAATAACATTGTTACGAATTTTCATTTTTTCCCCCAAGTAAAATGGATTTTAAAAAATCGCTAAAAAATATAAAATTGACGAAATAGTCTTAAAAATTGAGTTTCTACTACCCGAAAAAGTCCCAAAAAGTCTCTAAAAACAACAATTTTAGGCGAAAACATAATTTTTAAAGGAAAATAGTCCAAAAAAGGCCGTATCAAAGTTAACTCATTGGTTTCACAAATTTCTGATACGTTCAAGAAATTTCAATAGACCAAATTGGCTAGGCTAGAAGGGGGAAAATGCAGAAAAAAAGGGATTTGACAAAAAAAACGGGCCCTGCTTATCACAAATAGTATTGAAGATGGAAAATGGTTTGAAAATTTTATATGTATTTGAAATTTGATAACCAAGTCAAAGTTACTATGCCATAATGTGAGATTCATGAAGGAGATCCAATACTTGGGAGTTTTTTCTTCATTTCAGCGTTTAGTATGGGCTAATTGAGGCCATCCCAAGATACCCTGTGTACTGAATTTCAGATCGTGGAGCGTATTTAACTCCCCGCTGAGAGTATTCAGCAAAATTTTGGAGGGAATTCATTTCTAAACTTATTTGCAGCCAAACATTTGAGAAACTGTGAAGATGTGAAATCATTTTTTCAAATAGAAACCGTTCTTTATTTTATCATCATGGATTTGGCTTTCAGAGCTCAGGGATCACCCAGAGCCACTAAAAATGACCGAGGGCAGCCTAATACAGCAACAAAATAATTTAAAACATTTTAGAAGCAAACGTGTGTAATGAAAAAATGTACTTTCTCTCTGTCTTTCCGTAGTTGCAGCTTTCATGAAACTGCTCCTCACCAAGCTCAAACATAGTTGACTAGGGCACCAAACTGAGCTGTCGTATAAATAGGTACTGTGCCTTTGCCTAAAACTGGCTAGATTTCGTAATCTGAACGTATTTTTTAGCTCACATCTCGCACTCAAAACTCTTTGAATAAAATAAAGTCGAAATATTTTCAAAAAACTACTCTAAACGTTCACAATCGATCAATATTTACCAGACCCGGTCACGAACTTATTTTCTTATTCGATACGCAGTTGATTGTCGTAGACGCCTACTCGTACAACGTCTAGACCATACTCACATTTAATATAAAATAATCTAAAGTTTAGAAGTGTTTTCGTACCTCGTGGAAATAATTTACACAATAGGAACCAAAAAGTCTCAATAGGAGAACTTGACCGATTTATGTAGATCTTTCTTCATCAAATTGCTATACACCTAACCAGTGCCATGCAAATTTGAAGCCCTCTGCGCAGCAAATTACAACTTTATCGACCGCCAACATTACACGAGATTCATAGCCCACCTACTTCTTAAATATTGCACTTTTCACGAATCCCATCATGTCTAGGATTAATTTTGATTCCTGCTCTAAGCGATCAGCGACGTTACTTATCATTATCGTGCTTGCACTCAGAATGACTGATGGGTTTCTTCTTTAAAATGCCTAAATTCTGCACATTCTCCAGAAACGTGTTGTGACTATTGAGTACTTTTGAGGACTCGACGTCCTTCTTCAGTTCTTCCATGTCGCGCTTCAACTTGGCTCTGCGATTTTGGAACCACGTGATCACTTGTGCGTTACTCAATCCGAGCTGCTGCGCGATCTCATCTCGGTCGGCTGGTGACAGGTACTTCTGATAGATGAACCGCCTCTCTAGTTCGAATATTTGATTATTGGTGAACGCTGTCCTCGACTTTCGTTTCTTCTTTGGTTGTTGTCGGTTGTTGAACAGGTTTAGGTGGTTACCGTTTTCTGTAACAGAGAGAACAAATTCCGTTAAAAATGGTGAACGAACATTTATTATTGCGTGGGCTTTTAGAGCAGATTTCAGATGAAAAGATAAAGTGGCATTTTTAGGAAGGGGTTGAGGTACACCGAATTCTAGCAATTTATTCAAAAATAATGCGTTACCAGCTTATCATGTGTACATACTCGTATATACCTTTCCGAAATGCGGAAAAAGACAGGAAAAGATAACATTTTCTGGGCTTAGGAAGGTGTTAAAACCGCGAGACTTTCCACCTCACACTTTAACTCAGCTCCTAATAAGTAATAAGTTTTGCATTCAGATTCGCAGTTGCATTTGTGTGGAATGCTCAGCTATGTGAATAGATAAGAAACCAATGTAGTAGTGTTAATACCATTGCTACATCTGTGTTTTATCTACATACAGGCACGCGTTTGGACTTTATGCGCAAGCGCAGTTGTAACACTGAGTACAGAATATCACTTCTTTGCTATTACATCAGTTTCTGTTGATGAGAGTATAATCGATGTCCGCCATGTTTGTTTTTATAGCCGTATCATGGAAAGAGAACTGAATGAAATCAGACGAAAACTTACTCTGTAAACCAACTATATAGACAATTACTCAAGGATAATGCCAGAAACAAACATGGCGGACGTCGATTATACCCTCCGTTTTTAGTACCCAAGTTGATACATATTCATGTTGCCCACAAACCGAGCTCAAAAACTGAGTGCAAACGTCACTGCTTGACTGTGTACGTACATAATATGTTTCTGCAAAACACACAAAAGTAAGCAGTTGCAATACTGAATGTAGATACCACTGCTATACGCATCTGTACATTGCACACAAACGCAATGGCAACCCTGAATGTGATTGTCCCTTTACTTACTCCACTACCGCGTTAGTGTATGTACATATGTACACATTATTGAATACACTGCAGACAAACGAAATTGTGGAACAGAATGCAAATACCTCTATCTACTCCACTTGTACCTCAGTTTCGTATCCATACACTTGTGTGTTAGACACAAAAGCAGTTGTGCATTAGATGCAAATACCACTGCTCCATTATACGCACTTATATGTTGCACACAAACGCAAATGTGACACAAAATGCGGACTGACCACTGGTGACAATGTGTTTGCATGTTTCATAGTGGAACACTGCTGGGGTATCGACGAAATGGGAATGGATAACCGAAAGCATGTATTCAGAGAGGCTTAGGGAGTATAATCCCCCTTTCTGGATGTGTAGAGCCGTTGTACTCCTTTGGTTCGAAGATTTTCACCTTTGACTTTGTGGGGGTTGCTTTGTTCCAAGTCATCCAGATACAACTCGGTCGGCATCAAGGAAAAACAACCGAAGCAAGGGTTGCGTGGTGGAATTTTAGGTCACGCTTATTCTCTTTTTCAAAAGGCGACTTTCATAGATATCTATATAGGATCTCACAATCGATGCTCTATTGTCTGTAGTCGCAGGCCAGCGGAAATTTTAGATTTTACTCGATAACCGATAGTGCTCACCCGATGATTGGACATTAGATGCAGTCGAGTTGTTTGATTGTTCTCAAAATTGAACTTACTGAGCTACAGCCAGTGGCTCGGACGATGGGAGAACAGTGCGTTCACAGCTTGAATGTAAACAAAGTTGTGGAATGGGGCTTCGGAACGATATGGAATAGGTGATAATTTGGAAACTTAAAAGAAAACATGTTCTACATTGGATACGAAATACTCGATTTCTGATAGGAGTCGGTTAGTGAATTTAGGAAAACTTGTTTTGGCGATCCTGTTTTTACCATTTCCTTCTATGAGTGTCGAGAATACGTCGATTTTTGGCGACCCACCAGTCCTTTTACCAGGCTGGCTCGGATGGATTTGTCCCATGCTCATAGTGTGGCCACAGTTTCTAGGGAGGGGGAATTTAAAGTAAAATTTGCAAATTTTACACAGAAAAAGCTAAAAAGGAGCAAAAAAAAGTGTTGAAATTTCTGCAAGAGCCGGGGCAAACCGTTTGTAGGTACCTAAAATTCTGATAGACAAACAGTAGGGGATATCACGAAGCTTTAGCACACAAAAATTCTAAAACTGGCATTTGAGGCAAACCAGTGTCTCTCTTTCAACCAATAAGAAAGCACGACACAAAACTGAAACAAGGACAATAATACGCTGGGAGAGGCATTTTTCTGACTTCGAAATGGCCGGAGCTAAACATAAATCCCAAGTGTGGTACATTTATATCCGAAACACCACCTTGAATAAGCTTCTCGTTAATTAGGACATAATTTGTGGTTTAAGTTTGGCAAATGTGTGAACCTTTGGTGATTCTCAATCCTCGCTACCTACTTAGTATAGTTTTTAACCTTTAATAACTCCCTGAAACCTAAACCATATTTCTCGAGACACTCCACTGTTGTCATAAAGAACCACGCGCTGTCTGTTAGTCGGCACAAAATCAATAACCCGTGGGGTGACATAAGCAGAACCGTGAAAAATCTCCGTCATCGAATTTTCTGTATACATACCGAACTTGTCCGAATCCAAAAGCAAGCAACGTGCGCGTTTCAGGTGTGTGTTTTTTCATTTTATGACCCCGCGACAGCGAGTTGTAAATCTTCTTTCATGGTTTACACGTATATTTATTGCGATCGCAGGTGGATGGTCGGTTGTCTTTTACATTCTCTTTTCTATCCGCTCCGTTTTCTGGAGTCGGCACTCTAGATGTTTTTATGTCGATTGCTTCAGCGCTCTACCACCTCTTAATGAGAAAATTACGAGACACATGCGGAAAAATTACCGCAGCAGTCGATTAAAACCCAACATAGACAATACATTGGCTGCTGACTGCGCATTCTATGGATAATTTATGTTGTCCCGCAATTACTTCTGTGTCACATGGAGGCAGACCGAAGAAAGAATGCGGCTACATCTTAACCAGAACACCCAATGGCCACTTGTAGGAGCCTCAATAATTCAAAGCATATCTTGGTTTCACGACGATATTTCTTGCTGGGCACTAGTGGCATAGGAAAACATGTGATTTGTCAGTTTTAAGGTTTACAGCATATATGATCATAATTGTTCGAAGATGGAATGTCCAATTATTCGATCATCAGGGGAAAATCGGAAGCGATCAGGGCAAGCAGTGACAGCCCGAAGAATCTTGGTTCGTAAATTCTGGAGTTCTACTTCTCTTCCGGAGGTTGTGCTGTCACACCTTTACTCCACGTTTTAAACTTTTCAAGTCAACTTCATGGCAACATCTTCCGGATGTGTCTGAATTTCCTAAGCACTCTCGTGTAAAATCAATTTCCAATGGAATGCGGCAGTTTCGAGCACATAAGCTATAAATTAACACAGTTTGAGAATGAACCCTAATTTTGATTTTTACACAATGTCTCCCGATGTCTTCAGGCAAACCTAGCGTCATCTTCGATCGACTTTAAAGCGCGTACGCCATGTGTTGTTTTTTTGAACTCGTATTGTCTGTATGCGAACAATGCAGCGTTGACAGTAATACCAACGTGCTGGGTGCATATTACTTCACCTTTCTCATTCTCGCTACTCATTATCGGTACCTGTCAAGCGGCTCTCCGTTTTAATAGTTAGCATTATAGTGTGCCTGGATCTTCGTGGTACTCTTTTGTTACTCCACGTTCGAGAGCTGTCTAAGCTGTATAATTGGCCGCAGTTAATGAGGATGCAAGACTGATGAATCTGGGAGAATTGCACGACCAGCCTAGCCCCTCGAGGCTTAGGTGCTGACTGAACACTTCTGTCAGTCTTGGCTCGCAATCTCACAAAGAGCGCAGTTCAGATACCTGGCAGAAAATCGTGCACCTGTAACCATGAGGCAGGTTCGAGCGAAACAGAAGCAGTCACCCGAACTTTTTCTTCATGACAAGCAGTCCTTATTGTCACTTATTCTTATCCTCGAAATATCGAGATAAAGACCCTTGCGATGTTTGAGATATAATCGCACATTTTGTTTGTTTTTTCTCCTCTTGTGATCGTTCATTCATAGCGAGTTTTGAGGCGTACATGTTTCAAAACTGTCTAACTTGTATAATTAGGGGTCTGGTTGGCCGAGTGGATAGCGCACTGGTCTCGGAATCCGGAGATCTCGGGTTCGAGCCCACGTAGCAACTCACTAGGTTTCGACCTGGGCCGGTTTTTCGGCAAGAAGAGAAGAGGGCTAAGAGAGCCCTAACAGCCTCCCCGACGTCTCTGAGATAATGCTCGAAAGGGCGGATTCCAGGGCCCGGGTTGAGAGCAAAATTAGAAAAGAACTTGTATAATTGGCGCCTCTTGTTAATGAAGAAATAAGATTGCAAGATCTGGGAGAATCGCACTAGCTCATGACCAATCTAGCCTTTCGAGACTCACATGCTGACTGAACATGTCTGTCCATTGTGTCTTACAATCTCACTAAGTTAAACTTAGTGCAGATATTTGATCGTAAGTTGTGCACTTGTAACGGTGGCACAAGTTCGAGCAAAACAGAAAAATTCATTCAAACTTTCTTTTCGTGATAAGCAGTCCTTATACTTATTTGTACAGTAGCATGGAAACGGGAGTAGGGACAAGGGTATATAGTGTACTCCCAAGAAGTGTTGGGAAGTACAGTGTCGTTTGTACCCCGTTCGGCCCTCCCCTTTCCCCAAAGAATTTTTTTTTTAATTGAGAATCTATTTAGTAGGTTGATGGAAGGGCGCCTTGAGAGAGCTCTGAGACAGAATAATAGATTTTCGGCGATTTACTAGACTTTTCCTTGTTACCTTCACTTTTAAGATGGAAAATCCTTTTCATTTCTTTTTCCTTTTAAGAAATTTTCAGAGATTAACCTAGATTTTTTGCTTTTTACCTTCACTTTGAGAACCAAAAAATCATATTTTTTCTTTTTTTTGCTTGTCAACTTAAATTTTTAATTGTTGACCCCCCCCCCCTCCCCAAAGAAACCTTCCTCAATGCTACTGTATATACACGTATACCTCTTGAAGATATAGAGATCAAAACTTTCACGATGTTTTAGATACAGTTAGTGTCAGATAAGATACAGTCGCTCGTTTTGTTTGTTTTTTCTATCTTAAATGTATGTATAATGTCGTTCATTTATATACAAATAACAAATTTTGAGATGCACACAGGTTTGAGATCTGTCTAATCTGTATAACTGGCCGCACTTTAATGAGGATGCAAGACTAAAGAATTTGAATTGCAAGAGCTCATGACCAACGATGCCCTGCGAGGCTCAGGTGCTGACTAAACGCTTGCCAGTCGTGGCTTACAATCTCACAAAGAACACAGTTTAGATGCATGACAGGAAATCGCGTGATTGTGACTGCGTGACTGCGATGTAGGTTCAATTCAAACAGAGAAGTAATCACCCGAACTTTCTGTCTGTAACAAACAGTCCTTATGTCACTTATTCATATCCTCAAAATGTCAAGATTAAGACCTGATACAGTCTCACATTCTGGTTGTTTCTCTCCTATTATGAATGAACATTATCGTCCATTCATATTCGGCGAATTTTGAGGTGCGCCGATTTAAAAACTGTCTAATCTGTATAATTAGCCGCTTAACCGAAGGATGTGGGAGAACCGCTCGAGTTCACGACCAAAAACTAACCCTTTGAGACTGAGGTGTTGAGCTGCTGATTCAACATTTTTGCCAGTCTTGCTTGCAATCTCACGAAGAACACAGGCAAGTTCGAGCAAAACAGAAGCAGTCACCCGAACTTTCTCTTCGTGATAAGCAGTCCTTATGTCACTTATTCGTGTCCTCGTGATGTCGAGATCAAGACCTCCGCGATGTTTCAGATACAGTCGCGCGTTTTGTTTGTTTTTCTCCTCTTGTGAATGAACAATGTCGTTCATTCATACATAGCGAATTTTGAGGCGCACAGTCCCGCAGTGACTGGTCGAGAATGGCTGAAGAAGAAAAAAAACAACAAGACCGTAGCATCGATACGCCGTAATTATCATGAGTCAGCAATAATGAAAAGAGGTGTATATGATCTCCTCGTCTTAAAAAGGTGAATCTTTTTAATGTAACCGCTCGCTCGCGGTACACTGACTGGTCTTGTATAAGAAAGCGCCGATGCTATTACATTAATATATTAGGTTATTGTGGGCTATCATTTTCTCGAATTACACCTAACCGAATCGTGGACGGAACCATCGACAGAATATTATTACCAGTTTATAAGACAGCACAAAGCATAAAGCAATGTAATGCACTGCTAATTCCGTAGGTAAACAAGTCCGTAATTAAAGAGTTTTTGAGTGTATATATGCATGCGTATAGCCAGCACGCTTTTCATAGGTAGATATATTTTTTTCTAGTTTCTCCAGGTTTGATCGAGTTGATCTAAATTGCTTAATTTAATAACGAATTTCTACACGGTAGCAGGGCTCGAGGTATTTGAAGAAAGAAGGTCGCGGTCGTACTGGTATCTGCATTTTCATCGTAGAGGAGAACGTTTAGTGTGTATGTTATTATTTGCACATCTCGGTTTCTTCTGATGTTAGCAGTATGCTGATAGACGTGGATGTTTCATTTAAGAATGGTAACGTGTGTCCAAATGTCACCATCGGGAGAGAAAAGACAGGGCACGTGCTCGTGTGAAATGTCTATCACTCATCTGAGATTTCGCGCAGTGGAAATTTGACAAATTGCTGGGTTGGCCATACGTACAGTGTGGGCATTCAGTCAAAGAATTCAGAGATATTAACTTGGTTGTTGGAGAGAGAGTTGTACTTTCAAACACTAGTCACTTAGATTCTACGGATTGAACGAGGACATCTGGACATGGGACTCGCGGCACCTTGATCAGACTTATCGCCCTATGTGCTGTCTACTTGAACCCGAGTATGAAAATTTTCCCCTTTTGTTTTGGAAATTGAGGAAATTATAGAGGCACACTGCAAAGGATTTGCACGATGAGCGATTTGGCAAACACTTTTGTGTTTCCTCAGCTCAGCTCACTTACTGGGGACAGCGAGAGTTTTTACTATCCGATTTTCTGATGAAATTCGGAACTGATTTTGCTGAACCCTGTCATGGGTACACACAGATTTTTGCTAAACATGTCGAAATTTTTGATCCTTGTTAGAACTAAAGTTATGAAAATTTCATTTTTAATGGAGATTATGAGAGTCCCAGAATGATGTTTATTAGAGTTTCGCCTTCTGCAATGAGGATCTCCTCGAAATCTTACGATATTTTTGCCGTGTCTTGGAAAGTCTTCGCTAATAAAATCTTGATGAGTATCAATAAATATTAACAGAGTCTTATCAGGTCTTAAACAAGGGTTAATGTAATCCTGACTAATATTAAGAACTATTGAAAGTGTCCGTACGAGACGATCTGTGTTCTTATTTTACTTAAGCGATCGTTGCAGTGGGTTTCAGTTTGGTTAACTCAATTATGAATCTCTAAAATTTTATCAGATTCTAAAAAGCCTTAACAGAGTCATCACAAGTCTTAATGACCTTCATTAACCCTTTCGGTTCTGAGAACAGAGAAATGTTTTTGAAACCAAGTCTGTAGTGAAACATGTTTAGTAGGCCCTCAAGGACACAAAACTCGTTAGAATGGATTTTTTGAACCCTCCAACCCCCCCCCCCCCCCAGTGGATGGAACAGTATGTCCCAACGAGATTATTTGATGGAATGTATTGTAGCACTGGTACTGAAAAACACGAACCCACAAATACAACGGCTGATAGTCGCACTCTGCGGCGTGCTCTAGTGGAAAAGTAAGACCGGGATGTTGTTCAGCAGCTCAAATATGCCCAGGGGGACAGTTTAAATGAATTTAAACACTGTTAATGATCCCAATAGAGTTTTTTGAAAATTTTTGTGACTTTGTCCCGCTGGGACTGAAAAGGTTAATGAGTCTTATCTACCTTTGACGTATTTTGGACTTATTTGAGGTAGCCTTATTTAATTTCAACGAGTTTCAATAAGTCTCAACAGTATCTCAACAAGCTGTGAAGCTATCTTGTTTCAAACTTTTCTACGAATTCAATGAATTTCAACAGTCGTTAAGGCATTTTAAAAGTTTTTTTAGGTGATGGTGGCAAAGGGAATTCCAATATTGCCCATTGGAATTACTTTTTAAGATTAACGATAACAAAAAAGTGTTCTCTAACAAGTAGATGAAAGTGCCTTTGGAACTTGTCCAACTGGAGAAATGTCAAGAAGATCCTACAACTATGTTTCCTCTTTGATACGCTCATCCTTAAAAGCCTAGTTTTTGACCTGGAAATTTCGCTGTAACCGGGAACTGAACTCCGATCTCTTAGATTTCAAGACCTGTACCTACATAATGAGGTAAAATAACCGGAAGCAGGTGGAAAATGCGTCTGCAGAAACGCACCCCCCCCCCCCAAAGAGATAATTAGATTCTAAGAATCGAGAATTTATGGTTAGGGGACAAGGCTGGAATCTTCTTTCTTGTTAAGTTTCTGGACTTGTGGCATTCCAATGTAATCCATTAAACTATCAAGGTTGGATGTCAGAAACTGAAATTATTTTGTAAAATCAAATATTGTCATCATCAGTGAATTCTGTTCGGCACTAAATTTTCAGGTCGCCTTCAAATTTTTTTAATCTTTCCGCTCTCCCACCCCTTGGATTAAAATGTTCGACCTCTGTTGATACGCATAAGGATAATTCGATTTTGATATGGGAGAGGGGGTATAGTTTCAAAAGTGGTTATTTTTAAGGTAGCATTTTTCACGTAAAAAGGACTAACAGTAGTGATTGTTGATCTTGTTGGGGGGGGGGGCATGATGGGCCGAGGGCCGATAGTTTCCATCGGTGAATTATTTTACTGGAGAGTAAACCACTTCGTTTTTCAAAATAGGATTTCTAAATATTCTTCTCGTTCATGAATTCGTCGCAAGGCAAGGGTGGATTGGGAACCAGAAATCAAATTTATTCTTCAATAAAACAGAACAAAAAATATAGAATCTGTGTACCCCATCCCCACTGTGCACATGCAGGTGAGAGTGCGGTGGATTTATACCTTCTCAGAAAATGACTTTTATCCGTATTTCACAAATATACCAACCCAGTTCTGATAAATTACAGCAACTCTTCAGGACATTGGCGCCGAACCCATATGGAGCGAGGCGCAGTTGCTCCAGATGGGAGTTTCTATGTGGAGCGCCGCTCCATGTGAAAAATATAGCATAAAACAAATAAAACTAACCAAGCTAAAAAATTGTATTTTTTTCGAACACTTTTTTTACTACTTTTACGAAAAAATACGATATCACCTTTAAAAATTTCATCTCGCTCTATATGGGATTTAACTCTTCAGCGCCCTTGTGTCAGGAAGTTTCTTGGTAACTTCTACGGCCAATCCGCTCTGTAATCTCAATTTTTCACTGTGTCGCTTTTTTCTATTTCTGCTAATAGTTCTATCAGTTTTCCATTTCTGTACCAACCTATAATATCCTTTCAAGTCTGATCAAGTGTGTATGTGTTTTTATTTTATTTATGAATTTATTGTAATAGTTGGTGAAACTGTTTTGTATCACTGTCAAAAAACCATATCTGTCTCTCTGTTGTGAACATCAGGAAAGAAAAGCAAGCAGACCTATACATCGGGTATTTGTTACATTCTGATGTCTCTACAAAACCCAAAAACATGCAAAAAAAATATCTACGCGTAGACAGGATGAATAATTTTCTGCTTTCGGCTTTTGAAAAAAATTCACTCTTCAGGCTGTCAGGCTGACACCCTACAGATAGATGAATGGATGGATAGAAATGTAGGCAAACCGACATGTCGATACATAAAAAGACAGATAAACTCACAGATCTTCAGCCAGGGTCATAGACATGGGGCGGCCCTCTTCCCTATAATTTTTTAGAGTTGCAATCGCAAGTGCCAGTTAGCAAATTCGCGCATCTTAAAAGTTTTTTCCCTCGATTTTTAAATTTAATCCTCCCCCCCCCCCTATTAAATTTGCTTTGCTATCACTCTGTCTTCAGCCACAAACTTTAATTTTTTAGAATTGCATTTCTCACCCTAAAACCTTCACATTTGTCGGCATAAGCCATTTGTAGACTGGATAGCTGCTATCAGGCTCAGAATAAAACCAATTTTCTCCAGTTCGTGGATCTAGACACAATTATGTTGTAATCAAAAGGCATTTTCATATTGGCGCGCTAAGACGCTTGAAATATTTAAAACATTCGTCTTCGTTGATAATTTTTAAAATAGCGAGTACGTTAGAATGAAAAGGAATAAGGAACACATTCATCAGCCACATGCTGCGGTTGTTAATCATTAACGGTTTCGAAATTATGTTTAGTCCACGAGTCGCAAATTAATTAAGTTACATTTACTGTTATATTCACGGCGATTCGTCAGCCTTATTATGAATGAGATTGTATAACTGAATCATCAACACAGTAGTCAAAGCACTTCATTGATACGAAAGAGTCTAGTGGAAATATTCTTCATGAGGAGTTATTGGTTCTCAAATTGTACGGAGTATTTGGAGAGCGAATTCACTGATTGAGGTATACTGTATAAGATGGACTGCTTTTATTTTACTGGAACGCACATTGGTACTTGCTGAGGCTTGAGACTGTCGGTAAATACTCTATTCCTAATTCTTTGAAATCGCATGACTTGGTATCACTGACTCGCTGTCTACATAGGTCAGTTTTGCTGAAGTCGAAAAATTAAACATGCTCATCTAACCAAGACCAGTGGTTAGTGCATATGATGGAATAGTCTGCAGATGGGACGACAAAAGATACTAACTCTTTCAGGTCATCCAAACTCACTGGTGTGCTGCCGAGACTTAGAAAAACTGGAACCCTTTAAGGGTTTGCCTTCAAAACGGGGACCATCAGAAGAAATTTTCCACTTCCTATACGCGACTACTGACCACCGCGTTCCCTTCGGCAGGTTCTCGGCTTCTTCAAAACATATTCAGACCGCACGGTGGTGCTGTGTTATGGCAGTCCTGTGAGCTCGCTCGGCGTGATAACAATTAAACCGAAATTACAAGGGAGGGATAATGGGAAGGCTCGGCGAACACCTCGAACAAGTGCAATTAATAAAACGAACAAATTAAAAAATTAATGTTCTAGCGGATATACCGAACTGCAGGAATCACGCGATGGCTTTACCTTTTCAAAGACATTATACTGTACAGTCAGCCCGAAGGCGGTGGAATTTCAATGGCTCCGCGTTTTCAAGAGTTCGGGTGGTCGGACGCAGGTCGCAGCTGGCAGCGCCGACTGGAGACGACGGCGGCAATATCATTTCATTTAAATTTATAAATTGAAAAATCAAATACGACCCGGTTCGGCCTGTCAGAACTGCCGCAACGAAGTACATCAGTTTTCGTAATCAATCGATTTTGCCTAATTTAACCTGTCACGGCGGAATTTATGCTCGGTCGAAAATGTATATGTATACGTGACTTGAACATTATTTCTGTTTTTGCAACAAGTCTGCTTCGCCCGATTGCCATTCGAAGATAGAAACTAACCAACGTGTGAAATCCGAAACGGAAACATGTGAATTCCTCATCCTAATGAAATGTCTAAAGCGACCCTGTTGCCCCGAATCATATCACGAAAACGCCAATATCGCTGGGGATGGAAATGCATACGGTAGATTCAGGTCACATAGTTGAGATCCGATTGATATGAGATGATGCAAAATTGCCACAATTTTGGAGCCCCTCAGTAGACTAAATAAGGAGGACCTTCCTCCTTCAAGTGAGGGAGAATGTAAAGGTTCAGAGCGTGCTTGGAGCTTGAAGACCCAATATTTTACTTTTTTTTTTTTTTTTTTTTTTTTTTTTTCTTGTCAAGTCAAAACTTGAATGTGTAAATTTGCTATTGTTAAGTGTACAAAATTTTTACCAATCTCTCCAAGAAAACTTCCAGGGTGTCTACGTCTACCGGTCACCTATTTTTTATTCTATTAAATTGTTGGGGGAAAAAACTGCCAAAATAACAAGTTTATTGTACAGACATCAGCTAATGAGTAAACAGTCAGTGAGTATGAAGAGGAACGTACTGAAGAATTTTCCTTGGGGGGGGGGGGTGTAAAAATTGCGAAAGTCTCAACTGACTCAACCCAAAATTCTCAAGTTTCAAACCGAAAGAAAAAAAAAACTTTTGACTTGTTGGATTTGCCCAACTTCTCAACTCAATTCCCAAGTATTCGAGAAGCAAAAAAAAAAGACTCAACTTGTTCTTGTTGGATTTTTCCAACTCGCTTGACTGAAATGATAAATTTTCCCAACTGCTGAGTGAAAAATGCTTACGGGGGGTTGTAAGTTATCCCCCTGCCCCCGATCGGTACTTCCCTGAGTATGAATGAGATAGAAAGAAAAAGTAGGAGTGATGTGTTAAATGCAATATAAAGTAGGGAAGCAACAGAAAATTAAGCTATCGGAGCGAGCAAACGTTTTTTGAGGCTATTACATAAAACATTGGATAAATATCATCTAAAGTCATTTTTTTAATTTAAATTTATCATACTGCTAGTGGACACCCTGATTTCCTGCTTACGCTACTGAAACCTCTTCAGTGCCACCGAGTGGACCGCTATTGTAACGATTTACAACCTATCAGAAAGCTCCACTTCAACAAAATGGCGACCAGTGGCAGTCCATTAAGTGAAGCCTATATGAGGCTTCAAAAGTGTAGCAGTTTTCAATTTTGCGTCGCCATTTGTCTACTGGGAGCTGTTAGGCCTGATGCAACGTATCTTTTATCGATGGGAAGAAGAGATCGCAAAGCGAATTTCTTCAGCACAGTGTACCTTCTCTTGGGGAAGTGACCACTTTTTACCATCGTATAAATTGTATGCAGAAGCGTGGATTTTTTTTTTTTTTTTTTTTTTGCCTACGGGCAAATGTTTGTGCAGTTGTTCGGGTATAATTTTCTGTTTCCAAGATCAATTATCCCCACCCCCGAATCGTGTTACGAAACTTTTTTCTTTCAACTTTCTTTAGCTGCGGGTATTATTCTTAAAATTACGAAAACAAAATTTCGTATAGTGAATGCACGCGGTCTCCAAAATCTACTGATGACGTTAAGCCGTTCACTTAATGTTGAGCAAGTGAATGTCACAAGATAACTTATTTCTATGGTTTTCGGATTTCTAAATCCATTTAAATTGTGGTTGTTAATTTCCAATACACAGGGACATACGGATAGGGGGCAGGGGCAACTTACCCCCCTGTAGGAATTTTTCTCTCAGCAGTTGGGAAAATTTATCATTTCAGTCAGACGAGTTGGGAAAATCCAACAAGTTAATTTTTTTTTGCTTTAATACTTGGGAATTGAGTTGAGAAGTTGGGAAAACTCAAAAAGTCAAAAGGTTTTTCTTCTTTTGCTTTGATACTTCGAAAGTTCGAGTTGAGTCAGTTGGAAAAATCTAACAGGTCAAAAGGTTTGTTTTTCTTGCTTTTTGACAGGAATTTTGAATTAAGTCAGTTAAAACTTTCACAATTTTTACCGCCCCCCCCCCCAAGAAAAACTCATTCGTACGTGTCTGCCAATACATCAATCATAGGTTTCCTTTTGAGTTGTTGAATTAATTTCTGAGTTCATTTCAGCTGTAATTCCTACTCAGAAGACTCTACAGGGAGCTAAAACCGGAGTCCTTATGTTCAACTTTCAATATTTATGTTGTAGCCTTCTATAGAGCCTTGTGGGTAGAGGTTACCGCTGAAATAACAAAAAGAGATGAACTCACTAACTCAAGAAACCCTTTGTTTGATATTATTGATGCCTACATATTCAACTTTCAGTATTTCAGGTATTAGCCCCCAGTGGAACCTTCTGGGTGTCGTTTCAGCTAGAATAACCTCAAATGTGAATTTGGAGACTCAGGAAACTCTATAATCAGTATTCCAATTCTAAATTGTTTCATATCGTGAGGATCTTCTGTGGATTCTTTAGGTGTGAAGTGCGTTCAAAAATATCTCAAAAATACCTAGGTCTGTGAACTCGAAAATTACAAAAATAGGTAACCACGTAACATTTACTTGATTAACATTCATTAAAGGACATCATTCCATCAATAGACCCTCAGCAGCTCTATTCAGGGCTGTATTTACGTATAGGCAACATAGGCATGTGCCTAGGGCGGAAGGTTTAATTAGGGTGGGTGGGAATTTTCGACACTGTTTTTAATCTATGTATTTATTTAAAGAACAAAAAAAGAACGAAAATCTGAGAGAGGTTGTGACGAAACTGTGAGGGGGAAAATTTTCTTCTGCCTAGGTTAAATCCGGCCCTGGCTCTATTTGGAGCTTTTTGAACGGATTTTCCTCCAAAACTTCCTATTGAGTTTGTATTTATTTATTATTTTTTCTTTGAGAAACTTAACACGTAAGATGTTTTAAAGTAAGATTGTATATTCGTATTAAGGGGAATCTCATATTACTTCAATCCGCCCGTTGCACATTGGCTTATTTTTTTCGAAACAATTTCGGGTACCGGGTTTTTACTTCAAAATGCACCGTGCTTTTTCGTAGAAGTGAAAATCTAAAAGAAAGTACAGTCGGTCACTGTCCATGTTCACGGATACATCGAAGTAACTTCGTTGAGGAAGGACAATTTTTCCAATATAAGCGAAAATAAGCCTTTGGACCTGGAGGGCTACAGTCCCCCAGATGATTCGAAGCTCATAAGAGCGATCAACCATCCCCTTTCCTCTTTTCTATCTCCTTTTCTCTTCTTTTTTTTTGGGGGGGGGGGAGGAGGATTGCGCTAATATTTTACAACTGCAAAATGTGAATTCTACCGGATGGAAAAAACTCTGTTTTTCAAATTTGCCCAACTGGTGTCCCACATTTTCTGACGTTCACTCGTCGAGAATGAGTCCGCCACCTGACCAGTGTCTGGGAGAGGCTTCCTCCACCCCTCCCTTCCGTGGGTACGTTCCTGTTCATGTTTGTACTTTCTACCTAGTACCTACCCTAGTTGCTATCAACCCTGTCGAGGGGGTGGGAGGGAATATTCCGGGCCCGGACTTTCAGGAAGGCCCGATATTTTTAAAAGATCCGAATTTCAACGCTTACGGCTAGATCATACTGCATCAAATCAGCAATCACGCCTTACACCATGAAAGAAACCTCTTATCCCGCAGGTTATAAATTTTTCCCATTTGACAAAAGAAAAAAATGAACTGGATGGAGAGGGGGGGGCCTGTGGAGATTCCCCCAGGCCCATTTTTTCTCTCTACGGGGCTGGTTACTGTTGTAAAAAGAAAGCCAGCTGAAATGTAAATGAACTTTTCGATTCTTCAACATGGAAACTTCAAGAGACAGAGATGGGGTGAATATTCGGACCAAATTGTGACGGAATGCCCCAGACAGCTCGTTAGTACCTCGCTGCTGGTCGATGCCGGTACTCGGATGGTCGCCGGGGCTATACACACACACACACACTCTTTCGAAATGGAATGAAACAGAAAATGAAATGAAACGAAATGAGTTTCATCATCGTTCCCGAGTCACCACTGACGTCGGTATACTAAAAATGAAATACTTCGCTGGAAGATTCACACGAAAGTTTAAAGGCCACCGATAAAAATACTCCACAGCGCGCGGTAAAAGACGAGACAAAAGTCTCTCGGTAGTTTGTATAAAATATTTCAGCGGTGAGAGGGGGAAATGATAGGTAGAATGCGCGGTACAGCCGTGGCGGGCACGGTTCGCGGTGTATACTTAGTTACGGTACTAGGAAGGAGGTCCGATCCGAGGTGTTGCTATGGGCGCTGTGAGGCGGCTACATCAAAGAAACCGCCGCGCATGGCAGGTGTGACTAAATAGCATAGGCGGCTTCTCAGATCTACTACCTTCTTATTAACACGGCCCGGTCCAGTGCTTACTAAACCTTTAATAGCGGAGACAAATTCGAAACACAGAGCGAACCTTAACTCGTTGATACCCGTCGCCGTCCTCTCTGCCCGGCGTCCGTGTCAGTCCTCCGTGTACCGCACATACGCATACCCGAAAACAATTTGTAATTAGGGCGCCATTTTCGGCCTGTGCTAACTTTTAAACGCTTTTTCCTCCACGCTTGTTTTCTTTTTTTGTTTTTTTTTTTTCTGTGTAACTCTCGTCGGCGATGATGATTTTCCTTGGCGACGGCGGCGGCGGCAGCGGCAGCAGCAGCAGCGGCGTCGGCGGCGTCCGTCTCATCGTCTCATTCTTTTTCCCCGATTGTATTTATGTGTTATGGAATTATGTGGGACATGTTATTGTTGTAATGACAGGTGTGTAAGCGCACCGCGAGTTCGCTCATTCTTCGGCTAATCAACTTCGATTGAGCTCATTCATCAATACTAGCCTGCAGAACGGCGCAACAGGCCGACGTCGTACCTTGGACCGGTTACAGACTGTGCAGAGCCGCGTGAGTACTTTGTACCCGCGCGTGTTCACTTTTCTGTGCAACTGGCTGCGGTCGCAGCGAAGAGGAAATCCGAGCCGGGGCAAAGTCTTTGCTGGACCATCCATTGCACGGTTATGGCGAGTAAACTGACTGAAGGTTAATGTAACTAATCCCTGCGGGAAGTGCGGTCGGCAAAACAAGAGTAAGTGGGGAGGAGGAGTCTAGTTAGGGCTAGTACTTGGCGTAGCTGAAAAGTAGCCTAGTACTCCGGGTGGGGAAAGCTACAGGTTACCTATCCTAAAGGCGGTGGCAGATATGTTATCGGTTCTTTTTTACGGGGTTCCCCCGTAAGGGACGTCAGGTAAAGCCTACCAGAACCGACTCCGGCAGGACAGCAGTAGTCCACTAGTGAACAAGTGGACTACCGCCGCCGCTCCAAGTCGCCTTTGGAGGTCGGACGCTCTGTAGGGCCTCTCGAGTTCATCGGTTACCGAGTCGAGACTGTCTGAGGTTTGCGTGCCCACTTCACGTAAATAGGGCAGATGTCCCAATTGCTCACCAGGCTAGCTGATGAGTCCAGAACCTGAAGTGTCGCCCATATTCGACTCGGAACCACCTTGCATAACGGGTTCTGGGCTTTGCGCTAGTACCATCTAAGGCATTATCGGCAGTTCCGGCTAGGACCAAGTCACAGGTGAACCCGCTAAGAGATGGAGGGAGCATTAGTGATGGGGATGTGTAGCATCTCAGCGCGTGCTACTTGAGGTTTTACCTTTCCTAGAGGCGGTGGTAGAAGACTCGAGCAAAGTTAGATGGATTTACTGTCTTCCCCACGCAAGCAGAAACTTTACCTGGTCGTCTCAACTCGCCATATGTCCAGTTGCTGCTTTGGAACTCAGTACGGCCTGAACAATGGTGCTGTAGTGACGGAGTAAACACTTTTCCACCGCTATAAGTCTTGAAGTCGCTGTAAAACAATCCAGAGGTAAAATAACGCCCTCACCCCCCGTTAAATCTTTGGGCAGGGGCTACATTGATTTTCAAGAAATTCGGGGAAAACTGCCAAGGTAAGCTGAAGGCGGTAGATTGGACCCTGTGTACACTCCTGGACAGTGACAAAACTGCTCGCTCTAGAAGGAGAACAGTTTTAGCGAGCGGGCCAGATACAAGCTGGATATTGCTGCCCTATCCGAAACTCGCTTCCATGGAATTGGTCGCCCGCGTGAAGAAAACTGCCCGCCGCGCAGAGGAGCAGCATTTCCACTGAAGTGCCTGCGGCAGAACTATCAGATCAAGAATTGGTATGATGCTGTACGTGACCCCTGGCATATCGAGTGAAGCGGTGAATCAATGTCAGTCGTTATCAATTCGCCAAGAAGAGAAAAACATGTAGCACAAACTGTCGGTTGTATGACAGATTGTGCTAAGCGCCATGGTGGATCGCTGAACGACTACTATACGTAGTGTTATCAGTGTCGCTTAGCATAGTCTTTCATTAATTTGCTATGGTACTCGGTACAGTTCAGTTATACAACTGGAAAAATATTTGTGAGCATAGCGAACGAAATTTTCATTTTCTCAGCGAACTTTGTACCGGAAAGGCTATTTTTGTATTATTTTCTGCATAGCTTTCGTTGAGATTTGTGTCCCAGGCTCCTTTGTGTTGTCGAACTCGGTGCAAACGTCTCCACCTGCCCCCCCCCCTCGTCATGCTTATGCGGTGATGTAGGTGTGCATGCCATTCGCAATCCATCCATCGCACCCCTGGGAAAGCAGAAAGTCTAAAGCTCTACGTAGCGATTGTGACCTCGATCGGGATTTTCGGATTAATTTGACATTTTCGGGCAGCGCTAATCAATTAGCGCGCGCTACAATCTCGCCTCGCTACTCTCCATTGACACTGAACTGTCATGCACCGTCATTAGCTCTCTAGTTTACGAAGTCGCGCCCATTGAACGTTCGTATTCAGGGCGGCCTTCCGAAACAAGCAAATTTTTTCTACCTTTCCTCCGTTACTGACAACGACAGCAACGCTTTTTATACACTTTTACACAAGGGTTTATACCAATATATTTACGATTTGTATGTTATTATAACTTCATTTCTTTATATAATATCAAACCGGTTGAAAGTGTTCTTTAATACAGCCCAACAGGTACACGCGGTTAATGATCGTTCTCGGGCTAACAGTTTTGATACGGATTTAATTGAAATAATGATAGTGATAAAACGGCGAAGATTGAAAAATTTGAAGCGTTTACGCAGCGTGTCGAGGCTAGATTAGCCTATTATTCAGGCGGACATGAGCACCAGCCAAGTGAAGAAGCCTCGAATTTGGCACGGGAAACGCGGTCTCTGTACGGCCGGAAATGAGCAACGGCGAACCTGCGTACATATTTGAGGAGTACACACTCTCTCGATTCGACCGCTCAGTTCTCCTACTAAAAATTGAAATTTTATAGAAAATGTACTCCAAAATGATAGTGAGGATGATGCTAAGGCGGCACTTATTTAACATTTTTCATTCTTTCTTCCTTCTGATGTTTGCTTCCACAAGAAAATGTGATGTGTTTTGGCGTAAAACCCGGTACCCAACAATTTTTTCGAAAAAGAAAATTTTTACGCCGATGCCCAAAGGGATTGAAACTGAACATAGAATTCCCCTTGAGAAACACTGCGATTTTTCTGAAACTATCTTGATCTTATAAGTAGAGTTTAAAAAGTGATCCAATCCGAAAGATTCGTTCTTAACATAAAAGACTCGACAGAAAATTTTGAAAAAAATATTATTTAAAGGGCATCCGGGGCTCTAGTATAGGGCTATTAGGGGTTTACTGATGGAATGATGTCCGTCATTCAATGTTAATCAAATAAATGTCTCGTGATAACTTATTAGTATGTTTTTCAAATTTGCTTAACCCATTTTGAAAGTTTTTCTGGATGCAGTCCCACTCGCCATAGGATCCACAGGCGGTCTACGCATTAAATTTGGGGTTATTAGCTTCGAATATATCGATTATCAGATTTCTTGGGTTGTAGAGTGGTTTCAGATTTACAATACTGAGCCCTCAATTTCTGGGAATTGCCAATTGAAACTGGTGAATAATATTATCACTATGAAAGTAATTTGTAACTGTGATTAAAGATCTGGATAGTCTCCATCCAATGATACCGACGTCTCAAAAATAATAAAAATGGACGTATCATAAAGGTTCTCTTAAGTGATTGACAGAATTGTTAGACGGCCATGAATGTGCAGTTAAAAAATACCAATTTACTAACTGAACGAGCCATTTTTCAAGTACAACATTTGAAATATTTGACGAGAGGCAGGGTAGTTCTCTAACTATCATGGGTGTCAACACTTTTCTGTGAGCTATTGATAAATATCTAGGAGTCGAATGAGCCGAAATCGCGATTAAAATACAATATGAGGATTTTTCCTGGAAACGTATCGGTGTAGCTAAATTTAGCACCGAGCACCCCCTCCCCGACTAAAAAAAGGGGTGCTAAGGTTTAAGGGACGCAAATAGAGTTGTCAGAAAGGGCAATGCTACAATTTCAACTTTCTAATTTCGGTGAAGGAGCGGAAAACTCTTAATTTTGATTTTGCGCCCAAATTTGGTAAAAATATCTTCCTAGAAGGTGGGACTATTACCATTAACTTGAGGGAGCAATGCTCCTACTTACCCCCTTTCCACTTACGTTACGGGTCTGCCTCACTCAAATGTTGGAAATTAATTGGAACGTAACAAAATGGAACCTTTTCGATTAATTTTTTCTTATTTGTTTTTCCAATATATCAAACTCAGTAGTTTTCTCTTTTTCCAGCGAATATCACTCCTTCAACAATTAGTATTCCTATATACGCCACAGATCATCGTTTCCAGTCTGGAGAAGCGGAAGACCGTCTTACAGAACGAACTGCGAGTTAATAGAACACGAAGTATCATGCCGTAATTTACTGCTTAGGTACTGGATTTCTCATTTATTATACGGCTCCACTAACTTTGTATATTTTCAGGTGCGGTGCTCCTCAGACTGGAAGCAAGTGTAAAAAATTAATAATCGAACTCCAATATACTCGTCACAGATCGCCTGCATACTATCATTGACGCACAGCTATGGAAATTACTTAGAGAAATGGAGAAATAGACTTATAAGTATTGACCTGTGGGATTTGTCTGCTTATTTATTTTACTGTCAGTGTGTTCATTTCCTTTTCACATTACGAACATAAAGAGAGGAAAATGACGTTGTTCGAGCTTATAACAGCTTATACGAAAATAGGATGCAGGCGGCGACAGTCGTAAATTTTGCTTTGTTTGTACTTAGACACATTACTAGGAGAAAATGTGCAAATCTGTGGTCTTGTGAAGTCGGAACACTTTCTTCAATCTCAAATTCGAATTTAACTGTAAATTCATTTCCAAATCCTGACTTATTCTAATCCAATTTTAAGGATTTTCAGGCCCTTTACCCATAAAAACTTGAGTGGGAGGTTGGATCTTGAGTACCTGCATTGATTTGAGGACGTCCTCTTCACATTTTCCCTCAATTGAATCTCTTTGCTGGTGAATTTTTTTCCCCCATTTTTTTATTTGCCTGGACGAATTTCAAATGAACCTTGCAGAGTTTTGAATGAGTCTGAACCAGTCTTAAGAGAGTCTAAATGAATTCCAACGGAGTCCTACTGTAACATAGAATAGTGTATCAGAGTTCAAGGCGAATCGTCTATGGGACCAGTCAACACATCAAGCAAACCTTTCAACCGACCGTGTTCAATCTAGCAATCAACAAAATCAAAATCATTTGCTTTTGCTAGTTGGTCGCTGGGTGAAATATGATTGGTTAACTATCTATGTATTTGCAGTGTTGGCTGCATTCCTATATGAGTTTTGAAATAGTCTGATGTGTTGTACTGAGTCATAAGTGAAGCTAGATGAGCCTCAACAAGTTTTAAGGAAATATAAGCGAGCCTTAATCTGTTATAACAGAATTAGAAGGGGTCATGAGATGGTCTGAATCAATCTCAACTGCATTCAGCTGATCTGATGGCTGATTTTGAACTGTATAATTTTCTTAGAAAATTATCCGTTCATTAATCTTTTCTTGTACCCATGCTTGCAACTTAGTTTCTCCCCGCTTCTGTAACTGAGAAATGATTGAGAAAGCAGTCGCAACTTCACCATTAATGAAAAATAACTTTTTTATTTTTTGAATTTCGATAATAGGCCCCTCTCAAAATTTACATAAACGCAACGTGTGGGAAGTTTTATTAAAAAATATTAGCATTAGGTTTCGCAGAGAAAATTTTCATATTAAGGTATTTGAGACGCTTTCGAGATTGATCAAAAATTTTTAAGATTCTCTCGAACTGGTTCAAACTCTTATCTAACGGACTTATTTTAGACCTTGTAAGACTTCTTTGAGATTATTTTAACAATGTAGATTTTTCAAGATTCTTTCAGACACCTTCAAGATTCTCCAACCTGCTTTTAGACGTGGTCAAGACTTTTTAACACTCGTACACTCTTGCTGACAAGTTTAAGACTATTCCAGGCTTAATTAGTACCTTTTACAACATTTTCAGATTTTTTTTTAGACTTCTGAAGACACTTGACATCATTTTACACGTGTTTAAGACTTGTTTGGACTTCTTTAAGATATTCTACGATTTCTTCAGGTTGATTGAGACTCTGAGATTTCATACGATTTTTCAAACATAATATATATTATAAACTTTTTTATTGAAATTTTTTTGATTTGATGCTTTTCCAGACTTGTTTAATCTATTTCCGACTTGACTGTGATATTTTGAGAATAGTCTTAGTTTTTCAAAATACTCTAATACTCGCTAAGACTTTTTATGAACTTTTTAGACCTATTTAGGACTCTTCAAGTCTTTTCTGGACACTAAAACCGGTCCGGATGCAGTGGCGTAAAGATAGGAAGGATATGCTAATGATATAACCCTTCCCCCGGAGGAAAGGGGGGAGTAAATTTTATTTGCATAAGTTAAAATTGTGAGCGGAATTTTGCAGTTTGTCTACTAACCACTATTTTACTCTTTTTTTTTTGTCAAGTGAACATTTGTTTAATATTTTGTAGATCCGTCACTCTTTTACCTCCTCTTCTCTTTACCCCTGGAGAATTTTCTACTTATTCTACTCTCGAAGTTGGTAAAAAAAACTATCAAAGCGAGTATTATAGAGAGCTAGTGGAAAAGTAATTTTCCCATCTGAAGTTTATTAAATTTCAAATGTAACCGAGAAACAATTTGTTCACAGATTTGAGTCGTAAAAGTAGACAAAAATGTATTATTCTTGCGATTGAATTTTTCAACTTTTCTCAGTTGGTCACGTCGATTTAAGAGAGGGGGAGTTTTTCCTTCGCCAAGTTGCTACGCTCTCTTAAATCAGTTTGAAAAAGCTTTAAAGTGTCTCAAAGGGTTTTATAGGCGCAACCAGGAATTACTTCTGGAAGAGGCTGAACCATAAATAGTTATGGGGGGGGGGGGAGACTTCAAACGAAAAAGTAAAATATTTGACTTATCAATTTCAGCTTTTAAAAAAATGCTCAGGGTTTCTGAGGGCTATAGTCCCCATAGCTCCCTGGTTGCGTCTATGCCTAAGGGTTTCAACCAGTCTGGGTGAGTCTTAAATAATTCCGAACGAGTTCTAAATATGTCTGAAACGACCTTAAAGGCATGTTAGCGAACATGGAAAAAGTCTTGAAGACTAAAGAGTCTCGAAAAACATCAGTCAGATTTTGTCTTATTCAGTCCCAGAATAGTTTCAAACGTGTTTTGTAGAACCGTAAGAATCTGGAAGAGCATGAGACATTGCTGCAAGGATATTTAAAAGTTTTGAAGACTCTTTTAAGAAAACTGGAAGAACTTTAAGTTAGCTGGAAGAGTCCTAAACAAACTGGAAGAGGCTTGAACATTTGAAATCAAACTTGGAGGAATTTTATCTTCTCAAACTTTCATCTTCTAGAGCGAAACTGAATACTGATATTTCCGCATGAAATTTTTCACATGTTACGCTTACTTTTACGGGGCAAAGGAACATTGCCCTCCTTATCAGACAGTTTGCTCTTGTAAGATTTTATTTTCCGAATTCAGGCTCAAAAATCAAGATGAAGAACATTTAATTTTCTTGTTGGAAAATTTGTGAATCTTGGCGACGGTTATTGTCACTTTACTTCTTCCCTCCCTCCGACCTTGAGATGTATCTCTAGGAAAATTGTCACATTACAACCCTGCCAAAATGTAACGTTCTTGTCGGGAGACCTGGGGGGGGGGGACTTCCCAATGAAAAATTTCTGCTTTGCCGGCGGTATAACCAGGTGCATTTGAAGAGCCAAGTTCTTGAAAATATTGGAATTTAGGTAGAAATCGGTACTTGAAAGCCACCAGCAAAGCGACAAAGAACTTTTTAGGCATTTTTTTGTCTAATAAACCCGTTTTTCTCAAAGCTTGTGGTCATCTAAAATCCACTCATTAAGCTGAAGCCTAACGAGCCTCATGGGGAATTCACCACTGGAGAGGCTCATCATCAAATTTGAATTGTTTCTTCGTTTTCTGCCTACTCGCCGTTTCTATATTTCACCTTCAGTGTTTTCCGGGAGTGGGGCTTCAGAGGTGTGCATCGGGTTCGATATCCGGAAGATCGGAACTCGGACAAACGAATTGACATTGCAGATCGGGTGCACTTATGGTGGGGCTCATGTTCGTGAATTTTTTCCTTCACTGAACTCCGTGGCCCACTCAGGTTTTCCACTTGCATCAGATTCGATGTCGCCGTCGATACCGAAAGTCGAAGCCAATAAATTCGTCAGACTGCTAATCGACGTGCACAGTCAACACAGTGCATCCGCGTTGCCGTGCTCGCCCCATCCAAAGCCGCGCCGTGCGCCCGTCGCCGCATCAAAAGGCGAATTAACTAATATTCTTTTGACTCTCCTAACAATGCCTTAAAATCGATAGTTTTTCGTTACTCGATAACCCGGCGTACAAAAGACTTCTTAACGCGCTGAAGGTCAAGTATATACAATATCGTCGACGATCTCCTCGTCTCCTCTCGCATATCGGTATTGATACGCCCGTATCATCCTTTAAAACGACTAAGCCGGTGCCCCTCATCGGCGTTTATACACGTTCGATAAATATAATTACTTTTCTTAAGCTGCGCGAACAAAGAGCGCACTTGACATTTCATTAAAGAAAATTAATGACCCCGAGACAAAAACAGGTACCTTTTCGAGAAATTTTTGTATATGATCTCCGGAAGGTGCAGTGCGCGCACTTCGGTATTAGATTGGGCTGCGGCGCAGCGCCGATGCCTTTCCAGGTTTCCAGATCAATACACCTTATTACGTATTAACAGCTAGAAGGTGGATTTGCTGCTTTTTGACCGCGCCGCCGTCACGCGAAAAATTTCACGTACCGTCGCCCCGGGCACGATGTGCGCCACAAAATTCCCTTTCGTGCTCGCCTTTTTACGCCTTAACGGTCCGACGATTGCACGCGGCTACCGCTCTGCGACTGTCATAAGTGGCCATAAGTCGCCCCCGTCTCCGGCGCTCTCCGCTATATACAATGTGGCCGTCGCTGGTCAGCCGGAATCGCGCGGATAAGGCCGCGCCGCGAAGCGGTCCATACGGGGTACCGGTTTTATGGACGTGCGCGGCTGCGCGCTTCGATCGTCCGAAGCTCGGCTGCTTCGTTCCAGTTTCTAGAATCTGGTCCGAATCGCGCGGAGCTATCGTTGGTATCGTTTACTCGCTGGCTATACCGGCGAAAGAAATCCAATTTGTGCGTGAAAGAGAGAAGAAAGCAATTGCCGCCGACAACTGGTTGCGCCGACAATTGGCCGACACACCGCGGTACTATATCCAAGCCGACAATGAAAGTACCCCGCCAAAACAACAAACCATTATAACTAATGATAGTCAGATCTATCAGTTGGTTAGTAAAGATCTTAAGGAAGAATGATTATATTTGAGGTCGTCAATTCGTAACCTTCTGATTATCTAACTACTAACTGGTTGGCGGCGTCTTTTTTACTTCGTTTAATCCTCAGCGTATACCGTTGTTAATGTTTCATAGCATTTCCACACCTTCCTTTATGCCGCACTCGATCGTATGCGCCGCACCGCGCCGCGCCGGCCGGTCCGTATTAACCGAGGCGACTGATCTATGCGAATACGTGCTCGTCGAAATTAGCGAACCGAACGGCCGCGCAATTTTGTCGCTCTCCGATAATTAAACAGATTCCTCAGCGCCGCTTCAGTCGTAAATTTTTGGTATAACTTGTCACAAACCGACTGGACTTCGCCTCCCGGCTTCTTACACTCTCGCGGTACACATTCGACTAATAGGTTTTCCAATCACGAATCTGGATGGGAGGGTGGGCATCTTAGTGCGAACTGCCGAAGATATTCATGTGGACCTGCCAGCAGCTACAAATAATTTAGGAGTTAATTTACTCTCGGAAACGCAAATTTGATGTAGGAAATATATTGATACTAAAAATGATCCTCTGGGTAATACCTATGATTTCACTGTTCTGATCCGGAGAAAAGGTTCGAACAGCGGTGGAAATGTAGTCGGGATCGTAGGTAGCTGGTCCTGTTCCCTTGGCTCGTAAACGAAGTCTCAAGGCAGGTAGCAGAACTGTACAAAGTCGGACACTGACTATAGCAAAACTGACCTATTTGAAAGTGGACTTAGTCCGAACCGTCTTTGACATGCCTAAATATATTTGTTGTTTTGTAGGAGGAAGAGGTACAAACTACAAAACGGTACCCTGCAGACAATGTGGTACCCCATGCTATCTGAATAACCAGGCCCTGCCAAATCGCGCCCAAGACGTGACGAGTGCTCCTAGGTACGACCATCTATGTCAAAACTACCTGAATTTTTACGACCATGAGATTCTTATTCACGTTTTTTGTTTTTTGATGATGCCAAAATTTTTTGATCGTTCCATTCAACTCTGTGTTAACATATAATTTTGATTCGAATTTTACCGGACATGAGTGTTTTCAAAAGAAGAAAGTGTGCTCTACAAAATGCTCTAGTAAGTTTTTCAAAAATGGTATATCTATTCGCCGAAAATGAGCTTTGAACTTTCAACCGGCGATGTGAGTAATGTGATACCCTTTGTAATGTGTGTTTATTTTCGTTTGGTTACAGATATGCCGCGAACAAAACTGAAAGAATATATAGTAAAAAATTTAAAAAATGGTCGCATCGTCCATACGAAATCTGGATTCAATGTGCTATAGGGCACATGCGGTGTGCTCGGACTGTGAAACACTTTCTTTTATTTGCGTTTGGTGTCGTGACCAATAATTATTCGTATTTTTGCTTTAAAAATTGTAATAAAAGTTCATTTTGTACGATAAAACAGTGTTTATTTCATGTTAGAAAAAAAATAGGAGTGTACCACATTTGGACACTGTTAAACAAAAAACGCCCGAGTGACAATTTTCGACTAAATGAGTTATTAGTATCGTTGGAAAGAGTGTAAAAAGTAGAATTTTTCAAAATTAAGCCCCTGATGCAAAAATGTGTACCCATGTTGAAAAAGCGAAACAGTAAACGGTATGTAATATACTTTCTACATATGGGCTCTTGAACTTTGAATCACGTGTTCTCAAAAAACAGAGATTTTGTCGCTTGGGCGTTTTTTGTTTAACAGCGTCCATTTGTATCCAAAAATCTTGAAGGTCGATTTTCGCACTTTTTGGAAGCAGCTCACTTGCGCAAAAAGTAATTAAGATAATTGAAATCTAATATAAATGGGTTATGGGCAATGGTCTCCTCTACCGATTCCACTATTCACATGTCCAACTTGAAGTTACCA
The DNA here is from genome assembly GCA_031841125.1 of Acanthococcus lagerstroemiae. Lineage (NCBI taxonomy): Eukaryota > Metazoa > Arthropoda > Insecta > Hemiptera > Eriococcidae > Acanthococcus > Acanthococcus lagerstroemiae. The sequence goes on along the minus strand of CM063110.1, from coordinate 61,192,189 downwards.
GTGATCTCCAGTATTCAAAAACAAAATGGGGTACCACATTTGTACCTCTTCCTATAGCTATGGAGTTATTGGGTTTTCAAGTCTTCGAAATACTCGGACTCAGTGTTAGTGTAAGAAAACGGTAGCAACATTCTTACACTTCTCCCTTTTTAAATCTGTCTTCTGTAGTACTTCTCCCCTTCCCTCCCCTCTCTCCAAAGTACCTAACTCCTGGTTACGCGGGTTACGCCACTGACAACTTGGGCAATTTCTGTCATCTCAAGAGCTTCCCGTTGTTCCCCTGTGATATTCTACCCCTGTACTTTCCTACATCCGAGGAACGCAATGCGCGATCAGAGTGATCTCAACTTTATAAATGACGAGTCACCTTTTCATGGTGACGTCATAAGAAGGACTGCTGCGCAGCTGCTCTAGCCAGTCGCAGTCATCAGGGTCCAGCTATTTTTGTTTACATTCATTTAAAATGTAAAACTCCATAAACGAACATTCGTTCTTCTTTGCGAATCCATAAATATGAAAGAGAGCATTTCTTAATACTTCCGGACGCTTACTTATGATCTAAAAGCATTTAATTTTGATTTAAATCATCGTTCAATATTAAGAAATGTTCTTTTTCATATTTATGGACTCGCAAAGGAGAACGAATGTTCGCTTATGGAGTTTTACATGTAAAACGAATGTAAACAAAAAAAGCTGAATCCTGCAGGCTGCGAATTGCCGCGAATGCTGGAGCAGCTGCGCAACAGTCCTCCTCATGACGTCGCTCATGAAAAGGTCTTTAGATTTCCTTGTATTTCTTTTCCGTTGCTGAACTAAGTACTACACTTCGCTAAAATACGAGCATGAGAAAACATTCTAATTTTTCATTCTTACAACCGAACCTGTTCCACCACACAGTACGCTAGTTATACCACATCATTCCAGCCTGTGCATTCATCTTTTTTCGAAGTAAACGACTCTAGGTAGCTACCTACTTCCACTACTACAGTAGCCACTGGTAGACTCGGAGCTATGATGTACCGAAAAGATATACAGCATCTCATTTTTTACCGTCACTTACATGTTCGCCTAATTTATATCAGCTCTCACAGCTCATTCGTCATCCGGCTGTAAACAGTGTCGTTGGCTGGCTTATAGTATAGGCTTGCTATTCGTTATTCCCAATGGCCACTGTGGAGATATCTCCAAATTAAATGATTTGATTACAGGTTCTTTGGAGATTGGAAGGTGGGAAAAATGCTTTACACATTCCATTTGCCCGTGTACTTTGTGTACAGTCGAGCTTAGCCATACCGGTAATTTTCGCATTAAAGGCGCTGTGAAATTATGAGAGAGGTGTCCCAGCCATGTAAACACCACGTCGTCATTCTTGGGGGGCAACAACTGAAGCCTGTCATTTGGATACAAAATGGGATTATCAGTGCTATATGTAGATATTGTATGCTGACAAGAAGAACCAAAACAAAAGGAGGAGCTAGCAACACCTTTGAAATGTTGTTAAATCTCGAGTTTTCATGTACCTCAAACCATGCTAGTACCTCGGTCCAGAGTTGACTTCGCAAATAGTAAACAATAAATATCTCAGATTGTCTTTGTAAATACACATAGTAGACAGTGATTGTCAAATTATAGGTATAATCATTATCTCATCTTAGGTAAACCTGAGTTCACTTTGTAAATAGTAAGCAATTAGCGTCAACTTATGGGTACCAATCAAAATCTCACCTTAAGTAAAACCATTATGGCATCTCACATCAGGGAGTTTATTATGATGGCGCGCCAATGTTCCCGCACTATTATTGTTGGTGTTATTGATAACTAAAACAGGATAGTGGGGAATTAATCAACACGCGAATGTTATTTTCATCTTGCGTCCAGTTTTCTCATTATATTCCGGGAGTTTCGCCGAACAGCAGTCATTCCAGTAATAACTAACATTGGTAGAAGATAGGGCAGTGTGTATAGTATGTGGCAATGTTCACATTATAACCTTTATTGAATCTTGCATTAGGTATAACCTTCTACATAGCCCATTTCTGTGCATGTATACATTATAGGCACATCCCTTATATTTTTACAGGATTATATTATGTTTAGGAAAGTTAAGACCTAGGATCTGCGATGAACAAGCAAGCGTCTTATTTACCATTTTGGCGTTTGACTTGCCATTGAACAAGGATATACAATTTCCGATCCTATCCACCTTTGTCCTAAAAGGTGTGACGATTGGACTCTGTACAGCCATGAAGTACCTGAGGCCGTGGTTTGACGGGCGGATCGAGTAGCCGAGTCGGATAGCTGTCCTGTCTAATGTCGAACCTAGGAGGACCGAGGGAGAAGAAGAAAAACATGTACGTGAACGTCATCATGTCGGTCCTCCTATACGCGCCAGTATTTGCTGACGCCATCAAAATACGCTACAGGAGAGTGTAGATGGAGAAGATTCAGCGAAAAGCCGCGATGAGGTGTATCAGTGCATACCGCACTATTTCTCCGAAGGCAGTATAGGAGTATTAGCGTGTATACCACCGACTGAACTCAAGGTCGGCGAAATAGCGAAGGTATACTGGGCAAAGAAGAGAGCGAAGACGAAACGGGAGGCACTTCGGGTCAAGCTGGACATCCAGCAGTCCACGTTTCGTGAGTGGAAAGACGCACTCGCCTAGTCGATGGAGGGCGAGTGGACCCGAACGCTAATACGAGACCTCGATCAATGGGTCGGCACGTCTCATGGGGAATTGCTGACCCAAGTCCTGAGCGGCCACGGGTGCTTCGCCACTAGCGCCGAGCCCTGCATGCACGCAATGTGACTGACGGATGAAGGACAACCTCTGACACACCCAGTTTGAGTGTGAGGCCTGGGAGCAGGAAAGGCGCGGGACAGTAATAGCGATCGATCCCGGCGGCAACAGGAACGAAAGCGACGGCATAATCGACCGTCTCGCGCCGGACACATTGGTTCCGGAAATGTTGAAGGAAGCGATTGTCGGTCTTTGTCTCGAGTATCATGAAGAAGAAAATGCAGACAGAATGATCGAGGCAGAGGGCAGTCCACATTTGACACAATAATTCTATACCATTCTAGAGCCACTGCAGCTGCTGCAGTCCCCTCCCCACAGAGTTCACCCCGCCATCACGACCTTCCTGCGTTGCCACATGTACCAAGAAGAGGAGGTGAGGGATGCCGGAAGGAAGCGCGCCCGGCTGTGGTGTATGCGATATCTAGGTTAATGTTGAGTGAGACTTGCCTCGGTTAATGGGGTGTCTCATTGTGGCCCTGGCGGGACAGCGCGAATCCGAAGCGGAGGGGATCCGAGCCAGCCTCAAGAAGTCCCTCTGGTCACTGATGCGATACTCGAAAGGGTAGTTTTCGGGGCCAGGGTCGCGGTGTTTGGGAAGCCAATTTGGCATGCGTGTATCCAGAGTATCCGCCAGGCATGAAAACACGCAAAACCAGAAGATAGCATGATTTTTTACAATTTCTTTGTAAAAGCCTGAATTTTCAACATCTTAATCTAAACATTTTTGGATTTAAGTTTTTTTTTTTTTTTTTTTTAAATTATCATTAAAGTGCCTCATCAGAATGAAAATACCAAAAAGCGTATAAAATTTCCTGCTAAACAAGTATATACAAGGGGGAGGGGGTACTTTTTAAAGAAAATTTGAATCATGAAAAAATGACATGGAAAAACAGGAAAATAGCATGAATTTTCATTTTCTGAAAAGACATCATGGCATCGCTATACGCTCCACCAACGGAAATGCCTATCCTTCGGACATAGACACAACTTTTCACGTGATAACGTTATCACCATGACAACTTGCTCTGCCGACCATTTATTCATTTTTTGTATTTATTGGCCGTGACCCAATTGGGTATGCGATATTGACACTTCCGTTTATTGGTAAGTGGACGGTGCCTCCATCGTCGGCCCCCCTTCGGTCGCCCATTGTTGGGCATAGGCCTCTGTCAAGTCCCTCCACTTTGTTCTATCCTTTGCCATACCGGACCATTTCGGTCTGAGATGTTGACGCAGTTCGTCCTCCCACTCATAACCGGCCTCCCTTTGACTCGCTTGCCTCCTTGTAGGACCCAGGTAGTTAAGACCTTATTCCACTTATGATTTTGTTCGCGGATAATATGACCTGCATACTTGAACTTCAGCTTTTTGAGGACAACCCCGATATTTTTGGCTTTGGTGTTTTCCATAATAGCTTGTACTTTAGTGTGGTTTTTTAATCTGATTTGGAGGATACTTCTCAACATTGAATTGTGCGTGGACCGGATTTTGTGCATTTGTTTTTTAGTGATGGCCCAGGTCTGGGCTCCGTAGGTCAATACTGGAAGGACTGTGCTTTCCAATACCCTGATTTTAGTAAATAACTTCATGTTGCTTTTCAGTATTTTTCTTTGGGACCAGAAAGCTTTCCACACGTTTGCCCTGCGGATTTTTAACTCTTTTTCAGTTTTTTTAAAAATCAAAAGCCAGAATTTGCTCTCAGTACTTGTATTCCGAGACCACCTCTATGGTTTTACTGTCGATTTTGATTTCCTCTAGATTCTTGATATTTGAGACATAATTTTTGTTTTAGATTTGTTGATTGTTGGGCCCTCGACCATGTTGTGCAATAAACATACTGTCCAATAGTACATTGTACCAAAAATGTGTTATGTGGCAAATGGTTGGACAGCAGACATAGTACCTGTATGCTTGCGCCTTGAACAAGATCACTTCGACTAGTGTATTGATCTACGAAGTAAGAGAAGGGACACCCTTATCAACCAAAAACTCACCACTCTGTTTCGTGACAATCATCGTACGGTAACAATATTGCACAGTTACTCACTACGGAGTGCGGCCAGTCGATGGACAGCAAATACAACCCTCCTACTCATTTTCCCGAGCCCCAAGAGGGTGCGGGTAGCTGCCTACTTCTACTACCACAGTAGCCACCAACTATTGGACTTGGGAGATACAGTGGAAATCAGTTATAATATGGAGATTTTGCACGTCTCTGATACCGGATGCCCACGATGGATATCCGTATTGTGTTAAGTGCCTTCTGAACTAATGAAAAGTCTCCATTTAACCTATAGCGGGATATGGGATCCGTTAGCGGGCCATTTCTGAAACTCGATAATGTATCGTTATCGAACGTATGGTAAAATATCAGACAGAGGTATCGTCACATCACTGGAGAGGCAATTTGTCGGATGGACAGACCATTGCATCAAAGGGATTATCATTGAAAACAGTGTACAGTTACGTTGAAAGCGATTTCTATTGATGCATAGTAAGAGTAGAGACCCGAGTAAGATAAAACACGAGTAGTTGACATCACACAGCAGTTGACTGTGTTAGCTTATAGGTGATCAATTCGAGTTGGTGATCCCCCGATGGAGGACCCTGGTACTGACGACGCCTGACTGAGTGATTTGAGTTGTGGGTTCTCTCGAGATTTGAAAAGACGCTTTACACATTCCTACAATCCGTGTACACTGTACATATTTGTGTACAGTCACGGTTTGGCACTAGGAGGTAATTTTCGCATTAGAGGCGCTCCAAAGGTCCGGGCCTGGTATACACCTGTACCGCGTCTTCCTCGAGGGCAGCAACTGAAACCTGCCATTCGAATACAAAAGGAGATTACCCAACTCTATACTTTAAGCTGACAATAGAATAGACGAAACGAAACGAGCTGCCAGCAACACCTTTGAAGTCTCGTTAAATCGAGTTTTCTTGTATTTCAAACATGCCACTACCGCACCGGGCGTCCGGTCTGGAGTTCATTCCACAAATAGTAAACAATGAGCGTCCATCGGGTATAACCATCGTCGGCACGACGATGTACATAGTCTCTATTGCTGTGCACGTACACTGTATAGTATATAGCTCATGTATACAGGATTATACATGTGCAGAGAGGGTATGTATCGTTTCAAGACCTAAATATTTCAATATCTAATAACAGCGAGATGCGGCTTATTCTTTAGCTCATGTATATAACTGCGGGTTACAACATAATTATAAGTCTATTAACGCTAAGCGTTCGGAGTTCGAAACTCTGCGTCCTATTAACGTGTAATTGAGTATCTAATAAGATTGCTCGTTAATTACGATTTAATATTGAGCACGTATATACATGCGTACAGTGGTTCTTAATAATCGGTGCTGCACATAAAGTGGAAAGATATAGTGGACCCGATCGTTGCACGCTCCGTCGTATCGCTCGCGCCAATCGAAGCGTGAAATTTTAATTTCAACTCGTCAATGTGCTCGTGCCACGTAAATGCTAAAGAATACTGAAAAAAAAGAGAGAGAAAAAAAGGAGAAAAAAAATAATGCTCCGACTTAAGTCAATAAATATAGCAGAGCTGATTCGTCAGATTGTCGATATTTGAGTTGGCAAGAGCAGGCAACCGATGACCATATTCGCCGATAATTAAAGTGAACTGGCGATGGGAGTGGTGACCAGGATGCGGTTTCGCATCTTCCTTATATAGATGGAGTTTGAAAAAAAAAAAGTAATTAATCAGTCGGCACAGCGACTACGTGTGTAGTTATATTTTGTTTACAGTGCAAAGGTCCGACCCGCGGAGTATTGTCTTAGCGGAAAGCCTTTTACAGATGGTAAAATTTAACGTTGTCGAGTTCCATCTAATTTATTATATCAGGTTCGGTGCAAACGCCTTTAACGTTTTCGTGTTAACTGGAAACAAATTAAGGTGTAATAAGGTTATAATTCAAAACTCCCTAACGTGTTGTTCGGAACGATGTGGCGGAGCTGAAAAATTAAATGTATATTAGTCGAGGATTTGGGTATGAACGTGTAGACCACACACGCTAAAATAAAGATCAGTTCGGGTGTTGCTCATCCTCATCGTTTATGTAATAATACAAAACCACAATGGCGTGTTGGTTGACGTTTTTCTTTCTTTCTTACATTCTCTTACAGTAAGTTTTTATTCCCTTTTTATCCTAACTGGTTTATATGTGCCTACATATGGAAGACTTCCTCCATTTTAAAATATTCAACCCCGTTCGTGTTCGCTCGTAATTTAAGAAAAAATAACACCCTAATCTATACGGATCAGCAGGTCTCTCGTAAAGGGGCATGAATATTATACTTTATATAAACGAATTTCAAATCCACACGGACACGATTTCCCCTCATTTAATTTGGAAAATTTGTGCGGAAGTATTTAATTAAATGTGAGCTAACGTGTGTAAGTATAGGTAGTGCAGCTCTTTCATCCTTCTATATGGGTAAAATGTATGCATAATATACTGAAAATGATGCGGTAAAACGTTGTAAAATGTTTGATGGGTTGTAAATCGTATCGAGGTGAATTACATGAGCTTGTGATGTGAAAATAAGGACGCACGCGTGTTCGTGAAGTACTCGTGATGAAAATGGAAGTGAAAATGGTCGGTCACGGACTCAAGCTTAAGAGTTACACATTTTCAAAACGTCAGATATCAATTTGGTATGTCTTCTCGTACTCACAGAGACAAGAGGGGTAACAACTGGAGGAAGGGGAGTCTCCCTCAGTCAAGTCGGTCAGTTGAGAAAAGTTGAGAAAATGCCGTTCAAGTTGAGAAAATTCGACCAGAAAAACACGTGCTGTATTTACGACTTAAATCATCAAAACAATCTCTACGTTTTTTTACTCACTCCTCTCGAGAAATTTGGGAACCTTCAGTTGGGAAATTTGTCTGCCTTTCCTTCCCAATGCGATTCACGCTACGCCCTTACACAGAAAAGGGAATGTATATTTTCTTTAAAACTCGCACTCCGGTTACTCCGATTGGGTCAGGAAGAGGGATCTCTGTAATTCCTAAAACACCCTACTCGAGTACATTATTGTACCGAATGACAGGACCCAAGTCAAATTAGATACTTGCAAAGCCAGCTGTTTGAAGAAATAATACCGCCATTAATTATTATAGATTTGGTCTCCATTCCCCGCCAAGTCGGTCGAATTATAAGAATACATTTAAATGGGTCATACCTAGAGCTAGGAATTTTCGATTGTAAAAAATTGAAAATTCGGTTTTAAAAATCGCAATTTCGGTTTTATTCGACGCCAACAAAGAAGAAACCTTATTTCATGAAAGAAGTTAAAAATTTTACAAAAAGCGCTTATTAAAGAGCCTGATTACATGTCTCGAGATTGCTTTGCTGGAAGCTGTGTCGTCTGTCACTGAGATGATATTTATAATCGGAAAACGGTCTTTTCACGTCAACCGAAACAAGCTCACTCATCAGTCGATAAGCAATACTCTATTTTTTCTTTCTTTATTTTCGGTTTCTTTCCAGTATTTCTTCCTTCCATTTCTTAAAATCTATGCTCTCCAATTACTCTCGATTCTGCCCGTTTTTGGTTGAAATGATCATTTTCGGCTTTTTTTACATTTTCGGTTTTTTTATAAAGGTTTTCGGTATATTTTAAACATTCTCGGTTTTTTTCGGCAAAATAAAATTTCTTTCCCCGGTCCCTACTACTCTGACATGGACTTCTATTTGATTTTTATTCATCTGCCCTTTACCAAAGTGATTCGACAAAAACCGAGGAATCCTTGCTCTAGTCATGCCTAAATTAAGTGTCTAACAAGACTAAATGCATTTCAAAAGAATCTGATGGGCCCTGAAGTATCTTAGAAGAATCTGAATGAGTTTGTTATGGATTCCTTAGGGAGTCGAAATAAGTCTTAAATCTTCCAGTTTTTCGTTAGAATAACTCCTCCTCTCCGTGAATTAAACACTTTTCATTTACACCCTTCTTCTGCCGTCGCTCTTGCTGTTCCTTGGTAATTCTGCGTCTCTCAGTCTGGCTGGCTGTTATGCTTATTTCCAGTGGATCTTGGTGTACCTCGTATTCCTGTGTCATTTTCCGGTTTCCTTGTCAAACAAACAGCTTGCCCGCCGTGCTTCTTGCTTTTTCAGCCTAGCTGTTTGTTTTCTATCTGCTTGCCTGTCGGTCAGAATCTGTTTGTCTTGCTAATTATCTGACTGCAGTTGACCTAGCCAGTCTGACGCTGTACTTGACTTCGTTATTCGTATCGCAATACTTTCCTTCTTCGTTAAAATCTGATAATTATTAGCAGCCAACCAATCAGTCATCAGATTCCCCTCCCTTTGCCCTCGAAAATGGAAAGCAGGATAAATGCGAGCAAAAAACACACCACACGCAATTACGAGATTTACGATCAGGGTACCTTTTAACAGCGTAGTAAAACGTTTTTGAAAAATTCTTGCTATATTAAAATTTGTTAACGTGATGGCTCTGGTTTATCTGTGGCATATATATTTCGTCGAATCATTTAAAAAGCAATAATTTCTTTCATTCTCACTAAAGCAAACATAATTCTAATTTTTGCTTATTAACTCTCTCGCTTCCCTTTGTCTACCAATTTAAATAGTTTAGTAAATACTTTAACGACCGTCACAGTTCAGTTTGACAACGAATTAACGGTTTACTATTTTTAAAAATAGAACTGGCTGTCTCCTCATAACGTTATCAACAGAATCATTATCGCTACATTATGAGAGTAGATTTATATTGTCTTTTTTAAATTCTAACGTTTTTCTTCCTTTTCGCGCACATCCGAGTGCGTCTGGAAAAATAGGGGGAATGACTACGAGGGAATTTGTAATTTGTTATTCTTTAAATAAATATGTTATTTGATTCTCGTTCTCGCGTTAGAGTCACTTTGTCGCTCCATCTCTGTTACGGTCTGTTGACAAATCCGAGAGTCGAATTAGTTTGTATTTTTCCCCGAGAATATCGAATACTTTTTATATGCTTGCAGCCCTGAGTATTCGGAATATATTAATTTTGACGCAGTTGAGAGATTCGTCGACTTTGTATTCTGAAATTTAGTCGCAGCTTCTCAATGTACTGTACCCGTTGCCCTGCATATGGCTGTCTCAACACGTTAATTAAGAGTAGACATTAACAGTGGGAGCAATTTAACGATGACTTTGTTAATAACCTTTCATAACCGTTTTGGCTAATGCACGCGCTTTCAGCATTGGCAAGTGGTTCGCGTTCTACATCATTCCATCCCGTGTGCTGCAAACATAGTATTATGGAACATTTGTTCTTAAATACTCTCTTTCATCTTTTATTGTATTGAATTACCTGTGTCGTCTCTGCGCTGTGGGGGAAGATCCCTTCTCGCAAACTGTTGGAAACTGTACAGAAACGTAGTCAATGGTAAACCACATCCGTAAGATGAATAGCTGCTTCAGTAGAGTCAGAATAGATGGCTACGGGAATATCGTACCTCTGGAAATATTTAAGTATTAGGTATCATTTGCCCCCTCCCTAAATTCAGATTTCGCGAGAACATGAGTAGAAATTTAATGCACCCAATTTCACGTTACTCTTTTACATCTCAGAGGAATCACAACTTATCCCTCACATGAAACTTTACTTGAGAATTGAAAATCGAACCAGGACTATAGGTATGAAAGAGATGGAGGTGGCTCAAACTCTACCCTTAGTCTGTAGTTATAACTCCCTTCTCGACATTCAACAAACCTGCCTTTGGCCTTCGCCGGTATCAAAAATCACTCTGGCTTGTTCAACAATTGTTCATACTTGTAAACGACTCGTTAAAACTTCTTCCAACTTGTTTAAGATCTTGCTCGATTTAACGAAGATTCTTCCGACTTGATAAAGACTCTAAAATTCGTAAAAGTTTGATTAAAACCGATTGAGATACCTATACCAATAACCGGGGTAACATTGATAATCCTGGGGTAATTTTGATAAATGTCTTTTCGACGATCACGCGCTCTAGCGACCGAATTCATGAAGCTAAAACATGTGTTTCCGTCTTGTTGGAAAGAGAAGAGTTTAATGTATGTTGGTATAATTGATTCACTTGGTATTCGTAATGTTTGTTACGGTGTAATCAGTAGTTGTATATAATTTAAAATAGCCAGGTTTTTCCTGAAAATTTTGTTTAAATAAAAGTCAGCAGTGCCGGTTGGTTTCGAGTATATCAAAAAATGGTATAACATTGATAGCGTACAGTTACTAATTCACAATTTATTTTCTAGATGTCAAGAAATTCTGAACGGGATCCTGATAGTAGGAACAAAAAAACAGTTGGTCAAACTCGGAAGAGTATAAAATAACAAAGTTTCGAAAAATGAAAATAAAATGTCGACAAAGATGAGAAAAAGATTATCTCAGTCCGACTCTATTATTGCCAATGATGAATCTATTACCACTTCTGACAAGACAAAACCGATGAAGTAATGAAAATTAAAGCGTTAAGGAAAAGGATTTCTGCTCAGTGCATAATTCTGCGTCGTGTGTTATAAAGATTATGAAAGGCCTGGCGAGGTAATGACAATAAGATTTTATGAACATCCTGGCAAGGTAATGACAAGATTTTTTAACATTCTGGCGAGGTAATGAGAAGATTGTATTTTACCATGATTTTTCTATTCTAATACTGTCTTTTTGTTCATTACAGGGATGGATCCAATGTCACTCTCCTCGATGTGGGCAATGAAGTCATATAGATTGTAGTGGGACTAAATACATCTGTACTTTACGTGTGTAGATGATTTTTTTTTTAATTTTTATTTCATGTACTCCTGGCTATGCAATAAATTTGTGCAATTTTTTACGCATAGAATGTTTACTTATCCTATCAAAGATGCCCTACATATTAACCTGTAAATCTTGCTGTTCAGTTACATGTATTTTCAGCATTATCAATGTTACCCCATTTTCGACGATCTTTACACTTCGTATTTTCAGAAAATTCCATCTCTCTCTTTGACAACCACACCGGGCTCAGATTATTCAAAATTGCATGTATTTTCAGAAAAAAATTGAAAGCTCGTATTTAAAATTATTTGATAGAAAAAAGAGAAAATCGGCAAAAAAATGTTTTTTCTGTCAATGTTACCCCCGATTATTGGTCGAGAGTTCCAAACTAGATGTGACATTCTTTCAGACTTGCTTAAAACTCGTCAATATCATGTAGACTAAGATGATAGTCGTAATGCTCTTTGAAAACTCGTTTGAGACTATTCCAGCCTTGACAAAGAACTGACCTGATTTGATTAAGACTCTTCAAGATATAGACTGGTTTGAGACCTTTCAAGTCTCTATCAGACTTGATTAACATTTCTCCGTAATTCCATACTTATTTAAGACTCTGTGAAACATTTCTAAGGTTATTCAGAACTCATCCAGATTTCTTCAAACTGAGACTCTTCATCTTCCAGGCTTAATTAAGACTTCTTAATATTCCTCCATACTTTTTTCAGACTTTTCAAAAAGATACTTCTAGGCTAATAATATTAGGATTAAACACGATGAAAATATGTACAATTTGACAAGGGAAGTGGAATAGTATAGCTGCAAAATATCCATCAGTGGATGGGCTATCGAGTATTGATGGTACCGGTGAAATGCTATGTGCTACAAAGGTCTGAAGTAAATGTAATGATATTTGTAGCCAATATACAAAAATGGATGTTACTCAAGTAAGACTTGTTCTAATCCCTTGAAGGCCCCTCCAGATCTGAATAAGAAATATCGAGACTGGATTAAGACCTCTTAAGTCTTAGACGTGTTAAAGACTCTTAAGACTTTTTCAGACTTCTGAATAACATTCTTCCGAATATTTTTAAGACTCCTTAAGATTTCCCAAGGCTTACTTCAGACCCTTAATTCTTTGTCCGACGGGGGCTAGGGGTTACACCTCGTTAAAAGACCGAAGCTCCCTCCCCCCTTAAAAAATGAATTGAAAATACTCTGAAAATCTGGTTACTGACGAGACTAAAATTGACTTTACTTTCTCAAACTTTACCACCAAAGTCCACGAATGGCATTTCGTTTGTGATTTTACCAATATTAGGGATTTAGCTTTGCCTCGGAAACCGCTGACACTCGTTTAAGACTTACCAATCTATCTCAACGCTCATTTTACGATTATTGTCAGATAGTCTTGATTTTGTTTTACATAGTGGCACTACACAGTATACACAGCACCGGGATTCCATTTCAACCTTAGAACCTTAGCTCATAAGTCGGAAGAACTTTTGATATACGGCCTTCCGTTTCGTTCTGTTGGATACAAATAGTTTCAAATATTATACTACATCAAAAACACCCCGTACAAGTTACGAATCACTGCGGTTAGCAATATATCGACTTTGGAAACGGCAACAGAAGAGAAAAGGTCATCTTACGATTTTCAATAGAGAACCTGTTGCTTCCCCGACGGTCGCATACAAGCGTAGTATCGGTAGGTGGTTCATGCATCGGCTAAGTAGGTAGACGATATTGTACAGATTTCAGACCAAGAACATGTGTAGTGGATGAAATAATCACTTCTGTTGACAGATTACATGGTCGGGAAGCTAATTCACGAAAATCTGCGGTCGATAACGTTAATGGGTGATTTATGGGCGACACGACCACGATGAAAGGAGGAAAGTGAGAGAAGATCCTCTCGTTACCGGTTCACTATAGAGCTGGTTATTTTTGTGTAGACAGAGAGCAGACGTAAAATGGTGCGAGAGTACATCTAGATGTCAACTTTCTTTGAAGGAAATCATTTTCGAATTGACATTGACTGTATATGCGTGTTTGAGGAAGAAAATCAGTGGGGCTAACTACTGATGTCTGGTTGGGGAATTCTCTCTGACGCATGCTGATTCTTAGAGACTAATTGCCCGAGGTACATTGATACCTTTTTCAGATGAATAGTAAAGGATATTGCTCTCTAAAATAAAATCAAAAACCATACCCGTTGCCGGATGTTGGCGATCGCGATTTCTGACGAATGACTTTCCTGGGCAGGTTTAGTCGGGGTAGTTTGCCGTTACTTTCCCTAATTACTCCTTGAATTTAAAAAGTTGAGGAATTTTCCCGGTTGACGAAAATGACTTCTAAGGTACACCCTCGTCGATGATTTTTTCCATAATTTTTCTGTTAATACTAATGTTTTGAAGTCGCAGATCACTGTGTGACCCTTGGCTACATATTACTAGCCTTCTGTCTGTTTCGCAAATCAACCCCTATTTCCAGCATGCCCACCCTTGTTTCGCTTGTGTTGGTTTTCTTCAGTAGGTACTTGGCTTGCATCGAAAGTCTCATACCCCGTAGCTTTGCTTACCTGCGAAATTTTCTTTTCGATGGAGATGCAAGGTAAACTGGCATAGTAACTGGGAGAGAGGGAAGTCTCCCCCGGCCAACTAGGAAAAGTTAGAGAAATGCGGTGTTGGGGAAATCTGATCCTGAAAGCACGTTGCCTGTTTTCACAACTTCAGTCAACAAAACCTAAAATTTTGGGAATTTGTTTGCTTATCCCCTCCCAATGCGATTCGCCCCCATTAAGCTGTCCAGCTTTCTAATTCCGAATATCTACACAGTAAACATGTATTACATGGAAATCGAAATTCGAAAATGTTATACATGTGATTAGATCAGCTGCTGGTCTGGAATACAGGATACACTGGCGTTATCAGATTATCTGACTTTTCCACATTTTTCATAAAGGTTGGGCGGACAGCGAGATCTTAATATTCAATTTCTGGATCTTGGTTGTTAGCTAAGAAAGAGTAAAGATAAGCCAAGGATCTTAGTAAATGGATAATGTATAATATTTTTCGTCAAATGGTTTTCCATCGACTTGTACGTACTTAGATACTGGATACAAAAATCTAAAAAGATCTTGGTTTTCGAATCCATTGCTCCAGGCAGTACTCGTATGTAGCGTAGAGGGAAGCTTTTAAGTATAATAATTAGCAGATAGGAAGAGAAGAGAGATGCATGGAAAGATACTTACATTGGTTGATAAACAGAACTCGAGACATTTCTACTCTCAGCTTTATCTGTCTCCCACAGCCTTATCCTTTTTCCCCGGGGCAGAGCCGCAGTGTAGCGACTTTTTTGGGGGATAAAAGTTTGAATTTTTCCAACTGAAAACTAAAATTTCAAGATGAACGTCGAGTAAAAAAATTACTACATTTTCAATTTTGCAAAATGCCGCTCCTCAATCTGTCAACTCTTGAAAAGTTTCAAATTATTAGAGGGTTTTTCAACTGAAAACTAAACTCAAGTTTCAAATCGTCAAGCAAGAAAAAACTTGCAACATTTTTGGTTTTTCCATCTGCAGCTGTTGAATTTACCAATTCGAGAGTGTTTCCAACCAAAAAGTAAGATGAGTTTCCCAAACAGGTTTCGTATATGGCAAGGGTACTAACAAATTTCAGAAATAGCATGCCCAGTGGCAATAGATGTGTTCAAATCTGCACGTGTCCTGTGGGTCCCAAGGTAATAATACAGAAAAACAATTAATCGAATATCAATAAAATGCATGTGGTTGAAAAAAGACTTCTCAAAGTCAATAATGCCAGTAGAAAGTAATTGAATACTCTGGTGGTGAGAAATTACGATTTTAGTATTTCAAAATTGCGCGCGTAGATTCGTCGATGCGTTACGCGGAGCGCCAAGCGATGACAACCGCGTCGCATGCGGGTGCGCTCGGACATGTGTTTTTCGAACTTTAAACTCAAGTCAGCGCGGGTTAATATGAACTGATGAGGCTGAAATTTTCAAGGATTCATTTTTACGCTTAAAGGAAAATATCTAGAAAGAAGAACGAGCGAAAAAATAAATCAAAAAATAATTGGCACCTTAGCTCATCTCCTAGTTATGTACAGGGTGGCCAGCCTTCCCCCCCCCCAAAAAAAAAAAAGAATAAATAAATAAAAATCCCTCACTTTCTAGGTTTTTTTAGATTTTTCCAGTTCATTTTACAACTTTTTCATAACAAACAAATTATTTAAAAAAAAATAAAACTGTTCTTTTGAGTGTGACAGAGAAATTTGTACAATACTTTCACATTATAAAATTTTCTTCGAAATTCCCTGACTGTTCCCGGTTATCCAGAAACTGGTCACCCTGATAAAACGGTGACTCGCCATGTTGTATTTGTATTTTAAGGATCTGTAGTTACATATAGGTACAATCGATCCGCCATTTTGTTTGCAGAAAACAACTTTAAAAATTGACTGAATAACTTTTTTTTTTTTCTGCGCTATAACTTTAGTCTAGTAGCGCATGAAAATCATTATTCATCAATTCTAATGATTAGTTTTCGTCACTTTTCATAAATACTCAAATTTGAAATTACACACAAATTTAAATACAGAATGTAAGAAAATTTTAAATATTGTTCTGGAGTGGAATTACATTATTTTTTGTGATGTTTAGTGTTAATTTTCATATAGAAACCGAAAATCTAATCAAAAGTTGGAAAAATTAATTATTTTTCACGAAACTGGTACAAATAATTTTTTTTTGAAACAAAATGGTGGATTGATTATCCCAATGTATCTGTTGCTTTCAAGTTGATTAGTTTTGAACTTTCACACCGTAGACATTGTCTGTCCTAGGCAGCGGTACCATATTCTTGATACCTGTAATACCATATTAGAGAATTTACAGGATGTGGCACGGGAAATTTTCAGTTCGCCATAACTTTGGATAAAATTATCGTGTTTTTTTTTTTTTTTGTTACCAAAGACGAGGAATTTTACCAATTTTATGTGGTGTAAACAGTTGTAACATTCTTATTTTGTTTTGAAAATTACATCGCTCAAATGACCACCCTTAATTTTCACACAATTTTCCAACCTTCCCTTGAAATCGCTCGGCGATGATTTTTTTGTCATAACGGTATAAATTTGAGCTGTTTTGTGTTCAGTATTGCGAGTTGTGCCAGTTTTGGTAGCGCATATTTCGTGTGTTGATATTACCCAGCAAACAAAAAAAAACAAAAAAAAATGGAGCTTTGCCTGTAAACAAAATTTAGTTTAGTGAAAACTGGTTAATTTGGACTTCATGGAGCACGCTTTTTCACAAAACTCGAATCGGGTGGCATGATTGGTAGCCAGCAGCTGATGAGTAATTAACATTTTATAGGAATGTAAATAAAAGGGATATTAGTAGTAGAATAGCAGAAGCCAAATTAGCATTTTATCGACCAAGTAATCTTTTCAAATCAAAAAAAAATTTGGAAATCAAACAATTGTTCTTGAAAACTTATGTTTGGAGTGTAGCCTTGTATGGATGTGAAACGTGGACCAAAGGAAAACCAGAGAAGAGAAGGATCGAAGCTTTTGAGATGTGGTGTTATAGACGGATACTTAATAACATCAAATGGACGGATAAGGTAAGAAATGAAGAAGTACTTAACAGAGTAGGTGGTAAAATGGATATTTGGAATTGTCTGAAGAGAAGGAGAGATAAACTAATAGGGCATAATTTGAGGCACCCAGGAATAATATCACTGCTGCTAGAAGGAAGAGTGGAAGGAAAGAATTGGGTAGGTCGGCAAAGATTCCAGCATGTTCAACAGATAATGCAGTGCATTGCAGCCAGCCGAAAGCTGAAAGCCAAAAGCCAAATTCAACCGAATTTTTACTGATAAGATAAAAGCTGAAAGCTAGCTTTATTTGTACCTTCACAAGCCAAAAGCCGAAAGAAGCCAACATTTTCCAGCTTTCTTTTGGCTTCTCAAAAACCTATAAATTCGTGAGCTCTTATCACTTTTTCTTGTGTGTGATATTTTTGAGGACTGTATTTTCTCTCCTTAAACCTTAAGACCTCAGCTCAGGTGTCAGTTGACGGCAAATTTTGGCTCAAAATATCAGCAACGACTGCAATTTGTTTGTACGTTTTGTCTTTTTGGGTATTGAGCAACGGAAATTAAGTATTTTTATCAGTAAAGACTAAAGAAGCCAAAAAGCCGAAAGCCAGCTGAAAAAAGCCGAAAGCAGAAAGCAAAATCCGTATTTTTCAAGGTCAAAAGTTTAAGCCGAAAGCCGAGGCTAAAATTTTTAGCTGCAATACACTGGATAATGAAGGATGTCAAATGTAAATATTATCCCGAAATGAAAGGACTTACACAAGATAGGCAGAAATGGAGAGTGGCATCAAACCGGTCGTAAGACTGATAACCTTATCATAATCAGGAATGTAAGTGTAAATCTTCATGGAGAATACGTTATAGCGATCTTCCATTTAAATGCAGACTGGCGGCGTGTTTCCGAACTGATCTCTGCGGATGGGTTGTCAAGGCGAAACACACGTGCTTGATATTTCTAGGGGTTTGAACAGATTTCTTAGGCCCCCCGAGGCTTCGTTGTATTAACAGAAGCTTCTTCGCGAATGTTTTTCACCCATAAACGCAGAGTTGTTTCGGTTGGCACTAGTTTATGCGGCTGAATCGAAATACTTTACAAAACGCGCGAATCGTAGTCACCTACAACTCCTGATTCTTGAAAAACACTTCGACCGCGAGCTCAGGATGTAATGTGTTCCAATCACTCGTCGTGAGCAGGCCCTATTTATAAACAGAATGTGGCATACCAGCGAGAACCAGCCGAAATTTTGCTTCCCCACTCCATTAATTTAGCTATAGTAGCAAATTGAATGACATTAGGTTCCCGTGCTGCATCCTGTAGTATTTTTTTCTCCTTAAAAATCGAATGTTTTCTTCATAGCATCAATATCAGTGATTTCCACTGGTATATTACAAAGTCCGTAGTTTCTCAATTTCCCGCTGGGGACCAGCTCGGGGTCAGAGGCTAGAGGAGCCCTCCAACTTGTTACTCCCCTGTCCACAGGCTCGTAGATAGTCAATAAATGAAATCGATATATGAAGGGTAGGGAATCAAAACTCACATTTGCCATTTTACTTCAAGGGCGCAAATAGGCAAAATACTGTACACGGGTGCAGGAATATCTTGGCTGCGCCTGTGAATGTGTGATATATAACATACTCCACGTTCACAGGCGCAGCAAAGATATTCCTGCACCCGTGTACAGTATTTTGCCTATTTGCGCCCTTGAAGTAAAATGGCAAATGTAAGTTTTGATTCTTTACCCTATATCTCGGTTCAGTTACCGAGCACAGTCTCGGAGAGTGGCTTGTGTGTCACATTTCTCAAATTCTCAGTCAAGATCATCCGAAAATCGATGATAGGTCGGAGTGCCTGTACTCGTCGACTGCGACTATCAGATTTCCATAACAGTAATGAATAAGCCGAGCGGCGCGGAAAACCTTCTAAATTACGCCGTCACGACGGATTAGCCGGGGTCGCACTCAGAATACCAACGTGACGGCGTGTGTGAGGTTGTTTTTTTTTTCCTTCTTCATCTTCACCACGAGCGAGAGTGTCTTGGCTCGAGGAGAAGAAGAAGGGAAAAAAACGATTTTCGGAAAAATATTGAAAGAAGTCGTGAAATCCATTATTCGTGGACTCGCGTACTCGTCCCAATAATAGGATGAAATCGCGTTCATTTAAAAGTCTAGTCGTCGCGTGTGGCATAATTACGCTTTGAAAGGCGTCAACGGATCGCCGAAAGCCATTTATTTGGCCGGTTTCGTCTCCGCTGCGTGCCCGCGCCGCTCCGTCCTCCCGGGCCAGCAATAATTGAGTATCGAACGTTCAATAGCCGTCACGTAGCCGCCTTAATCAACATAAATAGAATATTACTATTAGTACAATCTCTTATCATCATCTTACATTGTTATTCTGTCAATGAAAGGGCGCGAGCAACGAGTAGATACGCTGACGTGTACAACTATATATACATCATCGTGAACTCTTGACGTGCGAGCACAGTTCCACCTAATTATGGAAAAAGAGAGGGAAGAAAAAAAGTCAAACACGGTGGTCTTTGCTAATGAATTGATCGTGGAAATTATTAGAAGGAGATAAGGAGAGAAGAATCGAAGAATGTGGAATTAGGCAATAAACACGATAGGCGGTTTTCTCATACGCGGCCAGAAGTGCCAATTATCGGATGTGTAGAAATGAGGAATCGGCTTCGTTTGTGGCGAGAAGCGAGGGAATTGCTGACAGTGACCTGCCCGGAAACCGAGGATCGAGTGGCAGCAAGCAGAGAAAAAACTGGTACAGGAATATGGGCAAAGGCGGTGATGCATTCAGTGCGCAGCATGTACGCAGCGTGAGCTTGCAGATTCTGATGACACGACCAGAAACAAGAAGGTTATGTGGAGCAGAACTCAAACCGTGTTCTTCATACGTGTCTAATTATTATTGGAAATATTGACCGGGAGCAGACTGACATTCTGACACCTTGACATCGAGTTATTTTTTGATGAATCTCTTTGGCGATCGTGGCTCCGCTTAAGGTTCGAGGTGTAATCGTGTAGGCACCAGACATGGATACATACCGGGCAGCGGGAGCAACCGCCCTTATTATAAAGAAAAGTTGAAATCGGAAATTTTGCGAGAACGTTTGAACAGTGGGGAAGTCATTCAAAATTTCTGATATAGTCGAGGAAAATTAGGCGGGAAATAGCTTGAAAAGAAAGGAAAACAATCCAGAGAGAATAGCTTAGCACATATCTTCAGTACACCATCTTGAACAACGTAGTAAAAGTTTGAACCTTTCTGTTTTTGGCATTTTCCGCCATTTTGAAAAAATGGCAGTGTTAAGTAGTTTTCACGTTATATTCGCGCTAGTCTCCATTTTAAAGAAAAACGCTTCAAACAAAATCGAAAGAAGACTAAAAAATATATGATGAAATATGGACAAAATATTGTAAGAAAATTCATAAACAGCTGTCAATATTGCTTATTTCAGACCAAATTAGAGCTGTGTATACTTCGTGTACAATCGTCCGCCATTTTGACTTCAACCGTGCCCGTGGATGCCGAATCTAACTATGCGGAGCGTACCGCGTGGTCAATTTGGCATCAACGGGCGCGGTTGGATTCAAAATAGCGGACGATTGTACTCTCCTACCTAGAGCTTTAACCAAATTAAGAACAAGATAGCAGATGTCTGCTAAATAACGGAATGCGGGGACAGTGTGGCACCTCCTCCCAGTTGTGCACTCACTCGGCGTTTTTAGCAAATTCAGCTGTCATTCTGCAAAATTGTGCAAATGGAAAGCTTGATTCTTTTAGTCTCTATTCTAATTCTGAGCCACCCACTTGGCAGATTCTGGCGGTAAACTTCATACCCTCTCTTTTGCGAAACCCCTACGGAATAGGCTGGAAGAGCCACCTAGTGTAACAATGGTAAATGAATTTATTTAAAAATTTTGTCTTGAAAAGTCACAAAAAGTCCTCAACCAGTCTTGATCTACAAGATTATCAATTACTGAGCAAAAAACAAAAAGTTTCTTGCAAAGTAAATGAAAGGACCTTTATCTTGTATTATTTTATTTTATTTTTGCATAATAAGATGCATAATAACATTATATTTTCAAGGACACCCACGGAGAAAATTGCAAAAAAAAAGTAATAAAAAGAAGTTGGTAGTGGCCATTAAGAATAGAATAGGATCAAATTAGCCTCAAGTGATAATTTTGTGATAAATTCGGGACCAAATTGGTCTCGAAGCCGTCCAGAACTGGAAAATTGGCCACTGGCGCTTAAAATTGGTCCGCTGCACTCAAAATTAGCCCGTTGGTCATTTTGATAGAGTCTTTAACCACCGGAAAGTCTTTTAAAAAAATTATCGTCCTAAACGAGTTAAAAAGTCGTCAGTCAAGTCTGGAAGAGTCATTAAGAGTTGTAACAGATTCTGAATATTTTCAGAAAATTTTAGTTTCAAATATTTTAAACAAATTTGGATAATGCTCGATCAGTGAGTGAGTCTTAAAAATAACTTCAGATGTGAATAAAATATTCTTGATGACGAATCGAAGAGTTTTAGTAAGTCTCAAGCACACAGCCCTCCCTTCTTGAGAAAGGAAATTCGAATAATATTATGATAAACGCTAAAAATTTGTCGAAAACTGCTGGAACTTAGTCAAACTGAAAAAATTTACTTTAGAAGGCATTTTTATTTTCAATATCAATGAAAAGATAATCAGCAAAGCGAACCTTTCAAGACTACGAGGATTTTCCGCCTATCTGCTTACAAGTTTGCCAACTGGGAGGCCAACTAATCCAAGTGCTTGAAGATAGGAGGGAGAGTGCTGTGTGAAAACTATTAAATTTTCACGAATTCTTAATTGCTTCTCAAGGAACTGCTTCCTAAATGTACCAATAGCGAGCGGAACGTACTTCTTTCAGGAAACTATCTTCATGACTCAGACAGTAAACAGGAAATTCAAAAGTGGTGTTGTTGGTTAGTCGAGCATACTAATCGATGTGCAAAAATTATCGAAGAATATAGTGATTTTGGTCCTTAAAAATATATTTTCCAGTTTAAGTCGCTTAACATTGAAAAAATCGGAAAATGTTTTAAAAAAATACTGTAGATTTATTTTTACATTAGTTTGGTCGTTGCAATTTTTCGATAGCTGCTTCCTGAATGTCATGAACGGGGATTCAAAGTAACTGTTCTGAAACAATATAAGCTTTATGGATGGAATGTGAACTTTCTGAACCATTTTCCCCTTAAATATATTTTGGGTTTCCCCTTCTCAACATTGGGTCATTATACAACATGAAAAGTGATTTCAGAAAACACTTTGGAACACTTGGCACTTTAACAATTTTCAATGTTTTGCTCATCTTTTGACAAACTATATAATATTAATTTCTCTCGTCTATAATTTTCCCATCATATCAAATTTTCGCCGGTACAGCCAAACTAGTAGCACACCTCTTTTAGAGACAGGGTGGCCACTTTTCTGAAAATTCTGGAAGTCAGGGAAAAGTCAAGGAATGCTGTAAGACCTTGAAAAATCAGGAGATTTTGAAAAAATATCAAAAAAGTCAGGGAATTTGAAGAAAATTTTATGATGTGAAAGTATTGCACAATTTTCTCTGTCAGACTTAATTAAAATTTTTTTGTAAATAATTTGTTTATTACGAACAAGCTGGAAAATAGACTGAAAAAATTGGAAAAAGTCTGGGAATTTTATTCTTGGGAAAAAGTGGACACCCTGATGAAAATTATAAATACAGAACTTGAACTTAAATTTTCCAACTCTGGCACCCCCACTTCGCCACCTCGATTTTGGCCACTGCAACAAGCCTTTAAATCGACCATATATCCAGTGCATTCATTCTACAAGCATAAATCGCCGACTGTATATGGGGAGAGGGGTGCCAGCAAGTATCAAAATTATTCTAAAAATTCTTTCGCTTGTATAATTTTTTAGTTTCTTCTTTTGGGGGCGGAGGGCTTTTAGAGGTTTGGAGACTAAGCTCCAAAGCCCCCTAGTTACACATATGATTCATTCCCATATCTCTTATGTAAAAATATTCCAACGAAACCGCTAATCACAGAACATTCTTGTGGAAACACCAGTCACACTAACCTGCCGAACATTGCTTCCGATATACCACGTTCACAATACAGTGTAATTTTTTTTCTCTTTATCTTGCCGCCGACTTCCCTGAAGACTAGATGACATTACCATCTGCTACATTCGTGTATTAAAATGTTGCCGGATTATACCATTTAATCCGCTTAGAAATTTATTACCGTGAAAATTTCCTTTACGTTGTAAACGGTTTGATAAAAACCACGGGAATGCAAATTAACATCGCCTAATTTGATGGTTCCTTCAACCTGGCTGGAAAAAAACAGACAGCGGAGATGTCAACTACATATTATACATATGTAGATGTTGCACCGCTTGAAATGAGGGGATTGATGCCTAATGAGAGCGAAGTGGTCTTCCGAAGGTATTCGACTGCTGCCTCAAACAACCAGCAATGACTAAGATTCTTCTAAGCATCGGTGCCGCAAGTTGATAGAGAAATTTATTAAGTCGGCAAAAATAATATCGGGAATTGATTTAAATTGGTAGCAGTGGTGTAATCTTTGGACTACCGAAAACTAATTAACTGGTAACTTGGAAAATAAATAAACTGTGTGGAGAAGCTCAGTGGGGGTAACTTTCAACTGGCATGATGTTGAAGCCGGTTTTTTGTATGCTAGTGAGAACTGATAAAAAAAACGAACATCGAATTCAATACCAGTTCGCAGTTTGGCTTTTATGTATTGACGAATAGATGCGCTGCCCTTGGCTGTTTTGTGGTCTAACCCTCTGTTCTAATTTTGCTCTCAACCAGAGCCCTGGAATCCGCCCTTTCGAGCATTACCTCAGAAACGTCGGGAAGGCTGTTAGGGCTGTCTTAGCCTTCTTCACTTCTTGCCGAAAAACCGGCATAGGTCGAAATACAGCGAGTTGCTACGTAGGCTCGAACCCGAACCTCCGGATTCCGAGACCAGCGCGCTATCCACTCGGCCAACCAGACCCCGTGGTCTAACCCTAACACATTACATATCTCCTTTCTCCCGACTGGCTACTCCTGGCTGCTGAGTAGCCTTCAGTTCGCTCAGTGTTTTTCTCCTGCTCAACACCATACACCTCGCTCGTCTGTCTGTCTGTCTGTCTGCTAGTCAAGTGAACAGACTGGCTAGCTGGCAGGGTAGCTAATTATCTGTTTTTCTCTCTTTCTGTCTTCCAGCGGCGTTGGCTGACTGGGCTACTGTGCGTCTGTCCGTCCAGCTGAATCTCGAGGTAACAGATCTATTCCAGCAATTTTTCTGATTTAGTGACCGGCGATCCACCGATTTCTTCTAGATGGGGGGGGGGGTGAAGACAGGTTTTTGGTATGTGGAAGAGATGACAGAAGGGATGAAAGTGGCAGCAAAAAAATAGAGACAACGGCAGAAATTATATAAAATACAGAAGTAGTGAAAGACGTGTCAGAGAAGACAAAAAATGAGAAAGATAACAGAGAACAGTGAAACGGTTGAAAAGACAAAAATTACTGGAAAGAAAGAAAATGCGCAAAAATGCATGATAACAACATCACTAAGTACTGGGGGAAATAACTATTTCAAAAATTGATGACATTAATGAGAAATACTAGTAACACAAAACAGAAATAATAAAAGTGAAAAGGTGTGTCTGGAAAACACAGAGATGTATCGAAACGACATTTTTGTTGCATGGGTGCGTATTAGGGGGGGGGGCAAAGATATAAATTTTGCTGACAAAAATTTCTAGAATCATTGAGTGGAAAAGAAAATTGAGATTTTACCACCTACAGATCTGATTGCTCAACTGAGGGTTGATTTTGCAAAATGCACGTCCATGGAAAACCATAACAGACAACAAGGTGTTAAGAAAGATAGAAATGATCATAAAATTCCAGGGACCTAGAGCTAGAGCCGTCCATTTTCCGGAGGAGCTACGGAGTCAAAGCCCGAACAAATGATCTGTTACAACCGGAACTAGAGCCCGAAAGCATTACCTGTTGTAGCCAGAGTCGGAGCCTTAAAAAAATTATTTGTAGGAGCCGGAGACGGAGCTCGAAAAAAATTACTTACTAAAACTAGAGTCGGAATCTGGGAAAAAATTAATTACCGGAGTCTAGAAAAATCATTTACTTAAGTCGGAGCTAATGTCAGGATTTCACTGGAGCTCTCTTTCCACATTCTCTCTCTCTCTCTCTCTCTCTCTCTCTCTCTCTCTCTCTCTCTTGATCTCTACCTACACCCTTCTCTCTCAGTAAAAATAATCGGAGCCGGAATAAAAGCTATATTTTTTGGTGCCACCGAAGCTGTCAAGAATTTTTTACCGGAGCTGGAGCCGGAGTCAGAGCTCGATAAAAATAATTTACTGAAGTCGAAGCCGGAGTTTCAAGACTTTTAGCGAGAGTTGGAATCGGAACCATAGCTACATTCAAATATGCCCCAAAGTCAGAGCGGCTTTAGTTTTGTTTACTCTGAATTCCTGGAAGATTCTAAATATAACAATACAGAAATAACAAAAAAAACGACAAAATTGGTAGAAAAGGTTGAAAAGACCGAAAATATAAAAAAGACAATAAGGATGTTGTACCGAATTTACTTCTTTGAGGGGGAGAAAAACCTTGATTTTGTCAACTAAAAATCTGCTTTTGCTGTGATTGATAAACATTAATTTTTGAAATCAACAAACATAAAAAAATCAATATTTTGCAACTGTCAGTCTGATGTTACCAACTGAGGGTCAGTTTTACTGATTTGTTCAATTCTGGAAGACATTTATTTATGGAAGGGAAGCTTCCTCCACATCCCCCGCACCTCATCGGTAAGTTCCTGAAAGACAGAAAAGAACTCACGGTGGATCTGGGTAGAGAGAGGCTAGGGTGCAACCTATCCCTTATAGATATGTGAAGGAAAAGCAAGTTTAGGCTCTGTTAAGAGCCACTTATATTATCGTCTGAACTTCACTTAAATGCTTGTTGATCCTCTAAAGTCGACGAATCACTGACTGAAACTAGAGTTCAAGTAAAATTCAAACATGGGTTGATTCGGCCCCTAGACTAGGTAAAGCATTGCATGGTAAAGAGTGTCATAAACAGAAGGACCTTGAACGAAAAAATTCTAAAAACAGAAAGGAAAAAGCTTTAAAGTATTTTAAACCTTGCTTACCTCTCCCTTCTTCCCAGAGAAAACTCCGCTTTCGTTGAAGAAAGAAGAAAATCATAAGGAAGACAGGTTGACGAGAACAAACAGAAAAAATGGAAATGAGAGAAAAATAGAAAGGCCATGAAAGAAAGGGAGGATGAGCTGAAGGTGACAAAAAGTCAGAAATGATAGAATTACAAAAAATATCCCTGGCCTTGGGTCATCCACCGGTCACAGTCAATCACTTCGTGTGTATGCCTGTTTGTTTGTCTGTCTGTCTGTCTGTCTGCTAGTTGCTAGCTGACTATCGGGCTAGTTGCTTAGCTCTAGTTATACTGGCCGGCAGCGTAGCTGTTTGTGTATCTTTTTCGAATCCCAGGGTATTTCCTGGAGGTAACTGCGTTGGTGGCGATGCATCACAAGAGCCAGACGATAAACAGCGTAGAAAGCTCCTTTCAGACGAATAAGTCTCGGCAAAATCTAGTAAGACCGAAGATCTATTTTTTCCGCTCCTATTGAATGTAAAATGTTGTAAGTTCGTTAAACTAACCCCCTCCTCCAAGTTGATTCCGTTGCACATTCCTGGTCTAATGTCTTTTAACAAGCTAAAAATTTGCTTTATCAAAAAATTAACGAATTCTGGCGAGGCCGTGATGTGATGCCGTCACCCTATCGTAAATCGCACCCTACTACAAGCTACTCATCTCCCGATTAAAAGTTTTGTGTACGAGCGAGCAAAATAAAAAGCGATGTAATCGAGCGCATCGCTGAAAGGCTACAAGGATTAATGATTTCGCGCGAGGAAACTTTTCTGGTTCGTGGAATTTTATCTGGAAGCGCCGAGTGAGAAAACTAGCTTTTCCAAAAGGTAATGCGATCTCGATCAATCTATCAAATTAGACGTTTTTCGAAGAGAGTGTGGAATTCCACCAACCAATTTAGCAACAGGCAATGGGTATCACTTCGGGAACGGGGTGCCGCTGGAGAGCCGAGACGGCGAAATTAGGAAGTATTGAAGGCCGGATCTGAGAATCATTGCCATTACTTTGCCATCTCATTACATCGGCAACTGGCAACTTTCCTCCTGTTATCCAATATACAAATTATAACGCGCCGTTTACTTCGCTAATTGAAAATAACTTTAACGGATTTATTGGCTGTGCAGTGGTGTAGCTGGTAAGTGATTCTATATAATGGAAACACCTACGGGGGCGCCGAAAGACGTTGAAATATCTACACTTTTGCGAGCCGATAAAATGGTCGATAAAGTCCTTCGCATTTATAGGACGAAGGCGGGAAAACATTCGGAGAAGGTATTTTTTCGCAATGCAAGAGTGGGAGTTTTATTTTCCTTTCGAAATTCGGTTTAAAAATAACGGCTGCTTCGATGAAAGAAAATTGGAACGTGTAATTGACAATGAACGGTTCTCGTCCGAATAATTGGAGCAAAATTTAGGCGGCGATATTGAGAACATAAAAACGCTACTCGGAAGCTGTAAAATTTGAGTAGAATAGATGGTATAGTGCACGGGAATCCTCAGTTCAGGCAACAGAACAGCGAGCCTTTTTCTTTTTCTGAGTCACACTCAGACAACGAATATACGAACTCTTGTACGAAACTGCGTAATAAGAATACGAATCAATGTTTTCCTTCATCCGAACTATCTCTCTTGACTTTCACTTCCTCAAAGGCTAGCACTCGTGTGTTTATATAGGGTACCATTACACGCCGATTCGGATTCGCTAGATCACGAATTAGCCGCCTCAAAATGGCGACCACAATTTGATAAATTATGCGGAATACCTATTTACCGAAGAGCAATTATAAAACTGTTAACTTTATACGTTTAGTTAATTGAATAGAACATCAATCATTTTGCGGTCGGCTGGGAGAAAACGTTCTAATGGGTAATTAGATGGTGTATTTATGGAGAGGGTCTTCGGCGAACGATTCCATACCTTAATCGTCTTTTTCCATGTACGACATTTTAAAACGTAATAAATTATTATTTATTTTGCGTTCGACTCCCGGGCCCGGTGCAGGCTGCGGTTTTCCCGATGCTGTGGTGTAAAACAACGATCTTTTGAAATCACCTTTGGGAGTATCTGTTCGGCGAGAATCTTGATGCACTCTGAACCCCAATTTTCGAGTCAGTTATGTAGCCAGCTGGCATAACTCCCTGTGTAAGAGTTCGGTCAGTGACCAAAGTCAGAGCCAGCATGTACAAAGTCTGTAGCTTTTGCCCCAGCTGTTTGATTGGTTCTAGTTGTCACATTCAAGTGGGTGGACTATGGAACAGTTAAGTCTGTTCAGAAATTTCCGTGTGTTTCTGATTTGCAGCTCCGATAAAAACAACAGCTTTTGGCCAGTTCCGTGCAGTGGCATCGGAAAGGGGCGGGGGAAGGAGCTCCTTAAAGCATGTCGACCGCCAGTCGACGTCGACTTGATGTTAAATCGATGCCAGATCGACCTTTTGTCACTATTCAGAATCGACTCATCATCGATGTCGATTTCTTGTTGAAATAGTTCCGGGGTTGTCGACTACAAATCGACCCAACTTGATTGCATATGGACGTCGAAATCAGGTTGAAATTCATAGTACACCAAATCAACGTCGAAGTTAAGTCGATTTGAGGTAGATGCCGTTCCGTGCGTTGTAAATCACGCCGACACCGAGTCGAAATCGAGTATATGATTTCCCGTGATCCTTAAATCGGCGTCGAAATTCAGTTGATAGCGGGTAATTAACTTTTTCGTGGACCATGAATCAACGTTGACATGAAGTCGATTTTGTGTGAGGGGTTTCCCATGGGCCTTTAATGAGCATCAAAATTCAGTTGAATTTGGGTCTATATATTCAGTCACTGACCATCTATTTATTTATTTTATTTTATACATGTTACCCTCCCCTGCCGATAGGTAATACCCAGGTTCTTGGCAGGAGACACAATGTTATATCCGGTAATAATAATAAAACTAAAAAACTAAAAACAAAAACAAAAAACAAAGAAAAAAGGGAAAAGAAAAAGAAAACTATTTACTACCAACGAGGGCCATATACAAGCATACACCTTTCACTTACACTCCTCCCTTACACACAGGTCTACCCACAAGCACACATACTATCTTTTTTTTCATATCATATACATAGGCAAGCATGCCGAAACACGCGCCACTCAGGCAGACATTGATGATTCCAGCTATATTATTTACCACATACTTATCTCAGTTGCCGCAATATTCTTCTTAATGCCCTCCTTCCCTTAGGATCTAATTGGTCTATGCTTGGGTGCTTTCTCATAAGATCATTGCAATACATCAATCCTTTCACTATAGGGGGATGTCTATGAGTTTCTGTTCAGGAAGGTGGGAGTTGAAAAACGTTGGGGGAGCGACTGGCAGATCGAGGAATACTGATTTTTATCTTGCCCAATAAGTGTGGATCCTGTATATGCGAGATTAGGATGTCGTTTATAAACAAAATTGAGGCTGCCTTCCGTCGAGTTTCCACGGACTGGAGTTGGTAGCCCTCAAGTAGCTCCTCATAAGTAAGGTCATTTGGATAATACTGACATTGTTTTCTATATAATTATTTCTGTATCGTAAACATTTTTCTTGATTTTTTTCAATTTGTTGATTGAGTTTTTCTGATTTAAAGTGCCAAATGATGGATCCAAATTCTATTCTAGACCTGACTAACGAGGAATGTAGAATTAATATGGTGTCAATTTTTAAATAATGATTGGGCATTTCTGTAAAGAAAGCTGAGTGTAGATCTTGCAGATTTTATTACATGATTGAAGTGAGGCATAAATTACAATTTAGAGTCAAGAATCACAGCCAGGCCCCTAATTTCCAATTTGCTTTCCAGTGGATGTCGTCCTATGGTATATTGCAAAGCTATGGGGTTTTGTTTTTTAGTGAAGGTTATTTGGCTACATTTTTTTAAGTTAAGAGGCAGGTTATTTTCTTTACACCAAGAAGCGAGGATGTTAAGGTCATCTTGGAGCTTAATGGAGTCAGCACTATGTTTGATTAAAATTTATAAAGCTTCAAGTCGTCAGCATAAAGAAGGACGTGGCAGTTCCTTAACTTGAGGGGGAGATTATTAGTGAATAAATCAAAAAGGAGTGGACCGAGATGAGACCCCTGGAGTACCCCTGAAATACCTATGTATGATTTGGAAATTGCTCCTCTGAAGTGTACGTTTTCTGTACTCTATTCAGAAGGTATGTCCTCAATTGCCAATGTCAAATACATTATGTGGGTAGATCAAGAGTACATGTGAACTATGAATTTTTGTTTGAATTTACCTTATAGTTCGATTCCTGACGCATTGGCGACAAACTGAAAGTGTATGTTTCCGCATTCAAAAGTATGGCAACATTCACCGCTATCCTGCAATTGATGAGTAATATTTTCTTGAGTGCGGTAAGAGAGGATTGGAGAAAGGCGCCCAAATTTGACTTGTTACTGCTGTCGATTTTTAGTCGACTTAGTAATCTACCCAGAATCAACTATAGACATGAGCCTTGACATCCAGTCAATATTCGGTCGACATTGATGATGAGTCTTTAGAATTTTTGACGATTCGAAATCGACAGCGAAATAGAGTAGAAACTGAGTTGGTTCTACGTATATTCAACTTTGCATTTCGACTCTAAGTTGACAACGAAATGGAGTAGAAGATGGTATGGTTTTTCATTCGACTGCATTTCAACTTTAAGTCGACGGCAAAATCAAATAAAAACTGAGTAGTGGAGTATGGTTAACGTGACCATACGTCCCGTTTTGAACGGGACTGTCCCTTTTTATGGTTCTTTGTCCCGGTGTCCCCGGAAGAGACTTCGGGACGCAAAATTGTCCCGTTTTCCGAAATGATAAGGTAACAACAGCTCGTGGGAAGGTGGTGGAACAGGAACACTGAGCAGTCGATTGCATTATTTGAGTTAGTGATCTGATAACACTGATAAGACGCGTACGCATGGGTATAGGTACCTCTTGCCTTGCCATCATGGCGATGTTGTTAACTAAGGTAAATATTGAAAAAACATGTCAACAGTTTTATTCTTACTTGAAATCATCCTCAGCTGTCTTAAAACAAATTTGTTCCTCAGAGAAATATAAAAATAACTGAGAATTTGTATTTCTTAATTTTTTTTTTCATTTTGTCATAAGCTCATAACTCATCAGTAAGTACTTTGTATTTCGATAAATAAAATGAAGAAACTTATTAAAACATGTGTTTATTCTCATTTGAACCTCCCTACTCGTATTACTGCAAATAACCCAATGTCCCGTTTTCAGTTTAAAAATAAATGGTCACGATAAGTATGGTTTAAATTCGACTGACTTTCGACTTCAAATCGACGGCGAAATCAAATTTAAATTGAGTAGCATGTACGACTTAAAATGCGATTGCATTTCGACTTAAATTCGATAGCGGAATGAAGTTGAAATTGAGTAGCATGAAATAGTTTGAAATTTAACTGCATTACGAATCAAAGTCGACGTCAGTAGGCAGTCGATTAAGTTTAAAAATAGACTCCATTTCGACCAACTTTTGAGAAGACCTCAATTCGGCGTCGCATTTCAGTCGACTTCAGGTGGTCGACACTACCTAAAGACTCCAAGTCAGCTCAAGATCGACGGTCGAGATGGCTTAATGGGAGGTACGAGAGTACATTATACATCAACAAATTTGGATAAGGATATGGGTGTACAAAACATATCATTTGTACTCCTCAAAAAATCGAGGAAAAAAGTTGAAAAATTAGATAGTTGATGAGAAGGGCGGTTCAAGAGATTTCAGAGACAAGATTCGCGAAATTATTGGAGATTTCTTAAAATTTTTTGCTTGTTTATTAAACTTTCAACGTTGTTGTACCCCCCTCCCCCACAAGAGAAAAACATTCCGACACCACTGCTCCGTAGTGTAATCTTCTTCCAAGGGAAGAGGGAGAAGACTAAAAATGACAAAATTTACCTTTAAAGTTGAGCAAAAAAGAAGAACTAAATAACTCTTCAGTTTTATTATTGCGTTTGAATTTGGGAAATATTTTTCCAAAAGACAAGCCGTTAGCTTAGTGGGACAATGCCCTCATTCGACGCCCCCCCCCCTTGACGCAATGGATTTGCTTTCGATGAAGAGACTTATTATGTACTCGTTGTATCCGTCGTGCATAACGTGGAAAATCACGCACGTTTCAACCTTTTAACCATTCCGCTGAGAAGTCCTAAACTGTGCCTGTAGCTAATAAAGCGATTCACTAACCATCGTAGATGGTAGTAATCAAAACATTTGCGAACTTTTGAACATCAAATAAATTGAGCCTGAAGCTAAGGGAAGAAGGTGCGGAAGCAGAAATGTGTGAACATGTGTTCTTACACACGTTTTGTCTGTATCCGAATTAGCATCATGCGATTTCTTTCCTAGAACAGTCGGACTCTTTATATTTACGCACGAAACGTGAATTAATTTACGTCCACAATTTGGCTTTTTCAGTTAGGAAACATTTGAGAACACAGTGTTGCCAAATGTCTCGTCTAATTAAATAATAAAAGTGGTGTGGTTAGATATTTAGAAAGTGGTGAACTCTTAGTAGTGTAGGTAAGAAAAGTTTGGTATGACGATGAATCAGATTGCCCATTTATAGCTAACTGACAAGAACTGCTGAGTACATCCAGGTAACCAGGATTTCAAAAATGGCTAAAATGTGATATTTATACAGTTTTGAACTAATTAGAAGCTATTGTCTCGGAATTTTTGAATCGTTAAGCATATTCACAGCCAGTTTTAAGGGCGAGATTTGGGGGATAATCCGCCTCCTTGTCCGTCAAAAATGATAATTTTTCTGTGTCAATTCTCTGAGAACTTGGAAGAGTTTTACTTGCTGTACTTGTAAATGAGTGTTTTTATTTAAATCGCATATAAGAATCAATACATGAAATCCATCCTTCTCCATATACAAGAATTCTGGTACCGGACCTGACCAAGATTTGACGCAATCAGCTTACGAGCTATTCAGTCAGCTGTCCTTCCTATCCCTCATATTGTTGCTGACGAGAGAAAATGGCTGATTCCAAAACAGTCAAACACAAGGGTAGGCCGAGCTCTGTCAACGTCGAGGAAGAAAACAGATCAAAAATGTCAGCTCAGTGTAAAAAATATCCTTACGTCCCACAAAAAAAAAAAAAAAAAATCGATGTCGGTGAATTAATAATTTTTTTAGTGTCCATTTCTGAGTGTGAGTGAACTTGATAATATTCCATGTGTGGGGTGTGCCAAGTCACTTTTTTCTTCTTCTGTATTCCAGAGCGCTTTCGGCTGTTATGTCAACATCAGTGGAGTACCCTAAATGAAACTTGTCTCTTGTGGTCCTGTAGTCATAGTCGAGAGTAGTACTGTATGGTGAACCTGTTTAGTCTCGTGCTCCTATTGGTTGCCTGTTCACCATACGGTACTACTCTCGACTATGACTACAGGACCACAAGAGACAAGTTTCATTTAGGGTACTCCACTGATGTTGACATAACAGCCGAAAGCGCTCTGGAATACAGAAGAAGAAAAAAGTGAATTGGCACACCCCACACATGAAATAATAATTTTTTGTTTTCGTCGATGAAAAATGGTTGAGTTTACCGAAAAACTCCGACTCTGAAGATTCGTGGAGGTTCTCATTCCTTCCCTCCGCACCCTCTTGGCCTGCCCCTAGACAAACAGACGGACAGGCTATGGATCAAACACCCTCGGGAGAGGTATGAACTGTACAATTCCTGTATACATTCTGAAATTTTATTTTCTGTATTTCTCCCTCGTTCCTCCACTCCGCAAAAGTAGAACTCTCTCACCCACAATTTGCAAGCCTGCTGCAGAATATTGAGCCGAGGCGACAAAGAAGTTCAAATTTCAGGTCTGAGTCTAATCAAATTAGGTTTTGAAGATGGCGTATCATTTCAACAATACCGTTATCTTCGTTGTCAACCACCGCTTTCCCTCATAGCCCTTTTTCAGCTGTGACTAGGCAAACTGCTACGCACAGTCGTATCGTGAGTCGTCTACTACCAGTCACTGGAAACTGAACTATATTGCCAAACACCCTACGTATCGAAACTGTTTCGAGGGCTTATTATGGCGGCTCAATTCGAGCGAACCGTGACGAAAGCGAATTAATGGAGAATTAAACGGTTGAATTGGTTACGCTACAAATTCCACCGCAAATATATTTTTATTGTTTCGACGTTAACATTCATATCTGCATTACGTTCCACTGTTTTGCGTGTACACAAAATTTCACGTACGTAGGTAGATTTGGTTCGCATCAGTTATATGTACCCACGTGACAATATACACGACTAATTCTACATACAGGGTTCTTGCAAAATGTCTACCCATCGACTTGTGGTAATTACGTTCGCCTTTTCAACTCATGCTAGCTAGCATCAGCACTCTACCTTTGCTGCGATACTGCGAGCTGAGAAACTGACGTACTTTTAATTATCGAACGAGCGAGATGACATTGGTCGAAAAAGAAAAAAGGCGCAACGGCCGTGCGAATCAATTTTTCACGACCTGGCCGTCCCGGGCCCCCGGCCCCGGCCGAGTCGCCGTAATTTAAATGAGATAAACGCGAAAGGGCGGAATGATTTATCGGCGGTGTCGGGGAAAACAATAATGAAGTATTATAAAAATACCAAGAGTTATTAGGCGAGCATCTGAGGGCTGCGGGTAAGCGGTGTGTAATAGCTCTTCATTTAAACGTCTGACTGACAGACTTATTGGTGTTGGTTCGACTCCCGAGGGTGTCAAATGTTTGCTTTATAATCCGCTGCTCGCAGCTTTGCAAACGCAGTTATATCCGGTCCTTGTATCCATCTCAACTCAGCACGCCCCATTCATCTACATTTACAACTTCCTAGTCTCGTATTTTCTGTCGATATTTCGCCTTATTTATTTGTCGCCGGTTATTTCGCCGCGCCGTGCGCCCGCCCCGGGTCAACTCTCCGAAGACCAATCGCTTAAATCGTTTTCATCCTAGATTATGTGGACGCTGTTGAGCGAAACAGAACCAAGCGACATTTGTTGACAACATAAGTCATGTAGTATCTTTGAACAGAGCGTAAAACGTGGAATTTTTCAAAATTGGGCCCCCGAAACAGAAATGTGTGCCTACGTTGAAAAGAGCGTATCAGTAAACTCTACGTCATATAGTCTCTATATGGCTCTTGAACTTCGAATCACGTGTTCTCAAAAAACAGATTTTGTCGCTCGGTTCTGTTTTGCTTAACAGCGTCCATGTTATCGGGCGAAATTAGTCAACGTTGTCTGTTTTCTCGCCGGCGTTTTCAGTTCCCACGTTCGTATGGCCACCGGGCACCGCGTCGCGGCCATCCGCGATGTGGGTGTCCGAATTTGCATGCAATCGCGCGCGCGTCCTTCCCGAATTTCACGATATTCAATTTGCCCCCGCCGCGCCGGCCTTTAGAAGCGGCGACGCGTGAAGTCGCCGGATTGCGGGACGCGCGCAAATCGCGCCGCCGTTTAGCCGCGGCGACTAATTGGCGCGATTGAGTCTACTTTTCCACGCGATCTTCGGTAGCGTCGTGACAGTCTTGTTGGCGAGAGGGGAGAGGAAGCGGGTGATTCGTACCACTTGGTCCAATCGTGGTTGAATTAGGAGAACGATGTCGTTAACCGGTTCATTTAATATGGCCTCCTTGTTTGTCGTTGTAATTCGTGTAACGTTTGACATAGTCAACTGGTGGAACGCAGAAGAGAGAGCCTCTGCTAGAAAAAAGCGAGCCGAATACCATGTGGCATCGGCTCGGCTGTTGGATGAGAAATCGGGAACTTTGTCGCAGAAGCATGAAATTCCGTGTGTCAGATATGGAAGGCGTGAGAATCAACTTCTAAGTCTGGCGTCGCCCCGTCAGCCCCCATATGAGCTCGTAATCGGTGGAAAAAAGGGTTTCAGAATCAGAGTTTCAGTTAGTCCAGTGGTCTCAAACTCGATTCCAAATATGAGCGTAAGCGGAAATAACCGGCCTTGAGTGATGGAGGGCTAACAAGTGACATAATGCTGGAAATTCTTTCGCACGTCTAATTGTTAAATCTTTTGGAAAGAGTTTAGTGAATAGGGGAGGGGCTAAGCCCCCTCCCATTGGCGTCTATGAATACGAGCCGCTCGGACTTGTTCTTTCGAGGTTACAGGCCACGTTTAATGTTTAGACGTCATTGAAAAGAGTTTTCAGAGCGGAGGGGGAGCTAAATTATAGGACTATTTTATTTATTCATTTAACCTGGGTTAATGGCTGGCCGACGCCTAATTAACCCGTCCAGTTTTGGGCCCTCTTCCATCTCGTTCTATTTTGGGCCACCCCCACACATCCTATACCAACTCTCACAATTAGCTCGTCACGCTACCTGATCGGCGGGCTTTTCCTTTTTCTTTTGTTACCGTAGGGAGTCCACACTGATACCCTGTAACCCCAATTCCTGGTTACCTCTGTGGCCATGTGACCTGAAAATTTAAATTCTGATGTTTTGATTATGTAGCCGATATCCACCATCTTCGTTTCTTTCATTATTTTTAATTTCCTCATATTGTCCTTGAGGGAAATGCCCAGGATACTACGTGTATGGAGTATTGTGTTGTTTTTAACCTTATGATATTTTTCTTGGTAATGGCCATGGCCCAGGTTTCTAACCCATAAGTGAGAACCGGGATGACACAACTCTGAAGTACCCTTCCCTTAGTCGATAGCTTCATTTTACTCTTGAATATATGTTTTGGGGGCCAGAAAGCTTTCCATCCATTAGCTATACGCACACCTATTTCTGTATTCATCTTCTTTTCCGACATCAGCTGGCCAGGATGTTATACTCTGGGACTTGACTTATTGCGAGGTCGTTGGTCTGGATCCTCATTATCGAATCATCCGATGTCATAATATTCGTTTTTTCCACATTCATTGTTAACCCTACCTCCGAGCACTCTCTGTTGAGTTCCAGTATCATTTCTTCCAGTTCCTGTATGCTCCTTCCCGGTAGCATAATATCGTCCTCGAACCTTGGATTATTTAAGTATTCACTATTCACTTTCAAGCCTTTTTGTCCCATTTTAAGTTGCGAAACGCCTGCTTCAGCACTCTGTTGAAAATGTTCGGAGAGAGGTGGTCGCCCTGCTTAACCCTTTTTTGAATCTTACATTCCCTGTCCTTTTTGTCTGATTTTATTGAAGCCGTCGAATTTTCGTAGAAGTTACGCAGTATTTTTATGAAGGTCGGATGAACCCCCTGTCTTTCCGAGGTCATCCACACTTCGTCGTGATAGATAATGTCAAAGGCCTTGTTGAAGTCGATAAAGGCTAGGTATACGTGAAAATGTACTCTCGCGCCCTCTCCAACGCCTGATTACTACGTGTATACAGGGATGTACCAAAGAGTTTTGCCCGGGGGGGGGGGGGTTGAAAGTCCCAACGTACTCAACTCAGAATTCCGAAAAGTATCAAAGCAAAAAGAAAACTTTTGATCTGTTGAATTTTTCCAACTGACTCAACTCAAAATTCCCAAGTATCAATGCAAAAGAAGAACTACTTTTTGACTTGTTGGGTTTTCCCAACTCTTCAACTCAATTCCCACGTATCAAAGCAAAACAAAAAAAAAAAAAACTTTTAGCTTATTGAATTTTTCCAACTCGCCTGACTGAAATGGTAAATTTCCCTAACTGCTGAGTGAAAAATTCTTACGAGGGGGGGTTGTTCCCTTGTCTCCCTTGTCGGCATGTCCATGCGTGTATATGATCACATGTTGCTTGGTTCTTTGAACCCTACCCGTTCAGGCGGTTGTTGTTCATCTTACGTTTTGAATACTCTTTCTTTTACTATTTTGAAAAATATTTTTCTATATTTGAGGTTGGACTGATTGTTCGATAGTTATTGATATTAAATTATGTCCCCCTTTTTATGCAAGAGAATTATTTCTGCTGCACGTCACTGGAGCAGTGTATTTTTCTCTATTAAACTTTTGTTAAATATTTCCGTTAATAGGGGGTTATAGCTCCTGCCAGAATTTCAAAGGTTTCATTATCTATTTTATCGGGTTCTGGGGCTTTGTTGTTCTCAAATTTATTATAACTTTCAGGGTTTCCTCTTTTAAAATTGGGTAGAAAAAATGATTTCAAAATTAGATGTTCAGTTAGCCCAATGGTCTCAAACTCGATTCCAAATACGAGCATGAGTAGAAATAGCCGGCCTGGAGTGATGGGGGGCTAACAAGTGTCAACATAACGCTGGAACCTCTTTCTCACGTGTAATTATTAATTTTTTTGGAAAGCCTTCAGTGAATGGGGTGGGGAGTAAGCCCCTCCCCATTCGCGTTTATGAATACGAGCCCCTCGAGCTTTTCTTTCGGGATCACAAGCCACGTTTAATGGCTAGACGCCACTGAAAAGAGTTCTCAGAAAGGAGGGGAGCTAAATTAGAGGACTACACAGGGCCAAAATACGAGGACTGTTCAAAAGGTAGGTAGCCATAAAAACGCTATATGGAAAACGTATTTATTCAGTCTTTCAAATCTACCTGCTCCTTCTTAAAGTAACCCCTCCCTGGTCTTAAACACTTTTCCCACCGTTTCTGCCACTATTTAAACACAAACGCCAGATCATCTTTCTGGAGCTTCCTGCAGCGCACCTCCACATCTTTAACAAGGTCGTCACTGGGTCACTGGTTTTGAATTTCTGTCCCTGAAACACAAACTTGACTTCTGGGATTAGCCAGAAGTCAGGGGCCAAATCTGGACTGTACGGTGGGTGGGGTACAGTTTCAATGCTGCGAGCCTTCAAGAAATCCGCTACAGTGTGAGCATTGTTGGGTCGCACATTGTCATGAGGCAGTAAAATTTTGCTGGGTTTACTGGCGGATATTGAACACACGTTACGTGAATTTTCACTTGTACGGCCTGCAACAATCGACTTGAAACTAATCATTATGAATGGCCAGTGTTCCCATATGAGAAAAGTGAAATTCTGCTGTAGCCGAACAAAAATCCTGCTTTATTCTGCTAGCGAGGTGCTCAGTTCTGTCATATAAATGTTAAATTCTGCCGAAATTTCGTCTAATTTTAATAAATTCTGTATTCTTTTTCTGTACCTATTATTTTTTTTTTTGCTCAATCCATAAAAATGCAAAATAAGCCTTCATGTTTCCTTACTGTCCGTAGAAATAATTAGGACTCACTGCTGAAAATTCTATGCTGTCATTCGTATTTTTCTACACTTGTTTTACCATTTTCACTACAGAATGTTAGGTATTTAGAAAATCTAACACTTTTCCTCTTGTATATTTTATGAAATAAGTTCGTCCATATAATATCAAAAGTACTTGAAAATACACAAAGTTGGCCTGGAAACCAGAAGGACATGAAGATAAAAAAGATATAATCAAAGAAGGAAAAGAAATATTTATATTTTGAAATGCGACTGAAACTAGGCAAACTAAGTCTTCAGCGATCAGCACAAAACCATCAACTTTTTGTAGAAGCAATGCTCCCTCGATTTGGAATTTTAAATGAGGTTGAAAATTCTGCTTTTCTGCTGAGTCTGCTATCATTTTCCCAACTTCTGCTAAAAATTCTACTTTTCGGGAAATTCTGCCAAAAAAGCAGAAGTTCTGTCCATCTGGGAACACTGTAGGATGGCTGAAAGAATGGGCTACACGATGGTAAGTCACATATTACCCTCTAGGGTCAGTATTATCGTTACTTTCTGAACAGTCCTTGTACTCGCGAAAAGAGCGAGGATGTCAAACGACCGCGGGCCGCTAATAAAGTCGTAGTATGTCATATTTTAAGCTTGCTGGCCTCCCGTGTGAGACCACTCTGCCAGGGCTGTGCCTGTCGGTGTGTAACACCCTTTCCCTAAGTCAACATTTTGGAATTATCGGGAAAAATCCAACAGCCAGTCAGCAAAATTGGAGAAGCTTAGGAATTTTAGTCGTCATTTTTGGCCTTTACACTTACCTCACCCGATCTGCCCTAAAAATTTTTTTGTTCATTTCGAGCCTGCACTGAGTTGGCCTATTACGGCTTACGAAGGAAAGAATGTCAGACAAAAATTGAAGCGTATTCGATGTATGTACTTCGAAATAGTTATCTTACAGTTTTTTCCTTACCTCGTAAACATCGGATGGGGGGGGGGGGAGTTGAAATAATCTTCTATACGGCCATACATTAGAACAGAGAGAAAAAATAATTAATAATAAGAATGTAAATAATAAGAAATTTATTAAATTATTTAAAAATAAGGGAATTAAGATAATAAATTCTAAATCAAGTTTTGGAGGGGGGGGGGGATAAACGTTGAATTTCTAATAGTATTTCAGTCGTATCAAATTTGCGAACAACGCAGTTGTATGAAAGAAAGACAAGGGCACATGACCCCTCCTCCGAGACTTAAGTTTACCCCACCTTAAGACCTGATTCAATTGATAGAAAATGTATATGGGAGCAATATTGCCCGAAAAGATGTTTAACATAAATTCAGGCTTGACGTCCAAAGCTAACGATCTCTATTTTTGAAAATTTTCGACAGACAGTCGAAAACTTGTCGCTGTGGAAGGTGCGGTATTTTTTGGAAAGTTTTAGTTCACTGTGTTCGTCATGTTATTCTATTAATAACATAATTAATCAAAACATATCAGCCTATTTCTTGCGGTCTATCAAAAATGTCTCAGACTGGATATTATTACTTTGGAACGCAGAGGCTTAATTGTTTCAGAAAGTCTCAATTAGACTAGGTAATCCAAAGTAGTTTTGAATAGAGCCTAAAATACATAGATAATTTTTTAAAAAAACTGTACCTTACAGTTTCGACACTCTCGTAGTGTCACTAACAGTGAGTAGATGTCAACATTTGAGCGTAGTCTAGAATTACAATGCCAAAATTGTTCGACTGCGTTTCCCACTTACCTATAACAGAAAATAATTACAAATTAGTAAAATATTGTACGTAGATTCGTGCGGTACTGCCGGAATTTTTTCTAGGGTACTGGGGGAGGCGCATCTTTTCAGAGGGATAAAATGCTTTTCCAGGGGAAAGTATTTCTTGGTGAAGTAAGGTCTTTTTTGGGAATCCAGGTGAACAAATGCCTCTTCCTTTCTCCTACTAGCGGCGCACACAGATAACGTACATTCGCTTCAAAATAATGATATATTGTAGGCACGGTTTCAACAGGCTTCTATCGTTTGAGGAAGGCTCAAGTCTATTAGGTGCATCCCTTCCCCGATGCTCGTTTCTATTGCCCTCGAGACGTCATGTTGCGCTGGTGTTCTCGCGATATGGTTTCTCGCCGGCTGTCTCAGTTTATCTGATTAACCATCTATTTGTCTTCCTGAATTTTGAGGTATGCAGATATGTTTGCGGTGTTTTTTATACCTACTGCCAGGGCGGCAGTCCGTCCTGACTTTTTTCAGTAGGGAGGCGAAGGCAAAGTACATATTTAAGCCAGGAAACTTGGAAGAATTTTCAGAAAGTCATCGCTGTTAGTCAATGTAAAAGCGTTTGAAGTATAAGGATGCAATTCATCTATAACAATGGGTCTATGAATATCTCGAGATAAACACTAAAAACCGGAAGTTCGAAAATCTCATTTGTGCAACCAGTATTTTTGACATTCTCAGTCGAATTTTCTAGGTTCTAAATATCCGAATGTCTAACTAAGATTTACGTGCTTGCCTGGCAAGAAAATATACGTTCCTCTAACAATTTCCTTGGTATCAGTCAACAAAGTAATAATATTAAGTAATTCACACGAATATGAAAATATCGAGAGAGATTCTACCCCATGTGTATCTCTTGAGACTTGGTATAACTTATGCGTATCCTAACTTATGAAATCAGGCACGACGGTTGAAGCATCTTATTGTATATTTCCGCTATGCTACCCTTCGTCAGTATCGTTTATCACCGAACCAGTGATGGGCCAGAGGGAACAACAATATCGGGTGATTTATTAATTTGTTAGAAAAAAATAAAATTCAAGGGGGATACGCATAAAAATTTCATAATTTAAGGAGATGAGGCTATTCTATTCACTGGCTTTTGACGGAATTCCGAGGTCTCAGATGGTTGTGTTTCACCTGTGTTATGTAAGATTTTCATTAGATGAATAAGAATAGAGAGTGGACGGACAGCAAACAGAATTCACATTTTGCAAGTCCCCGTCACTGCGGCATCAAATGGCCGCAGACTACAAAGTGCGGCCAAATCAAATTAAACCAAACGAAGGGCATTTCTCGAAATTCTCACTTACGAGAAAGTCGACGTCAAAGTTATTTGTGGCTGTACAAGTTTGTGGAAAGGTATTGGAGTAAATGTTCATACATGGACGAATATCGAAGATAGTTTGCTGAAATTTTGAAGACGCATAAATCGGGCTGCAAGGGAACTAAAAACAACAATTTCGGTTGTACCGTTTAATCCTTCCCTTATTCTTGCCATGCGCTGTGGCCGAATCGCACTCATTTTGACACCAATTGCTGTGCCAACAAAACAGAACTGAGTCTACATTGTAGTGAGAAAAAATAGTACTCCACAGAGGGAGCTCATTTGTATGTCACGAACAGCGCGTTATCAACGATTGTATAAATCATTTTCTCATATACCAGAAAGCAGTAGTGCAGTGCAGCGTCGGTGCTGCTACGTGGTTCCACCAAAATTCCAGGGCGAAAAGAAAGAAAAAAAAAATTAATATTAAACTACGCCAATTAGAC
Organism: Acanthococcus lagerstroemiae; assembly: GCA_031841125.1. Lineage (NCBI taxonomy): Eukaryota > Metazoa > Arthropoda > Insecta > Hemiptera > Eriococcidae > Acanthococcus > Acanthococcus lagerstroemiae. The sequence continues at coordinate 61,149,026 of CM063110.1, read as the reverse complement.
TTAAAATATTTAAATGAGAAAGTTTACAAAGTACGCTGGTTAATCCGGTGCGTGTTACACGTTCTTGTTAATTTGCATTCTGACAAGACACGCTATACGAATGGAAATTCTAATTAAAGCAAATTACATCGCCTAACGAGGTTTTCAATTTTACCTAACCAAGGAAATATACACACGGCTGTATACAAAAATTACGCAAAAGCTTTAAACCATTCGGAAAACTTTGCGTCTATTTTTCGGAGCAATGACCGTTGGTTGGTATGTTAAGGGAATATAGGCTAGAAAAATGCTATATAGAAGTGCTCGGGTGAAATATAGGCCTAGAGTCAGGAAAATCACGCTATAGACTCGTATTCGCGACTGTGTGCGGTATAACTATTCGTTAACACGAACCACAAATTACAATATCTGTATTTTACGCCTATGTGAAAAAGCAAACACAGCGCCTGGTTTTGGGAGTCGCGATATCGAACGTATCATCTCAAATTTGGCACCTTAATTAAGTATTAGGGGCTGTGATTCATGCCGTAAAAGTAACAATTCTAAATATAGAATTTATAAGCGCTATTTCGAATTGTAAAGTGCTTTCGATAAAATCGCTGTATAAGCACCTAGCTTGCTATTTAGCTCACCCCATTTCCTGAGTGACGTTGGAGAGTAACACTGAGAGGTGGGCGGTTGACGAACTATGCATGCCGCGATCGGCAAATAAAACTGTAGATTATCTAAAAGGAAAATAAATTTAAACCAGTATTTCGTGCATGAGATTGCGAGCGGCAACGCGAGGAACTGATTTCGAGCGGGCTTCTTGAACCTATTCTTGGATAGATTAGATCATTTCAGGGGGACTAAGGTTGTCACCGAAAATTTCCCTATCGCCCTAGTAGAGACGACTAAAAACACAAAACTATAACAATTGCCCAAAACTACAAAGAAAATACTAGAAACAGCTGCACAGCCTGAGCACTTTCCCAAGTGGAAATTTAGAGCCCGGGGCAACTTGGCAGAAGATAGTACTTTTAATCTATCAGACTAAAAAATTCTTCATTTCGATGTTTTGCTCTTAAATTCGGAAAGTGAAAGCTTTCAGCGAGAACAACCTTACGAGAGGAGGGCACCGATGCTATAAACCTGGCTAGAAAATTCAAAGCTCCCGTGAAACTTACCAAATAAAGATCAAAAATTACTGATAAAAATGCCAAAATGAGTAAAACCCATTAAAACAAGACTGAAAAATAGAAGGAAAAAAAAAAGATCGAATCGAGGCCAAAACGGATGTAGAGGAACAGCAATCTACCAATTACTCCCAAATTTGGTAAATGAAATCTTCCAGGTGGCAATCTATAAATTTAGGAGGAGGCAACCGATGCTTTAAGTCTGATACAAAAGAAGAAACGCTTAACGAAATCCATCACATAAATACCAAAACAAGACTGAAAAATGCGAAGAATCACAGAAAACTCCAAAACAGACGGAAACAAGACAGAAACGTACACCTAAAAAGAACTACAAGAAGACCAAAAAAATATTGAAAAGCGCGTAGTGTAACAGAAAAAGAAGAAAAAAACAGCAAAAACACCAGAACCCATGAAATGAAGACTGATCATTACATTACTAAGACATGAGAAGACAATTGTAGGGTAAAGAATCAAAACTAACATTTGCTATTTTACTTCAAGGGCGTAAATAGGCAAAATACTGTACATGGGTGCAGAAATATCTTTGCTGCGCCTGTGAATGTGCGATATGTATAACATACTCCACGTTCACAGGCGCAGTGAAGATATCCTTGCCCCCGTGTACAGTATTTTGCCTATTTGCGCCCTTGAAGTAAAACAGCAAACGTGAGTTTTGATTCTTTACCATTCAATTAAAGGCTGAAAATCATCAAATCGAAATTACGGAGAAGACCAAAAAGAAAATATTGAAATTAATAAGCTTAACAGTAGTAAAAACCAAAACAAGACCAATTATTTCAGAGAACATTAAAATCTATATGAGCGACAGTAAGAAAAATCAAAACAAGACCAATTTATTAAGCAGTGAACAACTGGAATGCAAAAAATAAGTCGGAAAAAAATCGAAATAAGACGGCAGGATGCCAGAAAATCACCAAATCAAGACGAAACAAGACCACGGTGAAACAGGCATGACATGGACCAAAAACACCAATTCAACTATAAAAATAGCTGGAACAACCAAACCCCCGTAATGGAGACAGCTCTAACGATTAACAAATCACGGGGAAACACATTAGAACACAGACACTGAGCCAAAAATCACAAAAACAGACAAATACGCAGGAGCATTACCATTCATAGGAACACGTACTTACAAAATACAAAAAATCTTCAACCAATACAACATGAAACTCGGAATCAAAAACAGACCACCTCTGATCTTATAAATAAGCAATGACAAAACAGAAACAAAGGACAGAAACAACAGTAGTGGAGTATACAGACTGAACTGTGAATACTGTGACATGACCTACGTAGGAGAAACAGGCAGAAAATTCACAACCAGAATCAAAGAACATGAAAAATCATAGAAGCTAAACTATAAAAAATCACTGTTTGGAAAACAGTGCAATGACCAGGGACATAACAATAACAAATTGACAGAAAACTACAACAGCCTACGCGTAGAAAACAACACAAGGAAGAGAAAATTAAAAGAACAACAAACTAGAAATAATAAAGGCCAAAACAAAACAACCTAATAAACACAACAACTAACTTCCAAAGCGAGAACTTATTCCAACTAGGTAATAACATAATACCCACGGATTGGACAGACTGCACAATCACAGACAACCAACAGGAGCACTCGAATAAACAGGTTCACCATACGGTACTACTCTTGACTGTGACTACAGGACCGCAAGAGACAAGTCCATTTAGATACTCCACTAATGATAGCATAAAAGCTAAAAGCGCTCTGGACTGGAGAAGAAGAAAAAGTAAATTGCTGCACCTCACAAATGGAACATTAATTGTTTTTAAATAATGAAGATTATTAAAAGAACAATATAAGACTAAAGATCTCTAAAATCCACCACGTCAAAACCAAAACAGATGGAAAACCACGGAAGTACCGAAAAATTTCGAAACCAATTCATGCCTTAAAATAGAAAAGGCTGAACAAGATTCAAGATATCTAAAAGAATCACCAAATCGAGACAGAAAAATATCCAAACAAGACTAGAAAGGAATTGGTCCCTTGCTGATTTGTCTGGGGGATTCTTTCATTCCCTACTCTTGGAAAATTCGAACACTTACAGGTAGGGATTGGGGAGTAACCAAAAACTTCCCCACCCCTTCATCACTGAATATTATCATTTTTCAACATTATGATGAAGGAAAGAGTCCGGGCACTGAAAAGTCTTTAGTACAAAGGATTCTAATGGTGATCTATCGGCCTTGCTTGAAAACCTCCCTTCATAATTTCGTAATATCGGTTCACACTCCCCCTCAACATTTTCAAAAACAATGTTATTTCACCAAAATAGTAGTAATTTGTTTATTTCTAAAGAGTGGAAATTATTGTGTCAAGGATGAAGCTAAAGAGAGAACGTTTTGTCACCTTAATTTGCTTTTTCAAACCCATTTTCAGCTGATCAAGAACTTTCTTTAAGCTTAGTTATGAAGGCGGACATTTAGTGGCGCATTCAGGAGTGTCTCTCTGACGTGACCACCGTTTCTTCCCTGAAATTGGCAAAACTGTCGGTAGATGTTGAATAAATAAGAGTATTATTGTCTCACTTAGCAAGAAACATCCTAAATGTGTCACTATTTCATAAATCATAATAGCCCCTGGGTAATACTCAGAATTAATTTAAAAATTTAATATGGGAAAGAGGACTGAATGTACTTTTTGATGCAGCAAACCAAATTTTGAAAGTTTTTTGTTTCTTAGCGGTTATGTTCCTGGTCCATAGAATTTAACAAACGAGTATGCAGATTATACAGCTTTGAACTGCCTTGAAAAATTCATTAGAATTCTTCGCCGTTAAATTTTCTCTATTTGGAAAAAGTATTTAATGTGCTGCATTTTTTTTTAACTGCTGAATTCGAGCTAAAATGCGCATATTAAGTCGTCGAGAAACTAATGGACAATATATTTTCTTTAAACATGATAGAGTTAATAATTGCTGTTTGGAATCCGAAGTAATACCTATAAAATTTTATGGCTGCTTTTTTCGTGTGAACATTCTATAAGTGTGTAGTTTTAGCGGACATCCTAATTCGCCAGTCTACTCTCGAGTGTACTTACCTGTTATTTTTGACAGCCTTAGTACGCTACTACCCACAAATTAGAAGAAATTTAGTCATAGACAACTGAACCGGTAGGAAGCCTTATATGTATTAGGGAAAGTCTTTTCTCAGAATCATAAGTAACTACGTAAAATGCCGTTGTTCGAGATTGCTTGGAACTATCATCATTGTACACTAAATTTCAAGACTCCCTCGTCAGAGTTGTTATTGTTGAACCCTTTACAGTTGATGATCTCTTTGTACGCACTGTGGTCAATACCATCGAACCATAACAGGAGATTGTTCACTTAATCAACTTTAAAGCTATTCTTCAGTAAGTGTAACAAGTGGACTTCATCGTCTAGTTGCCTCGAGGTCAGACTCCTCGTCGGCATTCATTTCACTCGCGAGCCTCAAATGTGGTCGTGTGCAGATCGGTTTATATCTGACTCTTGGTCTAATTTCTTCTGCCAGAGGGTCTGTCTGTCCGTCCATCGGATTGTCTGCGCCTAGATTCTTTATTGGCTCATCGTATGTTTAGCCGGAAGGCGAGAGCAGCGAATCCGGAGCTAGAGGTGAGAGGTGCCTTAGAGCTGCCAAATTTCTCAATGTTAGAATCAGAGTTCGCGCCGAAAGCTTGAGAACGGGAGTCGAGATCGGAGTCAGTGTTTCTAAAATTTCCAGAAAATCAACTTTGCAAACTCTTACTTCTTCTTAGCTTTAATAGGTGTTTCAAAACAACCAAGAAGAACCTCGAGAAAAAGATACCTCTCAGAACTCAAGGTACTCCTTAAAAGAGGAGACTCAAGGGGTGCCCAAAAACAACCAAGAAGAGTCTCCATAGGGGCAAAATGCCTCTCAAAAGAGTGAAGATGGTTTTCTGAAAAGTTAAGATATGTCTCAGTGTCCCAGAACAGTAAGAAGTCACCTTCGAAAGCCAATGAAGGTACTTGAAATAGTAAAATGTACCTAAAATGAATCAGGAGTCGCCTCAAGGTGAAAGGCTGTTTTTCAAAGTCAGAATCACAGTGGTATGGAAACTAGAACCAGATGAGTCGCTTCAGATATCAGCCTAATAAGTGAGTCAGAAGTAGGTCAGAGCTGCAATTCAGTTTCTGGGTGATACAATGTGAGAAGCGCCTCTTAATCATGAGCGCGTCCAGCTGTGGTGCACGCGAATTCCAGGTTAATGCTGGGTGGTCGTTGCCTCGGTCAGAAGGGTGTCCTATATTGGCCCTGATAGGACAGCGCGAATTCGAATCGGAGAGGCGAAATGGGGACCCATGCTAGTCTCAATGCATCCTTCTGGTCACTGATGCAATGCTCGAAAGGGTAATTTCCGGGGCCATGGGTACGATCTCTGAAGAGCCAATTTGGCATGTGTGCATCGTCATGCGCTCCACGAAACGCACCTATGAATCGCTGACGTGAGCTCCAGACCCTCTTTTATCAAGAGCAGATGGAGGATAAGACTCTGTGGCGATACTCGCTTATGAAATTTGTTACAGTTATAAGACGTTGCGTAACATTATGTAATCACCGCTTAATTTTGATTCGAATAATACTAGTTACCATCCTTACTGGTAGTTCTTTATTGTGGTTTTTTGGTGGAGTCAACGACCCTTACTCCTCCGCTCTCGCTGCGCCCCGTTTCGGCCGAGAAATCGCTGTGAAGGTTAGGGGCCGGCGCGCTGCGAACCGGTTGGTGGCTGCAGCGAGAACTCGCTGAAGTACGCTTCCCAACCGGCCGGCGGTACTGAGCCCACAAAGTGGTTGACCGTATCCACAGTCCCGCAAGTAGTGACCTCGACGTTGAACCGGCACCTTGACTTTAGTATCATAGGATCAGTAACCGAGGCCAGCTTCACTGTGATCCAGTCCAGATGCTACCACGATCACCACCCCAAGGATAGAAACACCGAATCCTATCGGAACCTGCAGCAGCACGAGGGTAATATCGGCGATCAGCGGCCCTCGTTATTCCTTCGCGAGATGATAAAGTCGCAGAAGCCGTTATCCGCAAACTTTTTTGGGTCAGTTACTCAAGTCTACGGCCGAAGTATTGTCTGTAAACAGGACGAAAGACTTACCCTCACTCGGCATCGCATCAGATAAGATTTACAAAGTACAAGCAGCCGGAGGACTTTGCCGGACTGCGCTGATTTATCCGATCCGCGCGAAGACGCGCAGTTAGTGCTGTGCACACCCACAGATGCATCTAATACCGCCATAGATGGCGCATCGCATCAGGTGCACGGTCAAAATCTGGAGTCACTCACCTTCTTATCGCGTAAACCGTCGCTACAGCACATACGACCGCGAGCTGCTAGCCATTTCTGCAGCAGAGTATAGACTATAAGACCCCGATCCTGGAAGTAGTGCTAAACTTGCGACCGCGCAAAATTCGGACGCCATACCAGAACGTTATTGGGCGAGTTTGAGGCAACATCAAGACTCAAATGTTTGAACTGAGTATGATTTTCCCAGGTTTTAAAATCACAAAAAAATATGAAATTCCCCCCCCCCTCCAACTTGTTTTGGTAAACATCGGTTTTTCTGAAAGACTTTACTATTCAGTCTTAAAGACGGTCAGATTACGATTATGAGGAATTCCGTATTCGAAAATCGAGCCTCCAAATACTTACTATAACCGCGGTTCGATCTAAATCTAAAATACTGGCAGCATCCGATCCCAGCTTCGGAGGCCAGTCGAAAAGGCGGCGTCGGTACACTCCCACCGTCTCATTCGGGGGATATTCAATTAATCGCGTGAACTCGCGGATCCATATGCTATCTGCTTCTCGATATTTATCGCCTGGGTCGGCGATGCGAAAATCAAATTACGTTTACTAATCGACCGCATCGTGGAGGAGAGCGACGACGCATAACGACAGATTCCGCGTAACGCTCGGCGGCGGAAGGAAAAAATACTCGCGATATAAAAAACCGAACGTCGATTTGCCTTTGAAAATACTTTGTCGCGCAAAGTGCCGTGCGTCCTGCCATCTTCGAATTCCAATTTTTATATCCGCGACCATCCTCGAGTACGTACCCGACGAAATACGCTCATAAAAACAGGTTGAAGCGAGTATGGAGAAGAATTATGAGGTGTATAAAAGCGAGTAGCGTTCTTCGTTTTTTATTCGCCCCGCAGAGGGGTGAGTTAATAGAAATTGCGACAAGTTACGTTTAACAACTTTCCCTGCGCCGTCCCCGCCGCCCTTTTTGGCCGCAGATTTATTCTATAACGAAGCGAGCGCAGGAATGAAACATCGCCCTAGTTTGTCACTACAATGGCTACAGGACAGTTAACACTATTTTCCGAACGATTTACTCTTAATCTAGTTTCTGTTGTGTCGCTGTGGAATCGCATTACGGATCCCTGCCGCCGACGCTCTTCCATACACCGACGACGCTTTTCGAATGCTATTACCGTTACCATCCTCCGTCCGCTCTTCTGCTTTACCAGCACCCGCAGTATCATACCAACATTATCCCGCCCGACTGTTTCATCCAAGTCGTTATTGTCCTCTAAATACCGAAGGTTAATACCCGCCTTTTCAACAAGTAGGTGTACGGTACACCGCAGTAAGCCCGAGGCACTGCGTGCTGCTATTTCCCTCCTGGCCATTTCCACACCTCAGTTAGTTGGAAGCTGAGAACTTGTACAATACCAGTTTGCTGTACAGCCCCAAACATCAAAGGGTCAGTAAAAACGGTTCTGAGCACGTCTAACACCCGATACAATCTCCTAATGGAGTGACAGACACAGACAACTCTATATCGATGGAACAAGGAATTTCAAGTTTCGAGCAACGAATCTAAGTGGAACCAAAATTTCATTCCACCACTGCTGTACAACCTCATGAACATCAACGGGCTTGAAAAAGCAGTTCTAAGAAAGTTTGGCGCCCAGTGGAATTTTCCAATGAGGAGGTGGGCACAGACAGCTACATCGACAGAATAAGGAATCCAAAGCTTCAAGCAACAGATCTAAGTATGGAAGGACTGTCATTCCGTTGTTATAAAACCTCATGTATCTATCAGAGTTTGTAAAAACGGTTTTAAGAAAGTTTGGCGTTCAAAATGGAATCTGCCAACGCAGCAATACAGGCAAATGTCATTCCTTGTCGTGCAACTTCATATGAACAAACTGGCACCCAGTGAAATCTGTTGATGGAGCGGCAAACACAGGCAGCTGTATCGGCAGACCAAGGTATTCAAAGTCCCTAGCAACAAACCTGTACAGAACCACAAAAATGTCGTTTTGTTGCGGCATAGAAACATCAAAGGTCTGTGAAAGCGGTTCTCTAAGAAAGCTTGTTGCTCACTGAAAATAGCCCATTGAGCTACAGATACAGACAGCTATACGGGCAGAACAAGGAATTGAAACTTCAAAGTTTCAAGCAACAACGCTAAGTATTGAACAGAGTCGTAATTCCAACATTCGCTCGGTTTCCAAGTACACGACCAATGAAAACGGGTCTGATCGTGAGAAAGCTTGATGATGATATTTAATGAAATCTGACGAGAAAGCTTCGAATCCATCTCTCTTGGTGGAGCGTACACACATGGCGATGCGTGTATGCCAAAGTTACTTCCCAGAAGCCGCACCCCTGGCCCCGGAAACTACCCTTTCGAGTATCGCGTCAGTGACCAGAGGGACTCATTGAGGCTGTACGAGCCTCCTCTCGCCTCTCCGCTTCGGATTCGCGCTGTCCTGCCTGGGCCATTATCCAAGTCAACGCTCACCCAGCGCTATCTTCCTTCTCCCCTCACCTCCTCGTCTTGGTACGTGTGACAACGCAGAAAGGTGGTGACGGCGGGATGAACCCTGCCGGAGGGTCCACCGCAGCTGCAGCAGAGAGTTGTTGTGTCCAGTGTGGGCCGAGCTTTGTCCGCCGGCCTTTGCCTCGACTACTCTGTCTGCATCTTCTTTTTCATGATGGTCGAGACAAAGGCCAACATCTCGTATTGCAGATTCTCCTCATGAGATAGTCATCAAGCAGAATGGTTTTTGCTAGCGGATCTGAAAAAGGCGCATATTGGAATAATCAAATAATGCTTTTTTGTTCCATGTTTATGCTTGTGGCTTGAAACTTTGAATTCCTTGTTCTGTTGATATGAGCTCAGTTTTAAGGACTTACTCTGCAGTCTGCACGCTGTCTATGCAACCTACTAACCAGAACACGAAACAAGAACTGCACACATGATGAATATAGTTCACCTGAAACAGTCGAGATGCTAGGAACTAGGTGTTTGATGCCCTGTTTGCAGAGTTGATTGAGTACAAAACTGTGTTATACATCCTAGCATCCGTGAAGAAGTGACATTCTGTGTAGCTGGCTGTACTGTGGTGTCAACACAGAAGGGGCGGCCGTGATGAACGCAACACCTCCTTTAGACCTGCTGATCATCGAGGGATCGGTGAAATATCTGGTCAAAAGCGGGTTCAGGGTGGACGATTGGAGATATCTCCATCGCGTTGGTACCTTCTCCAACAAGTAACAAAGTCAGATCAACCAGGCGACCATCGACGAGTGGAACCGTCGATGGTAGGTCAACACAACGGTGGCGCAATGGACACAAGCGTTGTTCCGTGACGTACACGAGCGGATAAGAGAACAACGGGAAGAATTTCCGATGGACTTCTTCTTCACTCAGGCGGTTCCGGGCTGCGGGGTGCTTTCCATCATATCTGCCCTGCTGGGACAGCGATCAGTGGCCCTGCGAAGTTGGTCTGGAGACACCTCGACATGTATTTCGCAAGTGTGCCCGGTGGGCTGACGGGAGGCCAGACCACCAACTAACACCTGTGGTGTATGCGCGGCGTTGTCAAGAGCCTGTGGCGGCTCAACAACCCGGCATATCCCGCAGGTATGTAGGACCGGATGAAAATTGAAGAACTAGGAAGAGGATGGGGCGACTTAGGCTACTTCAACGTTTATATCGATGATGAAGACTCCAAAGAGTATGGGGCAGCTTCCGAAGAGACCAGAAGAGGTCGCACCCAACGCCATCATCACCGGGAGCTACTGCAGAAGGAAAGGTAAGCCGCCGATCACGAGTGGACGAGGTTGCAGATATCCCTGGTAGGTAAGACTATAGTAAGTCGCGTGTAGGCAAGGTCCACCTCCTCCTAGTGAGGCAGACCACGAACGGGTGGCAGCTTCGCCCCTCGTTACTAGCGATCATCGTCGTTGTCGTTATAGAAACACATACGCTAAAACTTTTGTGAGGGATTCCCTGCGACATCTGGCAAAAATCCATGGGTAAGAACCAGGTAAGCAAGAAACCCCATTGAACTCATGTAAATTAGTATGTAAGATTGTTCACATATTCCGCGCCGGTACACGGAACCACTCAGGCAAGTTTGGGGTTGGCAACCAGGCGGAGGCCATTGTCCACCACCGCTTATGTACAAAAACAAAAAAGAAAAAAGAAAATTCCTAGCATCTTGGCTGCTTTAGGTTAACAATATTCATCAGGTATGCAATTCTTGTTTGGTGCTCTTCACATTTTAGTATAGGTGTATACAAAATGAAATTCAGCTGTATAGTCGACATTTGCATTGACATGTCTACTTTACCAAGGGTTTCGGCTGAGTAATAAATTTTTGTGTGAAGTAAGTTATTGCCATGATTCTTGTATGGTTTGGTTTAATACAGTGTGTTCTAAAGTAATTGGATACAAAAGCTAAGAAAGAAAGTGAAAAAATGAAGTCGATACAAATATCGATGCTTCTGTCAACGTCGATAGTGATTTGGAGAGCACTTACACAATATAATTATCACAAACCACTACCGTTTTGAGACTTTTGGCCAATCACATTTTTTTGTGAGTGTTCAACATCTCATCATTTTAAGATAGTATGTGTGAAGTGATCGCTCAGCATTAGTGTGATTACTGAGTGCTGGTCACAAATTCACTCACAACTGGCCTCATTGTCAATCGGGATTATTCCACGTATAAAGTTCTAAGACTTTACCAAAAGACAGTTGGGAAGCTGCTCTTTGCTCGTATTAGAAATTGCAAATCAGAGGAACGAGTGTCTTCCGAAAGGTCGCCCGAAACCAAAGTCAACTCAAACAGTTATCACCTGTGGAGCTGACATCTGATAGTTTCTAATAGGCTCTGTTTTTCTCACGTTCTGGAACAGTTGCTGTCATGGCAACATACATTATGCCGAACAAATATACAACGCCATCAAAGAAAAGCTATTCCATTACCGTTCTCCAGTTGAAAAATGCTCGGAAATTATTACCCATTAACGTCCAATTATCACGTACGACACTCCCTGTCATTTTTCGGCGCAGCTACTGTGTATACGCTTGTAAAAAAGAGTTATTATATCTAACCTGTATACCTGCATAATGAGAATTTTAATATAAGAAAACCTATTTCGAAAAACTTCGGCTAAAAAAATTTACGGCCTGTAATAAAATCATGGCGACCCATTCTAGGAGCCGGGACTATTTACGTCACCGAAAAGCTGCATAGGCTGGGAATAAATCGTGTCACTATGTTTCCCTCTTTTACACCGACTGCCATGGTTGCTGAAAATCACGTCTCAAATTCGTTAAATCGTTTGAATAATTGCGCACGTCGGCGTCGCTTCGCGTCGCGCGTCTTTCGAATGTTAATTTTCACGCCAGCGTATAAATAACGCTAGAGCGACTTTAAGAAATTTATTGCTTTGGAAGTTTCATCAAATTGATGGCTATGCGCGGATAGTTTGCGAATCAGTCGAAAAAACGAATCGTAGAACGCAACAGCCGATTCCAAAAAGTGCGAGAAGAGATTAGTAGTTGAGTGCAAATAGTGGGAGCTCTTATTTACATTGAAAAAGAAAAGGCCCGAGTGATTTACTTGATTGTCATCGGAGGAAAAGCTATACGGAATTTTTGATTGATGAAAGTGCAAGTCCATTCAGTGGTGTAACCGGTCTACAGTGGAGGGGGACTAGAGGAGGCAATAAAATTACAAAAACCACTATTTGAAGAAATCGCAAGGGGTATCCAGACCCCTATACTCCCCAGCCTACGTCACTGAGTTTGCTCTCTGGCCGCTCCTTAACCTAACCTCCTCGCTTCACTTTGGTCTGCCTCTCTGTCTATCTATCTGCCAGTCTATTATTCAACTCTTTAGAATCCATAATGCTGATGATGGCTTTCATTCGTTATTGGATTTTGAATACTTAAGATTCCATCAGCAGTGTATTATCAAGGGGTTCACCTTGTCTGTTTCTGATTGGTTTACGAACCGGTAAAATGGAGTGAGAGGATGTTTGTTACATTAAATTCACCTGAACGCCGATATTTTACCTGGAATGGCTCCTCCTAAGCAGCAGACACATCATTTGTTAAAATGAAAAAAGTCGAGGAAATGAGTGACCAGTACAGCACACTTTCTGAAGACAAATATTGACACACAATATCCTTCACTTTCTGACACGGCATTGTGGTCGAAATTGCTATAGAATTTCATATAAGTGTTCTAAGCAACCATGTCAACATGGAATTTTGCATCAAATTTCACATCAACTTTGGTGTAGAATTTGATTCAAAAACCGAGTTACCACGTCAACATCGAATTTTGTGTAGAATTTCGCATCGGCTTCGACGTGAATTCTATCCAAAATTCTATGTTGACGTGATAACTTGTTTTTTATATAGAATTCTATATCAAATTCGATGTCTATGTCATCTCGACAAAAGAGTTGCTTTTGTATCGACCAATTTTTAAGGGAAGAAACGCAGTTAAATACTACTTTTGAGACGAATTGGTGATTAAAACCCCACCATGAGAAAATACTCTATTCTGTCGGCTAATTAAAGTGTTCCTGTTGGTTGTGCACCCAAATCGGTCCGAGTCGCCGGCAGAAGCTCGACGTTCACTGGGTAAAGACGTTTTGTCGCAATTAGCATTCAGTCAGCCTCCTCGCCGTCGCTGGGTGCCCAACACCGGCGCGAATATCACACGTTGACACATGCATACGAGGCGGTAAGCCACGCCGCACTAGAAACACTAAATTATTAAATATTCTTTTTAATAACATATTACGGGCCATTTAGCGCCGAGGTAGTTTGAAAACGTTACGAGAGTCGCGCAGTCATTTGTCATGCAGCGTATGTATGCATCAAGCCAAAGAGTTTATTCGGTTTAAACGAACGGTTTGTTATTTTTACACTACATTATAATGCGAGCGTGGATAAGAAGAAGAGCAGATCTGTACATAGCTGTGCGTCCACCCTCGCCGCCCGAGTGTCATCTTTGCTGCGTCTGTCACACGGTGACACGTAAACGCGTTATTAAATGCTCAAACGAGCGCCTTCCATCATATTTAAAATAACAACCGCCGCGGATTTATGTAATAGTTACCGTTGTCCGCGTGTACAAATTACAAAAAAATAACGAAGACCGTGTAAGCGCCGACAGAAAGCTGCACTTTGGTATACGAATGAGGGAATGACTCGTTACTTACACGGCTTTGTGTTTCTCTTTTTTCTAATTTGCTCTCAACCCGGGTCCTGGAAAACGCCCTTTCGAGCATTACTTCAGAGACGTCGGGGAGGCTGTTAGGGCTGTTTTAGCCCTCCTCCCTCTGGCCGAAAAACTGGCCTAGGTCGAAATCTGGCGAGTTGCTACGTGGGTTCGAACCCGAGACTTCCGGATTCCAAGACCAACGCGCTATCCACTCGGCCAACCAGACCCCCACGGTCTTATATTTGTCTGAAACTTTGAATTCGTTGTTCTGTCGATAGCCCGGCCTGCTTACACCTAGGACTCTCTTGGTAGATTCCATTTGGCCGTTAAGCTTTCTCAGAACCGTTTCTGCAAAGTACTTATTAGCTCAGCGAATAAAGGAACGACGCTTTTGTTCCGCGTTTGTTTGTCGCGTAATTCTCTAATTCATTGTTTTTTTATATCCACGCCTGTTTGTGCCTGTGATTCCCTTGGTAGATTCGATTGCGTTTGAAGCATCCTCAAGAAGCTGTACATCATTAAAAAAGTAAATTACGGAATGACGCGTTTCCGGGGCCTGTTCATGTTTGTTGCTCGACGCTGCAAATCAGTTTTCCAAGTCCACAGCCAGGCCTGCTTGTGCCTTGCTAGACTGACAAATTATATTGGGCGTTAAGCTTCCTTAGAAAGGTTTTTAAAAGCCAATTAAAGGAGTAACGTGTTCGTTACATGTTCGTGTTTGTCGCTCGACACTTGGAGTATTTGACGCTCGAAATTCTAACGTCAAGTGGAATCGGACAAGAGCTACCAGCACAAGCAGGCCTGGCATTCGACCCAAGCATGAAAAGATCACGGAAACTGCATTTCATCATTGTACCAACGGTGCTGCCTGTTAAAACGTCCTCAAAGTAGTTACGTGCTCAATGAAATCGGCCAAACAAGCTACATCAAACACAAGCAGGTCTGGCATTTGATCTACTTAATAGTTTTCAAAGGACATCAGAAGCGCCATTAAAGCAACCTATGAAAACGATTCTAAGAAAATTTAACACCCACAGCAGATTCCATTGGATGTTGAGCTGTCTCAGAACTGTTTTCACAGGCTCCACTTCACTATAATGCGTAGCGGAATAAGGCTTCTGTTGCACATTCTGGTTTATGACTTGATACTACGCATTCGTTGTTTTGTCCATAGACAAGTCTGCTTTTATGTCTACGGCCCTCTTTACAGAATCCATTAGGCGTTAAGTCTTCTCAGTAAGTACCGTTTATACAGGCTGCACTTAAACGAAAAGACTATTTTGTTGCACATTTTTATTTGTCACTTGACGTACATATTTCTTGTTCTGTCAATAGTCAAGTTTGCTTGGATCTGTGGCTCTCGGCAAATCCCAGTGGGCGTTGAGCTTTCTTACGTTTTTATAGGGTACACTTGGGTAAAGAATCAAAACTCACGTTTGCTATTTTACTTCAAGAGCGCAAATAGGCAAAATACTGTACACGGGTGCAGGAATATCTTTGCTGCGCCTGTGAACGTGGAATATGTTATACGTATCGCACATTCACAGGCACAGCAAAAATATTCCTGGACCCGTGTACAGTATTTTGCCTATTTGCGCCCTTGAAGTAAAATGGCAAATGTGAGTTTTGATTCTCTACCCTTTACTTCGTTACAATGAATGGTGGACTGACTTTCCTATTACATGTTCTTATTGTTTGTCACGTGACACTGTAAATTCGTTGTTCTGTCGATAGACAAGTCTACTTGTGACTAAAGCTCTCTTAGCAACTCTGTTAAACGCTGAGCCGTCTCAGTACTGTTTTACATGTTGAATCAGATCTAAGGAATGGTGAAATGCGTTTCAGTTCTATGTTCGTGTTTGTCATTTGAGACTGTAAATTCGTTGTTTTATTATTATAAGTTCGCTGGCGCTTGACTGCTGTCTTTAGTACTCTCGGAACTGTTTTCACTGACCACTCTTTAGGTACAACGAATGAATTTGAAATTCAAATTTGTTGTGTGTCTGGGGCTTGATGTTGAATCTGAATATTGTGATATTTTCATACACCTTGTAAACCTACCTGATGCATAGGTACACATCATCGGTACAGAATAAAACATGCCAAGCTATGCTTGTATCAAGTCATGGGTGGCAAAGTCGCCCTTAGCCATTTTAAAATTCCGACACGCAAAATCCACTGCTTTGAATGGACAAAAATAAAGCAGGAACATGCTTACAACGAAATCAATTTTGGTCCTTACTGCGAGCCCCTTCAATGAAGAATCATACTCGTAAACGTAAATTACTTTTCAAGAGTGGCAGAGGTGTCTTGAGGCCATTTTGGCGAAGAAGATTCGTCGTATTCGTTTTCTTTGGGGGGGGGGGGGTTACTGATCAAGTGAGGAAATAGGAAACGCTTGTAGTAGGTACATTTTTATTATTCATAACACAGAAAGTGTAGATATGTAATGACTATTTTTACGAAACATACTTAAACAAAATAATAAAGGTATATCATCTTAAAAATACATGGATGAATGAACCTTGCTCGTTTCAGCAAACTTATCAATTATCTCTTCATTTGACACGCTCTCCAAAAATATCACTTTTTGAAGCTAGGATCATCATGGCCGATGTTCAATCATCCAACATACTGCTCCTAATTGGATTTTTACTATCTTTAGCTTACTGAAAGCCCTTTCTGCAGAGCAACTTGCCACAGCTAATGTGACCAATATTTTGTGTACAGCGATCATTTCTGTCTTCTTTATCGTCATTTTCGTCATCTTGAGAGTCTGGTTCATCAGATCCACTAATTTTCCGTAATCTCGTGAAGTAAATAAACCAAAAGTGTCATAAAAATTCTAAATGATAAGAAATAGAAAAACTCCAATTTTGATGTTTCAGTTTTGGTGGCCAATAATTTTTTCTTATTCATTGCTGATTCATGCACTGAAGTACAATAAATAGCATATGTAGTACATGAAGGGGTTGCTTCGTCACTTAACGTCGTGTAAGTAATATAATTGAATACCACGTTGCGTCAGACAGAAAAAATTTACTGCTATTTCAATTTAGGGAGGTCAGCCAACAGAGTTCGAGGGGGGCTTCTGCATTGGACCAAGGGGATCAACGTTTTTAATACGCGAATTCGTACAGCACTGCTCTACCATGTGTAATTCTTAAATGAAAAGTTCATATTTCGAAAAGGAAGTACTGATATGCGTCTAAACCTCTAAACCCATTTGTGGTAATTCATTGCAGCGAATTGTGCAAGAAAGAAACTATTGTAATCCCGGTATTTCCTCAACTCGATTGCTCTTCTCCTCAACTAACAGGTCTAGGGGAACCTCCCCCTACGTTTTCCAGTCTGATTTTACAAGTTTAGTAAAACAATCGGACCCTCGATTGGCAAAATTTTATTCCCCCCCCCCCTTTCCAAGAAAAAAGTCGCTTTGAAACTCATTTTGACTTGGTTTTAGCAGTCTGAATGACTTTTTCCCCTTACATCATCACAAAAGATAGAGCCCGGTTTAAAACGATGTAAGTTACAGTTCATTCGAATGCATTTTTTGACAAAGAGTACTATAATTTGCGCGGTTCTCAATTGCAATAAGAATTACGTCATCCTACTTAGCAAAACTAATTATAACCCCTTCTCTGTGTAAGTCCACAAACCTATTCAAAGTTGAAATATAATAGTTCAACACCGCACAGGCGTAACTACGGGGTAGCTCGGATGTCTGACTTCTTATCGGTGATTAGCATTCCCAAATAACATTAATGTTTCCTCTTAGACTTATAATGTTGCTCAATCGATACTAAAATTTAAGTGCATGGTGTACTTTCTGCAGAAGTGGCATTCGTTCCGAGACTCGCGTCGGCTCTTGCATTTCTATACATAGGTAGTTGAAAACAAGAAATTTAACGACTTCTCCTCGGTCGTTTAAATTTGTAAGTTTGGCTCCCGTATTCAACATAACATTTTTTAAATCCACGTAATCTAATCGATAGAGCCGATATATTTCGCGCATATTTTACGCGAATTTTTAAAAGTATACCAAAAAATTCCAAGCTGAATACACTTTCACCGGGGAACGTTTTTTCATGCCTCTGAATTTGAAGAGCGTAGATTTATTTCACGTGTCTGGAAATACACTTGTCTGCTCGATTAATTATAATTATGTTAATCGGCAGACATCGTAAACGTCGATGTTATTTTGTGGAGAAAACATTAAATTTCCTCGTAATAACGACAGCGGCCCAGGTCCTGTAGGAGATACCTATCCACACACTTATAGGAAGTCCATATGTAGATGAAAAATATGCAGTCGAGAATGCGATAAATGAACTTTTTTAATATAATAACAATATATTATATTTATTCGAGCAATAATGGAAATGAAACTAGTTTCGGGAAATAATTTCTTTTTTTATTATAGTTACAAACCTCTACGGAGTATCGGGAAATTAGTTGAAACCGGTTCTTGGTGAATTTAAAGTTCACGTTTCTACTAGGTGGCAATTTTTTAATTATCGGACCCGAGTCAGACTAAACGGACGGACTGTATAGACAGCCGAGTAAGAAGTTTCGAAGGAAATAGAAATTCTTGAAGCTTCTTCGAACAATATATTTTTACCTATTTTGATAACTTTGTACGTTGAAAACCTGGTATAGTTGTTAATATTTGCGAGATCTTGTATTATTACTGTTCATGGAAGGAACAGAAGACAGGAAGGATTGGTGCTAATTGATCAAACTGAGTACCTAATGCAAAGTTGATATCCAGAAAGAGATGATTTATCGTGGTATTACATTGTTGGGAAGGGGAGGTAAACTCCTATTGCTACATTCGTATTTCCGAAATACGGGTTAAATTTCCTATTGCACAAATCGAGGGTGGATTATGTAATGGATATTAATCGCATTACTTCATCACGTTAGCATTTAGAATGAATTATAGGTTCCATCTATACGGAGGTCTTTCTAATTAAACTTTACTTTGAAATCGCGAAAATTACCTCATCTTTCCCTTGAAAATAATTACTTTTTTGAAGAAAAAAAATCCATCGCTGCACTCCTAGCAAGAATTTCCGGATTAGGTATACTGTAAGTTGATACAACGGATTCACGGTTTAGGTGTCCTGTGGATAATGCACGCAGCGCATTTTGTGATGTCATGAAGTCAAATTTAGAGGAGATGCGATGTGAAGGGAATTACTTCAATGCTGGCCGCATCAGCGTCGATCCATTGAATTGAATGCCATTCGAACTTGGCATAATAATTCGGAGGAATGTCCGTTTGCCGTGAGTTACTCAGTTTTTGTTACTGGCCCTTAGAATTTGTCAAAAATATCGAAAATTTCCTAATACTGATTTTGAGAAATAATGAAGCAACACCCCCGCTTCCTTTCACAATAGCAGGTACCATAGCTGGTGTAGAGCTGAATTAGTTGGAAGATTGGAAGGGGCAGAAATGCTCAATTACCTTTTCTTTACATGAAAAATCTGAAAGTTGTCAGAAAGGTAGCGTATCTCTAACCCTCAAGGAGCAAACTGAATGAATGTCCACCCTCTGAAGAGGGATAAAATCAGGCGAAATAGACTCCAGTGATATTGGTGCGTTTGTAGGTTTGATTGTCTGATATAATGGTTTGTTGCCAACATTCTCAGTTGGATACAACCATCTACCAATCAGGGGCATGGGCTCGGTCAAAGACCGCGGAAGTGGGGTGCAGGGAGGACCAAGTGCCCACCTCCCGGTTTTTCCGATTCTCTCATGCAGCTCTACCCATGTATATGTAAGATATTCGTCCTGCCGAACATCGAAGTCGTTGGTGTTGCGGTGATACTCGCAGATAGTCGAGCGCACTCCAACTGTTGTTAAGCCAGAATGAATAATCACGCTTATCTTACTGAGAGCAGTTCTCGCGACTTTTTGAATGGATTCAGTGTTTTACTGCATCGATTGTTGGTGCTAGTACTGTATATCTATCTTATTATGTCGATGGTAACAATTTCCGTCAACTGTTGGATACTTCTATCAAGTGTTGTGTGTATGTGGGTGTGTGGATACTGAGCTGGATTGAACGAAAAACCGAAAAAGTGAAATTTTAATTTGCGGAAAACCTCACCAATTCATTCTCCAAGACCAATTCTCAGTTTCTCTAACTTCAGACGTCCAAGGTCAGTAATGACCCTGAACACTGAGCTTCTTCAGCTTGTTCCTGCAAACGAGGACGCTCCTAATATGCAGATCAATGACATCAAAAGGCAAATCTGCTGAACGTTCAAAACAAATGTCAAGAATTCTTTAAAATAAAGTTAATACGTTTTTCTCCGAGATAAATATCTACTAACTCAGAACAGAGAGTATTAGCTCAGAAAATTCAACGTTTTTGCTGATAAACTAAGGACAATGAACTTGAAGTTGGGCTTGGTGAACTAAAATATTAATTTTATACATTCCCGCCATGGTTTTTCAGTGAAAATTCTTCATGTTTTCAGTTTCCATAATTGCCCTTTTTCCAACTTGCATATACTCGTATCTACTCTTCTAGTAATCTGTAAAGGGCGTAATATTGCACCAGTACTAGGAGAGAGTCGCTGCACTTGGACTGCCGCCTCACTTGAACCATCTACTTTTCTCCCAACCGATCTTCTGTTTTTAACGCTCCATGCGGTGCACCTACTTTTCTCCCAACCGATCTTCTGTTTTTAACGCTCCATGCGGTGAAGTATGTTACTAATACAGAAACTTTATTTTTGATGGCGGTTTCATCTTGCTCACTATTATTCATAAATGTTGTTTTCCATGTGTTTTCATTTAATTTTTTGATTACGTTGCTTATGTTTTTACAGATTTGTGTTTAGCTGAAAGAGTTGCAAGTTTATTTTGTTGAATTTGCCACATGGTAAAGAATAAAATCCATTATTATGCTTTTATTTATTATTATTTTTTTTTTTACCGTTAGTGGTACCTACTGTAGTAAACCATTTTAGTTAAAAATCACAAAGTTACCCGAAAAGGTCCGTCTTCTCAGTAGATACATCAATTTTCTCAATTTTATTTTAGATGGCAAAGCTGGATATATATAATGACCCTGAGCCTCTCCGGGTACTATTGGGCGTCCAAAAACGCGTAAATTATCTGATAAAATAATCTGTCTTACCTATCTATCTATCTACATAATTCCAATAGAAAAACAGAATTGTCTAATTTTTTTTCGTTCAATCTTAGGAAGTCCAAGAATTCCTGTACGCGATCTTAATGAAGAAAAGAAAGATCCAATCATGTCTAACAATGATAAGGACCGCGATGTTCCGTGTTTTTATTGCAACGAATTGTTCTCACGCTCGATTGTTCCTGAAAATAAGTCCCTGAATCAAGTGCCAACTATGTCATAAATAGGCAAACTCCGCTCGCGCCTGAATAGAATCTTATCAAAGAAGATTCACTTGCGATATAGGTATGTGCTTAAACTCTTATAGTTTCCTTTTTTAAAGTACAATTTTGAATGACTGTTATCGTTTGCGTATGCTCCCCCCCCCCATGACAAAATGAATAGTGGTTTAAGTAAGGGAACTAGTTTCCTAAATTGTACCTTTTTAGACGTGTGAGTAATCCTCAAGTTTGAGGTATTTGAATCATTCCAGGGAAAAAGTAAATAGCGCATTTTGATCCTGGATTCATGCCCTTTCCAATGATGGTTTCATATTTGACGTAAGACAACCCCTTTCCGCGATATTTGAGTTTAAAGCCAAAATGGTCTAAGTTGGGCGACTCTTCCCTACCTGGTACAGGTGCACTACTTGCAACAAATATTCTTACATGTGTCTGGAATAAGAACACCAGACACTGCCACAGTATTGGCGTTCAGTGTGAGTGCATCACTGTCTCCTTCTGACTTATCTACAGAATTCCTAACTGGAGGAATATTATACTGATATATGTCTCAGACAGATAATAAAATGTCACACTGATTTCCCATTATAATCGCTGAACCAATGCTTAATACAGGGGTGAGTGTTCATACTTGAGCTGAAGATTACCCTAACTCCTGTTGTCCTGTTCATGTTCTTGTAAAGGTGGCAAGGGTACTATTGTGGCACAAAGCTAGAACCGTAATGAACGTTACTATCCCTTATGTCATGTGTGTTCAAAGTATCTTGAAAGTGAATAGGAAGAGTTCGCAATATGCTTAAATGGAGTGCAACAAAATTACATATAAACAAGAAATTGAAGCTGGTTCGAATAAGCATCCATTTTCTTACGGGCACAGAGTTCTCATGAATGAAAAATGTTCATAATGTTATCCGAGCTACCTTTCAGAGCTCAGAGATCGTTTCCTTTTTGGCATCCCATTCCTGTTATCGCGACCATACAACTTATGGTTGTTGAGTCACTCCGGTTGAGGTCAACTAACGGCAGTGTTCACAAGCCATGCCAGTGTGTACGAATCCTTTCGGCGAACATCTAAAGAGATGGCGAGTAAACTACTGAATTACGTCCAACTATGGCCCCGTGTAAATGACGCACCAAGCATATGCTGTAAATTAGACAAATCAAACCTCTGCGCCGGTTTAATTACCAAGTTCAAATACGTTAGAAGACGTATATGTTCGGGATTTACGGAGTGGAAGGTTTCCATTAGAACAAAATCGTACGGGGCTGCATTTAACACTTACTTCGTAAAAGATACCTTAATTGCCGAAGAGATCTAATATCGTGGTACTGGTTAGCATAAGGCTTACCTTCTAATAGGTTATGTACATATATTAACGTTTTATTGGACAATATCCTGGCATTATTTAAAGCACATAAGTCGGCGCACGGTAAACGTGTTGTTGGCCAAGTAAGTAAAGGTTATAGAGGATACCTACAGAATCCACTACATCCATCGGGCCCGTTTTTCCTCCAAGTAATAACCTTTCGCGACGAATAAATTGGTGGATTTAATGATGGTTGTTACGTAAGTTCTAATGGTTATTAAATACACACAATCGGCACGATTGCATTGTTGCTTGTAAAAATAGAAAGAAAAAAAATCAAGGCTCGAAAATAAGCTTATAAAAATATTACGACGTTCGGCCATTAGTACGTGGGTACTAATGAGTGCCGATTTACATCCTCAGTTTACTGCAGATACTTGGATAGGGATTGGTATAGCCTACTTCAGCGAATGCGAATTCGGCGAAGCAAAAAACAAATGCTGGTGGCTTGAGGGGTTACAAACAGAAGATTAGCGCTCTGGTACATCCAAGTCGAATGGAGGAGGTTGCTGAACCATATGTGTTAGTGGGGCATGTGGTGAAACATAATAAGACTTCCTCAGAAAAGAGAGAAGCGTGACAGTCAGCGAACAGAAGGCAAGTAGTTTGGCAGATAGGTAGAAAGAAGGGCATGTAAATATCAACCAGGCAGGTATAGAGCTGATCAGCCACCAAGTCTCACCTCCTCTACCGGAAAACGGAGCTGAGGGTCGTAATACAGAATTCCAGTCAGGATTTCTTCTGCTGTCCGTGTCCATGTGATATATTTTTCACTGCGTTGAATTTATATAATAATGAACTTTCAATTCGAGCATTCTCAAGTGCTGCTTCAGAAATCACCCTGTCGTATATCGAAGCATTGCGATACCTTCCCGGCAGGATATCGCCAACATTATATCCTTAAAAAGAGATCTAAATGCAATTGTGATTTTAGGTCTCTTTTCTCGGACCTCTTTCTGTGTTGGTTTCGATGTTCTGTTAGGAAGCTGTCAATGTATTTTTGAAAGCTAATGTGCAGCTCGCTTCCCACTTCTATCACTCTTGCGTGAGAGACCATACCACTCTGTCTGCAGTAGTTGCCTCTCATCCACTCGCCATCTCCTTACCAGCCATGTCTAGAAGCCTCAAAACCTACTAGGATTTCTTTTTTCTTATTTCTGTTTTCCGCACTTGTAATTCTCGAATCGAGGGCAACCAAACGAAAACATTTGAAATGGAAAATAATTGCCGGCCATTTTTTGTACACTCGATTCCTAAACTGAAGCGCAGCAATGTGTACAGTCGGTTCGGCAAAATTATCCAACAAAAGATTTTTTTCCTACAACAGTAGCTAATACTGTAATTAATTAGACAGATATTGTTAAATATATCTGCGTTAATTATTTTATTTCTTAGGGAATGCTCATTAGTTGCTACAGAAAAGTAAACGGATCTGTTACAAAGCGATTCGATATGCGGTTTGGAGTCCGAAAATGAGTATTTCTTTTAAGAGCGCGTTTATAATTGAGCATTAATTACTCAAAAAAAAAAGAAGAAGAAGAGAAAAACAATTTACAAGACGCGATAAATCAATTAATAAACGGTCGCGTAGATAATTGAATAAATAGTTCAGAAGCGAACAGGCAAACGCAAATTTGTGTAAAGAATGATGATGAAAGTCGTGATTGTTAGGGGGAGGGGGTGGAAGCAAATGAAATTACTGATCGCCGTCGTCTTAAGTAAATGGATACAGCATACAGCTGCAAAATTCAACGTGTGCTCTTTTTTTCTCCTATTTATCACAGAATTGCTGATATACGAAAAAATCGTACGTGTAATCGTTTAATTTCTCGTGTGAATAGTTTAACGTTACGTATAAAAAATTTCTAATTAAGAGCTCGATGCCAGTGTAAGACAGACGTAGATGCCAATTTGAAGTGAGGAATTGAAATAATTCAACGTTAGATTGCTACAGTGCCGGAGATTTAAGTTTTCTTTTAGTGAATTCCTGTAGTATAGTAACCGTAAAAGGGGTCAACCCCTACAGTGGTAACGACAAAAGGAGCAAAATAACTTCCTGAAAATCGCAGAACGAATTGAGAGTACATTGGGGCAGTTGCTTCTCCCACAGAGGAGAATCATTTTCATTCTAAAGATGCTTCGAAATGTAGTTAAGCAGTGGAAACATTTTACCTCGTCTTAAACAAGCCTTCAAGAGTCTTGAAAGTCGCAAGTGAATCTTATACAGTCTTGAAAAAAGCTTTCAAAAGTCTTGAACTGTCTCTTAATAGTCACATTAAGAGCCTTTAGGAACCTTGATGAGTTCTTGATCAAATTTTGAAAAGTTTTATTTGAAATATGGAAAAGTTTTTAACAGTTTTGAGCAAGTTTCCAGGACTAATAAAGCTTAAATGAGTCTCAAATATGTTTCAAAAAGTCTTGAAGAGTCTCAAGGATCCTTGAACATGAGAGAATCTTGAAGAACTAGAACAAGTCCAGAAGAGTCTTAGCTATAGTCTTATAAAAGTATAGAAGAACCTGATTGTCTTGAGACAACTCTTACATTGTATTAATTGAGTCTCCTTAAAAGTCTTGTAAAATCCTGTGAGTCAATTTTTTCTTCGAGATTCTGCTAGAGACTGAGGTAAAGAGGCCAAAAGACCACTACCCCCTTATCCGGTAAATCAATGTTAAATCCGCATTTTTACATATTACATAATTATAAAATAAGAACTTAAAGGAACTCTCAGGAGATTTCAGAGACAAGAACTTTTTGTTTCTTTCTTGCTTGTCGATTTAAAATAAAAAGTGTCCGGCCCCCTCCCCACCTTCGAGAAGGTGACACTGACACTCTGATACAAATACGGATTTTTGCGAATTTTAATTTACATGTCTTGAAGAGAATACGTATAAAGCCCTAAAACGAAAGCAGCAAAAGACTAAAATGAGGGAGGAGAAGGAATCAATTTTCTTTTAGTTATTTTTAAAACGATTTAAGCGACAAGACAATATTTTCCTTTCATTTCAACGTATAATTATTGCGAAGTCCAGCTCCTGGTCCCTCGCGGAGTCCCGAATGAGAATCTCTGTTTGAAGGCAACTTTTAGAAATGAAAAATTGAGTGTAATTTTGATGAGAAGAGAAAAGTTTCTCAAAAGTGTCGTCCTCGAGGATCCATTCTGTAGAAATTTGATAGCTCACTGAGGAAGGTATTTCCGGTTTCAATATAAGTGAGAAAATGGTCAGCAACGCACGTTATTCTAGGGGTTCCAAGTTTGTCTCGGTTATTTGTTCACTCCATTGTAATCTTGAAGATCTATACTCAGCTGAAGTTGTGAGTAAAATGTTAAAACTTTGGCATAAAAGCACATTTTTCATTCGAGTAGTAGATGTATTTCCCGAAGTTTTCGGGGTTAGCGCACCATTAATGCTTTCATGTATCATTTATATTATTATAAAGGATCCTCAAACTGAGTTGGAGGAAGGGCGCCAAATATCGAATAGGTGACTGATATCGAATAGCTGCTTTTCTGCGACGATATGTAGCGCACCCGAGCGTTTTTTCGTGGAACTATTGTAGAATCAATCCAAATGACCAAATCTGACGTGAACGGGGTGGTAACAGTTGATAGCGAAGTGGTAAACAATAAAATGTGTTTTTGAGAATTTCGAAGTTGTTTTCGGCGTTTTCGTTACCTAAATTAGAATTACAAAGCGAAAAATTATCGAATGGACCGGAATAAAATTTTTTTATAACCAAGTAAGTTTCTTCTTTCATACAAATCATTTGAATTTTGCTAAAAAATGTTTCTACACGTTGTGGAAAAATTTAATTTTGTCATCAGGAGTGAATTTGACGAGGGTGACAAATATGGAATACGTAAATTTAGTAAATTTCATTAAAATTTCTTACGTAATGTTACAGATTTTCTGCATTCTATCTAAATGGCGAAAAGGCAGACGTCGAAACGTATAAGCAGTATTCTCCTACAAAGGAAAAAAATCCAGAATGCATTCATCGCAACACTTTTTTGAATGATAAAGCAAACGAGCAGTGGATTCAATGTTTCTGTTGTTTCTTATGGTATCATCAGAAATGTTGCCGACTTCCGAGAAAGGAATGATTTAGGTGCGAATTTTGTACGAATAAAATGCTGAAAAAATATTAAAAAATTGGTATTCTATATTTGTTATACTTTTTTTGAAATTGGAAAAACGACTTTTCTTACATTTTTGGTGATGGAAATAAATATGACGTTTGCGTTAGCACGAGCGTTAGGGAAGGTTTCAGGAATATTTTAGTTCAAACCGGGTTCAAGAATGTTTCATAGGACGGGAGAGTTATAGTTCAAAAAGGAAGTGGTATTCCTTATTTGGCGCCCTTCCCCTACACTTGATGCGGTGAGGATAGTACCGTATGGTAAGTATGCGGTGTCATGTCTTCCTATTGGTTGTTACAGTTTACTTGGTTTGTCCGATATCTGGCGAGTTATTGCAGTGTGCGTTGGTGGCTATCTTATGTCCTGTCTTCCTATTCATTGTTGTAATCTGTTCTGTTTGTTCTATGCCAGTCAAATTGTTATTCATGTGGGAAAGTGCTTCGCTCTTTGCCGTCAGAGTTACTTGGTGAGTTGATTGATTTACCAGTTCATTTCTGAAGTGTAGAAAATCAACATAATCAAGCATTCGATTATGAGGACAATCGAATGGATTGATTGCATCCACAGGCGATGTTAGAGCATCATCTCTGATGAAGGAAAAATGGGCTGAAACCTGGGCTATAAATATTTTACCATGCAGCATGTGAGATCAAATTGAAAATTTCAACAAGGAAATAAAGTACTCAGAAAGTACAATATTAGAATTGATTATTTCGTTTGTGGTTCTAAAGAAATGTTTTGTGGGGAAGGGACTTCCGGGAATCTTGTAGGGTTCAACTCCCCTCACCCTCGAGCCCACCGAGCAACCGGTTATCGGGTGAGCACATTCAATCATTGAGTAAAATCCAGAATGACCGCTGATCTGAACGTATAGAGCACTGAGTATCGATTGTGAAACTGGAGTAGCTTACTCATCGATTCTTCGATTTTATCGAACGCCCAATTACCCGAAAATCGGAACCGATCCGAGCCCTACTGAGAGAGGATTTCTGGACAGTGAGGAGACGTCACAGTGGTGCATGTTTTTCAACTGGAAGGAAAATGAAGGCAACTGTGATAATCCACTGATTTGTTGAATTACATTTATTTTCTTAAATAGGATGATCCACCCGCCTGGAAATCGTGGGGCCAACCGGAATTCCGGCATGGGCGCCAGATATAAGCCAAATTTGCCCTCGGTTCTAGCGCAAATCGGGCATACCAATCGAAAATTGGCGCTCGATTCACGCCAGGCACCATGCCGGGTCGCATATACGCCGGTCCCAACTGGCCCAAAATTCCGGCAACGATGCTGACATGTATTGCAAATGGATCTTCCGGTTCCGGCTACTAGCCTCCAAATCTCATCTAGCTCCTTACTTCTAGCTTCTAGCCTCAGCATATGAGCTTCTAACTTCCAGTTTTTTTTTGTTTTTTTTTTGGCTTCTAGTTTCTTTTACTTATTTTCACCCAAGGTTTTTATAATTAGAGAAGGTTCTTTCTAAAAAATGAGGGAAAATAAAGTGAAGTGGAGTAGAAGAGGTATATTAGTTTTCTTTTTTTGGACTTTAGACTTTGAGTAAAGGAATCCTTAAGAAGAATATTGTAAGAAGTCGATTGAAAGCTGAAAAACTTTCAGCTTCCAACTTCTAGCTTCTCGAACTCGACCAAACATAATCGAATCACGATGCTTGGAAAGAACTTTTCAGCTAATCGCCTGGCGTTTGGTCTGCTCTTCCGTAATTTTTTTTTCTTGCGACAAATATACCGCACTCGATCGCGACAAACTGTGCCCAGTCATTTTGAGGAAAAATTTATCCGCGTTGGCGGTGGTTAATCCTGCGCTAAATCGATTCATCGAGACATGGAGACGTTTCGCTTCGCGTCGGATCGCCTTTCACTCTGGATCACTATCTACGTACCCCCCCCCCCTCCGCGCCGCGTTTTTTCTTTCTTCCAATTTTATTACGTTACAATAAACAATACCGAAACGCGTAATGATAATATTTAGCTTTTGGCGAACACCCACCGAAAAATGCTAATGTCTTATTCCGTGATCCGTGGTGCCCGGTTCTGTACACGGCGCACGAAGCGGCTTCAATTTGTGGTAAGCTGCTCGATGATTCACTTGTTCTCTCTCTCTCTCTCTCTGACACCAAAGTAGGTCGGTTTTCGTCTTCTTTTTTCGCATTCAATTAGAAACTTCGGTAATTCAATTGTTTGATATTAATTTCTCGTGCGCCTCGAATGCGCGATAAATTGACCGATGATTATCGGTCCGCCGGTACCACAGAATTCGGTTTATTGGCTCGCGTTTTTGGTCTGTGCCCTGCCCTATGGCGATTGAGATCCGCTGTTTGCTCGAGTACTATACCAATCTCGCCAAACCGAAATCTGTGGATAAAATATTTTAATTTATTTCGGATCTTAACTTTCTCTCGGAGGAGTTCGTTCTTTTTTTCCTAATTTTATTAATCCATTAGCATCGATGTGACGAATGATCTTTTCCCTTTCGAATAATTAGCTATCTCGTACATCATTATGCAGTGTCTTGTTACCTCGGCGCACTGCATCGTGTAGTCGTACGGAATTGTCTTTATTACCTATTCTCAGTCTGGGTGCCGAATTAGAGACGAAAAAGGAAAACTGAGAACGAAATACAATTCGTGGTTGAGACGAATACCTGAACGCGAGTAAATAGGGAAAACGATAGATCGCAAGCAGGATGGATAAGCAAAATACTAAGACAATTACTCTGAGGTCAGAGACACTGTATCGAAAACTCTAGGAAGTATTTCCTCTAACCGTTTATTCACTGAGTCACTGTATCGCTTTAAAAAAAAAGAGTTAGGTATGTATGAAGACGTTACACGTATAATTCAGAGCAGCCTCTTGACAGAGTACCCCGATCGATGAAAAAGAAGGTCATTAAGCATTAGCACACATAGGGGAGACCGAGGCGAAAAGTCACAGGGGCGAGAAGTCACAAAGCCTGGTTCTCAGCCGATAGTGTAGTAAAAAAAAAAAAAAAAAAAAAAAAAAAGGTGAATAGATGGCGTGGTAGGGCCGTCACAGAAGACTACACAACCTGAATTTCATCGACCTAAGATTATTTGTGTCCGTTTTATCAGTGATTGAATTTTAACACAATGAAAAATTGCAGATTTTCTCTCGTCATAATTTTTTAAAACTCGGAAAATTTCGTTCAAGAATCATCGAATTGAATGAAGTAAGTAGCAATTATTATTCCTTGTAGTGTTAGGAACACGATCTGTGTATATTTTTACCAAAATATATTTTTTATTTATATTCAGAAATTAATTCGTGAGTGAGGAAATGAAAATAAATTTTGGGGCGTGTTGTCACATGATAAATTACATCGATCTTCAAGTACCAGTACCATAAATAAATGTTAAATTTGTTAAAATGATGAATTTGTTTGCATTTTTTTTTCCACAGAAATGGTTCGAAACTATAAATGAAAGACAGAAAGAAGCAAGGATGAGAAAAATGATGCCCTCTTATCAGCTGCTAAAGACTGTTTAATGAAGCATATTGCTTGTAGACCAGCTGCTGAGAAATGGGAAGTAAATTATTGAACTGTTGCGCGATATATTGATAAAAGTCCGTTGTTTAGGTATGGAAAATAAAGATTATGGTTCACTTACACTCTCTGATCTTGGTATAACTACAAAAAATGGTTATAAATATGCTATGGATCCTAAACATGAAGCTGAAATGGTCGATTATATGTTAAGAGCAAGTGATATTTTTTTTGGTCTCACGCCAATTGAAATGCGTCGTTCAGCATATGATTTTGTTATGATGAATTAATTATTCCAAGGATGATTGCACTAGAGGTATTTTGGAATCATGGTTGCGTGATGAATGTGCCGGTGCAGACTGGTATACAGCTTTTATGAAACGCCATTCAGAGATAACAGTGTCCCGAAGGAACGAGTCTTGCTCGCGTAAAAAATTTTAATAAGGAAAATGTCAATTCATTCTTTGATAATTTGGAAAAGGCGATTAAAAAGCACAACATTACAACCGAAAATATATGGAATATTGACGAAACTGCGCTCACAACCGTAGGAAAATCCACCAAGGTGATAGCTCGTAAGGGGCAAAAACAAATTGGTTAAATTCAGACAGCCGAGAGAGGTTCTTTAGTCACCCTATGCATGGGTATTTCAGCTCATAAGGCTAAAACACCTCCGTTTTTCATTTTTCCGAGGAAAACTTACAATTGCGATCTTGTTATTGGTAGTGTTGCTGGAAGTGATAGTGCTGCATCTCCCACTGGATGGCAAACTGTTGATACGTTTCTAAAATTCCTGCAGCATTTTGTAAAATATGCAAAACCAACCCCAGAAAGTAAAGTGCTACTTGTGCTTGATAATCACGAATCACATGTTAGTTATGAAGCCTTACTGTTTGCCAAAGAAAGGGGAATAATTATGGTGTCATTTCCACCTCATACTTCCCACCGCCTAAAGACCTACTATGGCACTGCAGTGAAGAATTGGTTGCAGAGTAAACGAAATGTAGGTAATTCACTGACATTTTACACCATCCCAGCGATATTCAAGTTGGTATATTCGGATACGTTTTCGGACTAAAACATTCGGGCTGGTTTTGAGGCAACTGGAATTTCAGAAATTCCGGATAGAAACGTTTTTAAAGAATCAGATTTTTTGCCAAATTCTGTATTCAACTCCAGCATTGCTGAGACTGAGTCATCGTTATCTGAAACACCACAGAGCAAAAAACCTAGCTGAAAGCCTTAGAGCTAGAAGCAAAGCAGCGAAGACAAATTCGAGTGACCAGGCGACATTTTGATAATTCTGCAAAGCGCAAGTAGGCAAGTTCTTTTTTTTTTTTGTACTTAGTCACTTACTAAGTTGAAGATTTTAGCTGGTCAATATTGTTTTCTACCTTAGGTACTCTTACCGCAACAAAGATTCTTTGTACTACAGCTTTACTATAAAGCTTTGTTTCCTTTCTATAATTGCCATTTTAATCTCCTTTTTCCCGAGGGAAGTTATTCAGGTACACGCTCCAGTTCAGGTTACCTTCGCGACTCAATATGAGCTTCTCCGTGATCAGTTGAACAGCGTTAAAATATTTCCAGCAACCCTGAACTAGACAAATCGGTTAATTAGTTCGAGGCTGAATATGGTAATCGTATAAAGTAATAATGAGAAAATTATCATTTTTCCGAATTGATTTTCTATTCTAACGTGCCTTGACCGGATTCTCGAATTCGAAATAGGTACTCGTTTACTAAGAGCGTTTTATTTCCCAGCTGTGTATATCACAGGTCGTAGTTTCAATTTCTGCAGCATGAAAACGAACGCCAGCTTTTATATTAAAAACTAATAAATATTTTTTATTGCCTTCTCACAAATTACTTCAGATTTATAGCCTTATGTGACGTAAATGCGAAATAAAACTATAATTAATAAATTACCATTACCTACGTAAAAAAAGGAAACACATTCCAAACGCCGAATACTATTATCGAAAAAAAAAAAAAGAAAGAAAGAGTTGTGTGTTATAAAAATCAATAACGTTTTATAACCAGGAATACAATGTGTGTAAAACGTGTACTCGTGTATGTAAGAAACGTACCTAATTCACTTTTACAGTTTTTAAGTAAAATTAAAGTAACGTTGGTGTAACTTGCGAGCTTGACGGTACTTTGAAAAGTTAAAATGGATTCTTGCGTGATTTCATAAACGTTAATAATGGCTTAATAATTGGCGTGTTACTTATTGCACATGCTAACAAATTTAGAACACGCTGTTAGTTGTAAAAATATTTTAGACCCCTCTTTGGGTAGGCGTTCTTTTCGTATTTATTCTTTTTCCTAATAAGATAAACATCGCCGTCGTTGTCGTTTTTCCAACTTTCTTTCTGCTTTGATACACTTAATGTTGGTGATTAAGATCCGTGGGGGGGGGGTGAAAACTCAAAATAAAGTGATTCGAATCTGACCTACCCTCACACTTATCGGCCTAGGTAGCCTGTACTTTCTGGTAAGATTGACGAAGAAATTTCCTGTTAGAGCAAGTACTTCTCGATAAGTCTCGTCTACTTAGATTCTTTTAAGATTTATTCAGTCTCTGAATGTTCATTCAGTTTCTTTTGAGATCCATTGAGATTGAGTTATATTGCGCTATGATTCATTAAAAGGCATTCAGTCACATTAGCGCCGATTTCCGTGGATGTTCGAAGCTTGAACACTCACTAACCTTTCAGTCATAAAAAATGGAATTCCAAATTCCATATTGATTTTTATCTCTTTCCTTGAAAATACCTTAGTGGAAACTTACCAAAAAATCATCATTTTGGAAATCCACTAAGCGCTCCCACCATTATCTTTTTTGGTTCTTTTAATATGCCTTTAAGTGTGCTTGTGCACCCACTGAAAATTTGAAAAATTAGCGCCTATATTCAGACTCTTAGGTCTCCATAAATCTCATTCAGACTTCTTAATTTTTAGTGGAAACTCATCATTCTTTTGAGACTCTTTACAGCGCATCAGGATCTTGGAACTCATTTAAAATTTGTTAGGGCGTATTCAGTGGTGCTTCCAGGGGGTCGAGGGGGTCCGGACCCTCTTGCGACTTCGTTAAATAGTAGTTTTTCTAATTTTAGCGCTCCCTCTAACACTCCCTCCACTTTTGGTAAAGACCAGACCCCCCCCCAACACTAGATTGGCTACGCTACTGTTCGTATACTCTCTTTGTTTTATCGTGCCAAAACTGTGATATTTGGACTACAAAACCACCCAAGATACTAAAAAATGTGCTTGTTGTCCTGTGGATTCGTTAGAGCACGCAGTTTCAGAAAATAAAATGCGTTCTATGTTATTTTCTTACCGCCTCTACGCCAATAAGTGAAAAATGTCATCCAATTTGGTGAAAAGTGGTGAAACGATTATACTTTGAGAATAATATCAACTAAGAGCTGCGGACTCCTTTTTCCCCTCCGAAAATGCACGCTCTCTCGAGGTCATACAATGTCCAACATTAAATACGTACAGTCAGCAGTTATTTTAGCGTTTCTCTTCAAATCTTTGAAAAAACTCTTTTAGACCATCGCCCTCAAAACAAATATCAACAGGCCAAAACTGTCACTTTTTCGGCAAGATACTGTGACCAAATTTGATACGGAATTCGATACAACAGTCGACCATGTTAACATTGACTTTTGAATCGAATTGCGCGTCGAATTTGATGTAGAATTCTAGCTACAAGTTGATATCAACATGATAAGTCGACTTTTGCATCGAATTCTATATATGCTAACCATAGAGTTGATTATTATATCGACTGCGTTTGCAAGGGCAGAAACTTCAGCCTTTCAGACTCATTCAAATTTCTCTTGGTTTCAAGACTCTTTCGGACTCTGTTAAAACTCATCCACCATCGGAATCCACTAAGTCTCGTTAAGATGCATTTACGCTCTTCTAGGCGAATTTTCAGCTTTTAAATGTTAACTCATACTTAGTTAAGATTCACTTTAAATAAGTTATCTGACATTATGTGATTCAGTAGGAATCTTCCAGCTTTTCCTATAGGATTCTGGTAAGACCCCTTCAGATCTATGAAACTTGTTATAGTGCACATCAGATAATTAGAATTAGGTAATTTTGATTCTCTTAAGGTACTTGAAGGACTCATTTTAAGGCACGTATAGATTTATCCTTTCTTTATGACTCTCATAAGATCATTCACCCCCATTTATACTTGTTTGGATTCATCTAGACTGCATTACAACTTATTCAGGCCCAATAAGACTGCGTCAATTTGCCATTGAGCCTTTGACTAGGATTCTGTAGATTGAGTTGAAATTGTTCCTGACTCGCTTAAACATTTTGTTAGACTATCAGATTTGGTTGAAACGCTTTCGTGTATGCGTTAAACTTCAGAGGAGATGTTCATTCTCTCAATCCACCATCAGTGCTAGATCTTCCTAAATAAGCCTAGGCATAAATTTGCAAGCCACTTAATCAAGGATTCGCTGAATAAGAACGCTGCTGCCGATTACAAAAGCTATAACTTAACGTTGGAAATGCCCGGAAACCATCGACCGCATGAGAAAACGATGAGTCACAAGTTCCTCGATTATAGCCGCAGTCTGTTAGGATCCGCCCTGGAGCCGACTATCATAGTGATTCGAGCGGCGTATATGTACTTATATAGTTAATATCAGAACCTGGAAAGGAAACTCGGTACTGCAGTCATCGATTTTAAGATTCCCACGAGTTGATTTGACAGTTGATTTTATTTGAGCAGAGCAGAATTTAGATCGACTCTCAGGTGAATTCAATGTAGATACGTCCAAACGTATACGTACATGTCGCGACTGAATGTCTATATCCAATTATTATCCACCAAGAACTAGACTCGCTATTTTACAGTCGATGGGTGATTGCTGGTTGTTCTTCTCAATCCTTGTAGATCATGATGACCTGCAGTTGATCTCGGAATGGGCAAACTATCTTGATAGTTGGAAAACGTTTTCTTAAAATCTATATGCGTGAGAATACATTCTGACAGTCTGGCGTATCCGGCCATCTTTAGGAGATGTGGAGACTATATTAATTCTAGTCCAGTTGGTGCGCCGCGGATGAGACAGAATTTTACAACAATGCGATGACGTATCGCGGGACCCGAGCCAAATGCCAACTGTCCGGTTAAAGGGAGAGAAAAATCGAGACCGTTTTACAAATCCGATGATGGCAGATCCGCACTCTGCACTCTCCATTTGGAGCAAAACGAGCCGTAATTACGTCTGAACACGGACGCATCATCGTCGAGACAATAAACAAAACTGAGCAGGGAAAGTTAGACAATTAATTAGAATATTTGAAAAATCGTTCGAGCCGCCAGCGTAGGTCTCTCCTTCACGCCCATGCCAAAGATGGAATGAGAGCACTGATAATCAGATTAGTCAGATGAAAGATGTATTGTAACTGTGATGCTCCATTTGCCGTATGTATGTCTACAGTTTCAGTAGTTTGGTAGGTATTTATAGTCGTCGTTGTTCCTGTAAACTGACTTCAGAATTTCAGACTCAACGTCGCTCACAGCTTTGGCCAGTAAAGAATACGTTTTGGGAATGATAGTATGAGGCGCAAATTAGATGCTGATGCGTGTACTTGGCTTGTCAGTAATCCGACGATCAAGTTTTCAAGTTTCGTGGGCTTTCACTGGAAGGACAACTGAATCCGCATTTTTCTCAGTGAGTTCAGTAAACATTGATTACTACAAAAACAACAGCTGAATTAGTCTACAAAGAACTTTTCACTAACTACTAACGAGGGCTATAGCTTATGGAGAGGTGCATATGACGAGACCCTCTACCTCTGAGCCGAGACTTTGCTCTATACCGCAGGCTGACTGTATATGTTGTGTTATGTAACAGAGTTCGAGGTGCAATACAATGAAGCGAAGGCTTTACTGTTTGTGAACTAAGATGAGTTTCCATGCTCCGGAAAAGTTGGTGCCTTACTGGTTCGCTTTTGTGAGAGTATAAAGATTTGTCGCATTGCTCAAATTGATTGTACTATGCTGCCTGGTTAAACCAAGTTCGGGCGCCAATACTAAAGTACAGGTCTTTCTGTTTGTGAATTAATATGAGTTTCCATACCCTGGAAAAGTCGGTACCTTACTGGCCCATCAATATTGACCTCATCCCCGAGATTGATAGGTAGGTTGCCTTGTCAAACAAACTTCAGGGACCAGTACTGAAGTGAAGGCCTTTTTTTTGTGAACTAATGTGATTTTCCGCATCCAGGATAAGTTGGTGCTCTACTAGTCCTCTTCTTCAAGAGTATAAAAATTGGTCCTATCCTCCAGATTGATTATAATATATTGCTTGGTTAAACCAAATTCGGATGCCAATATCAGCCTTTCTGTGTGTGAACTAATGGATTCCCTCACTTAGGAAAAGTTGGCGTGTTAGAGCGTCAATATTTGTCCCATACTCCAAGTTGATTGTATGTTATTTGGTTAGATCAAGTTCGGGCGTCTGTTGAAGTAGGTAAAGGCCTTTCTGTCTATGAACGAACACCGCCAGTTTCCATACCATGGGGAAGTTAGTGCCCCTCTACCTCTCTTCTAGGAGAGTATGAAGGTGTCTTCGAAGGTCTTAATGCTTTAAACAAATTTCCATGAGTAATTGTAATAAGTATTAGAAGGTTTAACGAGTTTTAATCAGTCTAAAAAAATTGTGATGAAATCACGAAGCAACCAAGGAGCAAAGCTGACCGTTATAGGAAGTATGATTTTTGTTCTGCAGACACGAAGTACGAAGGGTGGGGGTCCCTGGGAATACGAAATTAAATTGCTGAACATTAGGAAGGCCTAACTGATGAGAATCGAGTTATGTATCGAGGTTTCAGTGGCAGCAACTCCAGGCAGTCCAAGTCTTGGCTGAGACCTTGTAAGACTGATCAGACTTTCTAGACTCCATAACATTTTCTTCTTTGTAATATCTCAATTCTATCAACTTCGCTCTTACTCTGTTTTAGTGAGAGATCGTCTCCAGAGAGACCAGTGGTTTCATTTGAACTGGTTTTCTGTAATAGCTATTACAATGATTAGGGAGTAAGTTTTATAGAGCTATAATTTGTATGATGATGAAGCAGTGAGAGTACATGATTTATGATGTTCATTTACAAAGACTCTTATGTCTTCAATAATTATTGCGACTCTGCGGTCTAGACTGTAAAAAGTGTATACACTTCGATATAAATTTCTCAGTGATAATGTATATTCATTAATGAAGGTTTTAATTGGACGGGCACTTTGATACAATTGAATTTAAGAGATGTAGGACTGCTGAACAGAAGCTTAAAGTGGTTGACACAGAAGGTTTCGCCAGCGATGAAGTTATTTGCAATACTGCCATGTACAATAAGACAAGACGTTAAAGTTTAACGGGATTTAATTCGAACATCATGGTATAGTGTTAAAAGATCAACGCGAATAAAATTACTAAAGCAAACTAAACTAAGGTGCCGGCTACTCCTCGCGCAATATAATATTAGAAGATGAAAACGCATCATCAACGTGTATTAATTGGAATTAATTTTCTATTAGGCAGCGTATTAATTGCGAGAATGTTTCTATTAAGCTAATAATGGCGCTTAGAAAACAAATGCGCGGTACGTCTGCATGTTTGGATCTTCGTGAGTAACGACCTACAGGGAGTAACTGAGTACTGGTTTTCGAGAAGGTCCTATCTTACTACAGGTTTCCCATAAGCGATAGGACCTTGAAAACCGATGCTCAATCCAGTTTCGTTCGCTCTCATATCTAGGAGCACGTTTTTATCATAAATGTACGATAGGTTGTCCTCGGTTATTTATATTCTCATTTTATATCACTATTCTGTCTTCTTTTGGTCAAATGAGCTACTCAAAATCTCTCAGGAGTGGATAGGGCTGGGTGGAAAGGTGCTGAAAAAATTCAGCCCGAAGCCAGACCAAGCTGGAAAAGAGCGGGCAAATCCAGGCGTTGGCCAATGGGCCACGATTTAGGAAAAACGGTGAAGCAGTAGTTTAGTTGCAGGGTCACAGTAGGGAAGTCTTACTCGCTGGTTCATTTTCAGCCACGTCGCCGACTACAGTTGGTTATCTTGTGTTTGCTCCTCTCGGGACTTAAGCTAGGTTAAGACGATGCTACAAATAGATTTCTATCGGATAGTTCGGGAATGGAGCTAGCGGATAGAAAGCATGCTATCCGGCGAGTGGTGGATAGTTCGCTATTTGCTAGCAGCAAACTATCCGACAGAAAACCAGCATCGTGTCAACCTATCTTTAGCTGAACCCCTATACTGGACCTATCAAGTCTGTCTTCTGCGACACTGACCTCTGCTCTTTTTTATTCCATGAGGAGGAAGGATGTGATTGCAGTACTTAGAGCACAAGATGACGACTTCAATGTCAATGAGATAAGTTAAGAGAAAGCTATGCCGGAGTAAGAAAGAAATGAAAACTTCACTATGATATCAGAAAGTTGTACAAAGAACGGGGAACAAGGATACAGAAGAGGGTTAGTAATACTCTCGCAGACATACTTAAGCAACTTTTTATGTGGAATGGGGGAGGGGGTATTTAGTTTTGTCAATTGGGACAAACACGACTGAACGAGACCGGCCTGGAGCTAACTGCTGTTAAGACTGAGGTACTGCTGAACGAGACCACCCTGGGGATGAATGCTGCCCAAAGTGAGGTACGGCTGTACAAACGATATTCCATCATTACCAAAAAAAAACTCCCGGAAACAGGTACCCCGCCAGTTGAATACAATAGCTTACCGACCCCCATGAGGAAGAAGATGATGAAGTACCTTGGCGTGATGCTGGATGCCGAGGTAAATTCGTTGCCTCACTTCAAGTACATTCGAAGCCAATGTGAGAAATTGCGAGTGTCAACTAAGCTGTGTCAGCGGATTTTCGGGTACAACAATGAAGCTCGACTGGTTGTGATAGCCGGTTGCATACACAGCTGTTATTACTACTACAATTTCGTGTTCTACCACCGTGTATAGGAGATCAAACACCAAAATGAAGTGAATAAGATAAAATGAAGGCGTGACATCCTATGCACCCGGTTGTACCGCAGCGTCAGAACTGAGGAATCAGTCATCATCAGTGCTATACCTCCTTTGGATCTGCTGACTTACGAGCGTTTGGTCTTGTACCTGCTGAAGGACAAGTTCGGGGGTAGGTGTATTTGAGACAGCTTCCCGCATTGTTTTTTCCTCAAATGCGAACGCGTGGAAGAATCAGTTCCGCCAGGTCACACTGGACGAGTACAGCCACAGAAGGATGATCAACACTCCGGTGGCGTGGTGGGGGAGGAAGTCCACATTGACCTCGTTCTTACGCAGGCGGGCTTTGCATCTTACCTCCATCGCTGAAATCGCCGGTACAATGACCAGTGCTCCTGTGGGGTCGGTCGAGAGTCCGCTCGTCACATTTCTCGTGAGTGGGCCAGATGGACTGATCGGCGGTGGACCAGCAGGGCCAAGACCGGCGAAAGCACGTGCGGTACATGCTCCGAACTGTTCAGCGCCTTTCGGTGTTGGAGAATCCGATGTACCGGCAGGTGATGAAGATGACTCAAGGTAAGAAGAACCTGGATGAGGGTAAACGCGACTTCCGACAATGACCCCGGAGTCAGTAGAAGAAGAACCCAGATGAGGGTGGGGACAGCTTTCAAAGAGCCCGGATGAGGTCGCCCTCTGACAGCAATGACCTGAAGAAGAACTATCAGGCGTCACTCCCAAACTTTCTAACAAGTGGGTGCCGACTTCAGACTTGACGGTACCGAAATACTGTTAGATACTAAGTTTTCTTTTGTTGTAAACACATTTTGTAATTCTTCATTTTTCGAGGCAAGACAGAAACCTTATGCCGAAAGTTTATCAAATTTTCAACTTCAACTCCGTTCACGTTTTCTTCACTCCGTTGAAGATTACATCATGTAAACCAAATTTTTTGACGATGATGGCAAAATATACGTTGCTAGAAACTATACCCGTGGTGCCGGGGTGAAGAAAAAGAAAACATTTTGAATATCATACCCGCATTAGTTTTTTTATTAAAGTTCAAAGTTAAATCTTTAGAAAGTCAGTGCAATTTTCTGCAGAAATATGAGCATCGTAACGAAGGGGAAGCAAGGGTGGAGATTCAGGTCTGTAATGAAATCTTAAGGAATTTAGAACCTAATTTTCGATCATCATTAGTCAGCAAAACTTTAATTGAAATATATCGATACGAGTAAGTATCGATCGAAATATTTTAGATTCTGAGTTGAATTTCGGTCGGTTTAAGTAGTTGGTTTTGTGAACTTCGAACGTTTGCCCAATGCGGCTAACTTCACCTTCGTGGTCGTATAAATTCGTGTAAGTAGTGCACTGCAAAGCAAATTTATTTCCTCCTGTTCGTAATGTTCTTAGACTGACAACAAATGTTTAATTTTTTGTCATTAGGTTCGAGTCAAGACAACGCGGAGAAGACGGAGCCAATGTAACTTAGCAACGTTTGTAAAATTTTTCAATATAATTTTTTTTTTCAATTTTTCAATTTTATTTAGTTAACGTTTTCCAAAATACGTCAAAATTTAGGCAGGGTCTTTTCCCTTTAGTGCTGACCCCCCCTTCAAAGTTTAAAAGACCCAGTATCCTCGATGTACAATTTTACGTCACCTTAGGGTAAATACTTGGTATCCTGAAGACACCCCAAGTAAATCTATCACGTATACTTTACAACAGCTGTAAAAGTATTACCTACCTGTAATAGACTTCCCTTCCCCGCTCTCGTCTACAGGAGAAACCCTGTGAAAGAACAAAGACTCGGAGCTCTTTTTTGCTAGTTTTGCAGCGAGGTGATGTGATGGGATATAGGTATTATTATGTCAGTGGCGTAGCCAGCCTAGTGTTCGAGGGAGGGGTCTGGTCGTGACCAAAGGGAATGGGGGTTATGGGCTACTAAAATTTAAAAAAAAACACAATTGGACGAAGTCGCAAAAGGAAGCCCAGACCCTCTCAACCCCCCCCCCCGCCATTGCATCATGTAGATATTTCGGGAAGTGTGCTGGGAAATTAGAAGAAACAGAAACGAGTGAAGAATCTGCGATCAGGAACACCCTGATGCCAAGAAGCGGTGAGGTAGCGAAGCCCCAGAGTTTATTCTAATAGGAGAATGCCGATTGGAAGCATAGATTAAGTTGACCTCCCTCCTCCCTCTTCCCCTCTACTTTATCCCGTCAATGTACGCCCATACAGCATACACCTGAGATTTGAAAGGAGAGATTTTCTCGTTTAGTTCTGCATTGGAAACTCATTTACGAACGAATTCCTCTATCGCCGAAGAACTGTCCGCGTTAGAAAAATTGCCATCACGCGCCGCGCAATTTTCGCGCCACTTCGCAGGCGCGTGAACGTTTCAATTTGGTTTTGCGCGCGGCGATGGGACACGATATATCACACAAGACCGCGCCGCGCCACGCACAGGGTTCGAAACGCGAAGAACGGGTTAAAAGAATTTATTGGATAATGTTTTCTCGTAAAGATAGTAGCCACACGGTACCGTCTATAAGGATGAAGTTATTAGGAGATTTGAGAGTCGGCACTCTTTCAAGACCACACAGAAAACACACCTCAACCTTCCAATTAGGAGTTGCCGGTCACAGCGGCTTCTTTCAAGTTTTACCTGTCGTCCCCGCCTTCTCCGCTTTCCCGGGATAATATAACCAAGTCAAAGGAGTAGGTTAAACCTAGTTGCCTCGATGATATGTTACCGACGACTGGTCCGGTTCGGTTCGTTTTCTTTCATTTCATTATTTCATCTTTTCATCTCTCTCTCTCATTTTTATTTTTCTCTTCGTTATTCGTTTTAATTCTATCTCTTTCCCTGCCCCCTCTCTCTCCGCTCGGATCTTCTCTTTGGATCGTGATTTTTCTTCCTTGTTTCGATGATTCATCCACGAAGTGTTCCTCTACGGGTTTCCACGACGGAATTTCGTTGCTTAATCAGGGGGGTTTGTTTTCGGGGTATAATAACAACGGTATTCGGATTATTCTGTTTGTTTGTATTGGTGTATTATGGGTGACTGCAAATGTTTATTTATGAGGTGATATATGGTTTAGAGCGAATGAAAGGGGGGCGCGTTTTCTCGCGCCGCATTCCTAAGTATTTTGATGCGTTGGCTTGTTCGTGTCTTAGGAAGTGGATACCGGTGAGGGCCCATGGTCAGAAGCATGTTCACGCCTGAATTGCCTCGTCATGTAGCCCATTTCTGTGGACCACGAGCTCCTCTTTGCGGATTCGTAGTTGCAGGTCTGGGACACCTTCTTTGGCTTTCCAGCGCTGGTTTTGAAGTTCAAAGCACCTAGTCTAAAACTTTTATTTCATTGCAACCCCTAACGGCGCGGTGCTATTGCGATGAGTTAAATCAGCTGGGCGGGGCACATCGGTACCCTCTGTTGAGCAAAGATGAATAGTTCATTTGTCGTCAGTGTGTGAAGGCAATATTGTCTGCGTTTTCTGTTCTGTCTGAGTTCCTCCTTTTGTAATGCTGATCCGACATCATGGACCCTTCCACTGATTTGCTGCCCAACCACGTCTGTTTGAATCTTCCCACCTTGAGGCATTTTTGATACTGGCTCATATTTCTGAGAAATTACGAGTGCTACTGTACTTTTTGTAATGCAAACACTGTACACGATGCTTATGAAAACTTTAGAATAATTGAAGGGTTTTCGAAAACAGTCATGTCCAAAATGTGAAATTTTATCAGTGTCATAAGATATAGCGGAGAGGTCCTAACAATTCCATCAAACTGCCTCAGCACTATAAGACATAGCAACCGAGGTATTTGAATTCAAAAACATTCTTGCCGTCCATAAGGATAACGTATTCTATAAACTGTTTTTTGTGTTTTCTGAAAAACTAATTTTTTTCAATATACCTAACCGTATTTGAAAAAATTACTCCGCAGTTACACCCTGGTAGACATGAACCATAGAAATTATGAACCCTATTGATAAGATTGTGAATTCTAGAAATGTTACTGTGAACCCTACAGAAATCGAGACAGAGGCGATGACTCAGAATTTGTATGATTTCATCCATCTCTGGTACTTCTTCTTTCTCTCGTTGACCTGAGATTCAACTATTTTCAGCTTTATCTTTGAATTTAAGGTGTCGTCTAGCATTTAGTGTCACTCCGCGTATGAAAATCATCGCCATCGCCACTGACAGGCAACGAATTTTGATACATTTACAGAATTTATGGATGCATTTTCTTCATTCTTCGAAAAAACAACTTAATGGCTGGCTGTTTATGGTACTGATTCATTATTGGCGTTAAATGGTTGAATAATGTAAAAACAAGATAGGTAGTACTAAATCTACACTTGGTGCTTGTTGTTGCTGAGTAACCATTTACGGCTATTAATAATTAGAATTCAGATGATAATTTAGCTTCTGTTTATCGCAGCATGTTTCGCGAATTCATTATACATAAATGATCTGTATCCCATGTATCGAGAATCGGAGCAGAATTTCGTCGCAGTAGGTACAAGTCGGCCATTTATCAGTAGTTTAAGGCATTTTAAAATCTATGTATACAAAGACATCTTTGTTTTCTGTGTACATCTTCACAGATAGCGTAACAAAGGTATATATAACTCCTGTGTTTCTATTATGCTTTTAAATCGTTCATCAACTGGCCATTATAGTCTTTATTATACTGGACAGGCCACAGTATACTGAGGATAACTTCTAGAGGAAGTCCCTACATGAATCTGAGACTAAGGCAGTTATGAAGGACTTTCCCTGTGAGTCTCATGCAACAGAGCCCAGATAAGTTTCAGAAGAATCCGATACATTGAGGATATCTTTTAGAGCAAGTACCCAAATTTGAACAGAGTCAGAAAGTTATGAAAATTTTCAATGTGTCTCATATAACAGAGCCTAAATGAGTTTTGAAGGAGTTTACCTACTGAGTCCTAATTAGAGACGTACCTAGAGCGTGGTGAGGGAGTATTTTTCTGTCATTTTCGTTTGTGTGAAAATCTTTTCTGAGTCGCCAAATTGGATGGTCAATGAGCGAAAATCTCCATTGCAAACTTTTTCACCTTTCTTCTTTTTCTTTTCGTTCTTCCTATTCATTCTTTTGTTTTCCTTTCTTTCTTTATCTAAGTATGTGTTATTTTTATTTAGGTTGTTATTTTTGAAAAAACATCCGTCGATTTGCAAAATACAAAAGTGGAGAGCAGGGGCGAAACCAGAACTTTTTTTGGTGAGGGCTAGAATTTGGAAGAAAAAAAAATTGAACAGGGATAAAAGCTCGATTTGGTACCTGTATCTATTTTCATGAGCTGTAAAGTTATACGAACCTACGACGCAACATGACCGCATCAGGCCATCGGCATTAATTATTTTTCGTTTCAAAACTGATTTTGAAAAAATCTTGAAAAATTGTTGGAGGGGCTATAGCCCCTAGCCCCCTCCTTGGTTGCGCCCTTGGTGTGGAGAGGCTGTGTCTAAGAGAATTGACACGTTGCATTGGAAAAATTGGTATTCCTCTCCCCCTTTTCCAGAAGAAAATCACTTACGCCCGAGTTCCTTGTTCTAATGGTCCGGAACAGGTTTTAAAAATTCACGAATAAGCTTTAATATTAGTGATAACGATCTGTACTATCTCGGGGGAGAGGGAGTCAGTTTGGATGATTC
The DNA here is from genome assembly GCA_031841125.1 of Acanthococcus lagerstroemiae. Lineage (NCBI taxonomy): Eukaryota > Metazoa > Arthropoda > Insecta > Hemiptera > Eriococcidae > Acanthococcus > Acanthococcus lagerstroemiae. The sequence goes on along the minus strand of CM063110.1, from coordinate 61,104,148 downwards.
TTTCAACCGAAAAAGAAGTTTATTATTACTAAATTTGGGTGTGGAGTGGCTGTATCTAATATGGAGAAAGCCGCATAGTAGCGATTTTTTAATGGAAACGTTACCCTCTAGATTTATCGTGTGGAGGAGACTAGTCCCCTCCGCTACCCTCAGGATCTCCACCAGTACTTAATATGCTATAAGTCCATTGAAGTATCTGAATGATTTTTAACAATGCCTGAAGGAGTCTTAATCGCAGTGAGGTGCCATCTGACGAGAGATTTTCAAATTTTTATTTTCATGGAATGCGGATAATTATTTACATATTAATATTCCTGTGTACGTATCATTCCCCTCCCCTCTCAATGAAATAAATGAGGAATTGGTTCAATTTTTCGAAGAAACTGAACCATCTGTTGCTCCGGGGGACTGATTTTTTGTGAAACCTTTGTGGAACAAATTCCAAGTTTTCTATCCACGTTTCTGAATAGCAGATACCTGATGTCAGATTTCTTTGTATAATAGTGTTGGTGTGTACATGTGATCGATATTAGCGACTCGGGTGAGCCCTGGCTTTTACCACCCCTCAGAAGTATTAATAGTTTATCCTTAATTTTTGCTCTCTGCAGTAATCGTATTGCGCCCTTAATAACTGAGCAAGGGGTACAATCGGTTGTACCCTCGCATCCCTCGACTTCACCAGTGAACGATGCAGATTTTTCTGTGTAACCTAGATTGACATCGAGTGTAGAAGTAAACCAGGATGTTTTTAATGAACTGTAATATATACGTATCTAGAATCTTAGATATTTTTTTGCCGCTTAATAATTATTATATTCAGTCTGGCTATAAAACAGGTGTCTGCACTCAAACCTATGTATGAAAAACTTAACTGTATTTAGTTTCAGCGAGCATTCGAAGCACTCATTTAGTCATTTTGTCGTATTGGAAGATGACATAATAGGAAAGCAGATCCGTATACATGAGTACCGTCTGTGCCCTGCAATTACCCGCAGATACGCAGCGTTAAACAAGACATTATAACTATTATGGCGCCATTTAATTAAGGCGACCTCGTGTAATTTCGCCATAACTATAAGCACTATAATCGTCTTACGAGTATCCCGGGTACTGGGCGATTCATACAACCGTTACATCGAGCTCGGTTTCAACTGCGCCAGTTTTCCGTACAAATTCGTCGTCCCATCGGAGCCCTACAGAGGCCAAAATTCTTCCCGATTAGATCTATGTACACATTTTCTAAATGCATTTTGACTTCAAAGAGAACCAGCCCGGAGAGGTGGAAAAAAGGAATTTCGACATAGAAGTAGATAATTGTTAGGTTTTCCAGCAGCGCAGCGGTTGGGTCTGAACTTCTATATCGTAATTGAAACCCGGCGCAGAAAAATGAGAAAATAACGCAGAAACAATGAAACATGAATTATTTATGCGAGATAATAAGCTCTGGAAATTCTGTATCGACATGTTGCTCATTGTCGGAGAGCTTATTTTTCTTAGATTTATGTAGTTAATTCGGTACCGACAGTGCCGCCTCCGCTGATAACGCGCGAACCGTAATTTAGAACCAGTTGGATTTCATCAGACCGTGGCTTCTTTAATTGCAGTTCGCGATATAGGAAATGCTAGGTATAGTATTGTGTTCGAAAAAATATGTAGAGATGTTGCCCGGCGCAGGAACAAGATGAAAGTGTATTTCCTCAGGTCCTCCATTATCCAGCCCGGGCTGGCGATGAACCGATGAAAAGGTAAATAGAAACTCATTTCGGTGGATTATCAAGTACAACTGTCGGACTGTACACCTCATTGTAGAATTCGCAATCAAAAAGAGCTTTAGACGATGGCACACATTTATGTTAATAAATGAAAAACGACGGCAATTAGAATAGCGAATTTTTCGAATTTTCTCCGCGTGGTCAACAATGGTTAATTAACGCGGCGATCTAAATTCGCAGCCAACTTCCTGTCTTCACGGGGGCAACGCATTTTCGAATCGATCGCTCGTGAAATTCGAGCCGGCGACCGCCATGAAAATTATAGTTAAATTCGAAAACGTGTGAGAAAATGCGTACAGAAACACGTCTTGAAACCGCAATCTGGCGCAATTATGGATATTACAATAATTGAATGTGCCCATTGGGACATTACATCGCGCTCGATGGTGTATCATTTCAACCGGGAGTCGTAGCACGAACCTCGAAAGTAATTCACACGAATCGATCCTGAACTAGAACAAATGCAGCATCGGTTCGTGGTATCTCCTTTTTCATGGCTTGATGCCCATATCGATGATTTAGTCATTCGGAGGCTCTAATCTTTTAAGAAAAACCATTACCACCGCTCGGACCACCGGGTTTTAAATTAGCGCATGAATATCTCGAGTAGTTTTCTTCTCAATTATCGCGGTGAGAAGGAGGACTCGAAACGGTATCCAGTATTTTAAAATCTCATTCTCTGCGGTCTGAATGGAGTTCGTTGGTACAAAAGGCCTGCCCGTCTGCACCGGGTAAACGTGATGATAGAAGAAAATTAAAAACAGCTTTATGAGAGGTGACGGAAGTAATAAAACCGAGTAAATTCGATTTTATTGTCCGAGCGGAAGGGACGAGGTTCCGGTCCTCTGTCCGAGACCTTCGCGTCTGATATCGGGGTTGTTAACACATCAGGTAGAGCGAACGTGGACGCGAAGTGAAGAGAGACACAGGTAAACTTATTAGCGGTATATTTGAAAAGTGACCCTCGGAGAAGTTGATCCTGGAAAAAGCATCTTAGGGAAGACCGATTTTCAAAATTTCCGAATTAACCGGATGCAAGGGCGAAATACTATCGAGAAATGTCGGAAGACGTCGATAATTCTCGTTAGGTGAAATGTCGATGACCACCAACAGTATTTACCGGCGAAGGAACAGGGAGATTTGGGTTAGAACCCCCTCCCCAACGCTGTCAAAACGAGTATTTTATAATGTATTCTAGCGCATTAATTACAGCAATAAAATGATGGGATATGTGTTGTAGCGACCACTACCTCACCACACAGACTGAGACTTTCCTAGTTCCAACACCGATGACAGTATGCTCCAATACCATCCCAATTCTTTGTAGACCAACGGAACTGCGTCTTTCACGATGGTCAGGATGTTCGTTTTCTTTGGTTTGAGTTTGATTGATCCATCCTCGCTAGACGACAGCGAGTATTGTAATTGAATTGTGAATCTGAAATTCGGATGTGTTGCTCGAGGTGGCAAAAAAGAAGGTTGACCTGGAAGATGGAATCAATTGCAGGAGATGAGCGGGAAGCCAAAGTCAACGAGCTGAAATTTGTTTCACGAACATTAATCATCCTAATGTGATTTGAGTTCCATACGAGCCCGATTGGCCCCGGGGGTCGAGAGTCACAACTCCGAGATGAGTTTTCTTTAAGAGATTTTGTCTCACAAATCATAAGTCTTTAAAATGTTGATGGCTGAGAATAGTATATTTTTTCCTGCTCTATAAGTTTGATCTTCACTCACTATATTATTATTGTAGACTAAACTTAGTTATTTCAGGGGGCAGGGGCGTAGGCGCCGATTCGGCACTTGGGGCGAAGCCCCCTCCCCAATATTTTCAACTCAAAAAAGGAGAAGGTGCAATAAATTTTACCATCAATGTTTAAATTTAACAAAAAAGAAAACGAATAAGAATAAAATCGATAATACCGAAATATCAGACGTGTCTCAATAAAATAATCAAAGAAAAAACCGCGCTCCGGCTAATTCTGCCCCCCCCCCAATATTTTCCATAAGTCGGCGCCCATAGGCAAGGGGTCTACACTGTGTTCGGCTGTTACCTCGTGAATCGTGAAAATAACTCCTAATCCCAGACGTTCCAAATTCAAGCTTCGTCAGAGAATACTTCTTTTAATAAGTGACGTGTTTGTTTTTCTAAGACTGTTCAAATCAAATCAAGATGGCCTTTATTTTATTTCTTTGTACAAGTAGTTACTTGGTCTAAAGTGGTTGTACAAGTATACTTGATCTACCAGTTAGATTAAGTTGCTCTCTGTTGGGCAAAGGCTTCCCTCAGGCGATCCCATTCCCTCCTGTGTGTTATCAGTTTCATCCCTCGACCTTATTTTTTGTTTTCTTCTTTTCCTTCCCCCTTTTATAAACCAAACCGAAACTATTTTTGTCTTTCTTCTGTTTTCCATCCTGGCTACGTGACCAACCCAGTCCCACTTCAGCCCTTTTATCACGTAAAGGAAGTTGATATATTTCATTTTTAATAACTTAATTTTGTCTCTCCTCCTTATGCCCAGAATGGCTCTTTCTGTATTATTTTGCTGTGTTATAATTTTATTTTATTTCGTTTTTGTGAGCAACCAGGTCTGGTACCCACATGACTGAGTGGGGAAGACGCAGCTGTTTAAAATTGGTCCTTTACGTTTTAATGAAAAATCTCCCTTGAATAGCGACCAAAATTTTTTCTAAGAGCAAGATATTCTTGTTCGAATTCCAAATAATTGTTTTTTTGTAAGGGTAATAAATTGCCCCAAATACTTGATTTCGATCATTAACTCGATTTTTTCCCATTAATATCCAACGATTCTCCATTAGTGTTTGATCCAATTTTAGTTTTTTGAAATTGATTTTTAGATCAGCTACTTCACTCCTCTTATACAGTTCAATTATTATTTCTTTCAATTCATTTTTGGACTTTGCAATTAACGCAATGTCGTCTGCAAATCTTAAATTATTAAGTCTGTTTCTGTTCGTGAGTAATCCCTCCGACTCCCATTCCATTTTCTTCATAATTTTTTCTAAGACTGCACGGAATAGGATGGGTGATAAAAGAGTCCCCCTGTTTCTTCCCTCTCTTTTCTAATTTTACCTACGCTCAACCCGAGCCCTGGAATCCGCGCTTTCGAGCATTACCTCAGAGACGTCAAGGAGGCTGTTCGGGCTGTCTTAGCCCTCTTCTCATCTTGCCGAGAAACCGCTTTAGGTCGAAATGTAGCGAGTTGCTACATGGGCTCGAACCCGGGACCTCCGAATTCCGAAACCAGCGCGCTATCCACTCGGCTAAACAGACCCCTTGTTTCACCCCTCTAACTATGGCCAAGTAAGTACCGACCTGGTCGCTCTGTAACAATTCGCGCTTCCTCGTGGGCGTGCATAGGCTGTTTTACTCCGGAAATGACTTTTTCACATTTTCATTAGTCTTTTGTCCACTGAATAATGTTATTTTTGTAATAATCGAAGACCTGACTTCCAAAACGCGCTTAGTCCAAAAAACAAAATGTTGGGAAATCAAAAAAAACACAAAAAAAAACATTCTGACTTGCGAAAGATAAGTGGTAACACTGATTCAGTTGCGTATACGGGAAGAGGAGGGGTCAATGCTAATACTACCCAAATGTGAAGGTTGGCCTGCGAACAGTCTTCGAGCTACGGGAGTGCAAAGTGGGGAAAGTCGTGGACTTAGCTCGTTTTGGCAGACCCTATCGTACTTGTGAAAGGTCAAAATTCGTACATCTTGGCCTAGAAACTATCGAAAATCGGAAGATACAGCTTAGAGACGACCATTCCGGTGAACGAGGCACACGTGAACAATATGTCCCTCCGACATCCTTGAACCCCCCCCCCCCCCGAACAGGAAAGAACAAGTGTGATTTACAGTCGTAAGAGTCTCATATTCATAAAATTTGAAAAAAAAAACAAGTAAGTCAGTATTATAAAAAAGGACGAAAGAAAGGTTTAGCTGGCTCTAAGTCGTGATAGAATCGTGAAACCAGCTCTGAAAGGTGCCTTTTGACTGCCTCCACCAGATTGCGCTAAAAACTCGATTTTCGATTTTTGGGACTAAGTGCGTTTCGAAAGTCAGGTCCTCAATTACGAAAAAAAAAAAAAAAAAGTAAAGAAAGCTAATAATCTGATAAAACACCCTATATCAAGATCTAATGTGTGAAGACTTCAATTACCGAAATCCTTCTCTTATTTTCCTAATACACATGACTGAGCTCACCGTATAGTTTTATTTTTCAATTTTTCTTCACAAATAACCAGTGGCCTGTACAGTCAAGTCAAATTTTCAGATCTAGGGAATGAAATACCAGAGGTTGCAAGACTCTTGCATAGTGTTTACATCTCCTCGCTCCCTTCGTGAAAAACAAACTTTTCATCGTGGAAGTTATCTTTTTGGTTTTATATTATGAAAACGGAAAACGCCGTCTCCTCTTCTAGAGAAAAAAAAGAGAGTTGGGGTTCCGGAGCTAAGATTTTTCTAAATTCTGAAATTTTGTTAATGACAAATGAAAAAATGGAGAACCTATTTGAAGGAACATCAAATAGTTATCTTAACAACGTACCCCTACCCTTCACTGGAAAATTGAGCTGAAAGCTAAATAAGCAGATGTGTCGACGTCCTGGAGGGGAGGTGGTGGGAATCGACTTCGTAATAAAATTTCTGGACCACGGTATTAAAGCACGATACTAATTCGTCATTTCTGTAAAAGATGTTTCAAGGTATAAATTATTGAAAAAGTATGTTTTTGAGCTCAGGAAGAATTTTTCCTCTTTCTCTTTCCTCGTAACTTCGTCCTTGCTCAAAGGCAAGACTAGCAAGGGCTTTTTAGCTTTCTAAATTCCTCATTTGGAAAAACAAGATAGCTTTGAATATTATAGAAAGTTCATGGTTAAAACCGATTTAATCAGCCTTAAAAAAGTTTCGAATCTAAATGAATATATTATCAGCAGGGACGAAATTAAGGAGGGCACGGGGCAAGTTGTCCTTCCTCAAGCTTTCGCTGGAGTTGGAAAAATCCAGCAAGTCAAAAGAAATTTCGAGTTGTTTTTTTTTTAGTCAATACAAAAATATAAAGAAAATTGATACTTGGGAATTTTGAGTTGAGTCAGTTGGAAATTTAATAATTTTAGCTTCCCCCCCCCCTTACGTTTCTGACTGTCAGATTTGAAACGAATTTCAATGAAAGAAAATAGACTCTTTATGAGTTTTAATGACTTAATCGGGCTTTAACGAGTCCTGACTCTTTACAGAGTCTTATAACAAGTTTTAATCGGTTTGAACAAATTTTATTCAGAGTCGGTGAGTTTTAAGAGTTTCAATGAGTCTTGAGACAGCTTTAATGAGTTCTAAGTCGTTTTCGCAAAGCCCTAAGCAGTATTAATATAATTTTACGGATTGTTAATGACTCTCAACAAATCTTCATTTACGAATCAGTCTTACAGAGTTTTAACATTGCGTCATTGAGTTTTATTATTTTTCAAAAAATTTGAGTCCGTCTCAGCCGAAGTTTAATGAGTTTCAGGAGGGTCTTAACAAGTCGAACTGCGTATTAAGAGATATTCTTGTTACCTATTAAGAGATTCTTAATCAGTCATGTAGGGTATTCATTAGTCTTGATAACGTGTCTTAAAATGTCTCAGCCAAGTCGTATACAGCTTTTTATTCGGTTTCAGGGAGCTGGGCTTATTGTCGAATTCTTCCTCTTCGGTCCACCCATACCCATTCTACCGTCATTGTCCAAAATGTGAAGAAACCGAAAATAGCCATAACAAAAATAGTACCATATTCCCAATATTCCCAATAGTCCATAAAAACTGTATTGCAATTATCAACGCAGTCATTAGAGATGTTAGACTATCAATAGTTATCGATATCTTTACACAAACATTGACATATTTCATATGTCTTATCGATAACTTTATTGATAACGTTAAGTAGAAGTTAAACTATGATAGACTATTTTAAACCCCAGAAAAACAAAGTTCTTGATATACTAAAAAAAAATTATCGATAGTAATCGATATCAATTTTTTTAATAGTTTGATATCTCTAACAGTCACTTTTGCGACTATCGAGACTGCTGATAGATAATGCCCATTGCTAAAAAATTCTTTCTATGTACCAAATACCAGTTTGAGAAGGTGAGAAAACCAGGTGTTTTCTCCGCTTCCCGGCGCCGAGCACGAGCTACTGATTCGTGGAAGGTTTTCATTACCCGCGGACATCGTCGCACCGTTTCTATCGATAAACATATACAAGAACGGATTAATCCGTTGGCCAGACCACCTCCGAGACGCCATTTCTAAGCTAAACCCATTTTACGAGCAGCTGAAGATTATTCTCCCCTTCACAGCCAATCCTGAATAATTTGAAAATCCCGCCTCAAATTGACATCATCAGTGTCTGGCTATACTCTCCGGAATTTCGAGTTCTCGAGAAAAAGAAACGGTCTCGATGAAAGGGTCCAATATTAATGATGTTATTAAGATGACTTTGGGATACACTAAACAGGCACCATAAACCACATTTTCGTATAGGCAATTTAATTCGCCTCGTAATAAGCATAACATGTTGGATTTCCTGACGCAGCCATAATACGCGTATATGATAATTTTCTCGCACCAAGACAATAATTACCGAGTTCGGAGAATACGTGAAGCGAACACGATCATGTTCAAAAAACGATACGTAACAATTTGAAATTAGAATGCGATTTAAATTACTATTTTTGCCAAAATATAAAGTGGCGGTTTGATGGCAACAAATAAGAAATCGAGAGCCCACCGACAAAGACATAATAAAACAGAAGGTTGTAGCTACAAAAATTGCGTGCTCGTAGGTTTTCTTAGATAAATACCTAATCAGCTCTACGTTTTCTGTCTAGCCCCTGGGGATACATTGGCAGTGCACCGGTAGCTAGTGTCCAAAGGCTGACGGACCAGGGGGCTAGGGAGCAAATGCCCCCTGGTCTGGAAGGATTTCAAGCATGTTAGCCTGGAATGTGACCTCCTCTCATAGTAGGGTCGACGAAACTTCAAAAATGAATTTTGAAATTTTCCCTTGGGCTATTTCGTTTTGCCAGTCACCTCTTTCAAGAAAAGAATTTGAAATCCAGATGCTCCAGAAGTGGATCATCGGTACGGTGAGAAGATCTACTGAGTTTCAAAATATTTGGGGACTGAATGACCATATAGTGGTTTGAGATATTGTTCAAAAGGAAATTTCAATTGTGTCGGCTTGTATAACCCCCTGAAATAGCGAAGTATTTTTCACTTCCATTCTAGGATTGGAAACAAATACTCTTCATGATCCTTTCCTAAGAATAAAACCGTGAGGACTGGTACCGTTGAGCTATTTAGTATTTCCATTTTGAGGGCGATGTTAATGTTTCCGCAAAAAATAGATTTTAATGCCCAGAAGTTGTTCCACCCTGACACACTTTATAATTCCTTTGTTCCTCTTTCTTCAAAACTGATAATCTGTTCCAGATATTCGATTTCTTTTACCTCTTTTACATATCTTCTGCCCATCGATTATCAGATTTTTCCTTTCCCCTCTTCCAGTTGTTTTTGATTTGTTGCCATTCAGCTTGATGCTAGTTTTTTTTTGCATCCCTTCAATAGCTCTTCTGTCATTTTCTTCAACTCCTTACTATTTTCTGCAAATAAGATAATATCGTCTGCGATACCTCTTATTACTTAGAAATTCTCCATTTATTTTTAGTCTCCATCTTTTCCACTTCTGGATTACGAAATACTTCTTCCAGAATAAAGAGAATCTGAGTTTTGTCGGCTCATATAACCCTGAAATAGCGACGTATTTTTCGCTTCCATTTTAGGGTTGGAAACAAAAACTCTTTATGATCCTTTCCGAAGAATAAAAACTGGTGTTCTGCAGTTATAAATCAACAAATCTGAGAACTTTTTGATTTTGAAATATGATAGGGCTACTTTAAGAATTCGGTCGTAAACTTGAAAATAGATCATATTAATGTTCCGAGAGTAGAAAAATTAAAAAGTACCCTTATATGTTCCTACTCGCTTTATGTCCACTTTATAAGTACACAAAAATCATTGAATGCGGTTGCTTTTAGTCTGAGATTGAGTGTCGTCCACCATGGGGTAAGTTTCTAGCAGATGCCGAGAACTCTTGGGATTGTAGCGTCTAGGAAAAATTATAAAGAAGCATAAACGCTAGAAAATCACATTTGTGCAATAAGGGGGAGGAGAAAGAACAAAGGCTGGGTAAGTACGTCTTTTCGGAATATTTTCGTTGATTAATTTTCAAAACAGGAATGGGAAAATCATTAACTGGATATGATAAGTATAAAAAAATTAAAAAGTTCCGAAATTCGAATAATTAATAAAATGGAATATTGAATTCGAATCGGTATCGAGAGTCTTCAAACAACTCATATGTGTGTGTACTTTGAGTAAGATTTATGTAAAATTGATGTCATGTGTAGAACGAAATATTCAAAACGAAAGATTTTTAAGGAAAGAAAACAAGATTCGAAGCGCATCTTAAATTTAAATTAATTTGATATAACGAGTTTTCGAGCAACTTGACTGGGAAAATTTAGCCAGATTCGTGGAACATTACAGTCATTCTGGAAAAATAATAAAATGTTATGACAAAGATTTTTAAAGAAAGAAAACACAAGATTTAAACCATGTCGATAAATCTTAAAATTTAAATTAATTGGATATAACGAGTTTTTGAGCAAATTCAGCCAGATTCGTGGAAAATTACTGTCACATTAGGAAAATCTTCAAAGGAGTTCAGACACAATTCGCAAGAAAAAAATTTTGAAATTCGAATTATTCGGTAAAATAAAAAAATTGAACTGGATTCGATATCGAAAGTCTTCAAAAAAGTTGTACACGAAATTTACGTAAGATTCATGAAAAATTGTAGTAACATTCTGGAAAAGTGATCATGGAGTAATGACAGAGATGTTGGAGGAAAGAAAACTCAAAATCTGAGCAAATTTGATAAATCTGAAAATTTAAATGAATTCGATGTCAAGCGTTTTCAAATAACACGAATAGAAAAATTTTGCCTGATTCGTGAAAAATTGCAATCACCAATCATCAGTACGTTCAAAAAAGGATTTGAAACAGAAAAACATTTTGAAATTCGAATAATTCGATAACGGTATATTGAACGTGATCTAATATTTTTGAGTTTCCAACTAACTACTAAACCGAATCTAAGTAAGATTAGTGGAAAATTGCGGTCACCTATAGGAAAAATAAAATTGAAGAGATTCAATAAAAATCTTAGAGAAAATTGGTAGATAAATTTTACAGAAATGGAAATTAAACTGAATTAACTCAATTCAAAATCATAATAAATAAAATAAATAAATAATAAAAAAAACAAAAAAACTGTGCATGAAAATTAAGTAAGCTTATTAGAAAAAAATTGTAGTCGCATTTTTGAAAAATTATTGAAGGTGGATAATAAGAACTTGGAGAAGGAAAAAACCTGAAAATTTGAAAATTTCAGGAAAGCTGAAGATGAACAGAGTTTGATACTACAGGTTTTTAGCCAACTAGAATAAGAAAATTTAGCCCGATTTATGAAAAATTGTACAAGCGAATTTCAAATATTATCTCTTCTTCCTCGATACCCTGCGAAATCCAAATTTTTAAAAAATTCAAAAAACCATCAAAATTGGAAGTTCCTTGCTCGCTGATTTCAAGTATCACATATTTCATTACCCATGGGCACCACCAAGAAGGGCAAATGAGGCATTTGTCCCCCTGGTTTTTCAAAAAATGAATTTTCTTGTAAGAAAGTTTTTTCTTTCTTCCGGAAAGAGGTTTTTTGTCCCTCTTAAATTGTTTTGCTCTTCCTTAGAAAAATCCGGGTAGTATCCGTGGAGTTCCCATCCCAATTTGGACTCCCATATTCTAAATTTGGCTTTTCTCGAGTGTTTCTGTACCTCCTTGGCTGTATCACACAGATCCACTGAAAACCGAGAAGAAAGGGTGTAGATGATTGAAAACCATTCAGTTTTACGAGGTGTTTTTGAAAGTTCATGTTTGGGAGATTTTCCTAAATCCTTCCTCCTGTGAGAGGGTATAGATAAAAAATGGATTGTAGTCCCTCTCTGGAATGGAAATATGTAGTTTAAATTTGCTGAAATTTCAAACGAATTTCTTACAAAAACGGATAATATTTTTAAAAAAGTATAGGTATTATTTGATTCCTTAGTTAGGTCTGCATTAAAGATTTGAAAATTACTTGAGTCACCTTTCTAGACCTTCTTGGTGTGTTATGAAGTCATTGTATTTTCTTATTATTTGAAAAGACACATGGTTCATTTTTTTTTCATTCTGATTTTTTCTTAATTTATACCGATTTTCTATCTTCAGATTCCAAATCATTGATCGAGAACAGCTGATGTCAGTGGCGGATCCAGGATTTCATCAAGGATAGGGGGGTTTTCATGTTACGTTCCAATTTTATTTTGACAGCCGGTTCAAAATTCTAAAAAAAAAAAGTTTGGGAGGGACTTGGAATCCCCTCCCTCCATAGATTCTTCACTGGTTGATGACCATTTTGGCAGAATGTTTGACAATTCAAAATATTCTTTGACACAATCAAATTGAGCGATTTTGATTGGCTCTTGAATCCTGATTTGTAACTTGAAGTAAATAAACGGGTACGGAAAGCAGTAACTAACAATAATCAAGTTTCCAAGATTTTTTCCAGCACATTTAACTGCAAGGTTGAGAATGCACCAATTAAAAAGAGATGAAATGCGCTGGAGAGACTGAAATGAATAATTGTTTAATGTTCATTCGAGTGTTTACTTTTCATTCATTTAGTATGTTTTCTTTTATGGCGAAATTGTTTCAGAACTGATTCATAATTCCATTAAATTTACAATGAAATACCTTCGGACTGTGTACACCATAATCGCTATCATAAACTTTGAAGCAAACACGTAAGACCAATGAATTAAACAGGATTTAATTTTACCTTATTCGCTTTTATTAGTCGGTAATTACTGTAGACACGACATTATGATTAAATCATTATTAACTCGTGAGGTTTTTTTCATCGAAGAAGTAAATGTCTAATAGGAAAAAAGTCGACAAAGTTAAATGCCTTTAATAACTTCATCACGAGAAATAGCTTTATAGAAGTCTATGTTATGATTTAATTTCATTGTGAGGTAATCACTTGCACCATCTTGGACATTTTCGGTACTAAGACCTTCGCATTTCTGATAAATAAAAACATTTATTCCAATTTTTTCAGAGTCTTAGCCTACCTACAGGAACTGAAATGAGCGCGAGCCTTAAAATTAAAACACGTAATGAAGCACTCGGTGTGTAAATTACCCACTATATAGGATAAAGACCTGATAAATATTGAGCACTGTAGATTCTTGATTTCGAGTTTATTTAAAAACAATAAATTGATAATGTATCATTGAGCCCTCAGTTATAGATTACAATCTAACTTTGACAAATTTGATGGCAGAGGATTGTTTAAATGTCTCACCACATCTTAGCTTACATTTTTAGCACAGTTTGATATGTTGTCACAGCCAAACTATAATTACAATCTGTGAGCAAAGTTATTTGGCAATAGAACCCTAAGTCCGGCTAACTACAGAGACACACGTCCTGGCTGGGGTGCGGAGATCCAAATGCATCCCAGGTCTTTCGACCTGTTGTGGCCCTGTGGGTCCTTTCTGTCGCAGTACACATCAATGAAAAAAATTTTTAATTTGTTAACCGGACCCTTACGTTTTGTATCCTAAGAATTTAATCGCCAAGCCGTGCCTAACAGAGCCTTATATATGTAAAAGTGGCATTTTTAAAAAATCATAATAAATTATCCAATGCACGCAATACTTTGAAACATGGTACACACATTAATCTTTATCTTTATATACCCGAAGAAATCTATTGCTGATTTTCCCCCTCCCTAATTTGCAAATTTTATTAATTAAGCAAACTTGATTCGTATAATTTTTTGAATTAGAGATAAATTCTTCCAAAACGTACCCTTAGAATCGTATACAAAATCGTAAATTTTTTATCATTTTCTGAAAATGCCATTTTTACATAGGGCTCTGCAGTAAGCCGGACCAAGAGAAGAAGAAATCGCGATATTGCCTTTCTATGTTCGCGCCTTTTAATTTATAGTGTGCGAGTAAACTCACAAATCTTTGTACTTGTTTCACTGGGAAAAACTTTCAACCGGTTTCATTCCAACATCTGCAGTGCATTTTGTAAGTACAGCTATAGACAAGTCGACATCAAGATTCAAGACACTTTCAGTTCAGATCGATTCGCAGTTCATTAAATTTCATTTTAATTGGATATACTCGTACTTCATTATCTGATGCAATGATGCTTGTTACAGTCCGTTTTATTGTGTTGCCTATCCAAGTTTGCCTTCTACGCTCATATCACTTGAAATTACCAGTCCATTTTTTCACCAGTATTACCTTTCGTATCGAACTATTAAAAGTTCTACATATATTACGTTTCGAGTACCTAGTAGTGTAAATACGTATACAGTAAACAGTGCCACTTGATGACGCAGACATGAATAAAGTACAGGGGGCAAAATGGCGCATGGGGTAAGATAAATACTGCTATTTTTCGCGAAATGAGGAATTCGCTGGCAATATCGATTTTTTTCGATCCAATGATTGAAAAAAAAAAACTTGTTGAAAGTTTCGTCCAGTTTTGTATAATAGTCTGTGAGTTATGGTGATAAGAAAAAAAGTGAAGTGTTTGATGTTATTTTCAACAGCTATTATGTAAGCTTTTGTAAAAGAAAATACTAGTTTTAATGTTTTCGGAATGATTCAAACGTAAAGATGGTCACGTAAATAAAAATTCTACTATAAAAATTCAACTTTTTTCGAATAATTTTCGAACAATTAGCCACGTAGTGTAATCACGGTGTTTGGGGGCAAGATGACGTACCTACTTTTTCCGGCGAAATTTCAATGTATTTAGATATCGTATAATTGAACGTGAAATTTAATTTAATTTTATCTAATCTTTATTTTGTTTATATTTACCAGCAAGAAGATTGAATTCAATATATGCAAATTGTGAATCATGATGGCATGAGAGCTATACTGACTATGAAAATGGTGAATATGCATGTGATTTGTGTACCAACCACATAGTAGATGAAGATTTCCATTCCAATTGATTTATTATTATTATAATACTTGTAGCTATCTACTCGTTGGCTTGATCGAAATAAATTTGAAAACGTATCTAATTCTTCATATTTTATGTTATAAAAAAGCAGCAGTCATCTTGTCTCACTGGTTGGGGTAAGATGACTTTTTGGCGTTTTTTTTTAATCGTTATATTTCTAATCTAAATTGTTGGGAGGGAAAAAAAGGCTAAAACATCGGTAAAAAATCGACATTTCTGTGAGAAAAATTTCAAAAATACATTGTTTAGTACACAGAAAAGCTTCCAGAGCAATTCTAGCTCTGGGTGCGTTATCTTGTCTCCTTGTACTCTATATCTGTTACATTAATCAGTTGGTGCAATACTAGTGCATTATATTTCAGTCCCCAAATACCTGAACATGAATGTATCTCCTCATGCACCTGCTATTCATTTGCAGTAGCCTAGAAACACCAATTTTGTTTAATTTAATATTAACTATGTTTTGAAAAACGATAAAGCCCTAAATCAAACAAAAAATCCTTCTACTCCCACAGACAAGACTTTTTTTCAGTTGAGATCCCGGATATGAACCAAGTTTACCTTGGCATCTCTGGGAATATATGACCACAACCTAAAAACATCAGCTTACGCGCTCTTCTTCACTAATACCTCACAGATCTTAGACATGAGCCTAATTTATTCTTATGGTCTTCCAGCACTGCGATCACCACCCAAAATATTGTGAATTGTGAAGTTCTAGAAAGGTCCTTACTCAAAGGTAGCCATTACAGGTCTTCTTGTGTACTTCCAATTCTCTATTAGTAAGTGAACATGTGGTCGGAATAGGCTTCAGAGACATTCGGCCTTTGACTAATGATCTGCCAATGACGAGTAATTACTTGGACAAGATTGATCGGGAAGGGGGAGGGGCATTCCCCCTTCATGGGATCACTGACAAATCTTCCAAAGACTGTCGCTCGCGGTGACATTTGCACTGTTTCCAGTTGTTTGGAAAACGATTGATAAACGAAAACTTGGCCGACAATTCTTCTGATGACAAACAAACGCATGGCTAAGGTTGGCCGCGGTGTTATTTACCTTTCACCAAATTATTGATAAATGTTCCAATAATGAACAAATGAGGAGTTCTCTCTCAAAAGGGCCCCTGACAAATAGAAATCCTATTCGTCAGGGGCCCTTTTCACAGATAACTCCTCAAATGTGAAGGCCGGAATCGTCAGCAATGATTGCTCTTCATAGGATCATTGACAAATCTTCTGAGGACAAACACATGCGTGACCGGAATTGATTGTGGCGTCATTCGCCTTTCATCAGACTATACAGATACATTCTCCAATAATGGACAAATACCTGACTGATGTGGATCATGATGACTAACCCATCTTTGGTAATTGACAAGAATCTTTTTTAATAATGAACGAATTTATGGATGGAATTGGCCACAGTGACATTCGCCCTTCCTCTCAGATCATTGATAAATTTTAAGAAAACGAACAATGTAGCTATGGTTAGAAGGCAGCATTCACGCTTCATCAGAAGAAGGAAATGAAACTTGGATATACCCAATCTCTGCCTCTTTACTGACTATCCGCATCATTGATTAATTTTCCAGTGACAAAGAAATTCATGGCTGTGGGGTTAACTTCGATGTGATCTGCCTTTCGACGGACCATCACTGATACATTTTCTAAGGCCTGAGTCGGCCTCGGTGATCGCCTTTCATCAGATCATTAACATATCGTTCAATAACAAACGAAATTGTGGCTAGAGTTAGCCGCAGTGACATTTACCCTCCACCGGATCATTAACTCATCACTCAACAACAAACAAATATGTAGTCAGGTTAGCTATGGTAACATTCGCTTTGAACAAGTTTACTGATAAATTTTTTGATAATTAATGAATCCGTAACTGTGGTCAGGGGCAGCATTCACCCGTTATCAGAGGAGAGAAATGAAACTCGCGTCCATCTTAAGTTTTAACGTATGTTTGCAACTGAGGATGTATTCAGTATGGTGAATTATTAAGAGTCAAACACAAACTGGAATTCAGCAATTGTATTTCAGTGTACGCCAATGAGGAATCGAGTCAATAGAACCGATTGTAAGTCATTGCAAGCTGCATCCTAAAATCATGTACATGAATTGGCACTCACCGGCATTAGGATCTCCGTTCAACTCGTCGAAGGTCTTATTCGTCATCTGAAACAAGGCGTCCAAGGGAGACGAATTCGTTGATTTGCCGTTCGTGTTTTTACTCCTAGCTGTCGACTCGGTGTTTCTGGATCTATGAGTTTGGTGCTGACTGCCGGTGATGGACGAGGCGTTTGGAACGGAGCAGTTCAGCACGTCCGGACTGGTGCAGCAATCGCTGCCGCCAGTGCTGGATCTGCCGCTGCTACTGCACGACTCGTAAGCCGAGCTCATGTCCTCGGACTTGACCGAGCGCAGGTGTAAGGCGATCTGCTGCGGATGGAATTGACTAAGAAACAGCGGAGGCTGCGGTAGGATGCCGCGGTGCGCCGGCGGCGGTATGAGGTACGGGCTGGCGGGCTCCTCTTGCGGCTCGCAGTCCCACGGCCTGACTATTTTGCTGGAAGACGGAGCGCTTTTGCTCGGCTTGTGACTGAGGATGTCGCATATCGAGAATGACTTTACGCCGCCGGGCGTTTGCGTGCAGCCGTCTTCCGAGCTCTCGTCGACCGGTGAAATGAGACTGGAGACTTTGTGGTTGTGCCGGTAGAGCCGTTTGTTCAGGTTGCTCTTGCTGCGTTCGCTGATACTGTAGCTGGTTTTGTCGATCTTCATCATCTTCAGCCGTTTCAGCGGCTTGAAATACTCTTCGGGCTCCTCTTTGGCGTCCTCGTCGCTGGAGGAGAAGCGGCGAGACGAGTCGACGTCGGAGGCGCGGTTCTCGTCCGATTTCTCGCTCTTGCAGGCGTAGTACGAGTCGGAGGAGCGTTGACAGTGGCCGGGCAGCGAGGAGTCGGACGAGCAGGAAGGCGATCTGGCGAGCTTTTTGTCCTCGTCGTCGTCATGCTTTGGGGCGATCGGAGACGGACAGCCGACGCTGATCTCGTCCTCGTCGGCCGAGTCTTCGGCTTTGATATCGGGAGCGCCGATTTCGTAGTTCAGCATCTTGTCGATCGAGATCATCTCCGAGTTACGCATGGTGGACGAGTTCTTCACGTACTTGTACACGTTCTTCCGTTTCTCCGAGTATTCATCGGCGGCCATGAGTTGGTTGTATGCGTGGTACTGGATGGACAGCATTAAAGCTGGTCTGCGGGCATCACGGTATAGCAAAGAAAACTCGCGGAACTGAACGCTTGTACGAACGAGTATAGGTATAGAAAACAGTATTTTTCTGATTAAAACCGAGCACTAGCCATCGTTAAGAGACTGTCAGCGAAACAACAAACTAGAAACGAATTACGAAAGGTGAAAAATTCGACGCGAACCGAGTGATTTTTCGAAAAACCCGCGAGAAAAATTTACGAAAAATTCGTCGCGTGTGACGATTTAGCGCGAGCGCGTTATCACAACACGGTTTTACAATCTCGGAATCTGTTGTAGCAATTGTAACGTCAATAAATTTTTAGAGCTGACAAGAGAGGAGGTCTTTCGCGGCTAGATGGAAGGGAGGTCAGGTTTAATAGACTGGGCTTGTCTTCGGCGCTACGATTTCCTCCCTGAAATAACGAGCAGAACTTGGCCAATGGGAGGACGGCATCCGGACACAAGCCGCCGTTCGGCTCGTTGATTGGAGCCGAGCCGATGCGAACACCAATTTCAGTAGGTGTTTTCTATCGCCGCCGTAATTTCCTACGTGTATATGTTTTTTCTTCCTCTCCAACGTTAATACCACCAGAAACTAATTACCATCCCGGTTTTTCTTTGTCGGCTATTTTATATACTAAATTATGTTCTTTACTCGTTTTCTAAGGATATGTTAACGATCTCGCTATGATCTTCAATTTATCTTCAATGTAATTTATTAGCGTGATTCCACAGATTTTCGCCCTTACTCCTCCTTTTTTTTTCCTCTTCTGTCTTCGTCGCTCGTTCAAGACGCCTTTTTGATACTTAGATACCTTTTTTTTTTCTCTCTCTCTCTCTTTCTCTGTTTCTCTCCCGTTTCTATACGCAAACATGCCATACTCCGTTTTGACGCATAAAGTAATTACCTGCGGCAGGCGTTCTTGAAATATTTGGATTATACATTTTTTGATACGCGGGAAAGCACGTAGGTGGTCATTCGAGGAGAAATTATAGGCCACCTAAGAAACTCTTTATTAAGGCATTAACTAGCTTTGGCACCTAATTTATTTCGTCGCCATTTTCCGAACGTAAGCTCGTTTTTTCGATCATTCATATAGCCTCTGTCTAGTTTTCAGTTTTGTATATCTCTCGTAGATCTTTTTCTTATACTTACTTGGCGGTGTATAAGAAGTGTAACGAAAAAGAGATAGTGGTTACTTCCATAGCGTGAGTGTTTGGAAAATTGCGATAAACGGTTTCAAACGGTTTCCAGGGGACCGGGGGAAACGATAATTATTGAGATTGGGAGGAAGAAATCGATGGGGTGCAGCAGTCAAGGAATTTTCGCAGTTCTGACTGGACAAGGAAACTATTTTTGCACCGAAATGTACCTGAAGAGAGCTGGACGTAGACCAACGCTATATGACTTTTTAGTTAATCGGCTAAATCATCCGGAGGAAAGTTTTAAAGAAATCAAAGGCATCAATCCGCAAACTTGAATGAACTGGGACCCCTTTTTCCATTCAGGCCCGTAGCCAGAAGGGTGCTAGGGGGTGCTGAGTAACCACTAGGGCTTACCGAAGCCCCTTGGCAAAATTTCGTGAATAAAAATGACGAATTCATTATATTTTTCTCGCTAGTTTTGTTCAAAACTTTTCTTTCCAATACATTTTAATGTTTATAAACTTGGTAACACTGATATTGCTTTGAAAAAGAAAAATCGTGTGTTAGCCGTTCTTTGTAAATTCACAAACAGTGGTAGGCTCGCGATCCAGTTCACATTGAATATCGATGGCTAAATGCTTGAATGGCTGTTTTGAGAACTGATAATTTGATAAGTCCACAGAAATGGAATTTTTTTACTTCCAAAAGTTTGAAAATAGTGTTAATCTTTTTTGTCACGCGATATATTCAATTTTTTTTCAGTGGGTTGTCGGTAAGTTGAATCACCAGTTTTGATCATGAATTTTGAGACCAAATTCAATGTTCTTATTGTAATCCTGTAAATTTGCTATTTTTTCCAGAATGTTTGGTTTATATATAAATTAAACATAATGGATAAGTGGCTGAAAAAATTTACGGTAAAATCCAAAAAATGTGACGATGAAAGATTCGACTCCGACTTCTTCGAATTCGAGAGCCAGGATCCCCCCCCCGGGGGGGGGCGAAGTAAGATTTTCAAGGGGAAAAAAGTCCAAAATTGAGGTATTTTTTGAAAATCGCCGACATTAGAGGATTATTTTATGAAAATGAAGATAAAATACTCGACCGAAATTTCTCGAAAAAACGTCTTTTAAAGACGAAAAGTTGCTCATTTTTGCATATTTTACATTCATTTTCAGATCCTTTGGGAGGCATTCGCCCCATCGCCTCCCCTGGCTAACCACTGCCTCATAGAAATCTTTACATTGTATATTATGTGTATCCTCAAGCCCCTCTCCCCGGTAAACAGTCAGCACTCTCCGCAGATAGCTGGCTACAGGCCTGTTTCCATTAGTTGCGAAAATTCGATTTCCATTTTTGGGAATATTTTAAAATAACTTTTTTTCGCCTTGTTAAAGGAGAAAGTTTTTATCAGTTGGGCACATTTAAAAAATGTGTATTTTTTTTGCGTTCTTCTTTTTGTATGTATATAGCAAATATTTCTATCAATTAGAAAAACTGAATCTTCTGTTGATGAGTTGGAAAAACTCTGAAAAAAATTTTTTTTTCGCTTTAGTTTGTTAATATTTTTGCATTTTCTTATATCAATGTTCCTGGAAAATTCGCCTCGGTACTTCTCCGAATTCTCTGTTATATATCAGTAATATCATGATAGTCATTTCTTTCTCCGTCTTCTATGGTTTTCATAATTTTTGTCATAGCTAACTATTAGTGCAGTCTCTCATTTTACTTCCATATTTTGAAAATTATCTTGCATTCGTTTCATTTTTATCAGTTTCATTAATGTAGTAATGTTTGACAGTAATTTTATTCATGTAATTTTTGTCTCTTACTTTGTCAATTTCAGCGGCGGAGATCGCTCTTTTCACTAGGAGGTGTTGTAGAAAATATTCATTTTCTTGAAAATGCAGCAGGCTCTTGGGTTAAAACCTGTCAATGTTTTAAATAAAATCTTACAAATATTCTTCATAGCCAGTTTTTGTAGAGGGGGCAAATACATTTCAATTCTCCCATGACTGGCACCACAACAGTGAATCTTGT
This sequence comes from Acanthococcus lagerstroemiae, assembly GCA_031841125.1. NCBI lineage: Eukaryota > Metazoa > Arthropoda > Insecta > Hemiptera > Eriococcidae > Acanthococcus > Acanthococcus lagerstroemiae. Next base: position 61,082,712 of record CM063110.1, on the reverse strand, counting down.
CATTCCATTTTTATGGAAACGAAATTCTCTGAGAGCGAAGCAAATTGAAATTTTTATACTTATCAGGAAGAAATACATCAAGAAATGCCTTTTCACGCTTTTAAGGGGGCTGGGGCCTTTCATTATTTCCTCCATTTTTGTTATCATCAGCTAATTGCATAGCGATTATGGGAGAAGTGGTTTAAAATGGATTATAGTGGCAACAGAAAAGTTTTATCTTTTTAAAAATGAACTGTTTCAACGCGAAAATTTTAATTGTTTCAAGACTGAAAGAAATAAAGAGACAAACGAACAACAAAATATCTGCATGAAAAACATTCCCCCTTTTTAGTAAGATAAGCAATTGCGTTGAACAGGTTTTTTGTACACATTTTCCGTCAGGTGTCCGGAGGGGGAGGGTTGGTCACTTTCAGCGCCTAAAATCTAACAATCTTAACTTTTTTACTAGCTAAGTATGTAGAAAGCGTAGCAGAAGAACGAAAAAATTCACTGATTTTGATGGAATTCGCTGGAATTATTATCTACAGAGAGTACATATCTTGCGGGCGAAGTATTAATAGATTTATATCCATTGGTATTTCCATTCTACTAATGCGAACTTCTAATTTCATCAAAAGAGCATTTCCTCAAGTATGGTTCCTGTAAACTGTACTGAAGTACAAATAACTTTAGAGCTTCCGCAATAATGGCTGAAATGATTCGATTCATATACGCTCACTCGATATAATTCAACTCTGAAGATCAGTCATTTTATTAAGAAAAAGGAGGATGCAACAGTTATTTTGATTTTTTTTCTGAAATTCTGATTTTTGGGGCAAAAGATAATTTATTTTTGGTGAAAAACTATAAAAATTTCCGTCGAGATGTTTTTGTTGAGCGAAATGATAAATTTACGAGAGCCCTTCGCCCCTCCAAGATCACCACTGTTGGTGTGAATGTTATTATTTCGAAATTTTGCTTGTACATACGGTTAGTGACTCCATTGCAATCTATGTGGCAAATGTTTGATATGAACTAAAGAAAAGTATTGTTTGACTTTCTTTATTGGCGTAAGAAAAGCGAGTCATTTGGTCATTGACTATATAAGATTTGCATTTCAAAGATAACGAAAACACAAACAAGAAAAAACATATTTAAAAAAAAAAATAAAACTAAGGCTGTAGGGGCAGCACTGCTGGATGAAAACGATTAATATTCTGCATGTATGATAAGGTATACTCTTTGCGAATAATGTTTCCAGCAAAGTTCTTCAAAAGTGGTAAATTTCTTCGTTTTTTGTTTCGCTCTCTATAAATGCATAATTGTAAAAAAGAATCGCTTCTCAATTTTTTGACGCAGATAGTTCGTGTCATCTAAACGGCATGAAAAAATGCGGGGGAAAAATTCAGCAAGTTGATAAAAAAGCACCTTCAGAAATTTCAGGGACGAGATTTACGTAACATTTTGCTCGCTAACTCAGTTCTCAGAGACAAAATTCATTTCTTTTTCTTGTTTGTCGACTTAAATTTTTTGCCCTTCCTCTATTAAAAAACGTACCAACGCCTCTGCTGGTAAGTGGCTCCCATGCGATCGGTGTCGAGAAATATCTCATGCAAAAAAAAAATGTGTATTACTTTTCTAAGTATATCTACTAACGCTAAAAGCGAGTCATTTTCGATTCACGGACTGAAGCTCAAAAGTCGCAGAATCCGAATTGCCTCCCTTCTTTCCGCGATTAAATAACCGAATTCGCTTTTTTGGATACACATGCGGCATAACCCCTATGCAGAGATTTCCTTCCCAATTTTACAGACTTAGGACTGTCTACAATTATACAGATTCTCGTTGCAGGTCGACGCCATTGAAGGGCTAAAGCTTCCGCTACAGGGTCTGTACCCGCCGATGGTAGCCGCACTGTGGGTGTTAGAGAAAGCAGCCTATCCTCCCAAGGAATAGGACCGCGTAAATCGGAGCAGTGATAACAAGTTGTAAATTTTTCTAAACAACGCATTCAGTGACTCTGTAGCCATACCAGGGGCGGATTAACACGTAAGCATGGGAAGTATTTACTTAGGGCGCGGAGAAGAGAAGGGTGCCATGGGGGGGGGGGGCGAAAAAATGTTTTTCAACACAAACGCTGAACGGTATAGTGCCTCGCGCGCGCCGTCAGAGCTCGCCGAGGGCGCCAATTTTGATCTTACTTCCTACGTCAGGAAGGGTTAATCCGCCCCTGAGCCATATCTGTGAAACAATGCATATTACACTTTTATCGAAGCTTTTATGAAAATGAGCACCAATATGACTTGTTACGCTGACAACACTTAGTTTATTTGTGAAAGGCTAGTCACACAAAGTTAGATTCAGAATAAGTTTGGCTCCTTTTGGCGGGGCCAGGAGCGGTAGAAATATGGCACCCACTTTCTCGGCTCTCATTTATTCAAAATTCGAAATTCAAAGTTCAAACTTAAAAAAAAAGGTTAGGTTAGGTTCCCATTTCGATACACATTTGGCAAAACCCCTAAGCAATGATTTTCCTTCCCAAATATTGTTCGATTTTTGATGAGTAGAGCTCGGATTTGTATGATTTGTCATGTTTTCCTACATTGGAGAAGATCGCGCTTATCGTGTAGATCTTTGCGAATCATAACATTCTGAGTAAAATGAGCCCAATTTGATAGCGCATATTTTGCATATTTTGAGTATAAATGTATGTTTTTGCATATTTTAGACGTTTTAAGCGCATATTCGTCATAGTTAGACTTTTTTTTTTCATTTTTCAGTCATATTTCGGAAATTTTGGCCAACGTTTTTTTTTTTTTTTTCATTATTATTATTTTTTTTTTTCACTGAAAATGGCAAACCTGAAAAACCAAGAAATTCTGGGGAAAAAAAATTTCGTACTGATACATCGAAAGTACTACAATTTAAATCTGAAAATCAATACGAAAGTGACTGATTCCGGAACGCCTTCTGTTTTAAAAAATGACCTTCAAATTAAAAAATCCTTTCAAAAGATACCCAATATCGATGTTTCATAAAAGTGCATTTTTGTTAGATAAGTGCACATTTTGTCATATTTTGACGAAAATAAATGCATGTTTTATGTGCATAAAACAATTTTTTAAGCGCATGAAAATCTGAGCTCTATTGATGAGTTTTGCCTAATTTTACCAATTTTGATTGAAAATTCACGACTTTGACCTGAAGTACTACGGATTAAAATTATTCGATCTTCCTCAAAATTTTAAGGTATAATTTTCTCATCAACAAGGACAGTCACATCAATTAGGAAAAGATCTAATCTACATACGTGACCTATCCGGAAAAAAGCTAGCTAAAATCGGGAAAATCGATGTTGATTTTAATTTTGAAATTTTGGGATAGAGAAAGTCAAACTAAATGGATACTCCTTAGCCTAGAAAACCAGAGGATATAGAAATTCGAGGTGTACTAATCTACTTTTCGTGAAAATCACGTTTATAGAGTTTGGTTTCGCTGATTCAGTGAAGCAACTTAGACGTACCTACTCTCGGAAAAAAATCATTTTATATTCTAAGACGTTTTTGGACTATTATTTAATACACTTTAAATCTCGAGTTTCTAATGTATATAAACTTGTTTGCTTGTCTGTGGGTCTGTGCGTTTGTTCGAGGTTGGCGAGTGAACCGTCAGAGCTGGGGCGTACTTTCTGGATGTGTTCATACGAAATCTGGGAAGGGTTTAGGCTAAAGAAAATCGGTACCCTTCTTAGGAGGGGGCCAAAAAATTTTGCCTCCTCTGGATCTCTTAATTTTTTTCGACTTAGAATTTTCAAAAGTGTTTTATATTGAATTTCTTTACATTATGTTAAAATTTGGTGGTTGTAACTGTTTCCTTCAGAAATTATTAGGGGGATGAAAATCTGAAATTTCCAAAACGAGCTCAAAATACTTTATTATTACATTCATATCTGATTTAACGTGACCTAGGGGTGGCAAGTTTTGATTTTCCCATGTGTAGCATGATGCAAATTTCCAAGATTGACCAAGAAACTCCTATCTCCTCCCTCCCCCACCCCTGAAGAAATTTTATTAATGTTTTAAAAATCAACCTTCTACAGAAAGGCTTATGCTTATTACTTTATTTATCGTAATAAAAAACATTTAAAACATAAAATTAATTATAATCAAGTCAAAATATTTGGAAATAATCAACACTTAAATTGATAACTGAAAGTGATCATGAATGAACAAACATACAATTCAATTGAAATTCAATCAATCTCAATCGTAATCCACTAGCAAACTGAAACAGAAGAATACAGTCATGAATCATATTGGTATTATCTAATTATATTAAACCCTGAGACAACTTTGCGTATTTAATTTTTATAACTGGATACAAGCTTTGTGAGTTGTGACTATTCAGGATTTATACGAAAGACATTTTTTCAGCGTGTTTAATATAGCGAAACGCCTCAATATTAGTATGCTGCAATGTAGCATATTAATTTTTAATATTTGTTTTTTCAGTGAAATTCGATAAAAAATTGGGGGAAAATTTTTGTTTGATTTTTTTTTTTTAATTAGAAATTGATCATGAAAAATTCAATTGATTATAATAAGGAAATAACGTGAGACTAACTAAAACTAAAAGTACTTTTACGAACTGAAGAACGATTAATAAATTCATTCATCAATTCATCAAGATTGAAGTTTTGGCAGGTCGATCTTGATGAACGTGAAGTATTGCCAAATGATTTAGGCGTTCAGCTATTAAACGTGATCGCAAAAAATATTTAAGCCTTCGCAGTACCGAAAATGAACGTTCACAAGTAGCTGATGTTACTGGTATTGTTAAAAATATTTTCATTAATTTTATGAACTCTGGAATGAGGGTGAAAATACTGGTGTTCGAGCGTAAGGAAGAAATAATCTCGTACATATTTTTTGGTTCATGACTATATTATACTTATTATTAATTATATCACGATGCAGTTTCAGTCTATTTTTTTTTAAATTATTTTTCAGAGTGTAACAGAGTTTTTTTATAATTTTTCCGAGTGTAGCATAAATGTTCCCGTGTGTAGCACTTGCACGCCTGCTACACCCAACTTGCCACCCCTGAACGTGACCACAGTACAGGTACTTGGATCTTGTTTCGTACTTATTTATGTATCACACGGTCCATTTTCAGCTCTGTTTCATCTCCAAAAGCCTTAAAATATCAGTTTTTGGTAAATATGTTCAGCATTTCTTTTAATAATCCGATTGAATTTTTGAAAACACCAACATTTTTGTCTGAATAATACAAACATGAAGCTATAAGCTGCAAATGATTCAGGACCCACCGATTGAATGCAATACGTGTATAAGCCATTTCCTATCATAAATTTCCGCAGGTTTCAGTAAAGTTGAGTACGGGACCTTCTAGCAACCAGGCGCTATACCACTACCCATTCATCATTACATTTATGTGTGAGGTGGCATTGCACTATTCCTCAAGTTGCTGTTAAGGATCAGCTCAGTTGCCTCACTTTTATAGCCAAAGTGAGAATTTTACTTAGCTCTATCCCTTTGACTTCACTGGGTGCTGGATACTCTAGTACCAGTGCTTCGCGTCTTGTCCCGGCTATTGCTGGTCATTGACATATGATATGGATCGAGGTTTCTTCCTCTTCTCCACAGTACCTACAGGAGCCGCTTCTTACCACTCCTATTTTATACCACATGTGTTTTGTGGCCCCATGACCGGTTAGTAGTCCGACCATGAGCCTTGCATGTTTCCTGTCAAGCCCTAATAGGAACTTGGCATACTTACTGGGGGTGTCCCCTATCAGTGTTTTACTGACGTTCATGCCACTGGCCAACCGCCAGTGCATTTCCGTCTGCTTGCTTATCCAGGCCTTTACTTTGGATTTTATGACGCTGTATGCTACAGGAAGACACGGCCTGGGCGTTGCCAGTTCCTTTTTGGTGCACTCCTTCGCTAGCTTGCCAGCGATCATGTTCCCTTTTATGCCGCAGTGTCCCGGTGTCCATAGTACGGTGACCCGGTTCTCCTGAGCAAGGGTGTATAGTTTGTTAATACACTCCGCCACTACCAGGGATGTAGTTTGGTGTGACGATAGTACTTTGATAGCTGATTGACTGTCTGTACAGATATAGATCTGCTTATTAACAAGGCCCTTCTGCTGGCTTCTCTCAATGGCCACCGTGATCGCCATTATCTCCGCTTGGAGGATAGTGACGCCCTCGCCCAGTGTCACTGAACAGTTGTCAGCGCCTTTTGCATTCCTGATTCCGATTCCTACACTTTGGTCATACTTAGAGGTATCTGCAAACCGCACACATTCTCCTCTTTTCCGAGAATGCTTGGCAACCTCTTTTCCCAAGCCTCCCGTGTGGGTATCAGCGCACGGTGTGGTTTGTCAAAGAAATGTTCCATCGCAATTCTATCAAAGCATTTGTCTATCGTCCTGGCCGTCTCCCATATCCTTCCGTGGTCTGTCTTATGGGCCCGAAGGTTTGGTTGATCCAGACGATAAGCCCCCATTATCGTCGCTGCTTCTATAGCAGTGTGAAGTGGTGGCAAGTTCAGGAACCGTTCTAGTGCCTTTGTCGGCACCGTACTCATTGCCCCCGTTGTCATCACGCACGCGAGCCTTTGCAGGTGTTCTAGTTCCTCTCTGACGTTTGCCAGGTGGACCCGGCCCCACCACACAATGGCCGCATATGTAATTCTGGGGCGTATTACACCGGTATATATCCAGTGCATCATTTTGGGAGAGAGTCCCCAGGTCCTGCCGACATAGGTGCGGCAAGCTCAAAGAGCCTCAATCCCTTTTCTTATTTTATCTGAAACGTGATCCCTCCAGGAGAGTTTTTCGTCTAGATATACTCCTAAGTACTTCACCTTTCCTGTGAGGGCTAGCGGTCTTCCCTTTTATTGCACCTTGATCAACTCCTTGCCTTTCCTTTTACGAGTGAAAAGAGTGATCTCCGTTTTGTCCGGGTTTATCGATAACCCCTTTTTCACACACCATTTTTCCACACATCGGAGTCCCCACCGCGTTATCTCCACGATGGTTCCCGGAAATTTGCCGGTTACCACCACAGCCAGATCGTCAGCGTAGCCCTGTGTGTATATTTTTTGCCCATTTAACTCCTCCAGCAAGCTGTCCACCACCAGGCTCCACAGTAGGGGAGAGAGTACTCCCCCTTGTGGGCAGCCCCTGATGGTAGTTGCATGGATACGTTCTTGTTGGTATATGTTATCTGGATCTCCCTGCCTTTTAGCATAGATACAATCCAGTTTATTAAGCTTTCCTTCACTTCCCTTTCCCTCAGGGCTATTTCTATGGATTCATGAGAGGTCGCGTCAAACGCTCCCTGTATATCCATGAATATTGCCAGGACATTACCCATTCATCAACACACGCGCGCACATAGAACAGAAACCAGTTGTTATTGTTTGTCTGTCTGTAAAAATGTGTCATGTGTTTCACGCAGGGCCGGTACCGACGGGGGTGGGGTGGGGAAGGTTCAACCCTCCCCCCATTGGCCAAAAACCATGAAAAGACAATGGGTTGAGATGGAGAGGAGGTCGGATCTGTGACTGATCCCCCTCCCCCCCAAGAAGAGACATCATTTCTATTGCAACCCCCCCCCCCTCTATGTAGATCCTGGGTACGGTCCTGCTTTCACGTATCAAAATATGAAATAACTATGGCTAAAAATATCGTTCATTCCCATAAGCACACGCATTATTACTAATCAAACTTCCAATTTGGTTCACAAATTTACCTACCTATTCCAAATAAACATGTATCTACTCGATATTAAGTTGGTATGTATACATGTGGTTACAACAAAGGATACCTGCGTAAAATAATACTTAGCCAGTCTCAAGTCGGGGAAAATCAAATATGAGGGAAATTGAGCACCAAATAATTCGTTTGATTAGTAATAACGTCTGTGTTGTGTACTGTGTATGTGTAGTACTGTATAGAGTGTACCTACTGCGCTACTGAGCTAAATACTAGTATTCCTCCATCTAACTCGCTTTACCCTACGGTCTGGATAAGCTGCGAAGCGAGCGAGCTAGTGCATGTTTATAGAGAATATTTTATAACAAAAACAGAATCAGGTAAAATTACTTGTATTTTGATTTTATTTTCTCCAGTAAAATTTCCGTTTCCGACCATGTCTTGCTTTCCCCGGGACAGGTCACATATATATGTATGTACAAAAATGTTTTCTAATGTTACACTCTGCCCGTCCGTGAGAAAATTGTCACGTTCCCACTAAGTTCGAAGAAATGATCGCGGTTGTAGAACAAAGACTAATTTTCGTTCCAGTTTTTTTTTTTAAATAATATTATTTTTTATTTTTCTCTCTTTCCTTTTGACCACACGACGAAATGGAAACGATTTTTGTGTTTGATATACAGGAATCTAATAACATGTGATTGCGACTTGGAAAACGCAGGGGCGTGTTGTTCGCTCCGAAATACGGACGGACCAATGACGTACATATAACGCCATTACGCGCGGGATAGATAGCACAAACTCATTAGTGATTATGCCCGGCTTGGTGCGGCGCGGCTAGGCGACCTATTGCTAATGACACGTACCGTAATAACAGAGTCTTGTGCTGTAAATGTAACAATGTAATAGCTTATTTATCCTTTTTGGTTTGACGTTGGCTTGACCGACGGCTGCCCAAGCTGCTCGGAGAGAAAGGAGTTTTCGGAACGCTCCTTCTTGTGTATTTTACCCGAGGCGGTTTTCTCGCTTCTTGGGAGGTGTTTGTACTCACACTGATAACGTGACAAGAGAGAATCTTAGTTCGGCCTCCTTAATATACGGGCCTTTCATGACACGAGCAAAGTACTCGGATAAAACTACTCGAGAGTGTATACTTCGTCGTACGTTTGATAGTTCTACGTAGTTCTGTAAGAGATTTCGACGTTCGTTTAAAGCGTGCTCATGTTAGAAACTAAAAGTTGGAAGGTAAGATTGCATAGAAACAAGTCCAAATGGTGAATAAGTTCAGTCCATTCCTCTCAAAAGACATTTTGTCGGTGGCCTGTTTGAGACCTCCTCAGGGCCGTTGCTAGTTGATGGGCAGGGAAATGTATGAATAGCAATTTTTGTCGATTGCTTACTAGAACTGGCCAAGTGCCGACTTTTTAAACAAAACTAAAGGTGTGATATGTGACACCCCTCCCGTGTGGCTACAACTCTGAATCCCCTAGGTGCACTGTAGTCCGGTATTAACATCAGATCGAGCCTAAACAGGAAAAAATTGCGATCAAAGGCTTCTTTGGGGATTATTGTGTGGACTGGCTCGCTAAATGGCACTCATAAAGACCCATCACCTGACCGATGTGCATTTTCCACCACAATGGTAAGTGTGCCCCCGTTGTCAATTTTTCCCAAATTACTCGAATAGTACGAGTATGAGAGATATTGGAGTATAGTTTGTCAAATCAAAGAGACGGCTCTTCAAAATTCCCTGCTAAATGATACCACACAACACCTTTCATTCGAAGAAAAGTGCCGCGGCAAAGTTACTCAAAAAGTTAGCTTTTTTTCAAAATAAGTGGAAAACTATGCGAAATACGAAGAAAATTTATTAGACTGAAATAATTCTGTATACAATTTACTACAAAGTCATACCAAATATTACGCCCGTAATGTAACGGAAACCTCCATCGAGGGCCACCAAGGAAGTATAGTTCTCCGCGTTGATTTAAGTATCTTAAAAATTTTGGAGTATTTCGGCAAATCATACTATCTGGACGGCTTTTTATGGTAGTTCTCATTACGTTATTTTTTAGCCGCAGTATCCGATGCTTGATGTTGGCGGTCGCGGCTTTTGACACGCAATTCTCCTGGGCGGGTTAGTTGGAATAGGTTGCCATTGCTTTCCCCACGGTTCTGTTGCGTTGGAGTTTTCCTTCTCTGTGCCGAAAAGTGCTCAGTCGCTGTTCGCTTACCAGCCAGGTGATGCACGACATTGAGTAAGCTGTTCACGACGTGCACACGCACAGTACCAATCTTTCTGATCTGGTGGTAACACGCCCTGCGATTGTAATGCCGTGTTCGTGTGAACTGGCGGGGGTTACAGGACGCGCTATGTTTCTACCTCGACTGATATTGCAGTCGCTGTGTTCGCTAGGATGTTGGGTAGGTGTGGGACTCGAACCCGAGACGCAAGAATTACGAATGGGCACTTCATCCTTTAGCTACATAGCGACTTTTCTCATTATGTTAGAGGTATCAAACTTGGTATCATTTTGTTGAGAATTGTGAATGGAATCTTTTTAGGAGATGGCTGCTCTTCGGGTGGCTCGTGTGGTGCTTCCCTTTGAGTCAAAGGCATGATGTTTGTTATCATTTATTAGGGAACTTTGAAGAGCGTATTTTGGATTCCGTGAACTATCCTAATACCTCTTATATTTTGCGAGTTATGTATCTGAAAAAAGTTAATAGGCACTTAAGTGACATTTACGAAAGTATGAAATTTGTTTTACAACGCGCTACAGCAAGGTGATTTGCGTCGGCTATAGGTACATTCTGCTAAAAAGCTGTATTAAACATGTTCAACAAAAAGGTAATGGCAAAAAAAGAAAAGAAAAAAACCTACAATAAATAATAACTATAAGAGAAAAAAAGATAATAATATAATAAAAGTAGAAAAGGAGGTCAAGTTCGAGCTATAGTTGTTGCAAGGATTAGTACACGAAAGGAATTAAAATTTGAGTGGATGTTATAGTGGTTCGCCGTTTAAGCTTTCTCGAAATGAGATGAGAGGGAAAGCTTGTAGGAATCGAAGGTTTTTGGGAAAATATTTATGTAAATCTAATTAATGATAAATGTCAACAGTTGAGACGCAGGTTCACATCATCTTCAATCTTAGAAGAAAAAAATCAGGTAGATCATAGATGGTAGAGAAAAGGGATTTTGTGGAGAATATCCCCCCGCCTCAATTTAAAAAATGTTTAAAACAAGAATCTAATACGTACACCCTCATTATGTACAGGCATAGCTGGTATATGCCGTTTGATTTCATGCAAGATTTTAGGTGCCAGGATATCCTCGACAGCAACGTGCAAGATAAGTTTCTTCTCCAGAACAGTTGCACATATAAGCACCCTGTACCTGAAGCAGGTGATTTGAACAAAATCGAACCCGTTCTGTCAGCCCCTCGTTATTTTTTACGATTTTCCGTGCTTTGATGATCACGTCTATTTCAAATTATGACTACAACGGGCGCCATTTTCTCGGATTATTAATAGCCGACGCAAGGTGTTACCTATATTATTTTTGACTCGATGTAGCGATTCTTTTTGAATTACAAAGTATGGGGTAGTCCTCTTTTGATTCATGTTTCGATTTTAAAACGTAATTGCTGAAATACTTGTTTTTCTTTATTTCTCGTGTATATCGATGAAGACACTGTCTCACCTCACTATCGACCGTAAGAAACTTTTAGCTGGCGAAACTGAAGTAATATATTGATGAGGATGAAATGCAGGAATTCTATGAAATAGATTCCTTAGGTTAGACATTAGGAGTTGCCATCAAGCTATATAAGAAAACAAACTATTTGTTGATGTCTCATTTCAGGTGAAAAAAAGACGGAAAGAACTGGAACTGTATGCAAGCTAAGTTTTACTGGAAATGAGGTGGAATATCAGAATTGAGGAATTTGGAACAGACGGAAATATAACCAGAACAATCGGCGGTTTGACCCCTTGATCATTTCTCTTCTCTGCTGTCGATCAACAAAAATTCTACTAGTTTAAAACAAGAAGTCAGGATAAGAGACGAAGAGAGAGTCTCAACGAGTCTTAAACTATTTTGAATGAGCTTCAAGAAGTCCTGAAGTTTTGAAGCGTCTTTATAAAACCTGAATGAATATTTAAAAAAAACGCGTGCATCGCCATACGTCCCACAACACCAAGCCTTGGAAAGTCTGAAGGAAACGAACAAAAATATGCAAGACTCTGGGAAAGTCGTGATCAAGTTTTTAGAGTCATGAACAAGTGTGGAAGAATCATGAACAAGTCATGAAGAATTATAAACAAGTCTTGAAAAATCATGAATTAATCTTGACGAGTTATTAATGAGTCTTAAAAAGTCTCCTAAGTCCTAAAAGGGACTTGAAGATTTTTTTTTTTAATTAACTGTGTTACAAGGATGTTAAAGTTTTGGGGTTTAGTTGTCTTATTGTCGAGGCAAATCAGGAAAACTGAAAAAAAAAATGCTAATAACAAGTTAGAGTTTGGTGTAAATTGTTTTCATAGATGCCTTGTGTCTCGGAAAAAATGCTGAAAATTCACGTTTCGCCTATTTTGTGGGGAAGACTGAACCCCCTGAAATCAGTTTTTTGCAAAAATTGAGAACTATCAAATTTGGGAAAAAATGTTTTAAACAAGTATTGTTCATCATAAAATTTTACATATTATATTGTTTTCCATTTTTTCATAATCCCCCGGAACTTTCACAAAGGGGGAGGATGAGGGTGATGGTTCAGATTGACCCTTCTCACTGCTGCATTTTAACACAGGTCTTATTGAGGGAAACATGAAATTTTGGTAACTTTTCCTGAATTACCAATTTTGGTAATCAGTTGGAGTGCAAGTTGCCATCGGATACCCTTCCCAACTCTTATACCTACGTATCTCCGGAATTTTCTCCAGCCCTCTACCCCTTTAATAGCATATAAATAGTACTGCATATTTCTGAAGAAATTTTTGAAACTTGCTCAAGTTCCAAAAAAAAATCTAACGAAATTCCTTGTATTAGCCTTCGAGTACTATGCTCCACTACCTTCCCATCACTGATGCAGTACTCGAAAGGGTAGTTTCCGGGACCGGGGGTGCGGTGTCATAGGGGCCACTTTGGCATGCGTGCATCGCCATACGTCCCATCACACCACTATGCTCCGCTAGTGCTCGAAGGCTAATACAAGGAACATAGTGCTCTCAGGCTGATACAAGGATGAGCGTTGCGAGTTGGAAGCGCCTCGCGCCCAGCCTCGATTTATACGATTTAAATTTCGCACCTCTATTCCGACGACGAAATTTCAGCGAAATACTTCAAGTGTACGTCTATTGGTTGGCCAGCATAACCACATCGCTAGCCCAACACCACTATAGCGATACCTCCCCCCCCCCCGACATGAAGGCAGTCCGTATGATTTAACTCTTCATGGTGATATTTCAGTTCGGTGGTTGACATTTCTGCAGTCTCCAGCCATATTTTTTAAATGAAAATTTCCATGGAAATTTTGTTATGTAGGGTAAGATATAGTCGGTCGGTCGGTTAGTCCGTCAGTCAGTCAGTCAGAGACATGAAAATGTCAATTAAAAAAAGTTGAGTCCAGTCAGTCAGTCAGTTCAGTCAAGCGCAATTTTCGTAACGCTATTTTCGTGACGCTTTTTGTTGTCACACTAAAAAGTAACGCCTTTTCCGTTGTGTGCCATAGTAAAGACATAAAAATGTCAAAATCGACAAATAGATTATTGATAGGTTTTTCAGGTTTCTAAGTGAGTGATTTTATTATTTTTTTTTGTGCTCTTTTTCCTTCTAACTTGAAATTTGTCCTCCGGGGGGGGGGGGGTCAAAACTTGAGCTAATTATTATATTGTCTCGTTTCTCAGGTTTTCTGTTTGAATCGTGGAATTCGGCCTCGAACTTGCTTTCTTCGTAGTTACCACAAAAACTGAAGCAAGGGGTGCCGGGTGCAGGATCGGAAGTATATAAAAATGTGCTGGTGCCAGTTTAGTGCAGTTTAGGTCGTGGAATTCAACTATAACATCGATTTGCAAGTATCGCGAAAATTGAAGCATCTTGGAGAGGGGAGAGAAGCAGGGAAAAATTTATGAGGTATCGTTTCTTGAGGCTTTGAGGTCGCAGAATTCGCTTTTGATGTGGACTTCACACAGTACTTAGATTTATACATGTACACTAGATGACATGCTTCGCACCTCATCTAGACCATAGGCTAAAGTGAGTTAAATGGAGGAACACTGGTATCTAGCTCTGTAATTCAGTATACGTATAAGTCGTTACTAATTAAACGAATTATTTTGGGCTCAATTTCCCTCACATTTGGTTTCCAGACTCGAGACTAGCGAAGTATTATTTTACGCCCGTATCCCTCTTTGTAACCGCCGGTACAGATGCCCACTTAATGTTGGGTAGATACATGTTTCTTTAGAATGGGTAAATAATGTTGTACACCAAATTGGTAGTTTGATTAGTAATAACGCGTGTACTTATGACAATTATTGGCTGTAGTTATTTCATATTTTGATACATGAAACTCGTGACACATTTTTGCACACAGACAAACAATAACAACTGGTTTCTGTTTTGTATGTGTGTGTGTGTTGATGCATGGGTAGCGGTAAAGCACCTGGTTGCTAGGATTGAAACCTGCAGAAGTTTATGATAGGAAATAGCGTCTACTCGTATTGCATTCAATCGGAGGGTCCTGATTTATTTGCAATTTATCGCTTCATCTTTGTGTTATTCAGACAAAACTTTCGGTGTTTTCAAAAATTCAATCAGATAGCAAGAAGAGATGCAGAACATATTTTCCAGAACCTAAAATTTTCGGGCTTTTGGAGATGACAAAAACGGGCCGTTAGGTATATAAATGAGCACGAATTAATATCCAAGTATACTGGTCGCGTTAAATTAGGAATGAATATAATAATAAGGTATTTTGAAATCGTTTTGGACATTTCAGATTTTCAACCCCCTAATAATTTTTGAAGGGAGACAGTTCCAACCACCAAATTTTAACAAAATGTATAAAGAAGTTCATAATAAAAAACACTTCCGAAAAATCCAAGTCGAAAAATTAGGGGTCCAGAGGGGCAAACTATTGTACCCCTCCTTCTGATAAAAGTACCGAATTCTTTTCTGCCTAAAACTTCCCCAGATGAGTAGAGATCAGTAGCGTAACTACTCATTCCTTCTGGGGGGGGGGGGATTGAAATCATAGAAAAAGTAGGCATATTTTTTCACCAAGTTCAAAAAAAGAAACCCACTGGAAAAAAATTCGAATGGTTGATTTTGAGATCACAAATATTTCCCGAAAAATTGTACCTATACTTTTAAAGGGTTCTGGGGGGGCTGTCCCCACATCCCTCCCCCCCCCGTATTTACGCCACTGGTAGAGATCCCCCAAATCTTACGGTTCAACCGCCAACCTCGAACAAACAAACAAACACTTTTATATACATCAGAGATTTAAATAGGGTAGAGTAGCCTAAATCGTACCACTAGGCCTTTCTCGCGAAATTTTAATCAGCTGACGCAATCTACTGGTTGAACTCGTTACTAGAAGTCATTTTAACATTCTCAAGCCAAAAACCTTGCCGGCGGAACGAATAGTGTAGTGTTTACAGCGACTGATAAAAAACAAGTGACCGTTTTGTTACTTTCTTACAAGTTGTCTAAGAGAATTTCAGAAAAGCGAATTAAGAAAGGTTAATAACGTTTTTTTCTAATAAAAATGTATACTTTTAGCCATCTTTTCATATAATTACCAAAAAGTTATCTCAATCCTCAACTGAGTGAGGACGATTTTTCCTCAAAATGACGCAGTTCCCTAAATCGTACCTTTCAACTTTGTCACAGATATCATTATGTCTGACAACCGAGGTAAACGGCAATATGGAAAATGGACGGCCGACGACATGGTCAGGACTTTGAAAGATTTTAGTGAAAATAATATGATAAATACCTACTCCAGATGCAATTTTAAATATTTTTTCATGTTTTTGAGAGCTGGTATGGTGAAGAGGAGGGGGTAGGAGTGAGAGGAGAGGAGCATGGGTGTAGGGTGACTCATAAAAATGATTATGATAGTAATCAGTTGAAAGTGGAGGGTAGCTTTTTCTATTTTTTCAATAGGTGGTACGATTTTGGGACCCAGTTGCCTAAATCGTGGGTACCATTTTTAGACCTTTGCGCGAATTGAAATAGCGCCTTTGCTGTTTGAGCTGGAGATTTCGTTTTTGCGCTCAAAGATGCGCAAAAGACCAAGGTACAATGCAGTGCAAGAACGGCTTCAAAAAAACAATTTGAGCGCAGTCCAGGTTGAAAAAATCAAAAAGTGGTACGATTTAGGCTACTTTAACCTAACATTCATTGTATTATTTCATCGAATATCATGAAAATTCACCCATTCAGAACATGAGCGTCTCTATAGTAACATGGGTAATTTTTCATTTTTTATTGTTTGTTTGTTTGTTTCTTTTTATACCAAAATTTAGGTACTCTGTTTAGGCGTAATGCTACAATGTCCGAATTAGAGCTCGTTAAAATTTGGATTTTCCAAACTAAGTGGTATTCTACATTCCAAGTAGTTTGAAGAGTTGACACGTGGCCAATTCCAGCAGTTAATCGGTAAAACTGGGGAAGTGAAGACCATTCAGTTTGTTGTCCACACTTCCAAAAAAACTTGCTAGCTACAGCCCTGATTGGAACGGCAAACTATCGTCTACTAGTGGTATCACAAGAGCGATATTATCCTGACGTTAAATTTTTTACAGTTGTCCATTTATCATGATAGAGACCACCCCGGTCACACCTTAATTTTAACGAAAGTAATTTCGAGTTTCGTTCGTTTACAGGGCAGGTCGGAAGAACGCTTCAAACGTGCCCAATAAGCTTATCGATGACTGCACATCCGTGATCCCACGACGAACGGAAGTTTTCGAACTGTCGAATGATGACGAGTTGGACCTCAAAATCCAACGTACGTATACGACTTCTAGGTAAAAATGAAACTGCTCGCCGGCGTACCCGATTCCTCCTCGAGATCTCTCCGAATCCGCATCACTAGCACGGAGGGATTCCAGTCGGTCTTCGAAAGGTGTTTTCTAGATGGATAGATATATAATAATAAACGTTGCGGTGCTAGGTAATTACTACGTACGGTGTGAAAAATGCGTGGTGTTGATTTACAGACCTCCAAGAAAAGACAGCTTGCGTCCGCGTATATAAACTTCTTATATTCTAAACGCCGCATAGCTGTGTATATTCGTTATATAGCCCGACTAAAAACGCCCGTTTCCATCTAAAATCCACTCGATTAACGTCATCGAGAAACGTGTAACGCATATACAGGCCTGTGTGTAACTTTTTTCTCTCGTGCCCTTCGCTGTTTTTATTATTTTTATAATTTTCGGCAATAACGTCGAAAATGCGGCGCGTTACCTGATCCGGCGTGTCTATTGTTAATGGAGACATTCGTCCGATTTTTGATGGCGGATAATAAAAACGCAATTCAGCAGCCACGGCGACATATAATATAAAGTTCGCCATTATAAATACGAAAATTGAAATAGATCGTAACGAGGAATATACCATTTTGATAGCGCGTGAAAAATTCGCAAGAAATAGCGTACGAGGCGTGAAGCGGCGACCCGCCGTCCAATTTTACAAAACCAATGAAGCTTTACTAAAAGTCAATCACCGGCAGCTGCGCGACCCAAGTGTCGACACGACAACCGACAAACCTGGACCAGTTTAAAAGGCGCTAACAAACACATAATAGCGTGTTAATAGAGTTGACTACATTTATCAGTAGATTAAATGTATTCGAGCAGTCCTTTAATACCGCATCCGCAGAGGGTGAGGTTGGGATACGTGATTTCACGGATTCAACCTATCGAGCTGAGCCCGCCAGAAATTCTGGTTTCCACGATTTTACCGATTGATATGTACACGATACATATTATGTAGCTCGAATCCAGACCGGCAGCATCGAGGAGAGCAAACGGGGGCATTGCCTCCCCGTTTAGATGACCCCTCCCTTAGCGGAATGCCAAGACCTTTTGGCGTGACTTTTGCCCCAGGGTCCTCTCCAGTGGCGTAGCCAGCCTAGTGTTCGAGGGAGGTCTGGTCTTGCCCAAAGGGGAGAGGGTGTTCTTTTCTAATTTTATTCTCAAGCCGAGCCCTAGAATCCGCCCTTTCGAGAATTACCGTAGAGACGTCAAGGAGGCTGTTAGGGCTGTCTTAGCCCTCCTCTCTTCTGGCCGAAAATCTAGCCTATGTCGACGAGTCGCTACGTGGACTCGAACCCGGGACCTCCGGATTTCTAGACCAGTGCGCTATCCACTCGGCCAACCAGAAAGGGTGTTAGAGGAGTTGCTGTAATGAGAAAACCCTACTACTTGACAAAGTCGAAAAGGGGGTCCAGACCCTCCAGCTACGCCTCTGGTGGTTGCTCTCCTTTACCCGTAACAAAGTGGTCACGTTACGGGTTTGATTTGAACGTTTCCAAAGTGTCCCCTATGACACCGCACCCCCAACACCGGAAACTACCCTTTCGGGCATCGCGTCAGTGGCCGGGGGAACACTTAGGGCTTCGCGTCTAGTCCCGGCTATTGTTGGACATTGACATATAATATGATGTGAATCGAGGTTTCTTCTTCTTCTCCACAGTGCCTATGGTAGCTGCTTTTCGCCACTCCTATTTTATACCATATGTGTTTTGTGACTCCATGACCAGTTAGAAGTCCGACCATGGACCGTGCCTGTTTTTCTGTCGAGCCCTAGTAGGAACTAGGCGTACTTACCAGGGACGTCCCCTATCAGTGTTTTGCTGACTTTTATGCCACTGGTCGTCGGCTAGTGCATTTCCATCCGCTTACTTATCCAAGCTTTCACCTTGGATTTTATGACGCTGTATGTTACGGGAGGACATGGTCTGTGTGTTCCCAGTTCCCTTTTATGCCGCAGTGCTTCGGTGATGACCATAGCATGGTGACACGGTTCTCCTGAGCAAAGTTGTATAATTTGTTAATGCAGTTTGCCACCACCAAGGATGTAGTTTGGTGTGCCGATAGTGCCTTAATAGCCGTTTGACTGTCTGTACAGATGTAGATCTGCTTATTAATAAGGCCTCTCTGTTGTCTTCTATCAATGACTGCCGTCATCGCCATTACCTCTGCTGGGAGGATCGTTACGCCCTCGCCCAGTGCCATTGAATAATTGTCAGCGCCTTTTGCATTCGTGATTCCAATTCCTGCAGCTTGGTCACCTCTTTTCCTATGCCTCCCGTGTAAAGTAGATATATAGGGGAGAGTCGGGCAAAAGGAACCAAGGATTTTTTTTTTAAATATAAACGCTGGTAGAGGTTGATAACGCTACTAGTCGATAGCGAGTGATGTGATATTACTAATTTGCAGCTGTCAACCCGGCTTAGTATTGTGATAAGGTGATTTGCAAACTTTTTCTTTTTTCGGATTTGCTCAATTTTAATTTTTGAATGATTTTGACGTGGTGGAAGCAAAAAAAGTAAGTTTAATAAAAGTAAGTTTAATATCAAATTGAAGCGGATTTTATGTAGTTTTAGATGCAGTTAAAGAATTAAGTCGAACACGTTTTTGAAATTCAATTTCTGTACAATACAGTAGGAAGTATGCAGTGACCGGGTAAAAAGAACAAACGGTGTAATAAAATTTTCACACATAATTCATTTTTATTTTTCAGATGGTTCATCGATGTAAAAGAAAAACGAATAGACGAGCAGGATGAGCAGAGGAAGATGTTATGATGAAAGCATTTAGATCCACTAAGAAAGATGAAATGGCCCTCCAAAAAGCGGAAGAAAGTTCAATATATACCTTATATTACTTTGCGGAAGTATTGTCTTGATAATGTAAAAAATTGAGTATAAATGACTGCATTCAACTTTTATTTACTTGCTATACAAATCAGTTCAACATGGATTATCCTTCTGACCGATGCTGAGTACACTTCGAGCTGTTTTTATGAAAGAAGAAAAGCAACTATTAGTCGACCATTTTCAGACTGTTGACGATATGTTCTATAGACTAAATCGAGAAGATTTATCATGCCTGGCTTCCAAATTTGCTCGTCAAAATACCTTAAAAAGAAGATGATTCCGAACCTTGTTTAATTTGCGATTAATCTGTTTCAAGGTCGACAGAAACTTGGCTTCAGTGCAACTGTTGTTCCAATGGGCACATGAAGCAGGTACCTCTTACTCGGGCATAGGTTTCTATGTATGCGATTTTTGTTCATCTTAAAATTATAATAAACTGATAATGAACGATGTCGAACAATTCAAAACTGTTACTCATGGGTTCAAATATGTAATTTCAGTGGTGGTTTCTTTTGCCTAAAGTAAAGGTTTCTTTTGCCTTGTATTTTCTGGATAGGTATAGTAAAAATGGCGTATTCAAAAACTTGAATTTTAAGGCCTTTGAACATTTTTAAATTTCATGAACCATACATTGTTGCAAAGTTAAAATTTCTAACTATCTATCAGTGCAATTGGATTTCTCATTCAGTCACTAGAAATATACCTTTAAAATAATGTGGTTCCTCTTGACCGATTCTCCCCTACAGCAACTAATCAACGTTACGGGTCGTAGATCTCTCAAGATGATTTCCAAAATGATTTCATAATTACGGGATGTCTACAGGTCATACAAGTGATACAAAAGTCGTACAATTCAGGTAGTGGTCATGAAAATCATACAAAAATAATATTATTCCCTCTGATTACTTACAAATTTGGTAATTCTTCCTGAGCACACTATTTCTTATCAAAATATCTCCAAATTGAAATTTAATCGAAAAATTGTGTGTTCTTTGCAACATTCTTCGCAATAATTCGTTCTTTATTATTTACGTTTTTCCATTTTTTTTTTTTTTTTTTTTTTTTGCAATTAGCATGTTTTTGAATAAATTTTTTCCTTTGTGAAAATTCTGTTCAGGCGGTGAAAATGTGTCGAAAAAAGTCACTTAAAAGTCATACAAAGGTCATACGTTTGGAAAATTCGTATTCGATAGACACCCGGAATTATGAAAGCAAAAGAGAGAAAAACTTTATTAATTAACTCAGCTACAATGCACCAAAGACCTTTTTCATTTGACAATTACATAGATAACTAACGTGTGAAGAAAGAAAGCAAATTCTACTGCAGTTCTTGTACTTCAAAGAACATTAAGTCCTTGTTGTCTTACAAAAACTGCCGAAATTGGCCACAATTAACTAAAATTAACCTGAAGCAAACTAGTGGTAGCAATATGTATCTATTTTTCCCAAAAAGGGGAGGAATTTTTTGATGATTATCTCCAAACATTTTTCCGTCGAATAGAAATCTTACGGAAAACGGTAAAAATTTACTAGAACTAAATAAAGGAACCTATACTAAACATTATCAGAAATGAGCAAGAATAGCCGAGTCGATTACTAAAAAATATCAAATCTGACCAAATTCGATCAGAAACGACCAAAATGTTTATCAACCCAGAATTCATTAAGAAAAATCGACTAATACACAAAACTAACCAAAATTGGCCAAAACGATCGACTAAATATTGTATCATCCTACACTAGACTAAAATTGAGCTGAAATATCAAATTCGTCCAAAAACAATCAAGTAATATGACCAAATTTTACAAAATTGCAAAGATTGACAGTAACTATAAATAAAAACAACTTCAAACAAAGATAACCAAAAACTAGGCGAGGAACTGCTTGAGTTAATCAAAACCATCAAATTTGACCAAAACCAGTGAGAAAGTACGAGAAGCAGCCTGTACCAAGCATAATCAAAAATAACCGAAATGGACAAATAAAACAAGCTCCACCGGGCCACAAATTTCTAAGCAAAAATGACCGAAATTGTACAGGAAGAATAACGATCGCGAATAAACCAAATCGACAAAAACGACCTAAGACAACTAGCACTGACTACAGCACACCAAACCTGACCAAAATTACCTCAAAATAATCAAGTTAGTCCGAAATGAAGCAAGCGGGATCGAATCCTACCAGGACGAAGAAAAACTAACCAAAATTAACCCCAGACCAACCTAAAGTAAACATGATTCAATTCGGCCAAAAATGACCAAGCCTGATCAGAAATCGCCAAATCTGACCAAAATAGAATCGAACACAACCAAAAGGACTCAACTAAAAATGATAAAATCGATCAGAAACAGCTAAATTCGAAACATATCGCCTTATCACTTAAAATCGCCCTTAATGACCGAACGTGTTGCACATTCCAAAATGACCAAATTTAACTCCAATCTGCTTCTGCAAATTGTACCCCGGACATAGAGAAAAATAAAAAATAATTTAAGCATTGAGCCAGATACCAGGCCAGGACTAATCACTCAAAATCCCCCCTACCGCCCCAACTTAGAAAAAGTCTAGGTCAATTTTTTGTAGAAAGCTGATTTTTTTTCCCTTTTTGTCGTCTCGAGGGAGATGCCTCTTGCCCAATCAAGTTAACTAGTTTAGAAGTTTGGAAAATTTTTCAGTAAGGAAAATCTTACTGTCAGAGTGTTGAAAAGGCATATGATTTGCCTGTTTTCACAATTCAAATCAGTAAAAAAACAAAAAACTCTGACATGTTTGGATCTCAAAATTTAATAAGCTTCAAATGGGGTCTTTGTCTGCTTTCCCGTCCCAGTACTATTCGCCTAAATGCGCTATTATTTCCTCTCCTCCCATTTTCATCTCATTCCTCTAGGTAGTAGCTTCTGCCAGCCGAGTACCCTGAAGCCATAAAGATATTGGCCTCAAATTTTGCTATCTCCATGGATCGAGCTCATTCATTGGAAAGCTAGTTCACACAGCAATCTAAACTCACCTTTAGTTAGTTCGAAATGAAAACCCATTAGTATTAGATAAGTGAAACCTTGCAGTCCTTGAAGAACACACCAGGTACCATTCATGTTTCGTCGCCGAACACCGATTACTGTAAAAATACAAACCAGCTCATTCTGGCCACTTAGGGTGACTCTACCTTTACCTGCCTGTTATCAACCTTTTTTCCTCACTTTCAGTAACAAACTCCCATGGTGGTCGATTTGTTCCGAATTTGTCATACAAATAACCTTTCCAACTGTGTTCTAAAGGAGCCGCTTCTTAAGAAACCTCGTCATCGTGAGCGGAATAAAAAAAAACGCTATTAGAACGTGTTTAGGAAATAGTATTCGGTTCTTTGATATGAACTCAATAAAAACACAGGTAAACTGATACAGCCGGTTGTACGTGGGGTGCTAATTGTGTTGTCTTCATTTTGGAAAATGTCGAATACATGTTATCATTACAATACCAACTGGCTTACAGTTTATAGCACCGGGGAAAAACTAATAGCCCATCTCATTCGCATGATTTTAAAAGGTGGCAAGGGGTTGGAGGACAGCCACGTATTCTAGTCTCGATGTTGTCTAAGTCCAAATGAATTAAATTATTAGACCTAATGGAATTGAGACTTGTAGAATTCTAATAAAAGTTATCTAAGTGTCTGGCCTCCGTCACCTCTGCTAATAATGGAAAAAACCTGGTCCGGGAGCAAAGATGCAAAATTCAAGAGCAATGGTATCTCCGGCCATTGAAGTTCTCTTTGATTTTTTAGAGAGTATCTTGTACGTGCCCAGAAACAGAGTGTTAGGAAATGACTTTTTTTCTTTTTATTCTGCGATGGGCAAAGGCTTCATCCGGCGACCAGTCCTGAACTCCCTCGGGTAGCTCCGTTTACTATACCAAAACACATAAAATAAAAGTTAGGGGTGCCCCCCCACTGCCTTATGTACCTTCGAGTAGGTTTATCGCGGGGCAGGGAGGGGAGCTCAAACTTTTAAATTACATTACATAAAATATATGCGAATAATAAGTAGAGTATAATACTAAAATACATCCTTAATACAATAGAGTAGTCTGTCTTCAGTCCCAGTGTCTGCATCTGTGTAGGTGTCACTTGTTGCTTTCAATTCTCCAGTGGTATCTTGGCAGCTTCGGCCCCCTTCCTCATCTTCCCACTTTGGCATACGCACCCAAGGTGAGAAGTTCGCTCACTGCAACGGGGGTCACCTCCATAGGTAAGACGGTTTCAGAAGACTTCCACTTCCAATTCTCTGTTGCTTCTTTGAAGAGGTGGTTGGAGTAAGCGAGTCCGTTATCAGGCTCCAGGTTTTGCCACCAGTAATCCTCCCCGGGACGGGAGGGTCGCTCGCTGTATCCGGGGTGCCGCTGGGTCTCCCCCTTCTCCTTCAACCGGATTCACCTAATCCTCTCAGAAGCCGTTGGTTGGTGCCCTGATAGTGGGCCCGCCCTCTTACGGGCTCTTCATCATCATCAGTCTTGGGCTGCCCTCTTCTGGGCTCTTCATCATCATCAGTCTTGGGCTGCCCTCTTCTGGGCTCTTCGACCGGCGGCTATGGGAATTCCGTGATTCCTGCTAGTCAAGGCTGATGCGCCGCCGCCGTGGACACACCGGGCACAGATCCTTCCTGATTCCCGGTAGCGGCGGCGGCGGACGAGATCTCTCTAGTTCTTCATGCAGGTCTCGATTTGTGTTTCCAGTAATAACTTACCGACCTTATTATAGTTTTCAAAATCACGCTGAATTGCTAAAAATATGTAATACAAAAAGATTCTATGAACATCCGCAGAGGCGTGTACCTGAGTCAGGCCATAAAATTTGATAACTATTTATTTTCGTCCAAAAACTCACTAGTCACTAATCAATGGCTTTCGCCTGGACTTGTGGACAGAAATCGAGCATAGAAATCGCTGAATAACATCGTCGATTCGCCAACTTGAATGAGATAATCGAGTAAATTGGAAACAGCGTAATTAAAACGGTTCCCTGGGAATTCATTTAGAGTTTCGGATTCTGATTAATTACCTCCGCGATTCAACGAGTGCGGTATTGAATGGACACATAATGAAATCATTCTACCATAAAGCTGGTCAAACGTCGGATGAATGGTGTCGTAAGTTAACACTGATACAGTGACTTAACGTGATTTGATTTTTTTTTTCCCATCATCTTGAGATTAAATTAGTGTAAACGCAGAGTACCGAACAGGGGGTCACTAAATTAGTATTGCGACGGTTTTATTTGCGAGCTACAGTCGAATGGTAAGGATAAATATAAATAGTCAAGCCATACCTACATCTCAGATTTGTGTTTCTTGTTGTTGTAGGCAAACTTGAAGTTATGGTAAACCCTTAATAGGTACAGAAATAGTTAGTTGAAAAGAGAATGCACGCCTATTTCTCTCAAAAATGAGATTTTTTTTGTAGTGGAAGAGTGCCAAGTATTGAATAGACGACTAATATGGAATAGCAGCTTTGATCCGACGGCACGCACCACACCCGAGCGTTTTTTCGTGGAACTAATGTAGAATCGATCCAAATGACCAGTCCTTGCATGAACGGGGTGGTATAAATTGATAGCCAAGTTGGAAACAGTAAAATGTGTTTTTGAAAATTCTGAAGTTGTTTTCGTTAAATTAGAATTACAAAACGAAAAATTATCGAATGGACCGGAATAAAATTGTCTTAGAATCGGGTAAGTCTCTTCTTTCATATGGATCATTTGAATTTCGCTAAAATGTTTCCGTTCGTTGTGGAGAAATTTAATTTTGTCATCAGGAGTGAATTCCATGAGGACGACAAAAAATATGAAATTCGTAAATCTGATGTAAAAATTTCATCTGTATTTCTTATGTAATGTTGCAGATCTTTTTTATTCAATTGAAATGGCGGAAGAACAGAAGTCGAAACGTGAGCACTACTCTCTTACAAAGATGACAGAGGCGATTAGAGTAAGGCCTCTTCTCATTTCAAAGTACTATGAATCACCTTGTTCAACTTATGTTCGAAGAATGCAAGTCCAACATCAGAGATGTTTGAACTACGAGAAAGGACTATTTAGATGCGAATTTTGAACGAATAAAATTCTTAAAAAATAAAACAAATGGTATTTCATATTATGTACATCGTCCTTTTTTTGAAATTGGAAAAATTACTTTTTAACATTTATAGTGATGGACAAAAAACTTGCGAAAATAAATAGCGTTTGCCTAGGCACAAGTGTTGGGAAAGGTTTTGGGAATATTTTAGTTCAAACCGGATTCAAGAATGTTACATAGAACGGGAGTTATTGCCTAAAAAGGAAGTGGTATTCCATATTTGGCTCCCTAACTGGAAAGGACCTGTCTTGTGGAGAATCCAAATCCTGATGTTGTATTACTGGAGTAATAGGGTCATCGAGTCCGATGTCGCTACAAGGTAGTCCAGAGAAGGAGGTATGGGGTGTGGGTCGTCCGCTATTGCCTGGATTTCACTTTATGTAGTTTGGTTTTTCTGTCTCCTCTATCTTTCCTCTCTCTTTTCATTACATTTTTCGTTATATATGTTTTCCACTTTATTTATCTGATTTTTATTCTAGTTATTTCTTTCTTCCTTCCCCTTTCTTTCTTTTTATTATTAATGTATAGTACCTATTTTATGAAGAACGTGTCAATAATATACGAGCCCCTCTTCTTCATCAGTTTCCGTAGGCTGTAAAAGGAGCCATTATTTAAACAAAATAAATTCGAAAAAAAATAGAAGGATATGAATAAATAATATCTGTAGGGTACTGAAAATGAATTTTAGTTCGGATTGTGTTAATCTGAACAGAAATAACTGTATACACATTGGCTTTCATTTGCGTTCTTGTTTTATTCGAAAACTAGCAAACTTGATGTATTATACTTTATATTTGTTTACTCAGCAGACAAAATATATATATATGAAAAAACATTATACAGTGGGTCGAAGAGGAGGGGGAACTCAAGTAGTCCAAACCAGACAAAACAGTTTAAAACGCACAAGTAACGAATACACTGCTCAAAGCTGTCAGACATCCCAACACTGAAAAATGACCTGAAAAGGCAAATAATGCAAAAATGATGTAAAGCCTGATGTTGATAAACAGCCCCAAACTAATAAAAAATTTCACCTAACAAAGGTGGGTGGGGAAGTATAAATACTGTGAGAAGAAAATTATATTGCTACTCTAGGGGAGAAGGATTCCAAACAAACAGTCCAATCCCCACAAACAGCTCAAAATGAACAAATAACTCGAAACGGGCACACTACTTACCGTTGGTAAACAGCCCAAAACTGGTTACAGCCTAGTTCTAAAGAGAACAGAAACAGGTGAAGAGTTCAAAAGACACAAATGATCCAAATCAGAAAACTCCTCACTCCACGAGAGTGATTTTCTAGACGAAGGGGTGGAGGGGAAATTTATCAGTTGTATTCCACCCCTTTTCCAAAAATGAAAAAAAAAAACAGCTATTAGCAAGTCGATGAAAAAACGCATCGGGAGACTTCAGAGACAAAACTGACGAGATTTTTTCTTTTCAACTCAGCTTTTAAAGGGACAAACTCTTGTTGCTTTAGTTTGCCCAAATTCTTCTTTAAATTATTAATATGTAATAATAATTAAAAAAACTACTACTGATGACGAGCTAGTTTTAGAGCATTCGTGGAATGCTTTCTCAACCGATAGTCTACTGATTTACTCAGGCGCATGAATACGTCAAAATTCAGAGTCGGGGGGTCCATTTTGTACGAAATTCCTCGCATTAAAATCATTAGCCAAAGAGATTGTAAAACTAAAACAAGTGTTAGTGCACCACTAGCATTTGTCCTAGGTTGAATGAATTGACTCCCTGTCCGGTTTACCTGATGGAGCGTATGGCGATGCACGCATGCCAAAGTGGTTCCTCAGACACAGCACTCCTGGCCCCGGAAACTACCCTTTCGTGTATCGGATCAGTAACCAAAGGGACGCACTGAGGCTGGCCCAAGCTCCCCTTTCGCTCTCCGCTTCGGACTAACCTGGAATTCAGGTGCACCGCAAACGGACGTGGTACCTTCCTTCATCCCTCACCTCCTTGTCTTGGTGCGTATGACGACGCAGAAAGATGATGACGACAGGGTCAGCTCTGCCGGGGGTCCGCAGCAGCTGCAATAGCTCTAGGATGGTACAGAGTCATTGTGTCCGGTGCGGGCAGAGCTTTGTCCGTCGGCCGTCTACCTCGACCACTCTATCTGCATCTTCTTCTTCATGATGGCCGAGACAAAGGCTGACACCCGGTTCCATCCGCTTCCACTCTTCAGCATTTCCGGAACCAAGGTGTCCAGCGCGAGACGGCTGATCACGGCATCGCTATCGCTCGTATTGCGATCGCTGTTGCCGTCCCGCGCTTCTCCTGCTTTCAGGTCTCACACTCGAACAGGGTGTGCCAGAGGTTGTCTTCTGCCCATCGATCACACAGTATGCGCACTCGGGGATCGGCGCTATCGTCATTCGATTAGTTAATTGACTCTCTCTGTTTCTTTATTTTGGATCATAGAATTTTCTTCTAGGAGAGGAGCGTGTGAGTTGTATACCTAGGTAATGGTGGAATCCAGATTCGTATTAGAGAGATACTTTCAAATTTTTCAGATGTGCTCTGTCCTGACTCATAGCCAGGTCTTCTTTATAGGACTAATCAATTAAATCTCAGAAAATTTTTATACAGCAGGGAATGCCTCCGTCTCAGTCTAGATCGTATTTAGGAGACAGAGCCGACACTGCTGACGTTGCCAAACCCTGCTCTTCCCACGAACAAAATTCGAAGGACCCCCATTGTGACAGGGTACTCAAACTGGTCCTGTAGTCACCCTTGTTGGCCACTACCCTTGTAATGGTCTTAAAACTCAGTTTCTGCCTATTCTCCAGCATTTCGAAACAAACGAGGTAAATACGATGGTTTGTCAACTTCTGAAACTACCGTTTCGATTCCCTTGACACAATATAAAAGTTCGGTGAAACTCTGCTCAACGTTTGTCCCTTCCGATGTATATAAAGCTCTCCAGGTCTCCAGCCTCCACTTTCGTTCGCCAATCCGTCTATAATACCAGAACCTTTAATACGAGATCATTATTCAACCAGCGAGCCCTCTCGTGTCAGAAGTGCTTCCACTTAAACAAAACCAACAGGACTACCGTTCAAATAATCAGATCACCCCTCCGGGGTTGTATAAACTACACGGCGTTTATAGTCGTAAATTTATATTTACCGGCTCGGCGTTACAACGGATTTAATGTTCCGAACATCGAAGGGCGACGAAAATTGGAAACCGATTCGATGGCACACGGATGAAGGGAAGGGGCCGGCGCGTATTATTGAAAAAACAGTATAAGTGAATGACTAAAAAGTCGGTTCGGATGGTTGGGCAATGAAAGCCGTATGCTAGTTTAGGCTTCTTAATTACCATAAGTGTGTCCAATTGCGTCAGACCTACACCAGTGTCGAGGCACCGCTATCACGAGTCATCGTGTCGGTCGCAGTCATTCCGAAACAACCTTTACGGCTGCGGGAAATCTCATTATTCGTATGTACAGAGGATTAGCCGAGTGCAACTGATCGAAAAATCAAGTCGGATTAATGACAAAAAAAAAAAAATCTCGCCTGTAAATGGCGAGCATTCCGTACGATTTGTCTCTTTTGTAATGTATAAGTTTCCTGACGCTTCGAGCCTTTGCAACGGGTCATTTGGGGCACGATTGGATCGGGGCCGCCGGTGGTGATAAATAGCCGGGCTTAATGAAATTGTACGAGAATTGTGGTTGGTTGTGCGATTACAAGATGCGCGAGAATTCGCCCCCCGAAATGAGGGTGGAATGTCATGTAGTTTATCAGTACGTTAACTTTTCGATAGGTTCGATTGCGGATGCGTATTAGGCCCTATCAATGACCATTTCCGTCCTCGGAAGCGGCACTTCGATGGATTTAAGACACGGTGGGGTAAATGAACCTGAAATACGAATGCGAAGCCAGATTACATTGATTGTACCAAGGCGTTCGTATTTCCAGTGATTATGCTGAGCAACTTGAGGAATTGGAGGAAGGAAATTATATTAGCGATGTATAGTCTGGAAAAAGGTACCCGCAGTCGGAATAATCAGATTCTAATTTTCAAATGTGCTTTTCACGCAACAGACAGCAGATATTGGGGAGTGATAAAATCTAAAAAAATCACCCGATGCAGGCCTCTTTTTTTTTTGGTGGATTCCGAGTATAGTTTTTAAATTTACATGCTGGCCTTATTCTGGCTATGGCATTTAAGGATATGCTGTGAGATCTGATTTCGTACTTTTGATATCATTAGAAGACTATAGTGTTTATAGACCTTTTTTGTTTTGGATATTCCAGATCTGACTTTGATATACCGATAAATTCTTTTTTGGTCTTTGAATGGACGAAAATGCCGAAATTTAGATGTTATGCGTTGAAAACAGAAAACCGCGATAATTCTAAATCTGACTTTGAGATTCCTTTAGAATTTTCCGCTTTTTATATTATTAAAAATCTGACGCCCCATCCCCGTCAAAAACAATTTTAGTTAATAAGGCAGAGCGATATAATGAGCTATTATGCCTCATTAAGTCGGATCATGTCTTAATCTTATGTCTTATGATATATTTATAACGTCTTATTATCAAACATGACTCCTTCTCTCCCTTCGACATAAACGCATCGATAGTCTTTGTCTTTCTGTCTTATCCTCCGCCCCACCACCAGGAAAAAACTCCATGATAAAAACATACAGCTTATCATATCTTTAGAGGTGGATTGAGGTCCGCTGGCGTGATAGATCGAAAATGCTATTAGGTGCAAACATTTTTAGTAGGTACAAGCAAAAAGAAAATGCTCAATAATACAAAAATGTTTCATACTAACGGGAGGAAGGAGGGGAGGGGAGGAACTCAGCCGTTTTTGCATTCTTCCCAGTGACGTTCAAGAATTCCGACTCAATGATACGAAAGTTTTTCACCCAAGTAAAAAGAAAGAAAAAAAGTCAACGAATTATCATCATCTTAGTTTACTTCTTCTGGTCCAAAATTCCGACTAAATAGTCGAACTTGTCGAAAAATGCCGACTCCGAGGATTTCTGCATGTTTCACAACCCCGGCCTGCCTTTGTATTTATATATCTTTATTATGTTCTTATGTCTTATTACTAAACCGGACTTCCCCTGACCTTTAATACAAATATTGCGTACATATTTTCTGATTTTTTCTCTGACTCCACCGCATCTCTGAAAAAAAAAGAAAAAAAGAAACAAAAATCAGTGATATAAAAAGATACGGCATGAAGATAAAAGAAGACATGAGACGTAAACAAGGCATGGACAGAAAGGGTAAAGATATATGACATAAAAACATAAGGCATGAAAACATAAAGACATAATTAAATGGCGCTGATGCGACGCCCGAAAAGGTAGTTCCGGTGCTGGGGGTGCGGTGTCTCAGGGGCCACTTTAGCATGCGTGCATCGCCATACGTGCCACAACACCATATAAAAGCATGGGTCCATCATTATTATCTTTTCTAATCATAAATTTTTATAAAAGTATGTAGTATTTCTTTACTATAAATTTCCATGAAAATAGAATTGGATATAAAGCAGAAACAAAAACACATATAGTGCAAAAAAACAGCAGTAACAGACAGAAAAGACAAAAGAAAATGAATTTAGTTTGAAGTTTGAAGTCTTATGCTAATGAAATATTTTCATCAAATGATGAAAGACAAAAAACAAAAAAAAAAGGAAGAAAGAAAGAAGAAAAGACAAATTATGAAGGATACTTTGTGTATAACAGAGAAGAACTAAAACAGTGAAAAATACTGCCAACGAATCTGCTAATTAGTCGGTCGCGTTAAGTAACCATACACAGATTGACAAGCCTAAATGGGCAAAAAAGATGGAGTTCAATAGTAAGATGGTTGAAGAAGAGGAAAAGCAAAGAGGGCAAAAATGGCAAAAAATGGACAGAGGAAAGACGAAAAAAGGAAAAGAAGGAAATAAAACAAAACAATAAACAGCAGAGAAAGAAGGGAACGAGTAAAAAGAAACAGATAAAAAAGAAAAAATGAAGACAGGCACAAAATTGGAAAGATACATTCACACAGAAAAAAAATTAAAACAAAAAACAGAAAATGAGTAAAAAGTTACAGGAGAAGGGTTCCAAGCGACGTTAAAAGTTATTCTGAAAGTTATCATAAGTTGTCTAAATTGACTTGAACCGATTCTGAGTGAATAAGTAGAGTCAAAATGAGTCCAAACATGAGCTTGATGGAATTTAGATAGAGTTTGTAGACGAATGAACAGGAAGAGACAGAAAAATCCAAAGACAAGTAGAAAATTAGGAAAATGTAGAAAAATGAAGAGAAAAAAGGTAGTGACAAGTAAAAAACAAAAAAAATAAAATAAAAAACTGGAAAATATTGAGTAAAAAAAGAAGAAAGGTAATTTGTAAAAGATAAAGAAAGGCTCTGTAGAACAAAAAACAGTGAAACAATTTCACACAGATTTGGCTTAGAATCATTTCGAAAGGTCTCACATGCGACTCTGAACCCCTGTCGACTTCGCCCAATATAGCTGCGGTAAAAATCCATTTCTTGAAGAAATAAAAAAAAAAAATAAAAAATAGAGTGGTAGCATTTTGTGATACGCCCCTTACAACGGATATCATTACTACTGTCTATTAGGTTTTGCTTCACCTATTTTATTACATAACTCTGGAAACGTCATGTTTTAAAATTCCAGCCACCTCTATTCTCCCTAATCTTGAGTTGCTTGAAAAAATTAAAGAAATCACTTTATTCCCCCCCCCCCCAGGATCCGTACCAAAAAGTATGACCATCACTAATAATATTCAATGTAGATGAAATTCCGAACGTTTTCGTCAAAAAAATTGTTTTAAAATTCAAAATTGAATTTTTGGGAAATTTTAGAGGTCGTGGAGTGATAAAAAAAATTCTCATATGTACCTTTAAGTCCTTCCGGTAACTGACGCGATACTCGGAAGGGTAGTTCCTGTGGTCGGGGTGCGGTGTCATAGGGGCCACTTCGGCATGCGTGCATCGCTATACGTCCCACCACACCATGTACCTTTAACCCACGTTAGCCTCAAGCCGTTCATGGCACGGGTTATTATTATTCAGAAAATTTAAAGAAATTCTAGAATTTCTTCTTCACGATGCGGGGACCATATATTAATGGGTGACACGATCAATATAAGTAATCCGTCCATTTTTCGGAAATGAAGAAAATAGCTATTTCCTTTGAGTTAAATCTTCTACGTTACGTGTAGAAGTAAGTTAAAATCGACCTGATATCACGCAAACTGCCGAGAACTACTCAAATTCTAGGTTTTCAGTTTTCACATTAAAAATAGCATTCTAGCTTTTATTATGGTTTCAAAATGTAGCGAATTTTCGTAGGGAGACACAATTTTAAGAACCTTTAAAACTCATCTGCTGAACTGTCCACAGCACTTAATGTACAGTCGAGAGCGCCTCAAGTATCATCGATAATTTATTTATTCATTTTTTTCATTATTCATTATTTTTGTTTGTAAGTTAATAATTAAGAAAAAAAAAACAATCACAAAACTAACTTGATCCTTCTTAACTTATAATTAATGCGTAATTAAAATAATATTTAGCCAGAAACCGCATTTAGTGTACAGATTATGACGTCACACAGTCTGTCGCGAAAATAATCATTCAATTTTTACGTGTCCAACTTCGTGTTTTTTCCCCCTTGGGTTCTAATGACTGGATTGATTCCCGGTTTTTGACAGCATCACTATTCTGTTCCCTTCTATAAGGTACAGTTTCTTCTAAACGGTTCAGTAAAAACCAAAAATAAATTCTGGAATATTGAAAATTCCAAAATCTCTAATATATATAAACGTGTTTGTTTATCTGTGTGTTTGTTCATGGTTGGCATGTGAACCGTTATATCTGGGAGTTCGTACTTTCTGCATGTGTTCGTATGAACTCTGCGTAGGTTTTAGGCTATAACAAACTTCGATACCCTTATTAGAAAGGGGACGGAAAATTTTGCCCCCTCTGGACCCGCTAATTTTTTTTCGTCCTGGATGTTTCGGAAGTGTTTGACTTCGAACTTCTTCACATTATGTTGAAATTTGGTGGCTGTAACTGCCTCTCTTCAGAAATTAACAATCTCTAATATATATAAAAATGTTTGTTTGTCTCTGCCCCTGTCAGAGGAGCCAAGGGCGTTAGAAGTATCGTATCCACTCTTTTCGGCCATCGCAGACTCTAAATTCAAACTTACATGCAACTCTGCTCGGGTTCCCCTTTTCTTCCTGCGCTGTGGTGATGCTGGGGGCGCCTTGTTTGGCGCTCACTAGTCTTCCTTGGAGTGGGTCTGCGTTCTCCGGGGTCTTGTGCTTGTGGTGGGTCTAAGGTGGCTGCTAGTTTTATAATAAAAAACACAACGTAGGACAGAAAAATGTATAACACTGTAATACAGTCGGATCGAGGACTGGGTTGCAAAGCGGCTAGGAAGCGGAACCCTCCGGTTTTGATCTAATAAAGATAGTGCTTGCGGCCAAAAATTCCTAAATTCAAGTGATCCGGTCCTAGCAAACCTTGTGTAAGTCCTGGAGGTTTTCCATTTTTCTTTTAGTTTAACTAACCTTGAGATTTTGCTCGCCAGCCCTACAATCTCATTTTCCAGCTCTAGAACTTGACCTGCAACGGGTTGGTTTCCATACTTGAACCGTTTTTTCCAACTTAGACGTTCTCTCTGTTCCCCAATATTAATTTGTTGAAACGGATCAATTGAAATTTGTTTTCCTGCGAACGTCCCATGTAGATACATCGGCGAAATTTAATACCGGCAGTGACAGTACCAGCGTGTCGAATTTGGTTTAGTAATAAAAAGATATATTGTTCCGAGACACTACGCATTTAATTACACAGCAGAGCAGACACAACACTCGAAAACTCCATCTTTTTTCCCTCGTGCTAATAATATCAATTTTATACGTCGACGGCGTTATTAAAACTCACTTCTGGGCGGATATTGTCATTATTCACGGTATAGTTATTCGATGTGTGTTTACTTAATAGATATATTCTCTTGATTTTATAACGCAATTAACTCGCCGGTATTAGAAATGGCGAATTCATAATTTATACACTTAACGCACGAACAATGACGAGTGGAAGCCTTGAAATGGTCAGCGGTCGAGTGGTCGAGCTCTACCGACTCTGGACTGGTAATTGTAATGCTAAACGCTCGTTGGGTTCGGTTTGAGCTCGAGCTCTCCACGGAAATGCTGATGGCGACTCCCAACTCGAATTATAAGTTATGTCTTACTCTTGCTTTTACAGTGGCTGCATAAGTACATAAACCAACCTCTATATACGTGTAGATATAGCTTTATGAATGGAGTGGCTCGAAATAAAAATAGAGTTTATATATCTGATAGTTGCCTTACACGGAAAGAAGAATCTGTTGAATAAACCAAGGACGTACGCTGATACGTTATGGTCGTAATTGAGGGGCATCATCCGTATCGGTTAAATGGTCAGCTGTTCTGGAGCAATAATAAACTACGAGATGTCCGACTTTTGGACTGTACCCAGCCCCGTAGCTAGCTGTTGATCTCAGGGAGAGCGCACAAGATTTCTAGTAGGGCACGCGGTCTAGATTTACATGTACTCCATCTCAGGAAATAAAAATTGTTATAAGCGTGTAAAAATTCGCTTTATTAGCAGCGCGCAGCATGTAAACGCATACTGTAGCTGTAGGTCATGGCACATGTGTTGTGGAGAGTGTGAGAGTCAAGACTTCGAGATTAAGAAGGCTGAACGCTGAAATATGTAGTTGCAAATCTTCATTCGATGTACTTACACATCATTCGTTGACAACTTCTCACGAGTTTTCATATTATTAGAAATTTAATTAATTACATATTTTGTATTGTTGTGGAAAAATTAAGTTTAAAGTATGTTCAAAATTTCTTTGAATGAGTAAAAATGACTAAATTTTCCTAGGTAGGGCTCGCGACTCTGCCAGGGCTGGCTGAGCCCTCAGAGCCCGCACGGTGGCTACGAGCCTGACTGTACCTGTCGTAAAATACCACGTACACTGTTTCAAAACAAAAATCCGCCCCTTGGACCACAATTCACAGCTGAGGTTAGAATCGGAGAACTGTCCCAAGGTCCATCATCTTACTTCCAGAATCTAATTGATTGTACGTGTCCAATCGAAATGGAGTAACCAGCTTAAGTTATTATATATATTTACCGGAAATGTTATCCTTATCTCAGTGCTGCTGCTCGAGCCATTCCCGGTATTTAACTGTAGGTAGATATCTTTGCGAGGTCTTAACCAGCTTCACGTTAGAAGTCCGGCAGGACTTTTGTTCAGCGTATGTAATATTCCCTTCTCCGTCCTAAGAAAGTCTTTTCATCATGTAAATAATTCTATCACATCAACACAGTATAGAGAGTACCAGGCGCGGATGAGTGAATCTATTTTAGAAGGGGTTAGGGGAAGTTAATAGTAAATCACACAACAAGGTTATTGGAAAAGATTCGATTTCCGACGAAGTGAAGATTTCTAAAACTCGGTGTGAGTACATTATAATTAAGACTCGTCGAAACTGTTCAGATGACTTTTCAGTCTCGTGCTAATTCATTCGAATTCATTAACACTGCGTTCAGCCACGTTAATAACCATTCTAACTCTGTTAAGTTCCGTGCAACTCTGTTAAGAGTAATTCGGAAAGAGCTGCAACCTGTCTGAACTCATTTGTGACGTTCGGTAGGAAAAGAGACAGCTTTGGTAGATTTGTGAAAAATACAATAAATCCATATTTATAAATTCATATTCTACATAAAATTTCCTTTCGAATGAGCCCAAAACGAACCCTCTAGCTCAGTTTATCGTATAGTTATAAGAGTTTGAAGTTTGCATTTCAAATGTGAAAAAAATACATTTTAACGTTTCGAGTACAATTTTTTCTTATTTGTACTACACTAAAATTGATTTTGCAAGGAACCTATGCGTCGTAGGGAAAAAACGAAGAGAACTTAAATTGTAAAGCATGAAATTTGCCATATTTTTAAGAAAAAAAAGTGCATGTGCGATGCTTAGTTTGGAAGATATACGTGAAAAACTGGGCATTGCAGGAGACAGCGTCGCAGGAAAACGCGAATTTCGTGTATTAGCAGAGAGCGGCGGCGGTCGTCAGTGGTACTACGTGAAAGAGCACGAAATTTCGCATAGGAATGTTGTAATAAGCCCAGTTCCGCCAATTTTGACCCAAAAAATGTATTTTGTGTTTTTCTCAAATTCGTGATCCTCATTAAGTTGTCTCTTTTTCTATGGAACGTCACATTTGAAATAAGTCTGAAAGAGTCTCAAGAGTCTTAAGTGGATGTAGAGTCAGAATGAGGGTCAAACGAATCAAAATGAATCTCAACTGCATCTGAATGAGTTTTGGCCATTATCATGAGTTCTAATAAAGCAGTACTTGTTTTGAGCTTTCAATAATTCAAAATATAACCTGAAAGAGTCTTAGTTGAATCTAAATCCGTCAGAGCAGAATCGTACGTCAAGACTCATTTAGACTACCCAAAAACACTTTATGACTCTTCAAACTTCATTAAGACTCATTCAGATTCGTATATGAGTTGTTGAGGCTCATTGCGATTCTGCTCTGACGGATTTAGATTCGACTAAGACTCTTTCAGGTTATATTTCGAATTATTGAAAGCTCAAAACAAGTACTGCTTTATTAGAACTCATGATAATGGCCAAAACTCATTCAGATGCGGTTGAGATTCATTTTGATTCGTTTGACCCTCATTCTGACTCTACATCCACTTAAGACTCTTGAGACTCTTTCACACTTATTTAAAATTAGTTCAGACGGGTTGCGGCTCTTTCTGAGTCTGTTATGACTAGGACTCAGCAAGTTTTATCCAACCTAGTTATGATTCGTTAGGACTCATTCAAGCTCCTTTCAAACGTATTCAGAGTTTTAAAGGATGAGTTCCGACCTCGGTTCGAACTCATTTAGTCTGAGGTACATTCTCTGAAAACTCATTCAGACTATTTCCGTCCATTGAAACTTTATTGTGAATTCTACCAGAACTAATTCAGACTGGATTAGGACTAGCTCAGATGTGCCGACTCTAAAAAGTTTTGTCATAACTCATTAAAACACATTCAGACTCATGTAAGTCTAGGTTTACAAAAGTTACGAGATTTTTCCAGACTCTGCTGCTAAGAAAGTCCCAGGTTATCGTTGGCAGCAGTATAAATAGGAAGTCTTCCGTGGTGGCGGGGGGAGGGGGTAGGAATACATGTTGTCTTGACAAGGGAAGAGAAAGAAA
Organism: Acanthococcus lagerstroemiae; assembly: GCA_031841125.1. NCBI lineage: Eukaryota > Metazoa > Arthropoda > Insecta > Hemiptera > Eriococcidae > Acanthococcus > Acanthococcus lagerstroemiae. The sequence goes on along the minus strand of CM063110.1, from coordinate 61,044,669 downwards.
GAAAAGTTGCATGTCTAAAATTTTGTTTTTTTCCAAATGTTCTAAAAAAAAAACATGAATGTATCTCGGGTCTAAGAGTTGAATAACTCTAAAATTTACTTTTTCTCCTCGATTTGTGGGGATACATCCCCATACCCCTCTCCTCCCTTATATTTCTGTCTTTGGATGAAAAACTTGGTAATTGAATTCATAATACAAATTATTCTTTTCTTGATTATCTGCGTGATCCATGATGCAGAACGATTTTTGATTATCCGAACCATATCCTAGCCATAAATTTTCGGACTATTTCCGGATAATTTTCGGAAAAATGGGGCTAACTGCAGTTTTTTCAGTATTCAGTTACGGTTGTGTAGCTCTTGAAGAGTAGAATTCAGTGGACTACTCGAACAAGGGAGGAAGAGGCCCTACCGCTGCCAAAAACGTATTTGAAAAATTATTGCATACAGGGAAGAAAGGGGCTATCTCCACCGATAAAGTAGAAAAGAAGGGAGAACTGGAAAAATTGGTTCTGTGCCCCTTTCTTTCTTGGACTCTCCTAATTTAAAAAAAAAAAATCAAAGTTTTGATGCAGTTTATTAAAATTTACTGTGAAAAGTAGAAATTATCTAGAAAAATTGATATTAATCGTTTTTCTGTTGATCCGTGTACTGAGTCATTTTTCTTGGGCTGATCCATAGTTTACAATATGGTTTGCCCTTGTTCGATTAGACACTATCCTCCCTCGTTTTCCTTCTCCTTACTACTTTACTAACGTACATGTTAACTCATAATAGGCTCAAGCATGAGAATTCTGTATCTTGCAGCGCTCTGAAATACTTTTTTATATTTTTATTAAGTAGATGTAGCATAGAGTCGGAGCTTTAAAAAAATGGGACAAACAACGATTTAAATGTTGGTGTTGACGTCGGCTAGAAAGCTGAATTTCTGGTATAAGAATAACACATGCAAAACTTCATCAAATATTTAAGAGTCATTCAAGGAGTTTGAAGCTTAACATAGGATTTTCCATAAGGAAATTTAGAATTTTGCTTTTAAACAACTTAAAATATTGGTCTGAAAAATTAATTTCAGTAAGAAGAATGATTTTAATTTGCTTATTGGTCAGTAATTCTATCAAATCTAATGGAACAAAATGAAAGGAATTTCAGGAAATCGATGCATTGTATTATAATAGCAAAGTTCATTGACATTCGTACTTTTTAAAAATAATTTTTTCTGGAACTCCAAGGGCGTGTTCAACTTATAAACTAAATTGACAGCCAAGTTTTCTATCCAAACCTGTTTTTCACACAAAAATTTATTAGGAATTTTAAAAACAGTATTGAAAATTTCTCTCATGAGAATTCTGTGTTAAACTTTGAGTTACGTGAGAAACACTTAGATAAAAGTTTTTGATTAAATTTTGCACAAGTTTTTGTACCAAAATGCAACCTTTTAGTAAGCGCTGCACGATCATCAAATTTCAAAAAAATATTTCCTTTTGTTCTACTCGTACCTACTTTACTCTCGAACTGAAAATTTCTATTTCCTGTTATTTTCAAATAATATGAACTTAGCAGTTCATAGTGTGGGTGTAACTGGAGAATTCTTTGCGAGTTGGTAATAGATATAAAAACATCGGCGCAAATCTGTCGTCCAGACTGTTCAGTTACATTCAGACTTGTTCGGGTTCTCTAGATTGTTCCAACTGTAGGGTGTGCCAATTCACTTTTTCTTCTTCTGTAGTCCAAAGCGCTTTGGACTACAGAAGAAGAAAAAGTGAATTGGCACACCCTACATTCGAATATTACCAAGTTCACTCACACTCCAAAACGGACTCTAATCTCTAGATTGTTCTTCGATCTATACAGACTCCTGCAGATTTTTCAAGTACTTTGGAAAAACTTAAAATTAGTTTGAGTTCCTCTGAGATTCATTCAGAAAAACCCCTTTTGTCTGTTGAAACCTGAATCCTCCTATTTCTTAATGCCCGCGGCAGTCCCGATCTCTGCATCCACTTTAGAAAACATCCATCATACCGATATAGACAGTAAGGTAAAAAATTTCTTCTGCCCGCGGAGACGAAATTTTGTTGGCGATTCTACGAACAGAAGTGAAATCAGAATGTGTGAAGTGCACTAAACATTGCAATTAACTATCAAGATAAATTTTCATCTTAACCGAAATATAGTGGTACCCGGGTACTAACCCCCACAACTAAATTTTTCAGTGGTGTAGATGAGTGTCGGTGTGGCATTTATCATCTTACTATCATCAAAATTTCACTTCGTTCTGCTAAAACTAGTTTAGACCCCCCCTCCCCCACCTCATCGCTAGTTCCTGTTCTGATGTTTTACGTGATAAGTGATTACATTTGCCTCACTTTTTTCACATTTCACGCCATATTTGCCACCGCGGGACGTCGCCATGGGGCTACTGCTCCCTCTTCCACCATGGCTGTTTCGCCACTGTAAGTAACGGGTTTAGATTCAGTAGGTATTTTCGTGCAAAGACGTATATTTAAGATTTAGGGCCATTGTGGGAAAATTTCGGGCTCTGGGAAAAATGTTGGCTGGGCCCTCCATTATAGTTTTATCCTATTTATTACATACAAGGAAATACCTATGTTTTCGCTTTATTTTCAATAGTTTTTGTTGGAAGTTTGTATCCCCAGTGCCCTTGGTGAAGGTTTAGCTGGGGGCTAGCATCCTTACCAGCCCTTTGTCAGGCTTAACCAGATTCCGACGTGTTGCGCATCTGCCCCCAAGAATGAGAAGACGTAAAGGTTGTATCAGAAAATAACTAACGTAATCCAAAAGTACATCTTTCAAGCTATGCTATGAACCTAAGTATATGGTTTCGTTACATATAAAGACTTTACGGGGAAAAAAGAGAACGGTCGACGACCACGCATGTTCTCAGAGTAAACGACTCGAACCGAACTTGTCTCATCAGTCACTAATAGTATAAATTTATAGCGGACCAGAACTGCGTGAATAAAATTAGTCGACTACCGTTTTTCCAATACTCGGCGATATTTACGGGCAATACGCTCGAGCTTAATCGTTCTTGACACTTTAATTATAAGATACCGGATTATCAGGGAAACGAACACTCGAGCTGACATGTTATGAAGCCGTTATTAACCCGTTTTAAAATTCAACTACATGTAAACGAATTACGGCCGAGCCATAAATGTCTGATATTCTTTCTATTCTTTCCACGAGTTTCTACATAATATAAAAGCGCTCAAATTATGTGAAACGAATGCGGTCGACTTTGGCTTCGTGTTCGGAAAATGATCTCGTAGAATTGCGACCTCAGCGAGGAATTACCGAATTGTGTCTCGAAAATGCTCAAGAATCAAGAAGCCGCGTGTAAATTACGCAGTGGTTGTTCTGAATAGCGGCAGTTCTGCTGTGATCGAGTACACAATTCTAAAATGGAAATTGCCAGTTCTAAAGGGGAGTTTGGACCAGCTTGCAGCCAGAACAGTTGTGTGAGGTCGGCGAAGAAAGTTTCACGTTTGATCAAACTAAGAAAACCCGGAAATAGACAGAGTCGACTCAGCCAGCCCCAGCCGCTCGTCGCTAAGTCCCTGGACTTGGTCAGAAATCGTTAACGTTTTCAGACTAGTGCTAGCCGCTTCAAGACTTCTCTAAGATCTGATATACGTGTTCTAGAGACGCTGTTGGAAATCAGCGCACTTCTGGAGGAGAGGCGAAGATCTTTTCAGGTATGGCAGAGCTTAAAAGAGCACCACATTTCGAGAAAGACACGTGAAATGCAAAGTGATAGTTATTCAAAAGGAACCAGTCGGATACAGAACGAGTGGCGGCTAAGGAAAGTAGCAAAGATCCAGCAGTACGTAGACCGGACCGGCATCCGCTCCTTTCTTGAATCAGCTGAGTTTGGATGCTGTTCAACAGTAAGGAAGTCAAATGGAGCGCTGATAAGATACTAAGTAAAAGCGATCAATAGGTGGAGAGAACATTTCAACCATCTAGGTACTTATTTACAACGGTTGAGAAACAGACTGGAATATATTACGGAACTTGCCACAGCAATCAGAAAGTCAGGAACTGACCAGCTGTTAGAGAAAGAAAGAGTAATAAGTAGCGGCAATTAGGAGTACTAAAGCCCCAAATGCAGATGGAATTCCAGGTGACCTGATGAAACCAGCCGGAACCCCTTCGGTTGAGAGGCTGACGCAGCTTTTCAATTTGATGCAGTGCAAGGAGATCACACCAGAAGATTTCTTTTCTGCTCTGGTCATACCTCTGTGTAAAAATACTAGGTCATACGGAGGTCTGCGGCAATTATAGAGACATATCACTTTCATCATCTGTGTCAAAGGTACTTACGAGAAAAAGGCCTGCTTGTAAGACTCCAGAATATCATCAATGAATGGCTACTTGAAACAAAATGTGGCTTCAAAATAATAGAATAAATAATTACCTAATAAAAACATTAGTTTGTGCTTTGGCTCATCCTACGTCTGTTTGACTGGTTGTAACCCTCAACCACTCCACTTTTGACCGAATTAGGAAAAAAAAAGCTTGAGTGTACTTCAGAGACATGCCGAGGAAACCATTTCACAAAACATCCACTCGTTTTCGAACTTCTAATATTTCTCGTTTTCTAAGAACGCCATCAAGATTTTGCTGTACCTCGTCGAATAACTGAACCGCAAAAATGCATTATTGCTTACTGGAAAGGCTTGAATGTGCAATATCATATTTTGCCGTTCGGAAGTTGTTTTTTTTTTTGTATATTAAAAAAAAATACAAATTGTTATGTCCCAGATTACTATGCATACTAACATTTGTTTAATGTTTCACGAATTATAGCCAAAACTTGGCTAACTCCCTGCTATAATTTAGCGGGTGTAGTTTGTCGTTTGAGAGAAAATAATACTTTGAAAATACGTATTACGATGAATGATGAGTGCTTAAAATTAGTGATTTTCTGAAAAACTTCTCTGACATTAGGTTTTTGAGAGTCACTGAATTTAATTTTAATATTAATTTGATCTTTATTTAAAAATTGAATTACTCAGATTGACGGAAGCAGCACAAAATCGGAGATAACAAAATTACAATATGCATTTAATTTTTTTTTTTTAAGTAAAAGGGATCACTGAAATCTTTTTTGACGCGCCTCAATTTCCATATACCTACCTGAGAGTCAATTTACTGTTAAAATCGAATTCGGCGACCGATAAAAAAAACCTAAGAAATTATAATCATATTGTACATCTAGAAGTAATAATTTTTAACATTGGAGATACACAATTTTAAATGTATGGTTTGTTGGGAATCGGGAGGTGAGGTCGAAAAAATTCTTACAGATAGATAGATGACAATTTAAGGGAATGAATCAGAGGTCTGGTTGGGCGAGAGGATAGCGCGCAGGTCTCGGAATCTGGAGGTCCCGAGTTCGAGCCCACATAGCAAGTCGCTACATTTCGATCTAGGTCGGTTTTTCGGGAAGAAGAGAAGAGAGCTAAGACAGTCCTAACAGTCCCCCGACGTCTCTGAGGTAATGCTCGAAAGGACGGCTTCCAGGGCTCGGGTTGAGAGCAAAATGAAAAAAAAAGGAACTACTCAGTGGGAGATTATTAGCATCCATTCTGGGAAGTTGAAGAGACTCATAAATTTTACATTTCCTTTCATAAAACTGGTATAAATGTACGATAGTGTGAAGAATCTTTCTAAAACATCTTTTAAAACATTTCTGAGTTTAGTTACGAAAGAAATTGTAAGCGATTTCTTTCGTGTAAAATTCAACAAGGAGGAATGGATAAAACATTTTTCCAGTACAATTGACAGTTCTTGAAATTTCGGGAAAGAACTGATTTTCGAGGTTTATGGAATCGTTAGGAATTGGGGTGGGGAGCATTACTAGAATCACTGAACATATCTAGTTCGTTGATCGAGGATGAGTCAGTCTGATGAAATTTGTGAAAACAATCTTGGCTGGTATTTTTAAGACTTATGCAGACTCTTTTAGGATTTGTTAAGATGCCATTATTTTAAAACTCATCTAGGTCACTTTATCCGACTTATTCTTCTGATATAGGCTGTTGGTGATAATAACGACGTTTATTCGACTTTCGTTCAGTCTACAGAGTACAGAGCCTCGCTGGGCTGGCCTGATTCTTGACAGTAAGACGTATGAAAGTGCCGTGAATACCTGCCCAATAAGTAAGTCATATCATGCGTAGAACTCTGCCGATGGGGTAAGATTTAAGCGATAGATATTTATCTTTGTTTTTGGAATCCAGCAAGTACCACCCAAATTGACTAGGGCGGCATTCTTCAACGAATATAGTCATCATGATGGCTCATTTTCGGACGTACGAAATTTCGATTAATATTCATGAAACACTTGATTTACAATCTCCAATCGATCAAGTTTAGCAGATACTCCCGATATAGGAAACCGAAACTGAATTATGCATAATGCAATTCCGATATGACCCACGATTTTACATGAAGCATAAATATTTTAATTCGGTGTAACCGCGAGTTTCGAACATACCCACCTCTATAGTCCATATTCCTCGCTTTCAAAATTATTATAAACGCTATTGTAAGCTATAACTATTCTAATCATAGGAACACGTCGAATGGCCGTAAACTTCACATTAGATTAAGACATATAATTCTAGCCGTATTTAAATCGTTACCACGTAATCGAAGGAAGCGTGAATAATAGCGTGAAACTCATTTCAAAAAGGTTTTGTAATTTTAATCAAACAACACCTTTCGTTTTTCCGTGCGAAAAAATATCATTTGATGTGTTCATCTTTCCGGCCTGATCGTCAGTTTTTACGGGCGAGCTGGGTAATGGCTGGTAATGATTCTACCTTTCGTTAAAATTTGGTTACGGTTTGTCATTATACGGCAGCGCGCACAAAAGGGACGCCAAAAAGGTAACAACACAATAAATAATTAAGTTATTATAGAGTCACCGAGCAATGGCTGTAAATTAGAAAAAGAACGAGGGGATGGTGACCGGTTTGTATCTAAGTCGTGTAATTAATTTGGTTTTCATGTTTCGACAGATGAAGAAAAATGAAAAAGCCTTGTGGGGGTTCAAGTCTGAATGAGTGAACCCTGCGAATAATGTTAAAAATTATTAGCTTAGTGTCTGGAAAACGATGCCAGTATCTAGGGTGATTTTCATTTTCTCGATTGCTGTTTCTGGTGATTTCGGGGAGAGGGGGCTGAATATCGAACCGCGAATGGAATCATTCATGGACCTGCGATTACAAAGCAGACAGATTTTACCCAGAAATTTGCTCGTCTGATCCAATATCACAATTAGGGAGCCAGCCTTGGAGGAAAAATTCAAAGTAATCGTTATTGTTTGCTGTGAATATTTCGCTTATGTAACGTTTTTGACATATTCACATGTGAGCCCGGGGTCCACGGAAATCTGGGCCTCTCATTGAGAGGGAAAAAAAGATTTCAAATGAAATCAAATTAGATAAACACAACGAGAATTTAAGAAAACGGACGAAACATATGAGAAACAAATAGGTATTAGGTACATAAATAATAATTAAAGTACAACCTACTCTTTCCAAACACCAAATATTACCCTTGCATATTAATGTAATCAGCACTATTAAAAGTTTGTCGAAAGAATGGGAATTCAGGGACCCACCCACTTGACTCCCAAAAACCCACAAGGTGTGGTTCTCGGGATACACTTTCATCATTTGAATCAGTAAGAAACGTCAAAACGCAATTTTTGAATCAGAAAATTGTGGGTCGTTTGAGGGACCCGCTTACCTCCGGAAATTCTGTAGCCCGTTGACGTTCTGAAGGTCCTCAGCCTTTACCATTCAGGGCACTTTTTGAGTACCTTTAAACCTTAATAAGAGACAGACTGGAATTATTGACCCGGAATTCAGAAAGTAAGGACTGTTTTAGAGACAAGGTGGCCCATTAGCCGCCATCCGACATTCAAGAAGCTCTCGGCAGTTTGCCCAATTAATTCTGTTCCTTTTGAGCCCTAAATACCTGTAAGATTTAACTCGTAAGAAACTGCTATTTCCTTCATTCTTGAAAATTGGGCTGAATACGACCTAATATTGTTCCACATTGTGAAAAAAAGTTCTAGACTTTTTTTTTGTTAAAAATTTTTTTTTTCTTCAATAATGTTAAAACCGGTGGTACTCGTTGCATGAGGTTTAACTGCAGACAATTTTTTTTTGAGATTACACGATTTCACCTGATCAAAAATTTCCCAAAAATTCTATTTTGGATTTAGGATTTTTTTTTCTCCGTGAAACTGTTCGAAATTTTAACTACTCTCAAAACTACTTCTTAGTAGTGACGTCTATTATTTTGCTCTGTACGTTTAGAGGCAGTGTAAATTCAAGATTAAACTTCAAGCTCGCGGGTTAATATTATTCAAAAAATTTGTAGAATTCCGTTAGATCACAGTGATAGTCCGACCATTTTTCAAAACTTGGGAAAACAGTTGAAAAAGTAGCCGAAATTGCGTGTTTTTGGATGTTTTTTTCTTTCTTCTAATTTCTTCAAGCAGCTCAACACCAGAGTTGTCAACTACTGTCAATGAAAATAGTCTCCCTACCCCGAAAAATAGTTCCACGCCACAACATGTTTGAAACATTTTTGTTGTTTTGCCGTAAAAAATGTCTATAAATTTACTGTTGCTGGGCCCTGTGGCCTCCCGCATTTCATCCCTTGATGATGGTGTCCCGGATACCGCTACAGCCCTCTTTGCCGGTGTAGGTCCCTGTGAGTTGACTGTAGAAAAAATTTCTTATGTATACCTACTGTGAAAGACCTTCGTACTTTACAAAATGATAAACAGTAGTCCCCTTCTTGTTATAAATTTCCGGCAAATGCCGAGAACTTCTGAGGTTAGTGGATGGGCAGATAAGTAGTTTGCAATATCCAAGATAAATTACAAAACAAAAAGACAAAAGTTAAAAAATATCAGACTTTTGAGAGGGTGGGGCAATGAGTGTAGACTGTGTAAGTCTCTGGAAGATTTTCGCGAGGGTAATTCTCAAAACGGGTGGGAGCTACTGAAAATTAGTAAGGAAAAAGTTTCAAAAGTCAAGAAACTTTGAGTCGCCGACAACTTATTCAGTTTTGGCGGGTGAATTCAAATTCGTTATGCGAATTTGACGGCGACGCTCAAAATGGTGGTAAAATTGGTCGAAAAATGATTATCTCAACTTTGAAAGCCAATTTTGAATTTGTTTCGAAAATTTAACTTGGTACATCATGATTTTTGTTAAAGGAATTTTTCTTTGGAATATTGTCAACTTTTCGGGGGAAAAAACTCGATTCCGCTTTTAAAGTTAAACTTAAGTCATTTTTGGACCAATTTTATCCCTGCTTGACACAATTTGAGCGCACCTTGGCAACGCAGCGTCGCCTCTATATTCAAACAACGAATTCAAATTCAGCCGCCGAAATTAGTAAGAATAAATGGTCCAGGACTCAAGCTTTGATTTTTGAAAATTTCTTCGTATTAAGTAGATTTTTTTTTTCTTGAATTAAAATGTTAGAAAGTCGGCAAAAGAGTGAAGTGGAGACTGCTTAACGGTTTCACCTTTTACTTCTTTGGGATAATTGCCACCGGAAATTTTGTCGAGTTCGGAGAATTGGCGGTACATTGCTTATCAAGTTATACCTGAAAAGAATATATGTAAATAAAGTATCTTATTATTCGAATTAGTTAGACGCTTTTAAATAATTCTCAGTTGGATTTAATTGATGAATATTACTATAATGAAGAAAATAGGTAAAATAGCAATTTATTGTTGCTTTAGATAACCGTAAATTTAATGAAAATTGAGTTCTTTTCAATATAATTGGTAGAAAAATAGGACATCAAGATTTTCATCGTATGAATTTATAAACTTAATAATAATCTTTTGTATAATCATTTAAAAAATGTTAACTTCAACTTAAAACTGATTCAAGCGAAAAAATTTTCTGAGGGTTACTGCCTCAGGACCGAATGGAAATGACTCAATTTTTCGGAACAAATTCAAGTCCTCCTTTAAAATTGAGTTAGTCGTTTTATGACCAATTTTACCCCCATTATATACAATGTTTTGAGCCTACCACGGGAACAGAGTGTCACCCCCAAATTCGGACAATGAAATCGAATTTAGAATTTAGTGGCCAAAATTGAGTGGAACAAGTGGTCGGGGACTCGAGTTTTTGATTTCTTAAATTTCTCTGTATTATACAGGAGTTAGTTTCCGAGTAGATCCTGAAAACTTTTTTGGTAAATACCAAGAACCTTTGAAGTGGATGGGTGGGCGGATGAGTGATTTGCAGTGTCCAGAAGAAATAACAGAAAAGCATGAAAGGTAAGAAAACCAGGTTTTTGGGGTGGAGGTCAATGAATATTGGGTGGGTAGTCATTTCGGAAAATTTTTGACGAATGATTTTCAAAACAGGTAGGCGCCACTGATGTTTAAAAAAGTTATAAGAAGAATTTCAATGAAAATATTCAATAATTTTCAAGTAATTTATCATTGCATTGTCTACGAATTTGAGGAATCTAGAAGGTTTTTAGTCTCTTCTGAAAATTTGAATCCATGCGTAGGAGATATTTTCGGAGCAATGTGTAAGAATAGTTGTAGTTCAGTGGTTCTCAACCTTTTTCAGTCTGCGAACCACGTCTGTGTGCTGAAAATGTTCGCGTACCCCCCGAACAAAATTTTTTCTCAAATAATTTATGATCGAATAATTACTGATTACACTACAATTAGGCATGAGTATTTTAGTCAATGGGATGGTTGCATTTGTTTATTATGAACAAGAGCGCCAATATCAGGAGGAATATTGGAGACTTTGAGTCGTAAATCATTCTCCACTTCTAATTTATTCGTATACTCATTTTTTATGTACAACAGATGGGAAAAAGTACTCTCACATAGAGAAGTCGACACAAAGGGTATGAGACATTGTAGGCAGGGGCGGATCCAGGAAAAAATGTCGGGGGGGTTTACTATCTCGTGTCGTGGTTTACACTCTCTGTTCAGGAACAATATTTTGGTGCCCTGTAATGTGCGATTCAACAAAAAAAATCCCTCCCTTGGATCCGCCCCTGATTGTAAGGCCTGGGTCGACAGTACCGGATATTCTTGTCTTACGTCCAACCAAATATTTGCAGGACCCTTCTCCTTGAAAGCGCTTTTGATCAGAAAAAGCTGAGATACGAAATAATATCAACAGGTTTAACCATGTAGCTACGACTCATAAGTAGGTATGTAGAAAAGAGATAAAAGGCTTCTTTTATATCAGCAGTTCTCTATATTTCGATCTGGTGCTGTGATTTGATTTTTCCATCTTCTTCACGTACCCCTGGCAGTTCCTTTGCGTCCCACTAGTGGTACAATGTAGTTGATTAGATCATTTTCTCGGCCTCACTCGAATGGAGAGATAGGAGAGAAATACTCAGACTTTTGAACGGTATTTGCACAAACAATATTGTAAGCCGAAATTTGAGCTCAATTTTTTCAAAATTGCAGTCATATTACTATTGTATTTGTTCATCTGTTGCTCTCTGATCGCCTCAATATGGAAGAAAATAAACCATTTCTTACTTGCCGGTTAGAAGGAAACTTGTCACCCGGCGTATTTCTCCATTCGCTTGTCATTTGTGCGAATGCGCTTTCATTCTTACGGGTTCTTTGCATGAAAATGGAGGAAACAGTGTCTTACAAAAAGAGTGGATCCCTGTCCCTGCTGCCCACTGCTTCAACGCTACAGTGTTGCGATTTTGTCTTATCATGCTCCATCATTCGCACGCCTAATTATGTTTCCACAACTAATTACTGACGACTGTTATCAAGCTACAGCATATATAATACTTAACCTTTTTAAAAACGAGCCGTGACGGAGTTAACAAACACTCGTGTACCCGGACAATTAACATAGGCCATTATTTTTGGAATTGAAAATTACCCTTGAATTAACGGGAAAAAAAAAGAAAAAAAAGAAGAAAAAATCGCGTTTGACGGCATCGAAATGAACCAAGTCTTAAGGAGTACAATAGTCGATACCCATCAAAGTATATCAACAATGGTTAGAGCTTTGACAGGTGGGCGTAGACATGACGAAATTAATGACGTGACAGACGCCAGGTCGCGAGCTTCCCCACACCGACTAAATAAAATAAGGAAAAAAAATACCCGATACGTTACACTTTTATAATCCAAGTACGAGCGTCAATCAAAACAGCGGTTTTCTGGAGGAAAAAAATCTTTTCGCGAAACCCTTTTTTCACTGGAGTTTGTCTTCAAACATCCTTTCATTCGGATAATTTGATATTACCGATCCGCCATCGACGATTACGTGAAAGGTGAGAACGAGGGTTCAAAAAAACGTGTTATCTACCCACCAAACCCTTCGTAGGTATTTTCGGTGTAAACAAACAGAAAGAAAGGGTGGAAGAGTACATGGGATTAGGCGTTATTGTTAATAACGAAGCAGTGATGAAGCAAATAGTTGTTTACTTTGTTCGTGTAAAGGTTGGAAGTGTCGAGATTTGTTCAACGTGTATCTATATGAAGACCACACAAGAAAGCCGCCACTAGAACCGTAACTAATACAGAAGTTATTAGTTGATCAGTGAACAGTGATTACGATGTGGAACCACGTAGCTGAGCCGTCCACGCCGTCGACACTCCAAATCCAATTTCGATTTAATGATATACATGTAGATAGATCTATACACTCTCAACTCTGGTAATACGTAATAGTTAATAAACCCGTCAGATGTGGTCGAGGAACCGATGCGATGCCATAGATTGATTAACGCGATCCAATGACACCGATTTTTCTTTATATTTTTGAAATGGCGGCGACCATCAGCTCTGCGCGGCTCGGCTGATTCGTGCCTCGAACTGTTCTCTCTCTCTGTTCCATCTGACCATCTCCCGCAAACGCCTCACGTCTGCACCGACGTCAGTCGGCATATAATTGAGCCTAGAACCAGTGCAATCGATCCGCCCACAACGGTCGTTCTAGAAGTGTCCATTTCCGCGACTACGCAAGCACGCTGGTAATTTCGCGAATCGAAGCTCATTCGAACTGTATTCGTAAGCAGAGGCGGCGTTCCGAGCTGAAGTAAGGACACAATAGTACTGGTACTCTTGAGCCGCCATGTTGAAGCCCATCGTCTCTTACCACTAGAACGCTTGATGCTATTTCGAAAGTCATTTGCAACTTCGTTTCTTGTTTTTGCGAAATGATTTTGATATTTTGTAAAAAGTAGGTATCTAGGAAAGTCATAAGGTGTCTTCCCCAATTTAGGGTAGAGCACCTGGAAACACCCGAGTACTGACATCCGCCATTTTAAGTCACTTGGTGCCCGACTATTCACAATTCTCTGCGCGGAATGCTCCGCGTATCGAATTGTGAATCGTCGAGCACCAAGTGACTTAAAATGGCGGATGTCTGTGCTCGGGTGTTTCTAGGTGCTCTAATTTGGGTAAAGACGTCATCTATGGTCATGATCATGTAAATATGCAGGTAATAATGACCTCTGCAGTATTTAGTACAAAGTAAAAACAATAACACTAACTTGGAATTTAGCTGAACGAGATAACTACTGCCGTTTGTATTAATCTATGACATAGAAAAAACATCGGTTTTGAGGTAGATGGTTTCCTATTGATTCTTAAGTTGAAAGTTAAGAAGTGCTTTTTCGTTAATGCTTTGAAAAATGAATTATTTTCACCAAATTTCATGAGGTAAGTTGCAATATTGACTGTACAATGTATTAGGTATCGAAAAAGAATGACTTTCAGGAAGATTATGTAAATTACTTATTTAAATTATCAGTGTGGCTATGTTAGGGAACTGAAATTTTGTACGTTTCCATATTTGGTTACCAATGGCCAAAGAAGGCGAAGTGGAGTACAGTAATGTGGGGCAAGAGTACGCACTTAAGCTTTGAGCGCTTATCATTGGAAGATCTTGTGAGAGGGGGGATTTTAACCAAATGTGTCGTGAAATAACATCTTGTCCCTTTCATTTTACCATGGTTTAAACACCATTCCCCGAATACGGGTCACACAATAAAGCATAAAAATAATTTGATAAAATATTATTCTTACCCCACTAGGGTGGGTAAGATTACTATGTATAAAAAGAGAACGAAATGGAATATATATTTTATTTAGATAGATATTTTAAGCAAGAATGATTTCTAAAATTTCATGAGATACAAACTTTTAATTTGTTTTTTTAAAGTAAACTGCTCAGAAAAACCAAAATGTATTACAATTTAGTGTAGTACTCTTTCCCTAACATGCGGCATTTTGTAAATTGTGATAATATAAAAATAATTTAAAAGATACTAATGATTATGAAAAGTGAAATTACACGATAACTTACCGATCCATCTTGCAAAAAAACACAACGTGCAATAAATTTAAATCGCCCTTCAATTAGGAATCCTTATTTCAAGACAAAGAAAAATTATAGTTTTCAGATGATAAAACTTCTCATGCATTTTTATCACAAAAATACAAGCGAAATGAGTGATATTTTATAGTTTGGCTTTTTAGGTGGTCAACTTTATCGTATACTATCAATGTTACCAAAACATTTTGTATAACCTTGAAAAATTGCGTATAGTACTCTTATCCTACAGCGTACTCTTGCCCCACATTACTCTACTTATCTTTGGCCACTGGCAGTTTATGCACGGCGTTATCACTGTTGTAAACTAACTAATTTCGATCGTTCTTTCAGGAATTAGTATGTTACCGAAAAGAATTAGGTAAGAAGATGAAACGACAAGGCAATAAAAAAACTTTCTTCAGCTATATGATGACAATGAGTTGAGGTTTGCTAATGTAGAAGATGTTGAAAAGAAGGGCTTGTCTGTAGGTATATGAATATAAAATGTCTGTTCCTTAGACATTGAATACCTACTTACGTGTTTACACTGTTTATTTGATTTCATTTTGCTTCCTATAGGTATTGCAGGCAAGCGGACTGCATCATATTCCGTGAACCACTCTGCGATGTTGCCTTGAAGATCTCGAAGAAAGAAAGAGACCTGTTGGCGAAACAGGCTGACTGTGTATCATAGGTGAAAAAATTGTAAAAGAACTGTTCGATTGGCTACTTTGAATAACACACGCAGGCTGTCCAATGCCGAAGAACAGTTTGTTGTATTCAGTTATTTACAAAAATAAAAAAATAAAAAAAATAAAAAAGAGATTAAAACTCCGATCAGTTTGCTTGAGACACATAAGAATGTCAGTCTACCCGAGACTCCGTATACCTAATGTCAGCTTTTCTGCGACCCTTGATAATGTTAGTCTGCTCAAGACTCATGATTATGGAAAGTTTCTTTATGCATTTGCCTGTTTTTCCTGTTGATCATTCCTGCCCATATCAACATTATTTTTATGATTCATGAAATTCCAAGTAGAATGAGCACAACTTAATGGCGCAAATTTCCGCGTACAATCGTACATTTCAGCGCATATGTGCGCATATTTGACAATTTTTCCCATTTTCACCGCATATTGACTGAAATGCATGCTGCATACTGCAAAGCTTGAAGCAGGTTTGATTTATGATCGCTAGTGCTGTTACGTATACCCTAGCATTGCTAGTTCCAACTGCATAGTAAAGTTCTAAACTGTATTTTCTTCTTCTCAGTTTTATTTAGGTTATTCATTTTTTGAGTCAGGCGTGTGTTTCTTTCAGTTTAGCTGAAAAAAATTATGTGTTTTGGCACCCATGTTGCCCTGTTTTGGAAAGGAATATTTTTGCATATTTTAGAAATTGTAGGCTTTTCTTTTTTCTTTCTTTTTTTTTTTTTGCATATTTTTGAGGTTTTTAACGTATATTTCAAGATTTTTACCGCGTAAAAAAACTTGCCCTACTTTTGATAGTGGTAGCTTGCCTATGACTCCTGATAATGTCTGTCCACCCAAGACTTCTACTAATGTCTGTTCAACCAGGATTTCCAATTATATCAGTCTACTGAGAATGCCTCTTATATCTAAAGATATGAATGTTAATCGTCCAAATTATACCACTTCTCCACAAGAACCATAGAAGTCTTGCTCCATCTAAGAGATTCCCTGAGAAAAAGTACGTTTATTCTAAATCTGGTAGGAAGAGACCGCTGCAGCAGTTGCCTACTCTCATGGCACACAATCAATGGAAAGGAATCATGGTATCGGAGGCAGTGAAGAGGTCTCTGCCAAACGTTTGAGAAAAATGGTTTGGAGCAAAGTTACACAAGGAAATGATTTGGATGTTGATGATCCGGAACCGGTTGTTGATATAGGTAGATGTAGTGTTGGAGGTGAAAAAATATGTACCTACTAAATGGTGATGCTATACTATATAGCCTACCTGTGATGGAAAAATTTATCAAGGCATCACTTTCTGCGACCTTCACCAAACTTCGCCAAAACTTTTGTTGCACTTAACACCCATACATGTACAGCTATTCCGGTCTGTTTAGGTTTCCATTATGCTTTGGGAACATCATCAGTTGAAGATCACCTATAAAGTGTTTTTAAAATGTTACCTCACGAGTTAACGATATAAAGTTGCTTCTGCGAGAACATTGCGATAGGATGTCAAAGGCGATTCGGTCCTCTTTTGAGGGTCCGTAATCCGTGAGCTCTGATTCCCGGTCTGCACAGTTGTCCACTTCTTTTCCATTGAGGCCAAAATGCTCTAGTCATTCTCTTGTGGAACTGGACCGGTGTACGGCTGAGGAGAGAGGGCTGGGCAGCTACGTTACCTTCACCGCAATGCAACTGCATTAGTGATTGCCGTTCTACTGTCGCCCTTATCATGTGTTGACAAACTATAAATCCTTACAACCGAAGTCGTCAGTCCAACCACCACTAGCTTCGGTGAAGGCACTCCGTTTGCACTAATCTTATTCCTCTCGAATGATGAATATAGGTATGCCGGAGGCTTCTGACGAGAATATTTCTATATTTTCTCTTCCCATCACCCTCTAACAGTTATACAGAAGCAGCCGAGCACTATGTCGTTCGTGGTTTTCAGCAAGCCACGCCAAAGCGTATTATACATATAAAAACAATTAAGCCAGATAATTGCGCAATATTGTAATTAGCAATAGAACGTTAATTTGGTCGACACCGAGTCTGGCTGCTGATGTGCCGATGATCATTAACCGAAGAAGCATCCGAATCCGAATGATGACACGTTAACTTCATACACATCCCAGTAAATAAGCGCGACACGAGGACACTTTTCAATTATCGGTCTCATTGTAACACGCAGTCGAGCAGAGAATGTTTCCCGCTGTTTACCTACATGTAATTACATCAGTTTAACGTATGTGAAAACCATTCTTCAGAGGATACAATTTTAATCTCGCTTCTTCGCCGGTCTTCTCGGGTTCGGTGTGGCGATGGAGGCGCATTGTCGTGAGCGGATGCGATGCACTATGGGCTTGACTCGTGCGGCACTCGTGCCAGGTATTCACGCACGCATTTTTGTATAGAAGCGTGTACATGTTGATGGAGTGACGGAGATCTAGAGGTATGTCACGTCTCGGAGTGACGTCTTTCTCTTTAGTTGAAGTTTATCGGAATTGCCAGCCAATTACTTGACAAAATTCTGGACCTGAGAGTTGACTCTTTCGCAGGCGAATTGATTTTCTATGTAAGAATTTCTGGCGGCGGTTTTCCACTGACTCTAGGACCTTGTTTAGGCGTTAGGGTGCTACTTATCTTTTGATCTTCTTTTGCTTGTATCTCTCCCGAAATCTTTTCCTTTAAATGTCAAAGTGAATCCGTGAAACTTTCAGCCAAATTGGATAATATTAACCCGTGCCGACTTGACCTAAAAGTATGGAAAACGCATGTCCGAGCGCGCCCGTGCGCGACGCGGTTGTCCTCGCCTGGCGCTCCGCGTAATGCATTGACGAACCTACGCGCGCGACTTTGAAATATTAAAATTGTAATTTCTCGCTACCAGAGCATTCGAATATGTTCAAGATCAACAGGAATTGACTGCGAGATATCTCTCTTCCCTCATATAAATTTTATTGGTATTTGGTGAACTGTTTTTCTATATTACGACTTTTTAAAATTAATATTAGTTTGTGGGCTCGACAGGACAAGTTTAGGGCTACAAGACATACCTACTCTTGATAAGATACATGCACTCTTTTTAGCGTGCGATTCTGAAGTAATCTCTCTTTTTTATTCTGTACTCTTGAGTACACTTTCTCAACTCCAAGTTCAGTTATACAAAAAAAAAAAAAGTGTATGAAAAAGGAAGAATTGAAATGTCTCAGCATTCAGTCATCCAACTGTAATATTTCACTTTTATTTCAGGATCTCTCATCTACGATTTCCAAACTCCAATTAAAAACAATTGTAACTTCTATTAAATGCGCTGAAAAAAAAGAAGAAAAAAAAAGGAGCTTAAACAATACATCGTGAGCCAATTGTTGTAGTCCCATCTAAAAAAAGTTACAATTGTAGTGATCATCGTTTGAACCTCCTCCCACCAATTTAAAGGAATTCCAAAACTGTCCAGTAAGTTAATCGAAAAGCTCACCTTAAGATATTAACTTTTAGTTGTTCTTTTACAGTTCGCTCAGACGCCGGGACAATGAAGTTGCTTGGGAACTTATTTAACACTGCCCAGTTGTCAAACTGGAAACACTCAATAAATAACGGCACAGTAACTATAGTCCATCCTTTTAAATCAAAATTGTTTTGATGAATTTTAGAATTTTAATGCAGTTATAATCTTTTTACCTTCTACCTTGTTCTTCTAATATTTTTAGCTGTTTTTTCTCTTTTTTTTTCTCTTTTTTTCCCCCTAAATCAGGTATACTCTTGGTCAGATAGTGGGAGTGAGGTGGTGTAAACTTTCCTCGAAGATTAACATTTATTACATAAATCCACAGAGCACAGTTCAAAATAGATCGCTATTGATTTACAACGACACCTGTCCGATAGGAAGCGAGATTTTCACAGTTTTTCGACGCGATTTTTCCTTTTTCCGTCAAAACTCGAATTCACCGGCGGCGTCGAGCGAGGTATGAAGTAAGAGTAGCGGGCTACTGGGACCCCGACGAGTCATGAACTCGTCAGCGGGTGTGAAGCGACGTTGGGACCCTGAAGTGTCACGAATTTGTCAGCGGACGTGACCCGATGTGAAACGTGATGTTCTGAGGATGCACCGATATTTTTTGCGGGAAGCTGACAAGGGCTGGTGGATTTATATAAAAATTATCGAAAATGGGGGAAAAACTCACGCGAACGTGCCTGCGAGAGAAAAGCTGATTTTTTGAATTGCTTTCTACTTCGTCTGTCAGCTCTGGAGACCTATTATGAAACTTTTATCACGAGACCACTGTAACGATTTGTGGTATCATGATAAAAGCTTCATAATAGGTCTCCGTGTCCTTTTTTTTTCGTAACAGCAATGGCAATCATGACGCATCTAAATCTCAAAATGTGGAAAATTGGACAAAATTTTTAATTGAATTTAATTCAATATATTAGGAATCTTCAGTAACTCGAATACGAAAATTCAGCCGGATTCATGGAAAATAGTATAGTTATCTTGAAAAAGTATCGGACAAGTATGATCAAGAAAAATCGAGAAATTCGACCAAACCGAACCTAAATTGATATCGGATGTATTCAATGAACTCGTACATGATAATGCTACAGGTTTTACTGAGAATGTGAGGGAAAATATTGAAAGTTACGAGAAAACACTTTGAAAAACTGTGGAAATTTAGACAAAATTTAAGATTACATTTAATTCGATATAAGTAGTCTTCAGAATCAAAAATCTGATGCGATGTTTGCAATCAGTTATCAAAAATTCACGATTATCGACAGTTTGTTCAAATTTTCAGGACAACTCAATTTTGCTCATTTCATGCCCGAAATTTTGTTTTTCATTCCCACACTAGTGCAAAATCTGAAATCGTATGAGTTATTTGAACGAAGTAAGATACTCACTCCATTATTTCAATAGTTTGATTATGCTTTCAAGTTGTGTCAGTTTTGTCCATTTCGGCCCAGAATCCGAAATTTGGCTTTTTGAGCTTAAATCAGGGTTGGATCAGAGTCTGAGGCGTTATTTATATAAGCAGAGGTACACAATATCCCTATGATTCAAGGAGTCGAATACCTTCTCCAGATCAATGGAGGTCACCACGAGGTCACTCTTCTGCTCATGGTATTTCTCTTGCAATTTGCAAATGTAGCTCAGTAACATGCCTGGAAAATAAGTATTTTGCCTTCATTTTGTTTTACGGCAAAATTTTACGACAGTTTTGGAATTTTCGTAATTGTCTATTCTCAGACATAATTTTTTTGTACACATGTGAAATTTCAGCTCGGGCAACCATTAACCACAGAGCACGATGTTCCCATAGGTGGACGGTGTAGAGGTGCTAGATGCTAAGTCCCAGACGAATGATGTGGCCCCTTATTAAGAAATGATTTAGCCCCCCCCCCTATACTGAAATTTTAAAACAGATATTTCTACAAAGCAAAATACTCCAATAAATTCCTATTAACTAAATAGTATTTGAACACAGACGGACTATTGTGTGTGTGGGGGGGGGGCGGACGCGCCTCCCAGGAAGTCTATATAGCATTTTCAGAACATTTTGAAAGTACATCGAGAATATGTATTGCTAGGGAGAGATGGATAATATCGATTTTTCGAATAACATAGCACCCAAAGCCAACTCAGACCTTACAATCTAAGTCCACTTGCGGGTGTTGACCCACATTATATACTCCCTATCTGGTAACCATTAACCAATAAAGGACGAACAAGTCCGTGTGTAGTACACGAAGGCTGGAGCTCCTGGATTGGCTACTTTTTCCAAACTTATGTAGAAGTATGTAGTTTTCCAGCAGAAGAAGCATCGGGCGAACAAATTCAATCTGTATAATTTCAGTACGATTTCAGTTGTGTAACGTCCATAGTTCGTGTCACTGTTTCTAATGTGTTTATGGGCTGATACATTAATGAATTTATGGCTCCCCTCTCCTGCCCTACCGTCCTTTTCGTAACTACAGCTTACAAGCAATTCGAACCCGTGGTATACGAAATAGCTAAAAAATAAAATAGTGTATAATATCTGAAGGGCGATTAAAAAATGAACAAGGTGTGTTCTGTAATATTCGAGCAGGCCTCCTGTATGCTCCTGTGATAAGCTAATTAAGTCGCGATAATTGCGCGCGTCTAGTGTCGGCGTTTCTAGCGCCGCAGTGGCAAAAATACTGAAGACGGAGCGGAGTCGGGAAACAGTCGTTAACCGCACATGTTGTTCAGCCTAGCGGGAAATTCTGTAAACAAAAGAAGTCATCACTGAAATTAACGTGGAAGTTATAAGAATTGGAAACGTACCGTAATAATGACTGTAACAATGTTGCTTTCAATATTTCAGTACTTTTATACATCCTGCGACCTGCAGATGGAGACCGGAGACGATTCATTCCGTTCGCAAATGAATGCGTCGGTTTGCAGAATGTAGGGGAGAGTCACCAAGTATGGAACACTATCTTTAAAATCGCAATATCTCAGGTTGTAATATAGTTAAAAACAATCTCTAATCGTCCATGGGTAGCCATAGGTCTTATTTTCACCCCTTAGGAGTCGAGCCACCTAGTGCGTATTTTTTTTATTTCATTTTATTTTGAGGCTTGTTGCACTCCCTGCCTGTAGGTTACATAATACATTGGGTATCGATAGGCGGTTGAATCCGCCGCCACAGACTCAGCACTCAGATACTCCATTTTTGGGCGTATGCCTTACTCAGTTTAGACCATTTTTGCCTGTTTTTGGCTACAGAGAACTAGTTTGTGCGGCTACCTGACCAATCTCGTCTGTCCATCGTGTCACTGGCCTCCCCCGTTTACGTTTTCTCTGAGGAGTCCAGAACGTTAACCTGTTATTCCAATTAAAGTTGGATCCTCTGGCAATATGGCCTGCATACTTGAATTATTTAAGTGTTTTGATAATACTACCCACAGTTTTTGCCTTAGAATTACAAAATATGTCCACAGTGCGAACATGGTCCTTCTTTTTGACGTGTAGAATGCTTCTAAGCATTGCATTTTGAGTCATTTATAGTTTCTGTACTTGTTTTTTAGTACAGGTCCATGTCTGGGCTCCATACGTTAAAACCGGGATAACTGTACGTTTGAAAATTTTTATTGTAGTTTTCAATTTCATGTTACCCTTCACTACCAGTTCTGTGCCCAAAACGCTCTCCATACATTTGCCCTTCTGATTTTAAATTCCTTTTCAGTTTTGTTGACAAAAGATACCATTTGGTCCAGATATTTAGGTGTACTCGGAAACCACCTTGATCAAATTATTATTGATTTTAATCTCACCGAAGAGAATTATATTGGTTAACAGGATTTCGGATATAACTTCACTGATATGATTACCTCAGCTTCAGTTTCGGACTCAATAGCTTCGACTTTCGACTTCTTGTCATCTGGTCATCTCATTGTTTTCTAATATAATGTTCACCAATCACAACTGAACTGATCTGAAACGAGAGGTTCGATCTTTCGATCATTGAAAAGTGTTAATACTTAATACCCTAGTGCTAGCGAGCTTTAGGTACTTTTCCCGGGACATTTTCAAGTGGATTATGTCAGAATTCCGTATCGCGGATCACGGCAGTATGACATTAAGTCAAAACCAAAGCCATTAAAATCTAATCAGTGGCGTCGCGTGGTGCTCTTTCCCAGGTGTTCAACTGGCGGGTCTACGCCCCCCCCCCACATACACACAAAAAAGCAGTATGTATCAAAAACTTATGGTCAGTATCAGTATGTAAGTATAAATAATGGGTGTCAATGAAGAATGAAGTTGTATTCATCCACACATCACATAGCAGCCTGCGCATGCGCTTCCAGAACGTTCATTTTTGCTGGTGAACACCCTACCATTTAAATCAACGAAGTCTCCGCTTCACTCTTTGTGGTCTTTGTTGCAAATGCCACTGCGACAAGACCAACGAGAGTGTGCAATGTTGCTAGTGAACAACCTACGCGATGTCCGTAGTATGTGACAAAGATAACGCCATTGCAACAATACCGACAAGAGTGTGCAGTGTTGTTAGTGAACATCCTTACGCGATTCCCATAGTATGTGACAAAGATAACGCCACTGCGACAAGACTGACGAGAGTGGGCAATGTTGCTAGTGAACATCCTATGCGATTCCCATAGTACGAGTACGTGACAAAGATAAGAACCGCGCAAAGAGAAAAATTCCGACTATTTTTCAATTTTTTGAGGTTATATTTTGTATTTTAATCAAAATTTAAATCTGTCCTTGTTTCTGGGATTTTTGTTGTAAGACAAAAATTAAGTGGGTGTGCAGTGAACACTTTGAACACCCAGACACGACGCCCCTGAATCTAAATTACGGCTTCGTTTCAGCTTCAGTAAAATTGTATTATGAACTTCGATTTCAGTTTTTCCCTCACAAGGTGATTAAATTCAGTTTCGGATTCGGCTTCAGAGACAGCACAATTTCTTAAATTTCGAGATTCGGATTTGGATTCTGTTTCAGATTTCCAATTCCGCTCCCGTAAGAAAGACACACGGAGCAAAGATCATTATTGTATAAATTCTTCAAAATGAGAAATAATTACGAAATCAAAGGTATAATATATTTTTAATCCCGGAGGTTCTTAGCATTCGATAATGAACTTCAGGTTTCTTACAAATTTCTTATTCTCGGGTTGTAATAATCATCTTCACTCCTCGAGGTTTTCTTATAGGAGTCAATACGTTTGTGGGCCCAATGACGGGTACTTCTGATGTATTGGCATTTAGTTTTATTTCTTATCAATTTTTGGATAATGCATTATTTATAAAGTACGAATCTTCTCTATGCTCTCCCCCAGAATGACAGCACAAGCTTCTTCACCCAATACAAGTATGACCCGGATCCGCTTTTTGGACCCTCCTTGATCCTAAGAGGGTCCATCACATCACCACCCTCAGGTCCATCATTTACTTTTCGTATTTTCCCCAAAGTGCACGTTTCCATCAGCCATTCTCAAGTCTTACTCACGTGTTTCCAGAAACGAGTTAGTTTCACTAATCTGTAGGCATGTAAGGCTCCGACTTTTATTTACCAAATCTCACGCTCGTGTACTCAGCCTCATAACTTATTCTAACTCAAAACATACCAAGCTCGACAAGCAATAGAAAACGAATATTCATCTCAACTTCTCTTATTAAGGGTGATTTCAAAAGTGGCTGAGAGAGTCCTCTCCCCTCACACGGCCTTGGCCACGGATTCGTGTATTCCATCCGTCTTTCCCTATTTGTCGCATTCCGTCAGACCCAAAATTCGAGTGATCTTATCACAATATGAAGCTACCAGCTGAAGACAGTTGTTAAAATGTTTATAACATTTTGGCATCCTGTCAACATGCGACCCGAAATCCGCCCTCGCTATTCGGTGTACATACTCATCAGTTTCGCTCACCTCGTAACATTATTTCTAATTATCGCGTACTAAGTACGTGGACATGTTCCCGCATCTCCGGCTCCGGCGGATCCGAACCGGAGCTAGCTTTAAAACGCTGTTTAACGTATCCCGGTCGCCCTGTTTTGCACGGCTCACTACAGATGACAAATGGAAGCGTCTATTCGGTCTGCCAACACAGGCGTCTTCTATTCCGGCTGATAAGGACGACGACTGATACGAAACCTCGCCACTTATCCGTGACGTCTGTTTTGTTTCTTTTGACTCGGGGATAAAGTGCCGCACTCCCGTGCACCGAGGACCGCCGCGAAAAATCATGTAAAATTTTGTCAGTCCGACAGCGGCTCGTCATCGTGTCTGCGCCACTCACCGGGCGCTACTGGGAATATGTTCACAGGTGGTGTCTAGGCTGAAGACGTAGGTGGATTTTTAACGAGCACTGATTCGACTTGTATTTGTGGAATTTCAAATGATGTAAAGCACATAGTGTTGTTAAATTATCGTTAGTTACCGATAACTATCGATAAGGATTTCCAGCTTATCGATAATTGAGGTAGTTTGATACAGAGTTGCTTAGCCAATCGGAAGGGCTAGAAACTTAGCTAGAAGCTAACGTTTCCAAACGATTGGCTTTGGCTAACAGTAAACGGCTAAGGTGGCCTCATTAGCTAGATAATGGCTGGCTAATTTTGGGCCAAAATTGATCGGCTAACGGCTAACGGCTATAAGCTTCGGCTCAGCTAAGCAGCCCTGGTTTAATAGACCCATTTACTAGTGACGTCACGCAGTGTGTGAGGCTCTGAAAGGCACAAATCATGAAAGTAGTAAGTTAGGACTAAATGGAATAAATAAAAACACTAGGTATCATATTAGTCAGGGCCGTTGAAAGAAAATCCAGGCTCAGGGGGAATAAAAACTGTATGCTTTTCCCAGGGTTTTTCTCGGAAATTACGATTTTATGCGTGAAGACCTAAAAGAAGGTCAGACTTTCAAAGAAAAGGAAAAAAAAAAAAGATCAGACGATGGAAACTTCGCACTCTTGAGAAAGTTGGTCCCGGGGGAATTCCTCCTTTTCCCCTTTCGGAAAGAAAAAACGTACTATTTTTCTCGTATGCTTTTCGGAAATCACGATTTTGTGCTCGAAGACCCCCAAAAAGATCAGACGATGGAAAATTCGCACTACTAAAAAAGTCTGGTCCTGGGAGGATCCCTCCTTTCCTCCCACCTATCTCGTTATACCTGATATCGCCAAAGTGATGTGGAGAGCACGCGGGAAGGCTTATGCCCAAAACTGAGTGGCGGATGGGAAAAGCGTCGGGGCCGACGTACTAGACGTCACGGTAATTCATTCAAAATATTGTATCTAGTTAGTTAAGTCCGCATGCTGTAAAATAAAGTAAATAAAAATAAATTCCAGTATTCTTTCCGATATTTTCGATCAATTTTTGAGAACATTATTACCTAATGCTTTCAATCGCTCGAATTTACTCTTGATTTTATTTTCATCTATATTGCTCTCATTAAATGAACTATGGTAGATCTGGCTCATTTGATGAACTGAATGTAGTATTTTTGATTACTGAATAACTGGTATGATGAGTACCTAATTCAGTTCATTATAGTAATCACTGAACTGAATGTGGGAAAACGTCGAGTTGGCAGACCTGGTAAGTTCATTCCGGCGAATTCTTCCCCAATTAGGTGAATTTATTACCAATAATAAATTTATTTTGTTCTAGGTTGGTGGTTCAAAAGTAGCACCGAATACTTCTGTGGGTTCCGTTGAGAAACGGCACCTCATCCTCGTCCCTCGTTTCAAGTGTTAAAAATAAATGTCAAAATCGACTCTTTCCGCTCTCCTTTGTAGTACACATTACAATAATTGCTAAATCCCAATTTGAAGTTTGATTTTTTTTTTTTAATTCTTTCTAAAGATATCGACAGGTGAGACGAAACGTCATGTACATAATTGGTTTTAAGTTGAAATATAACTCGTAAAACTTGGTAGATTGTGACTAATTTTATTTATTTTTTTTTTTCAGATCAGTCTATCTGGGGATGTTTGTAAAAATATGCACTATGGCATATTCAGATAGATACTCGAAAATCCAGTGTGCCTAACAGATAGTTCTGGCAGTTCATTTGTTTCTTCCGCTCCGCATGCTGAGAAAGAACACTGAACATGCATGTAATCTTATGTGGCATACATCTTTGTGGATCATTTTGATATGAAAGTTTTAACGAAATATGAGATGACAGCGTTCCGATAATTCCGTCGCATGTAAACACTCTTTTTTGACTCTTGGTGTGTAATATAATTACTATTTAGTCACAGGCCTCATGTGCACTGAGATTTTGTGACCAATTCTTTGTCAGTCAGACAATGGCGGATTTACCTAAAGGCTCACAAAGCACGTGCTTGGAGCGCCAAATTTTCATAGATGGTATGGGCGGCAAATTAAAAAAAAAAATTAATAATCATCTAAAATGTTTATATTTTATTCAAAATTGAAGAAAAACTAATTTGAGAGGAGAGGGCATTTGGTTCAAAAAGTAGGCGTAGGCATGGAGAAAATTCCAAAGAGCGGCATTTTCCTGCGCTGAGAACCTAAATCCGCCGCTGCAGTCGGATTAAATTGATTGTGGATGTGAACGTACGATGACGGTCGCTGCGAAGAATATGGGGAAATGGGGGAGAGGGGTGTGTGGATAGAAAACCGGGATTGGAATTTTTTACAGATTTTTAGTTGGTGCGTAAAACGAGCACCCACTCCCACCCTCATTTTCCCGATTAGATTCTAGAATTTCCCGATGTGACGTCCTTGTGGTAAATAGTAACTGAAATGTTACAAAATTTTCTATTATAAGCAGGAGAAAAGAGAAAAGATCATTTTTTGCAACTGATAATTGCCTGTTTTTTGGTGTGGCTTCAAGTATGCCGATGGGGATTACAGTAAAATTATTTTATAACGTTATGTGTATCACGGGGTTTCCTTGGCCTTTATCCCTTGAAGCATTTCTCTGCGTACAAAAGAAAGGATAACGTGCTCATTTACCCTGCCTATTATGTAGGCAATACATCCGATTCTCACGGTTAATTTTAGAGAATAAATATCGATATACGTGTCGTATCTCAAAACTGAAGCGCAGGTATGACCCTTGGGTACAGTGAGCGGGCTTAGTGCCGGTTTGCAGTTATGAAATAAAGAAAGATGACAGTGATAATAACGCAGTGCACCTTTTTTTCTTTGCCGCAGTATTCATTTCTCACTTTTTCCAGCTATCAGCTGTGGTGGTGGTGGTGGGGGGTGGGGGTAGATCTACTCCTCTTTTCTAATTTACTCTCAACCCGAGCCCTGAAATCCGCCCTTTTGAGCATTACCTCAGAGACGTCACTGTGGCAGAAGCAAAGTTTGTCAATAGTCACGTTTAACGCTTTGCATCGTGTTGTGGTTGAACAATCACGGGGTGTCGTGATCCCCTTGGTCCAATGAAAAAGTCCCCCTCGAACTCTGTTGGTTAACCCCCCTAAATTTAAATGGCAGTAAATTTTTTTCTCTGTCTGACACAACGTGGTATTCAATTATATTACTCAAACGACGGTAACTGACGAAGCAACCCCTTTATGTACTACATATGCTATTTATTGTACTTCAGTGCATTAATCAGCAGAGAAAAAGAAACGATTATTGGCCACCGAAACTGAAACATCAAAGTTGAAGTTCTTCTATTTCTTTTATCATTTAAAATTTTTTATGACACTTGCGGTTTGTTTATTTTACGAGATTACGGAAAATTAGTGGATCTGATAAACCAGACTCTCAAGATGACGAAAGAGACGATGAAGAAGACAAAAATGATCACAAACCATTAGCAAACAGAATGCGCTATTTCATTTTGAAGGGTTAATTTAGGGTAGGGTAATATGACAACGTGGGTAAGATGCCGCAGTTGTCTATTTTCTATGTTGGCAGCCCTGTACAACAAAAATGACGTAGTAGATTTGTAGCACTTCGATATCAGACCGTGTGTACAAATTCCCACAGTTGCAGACCTGTTCGTTCTTTTTCTACGAATTTTTCCGTAATTGAGGACCTGACTTCCAAAACGCGCCTAGTCCCAAAAACGAAATCTTGGGAAATCGAAAAAAAAACATTCAGACTCGCGAACGATCAGTGATAAACCAGTGGCTTAGCCGGGGGGCAGCAAAGGGGGCGAATGCCCCAAGGCACCTGAAATTGAATGTAAAATATGCAAAAACGAGTACTTTTTTGCTTTTGAAACACGTTTTTTCGAAAAATTTTTACTCGACCAGTAATTTTACCTTCATTTTTATAAAATAGTCCTCTAATATCGGCGATTTTTAAAAAAATACTTCAAATTTCGACTTTTTCTCCCTTGAAAATCTTATTTTGCCCCCACCCCCTCCCCCTTTGGGAAAATCCTGGCTACGCCACTGAGGTGAACTGATTCAATTGCGTGGATGGGGTGAGGAGGGGTCAATGCTAACACCACCCAAGTATGAAGGTTGGCGTGCGTACAGTCTTCGAGCTACGGGAGTGCAAAGTAGGGGAAGTCGTGGACTTAGCTCGTTTCGGCAGACCATGTCATACTTGTGAAAGGTCAAAATTTGTACACCTTGACCTAGAACCTGTCAGAAATCGGAAGATACAGTTTAGAGACGACCATTCCGGCGAATGGGAGGAACACGTGAACAATGCTCCCCCTCCTCCCTCCACCCTTCAAACATCCTTGTACTCCCCACCCCCACCTCCCTGGAAAAAGCAAGTATGACTTACAGTCGTAAGAGACTTATATTCATAAAATTTGAAAAAAACAAGATAAGAACGAAAGAAAGGTTTAGCTGGCTCTAAGTCGTCATAAAATCATGAAACCGCAACTCTGAAAGGTGCCATTTAACTTCCTCCACCAGACTGCGCTGAAAACGCGATTTTCAATGGAAGTCAGATCCTCAATTTTTATATTAAAAAAAGTACTAGGAAATTGTTCGGTCGTTTTGACGTAATTTTGCAAAATTGTGATTAATTTGATGTTCAGTATTTTCCCTTCTCTTTCAAAATATTTTATCAGTTTTACCGATACATCGAGCGATTATCTTTTTTTGTCCTCAAAAGTCACATAGTGCGGCAGTTTCTAAGTGCGGGTAAAATGAACATTTCCTATTTTCTCATCTGACCAGGAAAAAAAAGAAGAAAAATAGCTCCCCCCCCCTAAAACGAATACGAAGAATCTTCTTCACCAAAATGGCCTCACGACACCCCTGAATTAAGTCAATATTAACTACCAGAAGATGAGTTTTCGGCGAAAAATCATAAGACCCTGGAGTCAACACTCTCAACATCCACGGGGGGGAGGGGATTTTAAGGTTTCTCGCGAGACTTTTAAAATAGTTTTCGACTGGAAGTTGATACTATCCTGTCAAAGAACACACAGTCCAAGTTTCAGCTAAATCTGTGGCGTGAGTGTCGTTGTACACGTTTTTCGTGTTTCCCGCGTAAAATCGTGTTTTCGGATCTCCTTAGTTACGACTCTAGGCTCCTCATTTATCCTCACTTCCAAAAATGTGCTCGAAGATATATTTTTTCAATTAAGTGATATGGAAAATGTGACGTAACAGCCGTCCTGACAAACTTATTTTGGGAGGAGGAAACCCCCTGGTACGTCCCTCGGCGGAACGCTTCTCTTCAGAGCAGGAGGTTGGCAAACTTCGAAGTTTTTGATTCGGTGACTGTTTCCCTTTCTGTAGAACTGAAGACGATTTACTATCTTCCCAGTGAAGTCATCGATTTCTGAGATAGTCTAAATGTTTCTCATTTTCAATACAGCCGCCCTCTCAGAAATTCTGTGCAGGAAATTGCTTTCTCTCCTTCTACTTTTACCGCCTACACATGGTCTTCGCCAACGGGTTGGCCGTGTTTCGTATATATATATTTTCAACGTCAAAATGGTGGATATATTCGAAAAATTATACGAGTACGCGAATGCAGCTCCGATGAACGTTCGATACGAAGTCGCAGAGAGCGGTTTCAATTCGGCAATAAAAACGTCGTTAATGACGACTGTAAAACAAATATGCGCGTCCATGGTCGAGCTAAGAATTAGGAATGTCGATTTTATTGGCTACTGTTTTATTAAACTCGCCAGCAATGAGTGCCAGCCAGATAAGGCGTTAGTTAGCTATCCTATATTTATACCATAATTATTCGATGTGCTCGCATATTTCGATTTGTATACTTAATAGACGTATAGCCAGAGAGTCCATAACTTGTACGTCCCCACGTGCACCGTACTCGCCCTCTATGAGGTTCGGGTAAAGACCACCGTCGAAAACGCGTTAATAACACAGCAAGCTCATTGAAAAGTTGGTATTAAACAACAATTCGAGTTAAATAACCGTAATTATTTTATATTTATCTTCATTACAACGTTCGTCTATAACAAAGTGTATTTTCTGAAATATAATAGGTCCGCTCTCGCCATTACGGTTCGAGTTAAACGTTAAATGCGAAACGAAAAAGGTCACCAAGTATGAAACTTTTAAGTAGATACTCGAATTGCGTGCCTCTCTCGTTTGGTAATGTTTTCACGAATATCGCCGTTGTTTTATTATAGTAATAATGCCGACCATTTTAAAACTATTCACCATATTGAATGTTGTCATTAAGGTTGTTTCAGATTGCTCGGTATCGCGTGATTATGTATAGTTAGAAGTGCTGTTGTTTTAGGTTTACTATTTTTTTTTTTTACTTTTTTTTTCAGAATAATACAACGTTCGAGAAGATATCAATCTGTTTATACACGAATATCGTCCCGAGCAATATATAAGGATACCCTTTTCACGTTTCATGTTTGTTTACTTCTGCCTACATCATATTCTAACTTCTACCGTTACTGTAAATGAAAATCGAATCGACGGTGAGGAGTTTTTCGTTTAAAAAGTTTTCACATCGCGAGTTACAAAAATGGAAAAAGTGTATAATATCTATTACGCTAAATGCCGACCGTTGGGGTGGTATATAGTATCACTTAGGGAGGTACCCGGTGGAAGAGTTAATTTATAGGGAGCTCGCGGTTCGATGAATAACGACGAATACCCGCCGCGAAATACGAATTAATTATTGAACTTGAAATATTAATTAATATCCAGATGGAAAACTCGTCGCCGCGTTAGTGGCGTACATTTAAAATTTGAAGATTCATTTTTCATTCTGGAAATCGCTGCGTGAGTACTCGGTTTCGAACGAGAGGGGGAGAGAGGAGCGAGTACAGATATTAAGCCGTCTAATCGAATTTTCTAACTGTCGTTACGATTTTTGATATTATATACTAGACTCTGATGATGATTTGTGGGCTTCGAACATAATTAGAATGATGGGATGTCCGTTATTGGGAAAGTTCATTTTTTGATTCCGTTTTCAGTCGTAGATATGAATGAGAAAAACAATTTGTACACTAAGCAAAACGTATACGTATATTGAAAATCGATTTCAGCGAAAAAAATAGCGACAGGGCCGGTTCTATGAACTTCGCCGCCCTGGGCTATGGTATTTTTGCCGCCTTCTTTTTTTTACACTTCCTTCCAAAAAATTGAGGTAATTGTGTTTTTTGAGCTGTACATATTGCCGCCCCAAAATTTTGTCTCTCTGGGCTGTAGCCCAGTAAGGCCGTATGGTTAAACTGGCGCTGAAACAAAACCCATCAGTCCTAACATATCATATAAAAATCACCCGTTAGTGGTAAAATGATTATAGAAATTCTGGAGTCAGATCTGTAATCATAATCAACGTGAGAACATTTTTAGAAATAGATATTATATATATCCTTTCTTAATTTTTCTCATTTTCATGTGAACTTCTGAAATTTCAAGCTGTATGGATAACCAGTAGCAGTGCCTCCTTCCGAGTAGAAGGTATGCTGGGGTGATTCCGGTGGGAGAGGGGGACTGGGAAGCCAAACGGCATAAAACTGTAACCAGTAAAAGGGAAAATTTTTGAATTTCAGTCTTATATCACAAGACCCCGTCTAAACCCTATTCACAATATGAAAATTTCTCAATATATACTCTATTGCATCCAAACATTCTCATCTTAAGGCGTAAGTACCCTAAAATGTTACTGATTTACCTCCTATTTCTAATTTGCTCTCAACCCGAGCCCTGGAATCCGCCCTTTCGAGCATTACTTCAGAGACGTCGGGGAGGCTGTTAGGGCTGTCTTAGCCTCTTCCCTTCTGGCCGAAAACCCGGCCTAGGTCGAAATCTGGCGAGTTGCTCGGATTCCAAGACCAATGCGCTATTCACTCGGACCTCAACCCTAAAATGTTACTGATTTACCTAAAGTTTTGCTTGTTCGAAAAAATACAATTTTAGAAGTGTTTAAAAATTTCTAACTAAATTATATATATATATATTTTTAAATTATTGGCTAGTAACTAAGATCCCTTCTCGATCGACTGATTGTTATTTGGTCTCAATTCCCTTTGGTGGCACTCCGAGAAAAGTTGAATGTAAGAACTACTTCAAAGTTGAATTCAGCTACCTGAAAACCCAACTGTATGTTCCCGGCCCTTCTGATCCCTTTCTGAAGCCATCCCCTGAGGTCATTAACCTTGATTGCGGAGCCAAACTATTTTATTTCCGAGCACAGTTCCATAGCCAATTGCAATCGATAAGAACTCATTTTCAACACGTTAATAAAATAAATTTTTGGTTAACAATATCGAAACTTCGTGTATTTTTCCTTGCGAAGCAAAAAGAATTTGTAGCACATGTGTCTCCCTCATTCGCTCGAACGAAAATTTTGCAAAATTTTCTTGTTTTATTAAAACTGATTAAGGGTGGTAAGATCCCTAGAAAAATTGGAAAAATTACATTCCCACTGAGACTGAATAAAAACTACTCTAGTAGATATGTCAAAAAAAGAAAAACCTGTAACAAACATTTTAAATTTTGGAAAAAAACAATTTTCCATGTAAATTATTTTTGGGTTAGAAAAGTTGAAACCAGACTTTGATTTCTCATGGCTGATGAGGTTTCAGCCTCGGGCGACAAAGGGACAGCAAATTTTTAAAACACGTTACATTTTTCTTCCGCTCTCACCTTAAGTTTTTACATGCAAATTCAAATATACGTAATTGGTGGGAGGGCTCCAACATTCTTTTGGGGCATACCACAAGTAGGGCGGAAAAAGTATTTCAGTCTCCAGTAGTAGGTCCGAGCCTAACCTGGAATTTTTTAACTTCTGCGACAGGTAGAGAAAAGAAAGATAATTTATGCTTAGGGAAAAGTGAGTTGAGAGTCAATCAAAAGGAATCACTTTATATACAAAGAGCACAAAATATTTACACATACACCCGGTTCTAAGATAAATCTGATTTCTGATTTAAATAGAATAAAAAAAAAGGTATTATTCTGACCCATTGTTTCAAAAGCAGCCCTGAAAAGTTGATAACTTTGTTGAGTTGCTCTTCCTTCCATTACCACCCCATCCTACTGTAGAGAAATATGGTAAAATTTCATCAATTTAGGACTGTCTTTTTTTTTTTTTTTGATATATTCCGTATTAGGTATAGATACTATTGCACTAAATATTGAATATCTGGTCTGCAATTCCCTCCCCCATAGCAGGAAATGGCTCTTAAAATGTTGTAATCGTGTTTTTACGAACCTTAATCAACCTTGACGAGTTTTAACGAATCTTAAAATATATCAAAAATAATAAGCAAGAAAATGTACTGAAGAATGTTAAAGGAAGATCTTCCCAATTTTTTTTCGGATCTCAAAATTTAAATTCCTTGAAGAGTTAGAAAAGTGACTCAACAGGTAGAGAAATAGAAGCAAGACGCTGTTGACACTACCTGTATTATTTACTTTCATTACTTTTTCTTATTGCTTGTCAAGTTTGAAAATGTTTATTAGCTGAGTAGGTCGAAGTCTGAGTTGTCAAAATTGAAAAAGTGAAAAAAATTTCGATTATGTGCTTGTTGGTCTTAATCGTTTTCATCTCAGCGAAATTAAAAACCTGTCACCTCGATGAAGGGGCGCCTCCTACTTCCCAAAAAAGGTGTCTTACAATTGAGGAGTGGATTTCCAAACTACCCTTAGTTCCTGGCTCACCGTCTATGGCCGATGATCCTGCAAACATACTTCGACTTCCCGTCCTTAATCAATGTTATCTTTAATAGTTCACAAACAGGAACATTTTTTCGATTACACGTTTTGTGCCTTGGACTAGCGGCAGTTAGGAAATCCACTCCTAAATTTTTCCGTAAATATCCACGAAATGCCCTAAATCGGGGATTGAAACTGACCCTGCATTTCCCCAGAGATTAACACAATCCTATAACTTATTTTTCTGATCTCACAGAATTTGGGGAACACAAGAGATGCGAATCTAGGTTGTCTACAGGTCATGGAGGTAATGAAAGTCAGAAAAGTAACACCAAAGAGTTTATGGAAGTCATGGCAAAGCAGTCGTGTAAAAGTTACGATTTTTTCCGACTTCTCAACTTATTAAAATCTAAAATCCAAATCATGAGCCTACTGGACTTCAGAATCCGGTGATGAAACTGTTCTATGAGAATATAAAAGAATGAAAAGTTATAATTAAATTGTGTGGAGCAAAAGTTAGCTATTTCAAAACATAGTCGATAGCAATTCAAGCTACTTATTTGTACCCCCCCCCCCACCCTCTCAATAACAACTGGAAAAAATCAGGCCAGTGTTTAGGATTTGCTTATGGGAGAGGCTTCACAATACAAAAAAGTAAATTTTTTAACATTCCAACAAATTCGTGTTAAAAAGTATATTTTTGCCGATCTAAGGAGGGCTGATGCTACTGTCCCCTTCTCCTCAGTAAGATTTTAAAAAAGTTTAGAAATTATGAAAATGCCATTAGACACCCTAGAATCACCATCGCTATCGTTTCTATAGTTCCCATCTACCCATTCTTGTAATTTCCCCTCCCTCCCACCTATCCTTACAAACCACAATTTGAAATTTGGGTTTTTTCTTTGTCAATGATGATTTTTCTATTACAGTTTTTAGAACTGTCATTAGCACGATTCATGGAATCAATATATCGGCTGAGGGAAGGGATTTTAAGATCACCAAATCAGATTTTGTTATAGGATAGCTGATTTTTGAGATATGTCAAGCAGTATGAAAGAGAGAAAGTTCTTTTGAAATCACCGATGGAAGTAAGAGGACTCCTAACAGAGCTGTTCTGTATGGTAGGTTAGTACAACTACTGAAACTTGAGAAATCTACTTACATACCTGCACATATAGTTATGATTGTTAACATTCTGAGCAAGTTGTTGTAAAGGTCTGCAGAATTCATGTCAAAAATGAGTTCAATGACCTTTGAAACCTTAGACAGGATATTATTTTCATATTATGCTTACTATCATTTTCACTTTTCTGTCCCCTCCTCATACCAGATGTCACTGTTTGCCAAGAGATAAATTGCTACCAACAGTGAGTCTAGTGAGCCTTTAAACCTGTGGAAAGATAAAATTTTCAGCCTCCTCCCCGGGTGCCACAATTTACAAATTAGGGGTAAATTGATATTGGATTCAGAGACCTTCTAAACCTATAACAGAATAACCGTATTCATTTTGAAACTTCCTTCCCAGATGCCACAATTTGCAATCAGGTGCCGAATCATTACCAAAACTGTATTCAGTAACCTTTTAAACCTATGAAACGACATCCATATTACATTTTATGAAATTTCAGAGCCTCTCCCTTCGCCGGTGCCACAAATGAATTTACAGCTCGAGTAATATCAAAATCGAATTTTGTGATCTTAGATACCCTCCCTGTATCTCTTTTTCATGATTCGTGTAAACAAATGCAGAGCCGGATTGAGGGACTTAGCCGCCCTAGGCCACAAAATTTTTTGCCGCCACTATGTATTTCACAAGGGGGGGGGGGTACAAAAAACAGTTGTATTATTATTCACTTTTTCGAAAAATTTGCTGCTCGAAGCCACGGCTTCGTTGGCGTTTAGGGAGATACGGCACTGAACTAATGTTTTAAAAACTATTACAACAGTTATTCTTGATACTGAAAAAAAAAAAAAATCAAATTGGACGAAAAAGTTTTAAAGATATGCAGATGATAGAAATGTATAGAAATAGGCCCGATAATTCGCGTTCTTTTTTCTATTCTCTAAATTCCCCAAAACCAAAAAAACAAATAGAAGAAGCCTTTTTTTCTCCCACAAAGTCTGGATTAATCTACGGGAAAGTAGAGGGTTACATTCCACCCCTAATTTAGGGAATTTGAGGGTAGTTACGAAAAAATGATAAGATATCTCTCTTCTATAGAATTTAATGGAAACAATTTGTTGGGAAAGTTTTCACCTAGAAGCGATATTTCCCAAGATTCTTAGCGACAATTGAATTTTGGGAGATGTTCAATCTCTGAGAATAGGAAGCTCCGCCGTTTTGTGACGGCGGACTACGTTTCTCGGTCCGTATGCCTACTTGATATGTCTCTGTTCCTTGTGACCGTGTCTCGATTAACGTAAAAGAGGGTCATAAAGCCACAGCTCACAAAAAGTCAAAAAATATAATTTGAGGCAAAACATAATGTCTTTTTCTCAACCAATCTGAACGCAGGTTACGAAGTAGAGGGGTTTGCTTGGCCGAGTCGATAACGCGTTGGTCTTGGAATCCGGAGGTCCCGGGTTCGATCCCACGTAGCAACTCGCCTGATATCGACCTAGGCCGGGTTTTCGGCCAGAAGGGAAGAGGGCTAAGACAGCCCTAACATCCTCCCCGATGTCTCAGAGATAATGCTCGAAAGGGCGGATTCCAGGGCTTGGGTTGAGAGCGAATTAAAAAAGAAG
Organism: Acanthococcus lagerstroemiae; assembly: GCA_031841125.1. Lineage (NCBI taxonomy): Eukaryota > Metazoa > Arthropoda > Insecta > Hemiptera > Eriococcidae > Acanthococcus > Acanthococcus lagerstroemiae. Next base: position 61,007,277 of record CM063110.1, on the reverse strand, counting down.
GTTACAAAGTAAACCCAAGGACAGCTTAATTATGTTGAGTGAGGCAGCAGTTTATGAGCAGACAGTTTTGCCTCAAATCCCAAATATTAGTGTCTCAGAAATATAATCTTCGTTATTTGGGGTCAACCCAACTTTTCATATGGTTTACACCTTCACTCACCCACTTTACCTACATATCTCTTTCATCTAGTCTTCCGTCCATTTTCGAGTAGAGACACTCAATTGTCATGATGAATTATGGAAATGCTTCAAAAATTGTTACTGCGTTGAGGAATCCAGTGAATTCTAATTACACACTTCGGTTGATATATCCTGCATAACAATAAATTATCTGCACAAAATTTTCAGAATTTCAAATTTTTCATTTCTAGACTTACTTAGTTACCTCTTCAAAGACTCAGGCATAAACTAAATTCTCAGCAGGTGAGGGGTATTAAATCTGAATGAATTCCTATTGGTTTTTAATTGCTTCAGGATTCATATATTGTCTGCCAAGAGGTATGTTTTGATTTGCATCAGAGCACGAATTTCTACACACAACTCAAACTGAACTCTCAATCATTTAACGAAACTTGTACATTTTTCAAGTCATTTATACTTTCCATTAAGGTAAACACCTATAGTTCCCAAATTCAAATTTTTCACCGTCATTATTTTAATTACCGATTCTGCGGACTTGACTCATCATGCCTGGCCAACACTATAACGTTTCAGTTCGCAGGAAGGAAGTACGCTAAATAGAGTACATGTCTGTAATTAGCTGCGAACAAGAAAAGTTCACATAATCTCGTTAATTATCATTTACAACACAATCGTTTATTCCGATCATGCTTATTTTAATTATTTAATTATGTTAATAACTCTTCTCTCATGCCTGTATAGTCAACGCTGCATTTTACCTGCTTGTTATACCGTCGTCTGGGATTACTTTCCCTACACCTCTTCGATACCGCACTAATATTAGAATATCCGATTCGAAACACACCTACGTTTCATATTTCATGTAAATCGATTAATTTATATCGACGTCGAGAAACAAGAAACAAAATGTATCCTATTAATTAGAATTCTTATTCGGAATCAAATCAGATATAAAACTGGTTTACCAGCTTGTTGCACCAAACATCATAATTTTGTAGTTCGTTTATTGATTTCTTTATTAAAGTTGGGGCGATAATTTTCTTGTCAACTCGCTGAACAAGACGATTTATTTTTGATGTTTCCGTCATTATAATATGTAGATAGTATGGTGAACATAGTATTTTACGCAGAATTTCGAAAAAGTGACGAACAGGCCTGATGATTTCATCGACTTCAAACCAGGAGATGATATCTCAAAATGCACACATAAAAATTGAAAACATCCTGGGTACCATTAGATTACTGTCTGGAAAATACACTTCTATAGATAAAATTTGGTATCTACACATTCGTGCCTAGTTGGACTCATCAACATAATAAGAATTCCTACAGCTTTCAGTGCTTGCTTCTGTCGCCATATCTAGAAAAAATTTCCACCCGTTTCAGATTGTTGCTTGTACTCGTAACTTGTGTTATATCAGTTTTTTAGAACTGCTCGAGGAAGCAATTTTAAAAAGCATCTGATTTCACATACTATACGCTTATAATCATTTTCTTGTTGGTAACTGAACTTAGAACGTCATGAATTGGGAATTTGGAATACCTCTTTTCACTAGTACGTAGAGGGTGTCTCAGTATATGTCCATTTTCCCTTCCAATCGAGTAAGCTGGCAACTCTTTCAAAAAACTTGTAGATATGTTTGCCTGTTATCATATTTGAAGGGGCAAAGATAAAGATTGAAGAAATTATGTAAGCAATTAAAGGAAAATTTTTTCCTCAGCATTGCTAACAAATAAGTTGGTAACACATTTTGGTAATAATAGAAGAATGTTATGGCAAAAATGAACTATAATCGGCTAACACAAAATGGTGGTCACGTTTGGTTTCTCACTAAGCGATGTCTAACCATTTTGAAAATGTTATGGATGCATATTCTTTGTTAAAGCACCTATTTAACTATTAACAACTACTTTTTGACAAAAAATAAAAAAATTGGGTAAAATATTGTAAAAGATCTGATGGGTAAACGTCTGATGAAAACTCAGGTGCCTACATTACGGCCGCAGGAGGTCACATTGGCCACATTATAGGTTCTACAGGAGCTATATTAGCTCATCCGCTTTGTATGCACTTGTAAACATGAAAACTTACAGTAGCTACTGGAGGATAACTAATGAGATGATAGCATTTATTTAGGACCGACATCAGGAGAATGCAACTGGGGCATAGTCCCCCGTCAACTCATGTGTACGTATAGGTAGCCACATTAGGACTGAGCGAGTGATTACATCAGACTAGAAGTGATTCGATTAGAGACTCACTCTATTTTTTGAACTATTTGTTTACTTCTTAATTGTTAAGCATTTGAAAACTGGCAACGCTGATATTTTTCATACCTACAGAAACAGCGGAACAGAATTAAATGTAAATAGTGTGATCAGACGATTTACTGAATTTTGAATTCACTTTTGAGTTTACAATAGCATATACCTCATTTCAATGCGAAAGTAAGTACTTAATGGCTATCATTTCAATAGACCAGTACATATCTGATAGATTTTGTAGAAACATAAGCCAAAAAATACCGCTTTCCAACATTATTGCTTAAGAACCCTTTAATTAGTTTGGCCGACAGTCATGTCTTCTTACTGTAAATTAGAAAAGTTCATAATAATAAAAATCGATTTTTAGTCGCATTATCGAGCGGCAAAACATTTAAGTGTCGAATTAGTGCCGAATGCCCCGAAGTGTTTTGACTAAGTTACGTGGTTTTTGCGTGGCTTCTAAACGAGTTGCAACGATTGTCGAGTAACTCATTTCCACAAATACGCATTTAGTCCCGAATTAAGTAAACGAGCCTATGTACAACCGGTCTGGAAAATGATTTCATAAAGCAACCAGTTAGAGGTTTCGAAAAATGCACAGGCCACCCAGCATTTACAATATTAAGCGATTGTTATCATCAGAGAGACCTGGAGCTGTCTCAAGAGAGCTAAAGCCGTCTCCACCTGGCTCTAGAGTAAATTTTAATTTAGCGTGAGCCACGGTTTCAACTGAGACTCGAACTCTTAAAATTAGCTCCGGATAGGGTAAATAATATCCGGGTCGTAGCTCTGGCTCCAGCATATGATCTTCTGAGACTGCGGTTTCAATTTCGGCAGAAATTTCTTGATGGCCTCGCCCCCCTCTCCGAAAAAAAGACGTGCGTCTCCGGTTTCGGTTATTTTTAGAAGGATGGGCTGGTTGGAGGAGTACGGGGTAGTTACCGTGGAAAGGAGGGCGGTCGAAAGGTATGAGCTGGAGCCCAAGCTGGGATTTAGTTTTAGCTCCTTCTCTGGCTCCGGTAAAATTTTGAAACCGACTGCGTTTACCCTAAAAAATGGACAGTTCTGAGGTTCAGAACTTTGGCTCTGACTTCAGGTCTCTGGTTACAAGGTTTTAGGTTACTTATTCGAACCATATTCATGTTAAGGAATGGACTGTACGACCATAGGATAAACAGGCCGTATATAAACAGGACTGCAGCGAACACATACTTAGTACTAACTGTAGGGGAAACCGGCACGATCTGTCACAAAATTTACGTTCTGATCAATTTCTTGGAATTGAAACAGCTGAGAAAAATTCTTATGATGCCGTGTGGTAGCTATATCTCACTTTCATATTCTCTCAAATTTTCAAACTTGTAATAATTATTGAACTGAATTTTTCAGATGATCCTACATGTAGTGCGATGTTTTACTAGAGATGGAGTGATTTATCACGTATTCCTTAAATGCGAAAAATGAAGAAATTTTCAATGCTGTATTTGAAATAAGAAAAACATCAAAAATACTTAATATCGTCGAGTTGGTGCTATTTGGAGGCAAATCCAGATTTTGTATAAACCTCAGATAATGTCACTTAGCCAACTAAACATTAGTTATCTACATTTTACTTATTTATTTATTAATTTCGTAGCTTGATAAAAGTACATAGCATTATTATTTTTTGAACGAGAGTTTTGACTTGGCTAGGACAATATTACTAATATTATTTTTCAACTCGTTTATCAGGTTCAAACTGGTCAATACTGCTTGATGGAGAAGAATTGGACATATCATCTGAATATGAGTGCAATTCACATACTTATTGAAAATCATACACAGGCAATCTTCATGTGCACACATTTCACAATTCTTGCCCTGAATCCATTTATTTTCTGGTCCGATATTGAAATATGGTACCGAATAAATCAAAGATATTCATCATCGGCCTTACTTTCACTCGAATTTTTGAGAATATTTTTCTTGATTGAAGTGAGTTTTTCATTTTTTGATCTTTTATTAAAATTCAATTTCCTTTTCGCAATAGCGGCAGTGCCCGATTTTCTGTTTCAGATAGTGTCAGCGCGAGTTTAATTACATTTTCAAATTTATTTGCTCTAATATCTCCGTTTATGGGAATTAATTCGACGAAAATAAGAGTGATACGTTTTCCCAACACTAATGCAAATGATAACTGCAACTGCCTTCATCGAAATCATCGAAATACATGAAGAATCCCTTTTGTAAGAAAAAACTGTAAAAATGTTAGTTAAATATTTTTCCGTAGTACAAAAATTTTGCTCAGTGATAACTATGGAGCAAAGTTTTATGCAAATGGAAAATTTTCTGCGGTGGTCTTATTTGCGCATAAATTGATAGTATTTCTCCATTTCATGCATTTTCCAGTAAAATGAGCCGTATTTATAATTGTATGAGATGCATATTTTGACCTCAAATGCATACTTCGTTTTGCATATTTCAACCATCCATTTTCATGCATGTTCAGCCAATTTTCATGCTTCAAGGAATATTTTACCAGATTTTGGATTTTTAGGTAATTGTAACGGCAAAAGTAAAGGAAAATTTGGGTGAGTTAGGGGAGAGTCGTGTACTATGGACCGTTTTTTTTAGCCGTAGCGACCATGCGTTTGGCCATAAAGAGTTGAAATTTGAAATTTGAAATTTCCGTCAAGTTATAATACCACCTTAAACTTCATACTGTAAAATTAGCCCAAAATAATAACTTCAACCAAAGTTATGAGCAATTTTTAAACTCAAAATTTATGGACTAAGGTACACACCCCTATTTTACCTTAATTCACAATGGACAGTGGCGGTTCTATGGGGGTTGTTTTGGGGGTTCGGACACCCCATTCAGGCCGAATGGGAAAAAAAACATTGCGAATTTTGAGTTTTTCTCTTGTTTTTGAGTATCTACAGCACTACAGTCTACAATGTTCATTTTGAAACAATTTAATCACATTATGAAACTTGTCTTCAGAAACTATTTAAAATGACATCCATCTCGGTTTTATAGGGGGCGGAGGTGGAAAAAGTTTTATTTTCAAAACACCCTCATTGGAAAATTTCTAGATCCGCCACTGACCATGGAATTGTATTTTGGACCATCTGCAAGACCTTTTAACAGTGATTTTTCTATAATATAAAATAATGGACGAATCGTGATAACTAACCTGCATTTTCTATTTGTAAATTTAATCAAAGCCAAAGAGCTGCTTTTGCAATTTTATATTGTTCGCATGCAGCTCTTACTGATATCGAATTAGGTCCGTTTAAAACACCGCTTTCATCGGCTTCTTAATCCCATAGACGTCTAGCAGGCTCCATTTTTTATTTGTTTTACTTCTCGGCATTATAACTTTAAAATAACAATAATTGAAAGTTTGAAAATATGAAAAAATTTGCTGTGGTCCAAGGTACAACATTGCTAACTATTTAGATTTTGGTCCACACATACCAGTAAACATTTTATCTCGGGGTTTTCTATTGTGATATACATTATAAAAGTTCTGAGTACTCGGCACGTTCAAAAAGATTTGAAATATTGAAACTTTCGACTTGCGTTAAATTCCATTAAAAATCACTTATGGTATAAGTTCAGCATAACCGAATCACATTTTTATTCGTAAAACCGGAACGCGCTCTGTGCATGTATTATGCAACTAAATATGTGTAGCAGGGTAGGAAATATCTGGCGCTTCTGTGCTCAGTGATCTTAGGTACAACATGGTCCAAGGTACATGACTCTCCCCTAAATTTCGTTTCTTCCACTGTTGGTAAAATAGTTGTAAATAAAGTAATGTCATTAACGCTTATTGTCATTATTTTCTTTAATGGTATGATAAGATGATGACAAATTCGAATGCAGTTGTGAAAGACCTTTAAAATGGTGCCTACACTGTCATCATTTTATTGCGTATGTCATTGCATGTTTTACGGTTTTTCAGGAATACAAATGCATAATTATATGCGTATATTTTGCTTTCTAATTGCCCATGAAAATCCGCTCCTTAGTGATAGCTAATCAAATACATTGACGTTAAATCCTGGACCGTGGTTGGTACTCACCATGCCCACGAATCCTCCTTTTACCGAGCAGCGCTGACCCTATGGGGCTGAAATCTGCAGGCTGTGAAAGATCGTTGCGGTCTCCCCTATTCGCCAATATTGAGGTAATTTTCGACAGTTGGAACGTACACGTCGAGTACTCTCCCGAACCGGAAAACAAAATGGTCGAAGCAGTAATCTAGTTCAAGAATGTTGAACAAACTTGAGCAAGTCTGAACGAGTTTTAAAGAGTTTTCAGAAGGTTAGCTCTGCGTAACTGCGTACAAAACAGAAGGAAACAAATTGCCCCACAGCGTTCGCAATTCTGGGGCTGTAGATTTGGACGGAAGCGGAAGAGCCAACAACATACTCGCACAGACAAGTCGTCGCAAATGATCCAAAAAAGAGTGCGTTTGCGAACACCATTCATGAACTCATTACTCAGCCATCACGGTTCTTATTCGGGTCTTCGCCACGGTGCACGTTTTGTTAATGCAGCAGCAGTCTTCAAAGGAAGACGTTAGACAAACATTTGTAGATAATTAATATACCGGTAAATAAGATTTATAAAGCGCGGCGAGCAGTCTCGTTTTTGAAACTTAAAAATAAATATAAATCAAGAGTTTTTTTGTGTTTTTTTTTTTTTCAATTTTCCTTCTCCATCTTACGTCCTTCGGCGGGTGTAATTATTACATAGGGGCGCGCGTCTATAACCAACCCCTTTAAAATACATAGTATTCGAGCGCTGCAAGCGACAATTCGTCAATTATAACAGTATTTTGAGATTCGGTGCTTGGCCCAAAGAAAATAATACCTGCACCTGCAGCCGAAACTGGTTGGTATATTCTGCACAGCTTACGCCGCTTTCGGACATAACTGAAAAATTGAAAATAATCGGAAACCATGGCTCAAATGTGAAAGAGTAGCTCATGATGGCACGTGCCTTGTAGTCCTTTGATAGTTTTGTATGAGCTCCGCTCAGGAGGTCGATTTCAGGATAAGTTTACGTAATCGGATTTTGGATTAAATAATAATTTTAATAGTTTTTTGAGGCTCTACGAGACTGCAAGACTCTTGTAGTCTTATATAAGACCCCATATGCCTAGTCTAATTTTCCATAAAACTCGATATTATTCGCTTAAGATTTCTTTTCGTTATCCGTGTGACGCTCTTTTAAGGGTCCTTTGCTCAAGAAAGATTCTTTAACTCTTTCGCGCTGTTTCAGATTCTTTAGGGCTAGGGACGTACGGATGAAGAAGGAACCTCCATTTAACACTTCTTGATTGGCGAGTTCTGCAAAATTGTGCTTAGTAAAATGTTCTCTCCGCGTTGGTAAAATTAGGATCCGCAGTTGGTAAAATCTAAAAGTGTTTATCATGCCATTTGCTAGCTGACTTTATAAACTTTCATCAGTTGACATTATCCTCCCGATGCGCAAAATCTCGCCAGTTACCCAGGTAACTACAGGGGAAACAAGGGTAACTGACGGATTTCTGGGTAAACTGAGGGTTGCAAATGGGTAACTTTCCCGCGGGTCACTGGGGTAACTGATTGCGCATCGGGCAATTATTAATTGTTAAACTTGACATTTTTGGACAGAAAAACTAGGATGCCCCACCCCATTCGATTTGCTTTGGTACATCCGTCTCACAGCGGTCTATTTGGAAAAAAATGTAATCGAAAATCAGTTTCTCTTTGAATTGATCAAGGAAGCTGAATTTGAAATATATTAACACCTTGTACGAGTAACATTTACCACCCTCACTATTTTGAAATACTATTGCATAATCTTGTCCTTGGAAGTTTTCATACCCTAGTTTCATGCTACAGATAATAACGAAGCACTGGGAAAAAAGTTGAACGACACAGATGTATAAAATGGATTATTAGGACCTACTGTAAACCCTTAAATATTTGATGGTTTCACTTTCGCAAAATATTAGAAATAAGCACCAGCTGAGTTTTCAGTCGGTGAAATTTCAGTCATCGCTCCAAACAACTGAAACAGCGTATTATGTTTGAAGTCTTTAGATGAGAATAATGGAAGAATTATGTGCTCAAAGTTGCTCAGAAAATTGTAGTCAGTGATTCTGTCTGCTAATTGCGTCGAAATTGGCATTAGCACATTTCAGCTCCCTTTGTATTCAAAATGTAAGGTTTAGGAAGAAAATAATCTGAAAAATGGATTCAGTGACATGAGGAACTCCCTTGGCCATACAAAATATGTTGGAAATGGAATTTTTCAATTTCACGTGGAGGTTGAAGGGAATACAACCGCAGAAATGAATTCAGCTTCTCAGAACTTGTTCAAAATTCTTAAAACCTCTGTCAGGCTTCCTGAGGATCTATTCAAACTCATCAAGATGCAGAAGCTCTTTCGGCTTGATTTAAGATTGTTTGAGATTCTTCAGACTCTCGTTCAGGAGAGTTTTCTACAAGTGTGTAGAACTCTTCCGGATTTTATTAAGATTTTAATGTAAAGCAGTTACCTGCAATTTTTTTTTGTAGGAGGTTTATACTATAGCCAAAATAAAAGGTTCTGTCGAAACAAAACAGGAAAACAGGGTTTCTCATTCCAGTTTTATCGACCGATCAGTAGAATTTGCCGATTGCTGACTTTTTAAACGATACAGTGGGGGGAAGGGTGTGAAGGAAGTGGCTTTCTTGAAAACTCTTCCAGACTACTTGTTCATGTCTGAAGATTATAACTGTCCACGAGACCTTGTCTTAAGGTTTTTGTTTTTTTTTAATACTGTTCTACAGTTGATTCAAGATTATCCAGCTCCAGACTTGTTTAGAACCCGTAAGATCTCTTTCAAGCTTCTTCAGGACTTGTTAGGACTTTCAAGGTTCTGTCAGATTTGCTTAAGACTGCTTGAGGCTTTTCAAGACTCGTTAAAGACTTTCATCCTTACGTAAGGATCTTCTACACTCAATGAGGACTATTGAATATCCGTGTAGACTTGAACCAGGTTCTGTAAAATACTCCTAGGTTTTGATGAAAACTTTTCCAGACAAATGTTTGAAACTCGTTAGGACTCTTAGAGTCTCTGTCGAACTCGTTCCAGGTTGTTAGAGGATTCCCAAGACTCGGTCACGATTTTTTCATTCTTGTGTAAGACTCTCTAAGACCTGATTATGACGCTTGAAGACTTCCTTGAACTTATCAAAGACACTTTGAAAATGTCCTAGAGTAGATTGGAACTCCTTAAGACTGAGCTAGACTATCATGACTGAGACTCTTTCAGACTTGTTCAAGGCTTTTCAAAGCTCTTCCAGTCTTGATTAAAGCTTCTCCAGTCTTGTTTAAAATCTCGTTTAGACTTTTTGAGAACCTTTTGAGTCTCTTATCGGCTTTTTCACACTCTTTAAAGGGTGCTGGAAACTTCTCGAGGGTCTTTAAAGACTTTTCGACACTTGTGTAAGTCTGTTTCAGACGTGGTTAAGGTTCTTTAAGTACAGGGCCAGCGCTGTGGGAGGTGTTACTCCCCTTTTCCTTCCTCATTATTTTCCAGTTCAGCATTTTTGGTAAATTTGTAGCAAAATTTAGTTGTCATTCGGCGAAATTAGAGAGGTGAGGACTTTCCTGTATTGACAGTAAAATTTTTAGGAAATTTTATTCGCATTTTTGCCTTTTACATCCCCTCTACATATGTTTTTTTCGCCCAGCCTTGGTTTAAAGACTATTTGAGACTTGTCCGCGTTGCTGTAAAACTCTTCTAGAGTGGATTAGAATTCTTCAGGACTGTTGCAGACTCGTTCTAGTTTTTTCAAAACTCTCTGAAGCTTGATTTAAGCTTCTTTACTTTTATTTAAAATCTTGTTCAGGCTTTTTGGGAGCTCGTTTGGTCGTTTAAAGGCTGTTATAGATTTTTTTAAGACTGTTTCAAACAGCGTAAGGCTCGTTCGAGACTTTTCCACCCATGTGTAAATCTCTTTCAGACTTAGTTAAAACTCTTGAAAGCTATTCCAGACTTGTCCAGGGATCGTAGAAACTTTAGACTGATTAAAACTTGTTAAAGCTTTGAGACCCCTCACGACTCATTCGCATGTCTAAGACTTCTTAATGCCCTTTTTGATTTGTTAAAGTCTCACTCAAAGTACAGCGCTACATTCAGGTGAAAGGCGCTTGAGGTAGAAATTTTTCCCATTCTTATTTTCTCCCCTCTGTCCACTCCCTCGAATCAATGCTGCCCATTATTCATCAATTTTTCTTCTCGAAATGACATGGAGTATTCTTGTTTTCTGTTTTACGACACAATTTGACTGAAGGAGGCTAATGGAGTATACGAAATAATGGTTGCTGGCGATAAATTAATTTTTATCACCACGAGTAGTGAATATTGCTGCAGGAGATTAACATTGAAAATCTAAAATTCAATGGAAAATGGCGCTTGATGCTGCCATAGCGCAGTTTAAGCCCGATTATGAAAAATAAATGCTAAACCAGTCATGATTATTCTGAAAATATTGCGTAGATGATTCGCTTCTTTTCTGTGCATTATTTCTTAATCGCCCATTTTATAGTTTTAACGCCGTACGAATTCTAATTAATAACCAATTTTAGGTTCGAATCGTAAATAAATTGTGTATTTACCTTCATTCGTAAACGATAAATCATTTAAATAACTACATACGGCGTGTTATTCTCACGGATTGTGCGATGTTTTCTAACTCGATTCGATGTACCTAATTTCTAATTAGCTTGTTCGATAGTCGATATACATAAAAAAAAAAGAAGAATTTCCTAAGATCAATTAACTGTTGCTTATTCGTTTCTAAATACTTTCAATTTCGGTATCCTTTCTTTTTATCTCGCATTAACCGACAATTATTCTATCCAAGCTTTTTTTCCCTCCCTTTCTCCTGCGGAGAGGTTAAAACGTAAAATATGAAATACGGCCCGGTATATACTCGGACCAATTTGTAACTATGTATTTTAAAGTGTGTTGGTCGGTTTTTCGGGTCGAGTTGATTACAAGCCTTCGATGTTGTAAAGGTGTCGGTATTTTAACTAGCAACTGGGCTAATGATAGCAAAATGATATAGTGGCGCACTCTGGTAGCCACTTACAGTTATATTCGACGGTGCCTAAAGTGACGTTCGTAATTACATACCGGTGAGGAAAAAAACTGGAGCCCACACACGTTAGATCGGCTCCCGCAGTGACGCTGGGCATTTCTTCGATTTTCTTCACCGAATTATATTATTTGTCGACGTACTCGATCCGCGATCGCCGATTAATTAAATGTGATTGATTTTAATTATCGGCGCGGTCGCGCGGCTAGAACTACGATCCCGGATTTCGTAACCGGCATGGAAAGGTGGCTCGAACTTTCAAAATAATATTGTCAGAAAGTTGCATAAGTCGCGCTAATTACGGCGCGATATATTTTCATTTGCGTTTGCGAATTAGGCTGCCGTAGGTTCGGTCGAGTAACAGAAGCTCGGTAATTGTGGTTGCCTGAAGCGAGCTCATTTATAAAATTCGGGCGCCACGCTGATTTATGTTATTCAAATTGAAGCGAGTTGACTCAAATCGATGTCTTGATGAACACACTCGACAATCAAAAAAGTAGATGTGTGTCAGAATTTGTAGTTTCGGAGGTAACTACATAAAAATGGTTTCTGTGTTTGAGAATTGAGAGAATCCGAGCTACAGGGAGATCGTTGTTAGTATTTTGGAGATCTCCGACAATGCTTGGCCCTAGCGGTTGAGGTATCTGTGTAAACCCTCGATTGTAGCTTTCAGCTAATGGCTCATAGGGCAGATGTAGCAAAACTGCGCAATTAAAAAGTGGGCGCAACTAGGCATCAAATGTTTTGAGAGCATACGCCCTTGAATGCCTCTTTCCCTCCAGATCTCTGACACAGTGCCGATGCCGGGATTGGTGAATTCCAGGGCCTGAGATCCGCTGCTCGGTGAATTACTTTGGCATATTTCTAAAAAAAAACAAAAAATTCAAAAATTGAAAAAAGGGATAGAATTGAAAATAGAATAGAATCCGATATCAGGTGTTTTGGGCAAACTAAATTACCGGAATTCGGCCAGATGAATGGAAAATTATAGTCGCCTTGGAAAAATAGTCAAAAAGTTACAAAACAAATCTAAAAATGTGGAAAATTAAAAAATATTGAAAATAGAAATAAATTTTATATCAAAACTAACTCGAATATGACAATGAGCCAAATTCGTGGAAAATTGTAGTCACCTTTAAAAAATAATAAATGTGTTAGAAGAATAGAATTGAAAAAAAAAACAACTCAAAATTCGAAGAAATTGAAAACAGAAGTTCATTGGATGTGAGAACCAACTTGAACATGACAACTTAACCAAATCCGTGGAATACAGTGGTCATCGTGCAAAAAGTAATCAATGTGTTATAAAAACTTTGAAAATTTTACCAAGTTGAAAATAGAATTTCAGTTTGGTAATAATAGTCTTCAACGAACACAAATATATATTTATAATTCAGCCAGATTCATTAAAAATTTTAGTCACTTTGGAAAAATGATCAATATGTTATAACAAAAATTCAAAAATAATCTCAAAATTTGGAAAATTCGGCGATGTTGAAAGTTGCATTTAATTCGATATCAAAAGTCTTCTACAAACTGGAATACGAGTACAAAAATTAGGCTCCGTTATGAAGAAGGTTGAAGTCACTTTGGAAAAAGAGTTGTTGCAAAAAATACTGAAAAAAAAAATCAAAATTTAGAAAATCGGACAAAATTGAAAATGTACTTTAATTTTAATGTAAGAACTATTAATTAAGATTTATTGGACACTTTATCTATCTTGGAAAAATGATCATAACGTTCTGAGAAAATGTTTAGAGAATCAGGAAAAAACTAAAATTTTGGAAAATTTGACGAAATTGGAATAGATGCTAATTTGATATCAGGAGTCTCAAACAATTAGTATTGATCAAGATTCGTAAAAATTTTCAGTTACCTTGGATAATTAATCAGAGAATTAGGATGAAAAATTTGAAGGAAAATCTCGAAATGTGTAAAATTTAATAAGCTGGGAAATTGTGGCTAATTCGATATCAGGAATTAGCAGGAAACTCAGGTACGAAAATTCAATCAAATTTGTGGGGGGAAAAAATGGAAGAGTCGTGGCATAAATTTTGAGGAGAATCTCAAAAGTTGATAAATGTAACAAAATTGAATGTGGATTTTAATCTGAAATCAGTATTTGTTAAAAACTGGTGTACAAAACTTAAGCAAGATTCATGGGCCATGGTATTGTCTTCAAATAATAAATCAGAAAGCCGCCGTGACAAAGATTTTAAAAATGGCAAAATTCAAAATAATTTGATAAATTGAGAATTGAACCTAATGCGATGTCAGAAATTTTCAGCGCTCAAATTCGAGAATTTGGCTGATTTCATGGGAAATAGTTGTCATTTAGAAAACATAATCGCAGAATTATGATAAAAATTTTGAAAATAATCTCGAAATTTGGAGAATTAGGCAAAGTTAAAAACTAAACCTGTTTCGATGTGTGGAGTTTTCAATTAACTCGAATATGAAAATTCAGATAGATTCATGGAAAACTTTGCTAGCTTCCAAAAAAATGATTAAGAAGTTATAAAAATTGTATTGAAAAAATCACAAAAACTGGGAAGTCGATAACATTGAAAACTGAACTTAATCGATATTATATCGGAAGTTTTCAGCCAATTCGATGAAGATTCAATCTAATTCGTGAGAAATTATAGCCACCTTGAGAAATGCATAAAATTAAGTTGTGCAAAAAATGAAAAAACTATTTCAAAATTGTGTTAATTTGAAAAACTTGAAAATATCTGAAAAAATCTCGATATTTAAAAATGTTTATAAAAATAAAGACTGAGTCTAATCCGATATCAGGAGTTTTATGGAAACTCAAATATTATGACAATTTGGTCAACTTCATGAAAAACTGTAATCATTGTGGAAGAATAATCTAAGAGTTACGACACAAATTTTAAAAAGAACCTCAACCCTTTGGTAAATCTGATGAAATTGAAATAGAATATCATTCAGTATCAGAAGTCTTCATCCAACTCCGAATATGAAAATTCAGTCTTGTATTCAACTTGAAAAAGTAATAATATTCTAAATTCGATAAATTTAATAAAATTGAAAATTTAATTTGATATATCAAGAGTCTTCAAAGTCTCATTTTCAAGAATGAGGCAAGTTTCATGAAAAACTGTAGTGACCTTGGAAAAATGATCAAAGAGTTGCAAAAAACTCAACTTTTGAAAAATTCCACCAAATTGACAATGGAACTCAATTTGATATCAGAAGTTGTTCACCAATTTGAATGAAAAAATCCAGTTCAGCTTGGAAAAATAGTAAAAAAAAAAAAAGTTATATGGTAAGAATTTTGAAAAATTAAATCTTGAAACTCGAACAACTGAATAACCAAATTAGGATATTGATACCTCAAATGATGCCGGCTTTAAAATCTGATGCAATGTTCATGATCAGAATCGAAAATACTTTTATTTTTATAATTCATTCAATTTTTTCAGTTGAGTTAATTTTAACAATTTTGGGTCAGAAATTTGACTTTTGGCACCAAATTCGAAGTGGATTTAAAATCTGATGCGATGTGTTATGTGATCAGCCACCAAAAAGTTCACAAATTCCACAGTTTTGTCGGTTTTCCAGGGTTGTCTTCATCTTCTTTTTTTCGGAATCGAAATTTGGATTTAAGGGTCCAAATGTGTGTCATCAAATACTTAATCGTTTATTCTAGGTCAATTATAGGACGCTTTACTTATAACGTTCTTTCTTCTTTGTAATAGACCAGTGCCTGATGATATGTACCGCGATATCTTCCCCCCTCCTTCAAAGAATGCGGATAAGTGATGCCCGCTGAGATTCGGTGGTGAGGAATAAATTACATATTTGATTAGAAACTAGGCTTAGGATCTGGTTGGCCGAGTGGATAACGCGTTGGTCTCGGAATCCGGAGGTTCCGGGTTCGAGTCTACATAGCAACTCGCCAGATTTCGACCTAGGCCGGTTTTTCGGCCAGAAGGGAAGAGGGCTAAGACCGCCCTAACAGCCTTCCCGACGTCTCTCTGAGGTAATGCTCGGTAGGGCAAATTCCAGGGCTCGGGTTGAGAGCGAATCAGAAAAGAAGGCTCAGGTCATGTTTATGCACACTGAGCATATTAACGAGAAACACCAAGTTCACATTAAATTTTCTCCCATGTATGTGGTTTTTGTGTAAGAAAATGATATGTAGCTTTGAATTTTTCAGGCCAAATTTTGATAGGAAATCTGAGAAACGCAGTGAAATCTGTTCTTTTGCTAAGTACCTGGCCTTCAGACTCGAGGAGAAAAAATATTTGCAGAAAGGCAGACCAGTAATCTGTGTGCATTGATTGTACACGTGCTAGTGTAGTGGTTTATTTCGATCTCTCCATTTACAACTTTTCTTGGGTGGTTCTGCAAAATCGTGCCAGACCTCACTTACAGGAAGTCAAGAGCCTTACGAGTAATATTTTTCGATACGTTTTCTGTTTTACGCCGCATCGGACTAGCCATAGCTTGAACTCCAATTTTGACCCGTCCTTTTTCCGCCAGTTGACCCTCAGCAGTCTGGTCAGCTAACTTCAATCTCGGAATTGATCCTTATGTCTTTCCTAAAGCGGGTTTCACGCTTTTATGATAATAGCCGGGTTTTTCACCAATCAGCCGTACTAATGCACAAGCCGGGGTGGCGAGCTGCATGGCGATTCTAGTCTTCGCTAATTGAACGTGTACTTGAACATCTCGAGCTCGACTAATTCGAATCTCGCTTTTACGAGTCGGCCGCGCGCTATTCCGGAATTAGGAATAATTGAAAAAATTAAGCCGCTGGCCCGTTCTGGACCCGTAGACTTCATTACAGCCTCACGACGGTATTTACCGGTACTTAAACGGAAGTTTATGGTCGCGCGATGGAAAAATGACGAAATACGCTGAAAGGATTAACGCGGAGCCATATCCGAAGCCAAAAGTATATCTTGGGTGTTCTGCCGGGTAATAGGCGTCTAAAATAATGACCGTGAGCGAGCGAGACATCAAAGGAGCCGCTCGTCTTTTAAGTCGAGCGTGGGAGGCTAACGCGCGGTATAATAACGCTATCGATTCCACACACCTTTACGGAACAATAGTCACAAGCCTCGACGGCCAGCCAACAAATACGACGTTAATTGTAATTGTTTCAAAGTCTGGAAAGCGTGCTATGGGAATTCGCCATTCGCCTGCTTTAAATACCTCCGCACATTTCATTAGTAATTTTCCGGGCGGCCATTTTCATTGCGAGAAGAGCACCATCGGTAGATAGCGCATTGCCGGAAGATATGCATGATTTGGGGATGCTCGAAGTATTCGTAGCGAACAAAGGTACGTGATCAACGTTCTGGTTATGTTGCCGACTCAGCGTGAATGTTTGGCGTCCATATTTGGTCTTGAGGTGCATGTGAAAAATTAGTTATCTACAGTTCCCAAAGTCTGAACCAATGTCACGTGGAAGTTTTCAGGTGTTAACCTAGCTTCAGTGACTTAGTTACTAAAATAGAAGCCTGCTTGGAAAACACTATTGGTTAAGGTAGTACTGTATGGTGAACTATCTTATGTCCTGCGTTCTTGTTGGTTGTTTGTAGAAGTCTGGTGAACCAGTCCGCTGTTGCGGAATTCTGTTTGGTTTGTTATTTGCGTGAAAAGTGTTCCGCTGTCCAAAGTTAATAGTTGCGTTTATCAAGATTGCTTTGTTGTGTCTTCGTTTTTTATGATTTCCCTTTGTACTTGTAGTTTTCTTTTGCATTGTTAGTATTTGGAATTTGTAGCTGGCTTACTGTCAGTTTATGGTTGCTCGAGTGTTTTCCCGAAAAGTGATTTGTCATTTCAGCTTTTGTGATCTCTCCTGTTCTATTCTTGTTATGAATTTCTGTCCTGTATCTAGAAGCGGAGTGCCACCAAATAGGCCGCCGGGAAAATCAATTTTGCAGGCCACCACCACAACAGTCGCAAGCAAATACCTCCTTCCACTCCCTCTCCATGGGAGAAAGTTGGAAAAGTGACATTCTTCATCATGATTGTCATTTTCACATTTTCCCTTGCTTTACCCCCTCTTCACAAAAATGTTAAACGATAACATTTATCATGTTTTTAAAAACATTTTCTACAATTTTCTTCTAAAAAAAAAGTAATATCAATCGTAATATGTATTTCATTGGCTCAACATAAAAGCTAAACATTCTTAAGAAAACAATTTGTAGCAAAATTATTTGATTTAGCCCCCTCTTCTTTTTTAGTCTCCTGAGGTAATTTAGAAGCTTGATTCGTTACGAGTAACGAGTTTAGTATTCGTAAATCGAAAAAATTGTGCGTTGTCGACATGCATTTTCACGTGCTAATTTTTCAATGATGTTTCCGAATGAGGGCCGGAGAGTCGATGCGTGACTTGACGTGGTCATGATGAGAAAACCTTGAGTACATGTAGCTGCGAGCCTCTGACCGCCGCGATTTACCATTACACTGTATTGAAGATATCGAAAGGCTTAATTAAAAGCTAGCTGTGATAAGCATTATCCCCCTTCACGGCTAATAGAGCAGGGGGTCTAGAAATATGCTTTTCCCCTTTTTTCGAGTTTCTTCATTTATTTTTATTTTTGAGTAAGGATCCTCTCAGCTGACTTTGAGATACGTACCTCGAGTCAGGTTGCTGTTTGTCCTACTATATATACGTCACTTACTTATTCCTGCTATTCGGGTCTCAGGGCAATCTGATTCGAGGTACCAGTGGAGAGGAACCTAGCTACTGCTCACTAATAGCATTCGTAACATTCCAATAGGGGAATGGCACTTTTGCTTTGTTTACATATTTTGCTCCCAAATTTGATAAAATGGATAAAAATGACTGAATAATTTTGCACTTTTTTTCAAGTTAAACCGAGTATTTGGTAATCGGTGATGAAAGGTTGACTATTATTACTAAATTTTATTAGAACAAAATGTTGAGCTACTTACTAGTATAGTCAATTTTCAAATTGTAATAATTCGCGAGAGAATGTTCGAAATTATACGAAAGTTACTTTATAAAAATGTAAATACCATTTCCTACAAATTTCATTCTTATCATTTTGCACATAACTCCGCTTACTTTCAAGAAATTTCGACATAAATGAAAAAATTCGTTAACTTTCCATTAGAATACTTGTATTCCATTTTGATTCTTTCCTCCAATATTGATAACACGCGTTCTGGTGACGTCATGTGTCCCTGCCTTATTAGTTCTCGGGTACAAAGATAATAATTTCCAACCAGTTACTAAACCGTGGGGAATCATGTAGTTTGCATTGGGGGTAATATAATCGAGGTTAAATTTTTGGCCACTTACCATTTTTGGATTTGTCCAACGAAAATTATTCACCCAAACGTTAACTGTTCTGTACGTTCGTATCGTGGGGAGGCCAGTTAGCCCACGTTTACCATTGTTCTTTTGAAGGGGGTTTTCCAAAATAAGTCTTGTTGAACCACAGCAGTTTGGGTATTGACGGAGGAGAAACAGCACTGAATTAAAAAAAAACATACGTGTTTCCGTTCCGTAGAGCTCGGGGCTTCCAGACATTTTGATTTCTGTTATATCTGTGTAACGTATGGCATGTATAAGGAGAGGGGGACTCCCATATAGTTCGAATATTACCTTAAAATTTGAACGTGTCAGCCTGACAGGTAATTTTCTTATAGTTGATGGGGCTTGGGCTATAATTTATTGAGGAGCCCACTTCCAAAGTGACCTAACTGCAAAATTTTAGTTTTGTGAAAAACAAGCAAAACAGTAAAGTAGATAACGGATGTTTTTAAGTAGGTATCAATAAGTTCAACATTCAAGAAAAATTTGTCATTTTTGGTTTTACAAAGTATGCTCCTAGCGCGGCAAAACAGTGTGTGTTGAAAACAAAAATTCATAGATACTTCATCTGATAATTTCTTATTAATTTCAAAATTTTGCTTGCAAATTACTAATTGGTTTTTCTAATTTCTCTCGTTACCCCATTTATACTCTCTTATTTATAGTGTCTTAAAGTGCTCTAAATAAGTCAGAAAGGGTCAGAATGAATCTAAAATCAAAATTCTGTGAAAATTATGTTTTTTTTCTCTTTTTTAATTGCTTTCCTTACTTTATTTACAATCATTTTTATATTTACGCTCTACTAAGAGGAGTTTTAAGAATTCAAAGTAAGTTCGAAGCAGTCATAATGACTTTTAAAGAAGCCTGGACTAGTGTTACAAAACCTTAAAGAATCCTTATAGGACCTAATGTAAGCCCATAGCACTGAAGAGGGAGGGGGGATTTATGTGCGGCAATATGTTTAGTAGGATGAAACCAAGGGAGTTTTTTGATGTTTTGCGCCCTTCACTTCAGTGAAAATAAAAATAATTTTCAATAAGAAATTTAATTTTGCACATATGGTGCATTTCTACGTACTTAAGTACTACAGTAAAATTCGGTATTCATGGGAGGATTCAGATCCTTGTATTTCAAAATAATAATCTATATTAAGATAATAGCTTCATATTGACAATTACATATCACGTGTACATAGTCTGAACTCAATTCAGTACTGATACATACTCCTTATGACTATTCCTGGATAAATGCTGGGTACTGAATGAATCGGCGTCAGTCCTGCATCGCCTTATATAGCCGTTGTTGAAGTGGAAGAACGGCTCTCTGGTTGGTCGGTATAGAACAGTGTTGACTAATTAGCGGCTGAAAAATATACTTCCATGGCCAGTTCTGCTGGCTGCATGCTGGTTACTGTGGATAATGTTGATGGGTGTTTGTTTCTTGCTGTAAATATGTACCTACATGAACATGACAAGAGCAGGGAGCGAATGTGTGGTTGTTTCCAATTTCTTATTCAACGATATCTGGTCAATGTTTTTTGGTGGCACGAGACTGCGTGTTCATTGGATAACTGATGAGTCATCATCAAAAGCAACCTATTTTGCCGAAATCAACGCACGATGAACGGACTCGATTTACGCTCATCTCGCCGACACATCTTGTGCTAATTGAAACTCGTATAAAATCGGAAATTTTCTATACTGTAATTTCCTGCTCTCGCAGTCAATCCACCGCCTATATAACGGGCGGATGCGATCAATTTCATTGTTTTCAAAACGATGCTGGCTGGTCAGATTTTAATTTTCTCTCGCAATCACGTATTTTCACGTCCGGAACTAATGCGCTCCAGATGCATTTTCAAATAGTGAAGCACGAACGGAACTGTTACTTACCGAATTGCTAAATAACAAAATAACGTCGAGAAACGATTTGGAATTTCCATTTTTGATGCAAGAAGACTATTGTCGTCATGTTCGTATATAATTTGCGGTCAATTTGAACATGAGCTGATGTACCTGTATAGAAATTTTGTCCGTTAACTCTTCGGACGAGATACAGATTTGTTGAGGTTAGGTAAGAGAGAATGTTGATATCATCGGCCATCTTCTGTTTCTGTCGATTGCCCACCCAGAAACGCTGACCGATCATTATAGTTGTGTGTTATCCGCACAGATTGCACCAGTGTAATTGTTCTTATTACGAGGAACACGAGAATTGGCCGGAGAGTTTCGACATGTAATCGAGAGGCATGTATCTGATGTGTAACTTGAAGATGGCGGATCAATTGAGAACACGGAACTGACTGCATTAGATTAGAAGTATGGCCGTACTAGGTTAAGCACTTCAGATTGCCATGTGAGCTCAGAAAAGTATAATTTGGCGGGATGAAGGGCGAGGGATTTGAATTCCGAAAACTTCAAAAATCTCGGAGTTGCTGATAAACATAAAAAGACTTTACTATCTTATTCTGTCAAAAACAGTGGTAGACTCTTATTTCTTGTCAATATATTGTACGAATCCAGTTTTCGCCGGTAGAAAGACTCTTTCAGACTTGCTCAAGACTCTCGAAAACGTCTTCAAATTTATTCAAGCCTCTTCAAAACTTGATTAAGACTCTTTAGGCTTCATTTACATTGGTATAGAAGGTCCTTATTACCCCTCCGGGATTTTTCATGAGGTTCTCTCAAACATGATTGAGTCTTAAAAATGTTTCCAAACTAGTTTAAGACCTCTGAAGACTCTCTCAGGTTCTACTAATATTCTTTGATATTCGTCTGAACTCGTTTAAGTCTTTTTAAGATGTTTGTGTTTTCAAGGACTTTTTAGAGGGAGAGGCTCATTGGGGGCTCGCTAAGGACATCCAACTTATGAATTTCTTCTAGCAAGTAGAGAGAGGATGGTAGTAAAATTCGTTTGACAGGAATTTTTTTGGGGGGATTTTTTAGATATCTAACTTTTTTATTGAAGTTTTGCACTCTAAAATCTATCCTTTACTAAAATTGTGTCACTGACTCAAGTATATGGTGTGGTGGGACGTATGGCGATGCACGCATGCCAAAGTGGCCCCTGAGACACCACACCCCCGGCACCGGAAACTACCCTTTCGGGCATCGCATCAGTACCGAGGGGGACTCAAGTATATACGTGTGAATCTGTAAAAATTAGCCCTTACTCTATTTTACTTTATCTGTTGGAACTTGGATTCAATATTGAAAAACAAACAATGTTACAATACAAGATGAGGTATACGTACTAGTTTTATTAGACTTGAAATAATTTAAATTTTAAAATATTAAAAAACAAACATTACCACAGTACAGGATTTGTGTTTTACTTGATTTGAAAGTTGAACTGTTGAAATGAGATAATTACAAAAAATACATAATATAAAAAAATAGTCAATTGTGTCTTGAGTTGTTATAAATTTATAACAAAATAAAAAAAGAGAGCTTATAAAATATTCCAAAAAATGAAACAAAAAAGAATTCCGACAAGACTGAAAGAACTTACTTTTATTTCAAATATCAAAATAACTGAATACGTCGACTACTATTATACACAATTTCAATAACTTGACTTTATCATTTGAATTCATCACACTTTTCTTTTTTTTCAAACGCTAAGTATGATAAATGTAACAATCTTTCCGTTGTCTTGCTCTTTCTTTGTGGCTTATTAACCTGAGTCAGTGCAGAAAAGGAGCTTTCGCAAATAGCAGTGCTACAACCAAATGAGGAGCGATATTCAAAAATAGCCTCTGTCCACTTGTCAAAACTGTAGAGGAGAATAACGTTGTATTCTTGTGTGTACCATATATGTGCCTTACCAGTCACACTTAGCTTGCCTAGTAGAACACTGACCTGAATATAGGTTGGTTGACAGTGCAGGTTGTGTACATACATATATCTTCCCCCAGATGACGCTATAAAACAAATTTCGAAAAAAATTGACGTATACCGTTTTGGAATTTCGCTCCTCAAATGCGTCTGCAGTTGCCAGTAGTGCACACGTATTTGGGAAAGCTTCTCTTAGTGGATATAAGAGGATTGGTTCCGACTTTTCGGATCTTTCGTTATTCTTTGTCTCGATGTAATTTCTAGCCACAGTTATTTGTTCTTGTGCTGAAATTTTCGTATCAATCTTCTTGAAGAAATCGTATTTGGTCATATCTGTTGATAAACTCTCAGAAGCTTCAAGTGCAGAAACTAATTCTTGATTTTCTGAAAATCTGACTTGAAATTCATTAGGACAGATTAGCCAGACAGTTTTTTAGGTGTGTACTTGCTTATAACGTCATCAGCTAAAATGTTTCCTCTTAAACTGTAAAAAAAAAATTAATTTACTGTTTCTGGATCTCATCTGGCTATACTGACCCGTGACCAATATTAATTCATATTTGAATATCGTCATCTTTCACCAGACCTTCTCCCTCCGCCCCTCCACTCACACACAATAACATCTAGGTTACACGAAACATCTGGCTCGGGCCTATGAAAATGAGTTTTTTCATATTTTTTATTTTTCATCCAATTTTTTCTTCAGGATTTTCAACAATTTGTTTTGACATGTTAAAAAAATTGAAAAATGTCGTTGGAAGGAGGGCTTAGATTGGCCGAGGGGTAGGGGATGTTCTGCCCCCTGTTAGCCCCCCCCCCCCGATTGCGGACCTCGTCTTCAAGGTGCATTCACAATGCTGGCAAAGACATTGCTACCAGAAAACAAAGTGGACATCATCCCATTCATTTGCTCTCTAAGTTTGTGTTAGTTGAATTCGTTCATGAGAAGGGTCAGATCGACGAAAAATTGGCCACGGAAATTCAGTACATAGAAACGCCACAAGTGAGACTTGGGGCAACCGGTATTTTGTGGCCAACAGGATGAAGGGCTATCTCACAATTGTGCCAGTAGTGTCTTTTGGGGAAATTTTGTGTCTGAAAACCGTTGGCTTGAGTGAGGCAATTAGCTAATCGAGGAGTAGGAAGGGCAGGCGGTCGAAAAGCAAAACGTGTCTTAGTTTATTGATAATATTCAAGTGCCTTTCTTCAACATCAACAGAAAAATTGGAAGGGAGTGGCAAAACGTGCTTGGTCTTGTCTCGATGTGCAAGATCATTTTGCTGCGCTCAAATAAATCTTTCATGTTTTTTCTTCCTTCTCGTCTCTCTCCTGCCTGTCTCAAACCCTTGTGAAGTCTCCATCTCTGGATAGTACGATTATTGTAATCCTTTGACTCGACTTATTTTAGATAAAATTTGCAAGTTTTTTTTTTCTATCTTCACCGATACAAAGTTCATTAAGTAACTTGTTAAAGGAAACCAAGTAGTCATGAAGATAAGCAAGTTCTTACATTTTCTGAAAACGCAATAACTTATTGCATTGGCGTCACGTGTGAAGTTTGTGCTTTCGTGAAATAATCAGAATATTATTTGAAAAAGTGGGTGCTGCACGTGGGTACATTGATAATAATGCGACTCTTTTTACCCAAAAGTGATAAAACGAATAGTTAATTGCCCATTAGAACGGTAATTGAGAGGTTTACTTGGTTTTTTCGAATATGTAAAATATTTACTGGTTTGGATCTTACTATGTAATACGCTCTTAATAGCGTTTCGTTATAGTTATTCTACCGCAGAACTCGTAACCAGCAAGGAATATTCAAGTTCTGAATTCACTTAAGGTGAGATCGCATTTTGGATTGTATCCATAACTATAGTACAGATGTGGTTATTCGTTATTTTACTTTTTTCTACATTTATCCAGTTGTTCATGGCTTTTTATAATAACTGAGTTTGCACAGGAAGTTGGCTGTGATCTAACTTATGTCATAGTCATAGACATGCGGGCGAAAACTTGCTTCCTTTCCTCTGTTAGGTACCTATTTTATTTTTGGCTTAAAACTCCTATCCAGGGATAGAAGTGTCAATCTCGAACATCAATACAAAATTACTCGTGCTTGAAGTAGTAGCGTATGTTAGTTTTTATGAAAATATATATCCTTGCTCTAATTTCAACTAACTCATGATGCCATAAGTTATCTAATCACCAAATACGATTCAGGAGGAAAAGCGTTCACTCTCTGAAAATTTAGAATTTTATCAAGGTGCCACCTATTTTCCAAACTGTTAAACTTTGAGTAATGTCGGACAAATGCTCGTTTCTTTTGAGGACAAAAAATATTTAAATTCAGATTTTATACCCTGCGAAATACTTAGCTCAAATTTTCTGATAGTGAAATTGTGCTGCACGCTTTTTCCACGTTAGAAACTGCTTTTAACTGGCCAAAAATATAAAAGATCGGACGAGTTTCAAGATCGATTTTTCATGTTTTTTTCTGAATTAGTACTTGAAATTTAAATGCAGTCAGCGTGAAAATTTGATTCAAAAACACTCTTTCTCGCGATGAGGAAGTTCTGGATTATTACGGCACTTCTATAGACTTCCTACTGACATATTTAGCATAAGAAAACACTCTAGTCAAATTTTTGAATTCATAGTTTGGTGCAGCTCGTTTGATTTAGGATTTTATCGGTTTGTTAGATCCGAATTTCGATGTTTTTGGCCCTCAAAAAATAATTTTTAGGGTAAAAACACGTAGTATTTTAAGATCCAATCCAGAATGAACGCGAAAATTAGATATAGGAAGTAGAAATATTGTTTCCTTCCGATACCTTTGAAATTGACAAAACTGATTTTACTGGGAAAATTGAATAAATAACCAAAATCGGACTTTATTTTAGTCGCAAAAATCGAAAATTTCATCAGAAGTTTCAACCGACCTTAACTTACGCTCCATATCTTTTCCCTCTCCCTTGGGGTTCGATAAAGAAAATTTGAAAAATCAGTTTATCAAATTTAATTTTGGATCATGGAACACCGTATATTTCGTTTATGTATATTGAACTCACTGATCATCAAAATTCAGAAGTTGTTATCAGTGTTATATTTTTGAAAAATTGATCAGTATTTTGCTATTGTGGGCATTCATATTGAATTTTAAGCACCCGGGAAAGGGACGAATCTAAAATTAAGCGACACTATTCAAACTGGATAACCAAAGAATTCTTGTTTGGTGAGTGAATAATTCGATCTATCGGAAATCAAGTAAATTTTGCTAATTACAAGTCTGACGCTCAAATTTTTGAGCCTTAATTCGGATTTCCGAGCGTATCGAAAATCTGATAACACGCGTATTTGAAATCCGTAACTTAATAAGAAACTCCTATTCTGATACTCTCTATTTGCTTTTCCAAGTAGAATTAATTTTGTCAATTTTAGTAGTAAATTTAAGTGGGGGGAGGGGGCTTTGTCATTTTTTGTTTAGAAATTAAGATTTCTGTCAAAAACATTATTTTTTGAAAAGAACGCTGAAAATTTTCCGTGTGGCTGATTTCTTGGGGGGGGGGGGAGCTCGCTTAAAATTTTGTTGGGTGCCAAATTCTCTCTACATTTCTCTGCATCACAATCACTGCAGTGACGGTTGGAATTTGTAACCAAAGATTAGCATATAATGGTAGGAATATGAAATTTTCGAATTGAACAGCCCGATAAATAAGCTGTAATTTTGACATTATATTCGAGTTTCTCAATTACAGGTCAATTTTGGCTATTTAAAGAGTGAATTTTGGATTTTTAAATTATTATTGGAGTTGTGTGGAACATGTTTGAAAATAGCGATCGAGAAACCCCCATTCTGATAGTTGAATCAAATTCTCCGAATTACGTCAATTTGCCCCATTTTAATAATGGAATTAGGCTTTCGATGCTTGACTCAGGGTTCAGTGAAAAATCTGATGAAATGTTCAGATCCAGCGGTCGAGGAATCCTGATTGTCGATATTTTCTTTGGGTTTCTAAACAAAGTCAGTTTTTTCCATTTTGAGTTTGGATGAAAGAACCGTCAAGAAACTTTATGTCAGCGATCCAAAAGTTCCTATCGATTTAATTTTCCGAATGCAATCTTACTCATTTCAATGGTTAAATTTCGCTTTCGGGACCCAAATCGGGGCTTAATAAAGAGTTGACGAACTTTCTAGATTGAGAAGTTTCTTCTATATTCGATATTTTCATATTATTATGTTTTCAGCAAAGTAAATTTTACCCATTTTGAAAGTGAAATTTTTGATTTGAAGCTTTGAGTGGTGGTCGGATAAAAAAATCTGTGAAAATGTTCGAAATTAACGGCCCACGAAGCTTCCGATTTCGATATTTTATTTGTATTATTGAGTAAAGTCTTTGCGAAGTTCTAGAGTAGAATTCTGATTTTGGGACCCAAAAGGCTTTCCAAAGGCGACCTTTTTGGTGATTTTTGGTACGATATTCCGTAGGAATTTTTTGTATTAATAATTTCGATCACATTACTACGAGTATTCACTGATTTATACAATTTTTACTATCTTCGTAAAACTTTTGGTTTTGGACTTTGATCAGCTTAGAAAACAGATCTTCTATTCAATTTTTTTAAATTTTTTGTACAGCAGTAACGCATTAGAATTGGCGGGTCGACTGTTTTGATTGCCGTTTGGAATAAGTCTTACGAGATTTTTTCTTGTTTCCTTTTTGCAAAACAAAAGAATATTCCAAATTGTTTACTTTTTTCCCGCTAGTTACGGTAAAAAGTTAGAATAAAATAAAAGCAAAACATTTTGTTTTCTTGCGTTAAAACTCTTCTCAGTTTATCAATTAAAATTAGAGACAGTAAAGACTCCTATTTATTGTTACAATCTGTTCTTGGTATGTGGTTTTATTGATGATGAACAATTTTCAAAATAACGTCCTCGCCGCCATTTGTGAGCTAGCAAAAGAATTTTAATTTTCAAATCTTTCTCAATGTACTCTTCACGTTCGTACCAATTTTCAGCATTTTCAGAGTGGTAACACAAATCTCAAACTCAAAAAACTTTTTTTTCGTTTTTTCAAACTGCTTATTGCTCATATGAAGTTGAAAACCCAGATCCGGTAACTATATTTTTTTAAAGTAAGAGCTATATGAAGGGTAACTTCTCTCTAAAATTTGTAGCTACCCATATACTTTTTCATCGGGGATATGTTACTTTTTTATTTTTACTTGCTTGGCTGGCACCCCAATCACCACGTGCAGGTGCTAGGTAGGAGTTGGCGAATACAAATAGTAAGGGGTCACGCTGGCGCGACGCTACGCAGTCCCTGGCTAGGGGAGAGTTGACCCACTATATCCGCCCATTTGAGGGGCGAGTTTTCAGGTATGTGCCACCACTCTAAAAATGCTGAAAATTGGCATGGAGGTGGGAAATACATTGAGAAAGATTTGCAAATTAAAATGTTTTTGCCAAATCAAATATGGCGGGGTGGACGTTATTTTGAAAATTTTAAAATCGATTTTGAAGGTCAAAAAAGGTAGAAAAAAATTCAGAAATTTGGTTATGTTTATATTGAGAACTTTCACCTACATACATGCCAAATTTCGTACCATTTGAGCCGAAAATGCCCAGGAGAGAGCTGAAAGAGTGAAAATCATATATTTAAGGCCACAGCCCTCTGGAGGGGAGTAGAATTGTAACGATGGGCTCTGAAATTTTCTGTTACCACTGTAAATAGAGGACTGAAGAAAAATTTGGAAAAATTGACTTAGGCCGATTCACCTATATCTTACCCTGCTATAGTCTGTGCCCAGTTTGCTAATACGAACGTTGATTGCTACTTCAACGGTGCTCACAGCCTGTAACACGTGATGAGAGTTTCCGAACACCACATGGGAAAATTAAAAGTGGACGGGGTAGGTAGAAGTACCTCAAAAGATTCTGAGTTGAGAGAAAAGAATCGAACCAAATAGAGCACCACATAAGGAAATAAAAGTTGCCACATATGAATATAGAAATCCGATTTTGGGGTCTAAATTAAGGCCGTGTCAACATTTGATGACATATTCAAAATTAATGACCCAAACCCAAACCTCTTTCAACGGTTTTCTGGAAACCCTTCGTATTTAGAATTCGAAAGTTAATATACATCCTTGTTCTTCTCCTGAGAGGATGGGAGAGGGAATTTGCTCTTAAAGTTTAGGCCTTACCATTTGAAGATCCTGATGTGGCTCATTTCAACCAAACTTTCCTTTGTAAAATCTACGAGTAAGGAGGCATCCCTCTCCAAAGATTGAAGATTTTCTTCTCAAGATTTGGGTGTCTTCGATTCTAAACGTCTCATCTTCCTCATTTTTGATCCAATTGGTAATTCTGTTTTTAATATAAGATGGGCTTGAAAATCGGAGTCCTTAATGGGAGAAGGGGGAGAGAGATGTTCACCTGAAAAACAGACTGGACTTTTCCATTTGAAGGTCATCATTTATTGCACCCTGATCGAACTTTACTTTCAAACAAATCTAAGGAGGTGTCCTCTCTCCAGATCGTAAAAGTTTGCTTCTCAGGACTTAGGTGTCTTAAATTTTACTTTTGAACTGCCATGTCTGTTTCATTTTTCAATTGATCCGTATCTTTGTTTTATTTAACATTGTTCGTATGTTATTTTTTGTCGGGATTTAGAGTTTGTGATGTAATAAGCGGTGTTGTCGTAGATGATTTTCCCCGTAAGATTTTCTGCCACCAGAATCTCTTGAGTAATCACCCCACTGAGCTACCCTATTCGGCATGCCTCCGTTTGCCCCCTGAACTCGTCTCTCGCTTCGCTCGCGAGTTCTCGTTCCCCAACAGATTTTTTTTTGGTGCGTTTATGCGTTAACATGTGGACCAGAAAAGTGCTCGCGAGACGAACAAGCCTCTCGCCATTCGAACGGGTGTAAATTTCAATTTAAGCGTAGAATAATTCGCAACAGCATTCCTACGCCTTTTGCCTCGAGTCCCATTAAGCGGCGAATACGTTTAATTACACCTGCACAGCGCTGCTGCGTTTACACCGCACACAGCAACGTCTTTGAATATTTATTTTAAGAACTTAATTACCGAAATACTCGTCGTCGTTTTAATTAAACGTGCCCTCCTTTGAGGAAGCTCTCTTGGTGTGAGGTATTTCGTAACGCGAAAAGCGCTAATTCATAAATTTTCCCTTTGTACGGTATTTTTAACGTTAATGAAATTCGGGGCGACCGGCACCGCAGCCCCGATGTGAACGAACGATTGGCTGGCGAGCGGCTGCGGTTTTTCTCTCTCTCTCTCTCTCTCTCTCTCTCTTTTTTTCCCTCTTAAATAAAAAAGCAGCGTCGCCGTCAACAGTCATTTAACCGAGTTCCTCATAAGTTGACGGTTTCATTTGTAAATGTCATTTTACGTTCCTTAACATTGTTTATGTTTACACGGACAATTTCCTCACAAATGGTAACAGATTGCTGGCAACGTCGGCTCTTTTCTACGAGTAAATTGGATGGCGTATTTTTACCGTTTAAAATGGACGTGTCGCATGTACGAGTGTACTTTTGCATACCTACCGTATATGAGTACATATATAATATTTGTACAGATACGTATAATTTTTAATGCCAGATGCACAGTTCCGGTGTTGGTTAAGGTCGCGGGCTCACTCATTGCCGCCCGACAGAGGATCGATACCGAAAATTATATTTTTGTACGGAAGAAAACGGTTGGCCAGATTGCAAGTGCAGCACTGCTAATTGATGCTAAATTTCGAGAACCATGCACTCGATCTTCAAAGCTTGAGTGATTCGGCATGATAGCTGTGAACAGCTTGAAAATCCATTTGAAGATCGTCACTCATTAAAACTCTCTTTGGGTTTACAACCTGAAAAAATGAAGAAGACTGACTTCACTTATTTTGAGTACCTTTGGCTCCCGATCCAGGGAATCGATTAGGTTCATTTTCGAACTCGAACCATACTGTAGTGAAAATTCACCGTAAAAATTTCAGTTCGCTGGGTCAATTACAGCAGACTAGAGCATCGGGAAAAGCTATTTTTCTTTTTCGAAAAGGCATTGTGAAGTCCTTGAGACACCGCAACCCCGGCCCGGAGACTACCCTTTCGAGTATCGGGACGGTTTAAGGCCGGCCCGAGCCCACATTTCGCCGTGCCGCTTCCGGTGCGTGCGTCCTGCAAGGGCCACCATGGGGTTCTCTACTGACCGAGGTTCGCGCTCCTCGAGTGCTAGCCTGAAATTCAGATCCCCACAGCCGGACTCGCTTCTGCCTCAGTCACTATGATTGCGTGTTTCGTCCCTCTGCCATCCCGGGTGTTCCCTGATATCTATCTTTATACACCCACATTGTCTCCCAGTGCCCTTTTCAGCGCCTATCTTTTAGGCTCCATTTCCAACAGCGACGGGGACCGGGCTTGTAAAATCAAACGCCCCGAATGTCCTTAAATTTTGCGGCTGCCCTGATCTCTTTGGCGACCTTACGGTCTGGTACCGGACTGTGACCGTACTTCGATCACCGCCATCCCCCTAGGGGGCGGTGGATCTCTTCGGCGTGCCGCGAGAGCAACCGGAAGGTTGCCGGACACACGAACCAATCCACATGGGACCAGCCACAGCCGCCTCGCCGACTAACTCCCGCAGCTCAGACATGACCCGGAGTCGTAGGTCGTCATACAACGGATAAATATCAAACATGTGAGACGGAGTCATGTCCGCCTCCCCGCAGCCGCACGGC
Organism: Acanthococcus lagerstroemiae; assembly: GCA_031841125.1. NCBI lineage: Eukaryota > Metazoa > Arthropoda > Insecta > Hemiptera > Eriococcidae > Acanthococcus > Acanthococcus lagerstroemiae. The sequence continues at coordinate 60,975,826 of CM063110.1, read as the reverse complement.
TCAGAGCCTCTCAAACTAAACCGTTCGAAATACGTCCCAAATGGACCATGTCCGGTAAGCAGCCAAATAAGGAACTTGGACGGCCTAAACCAGCGCACCTCCAGACGCCAACCGACATCGGGAAGGTACTGGTGTGTTCGGCGCCCGTTGCCGGACGCATCCCACTCCAGTTGCCACTCCCTTACGGCGCAGTTCCGCACACGCTCTTTCAGTGCGTCGCGGATTTTGCCGTCGGCCGGCGGTTGCAACTCCGTCGTTCCTCAGGAGACCGGCTCGCCCCTGCGCAGGCGGAAGAGTGCCGTTCACTCACCCCTTACCTCCTCGTCTTGGTACGTATGACGACGCAGGCAGGTGGTGACGGCGAGGGAGCCCTGCCGGGGGTCCACAGCAGCTGCAGCAGCTCTTCTAGGATGGTACGGAGTTGTCCTGTTCGATGGTGTGGGCCGCGTATGGTTCGTCGGCCCTCTGCCTTGACCACTCAGTCTGCATCTTCCTCTTTATGATGGCCGAGACAAAGGTGGACACCCGGTTCCATCCGCTTCGTCTCTTCGTCATTTCCGGAACCAGGGTGTCCGGCGCGAGGCAGCTGATCACGCCGTCGTCGGCGTCGCTTTTGCCGCCGGGAGCGATCGCTGTTGTCGTCCCGCGCCTCTCCTGCTCCCAGACCTCACACCGAACAGGGCGTGCCAAGGTGTGTCCTCCGCCCCTTGATCACAGTGCGCGCACACGGGGCTTGGCGCTATCGTCATCCGGTGTAGATACGAAGCACCCGTGGCTGCTCAAGACTTGGCTCTCCATGTGATCATCCTGCCCATACATCGAGGTCGCGTACCAGCGCTCGGGACCGCTCGTCCACTTACGAAGCGTGTTCTGCTGGATGGCTCGCTTGATCCGAAGTGCTTCCCGTCCCGTCTTCGCTTTCTTCTTCGCACTGTATACCGACCTTCAGTTCGATCGGCTAACAAGCCTACTTCCTCCGAAGAAACAGTGCGGTACGCACTGACACACCTCATCACGGCTTTTCGCAGAATCTTCTCCATCTGCGCTCTTCTGGAGGGAATCTTGATGGCGTCGGCATATACTGGCGCCCCGTATAGGAGGACCAACATGATGACGTTGACGTACATTTTTCTTCGCTTCTCCCTCGGTCCCCGTGGGTTCGACATCAGACGGGACAGCTGTCAAGTTACTCGATCCGCCTTCTCAGCTGCCCGTCGGAATTGCTCTCGTAAATGCAACTTCCCGTCAAACCACAGCCCCAGGTGCTTCAGGGCTGTACAGAGCCCAATCTCCTCACCTTTTAGGACAAAGGTGGGTGGGCTGTACTTGCGTCGCGTCGTGAACAACACTGCCTTCGTCTTCTGTACCACTAAGCACAGCCCTGTCAACTCGATCTAGTGGGTCAGCATCTGCCTGGTTAACTCGTCGCGTGACCTCTGCTGTCGACTCGGCTTGGCACACCGCCAGCGTGTCGTTGACGTAGCAAATCTGCCTGACGCCTGGTAGTAGTGCTAGCCTCAGCATTCCGTTGAAGGCGACGTTCCACAAGGTAGGTCCGATAACTGATCCCTGAGGAACGCTGCAGGTCATCTCCTTGGTGACGGGTCCGGCCGCCGACTCCATTTCTATTCGGCGGCCGTTGAAGTAGCTCCGTATGATGCGCACGAGGTACCCAGGTACCCGCGCCAACTCCAACACCTCCATGATGCGCGTATGCGGAATCGAGTTGAACGCGTTCTTGTTGTCGAGGCTGACCGCCGTGCAGAACTGCCGCTCGTGGATCGCTTTCTCCGCCATACTCTTCAACTTCAACGCGGCGTCCGCAGTTGAGTGACCAGTTCTGAATCCGTACTGACTGCTCGAAATCGTTTTCCGCTTCCAAAAGTACTCCTCCAGCCTATCCACGATGGTACCCTCAAACACCTTCTCGACGCTATCGAGCAGGCAAATAGGCCGGCACGAAAACGACAGGCCATCTGGCTTCTCTGGCTTCGTGATCAGTGCCAGCCGCGCCGTCTTTCATCTACTCGGAAATGTTTTCTCCTGCAACGCGCGATTGAAAACTTTGGTCAGGAGGGATGGGTCTGCTTGGTGGACTACTTTCCAGACGACATTGGGAATCATGTCCGGACCAGGCGCCTTCTTCTTCTCCGTCCTGATCCGGCCGATCGCGCTGTCCACTCCTCCAACACTAAACAGAGAGAAATCCTCTCGCACCTCGACGGATTCCGCCTTTAGTAGGGACCGCTCAGGGAACAGTTCTTGAACTACCTGTTGCAGCACCCCCGGCTTCACTCGGCTCGTCACCGACGGCCGTCCGGCTTTCCGCATGACCACCTTGTATGGCTTGCCGAAGGGGTAGGCATTATGAGGTGCACTCTCCTCCAAGTGGTCCGATTGGGCTCTCCTTCAAACTCGATCTTCCTGTTGTCATTGCGAATGACATATCAAAATCTCAGCTTCTTAACTCAATTGCAATACTTGCTATCGTCGGGCATTGGCCAGATAAATTTTAAAAAATAAATAAAAAATAAAGGAATCCTCTCAGACCTTTACGACGCATAAAATTGACGTCGAATGTACGCCGAAATTTGAAATTGACGGCAGTTTAATTTTGATAGTTTAAAAGCGCGTCATTGTTCAAAACAATTCTATTCCTTTTCTCTGCTGAAATTATACTACATAATTTGACGTAGTTTCTACGTACAAATTTAAGTCGAATATAATCAGTATTAAGGCAAGGTAGCTTATTATGGATCGGTCCTTAATATGGACCATTTCTATTTCTGGGGCTATCTAATCTAAGCTGTTGTCCTTGATGTATCATCTCGATACATGTTCAAACTCCCCCCCCCCCCAAACAAAAAAATTCAAGGAAAAACGATTTTGATGCTTTCAGCTTTTTTCATTCTCATGTTCGTTTTGTGTCACCATTTATGTATAAAAAAAGTTCTAGAAATTTTTTTTCGAATGTGTTATTTTAGCCCAAAGGAATACGATTCGAATGGTCATCGTACATAGTTTTTTGATTAAAAGCTCAGAACTGACCGTGAGCTATTTTTAAAAATGTTAGTTTTGATACTTCAATATGGACCTCTTATGATAACACGGAAATAAACTCAAAAATTGTATTAATTTATACAGTTTGCAAACAGTCGTGAATTATTGACCGAAAAAAATGCAATCGGTTGTTCTCTGCGTTAAAAAAAAAGAAACTGGATATCTAGAAGCCTCCAAACTACATTTTTCGTTCCTTTAACGACCCTTCAACGATTTGTTGCGAGAATAAGCTTTGAATTCATGGTACTAAACTTTTTTTTACTCACCTAAACCGTTTAATTTAATACTAAACGCTTATTCTGCAGTTTTGATTTTTTCTGAAGTGGTCCATATTAGGAGTCCAAATTTTTACTTTCCTAAAATCATGACATTTACAAAAAAATCATTGGAAATCCAATTATTATTTTTTTGAAATTTGCTTTTGGGGGTGATTCTAGAATCCTTTGGCTACCATTCAAGGTCATTAGCAATCTTTTCAGTCTCGTAGGGGCCAACTTATAACCAAAAAACAAAATGTGGTCCATATTAGGCTACTTTACCTCTTATTTTACGATGCTTTCCCTCGACTTTAAATCGATGTCCTTTCTACCAGCATATTCGATGTCGTTTTAATTACGTTTTAACCATCAAATCAATGTATAGTTTTAACTTATTGTAAAATCTACGTCGTATTAATGTCGATTTCGATGCTATTTCTGTCGAATAAATTTTTCATTCATACGAAGTCCGGCCGCCGTGATGAGAACCCATTGTATGCTCCTGCATGTGATCGGTTTCCTAAATACCAATCCGCTGTGTGAGGTTGCTCAATATTCATTTTACAACCTGCAAAATCAATATTCGACTCAAAATTCGAGTGTCGACATGATAACTCAACGCTTGTTTCTAGGGCAGGAACAGATATATAATTAAAAGATGCATGAAAATATAGTTTTTTATTCAGGGACATACCGAAGAGTTTTTCCTGGGGGGGGGGGGGCAAAAATTGTGAAAGTCTCAACTGACTCAACTCAAAATTCACAAAACAAAAAAAAAACACCTTTTGATTGTCTTGTTGGATTCTTCCAACTGACTCAATTCAAATTCTCGCAAAATATCAAAGCCAAAAAAAAACCTTTTGATTTGTTGGATTTTTCCAACTCCACCAGACTGAAATGGTAAAATTTTCCAACTGCTAAGTGAAAAATTCCTACAGGGGGGGAGTTGCCCCTCTGCCCCCTATCGGTACATTCCTGTTTACATTAATCCAAAATGAGGGAAGGGGCTTTCTAATACTTAGCCTGGGATGGAGGATTCGGAGCGGAGCAAAGCATACGTAACAAAGCACAGAGCAACGGTTTCTTGACCCTTCAGATCGGAGCATGGAATGGAACAACAAAATTTTGAAGGTAGTTGCGAAGCATCAACATTTTTGAGACTGAAGTGGAGCAATTAAAGATTTTGTGTTACTGTGGAAGCAGGTGTTTTGAGTGAAGCGGAGTACCAAAGCAACTGGTTTTGACCCTCTCTAGAGTGGAATAGTAAAGTTTTAAATTCCGGAGTGGAGCAACAAAATTTCTGAGGCCAGAACGGAGCATGGGAGCGGAGAACTAAGAATTGAATTGCTCCGAACAGTTGTCTGGGGTTCATTTCATCGAAATTTGATCCTGGATCTGTTCTTTACGTTCATTCGTTTTTTCAAAGTTTGGATTTTCTGATGATATAAAGAAATGATACATCGTAATATGTATACCATACATTGAATGATATTATATTACGATATAATATCTGATGTTAACGATGTATAAATGATATGTCTAAATATCAAACGGTACAGCCTGCCTATTCTTGCATTAAACCCTACAGGAATCATATATTCGAAAAAATTGGGCAAGGAAATCATATAAGAAAAATTATTTAGAGAAATCAATAATATAGGGGGGAAAATTATACCAGGAAAACTTACGGAGAAGTTGCATTGGGAAATCATATTACAGGGAAATACCACAGGAAAATTGTAAATGAATACACGCTATGAATCTGAAATTATTCCTTAGTAAAAGACGTATGCAACTTTTCGAAGCGTTCTGTGTAGCTATTGCCATGCTGATATGTACCAGGCGTTAGTATCTGTTCAGATAAATACAGCTCAACTCTTCGATGCCCATTTTTTAAAATTATTATTTCTTCTTTGGGAAAATAGTTTTCCATGTCTTTGTTACTAATCCGTGGATATCACATATATAAGATTTATTCCACTGAAAACCGGGTATAAACAAAACTTATTTTCTTACCGAGTTTTTGTTTTCCTCCAAATTTTTCACGTTGTGCCAGCATCTATTAGGTGATCTACCATTTAGGGAAATTTCTGTAGGATGCATAACGTGTTGTAGTTTTTACGGAAATACGTGAATGCTGTGTTTTTCGCCTGAATACATGGGGTTCAAATTATCATAGATAAATTGATCAAATCCAGTTCTAATGACTAACGGCATTTATCAATTTGAACTTTTGATGATTTTCACATTTTTACCAACAACACCTCACTCAAATCTAAGAAAAAAGTATAGATTCCTAAATGAAATGCTGTGAGGAAATACATTTTTTATTTATAGAGACTGAACAAGGTCGCTCAGTATGAGATCAGGCCCAAATGGGGTGACAAAGGAATTAACCCATCATGAAATATTTTTTCGAAATATTATCTTACAGTCACTTGATCAATATACCAAAAAACAATCATTTAGTAGTCTGAAAAATGTTTGAGATCAGCTTAAATGTCTCCTTAAGTGGTTTTTAGAAAAAATTTGAGGATATCGTCGTCAACAGGAACAAACCGGATATAATATGGTGGAAAACAAATTTTTCAACAGAAGGAAAAACTTACATGATACCACAAGCCCCCCCCCCCGTATTTCTCTTTCTCTCTTTTTATATACCTTTGTGTCTTCTGCCCTTTCTTTTTCTTCATCGACTGGGGCAGAAAAGAGGAAGAAGGAAAAGGGGTAAACAACATTTTCTCGAGTGTTGTGATACCTCGAAGCATGACGTCTTTGTTTACTTCTTTACTATCATCGTCAACTACAATTTACAATTTTTAGGAGACGCTTCCTCGTCCCATAGTAGTTATTCTTCTTATTTTTATTTTTTTTTGTAATCGTCAAATTTTGTTATAGCCGAACTTTTTCAAATGACTTATTGGCTAGACTTGAATTTTGTTCCACTTGATGAGTCACTGCGGAAATTCTTAAACTGAATGTAAGTAGCAGTTTCACGAAAATGAATTGAAGTTTTGGAAAGGATAAGAGCGTCTTGTCGAAGACACGAGGGGAGGGGGCAAATGGGAAGTTGAACATTTCGTGTAGACAAAAGTTATTGTCCGACCGCGACTAAACGGTTTATTCTTACTAAGGCGGTACTTATTGTGTATACGGTGAAACAAATTTCGAAATTTTAAATATGCACGACGTAGGTTGATTCGAATGAAACAAAATTCTGCAAAGTTTGAAAGTAACCCGTACCACAAGGGGTTTGAAAATGTTCACGGAAATTGGCTTTTTTTTTTTATATATACATCTTTGATCGATTAAAAATTTTGTTAATTCTTCATCTGAAAAGTAATATTATATTATTCCTAAATCCAATTTTGAGGCCATGTTCAACCTATTCCTGAGTCTCGTGGTCCTTGGCGGGCTGATGTCAAGTAGGTAACGGTAATTTATCTTACATAAGTTCTCAAATTGTAGTTCAATATTGTTTTATTCATTTTATTATTATTATTATTTTTTCTGTCCTTGAATTCAAATCCGAGAATTTTTGAGTGTGTCCTTTTCATTTGATACAATATTTTTGGGAGGTATTCACGAACGATATCTGTTCAATAATTATACTTACGTAGTGTCTGTAGTTCAATCTACTGAGAGAGATTGAAATGACTAATATCAATTCCGTCGATAGAGCGCAGTACTGGCGTCTGCCAACGAATGCTTTTCTGTCTACAAATAAATAACATTCATGTTCGCGGTGTAAAACTGAGAGAGCGATACTGTCTGTTTCCATTCTTACCTGAAAATTCGAAATGAATGTTGTAGGTGGCGCCATAGTTGAAATTACTTGACGATGTTTACGTCTAAATCGGAAATATTTCGTCTCTAGCATTGAATTTATACATGAAACCTTTTGGCAAATTTTTCATGTGGTGCGAGGTGGGATTTTTTACGTGTGTTCTTTATGAGAGAAATACCTTCCAAAATTTCCTGCGAAGTCCGGTTTGGAGGTGTACGAATTGTGTAAAGACTGGTGATATCGATTTGTGTTCAATTTTACATTTTTTCTCTCTATGGATTTTTGATTATTCTTCAAAGTGACAACATTCGACGGGATCTTTGTACACAAGTAGTTTAAAGACTTCTGATACCAAATAAGATTCAATTTTAAAAGTTACCAAATTTTTAGACTGAGATTTTATTCAAAATATTTGTCATTACTTATTGACAAGGTAACTACAACGTTTCAGGAATAGAACTGAATTCGATGTTATAAACTTCCAATCAAGTCTTGTGCGAGAATTTGGCAGGATTCATGGATAATTGTTGTCATCTCAGAAACATGACAAGGAGTAATGGAAATTTGTTTGCAAAAATCTCAAAATTGAGAACGAAACACAAGTCGATATCAAGAGTTTTCAGCGAATTCGTGAACGAAATTTTAAAGAGATTCTCGGAAAATTATTGTTATCTTAGAAAAATGATCATAATTATACAAGAAAGTTCCGACAAGAAATTTCTTAAATGATCTCAAAATCCAAAAATTTGGACAAGGTTTAAAATAGAACTTCATTTGATAACAGAAGGCTTCAAGCTACTCGAATACAAAAATTCAGCTAGATTCATGAAGAACTGTAGCTACCCCAGAAAAATGATCTAAGAATTATGACAAAATTAATTCTCTTTTTAATAATTAAAAAAAAAGTTATCCGGAAATTCAAAAAATTGATTGTGATTGAAAAAGGAACTCAATTTGACATCGAGAGTTTTCAGTCAATTTATATGCTAAAATTATGTAGCCAGAAGAATGGAAGATTGTGTGATCACGTGGGAAAAATGAATTCAAAAATTAGCAAAAAAAATTTGAAGAAAGTCTGAAGATTCAAAAAAATTGAACACAATGCGGCGTGAGGATTCTTTGAAGAATGAATCCAGCTGTGTTCATTTTTAAAAAAACAATCCAAGAGTAATGACAAAAGTTTTGAACAAAATGCAATAAAACTAAGACCTAAACATAATGCTATATGCGGCATAAGAAGTCTTCAAAGAATTTATACACGAAAATTGTAGTCATTATTTGGGGAAAATGATCGAAGAATTATGAAAATGGGGGAAAAAACTGAACTAAGTTTGGTATGTGAATTCTTCAATTAACTCGAATTTAAAAAGTCAGCAGTCAGTAAGATTCACAGAAAATGTTGTCTCCTTGGGAAAACTCGAAGAGCGATGCCGAAAAATTAAAAATACATGTAATCGCAATTCTAAATTTCGAAAAATTGAAAATTCAATTTCATGCGATTGAAAATTGAGTAAACTATATGAAAAATGTTGGGAAATTAATCAGAGGAATATATCATGAACTTTTGAGAAAATATTAAAATTCGAAAAGTTTGAATTGGGGGTTTCTAAAGAACTTGTATATAAAAATTAAGTACTTATGCGTCTGGGAAAATTATACTCACATTGGGAAAATAATCGAAAATTATTGACAAAGATTTTGGAAAAAATCTTAAAATTCGAAAAATTTGACAACACTGAGCTTTAAACTTAGTTTAAAATCTAATTTTGTATTTTTCAAAAATATAATAAATAATAATACTCATGGAACATGGTAGTCCGCTTGGAAGAAATTATCGAAGAAATCTCAAAATTTGGAAAAATGGACTCAATTGAATACTGGACTTAATTTGACATCATAGGTCTCCAAACAGTTCTCACATGAAAATTGAGTAAGATTCATAAGAAATTCTGGTCACCATAGAAGAATTATCAAAGAGTTGTATTATTATAAAATTAAAAAAAAAATAAAATGGATATGGTTTTCAATTTGATACATATGAAGAGGTTGGAATCAAAACCGGTGCCATTTTACTTCAAGGGCGCAAATAGGTAAAATATTTGTACACAAGTGCAGGAATATCGCTTGCTGCGCCTATGAACGTGGCGTATGCAATACATACCCCATATTCACAGCGCAGCAAGAGATATTCCTGTACCCGTGTACAGTATTTTGCCTATCTGCGCCCTTGGAGGGAATGGCAAGTATCGGTTTTACCGACTTTTTATTCTAACCTCTTCATGCTTGAATGAAAGCGTATTCGAAAATTCGGCAAAAATTCATAAAAACTTGAAGTCACTTTAGTGAAATAATTGAAGATGTGGGACCAAAAATTTTGAAAAAATTTCCAAACTCGAAAAACTTGATAAAACTTAATATTGAACTTATTTTGATATCTGGATTCTTTAATCTACTTCTATTCGAAAACTGAATATGATTCATGAAACATTGCAATTAATTTGGAGAAATGTGATCGAAGAGTTAGAAGCAAATTTCTGAGAATTCTCAAAATTTGGAAAAATAGTCTAAATTGAATACTGAACCTACTTAGATATCACAGGTCTTCAACCACTCCTTGAAAATTGAGTAAGATGTATTCGAAGTCAATGTCGCTGGGAAAACTTTAATCATAATTACGATGGTATGCAGAGGTAACTTGAATGAGAGATTTACTCAACAAGTTGGCTTTTTTTGAGAATAAATTGAAGAAAGTTTGTATTCAGGGAACATTTTATTTTTGTCTCCTGGGTGAAGAAGACTGAGCGAAAAAAATCAGCCCTAGGGAGAAGTCTTTGTTTTTTTGTTTTCCAAGAAAATACTTTTTTGCCTTATTCTCAATAACCTTATCACCGGGCCCCTTAGTAGAGGCTAGGGCTGAGGGAAACTCCACATCTGCCACCTCTTGTCAGATCGGTGTATGAATTAGATCTACTTATTTTTGCTGTGTATCTGGAAGTAACGTAATTACCAAAAAGTACCTACGTGTTGAAGTAAACAAAATAGATTAATTTTTGGCTGTTTATTTTTGACATATAAGTTGGATGAAAATTAACGTAATTAAGTATTGCTTAGGTTCCTAAAATTACGATGAATTGCGACGTACATAGAACTAATTATTACCCACATAGTATCAACCGTCAGATGATTTTTTGATTTTTCATGCATACCATAATAATGGGACATGTGTGAGCTAGGTCGGCGGGAGTATTATATCATTTCCTGTAATTTGCAAATAGCTCATAACGTACGAGTAGTGGGTCACGATATCGTAGTTGGTAGTTTTATTAGAATTTGGGATGTCACCGTCGATGACCAAAGAAAAATTGGAGACTGGAGTGTAAGTCAATTTATCTTTCAAGAGATGGGTTCGATTCATTAGATAAGGCAGCAGTCATTTGCAGGGTCGTAGCCAAAAGGAGCATGGGTCGACCCTTCAACCATCTTTCACAGTAGGCAGTTTGGCAATTTCAAATGCTAAACTGGCCAATTCGTGCATCTTAAATTTTTTATTTTTTTGGTTTAAGAGGTTGAAAATTCTTAATTTTCTCGCTTCAACAGTTGAAAAATGTTTGATTTTGGTGCCTTCAATAAATTTGCTTTGTACTACAGCTCTGAGTATCTGCTTATGGCTGATTACCTAAATCAATGACATATCAAATTTTGGAAATTTTATAGGCAGCCTTGTTGTAATGATCGCAAGGTTATATAGGTTCGTTGGATAAACCTTTTGTCGTTTATTGGGGTGGGGGGGAGAAGAAACATCTGTCGACAAATATTTTTGTAAATCTAAAAATTCGCCAACTAAATTTTTACAAAACTGAAAATTTGCCCATTTTTCAATCGATATATTTTTTAATTGTCCAAAAAAGAGAACAAACAAACGTTTTAAAAAAATGAAAAATTCGAAGGAACAATTTCAAAATTTGCCAACTGCCAAATTATTGGGAGGGGTCCTCCACACACTCCTTATAGTTTTATCCCTGTTCAGGACCTTAACTAGCAGCTCTCTCCCTTCCCTGCATTATTTGCGCCTATGATTGATTATTTTGGTGAAATTTTATAATCTTTGGTTATTTTGGGATAATTTTAGCAACTCTTGATGATTCTTCATTTGATTATTTGTCGATCCATTTTCATAAATGTTGTCAGTTTCGGTTAATTTTATTCGTATGTCAGATTTGGTTCGTTGATGTTCGGTTTTGGTTTTATTTAAGCTGCTCTGATCAGTTTTGATCATATTTTCATGGACGTACCGATAGGGGGGGGGCAATTTACCCCTAGTAGGAATTTTTCACTGAGCAGTCAGGAAAATTTACCATTTCAGTCAGGCGGAGTTGGGAAAATACAACGAGTCAAAAGTTTTTTGGTTTTTTTTTCGTTTTTCCCCCGATACTTGGAAATTGAGTTGAGAAGTTGGAAAAATCCAATAAGTCCAAGGTTTTTTCTTGGCTTTGATATTTGGGAATTTTGAGTCGAGTCAGTTGGAACTTTCACAATTTTTGCCCCCCCCCTTCATCTCAAGAAAACTCTTCGGTACGCCCCTGCATATTTGGTCATATTTGATAAGTTTGGTCGTCGGCGGCAATGTTTTGGAACAAGGAAACGTCATATCAGTCTTTAATTTCTTATCAATACTCGGTGCTCCAAGTCAGTAGGGAGTAAATAGAAAGCTTTGCTGGAGATTGATAAGTTATTCCGAGGATAGATGAATAATAATTTTCTAAGTAAAACTGTGGTAATTCCAATTTCTTGAATAATCAGAGTTGGGAAAATTACCCATATTTTATTTTTATACTCCACTGCTCGAAGTAATCGTTAACTGATTATTTATAATTTTCCAACTCACATTTTGTCGGTAGTATTTCAACATAGATGGACTACGTATTCCACTGCCGCTTGTTTGTATGCCTCCTTCTCATACAAAAAAAAAAAAAAAACTTTCGAAAGCGCTAATTTTATTGTAATTTGGCATAAACCACCGGTGTGTGTACCAAATGGTGTTTACTGTTCGAGAATGCTCATTAACCCATATTTATGACCAATACTTCAATCACTTCCCAATATGTTACGGTTGAAGGTAAATGATTCACTTTGGCATTTTTCACCATTCAAAATTTCAACATCGAGGAGGTTAAAAAAGAGGCTGCCAAAAGTAATCGGTAACTGGTACTTTACAATATTCCATCCCATCACCGAGTAGATATACTTTTCACGAGATAAAAAAAAACAAAGACCTTCCCTTAAATTTTTACAAAAACTAATTTCCGCTTTTGCACCTTTTCACCGTTCACTCCCCCGTTAATAATTCAATCCGCATTAAAGAAAGAGAGCGGCACCCAAAACAGGCGCAATCTCGTTCTGACACGATACCAAAACGCGCGGACGTTTTTTAATTATTTTAAACACTCGAAAAGGGACCAAAAATTAAGCCCTCCGATTGCGTGGAATAAAATGCCCGGTGAGTAAAGTCGACGCAACGGTTTTAATTTTCAAAACGTTAAAGAACGTTTAAGGTCGAGTTGTAGAGTTAGCTGGGGCGTTGATCCGCGTGGGGCGAAATGCTCATGATATCACAAAACTGCATGCATAATACCGTCGTAAATGGACTAAATTTTCAAATGAGTCATGAATAAATGATCAGCGGGAATTTGACGAATGAAATTGGAAAAAATTGGCTGCATTCAGCCAATCGTCGAGTGAGTTATTTCAGAAAATTGAGTTTTTAATGGGTTTAAAATTACCAGTAAATGAATGATTATATCGCTCAAGGGGAAGATTTAAATATTAAATGTAGTTTGGTAACTAATTTCTGGAATTTATTTGTTATTACTGTTCCATAACAAAATAATAATGGATTAAAGTGTGAGGTGAGGTAGAGCAATATGACGCTGTGGATAAGATGCCGCAGTTGTCTGTTTTCTATGTTGGCAGACCTGTACTACGAAAATGACGTTGTAGATTTGTTGCACTTCGATACCAGACCTTGTGTACAAATTTCCATAGTCGCAGACCTGTTCGTTCATTTTCTACGATTTTTTCCGTAATTTTTAGGTAAGGAAAAGTGCTTGAAAATGTTTGGTCGTTTTGAAGTTGACCTTTTAAAAAGTGGAATTTGGATTTTTAAATTAATATTGGGGTTGTGTGAAAAATATGAGGAAATGTTTGAAATTAACGATCTAGAAACCCCCATTCTGATAGCTGAATTCAATTTTCCGAATTAGGTATGTCAATTTACTCCATTTTAATAATGGAACTAGGCTTTCGTCTCGACTCAGCGTTCAGTGGAAAATCTGATGAAATGTTCAGATTCAGCGATCAAGGAATCCTGAGTGTCGATACGAGTATGTTCTTTTGGTTTCTACATAAACTCAATTGTTCCTGTTTTGGGTTTGGATGAGAAACCCGTTCAAAATTTTATGTCAGTGATTTAAAAGTTCCCATGGATTTAATTTTCCGAATGCAATTTTGCTCATTTCAGTTGTTAAATTTGGCTTTTGGGACCCGAATCAGGGCTTCATAAAGAGCTAACGAACTTTCTAGATTGACAAGTTCCTCCTATATTCGATATTTTTGGATTATGTTTTCAGCAAAGTAAATTTTGCCCATTTTAAAATTGAAATTTATGATTTGGAGCTCAGAGTCGATTGGAAAAATCTGTGAGAATGTTCAAAATTAGCGGTCCAAGGAACCTCCTATTTTGATATTCGATTTGTGTTACTGAGTAAAGTCAAGTTTGCCCATTTCTAGAATAGAATTCAGATTTTTTGGGGCTAAAAGACTTTCCAAAGGCGATTTTTTGGTGATCTTTGGTATGATATTCCGTAGCAATTTTTTGTATTCATAATTTCGACCGCATTACTGCGAGTATTCACTGATTTATTCAATTTTTACTATCTTCTTAAAACTTTTGTTTTTGAACTTCGATCAGCTTAGAAAAAAGATCTTGAATTCATATTTTTTATATTTTCTATAAAGCAGTGACGCATTAGAATTTGCGAGTCGACTGTACTGATTACCATTTGAAATTGGTCTTACTAGATCTTTTCTTGTTTCCTTTTTACAAACCAAAAGAATATTCCAAATTGTTCTTACTTTTTCCTGCTGCTGACGGTCAAAAGTTGGAATAAAATTAAAGCAAAAACATTTTGTTTTCTTCCATTAAAATGTAGAGTAAAACTCTTTCCAGTTGATCGATTAAAATTAGCGACAGTAAAGCCATAGTCCTATTTCTTGTTACTCTGTTCTTGGTCTGTGGTTTTATTGATTATTCAAGTTTCGACACGAAATCGGGAAAAAAGACTGTTCTTTGCTTGTCAGTCAGAATTTGGAGAAAGGCAAATTAAAGAATTTTCCACTGATTTTTATTTGGCACTTATATGGAAAAGTCGGATCATAGTACAGAATGTTTGAATTTTGGGCGCATTCAAATCCCAAAAATGTTTTTCTCTAAATCTCGGGAGAGGAACAGCCCCTCACATTGGGTTTCAATCAGATGTGGGGAAATCTGGCTTTCGTTTTTTGCGACGGAGGCATGCAGATCGCTCGCTTGATCGGTCCGAATTACCTCAATATTCTTGGATGGCTTAGTTATTGCAGATTAACGTTATTATGCGAAACGTGACCGAGTGTTATGAAAATCAAATGACAGAGTACGCTAAGGAAGCAAGAGAAAGAAGTCGTTTGATTTTCATACCGCTTGGCCACATTTTGTGTTACCGTCGGCCTTCTGCCTGGACCACTCTGTCTGCATCTTCTTCTTCATAATGGTTGAGACAAAGGCCGACATCCAATTCCATCCGCCTCCAATCTTCAGAGCATTTCCGGAACCAACGTGTCCGGCGAAACGGTCGATTACGCCGTCGTTATCGTTCATTTTACCACCGCGCCTCTTCTGTTCCTAGGCCTCATACTAGAACAGAATGTGCCAGGGACTGTCCTCCGTCCCACGGGGCTCGGCGCTATCGCCATCCAATGTAAGTGCCGAAGCACCCATGGCCGCTCAGGACTTGGGTCAGATGGAAGTTCAGTTCTTCGTGGGACCTGCCTGCCCAGTGATCGAGGTTCTGTATCAGTGCTCGGGTCCGCTCGCCTTTCGTCGACTGGGGGACAGCGCTGCTGTTGCTTTATTTCGAAGAAGAAGTATAGCACTCGATATTCCTGCGAATTTGTTTAACAAAAATTACTTCAAAATATTGCTAACGGCGGTCAATCAAAATATAAATAGTACACGGACCAGTGTCCCCCTCCCCAGCTTCCACTATTACAATCCGGTTCTAAATCGCATCTGGCACTTTCGTTCGCATTAGTTTTTATTTTCCGTGATTTCGCGATTCGAAGATCCGATGGAGCACGTAATGAGTATAAATAGGTATAACTTATGGCAGGTAAGAGTGGATATGTAAGCACGCGGATAAGCATCGGTTTTAATTTACACGGTTTTTCGTGCTGGCGTCGTCGTCGCCGCCGTTTTATTGCGCCGTAGTAGTGGAACGAACGAGGGGTGGAGGGGAGCGGATACCACAGCGTCGAACATTTTCTTTTTATCCATTATTAATAATACTGTGTTCTTTTGAAGAAGTCTCTAATCGCTAATATAAAAAGCAATATAACCTAATGTAATGAGAATGAACCTGGAAATAAAGCTTATACAATCTTTCGTGTATATATATATAATAAATTACTAAAAGCAAAGGTACAATGTAAGGCCATAAACTCGACCAGCAAATGGAAGAATAAAACGAGAACAAGAAAAATATTTTAGACAATAAGTTAAACATTAGATTGAGCGGGTACAAGGCGTTCGGAAAACACGCTTCCATGTGCACGCATCTCCCGAAAAAATTGCGGTTCGACTTAATTAGTTTGTTTGCGTCATTTTAATTCTACCGTCTGCGTTGTGTATCCGCGAAGGAAGCAATTAAAAAAGTGCTCATTCCGCTTAACCCTGATTGTCGTATTTAATTGAATGGATTTATTTAGTTTTTGTCTTTTTTGTCTGAGGCTGCATTTCGGTGCAATTTATATACCAGAGGTACCTTCGTGATAGCGCCCGGGTACTGACAATTATTTAGGTAAGAATATTTTCGCTGTACAGCTCGTACAGTCATCCTTGAGCACTGTATAGTTTGTACGTAGCTCGCTAATTAGAAGATGTAATGTTCTTCTACCGGTGTACACGTGAATGGGATGAAAAATCGTAGTTTTTGTCGAGTTACCGTTATCGAGCGAGGATAAGCTCGGTGATGTACTCGGAGTAATTGCTCAATTTTTTGCGCGACCTTAGTCGTAAGAGGAATATTTCGAGTCCGAATTCGCGTTTCGTAATGCCTTTAGACATGAACTTATACCTACAAGTGTCCCTAGGCTGTCTGCAGCTTGGCTTGTTTTACCGTTAGATTCTCATGGTGGAACGATAAACCGCTTTTTTGTGGAAGCTCCTCTTTTGCAAGTTGCCACTTGGTTCGAAAATCAGTTTTGTTCAACTATCCGAAACTATCGTCAGTTACCAATATTCGAGGACCTTGACAGTTGTGTCGATATTTGAGCGAACCGTCTAAAAGTCTCAACTACCGAAAATCGATTAAAAATTCAGGAAAATTGATGAATTATTCAAAAATTATGAGGTAAGGAGCTTACAACCTACATTGTACGTTTTGTTTTATTTCTCCTGCTTCTTAACTACAAGTAAAATGTTGGAACATTCTGCTAAAAAGTCGACAAAATCTCGAAATAACTGATACTGATGATTATTGGTAATTATCAATAGCCCTTTGAAGCCTAAGAAATAGCCAGCGAGAAGACCTAAAACTCGAACTGTTTCTGTGTAGTGAATCGAGACAAAGACGTATATAGCTCCGTTAAGAGGGGCGAGAGGAGGGAGGTGAGTTCTAAAAGTTTCTCTGTTCTGCCTGGCCCTTTACACCCTCCCCTGATGATTGCCTCATATAACTCCGTAAAAGCCTGTTTCTTTGATAAGGGGGTCTTGATCCCAAAGACCCCTTCAACTACACCCTTGAATAGAGAGACTGGTGAAATCATGAGTTGAAAATCGGTTCCTCTTCTTTCTATTGTCGAACTGAATCACGGTCTTCAGAATGGAAAACTCGGCAACAATAAAGTGTATAGTTTGCATTCAAATTTACTAAGTGGGGGTTGTTCATTTTCAGCGTGGATCACATAAGTTTACTCCTTCGAAATTGAAGTTTTCAAAATTCTGAACTGAACTTGGAATGCCATTTGAACTATACAGAAAGCGAAAAATCTCTAATTTTGAAATAAGATGAATTAATTCTGAAAATTTTCAACTATTATTGAGGTACACCTAACATAAATTCCAGTTATAAGAAAAAACGTCTAATTTCCGACAGCCGTTGACCCTTGAATGTACGTAAAATGTAAACCATTATTACCAACGAAGGAAATCTTACTTTACTTCTGAAGGCTTAAGCAGGGACGTACCAATAGGGGGGAGCAACTCCCCCCTGTAGGAATTTTTCACTCAGCGGTTGGGAGAATCCACAGTTTCAGTCAAGGACGAAAATAAGAGGGTACACGGAAGCCCCCACCGGAGTTGGAAAATTTTAGTAGATGGTTCAAAAGTTGGAAAAATCCAACAAGTTAAACGGTTTAGTTGTTTTTTTTTTAGCCAAAATACAAAAAAAAAATGTTGATACTTGGGAATTCTGAGGTGAGTCAGTTGGTACTTTCACAATTTTTGCCCCTCTCCCCCGCAAGAAAAATTCTTCGTTACGTCCCTGAGTTCTAACATTTGTATGACGGTAAAAGACTTCATAGCTTTTTCTATTCAGTGCTACCAGTATACAGCAGACTCCAGTTTAGAAGTAAGTTTGCGACAATTGTTAATCCTTGAATCAAGAATGTGAACTCTTTCTACTAGAAAAGGGCTCAATACACTATCCTTAAAATTAACAAAATATTAAATGCTCAACTTTGGTCGCAGTTGGTCATAACCAGTTTGTAGGAGTTCACATTAGGTTACTATTCTAAATAAGTCGAATCTCTGACCCGTAGCATTGGGGGGGGGAGGGGATTGAGGAGAGGGGTCAAACGAGGGCGTAACTCCTGGCTTAAAATCTGTGTAAATGAGTACACATACTGAGTTTCAAACCATTGTCACTATGATTTTTGAAAACATACACCTTTATCATTTTATTTAATGTAATTTTTGATTAGGGGAGAAAAAACTTGAAAAATTGGAAGCCCAAGATATCGGACTATGGTCAACTGAATTTACCATATTGCCTTCTATCCTCCTCACGTACCATAAATATACTCGATTTTGGTCTACAGTAACACTAAGAGAAAAATTTGGCATTTTTTTGATTCAGACATACGTTCTTATCACACGAGGACTACATAATGGTGTGGTGGGGTGTATGGCGATGCACCACGCATGTCAAGTGGCCCCTGAGACACTGGACCCCCGGCTCCGAAAACTACTCTTTCAAGTATCGCATCAGCGGCCGGAGGGTATGACGCAAGGACTAGTCTAAGGCAAAAAAACAGATTTATAATAATATATTTTTTAAATAATGATTCCAACATCGAGAATGTAATCAAATAATGATGAGAGAATTTGCGAATACAATGACGAATATATCTCCCCCCCCCTCCCGAAAAACGGAAAAAGTAAAATTTTAGAGCTCGTCATGTAAAATGTTATGTTCCAACTTTTTTCCCCCGTT
This sequence comes from Acanthococcus lagerstroemiae, assembly GCA_031841125.1. Classification (NCBI taxonomy): domain Eukaryota; kingdom Metazoa; phylum Arthropoda; class Insecta; order Hemiptera; family Eriococcidae; genus Acanthococcus; species Acanthococcus lagerstroemiae. The sequence goes on along the minus strand of CM063110.1, from coordinate 60,956,978 downwards.
CTTTGACTTGTCAAGATCGGAACGATATTTTGTAGATCTGCTACTATTTTACCTACAACATTTTAATCTTTATTCTCCTACCTCACCCCTCCCCCTCCAAAAAAGAGAACGTTTGTTTTACGATATTGATATTTGCGCAGGCGTAGTAAAATTTGTTGTTAAGTAACGGTGGATAAAACCACTGATGTTAGATTATGGCAAAAAAAAAAAAATCGAAGGGATTGGGAATGTATGAGATAGGGAAACCACTAGAGCATTATATCCCTTTAGATTACTTGTAGATCCCATTTTGACTAATGATCCCGTCTGACAAAATTTCTGTCGGCCGACAATAATGACACTGTCGACCCGTCAAATTTCTGACAAAGGAAGCATGCCCCGCCTACTTTGCCAGTATTTTGTCGGTTTAGAACCATTTTTGCGTCAGAAATTGCATCGCAGCGTTCTGATTGGCTGAAGCAATTGTCATTTGTGTCGTTTTTAATGTCAGAATTGGCATTTCTGGCACCGTCGGATTTCTGTCGGCAATTGTCAGGCGGGATGGCGTCGTGTGATCAAAAAGTTTGTTAAATGGACTATCCTGAATCTAATTTATGAGATAACAAAGGCAATTAAGAAGTACTTACCATTGAAAAATGTCAAACTTGAAATTGCGCCTCTTATTAGAAAAAACAAACAAACTACACTGCTATTGGCTGGATGAATAAATAGTTCCCCACTCATTTAATCCCGCATTATTAAGTAATCAAGACCATTCGTGTCACTTTTTGACAAGAGTGCCCTGTGTTTTCAATGAAACCATTCTCAGGTTTCCAATTGCTCTAGACGAAAATTTTTTTAGTAACCTCGGGATTCGCTCATAAAATGAACAGAGCTGAATGACTATTGGCCAACCTTAAATGCCTGCAAATAGGGAAGCTCAAGAACAAATTTCAGTTCAAAACGTGACCTCGACGGGCAAAATATTAGAATTTTAATAATTGAGGAAAAACCCCTCATGCAAAAATGAGGTAAATGGTATTATGATTTTACAACACCGTCTGCAGAATGAAGATAGCTTTGTGGATCAACCAAAAAAGCTACTGAAATAAGTGAATGGTATACTTATGACGTATGAGATTCTAAATCGAATCAGTGTAATCATCATGGCATAATCGAATTTATAAGTTCTGTACTCAGAGCTGAAAACAGTAAGTTTTTTTTAAGGGTGGGGGTGTAAACCACAAAAAGCTGATTAAAATATTAAAAAATGTATGCTGAAATCCAAGTATAAAAAGGTTAGAAAGGTCACACTCCCCCAATTTTGCTTACTGGTAATTAGAATTTGTCAAGTTCCATAGTCGGCTGTAAGGGGTGGGATTTGGGGAATAATCTCTCCCTTCATGACCGTCCAAAATATAGTTTTGTCGTAGAAATTATTCAAAAAATTGAAAAAAGTTCGATCACTTCGCTCGTAAATAATGAGTATTTCTTCAATCACGTTTAGGATCCGTTCTTATAGAAAAATTGTGACACCGAGCCTCCAATTGCTGACTTTTCAAAACCCATGAAGCAGTGCACCTCTTCTCTGGTGGCTGCTGCCCTGTCAGCACTATTGGTTCAAACTTTGACGCTCGCGAAAAGATATCTGACCAATTTCGAATTATTTTAACCGTCTTTATTTTATCACTAAATGGTATCTTCCGAGTGGAGGCTCTCAAGCATTTCGAAAATGTGTCTTTTGTTTCATCATTTTCATAATGCTTAGTGGTCCTATAGATACACCGTCATAGTGATGGTCTGTTGGTATTTGAAAATTAGAAAAATACTTGACTGATATTTGATGCAGTCGTTCTTAAAATACCATAAGTCACAATTTCGCGACTAAATTAACATCTTCACCATTTTTCTAATTAAAATCGAGGCGTCGAACAGTGGTTAGCAATCTGTGTAGCTCTTTATTTTTGAAAAAGCAAAATTAAAACTTCTTGATCCGAAAGTTTCTGTTTTTTTGAGAAATAATCTGAGTACAACTTTTTTAACAGAAAAATTCTCAACTTTTACAGAAAGAGGTAATTTCTTTGGCTTTCAGCAGAACAGACCTCATAAGTACGCCACAGTCATAATTTAGAAGCCATAGTCATGGTTTCGTAGCAGTTTTACGAATAAAACAAAGTACGGCTTCTTACTATTAATGTTAATAATTCAGGAACGGCAACACGGCAAAACGACTTTTCCAGTTCAACCTAGGGTCTCAATTTTCTCTAATGCGCGTGTTTTTCTGTTCTAAATTCAAATAATTCAAAACCGATATTATCATAAATTGCCCATGATCACTACCTTTTGGTTGTTTACAATCAATGTGTCGTTCTACTTTCTCCTTATTTTTGAGAATAAAAAGTGCTGTGAAAATTTCAACTTCTTAGTCCCAGTAGTTCGGGCGCCAACCTCGAAGAGGTTTACTCGTCTTCTGCATTCTCACTCTCAGTCTCTCTTTTCCTTCTCTAAGATCACCTCCAGACCTCACCTTGCAAAGTTTGAAAATTTATGTCAGTAGATAGGAATAAATGATGTTTTTTCTGAACGAATCAAGTCACATTTCGTCAATTTTGCAGGAGGCGAAAAGAACGTTGCACGTTTTACGGAACATAAGCTCAACTTTTCGGAACCCCAAGGTACAGCTGAAACTTTACTCGCCATCACGTTGGCATATTCGAAATTTAAAATGTTTTGAAAGTGAACTTAATTTATTCTAGGTACATCATCTTTTTGACTTGATCTGTTTTCACACACTTGTTGAACATGACCTGTTAGTATACACTTTTTCATCCGTTTGAATCTTTTTATTGCATTGCGAGTTTGACACTGAATGATGACAATATTCATAACATGTTCCAAATTATAAATTCAAAACGAGGATGATAGGCACAAACTTGAATATACGTAGTGGGGATTCAAAATTTAGTGACTTTTAAAATGTTTTGCTCCTAGTAGTTAAACTAGTTCCTTTCAACCGAAAAACCTTCCAGTCATTTTTTTTTTAAATTAAACAATTTTTAGGGGTTCCACTTTTGGGTGGTCAAATTTGATATAGGATTCCCCTTTACAAAATACGGAATTTTGCTTCGAAGCTTGAAAGCACTTTTGGCATGCGTGCATCGCTATCGGCTTCACCAAGTAACCTTTCAAAATATCGATTTTGATCGAAAAATTTATTTTGATCATAAAAAATCGTTTTTATTAGTTTAAGAATGAAGTAACCGAGAATTTTGAGAAAAAAGTTTTTCAAAGGTCCAATGGTCTCTTTTGAAAATTGAGTAAAGAGTTTATATTTTGGAATTTTGAACATTACAGACCACGGAAACTGAATAAAATCATAAAAACGATTGCCTTTATGGAATGTTTTCGGTCTAAACCCCCATCTTGAGGGCTCCACTGAGGGGCAGAACCTAAAAATCACAGATAATACGGTAAAGTATATCAAAACTAAGGTTCTTGGGGTCGCTGAATTTTTTTAAAACAAGAATTTGAAGTTTATTTTTCTAAAATTTATTCCGTTATTGATCCACGGGGACTAGGGCATGAGAAATAAATTCAAAAATGAATTCAGTGACTACTGAAACCCTATTATCAATATATTGAAAACTGTATGTTAACTAATTTCAAAATTTTTACGTCCTTGCCCTCTGTGGATGATTGTTCGTAGGGTTACCGTTGATATAATCTCAGAAACGAATGTTAATATACTCGGAGCAATGTGGAATACTTTTAAAATTTTCACGTTGCCTCTTCTGGACCATGACTGGTGGGGGTTACAGTCGAAATAACCTTTAAAGTGATGTGAACAATTCTAGAAACCTCATTTTCAATATACTGAACGGTATTATCTATAAATTTTAGGTTCTGTCCCCTGAGTGGAGCCTTCAAAAAGGAAGTTTGTACGAAAGAATATCATAAATGGATTAATTTATATAGGGTTTCTGAAATCCGAGTATAAAATCTCTCTCTTTTTTTCAGTTTCTGTAGGCTGTATCGTTCGAAGTTCAAGAAACAGCCCTTTCTACTCTAAATTCAACACAAGTTATTGATCTTCGAATTGATTTTTTTTTTTCAAAATTCTTCGGAAGCACTCCATCCTTACACTGCTGAGAATGATTTTTTTTACTCGTGTAGTAAAATCAATTTTTTCAACCGAACTCGATGTTTTGGGAACTTTAAAGCCAAACTGCAGCTTTTTTCACGGGGAATCCTGCGTTAAATTTAACCCCTCCCTTCCTGGTGGAACTCATTAAAAATTATTCGATTTCAAGAAAATTTCGGCTGGTGGGTTTGCAGACCAAAAGGAACAAGTTTGGCTCTGTTTCAAAAAAACATGAATTTGAACATTTTTTCTGAACTCATATTTTGACTTTATACCACTTCAAGTGCATCAGTATTGCGTATTGGCGAACAGTGTTGTTTTATTTGAAAAAGTGAAAGTCGGTTTTTTGCAAATTGACCTGTTAAAAAAAGAAGAACGAATATTTAAGTAACCGCTTTATGCTCCTAACCACCAATGAAACCCATCAAACCATTCTTTTGTTCCACGCATTTCATAAAAAACTGTGATTCGAACATACAGTTTACAACATACGCCCATACCTGTTGTGCATCGCAGAGAGCAGAGATGGCCGCCGATCTTTCTAACCACACTGTATGTAAAATGTATTAATTCCGAACACGTACTTGGGGTATAGAAGTATGCACTACCGTCTTCTCTAGACACTGAAAATGGCGCCTAACAAAAGAAATTACCGTTTTATTATCAGAACGCGTGACTAGAGACAAAAATGTATTTAACGTTGAATATTTTATGACTTTTAATGGACGCCGAGTTTAATTAGTTTTATAACGCGCCGGCTTTTCCCTCTTGAAATGGCACATTACTTTTGAAAAATACGGCGGGAAGAGAAATATTGCTGTCTCCACGCATCACGGTGCCCCGGCTCCGGCACCTCCCGCGAATAAAATACGAGAATTCGTTTCGCCGATTGTGAGATTAAATTTAAGAGATATGAAATGAGGGTAGCTTTCGATGACTACTCTTATCCTATCCTCAGTGGGTACCATTCGAATCTTTACGCTTGCTTTCTTTCTGCGATCGAAATGGAAACCATTTTTACATTCATTCTAGACGGGGACTAACCCAGTATAATAATAATTTAAAATAAAAAATTAAATTTAATAAATAAATAAAATTAATTAAAATAAAAATAATTTTATTATTAAAATAATTTTAATTAATAGTCATTTAAATAAGAATATAAAAAAAGGTGGGATTCTTAGAATATTAAAAATTAAGAAAGTTAAATTTATTTTTGATTTTATATTAATTAATTTAAAATTATTAATAAAATTCAATTTAAATAAGTTTATAAAAGAAATTTCAAGTACAGCTGAAAAACATTGGGGCCTCAACATCTCTGAGCTTGTGTTCGATATTGAACTCTGGATCCGCAAGTGCATTTCATATATTTATTTATTCTTCAGCGAGAGGCTAATAGGGCTTGTGGACAGATACAAAATCTCCTTGGGCTGGGTTGGCCCGAGCATGAGTTAATTCTTTCGATTGGGGAGACATAGCGGGTTGATATCGTAATTAGAAGAGTGAAACTTAGATATATGAGAATTAATGTATAATTTGATACGTGGTTTGAAAGTCCTTTTTTTATCACATAGAGAATATAACGAGATGAAATTGTCTTTCAGACCATGAATCTGGATTGTGATCTTAGTTTTCTCTAAGAGTCAGAGGAGCAAGAAGAATTTGCTTATCAGTATAGAAAGAGGTTAGGAAAATAATTTATGTTGGGTAGAAATTTGAATTTCAAAACGTGTAAACAGACGAGCTCATGCTGTTGAGACTTACTCTTTTAGGAATTATTCAAAATTTTAGAGACATCTTCATTTCAGGACTTCTTAAGTTTCATTCTGACTTTCTTAAAATTCGTTGGGTCTCATTAATGCTCGTACAGACGCATTTGTACTTGGTCACAACTCACGAAAACATTTCATTAAAATTTGTCTAGGCTCGTTTAGACAATTTTATAAGCCTTATTCATAATTCACCCTCTTGCAAAAGATTTCATTCAGATACTGTTAAGAATTTTTCAAATTTTATGTCGACGTTTACAGAACTTTCCAAAATCCATTCAAATTCTGGTAAGGCTCATTCAGACTTTGCTGGAATTCTTGATGACCCATTCAGACTACCCAGTACCCAGACTACGTTTGGGATCGTTACAGCTCGAAGAGGTAGGTGTGAGGCAGGATGGGCTGGCTATCAGTCGAGGGAAGAAAAAGAGGGGAGGGGTTACTTATCTCGTCCAATGTTGAATAAAAAATATGAAATTAACTTGCTTCTGAAAAACGCTTGAGTGAGACTTGAGGAGGATCGGTGGACAATCTCAGCTACGCTAAAATGGATTCTGTGAATCAGGGATCTCGCGGTGATGAAGGATTCTTACAGTTGAAATAAGTTCAAAAAGGTGAAATCAAATCAAGTCTCAAAAGCAGAAATGAGTGGAGGCCAATGCCATATGGCAACAATTTTTCTCGCCCTTTACCGATTACGGAAAGAACCAGATTTGAGGAGGATCGAGGGAAAATCGTGTGGCGAAAACTGAATCGCTGAATTGTGGACCTGGGGGTGATGAGGGATCCTTATAGAAGTCTAAAAAAAAAAAAATGAAATTAACGTGGATATGTGTAATACTTGAATGGAATAAATAGATTCAAGCCATTTTAGAATATTGCTCGTCAGTTTCTAGCAAGCCCGTAGCCAGGGTTCTTTAGAAGAGAGGCTTACTAGGGGCTCGTCATGTACACCCAACTTATAAATTTTTTCGAACAACGAAAGAGAGGGATAGGGAAATTTGTTTGAAAGGAACCAACATTTTTATTAGAAGTTTTGTACTATGAAATACACACTTTTCCAAAAGTGTGTCACTGACTCAAGTATATAACTACGTGTATGTCTGTAAAAATTATCCCCTAATTCTGTTTACTTTGTTCGTTGGAACTCGGATTAAAAATCAAGAAACAAACAATATTACAATACAAGATGAGGTAAGTACCTCCTATTTTTTCCAATTTTATATTTCCCCCCGATTTTTTCTTCAGGTTTTTCATGCAACATTTTCTTTTGACGTGCAGATAACAAGCAAATAAGAAAATCGACGGAAGGGTGCTCAGATTGGTTAAAGGTGAGCTCCGCCTGATGTTTAGTACGCATGATTGAGGGGTTATGAAGCCAACTGAGTCTAAGTCGCATTTCATTTTTGCAGATTCAACTACGATTTCCAAATCGATGAGATAAAAAACTGACCACGTCTAATCTTTCGTCAGTCTCAGTACCGATCTTCTATGTTGATGATACAATAATTCTGGCTGCAGTTAGCTGCCATGCTGTTGGTCTAGAAATTATTGTGCATCGGAGGAAAACGCAATTTGATGAGATCACTTGGCTTTTTAGCCCGCCGATTGCCGTTACCAAGGTTCTCTGTTACCATGGCCAGAGTTCACAATAAATTTCAGAGGGTTGGCAGTTAGTGGTGATTTTCAAGTCAACGCACCCTGAACAATGTATGGCGAGAGATGGCTTCGCGCAGCACCAATTCTACAGATGGAAACATTTGTTTCATTTTTCGTTCTAAGCTGTTTTTAATTTTTCTGTCGGGTTTCAGTTCGAACCAAAATCGGAAATTCTACTTCGCTGGCTAGCTTCAAACACTTCGCAATCATGGCGACATTGAAGGACGCATACTTGATTGCTGTAAGAACAACCGTACGAATACAATAACAGGCATGTGCGAACCGGCGCAATCGATATTATTTTCTATTAACCAATTTTCAAAACTTTTCTAGCCACTCAGTTTAAATTACATCACGTGTTCCATTTTCTTGAATTCGGTTCGAAAACCAATCGAAACCAACTTACATAAAATTAATTATACTGTACAACGAAAAGCATCAAAACAAAATTCGTGAAATAAATAAAATATATGTAATCTGCCTTCTACATGTTTTCGTACTTGAATCCCTATAAATATTTTTACAGTCACGTACCTAATGAGATCCGATATTGCTATACCAAGTTCTAAATTATACCCTTTAAACAGCGCCGGTAAATGTGGCATCGTATAGACGGAAAAACTTAATCATGTTTCGGTTACAATCGGTCACGTTTTCGTTTTCCCGTTTTGAAAAAACTTACAAGGTTCATTCAGGTTTCGAGTTTCGACATTACCATAAAGTTTCTCGTTTACCGTTTAATTTGTTCCAAGTTTCAACGGTGGACGTTCACATTGAAGTTTGAAAACCCCCGGGTATGTAATTTACTTTTGCGGGCAAAATGACTGATGTACCTATATGCGTTGAAAACGATTCTTTGTGAAGAAATGCTTCGCGTTTATACAGTTGATTATTCAACGTTGAAATTACGTCAATCAATTTTTCATGCCCTTGTGACGTGATTACTTTACCTGAGACTCGCATTAAAGCAACCGATGATGGACATTTAAGGTTAATTCAGTTTTACAGCTCGCAGCCCTCCTTTCAAACTAATTTTTGGTCTGGTAGAAATGGAACACGTACGTGTAGAGATTTTCTCTCTAACTCAAAATATTTATTTGAACTTCAGTATTTGGTTGCTGTAATGCGGTAAGACGTTTAAAATACAAATAATCGAGCAATGGCCGTATTCTGTGTGAAAAAGTGCGACTGGTTGTTGAAGGAAATTCTGCAAAAATGGTAGCAGTTGCCTCTCCCAGAAAGAACAATTTGAATCTTTCAGAACATGATTAATGCTTCCAGGTGGATATTGCAAGTCGCGATATAGTTTTGCGACGTCTTACAACCAGAACTTCAATTTGTCCCCAGCAAATATTTGGAATAGACGTATTCACGAACAGTGCCAAGTCCGCGGCTACAGGTTTTGCATTGTGAGACAGACGGACAGACAGGCATATGGACTTCCAGCTAGCTTTTGACTGACTTTTGAATAACTTTTGACAGAATTTTGACTGAATATATTTATTGGTTGTTTTCTAATTGAATTTTGACAGAATTTCAACTGGCTTTCGATTGACTCTAAACTGACTTTAAATATTGTCTTAACAGACTTTTGAATATGTAACTTCTGATTAACTGTTGATTAACTTTTGTCTGAATTTTGAATAAATTTAGAATGTTGAGTACCAGTTTTTCAATTGATATTTGACGGCCTTTTGATGGATTCGCTAGCGCTCTTCGCTTCTAGGTTTCTCTCGGGGAGGAATGTTGGGTGAGCTTGCTAACGGCGTAGTTCGCAATGACATTTGGAGGAGAAAACACGACAGATGGGAAAAAAAGGTGGAAAAATGGACCCCAAGAAATTACAGGAGGGAAGGGGGAGGTCCATAACACGTTGGAGGGACGAAATAGAAAAATTTCAGGGTATAAAATGGAAAAGGAGCACCCATGAAAGAGAAACATGGAGGGAAAAAGGGGAGGCTTTTGCCCAACACTGGGCAGTGTGTAGCAAGTTGGGAGAGGATGGAAAAGGAGAGACGTACTGATCGGGGCGCAAGAGACTTGATTAAGGAGGAAAAGGTGTAAATCAAACGCTTAAGTTTACTTTAGTTTAATCTGTAATCCAAACCTCCAATCGTGGAAGGAAATATATTAAGTAATGAACACACACCAAAGTTGTTAAAATTTGATGGATCTTTCCTGAAGTTTTGTCTAAATTTCGACTAACTTTTGACCAATTTGGACCAATTTTGAATGACTTCAGATTAACTTTGAATTGATTCTTGACTAACTCTTCACAGACTATTCACTGGCTACACAGAATCTTTTCTGAATTTCGACTCTATTCTGACTGAATTTTGATTAGGTTTTGACTAGCTTTTGAATAACATTTGACAAACATTCAACTAACTTTTAGTTGGCACATTCAACCGACTATTTACGCTGACATGGATGACTAATTTTTGATTGACTCAAAATAAATTTTGATTTTTTAAATTTTGAATAACTTGCAACTGACTCTTGGCTAACACTTGACTAATTTTTGATGGAATTTTGATGGCCCTTTCACCCAATTTTGTCCAACTTTTAACTGATGTTTGATCACCGCTTCAGTGACTTTCGATTAACTTTTGATCGACTTACAATTATATTTTGACTGAATTTTGACGAGGTAGTTTTCGACCGAGTTTCGACTAATTTTCGACTGACTTTCAACAGACCTTTGAATACATTCTATGTAATTCTCGAATGACTTTTGAAGGACTTTTCACTGAATTTTGTCTGAATTTGGACTGATATTTGACAAAATTTTAACTATTTTCTATTGACTTTGAACCGACATTTTAAACTGATGTTTGATTGACTCTAAATGAATTTTGTCTGAATTTTTAATGACTTTCAATTGACTCTTGGCTGACATTCATCTGACTTTTAACTCTCTTTTGATAAACCTATGGATAATAATTGACTGACTTTTTAAATAAGATTTTGATTGATTTACAGCTGAATTTTGATTGACTTTGGACTAATGTTCGGCTGATGTGGCAGATTTTTAACAGAATTTAATTGGATTCTTACTAACTTTTCAATTGGCTTTTAATTGAATTTATTATCGAATGATTCGTTCCTGAATTTTGACTGACATTGAGCTGACTTCGATTGATTCCTTTGACGGTCTTCTCCCCAAATTTTGTGAGAATTTTCACCAATATTTGACTAACTTTTGACTGACTTTCAACTGACAGTTGATTAATTTTAACTGACTCTAGACTAACTTTTAGCTGATCCTTGACGGACTTTTGATTGACTTTCGATTTATTTTCAACTAGATCTTGACGGAATTTGACTGGCTTTCAAATTATGTTTGATTGAATTTTGATGAAGTTTTCACCGAATTTTGTCTGACTCTTAACTGACATTTTTAAATAGTTCTATTACCAACTTTTGACTGATTTTCGATCAATTTTTGATTGACTTTCAGCTGCATTTTGATTAAATTTTGTCTGAAATTTGATTCGTTTTTCATTGAGTCTGGACTAATTTTAGACTGACTGTCAACCAACTGTTAGACAGAATTGTGTATGCTTTCTGACTGACTTTTGCTTGACGTTCAATTGAAGATTGACTGAATTTTATGTAATTGCTCAATGATGAGTGACTAACTTTTTACTGTCATTCAACTAAATTCTAACTGACTTTTGACTAACTTCCAACTGATTTCTGACTGATTTTCGATTACCTTCTGATCTACTTTCTACCAGATTTTTATTGAATTTGACTGGCTTTTGACTGACTTCTGACTAACTTTCGACCTGCTTCTGATTGAATTTCAGCTTACTTTTGACTGACTTTCAATCAACTCTTGACCCATTTTCGATTTTCTTTCATCTAAATTTCAACTGAATTTAGATTGGCTCTCCACAGACTGTTGTCTAACTTTCAACTGACTTTTGACTAGCTGTCAACTGACTTGACTGACTTTCGACTTATTTTTGTCCAGGCGCGGATTTAGAAAATGGAGACGGGGGTACAGTAGCGGCAATAACCTTTGTGGCGTGTAATGAGCGTACAGTTCATCATTTTTATACCTTTTCCCCTATTATTGCGTTGAAAATATTCAACCAAGGAAGGGCTATGTACCCCATGCCCCCTTGGATCCGCCACTGTTTTTGTCTGATAATTGACTGACTCTAGACTGAAGGATAGACAGTTGCTGTAGATCAACAGGCTGACAATCAGAAAAATAGTTAGATCATCGAAGAGCCGAAGTAACGTAGGGAGTGCTAATTTTTCCTTGTACAAAATGTAACTTGAGCATGATGAAAAAATGTTGAAAAGTTGAAATCACCACGTCAGCCAAGTTCGCTAATTAATGGGAATTACCGAAATCAACAAATAAAAAAATTCCGTTCTTTTAATGTTGTCGATTGGTGCCCTGAATTTTCCGAATGTACTCCACTGAGAGTGCCTCTGCCAACAGACTGGAGTGACATCGGGGAGAGGATATCGCGGATAAGCTCGTGAGACTCGCCGTCGAACGGACAAGTCGACGATCGGACGAATAGCCAGCCGACCAGCCAATAATAGAAAGCGAGTGTAAGTGGCCCAGCCGGGCCGGAGGTAGTCGACCGATAAAACCTTTAGATGAGAAAAGTTGTCCGCATAAACTTTTGAAAACCGCTGTCGTATTTTCACTTGCGACACTCACCCCGCTCCTAAAAGAAAAAAAATTGAGTAGTTCAAAGATTATCTTCCTGGGAGTCCGGTGAGTTGGAACAAAATATAGTCCCAGACACTAGTATTCCAAATTATTAGCAGAAATTGTTCAATACACATTTTTTCAGCTTGTCTGGCTTTCTCAGTTCCATCTTGAGGACATTACATAGTGCACGGGGGTAAACCTATTGAAAGCTGAGACATTTTGAATCACCCCGTCCAAGATTGCTTCCGGAAATCGCTACTGCCGTGCTGGTGATATGTATAATTCTGACATACTAAGACTGCCACTATAAAGGCAAACAAACCTCAAACGCCGATATCTAGGTTTCGCTCCAACATGTCATCATCTCGGCCACACAACTGCAGACGAAATCACGAACCAATTCGCGGAAATCACTACGTATACAAGGGGGCGAGCCTCGACGGTTTAATTTTTTCTCTGGAGTCTCTGGACCTCCGAGTGCTCATGACATCTGACGAGTTTGTTAATCTCGCTGAAGCCTGCATAGCCTGAAAATGGAGAACCGAAATTACCGGCCTAGATGAGCGGAATGAAGTAGTTGGAAAGTGGAGGAACGTGTGGTTCGAGGCGAATATCGTGACGCTCTTTAAATTCATATATTCCGCCCCTAATTAATTTGGAATTTATGTATGAAGAGAAAATACCAGCGAATGACTGCGGTGCTTGGATATCTGCGGGCATTGAGCTGTTTAAGCATGGTCGTGGCATTGTTAAATATGTTACAACGGATAAATACAACAACCGAACGGGTGTTATGATGAATTCAAAGCGACGCTTAATTTCGAGGAACAAAAGGGAAGAAAACACAGATTAACTTTGTAACACTTATTGAGTCAGTCGTGGGTGATGAGGTCGTTAACGTACCTTACGCGGAATGAAAGTACTCAGGGGATAATTATCGTCGTGAAAAGTTCTTACCTGCTAGTTATTGTTGCATAACTTTATACGAAAGCGATCAAGAATGTCTCAGGAACTTACAAATATTCAAAGTATAAGAGTGAATCGGAAAACTGATATACGATTCTCGTTATAAACTTATCGAATATTCGTTTACAAAATTAAATTATATAGTTCTGTGTACAAGAAGTTATTTTAAAATATAACACAGACACCTACATAATTTCAAGTATTGGTGTTGAAAGTTTTGTGACCTGCAACTCCAACACTTACAACATTGTACTGATGCATTGTAATTTGATTAAATTAAACGTTTCAAAATTTGAAACGGAATGTTTAAGTTAAGATTGTAGTTATACACTAAATTAGCAACTCACTATGTGTGTAGAGTGTCTCGGCGCGTGGATCTCCTCTCAAGCGAGTAAACAGACAACTTATCCTGACAGGATGTAGGTAAGTTTGCCTACTCTTATTTTGTAGGAACGTGGATATGATCAGTAGAAGATATTTACTTCTCTAATATTGCATTTGTTTCGTATGTTTGACAGAATCGTACTCATGAGAGAGTAAAAGACAACGCGATCTCCTCCTTCAACATTTGACATTTTCTAGATGGACAGACAAGAAAACAAAAACCGAAGTGCTTCAGATGGTAAGAAAGGAAAGGGAGTTGCTAGGTACTGTTAAAAGCAGGAAAGTGGAATACTTTGACCATGTGATGTGTAGTCCAAAATACACCCTACTGCAGAATATAATAATGGACCAACGGAGAATCGGGCGAAAGAGTTTTACCTTGGCTCAGGAATATCCGGAAATAGACCGGCTGCAGCGTCCAGGAACTGTTCCATATAGGAGCAGACAGAGACGCCTATACAGAATTAATGAAGCCTATCAATGGATGAGCGTAGGATCGAGAACAGTCACGGCCCTGGAAGTAGAAGAAAAGATTCGGTAAATTTTGCAGTTACTCTCAGAGAAATAAAAACGTAATCATCGAACTCGTGCGCAAATTATTGTCCAGAATCTTTGAACACGGTCATAAGTTTAGCACTGAAAATGCAACAACTTACTGAATTATCATTTGCCTAATGCCTATTCTCAGTTTTCAAAGGGCTATATGGTGTTGAAACTCAAATTATAAAAGAAGGACAATTTTAGCTATTATGTAGATTTCAACTTCTGTAACACTTTCATATTACAGATAGATAGCAAAAATGATAGCAGTTTGTGATACTCATAACTTTTCAAAATAGGGTCTAAAAATGTTTTTCTTTCGTATCTTTGAAGAGGTTAATTGCTTTCATCTATCCCCCCCCCCCTAGTTCTGCCACCTACAGACGGGATTCTGAAAACGCTATGAAAATCGAAAACATTTTCAAAGGATGTGCAAGATTAAAATCAATGGGGATCTTCTACTTCAGTTACAGAAAGGATTCCATGGTGTTAACTCCTGTAAAGTGATGAGGAACGCCCATTTGCGAGCGAAGCGAGTCAAATATTTTCAAATTTTAGGAGATGATTTTCATTTAAAAAAATTATATTTTGGATGGTTATAGGGAGGAGGAGGATTATGCTCCGAATCCATCCTCTTCAATCCGGATATTTGAAAATCATTTTCGAAATTGAAAAATATCGCTGATCTCGATCCAATGAGATAACTGGGTTGAGGGGAAGCTTCATTAAAATGACCAACTCGAGGTAATGGAGGAATGTGGGTTACCCATCCACATATCTCGGACAGAATGCTATTTAGAGGAGAGAACATAGACATGTATATGTCTGTGGGAGAGAAACACGAATACTGCGAGTAGAATAATGAAGTTTTTATACAATGCTGTAGGTCACAGTAGCGCAGGAGTGAAACGGTTGTAGCCTAATTTTTTAAACTGATAATTCGCGATATAATATCGTTAACAGAGTCACTACGCACAATTGAAATAATTATAATCCGTATCGCCTTGTTGATACTTTCTTCGTCATAAATTAAAAATCACGTTCCCGCGTTTAAAAGGCTCGCAAAATTTGCTTCAAAAAACTGGTTGGCTACCGGTTGAATCAATTAGCGTACTGCTGTATAAATTAATTTGCTGAATTAATCGTTCATGGGCTATTAGGCAACTCGTTAATGTAGTATCAGTTCGACATTGCGTGTAGCTTGACGGCTCAGGAAACAGAGTAACTTATAAGAAAATTAAATCTTATTGTAGGTACTTTAATCTGTTTAGTGTCCATTTTGGAGTGTGAGTGAACTTGGTAATATTCCTTTTGTAGGGTGTGCCAATTCACTTTTCCTTCTTCTGTATTCCAGAGCGCTTTCGGCTGTTATGCCATCATCAGTGGAGCTCCACTGATGATGGCATAACAGCCGAAAGCGCTCTGAAATACAGAAGAAAGAAAAGTGAATTGGCACACCCTACAAAAGGAACTTTAATCTGTGTTGCATTTGATTTCTGATGTTAAATATGAATGGGGAGCTTCGCCCCTAACTAACCGAACTCCTTCAGCAACCTGTTTCGCGAGTCTCGTTTGGCTGGAAAGCAGAGGCCTGGTTTCAAAATGCTTGAGAATGAATGACTAATCTATCGCCAGATTGTGTAAATTTATACGATACCCTTCAATATTCAAAATTACAGAACCCGAGTGAGTCTGAATGAGTGCTGAAAAGTTTCGATGCACTATAACCCTCTCTGAATGAGCATGGGCGTAGCCATGGGGTGGCAAACTGGGGCGTCTGCCCCAGTAGACAGAGACTGAAATTATGTAAATTTGGCTACTTGACATTTGCCCCGTGATTACATGTGTGTATATTATTATTGAATTTATTTATTTATTTTTTATTTTTTTTATTTTCTTTTGCCTTACTACAGTACAAAGTCTGACTACGCCCATGCGAATGAGTCTTAACAAGTTACGACCCAGTGAGTCTCGGGAAATCCTGAGCGAGTCCCAGAAACGGAACTTAACTTTCAGTTGGGGAAAAGAGGGGGGGGGGTGAAGAAGAAAAATTTGTAAAAAATTGAAAGTTTACAGATTTTTTAATTAAAATATTTTTTAATTGAAAACAAACTCACAAACGTTTTTAAAAAATGAAAAATTCAAATAATCAATTTCAAAATTTACCAACTGCGAAATTATTTGGGAGGGGAGAGTTATACCCCCATAGTTTCGTCCCTGGTGAGTCCGCATAAGCTGCCAACGGAATCTACATGCTGAGTATTCAGTTCAAATAAATCTTGTCAGGGTCTTAATG
The DNA here is from genome assembly GCA_031841125.1 of Acanthococcus lagerstroemiae. Lineage (NCBI taxonomy): Eukaryota > Metazoa > Arthropoda > Insecta > Hemiptera > Eriococcidae > Acanthococcus > Acanthococcus lagerstroemiae. The sequence goes on along the minus strand of CM063110.1, from coordinate 60,940,560 downwards.
ACTAAACAATATTTGAAAGAACTGCAATGGGTCTTCAACGGAGTTGGAATGAGTCCTAAAAGCAGCTGGCTAATTCACAGTACAATGTCTTTAGTGCACTACCTTCGGCCGCCCCTTCTACCCCATCCCTCTCCGTCCCTGTCTTTCCTTCTCTCTCTCCATTCCACCAAAAAATCCCAAATAACGAAGGATTATCGCCCACTACTTCGGAAGAACCGATTTGCATAAAACGGAAAAATACGAATAAACTGACTTTTTGGGCAGTGCTCAGGGACGTACCAATAGGGGGTCAGGGGGCAACTTACTCTCCCTGTATCAATTTTTCACTCAGCAGTTGGGAAAATTTACCATTTCAGTCAGGCGAGTTGGAAAAATGTAACAAGTTAAAGGTTTTGTTGTTGTTGTTTTTTTGTTTGCTTTGCTACTTGAATTGAGTTGAGAATTTGGGAAAACCCAACAAGTCAAAAGGTTTTTCTTTGAGTCAGTTGGAAAAATCCAACAGGTCAAAAGGTTTTTTTTTCGGTTTGATAATTGGGAATTCTGATGAGTCAGTTGGGACTTTCACAATTTTTACTCCCCGAGGAAAAACTCTTCGGTACGTCCCTGCTAGTGCTTGCCTCTTTCGAAAGCTTTAAAACATGTGTTTTTGGAAATAAAATTGTGCCTTAAATTTCTTCAGTCTGTTTTTAATGGAAATTTTTATATCCGTGATAGAAATGTGAAACTGATACCTAAAGGAATTCTACATTTTACCTTTGACTTGACATGGAAGATTACTTGATCCGAGTCTTCATCTCTGAGTAATCAATTATTTATCAGCGTGGTAGTGCAGTATCAGTAAGGCAGCCTTATCAGTATCAATATTGTAGGCCATATCGGAGTATTTCGCGTAATGTTATCATTTGGCGTTTAATTATCCCGGTTATGTTACGCCGTATTCATCAAATTGCCGATTTCATGAAATCGGCAGATATTTTGCCGAATTTATAAAATCAGCGGAATTCTTTGCTGAATCTATAAAATAGGCGAGTGTCTGCCGATTTTGTAGAATCGGCAGTGATTGTTGCTGATGAGTGTACCCGACGGATGAGGTCAAAATTTTCACGTGCTTACAAGAAAGCAAAATCTAAAATGAAGACGGAGTTCTATTCGTAATTAAATGCCATTGACTTGTTAAATCATGCCTTCTTTACTGGTAAAGTGAGACATAAACTTCATCTGTACCTGTCGAAAATGCCCTTCAGTATTTGTTTGCAAACAGTGCCAGAGTAACTGTGATTTTGAGTTATGGATCAAGATAAATGGACCTGGTGCGGCTGAATTTGGTGGGTACGGGGCAGGGGTACCGTAGATGCTCCTGCCGTCAAAACTGCCTGACAAAAATGTGCGCCTGTTTAAAGAATGGCTTGGGGTGTAACTCTGCTCGCGACCGAGGGCGTACACGTGAAAATAAAATTAATTTTAATTTTTTTACTTTCGGTGTATTTTTAGTTGAATATTGCGATTAATTATTTCTTTTAAATTTTTAGTTCATTTGACCGCGTGCGAATTATTTTTCCATACAATTAGAATCTAGAACTCGTAGTTTAATTTTGAATTATAAGTCTATATCTATCTAGCAATTAATTCTAGCTCGCTCGAGATAATATACCTGCCGATTTTATAAATTCGGCAAAAATGTATTGCTTATTTCATAAAATCAGCAGAACCTGCCCATTTTACAAATTCGGCAAATTTTGTTGCGGATTTTATGAAATCGGCAATTTGATGAATTCGGCGTAACAGTTATAAACGAATTGAATTAATCTGAAGATGGCAGCTCGAAAAATAGGTGGGTGCGATGAAGAGAATATTATGCGAAAATCTGCGGAAAAAGTTATAAAAGAAAAATCGACGGTCAAAAATTGACGAAGTTCAGTGTCAAGTTTCAGATATCAGTCAGGTGTGTAGCTCTACACTACTTGGTGAGCGAATATGGACACTATTAAGCGAAAATCGTTCAAGCGACAAAATCTGTTTTTTGAGAAAACGTAAGATTTAAAACCAAGGGGTCTGATTGGCCGAGTGGATAGCGTATTGGTTTCGGAATCCAGAGGTCCGGGGTTCGAGCCCACGTAGCAACTAGTGCAGGGATGTACCGATAGGGGGAGAGGGCATCTTTCCCCCTCCCCCTGTAGAATTTTTTTCACCCCGCAATTGGGAAAATTTACAATTTCAGTCAGGCGGAGTTGGAAAAATCGAACAAGTTCAAAAGGCACTTTTTTTTGCTGTAATATTTGGGAATTTTGAGTTGAGTCAGTTGGAAAAGTCCAACAAGTCAAAAGGCTTTTTTTAAGCTTTGATACTTAGGATATTTGAGATTTTTGAGTTGAGTCAGCTACAATCTTCACAATTTTTCCCCCTCCCCTTCCCAGGGAAAACTCTTTCGTACGTCCCTGAACTCGTTATATTCCGACCTAGGCCGATTTTTCGGCAAGAAAAGAAGAGGGCTAAGACAGCCCTAACAGCCTCCCCCCGACATCTTAGGTAATGCTCGAACGGGCGGATTCCAGGTCTCGGGTTGAGAGCAAAAATGAAAAGAGGAATACTAAAACGGTTTACCGACATAGCGTTTACTGATAAGCTTTTTTCAACATGGATACACATTTTTGTATTGGGGGCCCAATTTTAAAAAATTCTACTTTTTATGCTCTTTTCAACGAGACTAATAACGCATTTTGCCAACGAATGTCGCTTGAACGGGGTTTGTTCAACAGCGTCCATACAAAATTACCTCGTGATTTAAATTGACCTAGTTCATTTTATTCGTATGTTGAATCTCACTGTAGGAATACTTACAGATGTTTCACTGTTGGATATCTAGGTTCAAACAGTGAGACACTTTGGTAAGTGTGATCTCAGGCTTCTATCAACGGCTCCTCAGGTTCAATTTAAGCGCTTCAGCCCTTAAATTGAAGCTGAATATGCGAACTTCCTGTTTCGTCACACTTTTTAAAGCCCTGTTAGAATTTTTTGAAGTTTTGACGAAGATTCGAAAATGTGTCTCGCTGTATGAGCCTGTTTCCTACATTTTACTATTTTTCAATGCGTTAAACGTTGTCGTTCGTGGTGCCGGGTTAAGGTTGTTCGAGCTTAAAACTTGGCTCAGTTTTTGGCGCTATAGCACTACTCTAGAGGGTGCCTCAAATGAAACCCGGTTTTCGCCAAAAATAAAAGAGGAATTGCGCCCTTGATCCTCTCATCTCGTTGTGCCATTATGCTCTAGCAAGGCCGCTGATCGTAAGATCTCGGGTTTCAAGCCCTGGGTTGACTCTCCAGCTATGGCGAATTCAAATTGTACGTTGTATTTTCATATACGCATCCGAGACGGCTCAACTCATTCCCACCCAGCACACTGAGTCATGTCCGGGCAATGGCGGAGCGAGGCTCATCTGGGCGATAAAACGAGGATGAGTTTCCGTCTTGGCCGCGCTGAAATTACACCGTACCGCAGACACCGGAACTCGCCAGCTGTGAGAACCGTACAGACGAAATGAAAAGCCCCGGTACTTAACCTCATCTCGAGAGCGATCTTTTCAAACGCAGACTCTCCGATTTGATTTTGTCATTGTACGAAATCAACACGCCGACTAAACTCATTTTCACGTAATTACAAGATAACGAATAATTTCGTGGCGACCGGCTACAGTCACGACACGACAATTTACAGACAGTTGGAAGGTACGTTCAAACTCCAAACAAACCTATAATGACATATAAACTGTTTCGGGATAGTTTTAAAAGACTATTACATCTTATCTCTCTAACTATAATGATAGACCGTCGTCTGCCAGATAACTGAACTCAAATTGCCTTTTTAACTGCTCCATGTAATAGTTTTTCTTCGGGTTCTTTTTTTCCCTCGTGTTTTTTTAGCCTCTCTCCGTGTCTCCTCTCTCGTTGTTTACGTTATTCTCAGATCCTCCCTCCGACCCGCCGATTTAAATCGAAGATTGTCCTCGATCAACGTATTAATTCGACGTTGGGTCTTTGCGGTGCGAAGTCGATTAACCGCGGATAGCGTAAATGGTTTTCTTTATTCGTCTGCAGGATAACTAATCAACAGCCGAATAAAGCTTCGACGCTTTGTTCAAATGGAAAATTTTCAGACTGCCAGACTGATCAACCGGTTCAGCAGGCTGCTATAAAGTGTTTCTCTTTATTCATATTTGGGCTGGAAATCAATTATGCGCGTCCTAACATCAATGTAGACTCGCGGGAGGTAGTATATTGATGTAAAACTCTTCAGGGAACGAGAGAGGGGGTGTGACTAGAGAGTGGAATGAAATATATCAACACCTCTTTGGCACCGAACATCGTAACTAATATAAGACAACGTCCGAGAAACGATCACGAATCAATCTACATTTTGGTCCCCGTTTGTGTTTGAGGCTGTCCATGTACTATACGTAATCAAAATTGAGCCAATTTTAAACCCCTACGCCAGCTTGTAATCAACTGTAATCATTTGACTGCTCCCTCTCCCCTCGGATTACGTAATCATTTGTACATGTTCCCTAGCACTGTAACTGAAAAACAGTTCTGAATCCAAGGCTGTTTTGGTAATGATCGAAAAAAGAAAGTCAGGAAAAGTTGTTCAATGTAAAGTCTACGAATCGTGTTATCCAGAATTGATTATGTAATTATTCTCCCATTCATAAAGCTCCTTCCCTTTCTCTTGTAATCAAGAGTAATGAAATGCCAGACCCCTACCCCTCAATTAATTACACTACTGAACAACTATTTTGCACAATGCATTTCGACAGGTGATTCTGAGGTACTTTTTAACGCTGAACACGATACTGCGACCCATTTTTCTCTATCACGTCACAATGCGGAGTTCTGAACGACTGAAATTCGTTTCCATTTTGTTTTTGCATTGGAATAAGCGGTACCACTGACTGATATTATCAGTGTTATCAGATCACAATAACAGAAAACAAACAGACGGAATACACACCACTACACACGACCGCAACACACAACACGAATCAGTATGACCACATTCAGTTCCTAAACCTCTTTTTGAACACATTTAGTTGAATTTTTTATAGTTTTTGATCAGGAAAACTAGACGTGATAGAGAAAAACGGCCGACGGCACTGTATTCAGCGTTAAAAAGTACTTAGGAATCACCTCCTTAAATGCGTTGTGCAAACAAAATATTTCATTTTGTTCAGTAGTGTTACATTTGGACGTCCATATGTTGATTACAATGTTCTGCCAGAAAGGTATCGATATTTCAGGTCGATTTTAGCTTTCCCTAGCAAAATTACAAGCTCCTCTTATCAAAACGATCCGGATCAGAATCACAAGGAGAGGGCACAGTTCAAACTTCTGATGACTGATTTTTGACATTTTCATGTCTTTACTTTGGCACACAAACCGGAAAAACGTTACTTTTATGCGTTACGGTTTACGCGTTACGCGTTTCATTTGCGGAGGAATGAAATAATCATTTCCATGGAAATTTATTTTGACTTTTCTTGTCTTTACTTTGACATATTCCAGCCATGGGAATAATACAAACGGGAAAAACGTTACATTTGAGAAGGAACAAAAAGAAGTAACGAACAGGAATAATCATTTCCATGGAAATTCAATAATAATAATAAAACTACTGACTGACTGGACTGACTGACTGACTGACTGGACTGACTGACTGGACTGACTGACTGGACTGACTGACGGGACTGACTGACTGGACTGACTGACTGGACTGACTGACTGGACCGACTGACTGACTGAACTCGTCATTCGCTCGCGAGTACCACTTTCCTTGTATCAGCCTGTATTCCCTTGCGAGCATCACGTTTCTTTGTACCAGCCTGCAAGCACTACGCTCTGTTAGTGCATCATCTTGCAGACGAGTCTTCAACCACGGGAGAGCATTTTAATGTCTGCTTCGCGGACTGCCTCGACATGAGAATGTCACTGTCCAGCGACCGTCGCGTCCTAAAAATGAGCGCGCCAAAAAATATGGAGCGCAACGTGCTCTGCGGAGCAGAGTGGATGACGACATTCTCATGTCGGCGTAGTCCGCGAAGCAGACATGAAAGTGGTCTCTCTTGGTTGCAGACTTGTCTGCAAGATGATGCACTAGCAGAGCGTAGTGCTCGCAGGCTGGTACAAGGAACGTGATGCTCGCACGGGAATATAGGCTGATAGAGTTTTGCTTCTTATTTGATAAATAGAAAGGGGGGTAGAGAAGATGGTGAAAGTAGGAAACCAGGTAGCGCAATCGAAACTTCAGTACAATCTTAGATGACCCTGTTCTGCAAGGATACCCTGTGCTTTTTAATGTTATATGAGCTGAGAGAAGAACCAAACAGAATCTTGAAATGCTAAAATCCTGTCTCTTGAAGGATCACAAAATCCATTCTGTCCCATACATGGGCTGGAGGTCTATCAAATTTTTTCTTTTTAAAGAAACATATCGAACAACCTATTGAAACTGCGTGTTTTTGTTTGACTGAATCCGAACATTTCACCAGGCGGAGGTATTTGATCCATCTCTGATTTAGGCCTCAAAATGAAAAATTCATGATTCAAATTGGCGACAGTGGCTCGGTTTCAAATTATCAAAATCAAAGTTTCTGGTTCGTTGATTTCGAATATTGTCATTGATTTTTTTATCAGATCCGAATTTGAGGTCTCTGAATTGAAATTCTGCTTTCGAGAAGAGGAAAAACCGACTTGGTATGGGGAATCCAAGTATCAAAATAGGGGTCTTTTAGATCATTTTGTTCGAATATCTCATCAATGAAAATCAGATTCTGCTTTCCGGGACCCGACACCTAAATTTCACAATAAACGAGAAGGCGAGAGAAGAGGGGAAGGGAGAAGAACATTCCCAGTAGTGGATTCAGAAAATCCAAATTTCAGAAAGAAAATAATCTCAAATGGAGTGACTCCCCCTTCGAATGAAGCTCAAATTCCAAAATTCATTCCTACAAGAAGTTTAACCTTTTTGAGACACGAGTTACTCTCCACTAGTTTCTCTCAGAATTCTGAGAATTTTTTTTAAGCATTTGGAACTGATTTAGGGGTATGCTAATCGAAAAAATGAATTTGGTTTTGACCAAGAATAACTAAAGACCAGCCTTTTATTCATACACGTGCTCTCTAACAAGAAACTTGACTTTGCCAGTGCCGCGGTTGATCATTCTCGGGTCCTTTTTTTACCGTAGGACCGATGGCGCTACCTGTTTTGAGAATTAACCGGCGAAAATTTTTCGAAAAGACTCACTTACCCTGTACTCATTGACACCCCCCCCCCCCCGATAACCGCCCTTCCCACAAATCTGATTTTCTTATCTCATATGCTTCTGTGTAATTTTTCCTGAACATTTCCAATTATCTATTCGCTGGACTTAAACCCATCTTAAAAGTTTTCAGCATCTGCCTGAAACTTATCCTAAGGTGGGCGGACTGCTATTATAATAAGGATAAATTTTCAAAAATCAAAAAACTTGAGTTGCCGACCTTTTATTATGCCCTGGCGTTACCTGAATTCGGAGACCACACTCCGTGGCTGAGATATAATCAGAAAATTACGTAAAATTGGGAGAGGGGGTGTATAGAATCGGCCAGAAAGTAACTCCAGCTCATATTAGAGGGTGAATTTGAATTTTTCTCGAAAAATGGAGTAATTTCCATCCGATCCTGGTGGAGAACTCTCCAACACATTTCTCGCTCGAATCAAGATATGATGTATAATTTAATGGGCAATGTAAACCCCAATTATTCTTCAAATTTAATAAAGTTTTCGGTGAGAATTATTTGAAAGCAAAAGGACCTCTGGGCAATCTCCGTTTCATACTTTTTGGACTTCCTTAAAATTTTTATTCATATGTATAATATAGAGAAATTATCAAAATTTAAGAAGCCTGAGTTGCTGACCACAGCGTAAAAGCTACAAAAGTCAAACTTTGGAGAGATGAACATAGGATGACCGAATATCTCCGGAAAATTTTTGCCGGGTAATTTGTAAAACAAGGAGGCGCCATTAAAGTATAGCAGACCAGGAGACATTTTCAAAAATCAAAGAAATTGAGTCGCTGACCACGGATTTCTACTCAGTTTTGGTTGCTGAATTCGAATTCGTTGTTTAAACTTGGTGGTGGCGCTCTGTTGTCGAGATACGCTCAAAACATTGGGTAAAACGGCAATAAAATTAGTTCAAATTGACTCCGGGTCTGTTTTGAAGGCGGATCTGAATTTGTTCAGAAAAGTCGCCGAAACTTAGACAAACGTTTCTTTCGAAAAAAGACATGATGTAGACAAATTCGAATCCGCCTTCAAGGCTCAGCTAGAGTCATTTTTGACCAATTTTACCCCCATTTTACACAGATTTTGATTATATCTCAGCAACGGAGTGTCGTCGCCAAATTCAAACAATGAATTCGAATTCAGTAGCCGAAAATCGAGTAGAAATAAGTGATCGGCGAATCAGGTTTTATGATTTTTGAAAATTTTTCTTCGCTGTACTTGAGTGGCGCTTATCTATTTTAAAAATTATCCAGCGAAAATCTGTCAGAGAGATTCACCCATTCTATATTCGTTGTCCGCTTCCCCCACAAGTCTGAATTTTGTTAGCTTTCATGCCATTTTGTAGTTCTTTCTGGACATTGCGAACTATTCATTCGCTCGATCACCCTCATGCCCACACACACGCCAAAAGTTCTCGGCATCAGCGAAAGCTTGCTCCAGGGTGGGTACCACTGTATAAGATCCTTCTCTCCTTCATATAATACGGAAAACCTGTAAATTAATTCCTACGTTATCGTGTGGGCTTTTTCAATGCGAATAGAAAAAGGAAACCGGAAGGGTAAGACATAAAACATAACGTAATCTCAACGCTTTCATTCGACGTTATATAAAATTTCCTTCGCAACGAATGAATATATATGTACAGCCGTCACCTTTTCAGGAATATATATGTATAGCCGTCGCCTCCAATTACGACTGGAAAACCATGAAACAAACCGAAAAACTTTGACGTAAAATAATAGGTTGACTGTTACGAAAATAAAACAAAGGCCAAAGTTCCCCGCGTATAAACAACGTTTACGCTTTTTCGTTTCTGGCTCACCCGAATAACTGCGTTACGTTACGGCGCTTCGCTGCCATTTGTAAAAGCCTCCCCATTTCGGCAATACAAGCTCTAAAAGTAATCTACTTACAAAATGAAAACATCTCGATAGCGCGAAATGAAAATTTTCTCGTTTTACGAGTACGAGACTCGGTTTCGCGGTTTGACCCCAAATACTCTGTCAAAAAAACGGCGTTTTTTGAATAGCTGGCTAAATTGTTTAGGAAAGTTGAAGCTTTCCAAACTGGTTTTTCTGGTAAATATCGAGAAACATTAAACTTAGAATAAATTATTTCAAACAAAAAATGTTTCTTACTTGATTCTCTACTGAAAAGATTATTTGCAGTTTTTCCATAACTGCTTTGAAATGCCCCCAATAGAGGGTTGAGAATGACACCACGAGTTCTCAAAAATATTATCATTAGAGACTCCTAAGGGAAGTAGGATTCTGCCGTATTTCCCATTCTACCCTGTTGACGAACTTAGTAGACCAGTTGGCCAACAAATTCAATTTGTTCCTTTAAATTTGAAAAAATGTACGTGGGCATTTATTTTTTTCGGATATATGCACAAATATTCACAACGCAAACTTAGCTTAGATTCATTTAAACTCTTGAAGTAAATGAAATTTATGTACTCTTTCGATCTCACAACACCAGCACTTTTTCAAACCAGTGAAACAGCTACAAACGCATTTTCAAACATTGAGGGAGGGGGGTGGGGACGACAAATCCCACAGATGAGAAGGAAAGTTATGAAGGTAAAGAATCTATTTAATGTAAAATTTAGATCTCTTGTCATCTCCAAACTTAGTAAAAGGTCAAAAAGACTCCAAAAATGCTTTCCTCTCTATGAACTCTGTATCAAACTGGGTCTCTCGGAAGAGTTATTTTGAACCCTTTTCAAGGATTTTTTAGGATACATACAAAAAAAAAAGTACAAAATGACCTTCCGAAACGTGAATCTTGTCTCTTAATCTTATGCCCAATATATTCCTTAGCATGGCCTATTGCGTTATTTCCATTTTATGTATTTGGTTATTAGTATAGGCCCACGTTGGTGCCCCGTAGGTCAGTACCGGATAGATAGTACTTTCAAGTATTTTTAGTTTAGATAGCATTTTGAGTGTCCCTTTAAGAATATCCCTTTGGGCCTAGAACGCCTTCCAAGCAATGGCTTGCCTGATTTTGATTTATTTTAGTTCTATTTTCTATGGTCATGTTTTGGCCAAAATACTTATAATCTTTTACTATTTCGATATTGTTATTCTCTATGTTAATCGGATCAAAGTGTTCGATGTTAGTCAAAATTTTGGTTTTATCATAGTTAATTGTTGAACAAAACTTTTTGCTCTCTCTCCTCAAATTCTCCGCCATTGCTTTAAGTTCCCTGCTGTTTTTCCCTGTAATAACAATGTCGTCAACAAATCTCAAATGATTTAGATATTTATATTTGCCAACAGCGTACTTTAGCCCCATTTTTAGTCCTTTACCCCTCCAGTCTACCGTTCTAAACATTTCCTCTAGTACTGCATTGAAAATGTTGGGAGATAGCGGATGACTCTGTTTGACACCTCTCCTAATCTTGAACTTTTTTTCATTTCCATCCAGTCTGATGATAGCTTCTGATTTGGAATAGATTTCTTTCAAAATTTCAACTATCCCCCTGTGAACTCCTTGATTTCTTAATATAATCCAAATTTTATCATGGTATAGTGAATGGGAAGCTTTATGAAAGTCTATAAATATGACTGCTACCTTGCATTGAAATTCTTTCGACTTTTCAAAAACCTGCCCTAAAGTATGGATGTGATCAATAGTGCTGTACTTTTTCCTAAAACCCACCTGTTCGAGAGGTTGTTGGGCGTCTAGAATTGAGTATACAAACATTGGATTAGAGAACAGTGGCAACTCTCTGAAATTATACTTCTACACAAAAAAGGAGATAGAGCCGATATTAATAACTATCAGTCTCCTATTGAAAAATGCCTCGCAAAAATTTCCTAGTCAACTCATCAAGAAAATTTCTACTGCAGTGGCATTCTTGGTCCATTACTATTGAAACAATAGCCATCCTCCGAATTATCAAAGCGTACGAAATTTTTAGTAACGTGACAACTAAGAACTGATCAAAAACGCACTATGTAAATCTGTAACTGTAATTTTTGTTTCATGATTTATTTCAGTCATTTTCTCTTTTTTTTTTCTCTGAATTTTGTTACACAAAATTTTGTCATGATGTATGCCTGTTCTTTATTCAGCAATATTTTATCAATCAATATAAGTAAATTTAAACTATGGATTATTTTCTTAACAACGAAGTGAATTTAAGTCCGCAATTTGGGCTAAAGGGTATTGGCACTTTAGCAGCCTAGTTCATAGTCACCTGGCCATTATAAATTCGGCGCACATTATACACACATTTTTGCCCCCATTTCCAGACCTCCAACTCAGCTTGGGAGAGGGGGCTAGGACTTTTTCTAGCCCCCCTTCCAAACTTTGAATATTTATAATGAGGTAAGGGAGCGTACACAAATTCTGGGACCAACGTACACAAGCTAAACAAATTGTACGCAAGTATTTGCCCCCGATCCGGGATCTCCATCTCAACTTGGGGGGCTATAGCATTTCTCCAACCCACCCAAACTTTGATCATTTATAGTGGTGAAAGGAAGCGTACACAAATTACACAAATAATACACAAAATGTTGCCCCTATTTCCGGACCAACGACTCGTCGTGGAGGGGGGCTAGGATTTTTCCGCTCCCCCAAAAACACCTAAAATGTTCATAGTGGGGTAAGGGAGCGTACATAAATTCTGGGACCAAACGTACACAAATTACACAAATTGTACACAAATTTTGGCCCCCATTTCCAGACCTCCAACTCAACTTGGGGGGCTAGCATTTCTCCAGCCTCCCAAACTTTGATCGTTTATAGTGGCGGAAGGGAGCGTACACAAATGTTGGGACCAACGTACACAAATTACACAAATTGTACACAAATTTTTGCCCCCATTTGCTTCTGTAAAATACACCTTGGGGGGGGGGGAGCTGGTGAAATGGACCTATATTCGCTTCATCTTCTATAAATATATTTTCTGGCACCGAAATGTTTGCTGACAAATCCTTATGTAAATCCTATGTTGAATTTCGAGACACCGAGGGCACTTAAAAATCTATAAATTCGGTGTCATACTGCCATCGGATACGAAAAAACGTCCAGCGGTGGCCCTGTCAAATTTTGAACATTTTCGAACTAAGAAACACTCTATCCTCTACTTGTGACTTGTGAAATAGAACTAAAACTATAACAAAAAGTCGTGAAATTTCATAGTTGTAGATCAAGTGTCAACTCCACAAACCACAATTCACAGTACACTATACAAACCGAAAAGTTATATTTTTGAATTTTATTTATTCGAAAATTTTTTGGTTGTGATTCCAATCACGAATCAACGGCATTTCTTCTGTTTTCCATCAAAAATGGATTCGAATCACGGATACGGGTCAAACTGGTAAAATCGATTCGAATCGTGCTCGTTGCTGACTTGGAGCTGTTTTATGGCACCATACACTACGAATTCTTGCATGAAAGAAATAATTGTACATGACTTAGAAGGTATAAGCGAATGGGAGAAAGTAGTACACTCGTGTAAAAGAATACGATGGGAGGGGCTTATTTAATTACTGTTATTAATTCGACCTAGCCTGCGAGCGATGTCCAGCACGAAGCGCGTAAAAATGGACTTCGTCCGATGGTAGGGAGTGCGCATGAAATCCGGAAGTTAGATAAACGAGATTTTAAAATACTGATAACTTTTTCTGCTCAGTTTTAATAGCCACGCTCGGAGGAAATAAAATTTTCATTCGTTTTGTTCGATTACGTGCGTACGCAAAGCGTAAAAATAATTGAAAATTACGGATTGTTGTAATTAGGTACTTGTAGCAACGGATGTGGGGGGAATTAGCACAGATTTTGTTATATTTGACTTACGTAAGTGTTGCTGCGTTGATCCTTTATTATTTGAAACTTGTGACTGATGTGCAGAAAGAGCACCAAGCAATAACCAATAACGGCTCCCCCCCCGTCTTAAAACTACGCATTTTAATCCTTGATCACTGAAAGCGATAATTTAAAAGAACCGCCGCTGTCCAACAACCAAAGGCGCCGGACGGGAATCACGGAACGGGGGCACAATTCGAAAATCTGGCTACCTTGAGTTTCATCGAAATGCGTACATTTTTTGAATTTCTGGTATATTTTAGTCTAAACAGCCAATCGCGAACAAAAAGCTGAATTTTGATTTCCGTGCGGCAGGGGTTAATACCATCCGATCGAACTCAAAGTTTTTTTGAGATTTTTTTTTAAATTATCTAGAACAATTTCCGTGGGTTCTAAGTGTAGAATCGAGAACATTTCTGAAATAAAGACCACCCTAATAGCCTTAACCTAATGTTAGAACGACCAAAACTGGATAAGTTTGATAAGGTAGTGCCTAAAACTCTTAAAAATTCGTACACAATGGCGAAGATTGCCCAAATGAGAGATCGAAATTGATATAAAAAGATCAAAAACAAATTTAAGCTAAACAGGTCAAAAACGACAAAAATTTGAAATAATAATTATTTATAATATGAAAGATCTCTTAAATTGACGAAGAGTGACTAAACTTATCCAAGAGCAACGTAAGTCAAACATATGCGACTAAAAAGGACCAAAAATGAAAAATTCGACCAGATGTGAACAAAATTAATTAAAAGATAAATGCGTCCAAAGATGACCAAATCTGATCTGGAGATCACAATAAACTTGATTAAAAAGATGACCAAGAACAAGTAATTGACCAAAACGACTACCTATTAATTAATTTATTTATTTTGAACAGGGATAGGACGGCGTCTAGATCAGAGAAATATAAATTGTACAAAACCTCAATACATTTGTGTTGAATTTAGAGTTCTGCATAATTAAACTTCAACTTTTTGGCTATGTAGTTGATATTGGATGATTTTATTTTCTTTCTTAGCGCTATACTTTACTTTGCTCCTTTTGGGGAATTTTCAGTGTTGATATTAGCATTCTGTTTTTGTGTTGATACGATCCTTTGACTCTGTTTCTTAGCAAAAGAGCCCAGGTTTCGGCACCGTACAGTAGCATTTCGATTACACAACTCCCAAACACCTTCATTTTTGTATTTATAGTATCATATTACCTTTGAAATGACCCCCCCCCGGCAGGGTTCATACCATCGTCATCACCATACTACGTCACTGCATGTACCAAGAACAGAAGATGAGGGGCTGTGGGCCACCCGAATTTCAGGTTAAGGCGGGGTGAGCGTTGACTCGGTCAGTAGGGTGACCCATAGTGGCCCTGGCAAGAGTAGGACAGCACGAATCCACATCAAGGAGAGGTGAAGTAAGGGCCCGAGTCAGCTTTAAAACGTCGCCTTTGGCTGGTGATGCGCAGGGGCGGATTAACCCTTTCTGGCGTAAGAAGTATATGGCGCCCTTATCTTTTCCGCGCCCCAGGCAAATTCTTCCCGTGCTTACGTGTCAACCCGCTCCTGCCGACGCGATACTCAAAGGGTAGTTTCCGGGGCCAAAGGTGCGGTGTCTAAGGAGCCATTTCGGCATACATGTGCATTGGAGCATTCCCATACGCTCCAGCAAACATTACCTTTGAAAAATAGTTCTAATGCCCAAAATTTTTTCCAGGCTTGTGAGATTCTGGTTTACTTTTCGAATTTCCTCTTGAAAGGGATCTTTTGGCCTAGATAGCAATATTCTTTTACATTTTCAATTTTGGTTTCTTTCAGGTTAATTTCTAAATACTATAGATTTTTTTTTTTAATTAACAGGCCTACTTTTTCGCTTTCTAATTGTAACGTATTTAGCATTCATGACAGTTCTTCTTTATTTTTAGCGATTAGGACAATATCGTTTGTTGAACGAAAATTGTTTAACCGTTGGCCATTGATCTTAATCACTCCCCCTTCCCAGTTTAGATTATTAAAAACTTCTTGGAGAACAACTATGAAAAGCGGAGGTGATAGAGGGGTTACCTTATTTTGCCCCTCTTTGAATTGGGAACGTTTTAATTTTACGCTTTTGAGTTATAATCTGTGTTTGACTAAAACAATAACCTGAATCGAATATAATAAGGCGATTAAAAAAATAATATTTGGCCAAATCTAATGAAATGAAAAATTATATAAAACTGACCAAAAACTGTTCAAAATTGGCGAGAAAGGGCCAGATGCTATCCATAATTAACATGATCAACAATAGGTGAAAAGAAGAATGTCCAAAAATGACTTTATCTCTAAATAACTTGAACGGGCGCTAATGGATGAAAGAAACTAAACAAACACGGAGAAAAGTGATAAAGTTATTGAAAATTGCCAAATCTGACTAAATGTGACTAAATCTTATCAAAATAATCAACGACCAATACTTTCTGAATAAATTGGCCCTCGGGAAAAGTCTCAACTTTCCAATTTAAAAAAATAAATAAATAATAATAATAATAATAATAAACAATAGAACGACCTAATTTTTTAACCCACAACGACCAAATTCAAGCAAGTACGATCACATTTGACTAAAAAAAAGTACAAACTAGGTTAAATAAGCAATCTAAGTAGAGCAAATCTTACCACATCTGATCAAAATTTATTAAAATGACTAAATCTGTACAAAAATGACCAAGTACTCGAATGATCAAAACTAGCCAAAAAGAGTCAAAAACGAACCCAAACATAATTAAGAGCAGCTAAATCAATAAATTTGACCTTACATTATACTAAGTGATTTATCACCTGAAAAATCACTGAACAAGACTGACACTGACCAAGTCTGGTCAAAAATAATGAAACAACCAAATTTGAACCAGTGGGACCAAAGAGTTGTCTGAAAAATGGACTCTTAGCCAATTCTAAAGAGAAGTCGACGAATTGAAAATTTAGCAATATTTCTTATATTTCAGTTGGCATATTTGCTGCTTACACCCCCTCCCCCTAACCGCTATCTTAAGAAGTCTAACTGGCTACCGGTCTATTTTGACCAGTGGTGGATGTAGGAGCAACAAAAAAGGGAAGTTCTAATTGCAAAGGAATGGAACGTTCTCTTTTTTCTTCCCTCTGAATTGTTCAGATTATTTTTAGGTCATTCTCCAAAAACCGAGAATATTAAGATGCTTTCTTTTTCATAATACGTATTTTCTACATATGTACTCAGTTGTGAATATTCAACAAGCTTACAGAAACGGCATGAAAATTTAGAGAGGGGATGACTTTTGTCTCCGAGCATAAGCACTTTGTCCATATCGAAAGCACAGATATCCACAGCTAAAGATGAAACAGCTTCAAGAATTTTCTTTTCTAGGGTATTTCTGAAAACTGTGCTACATGATTACGATCTAGCATCTGGATCGTGTTTTGGGATCAAAACTGTATCAATATTGCCATTTGTTGTGCTGAAAATTGTGCAAGGCACGTGTCTTTGTACCAGTCAAAAATTGACCTCGGCAGTAGATTGAAAACCCTGATAACAGAAACTTACCCCATCCCTTCTGAAAATGTAACGTTATTGACAGAAAATTGAACTTTTCTACATGTACTACTTCCAATCTTTCTGAATAATAATACCTACCACCCCTATACTTTTCTATTCAAAAGATTGTAATTGTCCTGTCTGATGAATTGGATTGGTGGAATTTGTTGCAGATGTCATTGTGTGACCTAAAATCCCCCCCCCCCCCCGCAAAAAAAGGAAATCGAAAGTCAGAATTCAAAATTTGCTGGTAACAAAATATTTTTTGTTTCTGGAGAATGACCCTTTTACGCCCTCGAGATGGTTTCATTGGGCGAAGAGACAAGTGAGGAACCTTTGCAGTTTTGAGTGATTGGTGGAAACTATTTTCGTATTGATGTTGAAGAAGCAGTCTGTCGTCTGAATTTTTTAACTCACTGATGGGTGACAATTTTGTTTTCTTCCGGGAGAGGAAGGGGGTTCGCCAAGTGACATGTGTTATAGTTTTGAACGATTTCAAGTCGTAGTTTTACTAATTTAATTTTGAAGAATTAATGAATTTTAATTTGTTTCTCAACTATTTCCGAAGCATTTCCAATCCAAAGTCTTTTAACCAGAAGGAGCAATTCCCCTTGCTCCCTCGCTTTAATTTATGCTACGTTCCTGGCATTCTAAATGTCTTTCTTTTTCATTTTGCAACGCATCCATGCCGTCACTGGAGCGTTTCAGAAAGATATACGAATTCTAGGAAGCACCTAAAAAAGAAGGAGAAAATAGAAAACACTAAAAATCAAAGCACCGTCCAATTACTTTTCAATTGTCTGTTTTACGGCGAGCTTGTTAATATTGGATGGACGGTTTTCGTTTCACCCGCCCAATAAAAGTGAAAATAAAGTTTTCTCTTTTTCTGGCTCTCCCTTTCTCTCTCGCCTTTTTTTCTCTTTTTCTTTTTTTACGTTACGGAGGTTATATTGTATCAATAGTGGTAGCTTTTAAATTGAATAAAGTTAATTTTATTTCCCGGTTACCGTTTCATCCCTTTCAGTCGCTGCTATTATATATTAGCCTTTTTGTTTCCACTGTGAAGTAAAAAGGAGCAGAGGATCGAGTTGGTTTTCACGTTTTCGCGAATTAATTTAGTTCCAGTTTTCTGCGTTGTTTCCAGGAGGCGGATTTGTTCTGTTTTTTTTTAAACTTTTTTTTTATAATGCTATGCGCGTGCGGGGTCAGCATGTGTGGTATAGAAGTACTCTTAAGTATATGGATTTAGGTTCTTGATCGCATGAAGACAAAATCTGTGTTTGAAAATGGACAACGACGAATAGTAAAATGTTCAGCATACCATTATGGTAGTCGCGCGATTGCGTCCAGGTCAGTAAGGGGAGATAAATTATTGAAGAAAATGAATGGTTTCATTGCGGTCTCATGCAGAGTTTGATTGTGCCCAGCCTCATAGTTCCATTGCGTCCCAGTCCATTTAGCGTCATCTGGAGTGCACCACGAGGAGGCGAACTGAACTATAGTCAAGACTTTCAATATACATCCGAATAACTATTCTTCAAAATCTGAATAAACCGCGGAACTGAAAATATGTAGGTGAGTGCACAACTTGCCCCGTTCAGAAATGCAGAAGAAAAAGCACCTATGTAGATTTAGGTCTTAGTTTGGAAAGCTAATAGAATTTTTTGGCCAGAATGCAGCTTTAACTCATTCGGTCCCAATGTTTTTTTCAATTTGAATTATTTTTTACTGGAAATTGTTGAATAGACTCCCCATAATACGAATCCGGTGTCGGAAAATTTTTCACTCCCCCTTGGGCCTCCAGTGGATCTGGGACAGCATATGTCCCACTGGTAGAATAATGAGAGTCAAAAAAATTATTTCCGAAACAACCACGCCCGCTATCGAGACGTGAGTGAGCTAAGATTTGCTTCTGTAGGTACTCTACCAGTGGGATACAACTAGAACTGTTTTCAACGTGTTGGGAGCGAAAAAGTGAAGACCACTCACACTCTAAAAGACGCATTCAGATGGCGTTTCCTACTTTTCGTAAAGACTATCAGACTCTGATGAGACTCATGCTGACTCCTTGAGATTTATCAGACCCTATTTTGAGGCATGTAAGACTTACTCGGATTCGCTCAAACTTTTTGACTCTATTTAGACTCACTGAGGCTGGGCTGTGATTCATCCAGACTCCATCCTCGATTGACAAAAAGAGAGGGTCACAAAGTCTCAGCGCACAAAAAAGCCAAAACTGGAATTTGAGGCAAAAGAGTGCTTCTTTTTCAACCAATTAGGGCGCAGGACGCAAACAGAATCGAGAAGGACATGTTAGATGAGGTAATTTTATGACGCCACTTGGTGAAACACAATTTTATGCTGGACGCAATTGAACCATTCGAAGTAAGGGACAAAAAGGGGACGCAATAAGAATATGAAAAAGTGTGAGGGCTACTTTTCGGACGCAGTCGGGCTTCCCGAGCATTATTAGCATTTGAAAGAAACTCTCTCTTGATGAGTAGGGACGGATTTCCCTAAATAGCTCATGAGGCCTAAGCTTTGGGCGGCTAAATTTTTTTGGGATGGGTAGCAAATTTTGGAGGCCTTTTTCATTTATTCATTATACATCTTTTAAACATAATTTCTCCCGCCACCACTTATTGGCGTTGGGGAGGGGATAAATCAAAATTTAGGGGTGTCAAATTTACTCAAGCTTCGGAGCGGAAAAATTGTAAATCCATCCCTGTTGATAAGAAGCTGGAATTTACTGAAAATTATTTGAAAGGATGTCCTGAGCTACATATTAAGAATTCCTCGTCGTATTCATTATGTTAATTTTTTGGGCGGGAATGTTGAATCCCTTTCTCCCGAACTGTTTTTCAATTAAAATCTTGAGAATCATTAAAGGAGTTTCAAGCAACATTTGTTCTACACCGGATTCTCCCTAAGAATGGCATGACTATTTTTTTGTTTCTGCCCCTACGCGTCGTAAAGTGGGAGGGGGATTCAGAGTGACTATTTTCAAGATAAGCCTTTAGCACCGATCTTATGGAGAAAAGTCTAGATTTTTGGAATACTTTTGTTATAAACTGGAAATGTGAAGATGGGTCTCAAATATTAAGGAAAAAAAAATTGTATTTTGATTTATTCTGGTATGCCAGCTCAGCTAACGAGAGAGTTAAATTTTGGCGACCTTGCCAAATGTATACCATTTCGAAATTCTTGACTCGTCGAAACTGATGAAGATGGTCATTTTGCAGAACAAATTGTTAGTAAGTGAAAGAAAACTACAAAAGCATTGGCCTATTTTCACACATTGTCATCCATAGTCGTGTTTTGGCGTTTATCAGAACTCTGGAGAATGTCAATAAAATTGACAAGTCCTCACAAAATCGAAAAACAGAATTTAAAATGTGAGAAATTTGAAAATATTGAACTCGACTCCATTTAAAAGTTTTTCCATTAACTGAGTAAGATTCAAAGAAAATTCCGGCCTCATTGGATAAGATTTTTTTAATTTGAAAATTCCAACAAAATTGAAAACTGATCTAGATTCGCTATCAGGAGTCTAACCAACTCAAATACGAAAATACAGCTAGGTTCATAAAAATTTGTCGTAACTTTGGAAAATGAGTAGAGAGTTGGTTCCGGGGGGGGGGGGGAAGAGGAACTTGAGTCTTCAAGCAATTCGTTTACGGAAATTGAGTATGATTCATGGAAAATTGTTGTCATCTTGGAGAAATAATCAAAAAATTATGACAGAAATGTCAAAAGAATTAAAGGATTTCAAAATTCAAAACATTTTTGATGAAATTGAAGATCGAACGCAATTGATATCATGAGCCTTCAATGAACTCGTATACAAAAATCCAGAAAAATTCATGGAAAATTATGGTCATCTTGGAAAATGATTAGACTATGATAAAAAAATCGTAAAATTAAAACAATTGTTATCAGTGGTGTAGTTAGGGAGTGAAGGGGGCGGACGCCCCCACCTCCAAGGCACCTGAAATTGGATGTAAAATATGCTAAAATGAGCCATTTTTGCCTTTAAACACGTTTTTTCGAAAAAATTTTGCTCGAACAGTAATTTTACCTTCATTTTTATATAGTCCTTTAATATCGGTGGTTTTTAAAAAATACCTCAATTTTCGACTTTTTTCCCCTTGAAAATCGTACTTTGCCCCCTCCCTTGGAAAATCCGGGCTATGCCACTGATTATTATTACCCTAAACTTCGATATTTCTTTCAATTTTAATACCTGATGAGCCTCACTTTGAATTTGAACTTGGTATTGTGTTCACTTTAAAAAGGACTAAGCCGGGAAAATTTTCTCAGCTTTCATTGGCACAAATAATCAGCGTGAAGTATCACGTAGGGGTTTTCCGGGTAACTAAATTCAAATTTGAAGTCAGTTCAGCCATAAATAGAAAATTATGTCGCCTGTTCAGAAGACGGGGGTGGAAAATACCATCAAATACGATATGGATATTGGTTCCGAGCTTTGGAAGGTCGCCATATTCATTTATGATAATATTTCACTCAGATTTGTAAGTCAGAGAATCTGAGGGGGTAGGGGGAATTCAAAAGTGGAAAATCAAAAAGCAAAAGATAAGTACCATTTTAGTGGTTTGTAAGATAGATACTCATTGTCAATGATGAATTAACCCTAATATGAAAATTGGGGGATCTGGACCAGGGAGGTGGAAACGTCGATATGATCAATATGGATATCATTTTAGTGATTTGAGAAGTTGTGGTACCCATTTTGGGTAGTGATATTGTCTTAATGTGAACGGGATCATCTGCGGCGGGGGAGAGGGCTCAAAAGTAAAAATATCGATATGACTACTGTGAGTATTATTTCAGTTGTATGAGAGATCGCCAAACCCATTTTGAATAATGGATTTGCCTCAATGTAAACGCGCGGCTACGGTAGGGGAGGAGACTCAAAAGTGGAAAATGATAATTATTTTAGTGCTTTGAAAGGCCGTTGGACTCGTTTTCAATTATGATTTTACCATAATATGCAACTTGGGACATCTTAGATGAGGAGGGGTGGGGGATTCAAAAGAGGAATAATCAGTAAGCACAATATGAGTATCATTTTCGTTTTGAGGAAGAAGAGGAGGGTCAAAAGTAAAATAACCAATAAGCGCAATATGAGAATCATTTTCGTTGGTTGTAATGGTCTTAGAACTCACTATGATTTTACCGTAATGTGAACATGGACGATCATCTGTGATGGGATGAAAAGTGGAAATGTTATGTATATGGGTATCATGTCAGTGGTTTGAAAGGTCACACTTATTTCCAGTGTAAAGCCTGAAGCATCTGTGGTCAGGAAGGAGTGGTAACTCAGAAAGGAAAAAATCAATGAGCACAGTATAGGTGTCATTTTTAATTATGATTTTATTCTATCATCAAAAATGTATTCGATGGCCTTTAAATCTGATACAGTGATACCTATATTGTATGTACTTTACGATTTTTTTTTTTTTACTTTTGAGCCACTTCTCCACTCTTCCCAGATGTCCCTAACTTTTACGTAATGGTAAAATCGTCGTGCCATAATTTTAAACTTAGGCCTGAATCTACAAATTTGAATCCAGTATTTCTGAAAACCCTCTAGGAAATCCTTCGATTTGATTACTCGTGCTAATGAAAGCTGCGGAAATACTCAACTTAAGTACTTGCTAAAAGTGAAAAAATACAGAAAAACACGAAGTAGTGTGGTTTCTCAAGATTGGGTAGAAGGGGAGTAAAAATGTTAGGGATCGGTAGAGAAACAGACCGGGCGGGGAGTTGATTAGCAAGGTACTGTTCGCTGAACTTCACGACATTGAAAAAAGTTCAGAAATTCAGCGATTTGTTCCATAAAGCCTCTGTTAATGGATGGTGGTGTAAAAGTTCATTTTGAACCACCTCTGGAGTAATTACGGAAGAATATTGAAGACCTTGAATATTTATGAGCTTACCATCAATAATTTATTCAATTTGTGAACCTGTTGGATTCCATGGAGGCGAACGTCCCCCATTATGATTCTTGAGGGCCTTCAGTATCTAGATGAGCTTGCCCAACTGACGAACTATGCTAAAGTTCATGTTTCCTAAAAATTTTGCATTTACTTGTCTCATTACTATAAATGCCGCACGCGATTCTATCTGCTTCTTATTCCTCGAGGGTTGATGAGCCGAGGATCAGTTCCGCTTTTTTGTTTAGAGTCCATTACCCCACCATTTTCATGGTCGACCTCTACTCCTCTTTATCGTTGGTTAATATGTTGGTGTTTCCTTCGGGAATCTTTCTTTCGACATTCGATCCACGTGTTCTTCCTGTTGCCCGGTAGTCGAGGAAGATCTGCTTGTTTTATTGGTGTTAAGTTCGCGCAGAATTTCTAATGCTGGCACAGTCTTGGTCTCTGAACACGACCCAGGTGCCAGATCGTAGGCACTAGCACATGTGATAGCGCAATTCTCAAAAATCCTATGGAAATGAAATTCTTGAAACTTTTGTCCATAGTCGTGGATAACAGTGCTATCGCTAAGACAAGATATGTCTTAACGTCGTGGACAAAAGTTGTCCCTCTCCTTAAATGCTTATACATCTGCTCTGTAAACTCGCTGAATATTCTCTACTACATACTAAACTAAGTACCCATTATTAAAAAATAAATAAAACAAATAACAATAATAACAATAAAATAAAGATCAACAAAAGAAGAAATGCCACCATTCTCAGTTTGTGGAGAATGACCTAAAAATAATCTCAATCGTCGAGAGGGAAGAAGAAAGAGAACGTTCAGTTCCTTTAGAACCTGAACTTTCCGCCCGTTGTTGTTCCTACATCCACACCGGTCAAATAAGACCAGGGCCATATGTAGATGTTCAAAGGAAATTCTTGAAACTATTTTGTCCGTATAGTGAATACCAGTACTTCCGCCCTAGACAAGTTGTCTATCGTCGTGGACAAAACTAGTCCCCTCCTGAAGTGTTGATGCTCGTGCTGCCATGTTTCGCATCCATCCGTTAGCAATGGAACTAAAGAAAGAACTGTTTAATCAAACTGAAAAAATGTTTTCCCATTCCTCCTTAGTATGACCCTGACTGGTCAACGACTAATCGCGAAATATCGATATCATTTTGAGTATCGATTGTGAGTTGATACGACAGCCTCGACTCGGCAGCGTAATACAAACATCTTTCGAGTTTTAACCCTCGTTTTTTTGTTTTTTTTTTGTTACAATATTGAAACAATCGAGAGGCCCGGTCGGTCGGGTCGCTGTGCGCCCATTTCTCGCCCCTCGGACGGAGGGCGACGGCAGCCGTAGCGGTATAGCGCGAAGTTGATACACTATTTCGATAAAACCAACCGCTGAATTCCCGGCGGAATAGTTGTGTGCAACAATACCAGAAAATTACGTTGGCGGATTATTTTCATTTCGAAACGTTGAGAATCGGTTTAAATAATTTCAAACGAAACGAACGTTTTTCCGTACTTTATTGCCCCTATCAGCTTTTTTAATACCTGTAACGGCGAAAAAAAGTAGTAAAATATTTAAACCGCGTTGTTCGATTCGCTGAATTTTAATTCGCCGCGCTCCCTTCCTCACTTCATCGCGCTCATTCTCGCCGGTATTATGTGCCCTGCCGGAGCCCCGTAAAAACTACGTTTAGGAAATTCGATAGAAAACAATTAGCGAACGTTGGAGGCTAAAAGGAAAGCGATTTATCCGCCGGGGTCAAATGGCCGACTGCGAGGATTCATGCTTTCCCATTCGGTTTCTTTAATTTGGAGCGGGCTTGGTCGCTTACTCTTCTAAGTCTCTTGAATGACTTACTCTTGGCGGGCTGGAGTCGAGCCAGAATTAGAGGAAAAATTAAGATTCATTTGACTCGACAAAGGGAACTGATGATGCTCAGTAGCCCAGTACAACTGACCAGAAGTGGAACTTCGGCGAGAAAAGTTGGTATCTAAGGTTTGCGGAATATTGTTGACAGTCGTCTTTTACATTTTTGCTCTCAACCCGAGCCCTGGAATCCGTCCTTTCGAGCATTACCTCAGAAACATCGGGGAGACTAGGCCGTCTTAGCCCTTCTCTTCTTGCCGAAAAACCGGCCTAGGTCGAAATGTAGCGAGTTTCTACGTGGGCTCGAACCCAGGACCTCCGGATCCCGAGACCAGCGCGCTATCTGTTCGGCCAACGAGACCCCCGAAGCACGCAAGACAAGTACAAGCGTACTGCGTCAATGGGGTACCTTCAACTACTCCCAGATAAAGCTTGTTAGCAACGTAACAAAGTTCGTCACCGCAACCATCCAACGTGTTCAGAAGTTCCTGGGTGACAAAAGTGCCGGTAGATGTAACACCCTTAGCACTTTCGTCAAAGCAGTATAGAAGCTGTACAATATGACCATTAAGTGTTAAGCCGCACAGACTGGTTGTTGACAGTGGTCTCTATAATAACTAAAATAAGCCACCGCCTGACTGGTTTGTTAATTTCTTTGCGGGTGGAGGGGGCTGAAGTATCGAGAATATCAAATTTATGATAAATTGTTTCAAACAGAAAAAGTTCCTGACTTGATTTCTCGCTGAAAAAATCCTTTACAGTTCTTCCGCAACTGCCTTCGAAATTCAGCGAATAGGGGGTTGCTATAGCCCCTTTTGGCGGATTCAGGGGCGTTAGAAATATGGTATCCTGCCTTCTTGGACCAACGACTCTAAACTTAAAATTCAAATTTGTGTGGTGGTGCACCGCCGGGGAGCGGATAGAAGCAGGGACAGGCTATCTATCCTAAGGTAGCAGTGGAAGTCTGAAACAGATAAGGTGTATGAGGTCATTGACTTCTAAATCCTAACAAAGAATACCCATATTGTATAAAGTAAAAATTTGGGAATCCCGTCCCTCCCAGGTACCACAAGTTTCCAATAAGAGGTAAATCGTAAACAGAAATGTATTTAACATCCTGCAAACCTATGAAACGATACCCTTGTTGCATTAAAGTAAAGTGACATAATGTTGATCTAGGTACAGAGACGTGCCGAAGAGTTTTTTTTAGAGGGGAGGGGGCCTAAGAATTGTGAAAGTCCCAACTGACTCTACTCAGAATTCCCACGTATCAAGGCAAGAGAAAAAAACCTTTTGACTTGTTGGATTTTTCCAACTGACTCAACTCAAAATTCCCAAGTATCAAAGCAAAAGAAGAAAAACCGTTTGACTTGTTGGATTTTTCAAATTCGCCTGGCTGAAATGGTAAATTTTCCCAACTGCTGAGCGAGAAGTTCCTACAGTGGGAGGGGGGTGTAAGTTGCCCCCTATCCCTGTCGGTATGTCCCTGTCTAGGTATCGAATGTTGAACCTTTTTTCAAGGCTCAATAAATCTTATAGTTGGAGCGCTCGTAACTTTTTTTTTTTTTTTTTTTTTCAGCGAATCATATAGAGTGAGCCTTCACCTACCGTTCTATATACTCGTAGTTTCTGCTGTGAACATGTGATTTGTGTTATCACGTTATAATTTTGAGGTTCCTGTGTTGAAAAATGTGTTAAAATTCTACAATTTTTCGAATTAAGGAAAAAATAATTTGGAAATATCGAAATGGTAAATACTTTAATCGTTCACAGGAAGTACCTTTGGGGGATTTTGAAATTTTTACTCCGAGTCGGCTATTTGCAGGTCACATGAATCCGAGTGAAAAAATGTAATAAAAAAATGTATTCCAGTTTAATGATTTCAAAAATTTTGCAGTTTTTATGATCTCACTCACCAGCATAGGCGGATCCAAGATTTTCTCAAGGGGGAGTTGAAAAAAATGAATAATAATACTAATATTAAATGAAAACTATCTAATGGCGGGTTATTTTGTATTTTTAAATTTAAAAATTAAGTTCGTGAGGGGGAGGGTTAACCCCCACCCTCTTGGATCCGTCTATGCTCACCAGTGTGTTACTAATTAATTCATATTTTCAGTATCAAAATTCAAGATTTCGGATTTCGTAAAAAGAATCAATGCTTTTGGGCAAAAAATTTTCGTGCTTGAAATAAGTGTCAAATGTTAATCTGGGTATCGAATGTTGATCAGATTATTAACATTTGATATTTTTTAAACATGTGTTTGGAAAAGAAGCTATTGTACTCGTACGTTTTACTATCCGGATCGAAATATATGAAATGTTTCAGTGTGTAAGTAAATGCAATAAGTTTGAGATTGAAATCCGTCAAGGGATCAACAATTGACACACCGGGTGTCAAATGTGATTTTGAACCTTTTTTGAAATCCCTGGGGGTCAACACTGGCTGAACTTTAAAAAAGTTCACCTGAGACAAGTGAAAATAGAAGGTTGAAATTTATTATTAATCACGACTTCGGGGTTCAGTACTAATATGGGGGCAGTAGGGGCAATTTGAAAAAAGTAGATCTACATTTAGCACTTTACTATATATATGAGAATTTTTGAACTCCCGTGCCCCCTAGGTATCACAATTTTAAAGTTACAGTCAAACTAGTATTGAAAGCGAATCTTCTACCTAGAAACCCCGGTAGCCAATGTCTCGATTTGACGGTATGTGTTGATGAAAGCTTCAAAAAGTTGGAATGGAAAATTCATTTTATATGTATAAAAATACAAATTTCAAAGTGTGGTATCGAAGGACAGAGGAAGTAGGGCAGGGAAAAACTTCGGGATGTAGGTAGTAATGTACAAAAACGGATCCACAGGCGATTTGCATCCTTTCTGTTCGTTGAAGGCATTTAGAACAAAAAAATGTTGGAACCATTGCTTTTCTCCTAGAAAATTCATGTTAACGCATAATGAAATATAGGGTCATTTTATACCCCCTATTTAGGGCATTTTGAAGGCATTCATGGAAAAACTGTAAATAATCTTTCGGTAAGGAATCCAGGGAGAGATATTTTTCATTTTAAACAATTTATCCTAAATTTAATAATTCTCATGATTGCCATGAAGAACTAATTTTTTCGAGAGTTTTCAACCCCCCTCCCCTCAAAAAATAGCCAGCCAGTTGAGGCGGTCGTTTTTATATTTTATTCTTTTTCGATTATTGAGGAGACTCTATCAACAATATTTCGTAAAAAAAAATTGATCTGAATTTTTCTTTCTAAATTAGGTGACTAATTTTATTGGGCTTGAAGTAAATCATTAACGAAGTCATCTGGGAAAATTTAAATGTAAGAATCGTTTTTAAAAAAATTGAAAAAACCTGACTTTTGGCAGAAAGTTATGTATGTTTTAGTCTTGATGAACAGACTAAGTCACCACCCTCACCTTATGCCAATTTTTCAGGGAACTCCGAGCCTCATCATCACTCCAAGCTTTTTTTCAAAAATCTTTTAATATGGAAAATACGAAAAACATTTTCAACAAAATTTTTTTATACTCTGGATTTTTAATGAAAATGCTCATTTTGTACTTTTTTCGTACGTACAAAAAGCCTTGAAGGGGGTTCAAAATAACTTCCGAGTATCCCACAGTTCAATACAGGGCTTATGGACAGGGTCTTTTTCACGTTCTACTGGTTTGAAGATGAGAAGGGGTGTAAATTTTAACTACATTCGGCAGATCCCTAACCTCCATACTTTTCCGTCCGCGAAGTATGCCCCCACTTCTCTATCACTAGATGTTTGATATTGCGTTTTTTGCTGTTTCATTGGTTTGGGAAGAAGCTGTTGTGCTGGATGTTTACGAGTTTGAAAAAGTATGGCAATGGCATATAATTGAAGAGTCTAAATGAATATTAGTAAGGCTGTGTCGTAAATGTTGGTGCATATATTCAAAAGGGACAGCTACCAACGTACATTTTTTCAAATCTAAAAGAACGAACTGAATTTGTTGGTCGGTTGATCGTCTGAGTTTGCTTACACTGTAGAATGAAAAAATATATCAGAACTTGAATCTCCTTTATGGGTCTTTAATGATGATATTTATTTTTAATTTATCCCATTAATTTTCTGCAAATGGCGAGGGTGACTTGTGGTAGGCTTCGTTCTTGGCGTACTCGAGAGGAAGATGGTAACGAACGAATTTAAAAAAATCTTTATGGTGTTCTGCAATATTGCGTTTCCTAATCTTTTGTCAAGGGTGGATACAACAAATTTTTAAGAATTAATTAGAATGATTATTCGTTCTTTTTCAGTGCATTCAGGTAGGGAACCTCCCAGACTGCTTTTAAAGCCCTCCCATTACTCAAAGAACAGCATCGGCACTTTACACACTCAGCAGTGACCATCCATAATGAAAAGCATTACGATACCTGAATGAGCACACATTTAAAAATTAAAGCATGTTCGGACAAATCAGGCGCCATCTTATGTGTACTTATTATATTTCAGAAACTACTGGACAGAATCGTCTGTATAATTAATTCCGACCGACGCCCATGAATACGAAATAAGTTTATCGTGAGGTTTCAACATTCATTTAATTTCTTCTCATTTGGCGTAGCTGGACGCCGGGTCATAACAGGGTGAAGCACAGAAAAACAAAAACTCGCCGTGAACCCAGCGTGTAATTATAGGTTTGCGACCCGCACATACTGGTCGGCCATGTTTGAAACAGTGTTGCTACTCGTTAAAAGGAAACCCGGTAACTACCAACCAAAGATCTTTCTCCAGATTACATGGAAGTTAAATTATTAACTATTATTTTGTACTCTTTATTACATCCGTTGGAACTTGTTCCGTGACGTTTGTATTGTAAATCCATTTCGTATTATAGTTAATATCATATAGTCATCGTTGCAAACGTGCACGCAATTTTCAAAAGTCGATATTATACGTGATTTCTGATGAAAAGGATTCTATTTTCTACTTCACCCGAAGTAAATGCTTTGTCGCGTGAAATGTTGACGGTTTTTTGTAACCTTCTTGCCGTACATTGATGATAGGAAAGGAAATTTACCCTCCCTCAATTTTTTATATAGGTAGTTGTAGCGGTAAATTTTAAAGAGATTTGTATCCTGCGACTTACCTTAGTTTAAAAGAGTTCGCTGTACAGTACGCAGGGAATCCGGGAAATATGTGGCAGTTTCTATAAAAAGGGGTAACTTTGTCGATCCGACAAATTTTGAGTTATGGATAGTATATAATAGAGGAATGAATGCCCTTTCCAAGGAGCTATCGTCGGGATCTGTAGCGTTTTTCTGTGCGGAGATACAAGCGGTCAAAGATCAGTGTAACGAGAACGCGCGAGAACATGTTTTTGAGAAAAACGTGTCTAAAGTTGGACACACCTTTTTCTCCCACTCCTTCAAGCGGCCGTAACTCGCCGCGGAGTCACGTTACCAGCCTCGACGAGGGCTTGTTGGAAAGGTAATTTTTCGCTCTTCTACGTGGTAACAATTCAGAACATTGGATTTATTCGTGAGTTCCGAAAACCCGCGAAGAAGCCATGTAGACATCCGCATTCTTTTCTCATGCTCTTTCATAATTCACTTTCTGTCTCACCCTCTTCTCTCTCACACCCATAAATTTTGTCTTTTTGTTATTGCGATGTTTTTACCGACTTTTCGAAGAATTCGAAAGGAGGTATTGTTTTTGTTCATAGGGCGGGGGTTTGAGGTCAGAGTGAATTTTCTTTACGTTTTGAGGTGTGAGGAGTTCGAAAATATCATTCATTCTATTTCAGGTATCCTTATATATATATATATATATGGTTGGATATCATTGTGGTGCCCAGGTCGTTTAATGTCACTGAGGAACCCAGTTATAAATTTACGTCTTTGTGGCGCCCGCTAATTAGATGGCTTTGTGGTGCCCCTGTATATTTATAAATTTGGGAGTTGAGGTGCCCAGCTCAGTTGCCAAATCTATGCAGTTCGAAAATCATCGCCTTTGAAGTTTTTACATCTGTAGAGCGTTCATGCGAACAGCGGGTGGATGAAATTAGCTACAGTATATATCGCCTATAGGCTCGGTTCACACGACGATGCATGCACTACGAGTACTAATGCAATTTTGGTAGTGTGGGCCTGTATAGTGCTGTTTTTAATCATTAAAAAAATGAATGTGATTATAATTACGGGATATGTTGTTAATCGCGGCTATTTCCCATTTAATGAACTTGTACTGAGCAATAATAACGAAAAACTATTTGTTTTCTTGGACAATGTTCCCTCTGACATTTGTAAATATTTCATCGTTGATTCTTTCCTATAATTAGCTGTGGCTCTCAATGGATCGGAAGTTGGACAATATGCTTCCATTAAGGACTCTTTTCCATTCAATTTTTCACGCTGAGTTCAAATGTTCAAATTTGGCGGTGACGCTCCGCTCCGTTCCCGAGATAAGCTAGAAAATGTTGGAGATTTTGGTCAAAAAATGAATGTAGTTCAATTTTGATACTACGGATTTGAATTAATCTCGAAAAATTGAGTAATTAGCACCACTGCTGATGCCGAAGCTCACCGAAAAGTTTTTCGCTCCAAAAAGCGTACGATGTATAGTAGGGAGAAATTTTCAAAATTCAAAAAAATCAAAAATTCTTAATTAGGGATTGTTTTCTACTCAATTTTTTACGCTCAGTTCAAATTTGGCGGTGACGCTCCGTTCCCGAGATAGGCTAGAAAATGTTCGAGATATTGGTGGAAAAAATAACTCTAGCTCAATTCTGACACGACGGATTTGAATAAATTTGTCTCGAAAATTTGAGTATAATTAGCACCAGCGCCGACGCCAAAGCTCGCCGAAATTTTTCGCCCCAAAAAGGACATGATGTATAGAATGAAAAGATTTTCAGAATTTGAAGAAATTGGGAATTTTGAATTAAAATTAACGTATTATGGTATCGTATCTATCAAGTTCGGCATATTTTATGGCATGAAATTTTCATTTTTTAATTCTGCCCTTCTACCGTATCTGTATATTCACGATGCCTTGTATTACGACAACAACAATTTTCTTCTAAATTCTGTGTAGGCCTCATCCTTTCGCGAATACGCGAAACAAACATTAAATTTTCGAGTTCACTCCGAGAAGTTTTCCTTAAAAAGCAATCGGCCTACCTGTGAAGACAGACTGTTTTCGTTAAGATTTTTCCAGCATTCGACTTTTCAACTGTCTTTGCTATTCACTTCTTTAGTTCCTGTGTTTTCGCCGATTTGTACAACATGTTGTTTATATTGTAAATAGTTCAAATCCGGCAATATCTTTTTGTAACCATTAAGTCGCGTTTCAATTCTTGTATATTATAGCCATTATATCCTCTTGTTCTTTTTTACTCTTTTCATGTCGTTGACTTTCCATTCCATGTTTTCTAAGTGAGGGTCAATTTTACTAAATTGAACAACTCTGGAAGACGTTGTAGGAGGCACCACTCCATCGAGCTGACCGGATTTTTATGTCGCCGAGATAAAAACGGTTGAGACCAACAAGCACACAATCGAAATTGTTTTCACTTTTTCAATTTTGACCATTCAGACTTCGACCTAGTCTGCTAATAAACATTTTCAAACTTTACAAGTAGTAAGAAAAGATTCTGAAAGTAAATAATATACAGGTAGCAACAGCGTCTTGCTTCTATTTCTCCACCTGCTGAGCCATTCTCCTGAATTATCAAGAAATTTGAATTTTGAAATCTGAAGAAAAAATATATATTTTGGTATTTTGGCGAGATCTTTCTCCAACATTCTTTAGTGGATTTTCTTGCTTATTATTTTTAATATATTTTAAGATTCTTTAAAACTCGTCAAGGTTAATTAAGGTTCGTAAAAACTCGATTACAACATTTTAAAAGACCCATTTTCTGTTGTGAGGAAGGGAATTGCAGATCAAATATTCAATATTGAGTGCGATAGTATACGTATACCTGATACGGAATACATCAGGAAAAAAGGACAGTCCTAAATTGATGACATTTTACCATATTTCTCTATAGTAGGATGGGCTGTTAATGGTAGGAAGTAGGATGGGGTGTTAATGGAAGGAACAAAAACTCAACAAAGTTATTAACATTTCAGTGTTGCTTTTGAAATAATAGGTTAGAATAATAATTTTTTTTTATTCTCTTTAAATCAGAATAGGACTCGGGTGCTGTACGCGTAAATATTTTGTGCTTCTTGTATCTAAAGAGATTCTTGTTGATTGTCTCTGAACTCACATTTCTCTGTGCATAAATTATATTTCTTCTCTCTACCTATCGCAGAAGATAATAAATCCAGGTTAGGCTCGGATCTACTACTGGAGACTGAAATACTTTTGCCGCCCTACTTGTGGTATGCCCTGGAAAAATGGCGGAGCCTTCCCACCAATTACATATATTTGAATAAGACTTAAGGTGAAAGCGGAAGAAAAATATAACGGGTTTTTAGGATTTGCCGTCCCTTTGTCACCCGAAGCTGAAACCTCATCAGCCACGGGAAATCAAGGCCTGGTTTCAAAATTTCTAACGATCGAAAATATTTACATGGAAAATTTTTTTTTCCAAAGATTTAAAATGATCGTTAAGGGTTTTTCTTGTTTTGATATATCTACACTTGGGTAGTTTTTATTCAGTCTTAGTAGGAATTTATAAAAAGTTAAACACAACAAGGAATATGCTCGCTGCCACTAGCAAACCAAATCTGTAGAAAAAAATTTCAATGTTTATCGAAATGTTTTCATAAAAATTTCCGATGAAATTCCTGGAAATCATCGGAGATTTTCCCCGAATATTTCCTAAGAAATTCTTTAAATATTATCGGAGGGAGATTCTTATCGAAGATATCCAAATAAATTTTTCTTTGGAAATCATTGAAGATATTTCCTCAAGATTTTCGATAAAATTTTTCAAAAACTGTCGGAGTTTTTTCCCAAATATTTCCGATGATATTTTTCAAAATTTAACGGAAAATTTTCCCAAAGATTTTTGAGGAACTATTCTTTGGAAGACATCGATGAAATTCTCCGGAAATCATCGGAGATTATCCACGAACATTTTTAATGAAATTCTTCGGAAATCATCGGTCATTTGTCTCAAAAGTTTCCGATGAAAATCTCTGAAGATCATCGAAACTTTTTTCTGAAGAAATCCTTTTCACGATGAGTTCTGATAAAATCTTTTAGAATCATTGGAGATTTTTGCTAAAATTTCGGACAAAATTCTCCTGAAATTATCGGAGATTTTTCTCAATTATGTCCAAGATGTCCACTGATATTCTTCGAAAATGATCGGAAACTTTTCCTTAATATTTTCGACAAAAATCTTCGGAAATCAAAGGAATCTTCTCGAAAAGTTCTAAAGAAATTCTTTGAAAATCATCGGAAATTTTCCCTAAAGATTATTTCATAGTTTTTCACTAAATTTTTCACACTGAGTTCAAATTTGTTGTTCAAATTGGTCGGCAAGCTTTGTTTTTGAGATACACTTGAGAATGTTAGTAAAATTGGTTAAAAAATGACTCTATAGCTCAATCTTGATGACGGATTTGAAATTTTCTTATTATAATTCTCAATAAAAGGGGTTCTCACAATTTTTTTCACATGTTTCTGCATTCGAATTATTTCGAAGTTAGTAATGTCGAATAGAGCTCAGTTTGAAATATTGTCAAATATTTCATTTTTCAAAATTATTATTAGTCGTAACTATTTGATTGTTTTCCTGAGTGGCAGGGACCTTCTTCAAAAAGAGAAAAAAAAGAAAATGGACCTGAATCTCACCTAGCAGAGAAATAAAAAATGAAATCGACCATTTATTGATCAATGAATTAGCTATAATAAAAGATATAACAGTTGTTTCGATATTTGAGTTCGCACCTGATCATAGAATGTGCAGGGGACTATTAGTGTGCCAAAAAGAGCCGAATATACAAATCATATAGGAAAACGAACAAAACTGGGAACTCCATAATACTGCTACACAAAATGGAGGAGGCAAGTAACTATTTAAGAGAGAATCTCACAACAAAGATGACACATGTACCAAATTATTCTGAGAACATGAGTGTACAAGGAACTATCCGAAAAATTGATCGACGTATGTAGCTCAACAACACAAAAGTATGGCGCGAATAAGAGACAACCTAACACCGATGACAAACTCACAAACGAAACCAAAAAGCTAATAGAAAAGAGGGAACTATTAAAAAAGTTACGGAAAATGACTCACAAACAGAAAATAGAACTAGCTGAAATCAACAAACTAGTAAGAAGGAAAATCAGAGAGGATTGCAGAATATTTGAGGAAAGAAAAACAAGAGAAATAATAGAGGATACATG
Source organism: Acanthococcus lagerstroemiae (assembly GCA_031841125.1). NCBI lineage: Eukaryota > Metazoa > Arthropoda > Insecta > Hemiptera > Eriococcidae > Acanthococcus > Acanthococcus lagerstroemiae. Next base: position 60,905,682 of record CM063110.1, on the reverse strand, counting down.
GTCAACACGTAAATGGAAAAAGGAAATAAGCAGGGGAACTAAACTAATTATGGAATTGTATATTAGTGCAGGGAATATAATCACGGGGAGGGACAAAATTATTAAGGAAGCAACAAAATATTACGAGAAACTATACGTAGAAACAGAGAAAAAACAAAGCGACGAGATCAAAATACTGAGGAAGGTCAGTGAGTATCTTAAACGAAACGAAAAAACTGCGGAACCCCTCCCAAAGATAATAAAAGCTGAGTTAAGCCAGACTGTGAGAGATCTAAAGATAGGAAAAGCTTCAGGACCTGACACTATAGAAAATTAATTCATGAAATTATTCTTGAATGAATTGCTCGCCCCCCTGGAAGTAATATGCAACAAAATTATAGAAGAGGAAAAAATACCTAACCAATGGAATGAAGCTCAAATAATTCTATTACATAAAAAAAGGGGATAAAAGAAAACTGGAGAATTGCAGACTATGTCGCTGTATTCGAAAATTTAATCAGATTTTTGATATCACCCCTGTTGGCATGCTAATTTCCAATTTTGTTCTCTCCGAAGAAGTCAATTTGACTATGCAAAAAAAAAAAAAAAAAATTGGACAAATTATTGGAATAAGGATTTTTTGATCTAGGTTGTAGTTTTCTTTCTCTTACAGATTAAAAAAAAATGCAATTTTTTTACTAAAGAATGTGAAGGCATAATTATTTTCTTCATTTTCCCTAGGAAAAAGGCTGGGTTCCTTTCCTGGAAGAGAGGAAGGAAGTCCATTAAATTCGCTAAATTAAAGCGACGATAGGTACTCTCAAGGAAGGAGAGCAAGTTTCTCTTTTTCCAAGAAAAAGAGTGAAAATCAGTTCATATTATTATTTTTTTTTTGACTTGGATATGTCCAAGTCTGACATGTATAAATTACAGTAGTTGTCATGCTCGTAAAGTTATCTGAATTGTGGTGTGTTCGCGTAATTAAATTTTAAATATGATATTTTATTCTGAATATTTTTATCTGCAGTTTTCAGTGACCTTAATACTTAAGCAGTACCACCCATATTGGGCAGTACCAAAAAACAGCAGTACATACATACAGTGAGATCATCACGCAACATAGGAAAGTCCCATAAAGTGCACGTTGATGTGTACCACTGTGGTAAACGTCATACTGGTGCAAATCAACACGCAACATTGCGCTAGTTTGGAATCATTTCATTGAAAATGTTTGAAGTTCCGATAATTTCCGAAGAATCTCTTCAAACATCTTTAGGAAATAAATGTCCAATGTTTTCCAAAGAATTTCTTTAAAAATCTTCGGGAGAATTTTCCGATAATTTTTCAAGAATTTCGTGGGAAATATTTGGGGAAACTCTGATGGCTTGAAGAATTTTATTAAAAATCATTAGAAAGAATGTTCGATGATCTCCGAAGAATTTCATCAAATATCTTCGGGAAAATTTCTAACAATTTTAAAGGAATTTCGTAGGAAACTTTTAGAAAAAATTTCCGATAATTTCCGAAGAATCTCATGGGAAATATTTGGAAGAATTTCCAATGTTTTCCAAAAAAATTTATCAAAATCCTTCGAGAAAATTTTTCTATTGTTTATGTAGAATTTCATGGAAATATTCGGGGGAAACTCCGATGGTTTTTGAAGAATTTTTATTAGACAATCTTCAGGAAAAATGTTCGATGACCTCCGAAGAATCTCATCGAGAATCTTCGGAAACCATATCCGATGATTTTAAGAAATTTCATCGGAAAGTTTTGGGGAAAAATTCCGTTAATTTCCAAAGACTTTTATTGGAAATTGAAATTCTTCGGAGATCATCGAACATTTTCCCTAAAGATTGTTTCATAAAAATTCTTCAAAAACCATCGGAGTTTTCCCCCGAATATTTCCATGAAATTCTATATAAACAATAGAAAAATTTTCTCGAAGAATTTTGATAAATTTTTTTGGAAAACATTGGAAATTCTTCCAAATATTTCCCATGAGATTCTTCGGAAATTATCGGAAATTTTTTCGAAGGATTTTTTTATGAAATTTTTCCAAAGATTTCTTCTGAGATTTTACCTGAAATTTGTTGATAAGTACCTTTAAAAACAGTCGTAGATTTTTCCCAATTCATATTATTCTTCAAAAATTAGCGAAAGATTTTCTCGAAAAATCTTCATGAAATTCTTTGGGAAAGATTGGAAATTTTTTTTAAAGATTTCCGTTGAGATTCTTCGGAAATTATCGGCATTTTTTTTTCAAACATTTTCGATGAAATTATGCGTAACCTATACCATTGTTTCATATTGGTGTGAACGACCCCGCGACATGTAGCCGATCTTGAATACCACAAGATTGACAGATGAGGGCTGAACGTGTTGCGTGTTGATTTGCACCAGTACGACGTTTTCCACCATGGTACACATCAACGTGCGCTTTATGGGACTTTCCTATGTTGCGTGATGATCTGTTCCACACTGTATACGTTTAAAATTTATTTATTATTAAAAAAAAACAAAAAAAAAACTTAAAAATATTAACGAAAGTGAAAGTAGAAAAATACGATACTGAGTAATCAAAGTCGAAACTGAACTTGAGTAGTTAAAAGAATAACAAACCACTTTTTTTTTACTCTCTTGTTTCTTTCATTTTTTTTTTTTTTTTTTAATGAGGGGCGATATTTTTTTTCTCGTACATAATTATTATTTTGAATCTTCGAGTCAAAAATATCCCATATTATGTACTTGTAATATGGAAAGGGAAGTGCTGAAACAAAGAATAAACCGTCAATTTTCTAGTTTTGACAGGTCAAAAGAAAAGCTTAGAATAAACACTGACTTGAAACATTAAACACCATAATCCAAATTTCTCACTCAACAAAGACAAAATTTTGTAAACTAAACAAATGATCGAAGTTAGTAAATCTTCTCATTCAAAAAATGAAAATGTTCTTTTTTTTGTCTTCGTGGAATACCTCGCCCATTGGCCCTTCGGATGCGAGGGAAAAATGCATCCGGGGCACTGATTTGAATCGGATTAAATATCTGATCGATTATCCGAATACAGGGATCCAAAACTGAGTTTGGACCAAAATCTGATTGAATTTTTGTAACCGGTGACCCAAAAAATTCCTATTCCAATAACTTATTCTGTTATTTCAGTAAAGTCAAAGTGGCCCATTTGATATGGGATTAAATTTGTATTTTCAGGCCCAAATTAGGATCGAATCAAAAATCTGATACGATATTTGAAATCAGCAACCCATAAAACCTTGCTTCGATACTTCGTTTGAGTTTGTATTTATTTTAATGGGCAGTACCAAAAATTTACGTTTAAGACTTTTTCATTAAAAAAAAAAAAAAAAAAAAATAGTTAGAAATATTAACAAAAATGAAAGTAAAAAAAAATTGAAATTAGGTAATAAAATCAAATTTGAACGTAAAGACTTGAAATGATGGCAAACGATTTTTTTTTAAAGGGAAAGGCAAAATTTTTTCTGTCGTGAACAATTGTTTCACGAATAATTATTTTAAACATTTTCGAGTTAAAACCATTACACACTGGAAATTGAATTTTTTTTTTTTTCTAGGCGAGGGAGATGGTAGAAATAAAGAAAAATTGTGATAAAATCAGCAGTTTAAGAAAATCTTAGAATAGACGCTGACTTAAAAAATTATAATCCAAATCTTTCACTCGATTAGTAAAATTTTGTAAACTAAACAAATTATCAAAGTTGGAAAATAAACTAGACACTCCTTCCTTTTCTAGAAGCAAATAGAGCCCTTCTTACCTCAGCATGTTCTCTGCAGGAGGAGGAACAAATCGGCCCTTTCTTCTCCTCGATGTAAGGAAGAGAAAAAATTTTATTTTTGGTTAAGAGAGGAAAAAATTGTCCCTTTGGCTTTCTTGTTATTCAAAAAGTAGAACAAGTTATTTTCCATACTTCAAAAAGAGGAATGAAATTCTTGTCCATCCAATGAGGCAAAGGCCGTTTCATTTTCCTCTTCAAAGAAAGAAACAGTACTTCTTATCTGCGACAGTTTTGTTCTTTTTCTTCGAATAATGTTGCAAGTTTCCACTTCGTTTTTTAATTCTGATTATTTATCTCATCGAAATCTGTACGAGTCTCAAAATCTAAATAACACACGTCAAATGAGCCAAACTGACTCAGCATGAAACAACGCCTATTCTAAAGGGCTGTACCGCCCATATTGGACAGTACCAAAAATTTTTTGGGCAGTTCCAAAAAACAACAGTGAACACATAAGTTCAAAAATTTATTTATTTAAAGAAAAAAAAAGTGAAAAAATATTAATGAAAACGAAAGTAGAGAAATTTGAAATTAGGTAAATAAATTTAAACTTTCTTTTTCTGTCATGGATGGTCATTTGTACTATTTTCGAGTCAAAAATATCACACACTTGAAATTGGAATTTTTTTTTTAAAGGGTGGAAGGGTGTAGAAACAAAAAAAACTTGTGATATGATAAAACTGCCAATTCCCTGATTTTGGCTGTGCCAAAAAACTTGCAATGGGTGCTAGCTTGAAATACTGGACACACCATAATCCAGATTTCTCACCCTTCAAAAGCAAAATTTTGTGAATTAAAAAATAATGAGCAAAGTTAGAAACTGAAGATTTGTTCTTTCCTAGAAGCAAATAGACCCCTCCTCAGTCAATCATTCCGTGAGCTTTGGTATCACGTCTTTTCAGGAGGAAAAAGAACTCAGCCCTTCCCTCTCTTCAATGTCATGAATGTGAAAAAAAATGGAAACATTTTATTTTTGGTCGAGAGGGAAAAAATCGTCCCTTCTACTTCTTGAAAGAACATCGTTTTTGGTTTATCTGTTCCGAAAAATATATGCTATCAATTTTAAATGAAATTACTTTACCGCTTTTTATTCCCTTTCCTTATGCAATGTCATTTCAGTTGGAGAATTCGTAAGAAATTAGGAATTTAGGGATATACTTACAGAATTTTCTCTTTTCTGTCCAAAACGAATTTATTTTGCCACAGAGCCCATTCCTTGATTGCCTAGAATTATCAATTATAAATGTGGTCAGCTATTGGAACACGGTGTGGTCAGTTACTGATAGACCTGGTCAGGCATTCATGAACTTTACTGTCAATTTTGTAGTGTGAGCGAACTTGCTAGTATTCTGTATGTAGGGTGTGCCAATTCACTTTTCTTCGGGGTATTCCACTGGAGACGGCGTAACAGCCGAAAGCGCTCTGGGATACAGAAGAGAAAACAAGTGAATTGGCACACCCTATGTACAGAATATTCATGCAATTTTATACCTCAGAAAAAATTAATTATTAAATTTTAAAATGAATGTAAATTCAAGTAAAAAATTTAATTAATAAGTCGAATCAGAGACGTCGCTGGAAAATTTTTTGAAAGGGTAATTTTTTCAGTAGTGTTGACCTACATTCATCGGCTTCGGTGTATTTTTTTAGGCGATGGAGGAGTAATTTTTTTAATGATATTTACTCACGTTCGCATTTGAATTTGGGGGAGGGTAAGTTTAATCATTTCTACTCACCCCAAAAAAGAAACATTTGAGGGGGCAAGTATCACCTATTTACCTTCGCCCCTAGCGATGTTCATGACTTAAGTGTCCAAATTAAAAAAAAAAATTACCAAGTAGGTACTTATGATCAAAACACAAAGAGAAACAATTCATTATTAGCCAAATACGGCTTTTAAACAGACAGCTACTGGTACATTTACCTTGCATGACCATTGACATTTCGAACTGGAATTGAGAAGAAGAGAAGGAAAAAAAAACTACAATAGGCTCGGCTATTCGCAGCCGACCGCGACCCTTAAAAAATAACAGCCCATCACAGTGTAACGTATTACATAGGTATCTCCACAGCATTGCGACGTTGTCGGAAACCGGGCACCTCAGTATAGTATATAGGTATATATATGTACAAAATTTTGAAACTGGAATAGCTCGAAGAGTGTAGGATCGAATTTTATGAAAATCAGATATGTTATAGAACAGCACTTGAAGTTGTGCATGTGAAATTTTGGTGAGGATTCGCCGAAAGGGGGCTGTGGGGGAGAGGGTCAAACTTTTCTTTCGATTATTTCTCATCATCTCAGCTTGGGGACGAAAAAATATACTGGAACTCATTTGAAGAAAATTTCATTTTACATATTTTTAGTTATTATCATTTTTCGCAGCACCCCAAAGGGGAGGGAGATAACTGGGGTAGAAAATTGGGATTTAGTGTTAAAAATGTGGTCAATTTTTCTACGTGTCGAAAATGTCGAGATATCGACCTTTCGATATAATGCGTTTATTCAGATTCATTCCCAACAATAGTTGTTAGTCGTCGGTACTGCTATTGTTAGCAAGATAAGCAGTTACTGGTATCAGTTCTTTTATTTGAACTCTGTCCATGTAAATTCGTGTTGCCTGCATTTGAACTACCACGCGTCTAAATTCGTGCTGTGTGTATTTGAACTATTTGTGTTTGTTTTGAAGTGCGTCGCTTGTTTTCCTTTAACGTTATCCCATTTTTGCTGTTTTGTTGAGTTTTTGTTTTATTTTTCGAGATCTCTGTTATGGTTGTTTTTATGGTTAAAAGTTCTCTTAGTTATTTTTTTCGGTTTTTTCTTCTGTTTCTATTCTGTTGAATTTTTTGCATACAGCTTTCATTTTTCCTAGTCATCTCCTCCTTTTTTCTATTATTATTATTATTATTATTATTATTATTATTATTACTAATATTATTATTTTGCTGATTTGGAGTTTTTCTTTTATTTTTCAGGATTTCTTTTATGTAAGATACTAAATTTGAAAAGTCGGTATTGCTGTCGCTGCTGCGACAGCGTTTTTTTTCTATAGAAATCAACCGAAATCTCAAAATTGATTTTTTGACCAAAAAATTTTGTTTTTCTTTTTTCGCGTTTTCTGAGACTTCGATTGATTGACAAAGTTACCCCTTTTTATAGAAACTGCCACAATTTGAGAGCGGTAGTTATTTTCATCACGCAGCACCGGATTCAGGGGAAATGAACCAGGTAAATCATTGAAAAACATCCAGCCCGACAAATAACTTTTTTACTTCATTCTTTCCCTTCCCTCTTTACGGTTTTCTTCAAATTTTTCATTTTCCCCCTAATTAACCTCATTTTTTCAGACACCTTCGTTGCCACTAGCGTAAATACAAAGCTGATCGAGACTCCAGTACTGTTCTGGATCTGTGTACTTGTTGGGCTCTTTATGACTTGGTTAAAGTTATACCTGATTTCATTAAAACTTTCTCTACCCCTTCGAGATCTTTTTAAAATTCACGAGACCTCATAAATAGTTTTAAACCCTTTCAAATTTGCTTAAAACTTTTTTAAGCTTGATTAAAAGACTCGTCTACGCTTAATTAGGCCTCTACCAGACTTGTAAAGGCTCTTCTGGTCTTGGTCAACGACACTGTAAGGCTAAATTAAAAGACTGCTCACTGATATAACTTAGTTTGTTATGGTAGACAAACTGTATAATGCTGTTTGTTCTTCTGTTATCCTTTATATCATGATCAGGGATATTGGTATTCAAGAAGGTCATATCGCTTATGCAGATTCTATAGTACGATCCTTCTTGTAAGCCATTCTCAGTCAACATAAGAAATGTAGGGTAAGGAATTAAAACACACATTTGCCATTTTACTTCAAGGGCGCAAATAGGCAAAATACTGTACACGGATGCAGGAATATCTTTGCTGCGCCTGTGAACGTGGGGTACGTTTACATTGCACATTTACAGGCGCAGCAAAGATATTCTTGCACTCGTGTACATTATTTTGCCTATTTGCGCCCTTGAAGTAAAATGGTAAATGTGAATTTTGATTCTTTACCCTTCAAATGGTATCGGTCTGCCAGACTTTTTCTATACAACCAATGGGAACACAGGATCCAACAGCATTCCTACAGTACTATCTCAACCGTGTAATAATTAAGCTAGTTGGTGTAGGTCACATGGAATCTTCATTTTTTAGCAGTAAAGTCACAGATAATAAGGTAGTAAGTAAACGGATTTGTCAACATATTCCAAGTAAAATTGGCGCTTAAGTTTGAAGAATTCCGAAATTTCATTCTTACCTCAGATAAAGAGGATTTTTCCAGACTTGCTTAAAAATTTTTCAGACTCTGAGATGCTCCCAGACTCGATATTCTCTAAGATTCTTCTAAACTTGCTCAGCTTAGGATATATATTCCCTTTACAGGAAATCATCCTCTCTCTTGCTCGAATTGCCCATCAAAGTTCATTAAACTAAAACTATCTAAAGCTACAAAATGAAGATAATTTTTCATAATCTAGAATTGTCGGATTATCGACTTTTCAAACAACAATTAGGGATGAGTATATTCGAACAGAAGTGTGTTGTAAAACGGAAAAGATTAAGAACTACTGACTTGGATGATTTTGTTCAGATGCATGCGATGTAGGTAGAATTTAGACCCTTGAAGATTCATCTAGATTATTTTAAAACTCCACTGTGATCGTCCGAGGACTCGCTTAAGCTCTTCAAAACACATTTAAGACTCTTTGACCCTGTTTCAGACTTTTCAAGACTCAAAGGCTACTTTAAGAATCTTCAGGATTGGTGTAGAAATCGGAATGAAAGCCAGACTTTTTCGGACTCTCGACAATACAACTTAAGACGTTTTAAACACTCTTGAAGACTACTTTAAGTTGATTTGAAACTTGAAATGACTCCTCAAAACTTATTTGAGACTCTGTAAAATGTCTTAAGAATGTTCCAGACTTGGTTGGGACTGAGCAGGATTTTTTAAGACTTTTCAAAATTTGCTGAGACACTTCGAGACTCGTTTATAATTCTTTCAAACTCTTCAAAACTTATGTCCGATTTTTCCGAACCCTATTGAAATTCTTCAATACTTTTCGAACATGTTTATTGCTCTTAAATTTTTGGAAAAACTTTTTAGCCCTCATTTATGATTCTTTAAGACTTTTCAAGGCTCTCTACGACTTCCAGACTTATTTAAGATTCTCCGGTTGCATTAAGAATCGCAAAAGATTCTACCAAAGAAATTTGATACTGTTTAGGATTCTTACAGACATGTTTAAGATTTTTAACTACTCTTTCTTGTTTATTCAAGACTCCAGATTTAAGGTACTATATTCTTTCTTTTCTTTAATTTTATTTCGTTTGTCTTTCGTCCTGCTTTCATTATTTATTTCTCCGTTGTACTTCTTAGGCGCATTTCCCTTGACGAGTGCCAGGGATGTTTGGCCTTTCTTTTTTGCCCTTCATGTAATACAGCGCTGCCTTTCCTATATTTTAGTGCAAAAAGGGATAGATCCTCAGGGGAAGGGAGTGAGGGATTTGAATCGAAAGTTCTTCTTGGCTTACTATATGTTCTGTATTAAAAAATCATGCTTTTTTAGTTCGTTGAACATTGCTTTTTCTAGTGGTGATGGGAGGAGGGGAGGGGGGAATATTCAAATTCTATTTAACGAACTAACAGCATTCTGAAAATAACAAAAGCAGAAGAATAAAAAAATCGACATATCATATTGAAATACTTCCGAAAAATATTTTCATGATTTTGTTCTTTGGTGTATTTCTTGATGATTTAAAAATAACTGATTGAATTAATTTGGCTTCTGATTTTGCCAATTTCCTGATGAAGTGAAAATTGTTTTGAGCCTGAACCTACATTTAGGTTATTACTGATGCATTCTGATATATGATACGAATATAGGTGGACTTTGCATAGTTGCTGAAAGGACTAAGTCCTCCTCCCGTCCTAGAAAATTCATTTAAATCTTCCTGCATTACAGGAAAATTAAAAGTTTAAACATACATACTTATTTTTGTATACGAAGCAAAATACTCTAATTGAACTATTTAAACGCCGATGAACATTACGGGGGGGGGGGTCCTCTTCCAGAAGGTAGCCCCCTCCCCTACACATAGGAAGTTTTTGAAGATACATTGTAAATTTATTATTAGGGGGCTATTTTTTGTGGAGGGGGGCAGAATAGCCAGCCCCTACTTCTAAACCTTACCCAAGGTGCGTTTATAGACGGACAAAGCTCTGTCCACCCGGGACACAACGACTCTGTATCATCCTAGAGCTGCTGCAGCTGCTGCGGATCCCCTGGCAGGGCTCACCCCGCCGTCACCACCTTCGTGCGTCGCCACGCGTACCAAGGCGAGGAGGTGAGGGGTGAAGGGAAATAGCGCGTCCGTCTGTGGTGCACCCAAATTCTAGGTTAATGCTGCTTTTGAGCGTTGTCTCGGTCAGTAGGGTGTCTCATGATGGCTCTGGCAGGACAGCGCTAATCCGTAGCGGAGAGGTGAAAGAGGGAATGAGGCCAGTCTCAATGCGTCCTTCTGGTCACTGATGCAATACTCGAAAGGGTAGTTTCCGTGGCCAGGGAGCGATGTCTAGGGAGCCATTTTGGCATGCGTGTATCGCCATAGGCTCTACCAAGTAAATGTGCGTTTATAGACATGAAACAAAATTTAAAAAAATTGAATGGTGTAAATGTTCTGAATTAGCAATTTCGAGACACATAATATGTAAATTGTAACTGAATTGAGGGGACTATATGTATATCGAAATGAAGAAATGGGCATAGAAATCTGGCCATCAGTCGTTGACCGGTGGCAAAATGAAGACTAACCCTTTCACTCTTTTGACCCTTGCCTCCTCACCCCCTTTATTCGAGCTGATTTTTCTCTCATTTCTCGCGTTACTCAACATCGAGCTCGCGTCGTATACATGGTTGCTGGAAAGCGCGACACCCGGCGTCGAATTCGAGAAACCATTTTGGAAGCGGCGTGTAATTAAATTTCGGCAAAATATGTAGTCTAGCGGCATGCTGACGATAATTAGCTATAACTTTAGTCTATTTATTATTCACGCGCAATCGGATGCGAATACAACAGGCGCCCATTTATGTCGATGCATAAATCAGTACTAACAACTAGGAGCAATTAAATTAACCTGCGAATAGTGTAATGTGACGTGCGAAGGGAGCCAGCCCACAGAGCGTTTTACGAATAATTTCATCCCATTTAGGAAATGCTAAACGTGCTCGTAATACGTGTCGCATTATGGGTTCAATTACGAGCATCACCGAGTAATTCTGTTAATGACTTTACCACGATAATGACGTTTTCACCTTTGTGTACACAGTCACGATATTCGGCTTCTCTCATCGGCGACGGCGTCGAGTGTAAAAATTTTAGCCTGTCATTTTGCTGTGTTGGCGAGCCGCGGTCCTGCGGATGTGTCGAAGGCTTATTGGCTATCGACAGAGTGATGGACAGCTGAAATTTGATTCCGCGAATGAGTCGCAGTTATCCAATTTTGGTTGTTACCTAGACATTGAATTATTGAGATCAAGGATAGCCAAATTAGCAAACTTGTCGATGGCACCTTACGGAGTACCGTCATCGGGATAATATCAAATTAGTCTGCGTGAAATTGGCTCCGCCATTTCAGATTTAAGGAAAAACCTTGCTTGCGCTGAGTTGTGCTAAGTCGTGCTAAAGTTGGGCCTTACTCAGATTCCACCCCACTCCCTTCCTTTGACAGATATTGATACACCCTTGCTAAAATGACTAGCCCGCCATTTTGGATTTCTAGAGAAAAGCTGGTTGTACTGAGTTGTGCTAAGATTGTGTCGTATACTCAGTTTTTCTCCGATCTCCTCCCTGTACCAGATACTGATACCCCTCAGCTAATTTGCTAGCTCCGCTATTTTGGATTTCTGGAGAAAAATTGACTGGTTGTGTTAAGATTGTCCTGTACTCAGTTTCTCTTCCATCCTCTCTCTTCACTAGACACTGATACCTCTGAGTGACTAGCCCCACCATTCGGGATTTCTGAAGTGTTGCAGGAATAAAGTTTTGGTAAAAAAGTTGGAAAACAGTGTTGGTAAACAATGTTACTCATCTCAGGGACGTACCGAAGAGTTTTTTCTGGGGGAGGGAGCAAATATTGTGAAAGTCCCAACTGACTCAACTCAAAATTTCTAAGTGTCAATATTTTTTTGTATTAGCAAGAAAAAAAAAAAAAAAAAAAAGGTTGACTTGTTGGATTTTTCCAACTTTTGATCCATCCACGACAATTTTCCAACTCCAGTGGAGGCTTCCGTGCTTCCCTTTTTTCGTCCCTGACTGAAATAGTAAATTTTCCCGACTACTGAGTGAAAAATTCCTACGGGGGAGGAGGAAGTTGCCCCTATCGGTAAGTCCCTGATTTTGCTGTAAAGAACAATACAAATTTTTCAATGAAACGTTTGCTGCCAAGTTCAGGGTCGAATTCCTTCGTGCAAATGTTAATTTTCACCGCCAGAGAACATAGGCAACGATACTGTAGTATGAAAATTTGCTTAGCTCCGTCATTAGGAGACTTCATATGCGCCGAATTGCATAATCAAATCGCTGGCATGAAAAATGAGAATGACGAGAGTGTGGCATCATGCAATGTCATAAGAGGATGTCACGAGTGTGTTTCTGTCTTTGGATAGGTATTGCGCGATAATACAGAACAGAGGGGTAAAAGTAGCTGAATTCAAGATTGCCCGGGGGCAAATATACCACACCATGTCTGACGACTTTCTTATCTAATTTTACAAAAAGTTATATAGCTGAATACGCGTTCTTGGAGGCGAATTTTGGAACTAAAGAAGAGCGATCAACTACAATCGGATTTTCATTCGTACGCGCAAACAGCGTTTCAGGAGCCGGCGAAGAAACTGAGTGTGGCACAATCTTAGCAGAAACACAACTGACCACAACCAATTTTCTTCGGAAATCCAAAAGTGCGGAGACAGCCATTTTAGTGAAGGAGTACTAGTGTCTGACGAAGGGAGGAAACGGGATAGAAACTGAGTACGGCGTAATCTTAGCACAACTGAACAGAATCAATTTTTCTCCAGAAACCCAAAATGGCGAGGTTAACTATTTTATTAAGAGGGGTGAGGGGGGGGCTATCAATATCGGATCAACGAAGGAGGGGGAAGAGAAACTGAATACGGTACAATCTACGCAAAACTTAGCACAACTTAGCACAATCAGTTTTTCTCTAGAAACCAAAATGGCGAGCTAATAATTTTAGTGTGGTGGTATGAGTACCTGACAAATAGATCGAGTGGAAGAGAAATCGAATACGCCACAACAACTTAGCATAACTCAGCAAAGCAAAGTTTTTCCTGAAATCCGAAATGGAGTGGGGCTAACTTTACGCATATGTGTGTTTACAGATTCGGGCTGAGTTCGATAAAATGTCACCAGGAAAACGACAATTGTGGGGACCAGTTGTGAATTTAGAGATGAAATTAAGGGGCACTGAAGTAGCTTGCCCCCCAGCCTCCGCCGGAGTTTAGAAACTTTATAGTAGGTAGACCAGAAAGTTGGAAAAATCCAGCAAGTCAAAAGAGATTTCAATTTTTTTTTTTTTTTTTTTTTTAGTCAATACAAACAGAATTAGTTGAGAATTTAACAATGTGTATTGCCCCTCTAAAGAAAAAACTCTTCGCTACGTTTCTGTGTGAATTATGGGAGGAGGTGATACAAGCAACTATTCCCTATAAATTTCTGACCTCAATTTTGAATGGCCAAGCATATAGACGTAGATCTATTAGTGCTGAAATATACACTATGCGAAGTAAAATACGAGTAGTATCTCAATATAGACCAGTACACACAATATTAATTATAATAGGGGAAAAATTTCCCGGAGAGCTGAATATTGGAACAAAAAGCTGAATGATGTCACTAATTAACGTACTAAAATTACCTAAGACTTTGAGTGCCCTGAAGGGTCCGAGAGGGCTGAATGTCCCTTCAAAATCAGTTCTTTTTGTTAATCTGGGAAAATATCAACGATAGAAAAAAAAGCTTCAAACAAAGATTGTTTTCCATTAAATTATACACCAAGGTACTCTATATTCTTCTCATAACTGCCCCCTCCCCCAAAATGTCACGAATATGAATTCAATATAACCCTTTACTTTGCCGTAAATTAGCACAGACCTTATGGATGTAGAATTTTGGTTCCCTCCCTCTCCCTGCATTCTCAAATACTACATGAATCCGCCCTTGGTGGTAAATGAATTGTGAATTGTTTCAGTGAGCCTTAAGTGAGTTTGAAACCATAGATTTATTTTATTTTATTTTTATTTTTTTTATTTAAAGCCATGCTCCGACTAAGATTAAACTGTACAAACTATGTTTTTCCAACACACTAAAATGGCACTAGCGGCCCCCCGGTGGGGATCGTCAGGCCGTCGGATCCACCCAATCACGGGTATAGGCTATTACCGCCTGCCTCCACGACTCTCTGTTCCGGGCTGTCCGCTGCCAAAGGAGTCCGAATCTCCTGTGAATTTCATCACGCCATCGGGTTGGGGGCCTCCCTACCCCCTTATTAAATCCATTGGGTACCACATCTCCGTTTCCTTATTCCATTTACCAGCCGGGCTTCTAGCCAGGTGCCCCGCGTAGCCCAGTTTGAGTTTTTTGGCAGTCCATCCAATATCCCTTGTGCCAGTTAGTTCCCTTATTTTTTGGACGCTGATTTTGTCTCTAAGTTTGACCCCCAGCAAGCTACGAAGCATTCTGTTATGCGTCACCCTCAACCTATTAGTCTGTGTCCTCGTCAGCGACCACGTTTGGGCTCCGTAGGTCAGCGTCGGCTCAATACACTGCCTGAAGACTTTTGATTTCAGGCTGACGTTCAAATTGCTTTTAAAAATGTGCTTATGGGCCCAGAAATTCCTCCAGCCACTGGCAATACGCGCGCTCAGTTCCTTGTCCTGCCGGTTTTCAAAAGATACAATTTGACCAAGATATTTATATTCCGAGACTGTCTCAATTTGTTGGTTGTCTATTGAAAATCCTATTACCTCGACATTGGACATAGATTTTGATTTGGAGAAGTTTATTGTAAGTCCTACCTTTCTACTTTCGCTACAGAGTTCCTTTGCCATAGTTATTAGCTCACTCAAGCTATTACTTACCAGAACTATATCGTCCGCAAATCTGAGGTGACTAAGTCTACGACCATTTACCAGGATTCCTCTACTATCCCACTCTAGATTGCGAAAGATTTTTTTTAAAACACTATTAAAGAGATTAGGTGAGAGAGGGTCCCCCTGTTTCACCCCTTTACCCAGTTTGAATTTTTCTCCCGGCAGGTCCAGTTTGACAAACGCAGTGGAGTTCCTGTATAGCTGCTTCAAAACCCTAACCACATCGGGGCTAATTCCTTGTTCCCTAATTGCTTCCCAAACAGCCTCATGGTAGACCGAATCAAATGCTTTATTGAAGTCGATAAACATCATATGAGTTTCCATATTATATTCTCTCGAGACTTCGATCAGGCGGTTCAGCGTGAATATATGGTCTATAGTGGCGTAACCCTTCCTAAACCCGGCTTGTTCCTCAGCCTGCTGAGAGTCCAGCACATTGAAAATTCGATTTTTTAAAACTTTTAAGAACACTTTACTAACGTTAGAAGTTAAGCTTATTGGCCTATAGTTCTTAAGATCGCATTTTTTGCCTCTTTTGTGTATCAGGATGATCTCAGACACATGCCATTGAGCCGGCGTGACCCCGGTGTTTAAGATCTCGTCTGCCAGAGAGGCAAGGAAGGGTGCAATGGCCTCCGCAAAGATTTTTAGGGAAGAATTATCTATCTTGTCAGGGCCCGCTACTCTGTTACACTTGAGATGGTATAACACTTGTAAGAACTCATTATCCATGAACGGTGGCGTCCTGTCGCTCTCAGCCTGCACTTCTGCCGCCCCCCTCTCATTCGGGCTCACAGACTCATTACTGGGGCTCGAGTAGAGGGTTCTGTAGAAGTCCGTGGCCTCCTCAGCTATTTCCGCCCTATCAAATAACTTTTTATTTTTTCCATTTGACCATAGAAATGGGAGGAGCTGCTGCCCCTTCGAAATTACTTTTCTCACTTTTTTCTTTGACCAATTTTCCGCAAGTTCTTCCTCGATTAGTTCTTCATCGAACCTTTGCAAATCTCGTTTGATTTCCCTTCTAATTATTTTGTTCAAGAGAGTAACGTCTAATGTATCGCCAGAGTTTTTAGTTTTTTTCTTTTTTAGAAGAGTTCGTTTGCCAATAAGTTCTTTTGTTTTATTACTAAGTTTATCATCGGTGGTTGCTTGCACCCTTCTCACGCCTACTTCTTCAATCGTTTCCCTTAGCGCTGCTTCAAAGCGATTGTATTTTTCTTGGAGACTACAAACGTTTGCATTTGGAATTTTGCCTACCTTCTCTTTTAGCCTTACTCTAGCTTCCTCCCTCCTACTCACTGGGACAATAAGCTTGCGAAAGCCTCCGTAGTGCCTCCTGCTTGCTGGGGTACATGAGCTAGTTTTGATACGTATTAGAGCTCTACCTGGACGATGATCGGACGAAAATTCGAGTGAACTGATAATGCCATAACTCACCACTAACCTCATATCGTCAGTCAAAAAATGATCAATTTCGTTTTTAGTTTCTCCATTAGGTGACTGCCACGTCCATTTTCTTTTTAAAGGTTTATCAAAAAGGTGTTTACAATTTTTAGGTTATTTTCCAAAGCCAGGTTGACCAATTTTTCCCCCGCTGTCGTTTGTTTCTCCCTGCCGAAACTTGCCAAAGCAGCACGCTGGGGGAAGGTCCCTCCCCACTTTTGCATTCCAGTCGCCCATTACCACTGTATATGTGCCTTTCGCAACGTTGATAGTTTCCTGGACCGCTTCGTAAAAATTATTGATTTCATTTACCTCGGCTGTGCTCGTGGGTGCATAAACCTGGATAATGGATAAGCTTTCGTAGGAGTTCAACTTCAGTTTGAGAACTGCGATCCTTTCAGAAATACCTTTAACTACGGCTACGCGGTGCACCCAGCTACTGGCAATGTAGAACCCCACTCCCCGAAAGCCCTTGGTTGCACCACAGAAATACAAATAGTTTCCATTTTTCCTTTTTACCAGGTTATCACCCACCCTCCTAGTTTCTGCTAGTCCAACAATGTCCCATTTAATTTTACCGAGCTCTCTTTCCAGCTCGTAGATTCTATTTTCGCCCACTAAGCCCTGACAGTTGAAATGAATTAAGTTTAACTCCAAATTGCCACTAACTTCGTTTTTACCTGACTTTATTCCGTACTTTTTATCAATTTTACTAGGGAAACCTGTTCCGCAAGGTTGAGATGAGTTAAGTTTGGTGTATTCTGCCCTTCCCCCAGTTTGGAGACGGTTCTTAGGAGTGCTGGTTGCCCCCCTTAGAAGGGGCGCAGGCGGTAATGGTATGCAGACTCTACCCCCCACGGTGTCTGCAGCCCGGATTGGGGGAACACGTGACTTACCTGAAATTTTCTTACCCATCCATAATTTTTTATTAGTTACCGACGGCACTGACAACTTACCCACCGTTGACCCCTAGTTCACATTATTGTCATTTGCGTTGGCTGCGTTAGTTTCCATCGAGCGCACGTAATTATCCATCTTTCTTTGAACCCCGCTTCTGGGAGGGGTCGGTGGTAGTTCCGCTTTGGACCTCTTGAGTTTCGCCTGCTGTGTTCCTACGTAGTTCGCGTCGCCGTTTGATTGACCGAACAACTGAGTTTCTCCATCAGGACTCCTGACGTCTACGTTCCGCTTTGGTTTACTGAGTGAGTGGATCTGCTGATGATTCACAATCTTTATGGCTGGTTTGCCATCGGCTTCACGCACATAGACTTTACCTTCGCGACACCAGGCATGAATTACTTTCCCTTGATTACGAATGTTTTTGGCCGCTTTGAACAGCTCCACTGTGTCATGGGATAAGTGCTCGTCAATGAAAATAGGCTGAGTACCAAGCCCGAGCGATTTACCATTGAGCTTAGAGCGCTTAGCTCTTTTTATCAGCTCCTGTTTAACCTCATTGCAGTTTAGACGAACGATTATTGGCGGGGTCTCCCGGGCGGACGGAAGCCGGTGAACTGCACAGAAGTGATAGTCTTTTATCTCGATTTCCAGTTTTTTGGCGACGAACTTGACCATTTCCTTCAGATTCTCGTCGCTGCGGAAGGGAATACCATTATTGATGACGTTGTTTTTCTTGATGTACTGGTCCAGCTCCGACAGCCTAGTTCTCAAATCAATATTCTGAAGGGTCAGGATTTTGATCTGAGCCTTGTTGGTTTGAAACCATAGATAAGTTGAAACAAATCTAAGAAGTCTAAAACAGTTCACATGAGCATTGACGGTTGATGAGACTTATCTAGTCTTTAAGACGGCTCTCTCTTTTTCCTCAGTGGGAAAAATTGGATGGTTTAGTAATAAAGACTAGAGGTCTAGTTCAGAATCCACCGAGTTGACAAAAAATCAGACAGCATAGTTTTAAAGGTTCTCCAGTTTCAACGCCACAAAAAAAAAGTTTTTACGAGTATAAATTATTTTGTAAATTATTTTAATCTACTCAGTTAGTTATTGTCGCGAGGGCATAAAAATGATTCAAATACTCGGAAGGGAATGGAGGTAAAATATGATCTATTGAATTCTTACGAATTTTGAACTACCCCTACCAGGACTATTTCCTGGGTTCGCCTCTGGTTGCAAACTAGCAAAATCTTTGAGAAAGAGGACCTCTTCCTTCGGTATGACCTCGTAATCCTATAGACAACGAGAGCGGCCTTTTCATTCATCATACGTAGAAGCGTTCTGAAATGACGACTTTCTTTGGGGTGAGAGATCTGAAGTTCCTGAACTGGAAACGGAGTCGTATCGAAGTGATTTTCTGTTTTTCTTCTTTTTGTGTGTATGTGTGGGGGAGAGGGGCTATATTCCACAATTGAAAATATAAATTCTGTTCGTTGAAGATCCAATACTGACGAACATTTTCAAATTGTCTTAAATTTGCCGTTCCTAAAACCTGCTCCCCCTCCCACTAATTAATGCTCTCGGGCAAAATTATGTTGAAAAATGAATGAAATATTTTGGTGATTCTTACTGAAGAGAAGAAGAAACCGCCAAAATTTGTCACCCGGGGCTTAAATCTTATGAGCCATATCGGAAGTCCGTTCCTGTTTACCAGTCTTGATGATAATTCCTAAAACGATTATAACCCTTAAACATAGGGTCAAGACACAAGAATTTTTAAACCTCCTGAAGCTTTTCAACACCCGTTTAAGATTTAGAAACTCCTCAGGGTTCATTTGAGACACTTCTCGAATTTTCAAGACTCAATAAATGGTTCTTATTTAGAACTTACTGCCTTTTTAGTCTTGCTTAAGACTCTCTGTCATACTTCCTGAAGACTCGTTGGAATTTCTTCGGACTTCATCAGGACTCTTCAAAACTTTGTCACACACCTTCTTAAAACTTCTTAAGACTCTATGAAACGTTTCTATACGTGTTTGTAACTCGCTATCACTGTTCAAAGATCGTCCGCGTTTTTTGAGACTCATTCTCTTACTTCTTTAGGAATTCTTTTGATACTCTAGTGTGCTTATTTAAAATTCGGTAAGACCAGTGCACTTTTCAAGCATTTTCAATTTCGGTTGCTTCCACTGCCTCCCCTGTGTATTCGTGCCTGTTTGCCAAATTCAAGAGCTCTTTGCCAACTCTTCGAAAACAAATTTGTAGCCCTCTGTTTCGCCCCTTCATACAACGCTGCAAAGTCCAAATTTGTCTTTGAATAAGACCAAAGAATTGAGGCAAGAATGCGAAGCGTCGGCTCGATTGCGCTGTCCCTGCGTGTCCATTTTGAAAGTCATGTTTATTCCGAAACGATTCTAAGAAAGTAATATAAAAACATTTGTAGGTACTCAGAATGGCATTTATTCTCGCCTTTTTTCCTCGCTATCGCCCGCATTTTGCGCGATTACCAAATCCCCTTGAAAGTTATAAGGCCTTTGAAGCAATCCCGCGATTTCGAACTCGCACTGGTGTATTTTTTGCGTAATTCACCGTAATTATCCACCACTCGCCGCTACCTCCGCCATCGCTCAGCCGTTCAAATCTAATAAACTACCTCGGATTGGCTTTTTATATCGCATTACGTCTGTCCCGGATTCATAATTTTCTGCTCATAATGGTGTGAAATTACGAAAAATAAAAAATTCGTGCCCTGTAATCACGAGTTAATTATGCAAGCAGCGTTTCCTCGTATTCGGAGATATTTTACCTGAAATAAAACGAAATTATTATTTTCTGATATTAATGTCTTTTACTCTCGCCTAATAATACCGTAGCATGCCGTCGAATGTAGGAAAATGGTCTGTACAAATAGCCAGAGTTGTAATACACGACTCGAATACAATAATGAATTACTGCAATTACACGCGCGTACCGGCGAGCTTATGTATTCTCCATCCTTTTTTATTAGTTCAACTGACCGAAATTCTTAGATAATATTTTCCGGAATCGAAGTACACGCTGTGCAATTAAGTAGCCAAAAATTTGGACAAATTTAATAAACAGAAATTGAACGTCGTGTTATTGCAGCCGTATGTGGGTTCTACCGAGGCTTAAAGATAGTAATTAACTGGTTTATTATGTGGACATCAAGTTCGACCATTCGTCGGTTTGTTCTAACAAAATGGTTAACCGTTAAGAAGAGGAGGAGGGAGCTGATACTCGCATCGTAGCGGTCACTCTTAAATATATATGTTTACAGTAAAATGCGAGGAAGGTTTTCAAAACATTGTCATCTAGATTGCAACCATCCCCTGGAATAATTGCCAGTCCGAAAGTGCTCAGTAATTGGCGTTTACTCGAAACTCTCGAAAACAATGTCGCCGCTTTGATCGGCTTTGCAAGCTAAATTCTTAGAGGGCACGAACATGAGCATGAGCAGCTTGGTCGCATGACACAGTATTGGGCAGCACATTTTCATGGCACACTGTAAGAAATAGCTAACTAATAAATAAGTAGCGGAGTGTAGAAGTGACTTTAGAATCCTTATACAATGGCAGATGCACGGAGCCATCTTGGGAACTAATGGTTGTAGTTTTATTGCGTCCTCCTCGTGATTACTTTTTCTCGCTCCCACGACAGTAATCAGGATATAGGACATGTTTCGGAAAACGGCACGAGCAATTTCGCTCCTCATGACCCAAATACTATTGAATTTTCAACCTTACTCCCAATTTCGGGAGGGGCCCATCATTGAAAATTTGACTCATGAGGTGAAGAAAATTAAGATTTCTTAGAAAACTGAGTAACGTATTAAAATAGGGACTTTCTTGTCGCTTATTTTAAAAATGTTACCGAGTTCGTATCTGACCCAGATTTGTACTCCATAATTTGAATTTCATGCTCAAAATTAACAAAATTTATGCGAGATTCACGAAAAATCGAATTCAACGTCCAAAGAGGAATTCTTAGGGTAACTGATGATTTCAAGTCAGCTGGTTAATATTTTGGTATCGACACTTGTGGGATCCTAGAATTCAAAATGAGATCTTGAAGTGGGTAGATTATTAAAATTACGGACTTTCAAGATCACTAAATTCGAATATGCGCAATATTATAGATCCAATTCTAGTTTAAAAAGATTCTAAAAGACTCCATGAATCGAAATGAATAAATACTGATTAGTTTTACAAAATGAGCAGACTACTAAACTGAAGAGTTTTTACGATTACTGAATTCATACTATCGGACTGTTCTTGTCTCATTCAGACTGTTGCCACCAAACTCAAATTTGAGGATCTTAAAGATCATTGATTCATTTCCATCATTAAGATAATCCGAATCTGTTGAAAAAAGGTTTAATCGTCAAATGGCGAAGTTACGGCGGAAATTAAATGATCTATCCAAATGAAAATTAATTAATTAATTAATTTTTTTGAGGGGGATGATAAAAATTTAGTAATGTCTCTTGTACATTTGATTGAACTTAATGTTTGGGTCAAATGGCAATTTTTCGTGTAATGTTGAAATATGAATTTATTAAAGCTTGTATATATTACGAGTCAAAACAACATTTGAAGTCCAATGATTGACTAAAATTAATCAACCCGAGTAAATTATCAAAATAACTGCCACTGTAATTCATTTATTCAAACTTTTTTTATTTCTAGTTTGATTAGTATTTTGATTTTTAAAGATTTGAATGTACCCCCTCCACCCAGATAATCGTCCTTGGATAATTTTGCAATTTTTGATGGTCAAGAAAATTTACAAGATTAAACCAAATTTAACAACTTGTGCTTTCATTTGGGTCTTGGGGTCCAACCCGAGTCGATATTAAAAATGCGCTGATGGAATTTCCGAATTAGGCGACCGCCCAACTCGGTTTTTGAGAAGTCAATTTTGATTTCCTTAAGATTTAGCTTTAAAGCCTAAATATCAGGATCCGAAAAGAATTTGATAAAATTTTCGAATTCAGCGAACCATAAGACCTCTAATTTGATACTTTATTCGATTTCCCAGGAGTTAATTTGACTTTTGCCGTCAAAATCGCATTCCGATGAGGAAATTGACGAAGTTCTTGTATTTAGCGACGCGAGAAACTGCAATTAATATCAAGTACTCAAATAAGGATCTTAAGAAAAATCTAGTGAAATTTCCGAAATCAGTTACCCAAAAACCCTAGTTTCGATGGTGTTTCTATGAAAAACTTCAAGTTAGTGGCAAGTTATAGTCCCATTGTGGGGAGGAGAAATTAACAGATTTGTTGATCCGTGATAGCTGATAAAATTGACAACTGACTAGTTGAAATATGTGACATTTTATAGCCCAGACCCACACTCTTATATCGAGTGTCTCATGCACACTTGACCTAAAAGACAGAAATTTTTTTTTTCTAAAAAAGGAAGTAATTCGTCATTTGCGAGTGTAGCCCAATAGAGGGCATCGAGATCTATAAGAATTTGTATTAAACGCTCATTTTTCTTCAAAATGTCGCCTAAGTTAAGTGTGCATGAGACACTTGATATGTGAAATTTCTTTTTTTTAATTTTCTAATTTTCACGTTTTTTTAAAATTTTTTAACTTTCTGAATGATAAGTTTAGTATTTCCTCCATCCATGCTGGATGTTTACATGTATAATATGTATTCAGTTCAATTACGTATAATGATAATACATGAGTATGGACTGCGCGGGTTGAGCTTTCAAGAATTTGAAAAAATAAATAATACTAAATTTGATTTCTTAGCTTCAGGTAAATCTACAGCAGTGGTTGGCAGATAGTCGCGTTTGTTCAGGGGTGGAAGGGGGCGAATGAGGACATCCGCCTCTGACCCATCGCTTTGCTCCATATAGCAAAACAATCAAAATTTAATTATTTTTTGCTTTTTGATTGTGAAATTTGCAACTTTGCCCAAAGTTGCTCCTTGGAAAAATTGGTCACGCTACGGCATTGGAAGTGAGGAAGTTCATCACGACGTGGGTCCTAAATTTTCAACTTTGTAGTACCTTTCAGGAGGAAGGCTTTTGCACTGCTGTCACCAAGTAAAAGAAAAACTCTAACGCGAAAAGCTAATTTTAAAATGCTTTCTGCTTCATCCATCAGCTTTTGTGACTGCAATGGCAATCATGATGCCCCTTCTGTGCAGTTCTAGTTACGAGAAAAGAGCACAAGAGCTGACAGACGAAGTAGAAAGCATTTTTTTTTAAATCAGCTCTTCTCGCGTGCCCGTTCGTGTATTTTTTTAAATTATATTTTTTAATGACTGCTTTCTTAACAGAAGATGAGCTTGAAGCGAAAGAGAGGATCAGACCTGCAGGACATCAGTTGTATACTGAGTAAATTACGTGCGGAACGATCGAAAGTTTTTTTTTTTCTGATAGATAATTTTTGCTACATTTTCAGACCAATCTAGTGTCAGCTCGAACATGTGAGGAAGCGAAAATCGAAAAGAAAAGATCAAAGTGAGTGCGCCTTGAGAATATGTTCCAAAAACCTGAGCATATGTCATCGAGTAAGCTTTTCTAAAATCGAGCATTTCTTCTCTAAATATTTTCAGAGAATTTCTTAGAAATGCTGAGCATTTATTTGCGAGTATTGGGGTCATTCTACCGAAACCTTGTTACTTCTGTGCCAGCTAGATATCTGGCAATGTATAAACAATAGGATCCCTTATTACTGTGTAGGCTCAGAGGATAACTTAGTGTATCTTCTTTATTAATTTGAAGTATCGTGCCCCCACCCCTATTGTGGAAATTCTATTTAAATGCTCAAAAATTCCTTCATCGTGGCTGTTCCTCACCGTGGATTGGACTGCAACTTTTTTTTTTTTTTAATATTACCGCTGTGTGTTTAGATAAACTGATGCGCGTGTACAGTTTTAGTGAGTGAACAAATTGGCAATGCAGTATGTATTTGACTCGATCAGAATCAGTTCAGCCATATTTGAAAACGAGTCTCTTGCTTTTTTTCCTTCACCATGGTCAAATTTGAACCAATCAGAAAACAGAAACAGAGCAAATTTTTGAAAGTAGAATAGCCAACCTGAAGTATTTTTATCAGTCAGACGGTGTGCACGTATGATTTTTTGCGAATTCTGAATTTGAAAAAAGTACTGGAAACAGGAGACTTTACCAACAGAAATTTCTTAAACGTGGTGCATTGTGATGAGTGCCGCAAGCGACTCAGATATTTGATAATCAATTAAATATATGGGTAAGTACATCAAATAACACTTCATCGTTTCATCATTATTTAAAATACCTTATAGTCAAAAATCGAGAAATCCAGTGAACCTTTATCAATTTTGTGAAGACTTCCCCCCATTTCTATCATCGTGGCAACAGAAATTATGAAAGCCACGATGAAGGAATCCGATACCACTATGAAAGCAGTAATTCCTTCTACGTGGGCTACCATTCCTTCATCGTGGTCCTTATTAATTTGAGCCCCCTGTCTCCTCCCCTAGGAAGTATGCTGTTGGTTCAACCTCATAAATATTATGTTCTATTAATCTTATATGTATTAGGAGCAGAAAGCGAAAACGGCCATTGAGCAAAAAAACTGAGCACGACGCGTTTTGTGCCTTTGATAGCAGTAAAACCGGCCACAACGCATAATGTTGAGGGAAAAAGAGTCAGAACGCGTTCTCTTGGTTCAAAAAAGGCATAACGCGTTGTGGAAAGAGAGTATGCCAAAATGCGTTGTGGGAACCAAATCATTATTGTAATGTAAAATGATAGAAGTACAGAAAAAAATAAAATAAAAACTAATCTGAAAAAACAGTAAAAACTAATCTGAGAGAAAAAACCTTAGAGATTCAAAAACCTGACTACTCATTCTTACATGCTGATTGTTGTGGCATTTTGAATTATAAAGGACGCCAGTTTTTCTGCATTTACACTTTTTATCGATGCAATATCTTTGACTAGTACAGTGTACGAAACCTTGTTGGCAGCCTGACGATAGTACGGATGCTGACCGCAAAGATATTGACGTAGCGGGAATATTAGCGGAAGTAATGAAATCGCTGCAGCAGCAGTGATTCCATTTCAAGCATATAAAGATCAATATTGCCTTCCTTGGTACCCAAAACATATTCATACTAGTAGAATTTATGTCGACAACAACTGCTAGAACACTTCTAGGGACAAGACGACAGTCAATGCCGAGTCTACCAGTCCTATATCCTCTGTGCACTTCCGAACATAGTCTCGTACCCACATCCACATGTAGGACACAATTTTTCTTACTGTGGATGAATCGAAGGCCTTCTGACCATGTTAACTGTTGATTGTCGCTCATCCATGTGTCACGCGTATCACGAATATCCTGGTTAGAACGTTCCACCGAATCCTGGCTCTGTGAGTGTCTAGGTTTTCCGTGCACCAACGCGTTGAAGTTAGTTTCTATGCCCTTCTTTGGTACCACAACACAATGTGCGCGTACTTGAGGTTTAATGATTTCCACGACGCGTTTTGGTTGCTTCGAATTGACCAGAACGCGATTTGTCCTACATCAATTGGCACAACACGTTGTGGTAATTTTTTTTGCTCAGTGGCCGTTTTCGCGTTCTGCTCCTAACATATGCATATAAATGATTCCCATGGAAAAAAAAAAGTAATAATGTTGAAAAAAACAAAAACAAAAAATACACAACATGAATTATCAAGGTTTTGGTGGGATGACCCTTTTTCTCGCTTGCTATTACTACTTTCAGATATAGAATAACCATTCGTGAATCCTCGGAACAACCGCGTCTCACTTCGCTCCCCGCCCGCTAACGAGTTCGTGACTCGTCGGGGTCCCATTGGCCCGCTACCGGTACTTCAAGCATCGTTTGACGCCGCCAGTGAATTTGAGATTCATCGGAAAAAGGAAAAAACGCATTGGAAAACTGTAAAACTTTCGCTTCCTATTGGATAGATTTTGTTGCAAGTCAGTAGCGTTTTATTCCTAGCTAGACTCTGTTATTCATTTTATTTTTGTCATGAAACGCCCCCACCCCCACTTCCACCATCAGACCAAGAGTAATCCTGATTTTTTATGAAAAATAAAAATTAGCTAAATAATAATTTAAAATCGCCAGACTACCGATTCGATCATACTAAAACAGAATCGATTTTACTGAAGTTGTTAACTTTTGAAGATCTTTAGAAACTCCCCCCCCCCCTATATTGACATCCAGAGTTTTAGACTGACAAGTTGTGAGCGTAAGATACGTGCAATGAAAACTTCAGGAAAATCGATCTAGTCACACATCATTCGACTTCATGTCGTACTACTTTTTTTTCCCTTCATGCCAGATATTGGAAGCCGGAACTCCACCTTTTATCCGATCTAACGCCTCCCACAATGTGTTCGCCCTTTTCTAGTTGCTACTCGATGACTCAACATCTGTTATAGCTGCTTAAAAATTAGGTAATTATTAACCGTGCGCATTCGTATCTGTATTGTTAGATCTCTTTTCTTCTGAACCGTCGAATGCCTCCTCTTTCCTTAGATTCCAGCAGTCAGTTGTTCCCATTCGAAACATTATGCATACGGTTTTATGTGAATGTGGAAAGGGTGGTGAACCTGCCCAATAATTAACAGTTACGCGGCCATCTCATTAATTAAAAATGGCGGCTGTAATCGTACCTATTGTAAAACCTGCATTGAGAACATGTTATATGTACGAGGCTGTTGAGAAGCACCGAGCAACCGGGTTGTCGAATTTCCTTTCGGTTTATTCAAATTACTCTAATCCACCATTTTTCTCGTTCATCCGTCTGTTAATTTCGAGAAATATTTCTCGGTTTTTCCAGCAGTCGAACCGGGGCGAATTCCGAGAATATGCTAACGCCGCTCTTTGGTTCATAAATCGCGTAAAAATTGTTTCACCTCGTACTAAAACCTTGGAAAATTCGGTAATTAAATAGAAAGGCGCGTACGCCTTACATAATTGATATATTTTTTTTGTCTTCTCATATGCCGCGTATGCAATCGTGACGACATATCTCATACATTTTATTAGACTTTGAACCGTTTTCCCTAAAAGACCCGTCCCGGATCACCTTAAACTGTTTGCAGCATAATTTGGTATATGTCGGCTCCTCGTTAATAACGATTTAATCGTCTGTCGTTTAGCGGTATTAAATTTAATGATTTGTACGATAACGGCGCTAATTTATGATCATTCCGTTGACATAATGACACACTGATTCGTATACTACAAACTTCCTGCTCAATGATACAAGGTTCTGTGGTTAGCGATTTTATATGTATATCGATCCGGCGATCTGGCGCTTTCTCCTCCGCCGCTCGATCGATCAGATTTTACGGGAATGCTAACTCGAGACCATATTATTTTCCCGAGGGAGATGCGATGAACTGCTGTAAAAGTGAGCTGAGTCAGTCGAGAGACACTGTAGCTGTGGAGCTTGCGGCCCATGGAAAGGTCAAAAAGCGAGGATATTTTTGCAGGCCCGGTACCTGACTTCTAGGGGTGGTGGATTGCACGGTATTAACCGTTGGAAGCGAGCAACATTTCTTCTACTTTTTAGAAAACTTTATGAAGATGTTTTATTGTGCATGGTCAAGAGGGGATTGTCCCACAAATCTCGCCTTACAACCGGCTATGAAGTCATGGTAAAATATTAGACCCATTAGCATGAGAGAATGCTGAGCTCCATGTGTCAAATATCCGTGCCAGTAAAAAGAGTTTGTTACAGCAAAAATTTTCCCGTGCCAACTATTTCTGAAAAATGGACCACTGAATCAGATAATGACCGTGCACAATTCTATAGAAGACACATCCGTACGTTTAGAGATCTCAGATTTCTTTCCTGACGTTGAATTGAGGCGATCTCTATCCACGGTGTATTTGCATAAGATATTTGAGTAAAATATTCGCGATATTCCCGTGAGCAAACAAACTGAGTGTGATTACTGGAAATTTCGCGCTTGCCTTGTTGAATGACTGCCAGGTAAGGACGTTAAGTGCTTAAGGATGGCAACTGTTTTTTTTTTGTTCTTTTCTTTCTATTTATACATTTATGTAGCTCATCTCCCCTTCCTCCTCAGTCTGTCTATGTAATTGACTTCTATGTCTGTGGAGTGATACTCAAATTTCAAGGGAAAAAAATTTTTTTAATATTCTGCAAAAAATATTTTGATTTACGTATTTGCCTTGTTTCTCCATTTGGGCTATATATGTGAGGGCGCTTGAGGGAAGGGAACTCTCGACCAAACATGACATTTTATGGAAAAAGCGTTCAAAGTTGGAGTAATTATTTTCTGAAAGTCGATTTTCAGCGTTCTTCAGTTTTCAAATTACAATCCAAGAAACTAACTTGAATTAAATTGTGAATTATTGTAAGAGATCTAAAGGTATGTTATGACGTCATATCATGAGTAGTATGTCCGTCACGTTATCACGCGCATCGTAGAAGTGTGCTATCTAGTTATGCATTCGGTCATTGTTGTTGTGATAAGAATGTTGCGCGTTGTGCGTGTTCTTCCTTTATTTTAAATCATTGCACTTATGAAAAAGAAATATTTGTATTTGTTTGAGGAATTGCTTATAATTTTCCAGAGCTAATGACATAATAGTCAGAGAAAATGAATTCCGAAAAATGCGTTTTTTTTTTGTACTGTGTTCTAACACTCTTTAGCAACGTCTACCTCATTGCTTTTAAGATGTAATATCTCCTTGGAATTTGGGGACTTGAAGGCACTCTCATCCGTTTTTTGAGGGATTTCTACATAAAATTGGCCGAAAATTGAAAATCAAAATTTCGGTAGAGAGATCCCTTTTCCTATAGACGCCTGCACATATATTATCCAAAACGGCCTTATCAAATGTCCATAAAGTAAAAAAATTGTTATGTCAAAAAATTGAACCTACAAACCATTAAAGAGTATTCCAATATTTCCAAAGAAGACACATTACGTGAAAATCGGCGTCAAAATTTCAAGTAAGGTAAGGTAGGGCAATATGACGCGGCGGGTAAGATGTCGCAGTTGTCTGTTTTCTATGTTGGCAGCCCTGTACAGCAAAAGTGTCATAGTAGATTCGTACACTTCAATACCAGATCTTGTGTACAAAGTCCCATAGTCGCAGACCTGTTCGTTCTTTTTCTACGATTTTTTCCGTAATTTTTATATAAGAAAAAGTGCTTGAAAGCGTTTGGCCGTTTTGAAGCGATTTTGCGAAATTGTAATTAATTTTTAACCGTTTTCAAATATATATTATGTGTTAGATGTGCAGTATTTTCTCTCTTCTTTCAAAATATTTCATCAGTTTTACCGGTACGTCGAGCGATTATACTTTTTTTTGTCCTCAAAATTACGCAGTATAGCAATTTGTAAGTTGGTAAAATGGCCAACGTGAGTAGGGCAAGATTTTGCACTACTTCGATTATTAATCATCTAATGAAATTTTTTCAGCTTGTTATTTCAGATTATGGAGTCGAATTAGCTCCAAAAGACCATTAGAGGAAACGCCGCTAAAAAACGCGATGGAATATGTGAGAGAAAAAAACGTAGCATACGTGAAGCCAGTTGGTTGCTAAAAATTCCGGAAGGAAGCCCTACTTGCTTAAAAGTTACATTTTGTACATTTTATACTCGAAAAAATCGTATTAATTACCATATTTTCATTATAATTTTATTCAATACGTAATTTCCATAAGCCATCTTATCTGACCAAAAAAAAGGCATCTTACCCACCCCATCGGGCCAGATGGCCAAAAAAGAATGTTTGGAAAAATGATTATATCTCTGTTGGGAGGGGAAGGGGGGGTAAACCAAAAAATATCTAAATAAAAGTTGCAGATAAAGGATCAGAGTATTTGTAGCCAAAATTTCAGCTCCATCGGATGTTTTGTCAAGAGGCTATGGCCGTTCTTCAAAATGTGCGTCATCTTACACTACTTTACCTTACATACAGGAATTCCAAGTTGATATTTTTGAAGCCCGCTCTTGTTGGTCATAAAGAACACTATTTTTTCATTAGAATCAACGTTGATTAATTTGTATACGATTATTTGAAGCCCAGGTATTCAAGTTCAAATTAAAGAATTCCCGAATTTCCTTAAACATTACCCTACGTCACTGTGTTTCATAAGAATTTTTTTAGAAGTAGACCAATGAAGTCTTATCAGTTATCATAGTAGATGTTTACATCGTATGAAAGATTTTAAAACAGAACAAAAAATGCAAAGTCGAAAAATTCTGTCGCGACTGACCCATGTTACGAAAGCTGATTTTTAAAATTAAAATTATAAATCATCATCAATTAATCAATTATTCCCAATACTTTATTTTAAATTAATTAGTTAACTGAGTTTAATCAACTGTTTTTGATTAATAGATTTTTTGCGAGTAATCGATTATTTATGGTGATTAATCGATTAAAACTTATATTCTTGAGTGTACAGGTGTAAGTAAAAGGCCACCCACCCCTATGCACCGCAAGGCGCAAGTGAGGCTCATATTGACGGTTCATTGGTTATGTGTGATTAATCGATTTTACTCGATTTATCAATTGCTTCTAATTTAACTATTATCTTCCATTAATGAAGAATAACATACTGCTGATTAAATTTATTTCCAATGTTTTCATTACTGACTTATTCTTCTCACCTTCATAGATTTTGATATCAGACGAAAATGATTAAGAATCTCCTTCCTTCAAATTTGAATCATGAACATTGCGATAAATTTGAAGTGAAAGTCATTAGCAAAGCTTTGCCCCTAGATAGATAACAGTCCATCAATTAGATATTCTATTCCAGGATGAGACTCGCGCATAAAAGCTTTCATAGGTTAGCACCGAACAGTTAATTTCGAAAAGAATTTTGTCCTTTTATAAGTAGGAAAAAAATACACCGAAAAATATTTTCCCTTAAAACAATCCTTCCCCTTAAAAAAGTTATCCCAATGCCCACTACCAACTCTCTCCCCCCCAAAAAAAAACAACAACAAAAACTTCCCCGTAAACGCACGTTTCCCGGGGAAGAAAAACATTATTTTCGAGAAGAAAATTGCAAAGTTTTTTTTCTTTTCTTGGGACAGCAGGATTGATTCACCATCCTTAAGCCAAGAAAAATTGTAAAATTATGTCTTTCTGGTGTATTTTAATAATTGCTGGATTGATTCGTACTCCTGACGTAAAAATGAACGTTTAAATGAAATCCCCCTCCTCCACAGTAAACGACTCAGCTATAAATTCAGCCCTGTTTACTCTCTGAATGTATCAGTGGTTCAATTTGGCAAATAACATCAATCTAACTTGATCATTAAATGTATCGACATTTTTCTGGTAGAGCACCGTGACCAACATGATACAAATGTCCGACATGAGAGAGAGAGATCTAAAATACATTTATGTATTTGGATCCCTTTTCTAGGACTTCTCCTTTTTTGGTTAAAGTGTTCTTCCAAGAAGGAGTCGATATATACGCTACAATCCGTTGTTGCCCGCTTGATATATCGTTCCTCCACGGACGCGATTTTGACCGAACGCGTACGAAAAATTACCTGGACTATCGCTCTTCCTTACCCGCCCGCGTGTATCGTCACTTCACGGGCTTGGACACTCTTAGAGAAAATTCATGGACCAATCTCCGCAAAAATTATCAAGTTCTTGTAGTAATAGTCTTCTACCTCTTACCTAAATTTTCATTCGAGTTTCCGCGTATCATAGAAATAGTCTGTACTTACAATGGTATACACAAACATAAACCTATCATGTTTATAATACGCCTACATCAGGAAATAAGAGAATTCAAAATTAGTGCCATTCGCTTTCTTTTGTCATAAAACGTCGTGCAGAGTTTACCACGATCCCGCTCTCGATACTGGTGACAAGACCGATGGTTGATTTTGAAAATCAGCGAAGAAGTGCGTTTTTAGGATTTTTGCGAAGCGAATACCCGACTAGTGTTTTGTTTATATTCTGATCTGTCGATTCAGTACATTGAATGAGTATCTATTACCGTAGTATGTAATGATGTTGTGTCAGTATTTTCTGTAATTTCTCAATTTCAAGGTATGAACCATGCAGTACCATAGCCATGGTAGGCATGGAAGCGGTTCGCTCCAATCATCTTTTAGAGTTGGCAAATTGGAAATTTCAGGCGCTATAATAGGCAAATTCACGTACCCTACTAGTTGTTTTTTGTTTAAGAGTTGGAAAATTTTATTTTTTCGCTTCGACAACAACAGGAAAACTTTTGCTTCTCCCCCTCCCACCACACACACAACCAATTTGCCTCGCTGTGGCCCTGAAACTATTATCAACGTTATTGATTGTTTGCTAATCAACGAAAAACATTTTGTTTTCTTACGATCTTTTGGTTCAGCGCATTGACAGAATATACTAAGCGACAGTGTCATGCGACCTCTACTAGCATAGTACGTTATGATGTTGCGGTGATATTTTCTGGATTTTTAAATTTCACGAAATGAACCATTATCAACGTTATCAATTGTTTTATGGTTTCTATGCTCGAATCATTCATTGATTTATCAATATGATTCAAATTCCTTAATTCGATATTTTTATCAGTATGCATTTTAGTTGAAGTTTTCATTCAGTACATCGAACTGATCGGGTTGCATTGCGAAAATCCTCTTGCAATGAGCGAATAGCTCGTGGCTTGTTTGTTCGATTTTCTGTGGAATATTCCACACTCTATGTATCTGTGTTCCGATCACTGCCACACAACTCACTCGTGAAATTCAGTTTTTCAAATCGGGGACTTGATTTAAAAGTGCCCTCGGTCCAATGAAATGGTAAAGATCGGGGTCCAAGTAGCCTGCTGCGATTAGAGTGCGGTAACCATATGTTCATTGTGTTTTAATTCGGTACTGTGTGTACAAATTGCATGCGGGTAATATTGGCGGTAAACGTGCGGTCTCCGCCCTCTGTATATAATATCATTAATCATCGCTCGAATTGGTAACGCCTCATCGTGGTAATGTCGATTAGTAATAATGTTTCCTTCATCGTTATTATGACGCTTCGAGTTGTATAAACACGATGATGACTGTCTGCAAATTCATCCTACAAATGCATCCTCTGCAATTTAATCAATTACTCGCGTCGATATGCAGAGGGCAATTTCACGTCAACTGCACGTGAAATTGAATGCACGTCTTGTCTCGTCTCTTACAGCCCGACATTTGATTTACGCCCAATTATGTAAATATCTGTGTTATGGCAGTCCAAGATGTGTTGAGCATTGGTCATGCAACTCGTCAATACTTGAGTATGCTTCCAGTGGTACGTGTTCTTTTGAAAATGGGTGTGTGAAGTATTCGAAAATGCCCGCAACTTGGGATAGAATCAAGAATCCTATGTTGAAGTCACAGAATCGTGCGCCTAATTTTGGTACAGTATGTACAAAGTCGAACAAAGTTGGCGTTTAACATTTAGCATAATCGAAACCCCTCGATTTATGAACTGCATGTCAGCACCGCGCTTGTACATTCGTCATTAATCACTAGTGATGTGGTTGTGGGTTAAGGGGGAAGCCGTATATGGGGGTTCAAAATCAAATTATGAATTATTTCGAGTCCACTATATCAATGTGGTACAAGAAAAGTCACAAAGAACGGATTAATTACTTTGAATTAGAAAGAGTGGTAGAATAATTTTCATGGGGAGGAAATTATGAATTTTTACCGAAAACTGAGGAATAATGAAGTTGAGATATCGTTGACTTAATGGTAGGGTTTGAAAAAACTGGTGGAGGTGATCAAGTTACTATACTGACCAACATTCTGAAAAACTCCATCAATCGCGTGATCGAGTTTTCTCGTCATATTTTGCTATTTCTTATCGAATGTGTCACACCGCTGTTTCTTTACTATGCTTTTCATAAAATTAGATGCAGAAATATTTTGCAAATAGCATAAACTCAAGTTTGAGATAATATTCGATCCTCGAGAGATAAAGGACCGACCTCTCATGCGTATGTTGATCAGAACAGAAACTTTAGTATCTGTTGAATGTAGTTCTCTGATTTCTCACGCTCCGCGTATGTTGGACTATTTTACTCGGATCTAACTTACAGCATAATATTTTGGGCAGCGGACAATATCAATATAAGAATTTTTCGATTTCAAAAGAGAGCGATACGTACCCTGGTTACATTAGGAAGATTGGACTCATGCAGAGCACTGTTCACGAAATTGGGGATTTCGACTGTGTCTTCTCTGTACGCTTATTGTGTCTCAAATTTGCGCACGAGAACTGCCTTAAAACTGATTCAGCAAACCACGACTATAACACCTACAATAAAAACGATCTCATGACCACTAACTTTTAGACAGAGCCGATTCAAAGGAGAACTTGGTTTATTATTAGTCCAGCGAGAGAGGAACGGGCTCAAGTGGTTTGACTAGTAAAGGAATTTGAGATTCTCATGTTCGAGTGATTGATCAGACAACAGGAATTCAACATTTCAACTCTTATTTATGATTTCGGCTACTGATTATTGTGGAACGCTATTAATTAAAGTCCAGTTTTTTCGACAGCAAAATTGGACATGTTCACCGGGATACCGGGAAATTTTTCGGTGGGTCGCAGCCCAAATATTCGAAATTGAGCCGATCTGGCTGGTTCTTTTAAACATTGAAATAAGAAGGACTAGAAAGAATTATATAAGTGTATAACGATATAACTGAAATTTATCATCAGTAAATACAAAAACAGTGACCATTAATGCATACTGGCCGTGAAAGGATACTCTCCCATTATTTTATTCTGAAGTCGAATCGATGTGGAACATACTAGTGCCTTTAAGAGGCAAGTAGAGGTGTAGAATAAAGAAATGCATTAATTTTTTTATCTTTTTTTCCATAAGGAATGGAAATGAACCCAAATGTTTTCATTCATCAAATTGGCATTCCTTTTTCTTCATTCGGCCCCTTTGATAGCAATGTCTAGTTTATTTTTCGGTTAAAAAAATCCATGTTCCTCAAAACGGGACTAGAACTGCCACTAACTTGAAGATTTTCATGAATAGATTGTCAGAATAGGGGGTTTTGAGTTGCTTGTTTCAATTCACTGGACTTTGTTTTAAACCCTAATTTGAGTTCCAAAATTTGAACTCTGCAGTGTTCAAGTTTGACTCTCCTCGGAAGATTGAGTAAAGTATCATAAGTAGGAATAGTTTCTTACGCCACTGAATTCGAAAATTTCACCAGTTTTTTTTTTTTTTTTATCGGACAGCGATTTGAGCCTCGACAGTCAAAATTGGCGCTTGAAATAATAAAAATTGACTTTCCTTGGGAAGTCGAGTAAATATCAGATTACAGATTTTTGAGTCCCGAAATTCGAAAATTTCATCGACTTTCTCTTGGGTTCCCGATTCGGGATTCGAAAGACAAAACTGTACTCTCGAAGTAATAATCAAAATTAACTTCTCGGAAACCGAATCATGCATTGAAATGGGAGAAAATGGGACAGATTTGTCGTTCAATTCAAAATTCCAGTTCGGTGAATTATCAATATCGACTCGGGTAAGACCTCAAACTCCGTATGAGAAAACAAAAATGGATAAATTTAGTTTAATCTGTCAATACTTTCTCAACCATCAAACTAACAAAATCAAAACTGGAGAAAAAATTCAGAAACTGTCCAAGGACAATAAAGAGGAATGGGGAGGGTAGGTACATGCAAGCATATAAAAATGCAAAAAAAAAAAAAAAAGTCAAATTAGAGATTTCTTGTAAATTTTGAAAAAGACCGAGAAATTAGGAATTACAGTAGCCACTGTTTTAATAGTTCATTTAGGTTTTAACATCGATTAATTTTCATCAATTCCTGGACTTCAAATATTGGCTTCTAATTAATAAAAGTTCTAATAAGCTTCACCTGTCAACATTAAACACAAAAATTGCCATTTAACCTAAAAGTGAAGTCCAGTCACAGATCCAAGAGCTATTATTACATTTCTAAGTTGCCATACTAAACAAATAAAAACAAAACAACCTTCACTGCGATAGTTTATTCGATTTCTATGAATCAGGTGTTGCTTCTGAAAATTCTTCATTTAATTATTTGAACAAAAGTAAATCAGTGGCTTTTAACATTTTCAAATCTAGTTTTTGTAGCATCCTCTTTGGGATCTCGTATTTTATTTCTGAAGTCCCACACAAAAACTTGATTAGCTGATTCGAAATCATCAGTTACTCAAAAAATTCATTTTTTGACACTTAATTTGATCTTTCGTGAGTTATGTAAATTTTGCTTCCGAGTGTGAAATTGAAAGTACGCAGCACAAATCTGGGTTGGATAAGAATTCTTCAACGGTTTTTAAATGAGGGGGAAGAGAGTTCGTATTT
Source organism: Acanthococcus lagerstroemiae (assembly GCA_031841125.1). Classification (NCBI taxonomy): domain Eukaryota; kingdom Metazoa; phylum Arthropoda; class Insecta; order Hemiptera; family Eriococcidae; genus Acanthococcus; species Acanthococcus lagerstroemiae. Next base: position 60,868,958 of record CM063110.1, on the reverse strand, counting down.
TGATACTTTACTCAATTTTCTAATAAATACAAATTTTTTCTACCACTGGTAAAATCTCATTTTAACGATATTTGGGCCGTGAGAAACGCAATTTCCCGGACCGTTTTCCGGAACATGTCTAGCCCTGATCAGAGGCAATGTTAGAATTTGCGCGAGGCTTTATGCCAAATATTATATTAAGAAGAAAAGGGAAAAAAAAGGTTGTTAGGTTAGGTTTTGCTCCTTTTGGCGGGGCCAGGAGCGGTAGAAATATGGCATCCAAATTTTCGTGTTTTTTTTCCCCCAAAATCAAAATTCAAAATTTTTGGTGGGAGAAGAAACCTGGTAAGGAGCGAGGAACAGTCCCGAAAAAAAGTTCCCATTTCAATACACATACGGCACAACCCCTATGCAATTGATTTCCCAAATTCTCGGTCTCATGATCGCACTGTTACGCACCCATTATAACCGCCGCTTCTAATTCAGTCAACTTATGAAATGTTCTACTCATGTCGTACAATAAATGTACGAATACAATCAAGTTTTAACATGTTTCATGTTCTATTTCCGATTAGAATAATCGAGGAAGCCAGTTTACCGGTCGTCATAGGTACCCTGATTTTTATCATTTCTGTGCGCAAGCCTGCCCACTGAAACTATGCACTAGCGGCAGCCAATTCACAAATTCGGGTTAAGCCATTTGGAGTATAGCATTGTATGGATGTGAGACCTGGACAATTAGAACGCAAGAAAGAAAAAGATAGAACCTTTTAAAATAAGGTGTTATCGGAGAATGTTGAAAATCAAAAGGATAGAAAAGATCAGGAATGAGGAAGTACTGAGGCGAATATGAAAGGAAAGAGGACTTTGGAATATAATTGTAAAGAGTTAAAATGGTAGGTCATAATACACCAGGATATTGGTATTACTGCTTGTGGGAATGGGTGAGGGAAAAAACTGGAAAAGAAGGCAAAGAATAAGCTATGAAGAGCAGATAATAAAGGATTTTAAGTGATAATCCTTCTTAGAAATAAAAAATAAGCATAGGAGAGAGAAAAGTGGAGGGACGCAAGCTAATAGTCGAAAGACTAAGGAAAATATCATCAGCTGAAATGGTAGTTTTCAGTACTTCTTTTCGTTTCTGTTTCCAATTTGTTACTAATTTGAGCCCGAATGCTTATATGTAAATATGTGTTAAATAACACAGTGTGGTAGTGATTCTTAAAATTCTTAAAATGTAATAAAAATTTGAAGCATGTTACGGGTAGGGGAAGGTGCCGTACCTTGGTACTAGTTGTGTCTTGGATCACTTCGTGTTTTAGCGCTCCTAGCGATGAAAAAAAAAAAGTGATTAGTATCACAGGTTGGGGATGAGACCTACTATCCGGTGTTCATACATTTCATTTCCTTATCATCACTAGATATTGAATTTTTGAAAATTTACGATTTTGCTGTGTTGAAGTAAATTTTAATTAGACTGGGAGGAAAAACTGAAAACGTCTGGAATATTTTCAACCCGTAAGTATTTTAAAAAGTGTACTCTCTCTCTAATGACGTATGTAGTTTTAATAGATAATGATCATAAGTACAGGTATATGCGAAAAAATATCTACAAAATGGTGATTGTACCTTGAACCAGTTGATAATTATTATCATTTTTGCAGATTAAAATGCGCAGAAGTAAAACTAAAATCATATCAGAAGAGCCCGCAAAAGCTATAGAAGCAATTTTAAAAAAAATAGAAGTGAATAAAGCCGCAAAAGTTTTCCAAATTCCAGAAACAACTTTTATATGTTGTTTGTATTCAGACAACTATTGTAAGTACATTATCTACTTTAAATTTATAACTTTATATTGATTGGATACTCGAGTGTTTGAAATTTATTCTTAAGGGACTAACTAACCTAAAATTTTTCCAATATTTCAGATGATGGCGACGTCCTTATCAGAATCTGGTCAGTGGGTATTCAGTGTACAGTGAAACAGATCCGGCTGGATCTGACTCTTTTGATGAAACTTCCAATATGAATGTAAAATAAAATGTTTATTGTTCTGAGCATACATTTTTTTCATTATGTAGTTTTAAAAAATACGCATGGTCCGAAGTGCAACACCGGTGTTGTACCTTGGACCAATGAGGGGGCATTATTATTTGGTAGGTATCCTTACTTCAAATGATTGTAGAAAGCTGAAATTTTAGAAGGTGCAGAAAGCTTCGCGGTATTATTATATAAAAATTTGAACCTTTCTCTTTTTATTTGATTTCTTAAAGCCTTGTATTTGTCCTTACTTTCTCTAACGTTGGCTTGTTTATACTTTCTTCTTTCTTCCATTAACTCTGGTATCTCATTTTCCATCCATGGTTTTCTCCTTCCTATTATTTGAGTTCCTAATTTCTTCCTTGTTGCCAGATTCATTTCTTTCTTTAGCGCTATCCACTCCCCTTCAATATCATTTCCTTTCTGTGATTTACAAAGTTGTTTCTTTATTTCTTTTTCGTAGTCATCTCTTTTCTTTACCTCTTTCAGTAACTTCAAATTCCCTTTTTTTTTTTTTTACATTCTTCTTATTCATCTTTTTTAAATTTAAACCTGCACTTCATTACTACTAAATTGTGGTCACTACATCTGCTCCTGGGTATGTCTTGCAATCCAGTATTTGATTGTTATATTCATATCTTCTCGTCATAATATAATCTACTTGATATTTTATTTCATCTCCTCCGGCCATTGATGCAATACTTGAAAGGGTAGATTCCGAGGCCGAGGATGCGGTGTCTCAGTGGCCAATTTGGTGTGCGTGCATCGCCATACGTCCCACCAGACATCTTCTTTCATCTCTGAGGCTTTTTCACTTGCATTTCCTTCTCTCATGATTTTTAAACAGTGTTTCCAATAATTAATTTATGTTCTTCACGAAACTCTATGAGCCTCGACTCTCTTTCATTTCGCTCTCCTAACCTATGCTCCCCTTATACCCCTTCTTCTCTTCTTCCTCCAACTTTGGCGTTCCAATCGCCCATTATAATTAAATTTTCTTTTCTTTTTTTACCTTGCTTAATACTTCATTTCCTGTTTTTGCATAAACTTGGACTGTCACTAAAGATACTGGTTTAGCAAAAATTCTTACAATTAATATTCTCTCGCTATGTTGGGTATAACTTTGCACTCTATTCCTTCACACTTTTATTCATAATAATACCTACGCTTGCCTGCCCTCTTTTCGCTGCTGTATCAATAAATTATTCTCTACTCCCCCGTCGAAAAATCATTCTCTTCTGGCCATCTCATTTCACTAATTCCAATTGAGTATATCTAACTATGTGTTCATTTCTTCCTTTAAGTTTTCTAATTTGCCTATCTCATTTAGTGTCCTTACATTCCATGTCCCTAATTCTCAATTCTGATAATTCCTCACGTGGTAATCTCCGCCTGGACATTCGAATGGGAGACTTTTTACGTCCGGAATTATTATTTACTTTGTGAGTTGCCATCATAATTGTTGAAGTGGAGACGCATCTCCAGGGAAAAATACTGATGTAGTCTCCCTTTGTTGTCATCAGGGTTTATCTGTCGGAGTTTTCCTTCTATGATGTACTCTTAATTTTTTCTTGAAGCTCCCTCACCACGCCAAGGTAGCACACACAGAGGAGGTCATCAAATGTTAGCAAAAAAAAACTCTAGTGCGCGGTAATACCGAAAATCTTTGCCTGACGTCACCAGAAAAAGGTCTACTGGAGGAAACCTATTACTCTGCTTATGTCTGATTATTTCACACCTGCCCTCTTCTGATTCAGCTAATACATCATGACTTGTGAAAGAATGCGTGTCATTCACAACCCTATGTGGATAAGTACCTGTTATCATCACAAAAAGCTGCCATGAAGCCTGATCCAGGCCATCCGACAATAGGCACATTTCAAAGCAAAGCGGCCGATTACGTCGATCTAGTACACGAAACTCATGTTCCAGCAGGGATGATATAATTTCGGGCATACATGCGACAAGAGAAAACCGAAAGGGTGTAATTATTTTAATTAATATATCGAGGGCCGATAGCGGCGAACTCGGTGCGCCGTCTGTATGGACGCGGCGGCGGCAAACACAGAGAGTCGGCGACTCAGAAAGCGACGCCACGCGGCCAACTTTGACGGGTGGAAAAGTAGAGGGGCGAGAAGGCTTGTTAAGGTAAATGTATTTTAATATAAGGTTCAACAAGAATTGAGATTTAAAAGGTAATACAGCAGCGCCAATAGGAAGGTTTTATATTAGGCGTGGTTTTAAATGTACACTGATTCGCGGTGGATTCGGCTATAGCGCGTTTTTCAGAGGAGCCGCCGCTGACTCCGCCCTCGTCGCGCGACCTAATGCCGGCAATAGGGTAACTCGATTCGACTCTCAAATCCAGTTTAATGCGAGTGATACAAATCGTTGGTCAGTTTTTTTTTCATCCTCGTCCGTATTAACGGTGCCTGGCAATACTTCTCTCTCTGTTGCATATACTTTTTTTGCGGGAAAAAGTAGGGAAAGAAAAAGGAAATGCGCGCCGCGAGTCGCGAGCTTTTCAGATTTGGTGAATTTTGCGATGCCGTCGTTTTTCGCGTTTAGCCGAACGCAGCACGTGTCCGGCCTGTCGAACTTGGCCACTTGGAACAGGTGGGTGTGTTGACGAATTTCACGGGAAATTCCGAGTGCAACTGGTGTTCGCGATCGTGCGTCGAATTCGCGAAGATTTAGCCGGAGTTCGAAGTCGCGTATGCAGCTGGAGTCGCACCCGGCACGGTGAACTGCTTCACGCTTGTCCGCAGCAGGTACGTACAATTTTGCTTGTTACAGCGTTGAATATGCAGTATTTCCTCTTTGCGGTCAGTGGTTAGACCGACACCCCCTTGACCTGTGGAAGTTGTTCACGCCGAATGTAAAGTGATTCAATGCCCGGATTCGCCTGACCTATAACTTGACGGTCGAAATATTCTATTCGCTGTATCCGGTGTTTCCTGTAAGCGCAAATTTTGAAAGCATTGTAGGCGTAAAACTTCAGTGATTAGTAGGGTTCCATGCCGAGGGTGTCGAAATCTCACGCCGAAGTACTGGAAAAAGCCTACGTTCAGGTAATGTTTTGCTTTCTGCCATCAAAATCCCAGGAGTGTAACAAACAAATGTGGAGATTCGTACTCTGGCTGTCGAAAAAGAAATTCTACCCCAAAAGATTTTTCTTAATTTCGAGAAGACGGCACAATCTGCTGTTCGTAACTAGTCCGGTGTGTCAAATCAAGTAATGTCAATTCTATTGAGGCCAAGCATTGTTTCGCAATATACAATTTTTAGGACTGAAAGGAGAATACTGTAGGTAGTTCAAAAGAATTAAAGACCAGTAAGTGGCTAAAAATGTTCTTCGGACTTCCCTTCTTCCCTCCCCCCCCCCCGATGAATTATACTTTGCTCACTTCGTTCATTTTCCTGTCTTCTTCTGTTGTGATTTTTGGTACATCGATGCCGTCACTCCTTTTGCTCTCTTAGGTCACTCGATTCTGCACTTTTCATTTGCACATAATCTTCGATTTTTGCGTTTTTTGGCTACAGCCGCTATATCTAAATGTCTGGTGTACCATCTATTTCTTAGGCAATCTTATAAAATCTTTTCGTATTTCGTAAAAAGTATGGACGTAGTGAGAGGGGGAATTATGAGTGTTACCTCTCCATCCGCAAATGTTCTCGGGCGGGATTTTCGGCTAATTTCGCAAATGAATCGGCAACAAAACAACTGACAAAAAAAGAATGAAAACCTAGGAAAAATCAGTTTATGGCTATTAAGCAATAGTACTGCACCGGCGTACTGGCTCATGGCGGGAATCTTTCGGCGTGAGAAGTCTGCAAATCCCTTTGATGACAAATACGACGTAATTCCATAAAGCCAGCTTACTGAGTACCGAGACAGAAAGCTTCCGACTGGTGATTCGAGTATTTTCCACGAGGGTGGTCCAAACAAAAACAGGCTTAAAAGTGGCACTCCCGAAGGCTCAATCTGTTCTAGTAAGATCAACCCGGCCTAACATTTTTTTTTAAATCGAAATATCACTCTATTCTCACCAAAACTTTCGCAAATTTTGTTCCCACTTTCGATTTGAAAGCCGAGCATCAACAGTTTATTCCTAAAATATTTAAGGGCCATGCTGGGGTAAAATCCAATATTAGATTTCCCTTGAGAAAAATTCCAATATTGCTTTTAAAAAAATCCTAAAAATCGAGTTGAATCAAAAATATTAGTTTGATGTAAAAAAATTGTTCCAATAAATGCATCAGTACTTTTATGAAGGAAAAATTTGCAACGTTATTGCCCTCGCCTTGAATTTTGGTAGAAAATAAACTTTCATCACAATATTCGTAGCGAGGATAGGTGATTTTATTTTCCAGCTTGTTTTTGTCTCAAACCCCTCCCTTCTCATATTGACTCATAGAGGCTTGAATCGTAAAATATCCAACTACTCATTTTGGAGTCAACCACCATCATGAAAGTACAGTGATCATTCCTTTTGTGTTGTAGATGTCAGTGTAGATTGTAAAACTTCCAAAATCGATCCTCTCCGATTCTGATGTAAAATGCGAAAGCTTTTTAGAGAAAGTTTGAGGATAAACAGTAGCCCTCAAAACACTATTTTCAAACAAATGACTAATGACTATGAAAATTCAAAAATTGCGAATAGTCATATGATTACATCAGTGCCATTCAGAGGATCGTCCTGCAAGAGCCAGAGCCTCCAAAACACTAAAATGACTGTGACCGTAAAAGCTTAAAAATCCTCACAAACGCTCTCAACGGCCCTGCATCAATGTACTCGATCCGTTTCTACTTCTAGCCAGTTCTCTAGCTTTAGTGCCTGTTCTGCTGGAATAGCGATCTAGAAAAAATTATTTTTCTTGACCTTGTTTTGTAAATTTGTACTTTGAATATCGTGATTATTCTTATTCAATTTTACCCACTTTTAAAGTGAAATTTTGAATTTTGAGGCCTAATTTGTGGTCGTTTGAAAAATTTGATGAAATGTGAGAATTCAGCAATCCAAAAAACCATGGGGATACTTCTTTCAGTAAAGTTTTAGTGTTGCCCATTTCAAGAGTAAAATTTGAATCCTGTGTCCAAATCGTGACTGGATGAAAAATTTGATAAAATTTCCAAATTCAATGACTCAAATACTCTATACCTCAATACTTTTCTAAGTTTCTGGAAAAGCGAATTTTACCCATTTTATGAATGAAGTTTCGATTCTGGGACCAAATTTACGGTCGGATGAAAAATCGAATGCAATTTTCGAACTGTGTGATTCAAGAAACCGTTATACCTCATTTAATTTTCTGTTGCAATTTCTTCAGTCAAGTCAATTGTTCTTATTGCAAGAGTGAAATTTGAGATTTAGGACAAAAATCGAGATCGACTAAAAAGTCTGATGAAATTTTCCGGTTTAAAAATCCTAAAACCTGTGCCTCAATACCTAGTCTACTGAGGTTAAGTTTTTCTGAAAATATGAATTTTACAATTTTTATGAGTGAAATTTGGATTTTGGAACCAAACTCAGTGTCAAATGAAAACCTGATAAATTTTCCAAACTCAGTGATCCAAAGAACAGCCCATTTCGATACTTCATTCGGTTTTCTTGATTCAGTTTTGTAAGTAAAGTTAATTTCTTCTATTTTAAGATTAAAATTTGGGTTTTGGGGCTCAAACCGCGGTTGAATGGAAAATCTAGTGAAATTTTCAAATTAGGCCACCCAAAAAAACTATACTTCAATACTCTGTTTTTGTTTGATTTTTTCGGATAAATAAATTTTGCCCTCTATTGTCCATTCGGTTTTCTTTAATCAATTTTTTCAATAAATCAGATTTTTCTATTTAGAGACTGAAATTTGATTTTTATGGTCATTTAAGATTTTCTGTATTCGCAAACAGAATTAGCCAGTCTGAGTTTGTAAGTCTTGAGGAACATTTACTTGTTTTAAACATTAGGCTTGACTAGGTTCGGAAGAGTCGTAAAGGTTTGAATCGAATCTAGAGTCAGTGAAAGCTTAGTAGAAGAGTTTTGAAGATTTAAAACAAGTCTATGGGAGTCTGAAATGACTATTGAAGGGTCTTTTGATTTTGAGGAAACTTTTAGTGATTTTTGTTCCAGTTTTAAATATCCGTAAGATTTCTGAAAAGTTTTGACCGTATTCTGAAGAGCCATATTCAAGGTTGGGAGCCTTACAGGAAATCACAAGTTTAGAACAGTCTTGGCGAGTTACTCGGAATCAGCAAACACTCCCATTTCAATATTTTTTTCAGTGTTTCTTGAAAAGTCAATTTAGTTTCCCTTGGGCCCGAAATTTAGCTTTTGAGTATCAAATCGGGATCGGATCAAAAATTGGATGCAGTAGTCGTAATCAATGATCAAAAATATACCTGTTTCGATACCTAGTTCGAGTTTGGGTTTTCAATTTAAATTTTGAAGGCCACATGCCCTCAGACCCATGAACCCAGACAATCCTTTTCCTGATTACTATTTTGAGGAAAGAAAGGGTTGATGTGCAAACGACGGAATGCACGGTACAAACACGATGTACGAACGATAGGCAATTATCTTAGGCCGAAATTCCCATTCCTCGGCTCCCGAAATGATCTTGAGCTGTAGAATAGTACAGGGTTGTGTACAAACGATGGGTTGTGCTATGTAAACCTGTTCAAATGATGTTCAAACAATTGGCATTTGTCTGAGATCAAACTTCTCATTTCGGGATGCATTCTTTCAGCCCCCAAAATTACTTTCGGTGGTTACTCTGTGAAGGAGTTGATGTACAGTTGATTGAATAATTATGTTGCGCAAACGTGTACAGATGATGTCCGAACGATTAGCTTTTGCTCGGGGTCAACATTCCTATTTTATGAGGCTTCATTTCCCCGGACTCCCGAATGACCTTGAGCTGTAAAAGAATACAGGTTTCTGTAAAAAGTCGAAAGGTGCTGTACAAACGCAAATGTTTGGCTTGTTCGCGTAAAGTCTCCATAAGCGTGTACGAACGAATAGCACTTATCTAGGGTCAAAATTCTTATTGCGAGGGACTGCATCTCCAGATCTCCACAGCCCCTTCTAATACTCCCTTGCGATTACTAAAGGTTCATGTACAAACAACGGAATATGCTGTACAAACGTGTACAGAAGATGTAAAAACGAATGTGACTAGTCCGGGTAAAAATTCAAATTGTGGGGGACTCGTGTGCCCCCCGCCTTCGAATCGACTTTGAAGTATTGATGAGCAGTGGTTGGTATACAAATGAGGGGCTGTCCTGTGCGAGCCTGTACAAACGAAATACACACGATTCAGATATGTTTGAGGGAAACATTGAAAATTCTGGGGCGGTGGAAATAGACCGTTAGTTTTTCGATGTTTATTTTCTCATTTTGTGCAAACATTTTCGGCCATTTCTTTGAAATTGTCCTTAGTAATTGTTGGGTGCCTTTTTTGCACTATTGGAATTTTTTCCCGGTTTGCATAATATGCATGAGTGACTCGCGTGACATTCGGTTCAAAATTGCTGTACAAAGGTTTCCCATGTCGACTAATAATTCACATGTGTGATTTATTTTCTCAGTTGAAACTGGATTTTTTACATGTTCACGTAGTTCAATAATTTGCGACTAATCTTCGTTTAGTTTTGTGGTGTGTATAGAGCAAAGAAACCTCTCTTTTGCCATTTTTCCATGAACTACTTTGTTGAAGGATTTGTCAACTAGAAATGCTTTTCTTCAAGCTGAGTAAGATTGGAAACATATCTATGGGTGTATTCAGCGACACATCGAAAGGGGGTGGGAAGCTTTGCCCTGCGGTTTGACCGTTGGCTTCTGTTTGAAAATCAATGGCTTTCGGTTGGAAAATTTGAGACTTTTCGAGACCTTGCCTGGTTTTGCGATAGAAATTAGCAAAAAAAAAAACAACTTTACCTTTTCTCTCGCTCTATTTGCGAAATCGGAGGTTGGGTTTCTTTCCGCTCCCCCAGCAGTCTGTCTTCGGCACGCCCCTGGTATTGAGTAACTCTTCCGGGAAAACAGGATGGGCGACCACTCATACCTATTAGTTTTAAATGATTACACCTAAGTTTCTGTCTACAGCAACTATGTTGAATTGGAGTTTTTCGCTTGCTATTTATTATGCAAGTATTAATGTATATTCATCGGAAAGAGAGCCTCCTGATGCTGGAATAATTTTTAATTCCCTAACTCCAGTCCTTAAACCTGAATCAATGTACACTTGACTATATAGACTTTGAAGTGCATACCTTCTCCAAAAAAAAACCTGAATATTACACAACAAGAGTGTATCTAATAATGAAATTTTGCACTCAGGGATCCAAAAACGTATCAATTTATACCGTTATTTTTAGTTGCTATATTTAGCGGAAATTCTCGCGATGTCTCCATTTATTGCCATTCAGATTTAATTAGACGGGAAACATAATAACTTCTAAATAATATGACGTTTGAATTCGCATGCGACGAATACACAGCAAATAATAATTGTTCACGAAAGTATAACTCGCACCTGGTTAAGAAAATCAACAATGTCGAATGGAACGTATCGTGCGACCATATTATTAGCGTGTGCCAAATATACAACAGTCCTATGCTATTATACATGTATACTTGTGGAAACAAGATGGACTAGATAAATAGTAATTTACTTTTCATCGCAATTATAGAAGGCAATTGTTCCAGCATTCTCGTTGTTAACGTGCGCTATTTGCGCACGCCCAAATTAATTCCAAATTTAATAGAATTTGTGAAAACCATGTTTTGAAAATATGCATCCTGATTTCTGTGAATAGTTGTAGGCAGTTTCTTGACCTGGCTAAATGCGATAAACGGTTTTTTCAACAGCAGTGGAATTTATAATAGGACTGGAAGAAAGTTAACGTATGGGCATCCATTTGTACTGAGGCCAGCTTGACAGACAAGTCAGCACATCCTCGAGAGCCTGAGCAGTGGATACGAAATCAGCCCTTTAGATTACTCATCTCGCTTCGGGTTTCAAAGGTAGTAATATCTTGCTATACCTGAATTTGGCTCAGTTTACAACAAGGAAGACGCGGTATTGGGTTCACAAGCGAGGCAGAAGGGGTAACTACATTATCGCCTTCAACTGGAAGGGGGTACTCGAAGTACAAATTAAAGAAAGAGGACTAAGACGGAACGATGAGAACATTTCGAATGGTAATAGGCTATAGAAAGAAAGGAAAAATTAATACCTAAATTCATGACCTTGTGTAAGAGTCTGAAACAAGTCTAGTTTCAAAAACATCTTCAAAAAGTGTGGAAAAGTAGACATCGAAGAAATTGAGAAGGATCTGAAAGATAATTCTTAACAAGGCTCGTTAAACAACGAGAACACTAAAATTTGTACAAGATTTAATTACAAGTCATAACTCATTTATGAATAAGCATTGTTTTTCATTACCCGAATTCACTACTTGCCTATTAAAGAGTTGCAGTGACCCGAATGATGGATGTGAAACAACTGAACTCGAACTGAAAATATACTCACTGAATTTTCTCTTTTGTTGCGTTTCTTGCTGGAAAAGCTATTGGGGGGGCGTGGAGGGTTGAAACCCCCCAATAATATGGCATTCGGCCAATTTTGAAACTGTTCATTTGAATTTTTCATTTTCTAAGAATGTTTGTTTGTTTTGTTTTTTTTTATTCAAAAAATATTTTGATTGAAAAATCGGCATATTTTCTATTAAAAAAAAATTGTCGGCCAATTTTTAGTTTATCAAAAAATATTTGTCGGCAAATTTTTCTTCTCCCCCTCCCCAAACTGAAAGTCAAGTTTCGCCTCTGTACGCAGGGTTACAAAGGATAGTTAATCAGGGAGCTGTGACTTTCGAGTATACTGACTTGTTTATCCCTTACTGGTTGGTGGTTACGAGATATAGAGCCGATAGATCGATTCACTGTTAAGTCACTCTGCACAAAGAAATCCATCTTGTAAGATCGACTTGAACAATTGATTCATTCAAACCTATATCGTGTAATGAAATCGACTTGAATAACTGATTTATTCAAACGTATTTGTACTATTCAGGGACGCACCCAGAACTTTTTTAGTGTGGGCTAGAATTGAGAAAAAAAAATTGGGCAGGGGTGAAAACTCGATTTAGTACCTGCCTATTTTCATAAATTATTTTGAAAACATTTCAACCTTTTTTTTGGGGGTGGGGCTGTAGCTCCTTAGCCCCCCTAGTTGCGCCCGTGGTACTGTTATTGAAGTCACAACAGCTCTTGAAGATTCAACATGTTTGTAGAGCTTGTGGATCGCTAAAATGGGACTCTCATCTTTTATTTTTTTCGTAGTTCTGATTTTCAAGTATTAAAGTCAACCCACCTTTCGAATAAATATCACTCCTCTTTCAGGATTTCAGGATCTAGGTACTTTTTTACGTACCTAAGTGATATTTTCGTTAAATAGCCGAATTCATTACTTCATCGTGTTACAAGAATTCTAAAGATATGAAATTTCAATCCAATTCGGTTTACTTTGATAAGTACAGTGTGTGGAAGAGGATCACCGTTATCAAAAACTTACTTCTTTTATTGTTTGAAAACTGAAGACTTATGCATTTCAACACAGCTTTCATTGGAAAGGAAAGTTTACTGGTTTCAACACACTTTCCTGTGATAACGTTACCTATGAATCGGTCTGTACTTAATGGTTCAAAATACCGCGCCCTCTGGTCAAGAGTTTCTCAATACGAAATACACATACATATGTGCAATAATGGCGTTCCAGAATAAGTTGACTGGAACCTACTTTTCAGTCATATTGCAGCATATTTTTACAACCCTTAGACAGTCTTGATGAGTACTCTTCCTGACCTGTATGAGGCTTTTTAAAATTCTTTCAGCTTTATAAAATTAATGATGACTGAGGGTGTGTAGAGTAGAAAGTGCAGGATGATGCACCCTTGAGATGGTGTGCGTATTCGGAATTTTTCACCAGAAGCGTCTTGAATGACCTATGGCGAGTTACCTATAAAGAGCATTGAAGACTCATAAAGAATCTTAAATTAGTGCGTGTAAGTCTTAAAAGAGTATCAAACAAATGTAGACGTTTTCCCGAGCCCTGAAGATGTCTGAGAACATTACATTTACGCGAGGTTCAGCGAGCATAAGGCTATGGAAAGTTTTAAAAGCATGTAGAAGCGTATCAAGTTGTCTGAAAGAGTCGTATAGGGTTTTAAGTGAATTTTAAAGATTTTTGAATAAATATAGGAAAAACTTGGAAATTCTAGGGTAGCCTTGAAGAGTTCGGAAAATTCTGGGGATATTAACAAGTCTGCAAATGCTTTACAATGGTGTGGAAGAATCATAAAAACAGAATTTGAAACAAAAGGCATGAAAAATTTTCGGCAATCTTGGAGGAGTCTCGAATAATTGAAAATGGGTTATTGAAGCATCGAAAAAGTTACAAAAAGAGACATAAATGCGAGTGGAATTAGAGACGAAACTTGACTTTCAGTTTGTGTGTGGGGGGGGGGGGAGAAAAATCTGCCGATAAATAATTTTTGAAAACTAAGAATTCGCAGACAAAACTTGTAAAGCATTGAAAGTTTTTCCATAGTTTCATCCCTGAGTGGAATCATTCTAGAAAGTCCTAAATAGGTCCAGAAAGGTCTTCGGTGAGATTTAAAACACGCAGGTCTTGAAGAACCTTACAGTTTTAAAGAGTCTTGAAAAAGTTTGGGTGGATCTGAAGGAATCCTATAAAGTTTTAAAGTTTGAAAATGGTCTGAATGAACATGAGAAAGCTTCTTTAGTATGTCTGGAAGGGTCTCAGCTTCACGGAATCTTTCAAATAGGTGAGGGAAGGTTTCAACTAGCTATTCAAAATTTTATAAATCTGGGAGAGTCCTAGTCGGAAACGAGTTCTATAGACGCTCCTAGATTTTTTCAAGTGAGGGGGGGGGGGAGTATTGAAGAGTTTGAAACAAGTTTTGAGAGTCGTGAGAGTCTTAACCCACATGACAGTAACCAGCTACATGAACAAATTTCATCCGAATATTGCAAATATTGCACGAAATATCTAAAAAGAAAACAAAATGGAGGAAGTGTATTCATCATGTAGCTAGAAGAATCATGCAAACGGTCGGGATAACAGCCATTGTTGAGAGGAATCTAATATCAGTCTCAGCTGAACGAAGTGAAATGTGCGACTGGCAACTACAATGCAACAAACACTGAAGTAGTGGGGGAGGGGTCAGTATACTGATACCGTTAAATTTCGGTCGAGTTGAAACTCAATCTTAGCAAATTCAGTTTCAAAATGTTCAGTGCAGTTTATACACAAGGCCTAGCTAGAACAATTTTTTTGAAAGGGTCTTGCAGAAGCCTTGAACGAGTCTCGAATAGTCTTGATCAGTTATAAAGAGGTCTTGAAGGGCCTCGAGGTGTCTCAAAGAGTCCTAAACACGTTTGGGCAAGTTGTGTAGAGTTCGAAAAATAACAAAGAGATTCTTGAAAGGTCTCCTGAGCTTGAAGAAGCCTTGAAGAGTCTTGCAATGTGTTGAACAGTTTTAGCGATTCGTTAAAAAATAATGTGGAAGAGATGTGAAGACTCCTGCATACGTGTAGAAAAAACTCAAAAGAATTTCGAAAGGTCTTCGTAGTGTTAGACAAGTTTCTAAAGTACCTATCATCGCAAGTCTTAAACCAGGTGCCTAACCAGTGAAAGACAAATGGGCATCTCCCCTGAGAAAATCTTTGCCTCCTAGCAAAACAAACCCCTCTCAAAGTTCCCTTTCGCCCCAAAAAAGTTTATAAATGTTCTTTGTCACGTCCTCTGATACGAAATTTTAGTTATAGGCTTATTGTGAACACGTGTAGAAAAGAGTGCAAACAGCAGCGCTGATGACATCCAGAGCAACATCTGAGGAGACTTCGTGAAAGCATGCGAGGATGAATAGAAAAAATAGAAAGACTAAAAACACCTACTAAAAACACCTATGAGGAAGTGGTCTCGTGGGGGGGGGGGTTGTCAATGATTGTTCCAGGGCATATTCCGCTTAATATGGCTCTACGTTAAGTGAGCATAGCTTGCGTAAATCGCAGTAAATATATTTTGAAAGAATGATGATAGTGTAACTCGCTGAAGGGAGTTTGGGCTCGTCTATTCGGAAAACTATGGCCCCCTCGTTACCTTTCTGAGCTTCATTTAATCCAGTTCACGTGTTGTGAACCATCCATGACAGAACGGTTATAAATGCTGGGATTGGGTTATACTAATCGGAGGCATATTTTTTCGAGCTACCTGTACCTCGTTTACATGCCACCCTTTCGGAAACGCCGTCTTTTTTATTTCAATTATAGGTAGGGCGAATCGGCTTCAAAAATGTTGAACCTGCAATTTGGTTGTGTAGAATATGTTTCGTGCCCGACTCGGTAGCGCCCTCCGGTCAAAGTACGCAGGCGGACGTGAGAAAGGCTTATTTATCCCATTACCGATTCACGTTTCGTATATTTACAAATTACCCCGAAATTATTGCGTAACCTCGGTCGCCACAAATGCCGCCTCTTCAACCTATTTGCTCTTACTTTTTACTGCTTCTGTTCTTTTTTCTCTTCTTTTTGTTAGAACTTCTTTTTCACCTCAAATACCAAACTAATACCTGAATTATTTATTTTTACAGATCCTCCGGTCGATTCGCGTGTGTATGGTGGCCACGAAGAAGAATTATTTTCGAAAATAATTGCACGAACGTAAATTGTAAATTATTCGTATCGATGTTACCCAATCGCGCGCGGTATAATGGGATTGTATAAGAACTCTTAATTAAATTAACGAGATGAATTATATCTGTCGTTCGATGGTGTCGCGTTGAACTTTCTTATTATTATTTTTTTAATTTGCAATAATTTCTTACTTAATTGTATGATGACAGCGTCGACAATCATCAATGAAGAGGTAAGTCGTTACTTTCGTTTTTATTGATTATTTCGTCTGGAAAGTCATCGGCGCTTCGTTTTCCGGGCTTCGTCATTTTATGGGAAATGAAAAAGAATCGCTCGTGGTGGTGGATATCTTCTTCTATACATAATATGAACTTTTTTGTGATTTAATCGCAATTAATAGCTGAATAGAATGATGTGAAAATTTGGGAGAATGCTGTGCCGGATTTGTAAACAAGCGAATCGGAAAACTGGCTATAGAACGGTGAAATTCAGAGGCGAAAAAATTTGAGAGGGAAAAGTGGTGACTACTGGGCGAGATGAACAAAAGAGAGTACTCGCAGGCGGTGTCTAGATTTTGGATTGAGATGGACAAAAGACGGCACGTATAATTCACGACCAAATGAGAAACAAATTATTTTTGATTTTTTTCTAATATCATAATTTTAGATTTAAAGCCTTTTTGGCTTCGCATCATGATTGTTTAGGACCCCCCCCCCCCCCGTCGATGGACACTTACTTTTCACGCATGTCGGTCCCCTACTTGACGCTACGCGCAACTGAATCACTGAACTAGATATTTATGTTTACATTCTGCCAAATAATGCCATTTCTAGGCAAAATTACGATTACAAAACTGAGGATGATGTCATAGCGAAGCAACCCAGATAATATGACGGTAATGACGTCATGAATACGTCAACTTGGATGAAGTCATCACGCAGTTGGGGAGGTTACTGCCGAATGAACCAAGTTTGTAAACTGTACAAAAGTAGAGGATTTACAGATCGAAAAGACTAGAAGATCACGATGATTTTTTTCGTGGGTCCAGTATATCTTGCGTCTTCAAAATTGAATCCGTGAACTTCCGTAAATCCTTAAACGATTTGGAGGTCATATGGACAAGGCTGGATAGGAAAATACTGTTCCTACTTAAGTGTTAAAGAAGGAAAAGAAAAAGTTTAAAGTGTTTCTTTTTACAGCTTTCATGTTGTTGAGGAAATAAAAAAAGAGTAAATAATTATCTTAAGAATTGATTATAATTAAAAAACAAATTAAAAACCAATACTCTTAATAATACATTTTTGATTTTATTGATATTAATTATAATTTTTTCGATATTTTTGACGTAAAGTTGATTATTTACCATAAAAAAGACAGGAAAAAACTATACCTGTATTTTAAAGAAGAAAAAAAAAACATCAAGGCAACATTTATATATTTTTTAAACAAAATGTTTTTTATTGGATGGATAAAGCACTGTTTTTTGACGATTTTTAAACATAATTTGTTTTAAGCAATCAGCTCTGCATAATATGATTTTTAGATCAAAAAGTAAGTATATAATTACCAAAAATGTCATATCAAAGATCATAAACGATAATTAAATTTGTGATTTGAATGATCGTTATATTTTTACATTTTCAAACGTGTCGTAGGCATAATATGGGAAAGGGGAGACTATGCCTCTTTTTTCCTGCCAAAATTTTTTGCACGAGATGCCTCCAGCATTGTAATGTATTCGAAGGGGAGGGGGCAACCTCATCTATACCTATTACTGTCGTTGATCACTCATCTTATAAATATGTTTGTCCCTCCTTCCAACAGCCCCTCAAAAAAAAGAAGATTCTCAAGTTACACCCATGCAAATGTAAAATTAAACATATGCCAGAAAATCGGGCTAAATCGTGATTTTGAAGATCCGAAAATATTACAAGATTATGATTTTCCGTTGGTCGAAGATTTTTTTTCTTCAAAATAATCTCTTGATTTGAATTAGTGATTCTTTTTCAGTTTTTCCCGCAGGTCATAATCATAGATAGACCTGGACTCAGTCATGTTCAGAGATGGAAAAATCATATTCAGGAATGGGCAAAATTTTATGATTTTTAAATTAAATACACCAAATAGCTCAAAAATATCAAAACGATCATGATCTAAGATCACTAAAAAGCGACAGATTTGTAATCTGAATGATCATAATATTTATGTTTCAAAAAGTCATCTAAGTCGAAAAATTCACGAAAATCGGGCAAAATCATGGTTTAATGATCAGAAAGATTAAAAACATCACAAGGTCATGATGTTTTCCATGATCTAAGATCTTCTACTTGAATAAATTATGTATTAAGTACAAATTAATGTAATTATTAAGTCGAGCAACATAAGTATAGATAAGAGTATATCCATATCCCTTAAAATAAATATCGAGTCACAAAATAGATGACTTTTTTAACACAAAATTGTGGTCAAATTTGATGTAGAATCGATACAAAAGTCAAATTACCCTGCCAAAATCAGCTTCTGGGTTAAATTTTGCAACGACTTCAATATGGAATTCTATCGAAATTGCAATGCCATTATGGTATGTCGATTTTGGTATTGGAATTTATATCAACTTTCAAAACAAATGTTAAACCGCCAAAATCCGTGTTCGATACAGAAATCGTGTTACCATGTCTGCATCGACTTTTAAATTGAATTGTGCATCAAATTTACTACAGAATTCTAATTAAAAGTCAGTGCGTACTAATCGACTCTTAGATTGAATTTTACATCGATTTTGACGTAAAATTCTATCCGAATGGCTATGCCAACATAATGCCTTAACTTTGGTATTGCAATTTATATCAACCCTCAAAACAAATGTCGATATGCTAGAATTTGTCACTTTTTTAACAGAATTTGGTACAGAATTCAGTACACAAGTCGAGTTACCACGCTGATATAGACTTTCAGATTGAATTGTGATCTGACTTTCATATATAATTCTATCTAAAAGTCAGTACGTGCTAACTCGACTTGCGAATTGAAATTTGCATCGACTTTGATGTAGAATTCTATCTAAATAGCAATGTCAACGTGGCACCGTGACTTTAGTATTGAAATTTAGATCAACCCTCAAAACAAATGCTGACACGCTAAAATCCGTCACTTTTTCGAAACAACATTGTGCTTGAATTTAATACAGAATTTGATATAGAAGTCGAGTTATCGTGCCAACATCAACTTTTAAATGGAACTGTGATTTGATCTCGATATAGAATTCTATCAAAATGTTAATGCATGCTAACTCGACTTTTATACCAAATTCGACCACAGTTATCTATTGGAAATGTAACAGTTTTTGAATATCGACAAAAGCGTCGATTTTTGTATTAACTGTGTTTTACGGAGAATTCGACTCAATGTTGTGTCGAGAAAGTGACAGATTTTGAATAGCAACAAAAGAGTCGGATTTTCATATTGACTTTGTTTCAGAGAAGGTACGAGTTATGTACCATTCAGTTAAATAACTATTTGACTGAACGGTCATATTAGTGACGATGTAGGCAACTTATTTTTAGACAATACCTGATAAGTGTGACAAGACAAACTATACTTATAATCGTGCACAAACTAGTTTATTTTTTCCTACCTCTTGTAAAAGCTTAAATTACACTATATATGAAAGACATCTATAATATGATAGAATTAAACAGTGACAGAATTTCAGTGATAGGTTACAGATGAAAACCAAAATTACTTTTGGATAGGATATCTTAAATTCTAGAGCCATTCACCGTTTTATGAGCAAAGACTGAGAAAAAATATCCAATTAATATTGAGATTCGTTTGGTTGATGAGAGAGTGGAGAGTTAGTCAAATTAACCTTTCTTCGATTCATAGTAAGAACACATTCGCATACCTCCAGAAAGGTGGATTGGGATCCAGAAAGCTAACGGAAAAGTGTTTCTGCATCTGTCCAGATTTTAATTTTCAGTACTCTCCCACTCTGTCTCTCTTTCTCTCCTTTTCTCCCCTCTGGTCACTATACTGGCCAAAAACTCCGAAACGCACCGGCCCAAATTTTATAAACTGGACTGGTTCCAGCGAAATCTTCCGAAAATTTCACTGCCAATTCACCCCTACATACCATCCTTCATTTATAGCATTCGACTGAAGACTAAAGCCGAACCCCTGAATATTGAAATCTTCCTTATCTAGTTTCCTTCCATTATTGTAACTCGATTTCCAATTTTCGGCATGTTGATGATGTAAGTCGCGAAGTACATTTTTCACGAGATCGCATCCCGTTTACCTTGTACTTCCGTTTAAAACGGCGCAATTTTTCAAACGCCACTAATTGGTCGTGATATCGTTTTTTTCGTTACTGGAAAAAAATGTTTTCAATTTTAAAGATTAAAAATCGTACACAAGATAAATAACGCGAATACAGAAAAGATGAGACATAAGAAAAAAAGGAAGAAAAAAAGAAAGATCTTCGCTAAAAGCTGAGACTAAAAACTTTTTAAGAATCCGTTTAACGCCGAGATTGATGATTTGAAAAAAGCGTTCCGACATGGAAAAACTATATTCGGCTCCTCCTTGCTTTTTTGGGATTTTTTTTGCGGTATCGATGTGAAAACTGCCTTCGATAGGAAAATTCGACCGTTGCGTGTTTCCGGTCTGACAGTTGATAATCTATCATAATAATATGGAAAAGAAAGATTGATGCTTCGGATTCGTTCGATTCATGTGCTCCTCGTGTGCGTATATATTATAGTTTTAGAATAAACGGGGAGCCAACCGGAAACCAAGCGGATATAATTCAAAAGTTATTACTACTACAGAAATACCCTAAACTTTTTATTTTCAAAGTACCTGCCCGATTTTCGGGAAATAAATTTGTAATGCGAGTTGAACTCGGAGTTTAGTGAACGACCGTGTAATTTACTCTGCCTGCGTCGCAACTGAACTAACTTGCGTTGTTTGGGGAATCGATTAGAATATTTTTACAACACACTACGGTGAAAACAGTCATCATTTTGCCTTTGTCAAATGTTCGGCTTTCCCTGGATTGTTGTGTACAATGACAATGGACGAGAGCGGTTTCTTGAATTATACCGAAGAAGAAACACCCGGCTACTTTCGGAGTTTCTGAGCCAGCTTGACCCCTACTGACTAACTGTAACATGTCTTCCCCTTTCAGTATCCTCATTTGAGTGCTGGTCTGCTAATCAGAAAGGGTGACTAAGACGTTTCCAGGGAGTAACAGTAAACACTATTCCTTTGCTTCTTCCTACCCTTCCCATAAAATAAAATTAATAGTGATTTCTAGCAATGAACTCTTCCAAGAGATTTTATATTTTATCAACTTTGTACGGTTGAATCCAGATAATCACTTGGCAGTGGCCGATCCAACTTTTGGACAAAAGTTCTCCTTGGATTTTGTACTGAATGGCCCATTAGAAGACGATTGGCATTTTGCAGTTGTAGCCAACTGCAAGATGATTCACAGATCTAGAAAAATACTTTTTGAGACTCTTCTACACCAATTTTGGTTTGTTAAGTACGCTTTGAACTTCTTCAAGACGCATTTAAGACTCTGTTCAAAGCTTGTTTAGGACCTGTTAAGACTCTTTCAGGCCTAAATACTTCTAATACTGAATTTTCGTAACCTGTTAAAAACCCATTAGGGCACTTTCAAGCTAACTTAGGAGTACTTACGACTTTAAGTCAATATCTTTCTTCTATATGGACATTTATAAGACAGTTTTGAATGACTGTCGACATCTTCGAATTAATGACTTTGAATTAACTTATTTCATTTAGACATCGGCTTTAGATCCTTGTTTCAGACTTACTTGATGGTTTGGCACCTTATAGACTTGACTGCCGTATCAGCGTGAGGGAGGGTGTGACTCCCAGCCTCGCCTTCTATTTGTAAAGTTATACTCAAAAAATCAAGAAATTTAACCCTCAGTTGGGATATTTTGACATTCATTCGGAAAAAGCTGATACTCAGTCGAAAAAATTATTGGATAGGCGGCGATTTTTTTTTACTTATTTGCTTCAAATAGAAATTTTTTAAAATGTATTTATAATATTTTAGTTGGCTAGTTCCTATTTTTATTTTTTTATTATTTTTTTAACTTGTTGCCTGAAATTTGTAAAATTGTGCCGACTCTGCTTGATTGAGACTTTTCCAGACTTGCTTCAGGATCATTAAGACTAAAGACTTTTCAATAAATATTCGAAGATCTCACAAATTTTCTAAAATTGATTTGAAACGCTTACGATATTCTGCGGCCTGTACCATATTTTTGAGACATTTCTTGATTTATTTCTTCCTTAAGGAAGCGCTCGAGCTGCAATAGATATGGATATACGAAGAAAGTAATATGGGGACAACTACTTGTCCCAACGTTACAAAAATGACCAAGCGCAGCAATCCAATTGAAAGAGTAAAAAAGTCTTTGGTACGTCTAGAAGAGTCATAAAATCTAGAGGAAGTTATGAACAGTATATATTCTGAAGCAGTTTGAAAGAACCTGAAAGAGCATCTCTTTGTCTTAAACTATAGTAAAGGAGAATTAAGTCTTGATTAAACCTTGAAGCTTAATGAAGTCAGTCAGAATCGTAGAACGTCTTCAAAGGGCCGTGCTGGTGTGTTTTCAACAATAGCAATAACTGTGATTGAAGAATATCTAAGAAGGTGTTGAAAAGCTTTGAAGGTTCTGAACAGTTTTGATCGCGTCCTCAAGACTCGTAAAGAAGTATGGAAAATTCATAAAGAATAGTAAGCGAATTTTGAACTATCTTGGCGAGTCTTGAACAAATTTGGGAAGACCTCAAAGAGCCGTGAATGAAAGAGGGAGAGCTGCGAGATCACTGCATAAGCATTGAATATTGAAGGGTCTTAGCCAGTCCTAAGGAATGCTCTCCCTTTCGTTTCTCACTGGAAAAAAATTGGATGGTATCGTTAAGTGTTTCGAAAACTGTCATCTAGTCGCCGGAGTGTAAACAATGTCTTTTATTGAGAGGGAAGAGTAGAGATGAACTAAAACAATAAAAATGTTCCAAAATCTTGTCTACCAGTCGCCGGAGCGTGAATAATTTCTTTTCTTAAGGGAGAGGGGTGAGTCAAAGTTTTCAGGGAGCAAGTTTTAGCAAGAGTCCATTGAAAAAATGTGACAGCACCCTTCAAAAGGCATTATCGAATGAATCCTTACATGCTATGAACTGTTCCTCCCGGGGTTACTTCCTGGATCTAGCCGTGAACCAACATGAGGTAAACGAGCAAATCAGTGATTGATTGAACCAAACCCTGGTCACTTGATCTTCTTATAAATAATTTCTAACATTTTGTGAAATTTTGAAAATAAGGTTCTAACAACTTACCACTTTTCGAGGCATGGACTTCATAATTCTTTTAAGGTTTCATGTAGTCTACAACTAGCACCAGATTAGGGTGGACATACAGTCAATGGCAAATTCTACCTCGTATCCCCTCTTCAGGCCCGGTGAAAGGAGGGAACAAGGGAGATAGTGTTTGTCGCATGCTCGTGGTTTTGTAGGAGGTTTGAAGTGCCCTGAAAAATGTTTTGAAGAGCTCTTGTAAGACGCGCGCCACCGGCGCTTTTAATAAAGTAAAACGAAAACAGGGGCCTGTAAGTTTTTGTTCTGTCCCGAATTTCCTTCACGCAGGGCTACCTCTCCTGTAAAAACATTTGCGTTTTTCTTTATTCATCTCTCCCTTTTTCCTTTATTCTGTCTCCTTCCTTTCTTTCCGTTCTTCTTCCATGCTTTTATCTTTTGGTGCCCGTTTTTTCAGATATCCGTTTCCAGTTTAATACCCCTGATATTTGCACTTTGTATCCGACACATGAATCCAACCATCGACGTATTCTATCACTCCTTTCAGTGTCTAACGGTGTACATTCATTGCTTGTTATCGACATTTCTTCTAAATAAATACTGATCTTTTTAATTGAAGTGCTCATCTTCGTGCATGCCTGACTTCGGGACATGTACTTTTTTATTATTTTGTATTCAAAGCTGTATGGGGAGGATTGCCACAATTACCCCAAAGTTCCTAAGTCGCTGTATGTAGATAACAGACATGAATACCGCCATGAGCAATCGTTTTTTCTCGTTTCTGTATGGGAAGATGAAATTGTTGACGTTTTGAAGTAACCAGTATTGATACTTGATAAGTTCAACTCAGTCTTCAAGAGTGGTGTTCAAAGTATTCTTACCATTGTTGAGGTTAAGGATATTCTCTTGAACCAATTTTGGCGCAGACTCGCCTAAAGAGTGTCCAACTGTTAATCCAGTGTCAGAAGGTTGTGATTTTTAAGGTACGTGAGAGTCACCGCGACTACCGCCTATGTAAGAAAACTAGCTGGGTGATAGGTCGTCCAACTTCCAAGTTCTAGATCCACCAATGCCTGCGAGTTGTACTCTTTAAGGTATGCAAAAATCACCGCGACTGCAGCTTATGCAACGAAACATATTGGGTAATGGGTTACGGTTATTTTTCGATCTCACATCTTCCTCAGAGTTATCGTCGTGTTTCTTCAGCATTTCTGTGTTACAATCCTAAGCTGTCTACGTGAGTTTACATGATTCCAACTCTAACGCATCACGATGTTTGCAGACGGACAACATGAAATCGTCGATGTGCGGTTCGCTGTCCGGCGACGAAGACCACGAGATCAACGTCGAGTCCGGCAGCGAGGACTATGAAGAGGAAAACGAAGAACTGGACGACGAAATGTGCAATACTGGAACCGATAACGAGACGGATGTGCATACCAATGTGATAACCGCCTCGTCAGCCTCCTCCTCACCATCGTCAACGTTACCATTCAGCATCTCCAGGTTACTAGGAGTGGACAAAGTCAGCAGCGGCAGCTTCGACGACGCCCGGTTCCATAGTCCGGAGGCGACCTCGCTGTACTCCAGCTCATCGCTGTTCAAAAACACGCCCGAGTCGGTCATCTATTCGGCGGCCGGGGGAGTGATCAAGGTGCCGGCCCATCGACCCGGCGCCAACGGCAGCGTAAACGGGCCGGCGTTGCACCCGAGCCCGGCACTAGGATCTCCGTTCCCGTGGCTGGCAATGGATCCGGCCGCCATTATGCAGAGAAACGCGGCAGCCGCCATGCTGGCGTCGCACGTGGCCAAGGAGCGACTCACAGGTTGGTGCATTTATACGTCCACGACTATTTCATGCTAAAAAGAATATGCGTTGCTTGTGATCGCCGGATAATGTATAATTTGAATTTGTGTGGAGCGAGGGTGTGCATTTACTTTCAAGAGCTCGTGAAATCGCACAGGTTGCGAAGGGAAACTGAGTTATCACAGTACAACCTCTTTAAAAGTGGGTTAATTTTACGCCATCCTCGGTGCGCCGCCGAAACCGCTATTAAAAATAATCGAGGTAATAGACGCCGACACCGCGTTAATAGCTTTTTCAAAACCCATTATGCCCACCGCGACAATTGCTCGGAACGTGAAAATTAAATTATTTTCGTGATGATATGAAACAGAGCTGCGCGCTGCTGCAACATATACGGCGCCAATTGAACGTGTAGAAAAGATAAAAGAAGTTTAAATTGTCTTAATTTGATTTTATGTCGCTGGAAACAATCTCGCTGTTCGATTAAAAGCAGCCGTATCATTCGTTGTACAGTTTCAGCCATTGATGTAGCAATGTTAATTTGCGACCTACCTGTGTGATTGATCTCAGTTTATTGCCGCCTTCTTGTCCCGTACAAACTTGGAGGAAAATTGGTTTTCAATGCGAAGTGAAGTCATTATTGCATGTTTTTTGGACACCCGGTAGTGTGTTGCATTCGATCTCATCGAATTGCTCGAAAATGCCAGTTGGTCTGCTCACTGGTGTGAAAGTCAGGGCGTAATTAAGATTAATTCTTAGTGTGCAAACCGCTCGTAAAAATTGGTAGGGGACTTTCTTAATAAGGGTTCCCAGTTCAGGGAAAGTCATCAGGAAATTTTAAACTTTTAGAAAAATTAGGAAAAAGCCCGGGATATTAGGAAATGTTTATGGAAAAAGCATAATGCATATGACAGAGTTTCTATAAGTGCACTTTCATACGTTGTACTTCGAAGCGGCTAAAGCCAAAATGAAGCAAAAATTATGTTTTTTTTTTTTTTTGTTTTAATTCTTATATCTTAGTTTGGTTTTCATGTTTTTATTTTTTGTAATAAAATTGCGAAAATTTGAATATTGCGCACACCTTTTAGCACGCTTTTTAACTGCATTTAGCCACCTTTTGAACCACTCTGAAACGTGTCCGGGAAAATTCGGGAGAAGTCAGGGAATTTCATTTTAGAAAAAAACTGGGCACCCTCTTAATACTTCTATGTATGTGTGAGTGTGTGTGTGAAAGTGGAGGAAGTGAATGAGGAAGTGTTTGTGGATGAAACGGACGTATGAGTATTTTTAAGATTGACAGAGTCCTAACAACCCCCTTTGGTTACGCTCCTAAGCAAAATTTAGCATTTTAGATCCAATGACTATCCCTTTTTTAGATCCTGTACTTATTGAGATCTAAAAATCTAGTCCGCTGCCATTTTAGCAAAGAAAACGTAAATTTCAGAATAGGACTCGGCAGTATTATCTGTGCTTTTCCTGTCATATTCTTGAGGAGGATAAGTTGCCTCCTCACAGTTCCACCCCTATAGAGCTTGCTATCTAAAAATTAGACTTTCTTTATTCAGGATTACATTCATTTTGAACGCAAATAATAAGACTATAATGATTATAATGCACGTAATTCAAAGAAAATCTCGCTGTACGTGAGGCAGTTCTAGAGAAGATACCTGAAGTCCGAAAAATAAATTTTCCTATAGAGAACCAAAATAAACAATAAAGGTCTCAATTTCTAAATTTCTGATTCCCACGCTATGAGCGAGCTCTGTAGCGCGACTGCCCGCTTCTAAACAGTATATAGTTATGACATTTTGCTGAACTGAAAATTCTAAAAGAAAAATTATTTGAAACTCGTTTCCAGTATTTTATCACAATATCCGGGTTTCTCTATCTTCAAAACTGACGGAGTTATAAGCATTTGAAGTTGAATGTCTAAAAAACATAGTTTTAAGAAAAGAAGTAGTAGGGTAAGAATCGCGCGCTGAGTACAGCGCCGCTTAGCCTATTGTGTTTATTAAGATCGGAAATCGTTTTCAGGGGTTCCAAACATTTTCACGCGAAAGTAGAAGCATCATAGTGAACTAAAATGTTAAAAACCAAAAATCGATATTTTTGACCTAAAATCACATTTTGCATTCTTCTTAAAATCGACTTGACCGACAAGGTTGACACTTTTTATACGGAACGCCACAATATTCAATTAAAGAATAGAACAAAAATGAAAAGATCACGTTAAACATGCGTAGATGTAGGTCTGTAGTTACAAAAAAAACGGAGAAGCCTGATTACGTCCAAAAAGTAGCCCTCACACCTTTTTCATAGTCTTATTGCGTCCCGTTTTTGCCCCTTGTTTCGAATGGTTCGATTGCGTCCATCATAAAATTACCTCATCTAGCATGTCGTTCTCGTTTCTGTTTGCGTCCTGCGTTCTAAAATTGGTTGCAAAAGAAGCACTCTTCTGCCGCAAATCCCAGTTTTGGCTTTTTTATATGCTGAGGCTTTGTGACCCTCTTTTTGTCAATCGGGGATGGAGTCTGGATGAGTCATAGCCCAGCCTCGGTGAGTCTAAACGTGGTCAAAAAGTTTGAACGAATCCGAGTGAGTCTCACATGCCTCAAAATGTGGTCTGATTCTCAAGGAGTCAGCATGAATCTCATGAGAGTCTAACAAGGCCTAACAAGTCTGAAGGTGTTTGATTGAATTCTAGCGGAAGCTGATAGTCTTTACGAAAAGTAGGAAACGCAATCTGAATGCGTCTTTTAGAGTGTGAGTGTTCTTAAAGCTGCATTCTGGCCAAAAAATTCTATTAACTTTCCAAAATAAGACCTAAATCTTCATAGGTGCTTTTTCTTCTGCATTTCTGAACAGGCCAAGTTGTGCACTCAACTCCACGTTTTCAGTTCCGTGGTTTATTCAGATTTTGACGAATAGTTATCTGGATGTTTATTGAAAGTCTTGACTGTAGTTCGGTCCGCCTCCTAGCGGTGCACTCTGGATGACGCTGAATGGACTGGAACGCAATGGAACTGTGAACTTGGACGCAATCAAACTCTACATCGGGCCGCAATGAAACCATTTATTTTCTTCCTCAATTTATCTCCCCTTACTGATCCGGACGCAATCGGGCGACGCCCACAAAAAAATTAGAACATAGAAATTTTAACAAAAAATATTTTCCGGAATGTATTAACGAAGTAACTACACGAACACAAGTGGAAAAATTCTTTTTGGAAAAGGAACAGGTGTGCCAGTGCACGCCGCCTGGTTCCGTCAGTGCTGGGTCTGCAAACTAAAATTAATTTTAAAAAGCCGTAATACAGAAAAGCAATTTATCGAATACAAATAAAATTTAGAATATTCTATTATAGAAAATCGGGTCCGGAGTAAATTTTGTTCGAAACTTGTTCAAATACTGGCGAAAGGAAACGAGTTATGATCCAATAACCAGATTTTTCTAGCTTTTCCTCCTCTGGTAACGGAAGTCAGGGTCAGAGGGGCGATGAGTTTCTCCTTCATCAGGCTGGACATTCTTGGCCAAAAGTCAGCTTTGTACGATCTCAGTTCGAATTCATTAGGTTATTGTCTTCGACTGAGTATAACCGAAGACCAGGGATAAACGCGGCAACATTATCAATTGGTAATACAAAATATTGTCGTTCTTTATCAGACGTTATCACCTTATCGCTGTTAACCTTTTCTGCTTCAAACAACATCCGCCAGAAGGAGAGCCTTTCGCTTCAATGCCGGAATCACAAATTAGAAAACAAATCGGGTGTCATGTTCATGTGTTATATAAAGTCATCAAAGAGTGACTTCACTTCCAGGCCAGCTGACAAAATGGGCCCTTTCCCGCGCCCTTTTCGTGACCATATGTCTCAAGAACTAATGATGATATAGCGATCCGACTTGAACCGTGAAGTAGAAGAAGATTCACTCTTCGACAATTTTGATCAAAGTCGACTGTATCTCGAAAACTGCAATCGACAAGATGGGCCATTTCTTCGTACACGTTCCCAAATTAACCGATATTTGAATATTTCGTGGGTAATGCCAACACGGGTAAACCAAGAGTTATATGCCGAATTTCAGGGTAATTTTTCGTCATTTCTACACAACCACGAACATTTCCAACTTTATTTATCGCGTTTCCTATCTCGCTTTCCGAATACGGTATTTCACTGGACCGTCACAGCCCATCCATTAGTGTGTTTTCGACTGCGTTTTTAATCGTTTCTCGCTACGCCCGGATAAATCATGCTCGAAGCTGACACCGCCGGACTCGATTAAACGCGAACGTTTAAATTTCAGAAAAGACCACCCAATAATGTACGAGTATATCAAGTTGCGCGTTAAATTTGATAACTCAAATGTACAGTGTAAAAGCTTTTTAAATTATAAATTACTTTTACCGACTAAAGCCTTTTAACTTATCGCTTTTATTTACAATTTTTATCAATCTGAATTGTATGTTCGTGTCGTAAATACACGCCAGCGTTTTTCGGCCCGGCTATTTATAGCGTCGCGGCGAAGTGCACTTCTCGCCGATAATTAGAAGAGCTTTATAGATTACGGCATCAACGTAACTCCGAATTTCGACTTTGCGGTTAGAGCAAGAAGTATCTTGATTTTAAAGGGACGATTTGGAGCCCAAAAAAAGTGAATTCAGATAGTATGAATCTATGAGAAAAGATGCAGTACCATGTAGAGTGTCGCTTATTATTCAACTTTTTTTTTTTTTTTTTTTTGTTCGCTCGCCCTACTACTAAATTTTCTCCTTTAGGTGTGAAAATGAATCGCTGAAAAGTTCAGCCAAATCGGATGATATTAACCGGTACCGCACTGAGCTTCAAGTTCGCAGACACATGTCCGAGCGCGCCCGTACGAGACGCGGTTGTCATCGCCTGGCGCTCCGCGTAACGCATCGACGAACCTACGCTCGCGACTCTGAAACACTAAAATCGTAATTTCGGGCCACCAAAGCATTCAATTATATTCAACATCTTAGTATCCATGTTGGAGTGTGAATGAACTTGGTAAATTCTATGTGTAGGGTATGTCAATTCAATTCCAGAGCCCTTTCGGCTGTTATGCCATCTTCAGTGGAGCACCCTAACACTTTTCTCTTTGTCATCCTGTACTTATTGTAATGTGTAGTACCGTATGGTAAACCCATTTAGTGCGTTCCTATTGGTTGTCTGTGGTTGCGTAGTCTGTCCCATCAGTGAGTCCTATGTTATTAATTGGAATAGGTTCTCGCTTTGGGAGTTGGCTGTTGGGTTTATTAGGCTGTTTTGTTTTGTTTTTAACTTTATTACTCGTATCTCAAGTTGTTCTTTTAATTTGCTTTTTCTTGTGTTGTTTTCTATTTGTAGGTTTTGTATTTTTCTATCAACTTGTGTTTTTGTGTCCCTGGTCGTTGCAGTGTTTTCCACTGAAGATGGCATAACAGCCGAAAGCGTTCTGGACTACAGAAGAAAGAAATTATGAATGGGCACACGCTACATATTATTGAAGTTCTGTGTGTCTGCCAGGCACTGATGAAATAATAAAACTCTCACGTCCTCTAGCGGTGTTGATATGGCTTCAAAATTTTGACCACTAATTGGCATTCGACTAATGTCTGGTGGGACATATGGCGATGCACGTATGTCAAAGTGGCCCCTGAGACACTGCGCCCCCGGCCCCGAAAACTACCCTTTCGAGTATCGTATCAGTGACCGCAGGAACGGCACTTGTTCTTATCATCGCGAGTTTTTGACCCATAAAGCTGCATGTGGACTTGAATGATTCATATTCTCATCTGTTTCCTACCTGGTTTCAACTTCATACAGATAAAATGGGCCTTTTTTTCGCTTATTACACATTTGTTTCGCGGCTGTACGTGCAAACGTGCATGGCCCTACATTGCCGTGCTAAAGGTAATAAATGTACTGACGATTTCGTGGGACATCGTTTATATTACGTTGAAATATTTACATCTGTGTGCTGAGCATTTAACGACTGGCATCAAACGATCGAGTATACGAGTATTCGCTGTCACCACGATAAAATTCAAGGTCATCGCGGCAACCCGCCAGTTCATGTATCTCAGTATCTCATCTAGTTAAGTCGACCTTAGAGATCCCCCACAGCCTTATAACTCTTTGGTGTTTCTTAACTCATCAACAGCTATGTAAAGTGATTCGACAACCTGGACCAAATCCAACACAACGCGCGTAAAAGTCCACTAAATGGCCTGAAAATTCATTCTTGCGATTCGAGGAAACCGGTTTCCGGAGTAACTAAAAAAAAAACCAACCGCCGCAATTAATAAACGTTTAAAATTTTATGTAAGCCTGATCGGCGGTGGACGGAACACGATATATTAATTGAATATTATGGCATTAAATACCGTTAAACGAAGTATCGCGGCTTTTTTCTCTCCTTTTTCTGTTTCTTCAAACTTTTTGCAATTAAACGTGAAAATTTTTAATGCAAATTACTTTCGTAATTAAAACGTAAAAGTCAACTACGCAACATATGCGAAGAGCGCTGACAATCGGTGATTAATTATTGACGTCTTAAATTACGGGCGTATTTTTTTAATGTATTGAATATTGGGTACATTTTATGGGTCTTCGAGCGACACATGATGCGTTTGTGCTCACGGTTTCGCGCCGGCAATGGTGGGTACGAATATGAGCTTCCTTCCCCAACACAGACAAATCTGTAGCGAAGGCGTATTTTTTTGAAGAGGACAGTGCCAACTTAATTTTTCAAATTGCCAGCTCTCGAGATCTTCATCATTGTGTGTGCGGGGGTGAGAGATGATATGTTCTCTCGCTACATAAAAGGGGCCTTAATTTCAGAATGGAGTGGTGGGACGTGTGGCGATGCACGCATCCGCACCCGCGTCCCTGGTAACTACCCTTTCGAGTATCGTATCAGTGGCCAGAGGGACGTATTGTGGCTGGCCATTTCGCCGTTCCGCTTCGGGTGCGCGCATCCCGCCCTACTGACCGAGATTCGCGTTCCCTGAGGACTAGCCTGGAAATTTCAGGTCCCTTACAGCCGGACGCGCTTCCTCTTCACTCACCCCTCACCTCCTCGTCTTGGTACGTGTGGCGATGCAGGAAGGTGGTGACAGGGGAGCTCTGCCGGGGGTCCACAGCAGCTGACGCGGCTCTTCTAGGATGGTAGAGAGTTGTCCTGTTCGATGGTGTGGGCCGAGCGTGGAGCGTGGTCCGTCGGCCCTCTGCCTCGACCACTTCGTCTGCATCTTCTTCTTCACGATGGCCGAGACAAAGGCCGATACCCGGTTCCATCCGCTTTGACTCTTCATCATGTCCGGAACCAAGGTGTCCGGCGCGAGACGGCTAATCACGCAGTTGTCGTTGTCGCTTCTGGTGTTTCCGCCGCCGCCAGGATCGATCGCTGTTGTTGCCATCCCGCGCCTCTTTCCTGGTACCAGGCCTCACACTCAAACGGGGTGTGCCAAAGGGTGTCCTCCGCTCCTCGATCACAGTGCGTGCCTACGGAGCTCGGCGCTATCGCTATCCGGTGTAGGTACGTGCCGAAGCACCCGTGGCCGCTAAGGACTTGAGTCAGGAGGAAGTTCAGCTCTCCGTGAGATCTCCCTGCCCATACATCGAGATCGCGTATCAGCGCTCGATAGGCGAGTGCGTTCTTCCACTTACGAAACGCTTAATTTCAGAATACTCTTGTATTCCGAAGGTAGGAGAAAATGTAAAGAACTTCAAAATCTGCGTAAGCATACAAATTTGATTTCTCTCTCCTGCTGAAGTGTTCTATGTCCACCATGCAGGCCCAATACCAGAAATTGTCTATACTGAATTTCACGATTTTAAAGAATGATTAAGAGCATCCATTTGCAAGCAGAACGAGCAAACTTTTTTTAATTTTTCGGATCATTTTTATGAAAAAATTATACTTTGGTCGGCCACCTAAATCACTCCCTTATAACCAGCTGTGACATTGTTATTCCCAGAGACCCTTCAGGATTTCTTCTTAGAGAGAACCAGAAATTGAGTTCGGAGATAAAAATTGAATGAATACGTTTCCGGTAGGTGGAAAATGAAAAAATTTCTGAAATTAAGGGAAAATAAGAATACATTTAATTTATACGAGGGGAGCGAGCGGTAGATTTAGAAAGTTGATAACACGAGACTGAAAATTGTCATTTTTTAAATCCTGATTGTACGTATCTTATACATTTGGTGTAGAGCGCAATATTTCCTGGGGAGAAGGAGCGAAGACATGGCTGAATAGCTTGTCTTGAGTAAAATGCAAGAGGGTCCGAAACTCGGAATTCCTCTCTTTCTTCGCCGTAATGTAGATTGAAAAACGATTCAATAGAGGCAAAATTGAGTTAGTTAAAAGAATTTAAATAATAATCGGAACAGGGTTTTTAGGTCTCAGTTTCGAATATTGAACGGTAATATTGATACGTCGTCAATTATGGCTCTCTAAAACTAATTTTGACGATTGAAATAGAAGTTGTCTCACTAGCACAAATTCCCCTGCTCTAAGAGAAAAGAGTTTTGGGGAAACGGCACTTATTACTATTAATCGAGTAATCCGTACCGAAAATCGCAACTTGAAGAACATATTACTCCAACTTGAAGACCAGATTACTCTAGCTCCCTGCGTTATGACGACTGAGAACCTGACGTTGAGAAAAAAAGAATGGCGATAAGATTTGCGTGCTGAATTTACATTTCGACTTGGATTTGACCAACAAAATCACCGTCATTTCGATTTCGATTTGAGCCTGTTTTTCACGCTAAATCGACGTCGATTTTCTGCATTGAAACACCGTCATGTCAGTCTGACTGTCAATACCTTCACAGCCGCAGTCAGATTGACGTCGAAAAGAATACATTTTGACCAACCAAAATTTATTAATTGCTCAAAATAACTGATTAATCAGAAATAATTATTTAATTAATTAATTACCCAATTGATCAGTTACAGTTATCATTAAGTTATCAAAAATAATTGACTCATCAATATTAATTCATTAATTTGAAAATTTAATAAATCAAAAAAAATGTATGTCTCAAAAATAATTAATTGAACACAATTAAGTAAGAAAATGCATTGATTAATTTAAAAAAAAAAGAATTGATTCATCCGAAATAATTAATTAACTTTAAATAGTTCATTCATTAAAAGTAATTTATTAGTTAAAAAGATATTGTATAATAGATAATCGATTAATTAATAAAAAGAAAGTCCTGCAACAGGTTACTAAAACCCAGTAGCTGAGTTCATTTTTCAACTCGCAAGCCTCTGTTAGCACCGGCATAAGAAGGTCTCAGTTGGGGGGGGGGGGGTAAGTGCATATCCCACTAACTTGTTGTTGTAATTAATGCACTGAAATACATCCTGAAATGCTCTTTTCGACCGTGTGACGAGGGGTTTTAACCTAAATCTGCACCCTCCCCCGATCCTAAGCCGGTACGAGCTAGATTTTATGATTCACCATTCTAGAAAATTATGTCTAGTCCTTTAGTCATGCTGGCGGACGATCAAATTTTTTCCAACTAAGCTGAATTTTTGATGTATGAAATGCAAAAATAAATAATGTTTTATTTCCTGAATATTGTGAGCTGAAGTAACAATAAATTGATTTGAAATGAAATATATCCAATATTCACGATAATAAATGGTATATGAGTGATAATATAAATGTCAAGTGATATTGCCCTTCCTTTGCCGCACACGAACAGGTGTTGCTTTCTTTGGCCCCTGTTGGCGGAAGTTTTGAGATGGTTATATAAAACTTATTTCCATTTGAGATTATTGTCGTTAATTAGACACACTGATAGATTAAGAAGCAAATAATATTCTAACGCTCGTTTGACTTTAGTTTAGTCTGTTTTCCGTGTTTCCCTAGTAAGCAAAT
Source organism: Acanthococcus lagerstroemiae (assembly GCA_031841125.1). Classification (NCBI taxonomy): domain Eukaryota; kingdom Metazoa; phylum Arthropoda; class Insecta; order Hemiptera; family Eriococcidae; genus Acanthococcus; species Acanthococcus lagerstroemiae. Next base: position 60,834,160 of record CM063110.1, on the reverse strand, counting down.
TTTACCGCCGCGCCATGCTCGAATTTTGTTTCGAGCAACTTGACCGCAAGACCAATTACAAAGGAAAAAATGAATTACTCGCACTATCGCGTATCAAATTAATACGTAAATGTAAACTTCTCATACTATCTGCCTTACATTGGCGCGAACATAATTTCTTGGCTAATGAAAATCCTTAATGAAATTCTTCATTTCCTTTTTAACAACTTCAACACGAAAGTCGTAGTTTTGATATACCTAATCTGGATTATTCCGTGTGAGAAGCCAGCCTAGCGAGATTTTCACGAAACGATAATTTTCATGCTAAAATAATATTCTACTCGAAATTACATACGCGCGCTAATTTGAAAGTATATTGTGCGGAACGCACTTATTTATGACGTCAAATTATACTCGAGATATTTTTTTATTCAGGGATGAAGTATATTTGAATATCATACGCCCAGTGATAGCGGAAAACGTGTTTTATATTGTTAAATGAATAATTCGATAGACACAATACGCATTTTTTGCGGCCGTCTGTACATATTTTGTAATTCAGTACCTAGATATACTTAATCCGGTGTAATCAACTCGTATATTCAAACGCTGAATTTTAAGCTACTCGCTCTTTGGTATGCATCTTAATTAAATATTTTGTGTTCTCTACTGTTAGGCTTTCCAATAGCACAGTCTTAAGGACGATAAATTCGTGCACCAGAATTATCATTTTAGGCTGAGAATGCAGGGATGCGCGGTCACGCATTTAGCAATAAACACGAGGAAAAAAAATCCGAGGATTACAGCATGTTTGAAATGTAGTAGAAATAATTACACGGGCCAGAAACTAGAGGAACATGGCTCAGGCACCCGAAGCCTCAGTAAGCAATGCACCATCACTGACTTATCACTTCTTTCGTCAGTATTGCATTTTCTGCGTGAATTAAAATTAATTTTGTTGGTTTTTTACATCCTCTGGAATTCTTGAAGCAGCACATGTTTCGAGCTTAATTCACTGAAAACTGATTATTATTAACGTGTACCATTGCATTTCAAAACGTCTTAATCATTTTAAAAGAGATGTTATGCCGGAAATCCTTCAAATTTCATTTCACGCTTTCAGTATTCAGTTCTGAGTTCCGATTCAGTACACATTAGGTAAACTTATTTTTAATTTCTTCCTCTGACTGGTGGCTTTTCTTTCCAAGTTGTTTGTAATTCGTGTGATAGGTATAAAAGAAAAAAATCCCCTAAATATTTATGGATGATCGAAAAATCTTGAATCGTGTCTCAGAAGATTCAAAGGTGCAAACTTGGGGATAAAATTAGTCAAGTAGAACAAGAAATATTAAACACTGAAAAAGTATGTCTTTTTATAAGGCATGATAGTGTCATTGTGAAATATAAATATTCATATTCACAGGTATTGTCACTACAACAAATTTGATGCTACGAAATTTTTTATTTAAATCTTAAATTTTGGAACACTTGGGAGTTGTAGCGTAGACCCAAATAGGAAGAGGAGTTTGAAGGATTAGCCTTCTCCTAACCTTCTAAAAGCACACCCAAAAAAAAAACAGCGGAAAAATTTTCCATTATTTTGCTACTTGTCAGTCCCTCATGTACCCTCCCCCCATCCCAGGTTGGTTATTTGCGTTTATGAGCTGCAGCCAGTGGCAGCGTATGGAATGACTCACTTCTTACTATTTATTATCAATACCCTTATTGAGTCCCGGGTTTGCGCGCCTGCCTGAAATAAATTTCCCGATTGAGTCGTTTGCTAGCGGACCGATCTCCCTTGTTGGAATTCAGGAAAGAAAGCTATAAATGCAGCTCCGAAACAACATCAGGGTGTCTGCCAGCCATGAAAGTCTTGGGAAAGTCATAAATTGAAGTCAGTGGTCATGAAAATCATAAAAAAGTTCTGAATTAAATTGTATATTTAATTCGGTTTCTCCCAACCATCATAAATTCTCTCCAAATTCTTCTAGAAAAAAGAAAAAATTGTAAAAAATAGAGCGTAGGCAGCAACCCAGCATGCTTAACTGTTGATTATTTATCTTCGAAAAATGATTCGCGACAAGTGACAACGTGTACTTGACATGGTATGTAGGGTGCTGATATGAGCCAGCTTTGCTGTGCGTGTGGTTTTGTTGTAATTTCATGTTGTTCTCCATGGAAAGGTCATTTACAGTGTAATATGTTGCCTAATGCAATGCACGAAGGAACCGAATACGGGGCGCGCTAACCCAGGACTCAATCCGAAACTTCATGTCAGGGAACCCCGCAAGCCCGGGACTCAATCTGGCAAAAAACACCGTTTTGGGATTCAATTCGGAATCCTCCCTTCTTACACTATTGAATAGAGATGAGAAATGCCATGTTTTTAAGCAAGAAACATTTTTCGGGCTCCGGTCGCGTGAACGCAAATTTATAAGGATTAAAAATAAAAAATAAAAAAAAAATCTACATTCAAAAATCCGAAACCACGACTGAGTGATTCGGAATCTGGAAATCTGCATCCAGAACTAGAGTGATTTTGGATAAAAGAATCCGAATCTGATTCCTGAAAAGAGGATAGATTCTAGAATTCAAAACCTGCGATTCGGATTCTTTTTCAAAAATGGATACTAAATATTGGTGGTGAAGTACGTGTCAGTGATAAAGCGAGTGTAAGCATGGATTATGCATCCAGCTCACTGAAGAGAAGGGTAGACGAATTTCCCAGCTAAACGTTTCCAAATCTCTGAGGTTTTTTGTGCTGATTTGAGCCGTAAAAACAGGCAAAAATTGGTATTTTTCGTACTTTCGATGTCGAATTTTTCCAACTCGAACAGAACATTCCTAACTTTTCCCAAATAATCAACTTGCTTAGAGGAGGGGCAAAATTACTGGATAAGATATGTTCAAGACTGTTTCAGATCTGTCTGACGTCTTTCTAGCATTTTTGTAATTTTGTCTTTCTTTTCGTTATATTGCTTAGTATAGCCTACTGTCAATGGCAGTATCGTTTAACATAATCTGTAATCAATTATCATGAAAAGATCTCAAAATTTCGTAAGAGGAGCAAGTAAAAATTTTTCGAGATTTTTGTGATTATCTGAGTCGTAAAACAGGCAAAAAAGGGTATTTTTCAAGCTTTTAGAGGTGGATTTTCCCAACGCGAACGGCATTTTCTTAATTTCTCCCAACCAACTTGATGAGGGAGATTCCCCCGGTTGCTATGCCTCTGCTATGGTATATTAGCCGTCTTTACCAGGTAGTGTTGTCACTGCACAGATTCAAACTTCATGAAATTAGCATTCTTTGTGATCTTTGAACAAATTAACAGATAATGAGGGAAATTACTGTTTACATCAGTCGATAGATGAAAAATAGATGATTTCGTTAGTATATTAATAATTCAACAAGAGGAATTCAGGAAGACAAATATTTGAGTTAAAAGCAAAACTACGAGTTTTAGGATAGATGAATTACTTAAAAAACCATGGAAATCGGGAAACATCCGGATTCTAATGAGACCTAGAAATCTTGTTTGAGGTCAGTAGATACTTTACTTGTACAATTTAGCTTTCAACTTCTATCAAGACTGACGGCCCAGAGACCCGCAATTTAAAATTATCTAACCTTTGTGGGCACACGCTGAAGATTAAAATATTACATCTAATTCGTAATGACCTGAAACAACGGTTTATAAAAAAAATCTAAACACTTTCTAATTTCTATTGTTCTTCCAAATAATTTAGCGGTGCAATGAAGAAAAGGGCGATTCTTCAAAAACATCAAAATGAAACACAACTGAAGTTTTCTTGGACGGGTAATTCTAAAAAGGATCTTTTTTAAAGTAGTGGTGGTACCTGTAGTTTTTTATATTTTGATAAAATTGTGTTTCTTTGTGTATCACTTTATCACACACCGCAAAATCAATGTTTGTGTCAACCTTAGCGTAAAGAATTCATTATCCTCTACATACGGGAGGCTAGTTCCCAAAAAAGTAGTCCAATTTTACCGGAAATTTCCTATATCTGACATATTATGTATTCTTTTTGTGAATATTACCAGAAACGCATGCAAAAATTATTGCAACGCATTCTTATACATTTTACCACACTTTTCTGGTAATTTAATTGGTCGCTGACTCTTTCAATAATTTCTAGGTGAAATTTTTGTTAGATATATTTTCACGGATTTTTTATAGGAGATTTTCTACTTTTTAAGTATTTTAGCATGAATATCGATTTTTCTGTAATTTTTGAGCATTTCTGGCAATCATTTATGCATGCTCTTCTTACGCAATCTTTACGCAAAATGTTTGAAAGAATTTTGCTTGTTAGACTCATCTGGTAATAATTAAATTCTTTTTATAATAGAAATACTTACATCAGTAAGTATTAAGTACATAGGTAGAGTAGAAATTATTCTGTTTTAGGGTGCCTAATTTTTTATTCTCAAGTAACTGTAAATATCACGTTCTTTTCTATCGTATGTTTCAGATTACGTTAGAACAACTTGAAGTAAAAAAGAACATAGTATTTTTTTCAGTTGAAGATGTAAAAAGTACCCCAGAATACCTCACAATTTCTACATTACCTATGAACCTTTTGATATAGGTATCTATTTTATGCACAAAAATAATATAATTAGGTATTACTAGACGAGTTTCTTGTTGTTGGTTACTATTTCTTGTGCAACTAAGTAATTTGAATGAGCAGTTATCCGGAAATTGCCCGTCTATACGTAACATTTACCTGTTTACAATAAGAAATTTGAATACTAATGGGTAGATGACATCCTTAGAATTTTCGCAGTGGTTTAGTTCTGAATAAAAAAAGTACGTTTGAAAAAATGCTTATACAATAATTTATATGAAACATGAACTTGGGCATCGGTTACTTGATATGCGACGCTACGCAAACAATATCTGAACACTCCTGAAATTCCCGACTGAAAATCAGAATTTCAAGGTCCAATAATGAGCATCCCAAACTCAAAATTTGATGATGAAAATTAATAATTGAAAATTCCAGTAGGGCACTATTGGCTCAATATTTGTTGTCTGAAATTCATAATACACCTATAAAATGTAGTATGCTAACCTTCGCCGAACAAACTTTGACAAACAGCTGATATCTTTGGTATCTAAGCTACAACAAACTAAAGGTTCTGGCTGAGCACATCTGATCCAAAATTAGGTACTTACAAATCCTATCTAAAAAATTAAACGTTTCAATGCTGCAACTCTGACTCAAAAACTAAAATGCCTCGAATCTGTAACATCTGAAATACAGCATACCTACTTACTAATTCTCGTCCATCCAAATCTGATAACAGAAATTATTAATAACTAGATTATAACAGACTAAAAATTCTGATTACAAGTTCTGGCTGAGCATATGGGGCTCAAAATATGATACCTGAAATCCCTATCTGGAAAATAAAAATAAAAATTCTAGTGGAGCACTATTGGCTCAAAATCTGGTACCTGAAATTCCTGATACCTAAAATGCAATTGCGATTAAAAATCAAAATTTGTGATCCGTTGAATTACCTTTAGCTCAAAATTTGGCATCTGAAATTCTCTAATATCGAAAATGCAGTATTTTAACATTTCAATTTAGACGTTATAGCTGAACATTACCTCCTTCGAGTCAAAAATCTGCTACCTATAGATGAAAACTAAATTCTAATGGAGTATATCCTGAGTCAAAATGTGACTACTGAAAAGTGAATGCATATTAGAGTGGAACGAAAAAGGGGAAAAAAATAATGTTTCTGAATCCGAAGGTCTGATAGGGCTTAAAAGATACATTTTTGGATGAAAAATCAAATTGGCAAAATTCTGTTTAATAGTACTAAAAATTTTTCCATAGCCCAACGTGAGTGAAATTTCGAATAACGTTTCATATGCAGTTAATGCGTTTCGACTGTCATCTAGTTATTTTCATCTAAATATTATTTATTAATGAGCGAGACTAATTATATTTTTATCTCAGGTGGGAGGGAGGAGTTAAATCGCCCAATTTGTTTTTGAGGTCTTCTGACTGTAACTCCTATCATAATGTAGCCACAGGGGATATGACCAGGGATGTTGGTGTCTAGAAAAATCTGCGTAGGCAATTATACATTTGTCTACATGTAGACAGTGTAATGTATACAAATAGTGTAGATAAATGTAATGTATACACAAATATAAATAAATGTCAAAAACTAACAGTTTTGAATGTTTTAATAGTATTAAAACTAAAATTTACAACATCTTAATTCTGATTTTGTTAATTCAATAAGTCAAAGAAATTAAATTTGGATTTATTATTGTGATTAACTGATTACACGTATATTAACTTTTTTATCATTTTCGGAATTGTTTACATTTATCTACTTTTGTCTGCTTTTTATACATTTGTCTACATTTCTTTACACCAAAATGTAGACAAGTATTGTCTACGTGTAAACAAACATCCCTGGATAGGACTCGCTGAAGTTGGTCAAATTCTAAATAACAGTTTCAATTATAGTTTTTTTTAAAACTTTTTTTTTGGTCCGCTTATTTCATTTTTGATGTTGTTTCGAGTATAGTCCTTGCCTCTTATCATGAGGGGCCTTGACCTAAGGAAAACAGCAAAATCCGTTTTGAATTTCTTCCTGTTTTCAAACTTCATTGGCTGAGACTGCTCGAAGTGTGATTACTACATTTCATCGTCACCAAAACTCGTATAAGACCCTAAGACTTCTTAAAACCAGCTAAAACTTTTTTAGACTTGATTAGGCTTAAGGTCCTCCAAATCCCCTCGCCCCTGGAAATACTAATAATTATATGAGCGAAACAATTTTTAGGATTATTTTGATACTGTCATCCTCCCAACCGTCAACCCCAACCACTCCAGGCTTATGACTCGATGAAGAATTTTTAGCGGTATTTTGATACTCTGCCATCCTCCCACCCATGAATCCCCTATAGGTCGGCTATTTGCGCTTATGCCTCGATGATTATTCCAGACTCGTTTGCGACGCTCTATAAGTTTTCTAAACTTAACCAGTGCTCAACACCGGATTCAGACAGGGTTGGTTTTGGGGGTTAAAATCTCTTTCACAGGTGGCGGAAAATTCATTTTTGTCGTTAAATTTACCGATAATTTAAAAAAAGAAATCGCTCGTAAATGCGTTTTCAATATTTTTCAGTCTACAATCCATTCCTCTCTCGGTGATTAGTTATATGGTATTGGATCTACAGGGCCAGTGTAAGCAAGATGTCAGGATGCTCTTTCCCCTATTGTAAACAAAAATCGGGGAATTCCGACAGTAACGAATGGAAAAAATAAATTGGTTGGTGTCTTATTTACTTATTTATTCTTTTGCTTGTCGTGGGCAATTTTGTACATTTTAATCGTTATTTTTACTGAAAGAAGGAAAGTCGAGAAATTCTGGAATCCTGTCTGGAAAATAGAGAAGATAAAGGAGATTTTCTCCCTATTTCTTTACTTTATTTATTTATTAATCAAATAAAATTTGTAAACTTTTCATAGGTATTCTCCATGTTTACGCCTTCGTCCTGTAGATCGAGATCAGTTCTCTTGAAACTTCTTCCAAACTTGGTTAAAACACCTCAGAAATAGTTTCAGACTCTTTCAACAAAATTCGCTGAGACTTCAAAACTCGTGATTAAGGTGCTTCACTATTCTTTCAGACTTCCTTAAAGTTTTTGAGCACTTTTCCAAACCTAATTAGGACTCTTTAAGATCTTATGAAGACTTTTTGATACTCCGCGGACTATATTGAGACTTTTCAATAGTCGCTTAAGACTTTCACACACTTATTTAAGACTATATGAAACGCTTGTAGGCGTGTTTCAGACGCGTTTAAATGACTTTTACGACTCTTTCAGACTTGTTTAAGATTCCTCGGATAGTTGAATACGTGCCCATGCTTCTTTCCGGTGCTGGCAGACCTTCCCTACGTCAACAGTTTTCAAACTACCTATTTCGAATTACCTAAAATCTTTTTCTCTGGGAGGAGCAACTGCCCCGTTGCCCTCCCCGTGTATCCGCGCCAGGACAGTATTTTTGCGCATTCTAAATTCTACCCGTTTTACGAACAAATTTTATCCGTCGTCCACGTAGTCGAGCAATTTGAGAAGAAGCAGTGGCAGTAATTGTCCCCAGCGTCGAGCACAGCGAAGTGTTTTTCATTTCGTTTGATAAGACGCATTTAGGAACGCCGGGCTCGATTATTTCCGCACCCTTTTCTGGTGCTTCCTTCGCATGCCCTTCGTCACATTCGCTCCCCTATAAAAATCTATTTACGCAGGCCCCACGAGTCTACCATTTTAGCGTGTAAAATGGATGTCATACAATTAAGCTGAATGTTCGACCATTTTATAAAACACATTCAAAACTCATTCCATCGTTGTTTGCGCGCCAAGATTGGTTTCGTTTCGCTCAGAAATCTTCTGCACCTCAATTAATGAGTGTAAGGTGTTCCAGAATAAATTGCTTGGAACATTGTAGTCGAATCCGAGAACACAAAGATGATTTCGCCTAATGCGAGTGTTTGAACAAACATGTATATCAGTATTCAAGAAAGTGAGGGTTGTTGTGGGTAATTTCCTAGCAATGGATCTCCCTTGTGCTTTTTTCTTGGTATAGTGAACGCCGTGTTTGATTAGACGGGCATTACAGGAGAGTAATTTGAAACTATAGGTACTAAAGCATTAACATTAATGAGTTTTTTGTAAATGCGGGCGATACAGAATTTCCAGCATACGTAGATGTTCTATTCTTAATTGCTAATTGCTGGACATGAAAATTATACCCACGAAAAACGTTCGGGGGTGTTATTAAAAAATTGTGCGTCATTGTTTTATTCGTTTCTGTCGTTAAATGGTGGTTTCAAACCTGCTATTTCAGGTATTCAGCTCGTGATATTTCCAATAAGTCGTCGGTCATTGAGAAAATCCGATCAAGAAGATGTGCCAAATGTAGTTGTGGCCACTTTGAAAGTTAATATGCTGAAAAAATTATGTAGCAGAAGGAACTAAATGATGAAAAATTATACAGTTCTCCTCACTTTCTTTAAGAAAAGGAACAAGTTTCTCTTTCCTCTAAGGAAGAAGGAAAAGAGCGATTTTCTTTTCTTTTCTCAAGAAGAAAACAAATCACCGAGAAAATAACAAAACTTGGCTGCACTATTCTAGTTTCAATTTTTAATGATAGAATACTCTTAGAAAAGCTGAAAATTTCAGAAGAAAAAAAGTGAAAAGCAGTAGTCGTTTAAGATTATTAACAGAAGTATTTAGTTAAATTAAAAATAGTATATTGCTGTAAATGTTGTGATTTTCCATGGAAAATTGATGTAGTTGACTAAGTAAACACAAAAGTTGTAAATTGGCTGTAAAAATCATAGCTGATGATATTTAAAATCTTACTACGAATATGGCAAAGTTATAGGGATTAAAATTTACCTACTTAATTTTTACGCGTTTAGAAAATTCAGGGTTTTAGGTCATGGGAGATAAAGGGACGGCACACCCCAAATCATCTGTCATGGTTGACGAATTGACAATCCCTTAGAAAATTCAGGGCCGTTGAGTGATGCGGAGACGTGGGGTGACTAACCCCCAAATATCTCTCACAGTCGTCAAATTGGCAATTTCAGGTGATCGGTTAGCAATTGAACGCATCTTAAAAGTTTCTTTTTCTTATCCGTAGGCAATTTTTCTTTCTTTTGCTCAACAATAGTAAGTAAATTTTTGATCTCCCTTCCATTTCCCCACAAATTTAGTTCGCTGCGGTCCTGAAAATATTCATGGGAAGTAATATTTTGTAACTCAGACTTCCCAAGTCGGTGATTACTCGCATTATTTAAGCATAGAAACTTTGTAGACTTTCAAGGTTTCTCGAGAACTGAGATCGATTCAGTGAGATTCCAGAGATTTCTAATTTCGTCACTAGGGGCCAGTTTAGACATTAACACACGCCTGAAAGAATCTTAGAAGAATCTTAGTAAATTTCACAAAAATCTTGAAAAGTGTTGACGGGTCTTATATGTTCGGGAGAATTTAAGAAAGTCCCAATCAAGTCTGGAATAGCCTGTTTGAATAACCGAGTTAAAAAGAGCCTTAAAGATAATGTAGAACAGGGATCACCAATTACATAGTTTCACTGCGAGTCCGTTTATAACAAATATAAATCTGTCGCGGTCTGTTTGGTAGATGATAAATAGCAACCAAGATTTAAAATGTCAATGAATCAATAAAACCAAAAGAAATCAGAATACTTTGTTTATTATTAAGGATACATCTAATTAAAAAAGTAAACTAAGTACCTAATATTAATGCGAAAAATGACATTTTTGATAAAGCCCGGGCTAAATTGAATTATCACAAATTCTTCTGGGTCCGCACAAAATAGGTCGGCGGTCCGGATTCGGTCCACGGTCCACCATTTTGTGACCCCTGATCTAGAACCTGTCTGATAGATTCTTAAGAATATTCTAAAGAGTCTTAATATTCTGTATGTAGGGTGTACCAATTCACAATTTCTTTCTTCTGTAGTCCAGAGCGCTTTTGGCTATTATGCTATCGTCAATGGAGTACCCTAACACTTTTCTCTTTGTCATCCTGTACTTGTAGTGATGTTTGTGCAAGCTTCGAAAAGTTTTCAAGATTCTCTAACCTGCCTGGACGAATACAGAAAAGCTTTAAAGGCAATCTAAAATCTGTCTGATAAATTTTTTAAAATGCCTTTAAGAGTCTTAAACAAGTATGAGCTAGCTTCAAAAAGTTCCCAAAATTCTCTAACCTGCCTGGACAAATCTTCAACAGTTATCAAAGGTATGAAAAGAAACCTTAAAGAGTTTTGTAAAGGAAAATATCGTCTTAAAATTGTCGTGGAGCCAAGGAGTGAATCAGCAGGTTTGAAGCTGCGGGAAAATTTTTTTTGACGATCCTGTTTTATTGTTTTTTCAAACAATAATGATATGTAAATTCTTGACGACCTTTTTTCTCTATTTTATTTTCTATGGAGTCAATGGTACATCGATTTTTGGCGGCCAACCAGCTCTTCAAGAGCTCGTGGATTCCACTCTTTCACCCCAGCCTACTTTTCTTCACTTGAGCAAATCTGAAAATCCTAAAAAGTGTTGAAGAGGTCGGTAAGTCCGGAAAGATAAGCAGTGGGTGAGTTGAAAACCAATCTCCGGAGGACGGGGAAGGGGGTTGAAGTAAAAGTAACTCAACATCTTTTCGTAGGTAAATTCCAACATTTCGACGTGGTTGTTCCCAAAAATCTCCCTTCTGTTTATACATCAGGGAGGAATAGTTCTTAACTAGAACGGGAGAGAAAACGTTTTGAACATATCTGGAGGAGTCTTAAAAACCCTGAGTGAGACACGACTACAAGGGCTAAGAAAAATTTTAATCAAAGCTGTCTTCCAAGAATTTTATCTTTTTGGGCGAAACCGAAATAGTGATATTCTTCGCAAGCTTTTGCTAGTATTTTTTTGCTGGGGGAGGGGGGAGGCGATGTATGAATAGCAAAAATGCAGACTGAAATATCAGAAGTTTCAGTTTAAAACTAAAAAAAAAAAAAAAAAGTTTTCAATCTTCCATACAAACTATAATTTACCGGGTGCCAACTTTTCACTGACTTTTCAAACAACATGGAGGATGACCCCACTCTTTCCCATTTTCTTGTGTTCATCTAAACTATGAAAATATAGGGAATCAGCAGTATCTAAAATTTAGATCCCTTCTGGTTTTAAAATTTCAAGAAATTAAGGGAAAATTGTTCCCGCTTCCCTGCCACCCATCAAGCCGTTGTTTCAAGTATAGCGTTTAGAAGAGTGTTGTCTTGATTACCTTGTTGCTCCACTTCATCCCTCTTTGAGAAACACTGCAAATGTGATTTTGAATGACAATATATTGAAAAGCTCACTCAGAAAACATTATTTTTCGTGACTTATGAAAAGTGTGGCATTTCTTTTAAAGGAAAGTTAGCACATCTCAGGGTCTCTCTTTAATCGCCTGTAAAACAAAGGTGGTACATCTTTTTGGGAGTTCTAGTTTTGAAAAGATAGTTGGTACACATCTCCACCATGTTCCGCTGATACCGCAGAAACCGTGATTTTGAACTCAGCGCTGTTTGCTGGTCGACTTCCAATTCTGATGTACATTCATTTTTGACTATAATTTTTTCATATCTTTCTCCATTTTCGAGTAAAATTCCAAACCCGAAATTTATAATATGTTCCATTTCCTCGCAGAGGTCACTGATGCGATACTCGGAAGGGTAGTTTCCGGAACCAGGGGTGCGGTTTCGGGGGGCCAATTTGTCATGCGTCCATCGCCGTACGCTCTATCAACATCTAGCAGAGGAAGTCAGTCTGACATACGCAACTTCCTCGTATTCGCGGTTTCAAAAATACTTAAGATAAAATTTTGACGGCAATTTTTCCCTTTTGTCTGTCTAATTTGACTGGATTATAGATAGAGAGAAAAGTTTTTGATTATTTAAGATTCTAAAGTGAATTTGCTTAGTGAACAGCACAGGGCTGAGTGGTGCATGCGTACACATAAATAACACTGGAAAACTTCGAAAAAATATTATGTTTTACAGACGTGAGAACAGTGGCATTGAAGTTATTAGGTACTTTCCCGTACTTGGCATTCACCTGAGGGTTTCAAAACTTCAAAGGCAAAATGTTTATATAGTTGTTTGAAAACCTCGTTATCGCCATAATACATCATATGGGGTAAATTTGTCGTTTCTGCGCGGCAACATCTTTAGAGAAGGAAACCCGCAGCCTAGTATATTCTAAAATACACTATTTATGAATTCGACGTGCATACGAAACATACGCGAATACGTAACCCCGTATTTTGCAAAATAATGTTTATATACTATCAGTTTATATAGCCGAACGTTTTGCTTGAGATGGGGCGTTTTCTGTATGTTTACGAGCTGCACGCCAAAAAGAAGGAAAACTGCAAGAGTTACCATCTTTCTTTACAACGACTCTGAATCGACGATACGTTTATATGCCCATGCTGTAATGTTTATGCTTGATACGTTATCATAAAAAATATTCATTCGCTTGCTCGTACGCGTAATACATCTTTAAGAAACTTAGATCGTTTTGAATTCTAATTTTGGGGACTCCGAGACTCGCCGTTTCTCTTTATTTGTATGCACGGCGCCGAATTTCACGAAAGGACTGAGTTCTCTCGCTCTCGAGAGGGATCCAATCTAAGGACAGAAGATCGAAGGTAAGCGGATGGGCTCAGTTTTCCTCTTTGAGTGTCACCCCCGTCAATTTTTGACCCGGGGCCACGATGAAAACGCGAAAACGGCTTCTGGGCCACTAAGGGCTTATTTTACCCCTGAATTCAAAAAATTACTTATTCTGATTCACGCAAGAATGTTCGAAAACGTCCCCTCAGATAGCGTTAATTTTCAACTTCATTCTGATAAATTGTTTTCTTTCCAGTGATTCCCCAGTTTTTGTTCCCGAATTCTATCAGTCTTGAAGAATCTGAACTAGCCTCAATAGCAGTTTAATAAATCTTAGTGTACATAGATGTTGTAAAGATAAATGATCTGAGGGCTTGGAAGCAGAATACATGTATTATTTTATAACAGGAGACAATGTTTGATGTTAATCTTACAAGTGTGGTAAGGTTTTCATTGGAGGTGATATTTTTATCAAATGCTGGACAACATTGTTCCCATCTCTACCAGTTCAGTCACACAGCTATATCATCTGGCCAGTCACTCCATTACCAAACCGCATCTTTCCTACCTCCATCCGTCAATCAACGAGTAATGACTCTCCTTCCACCCTACAAAACAGCTAGACGATGCCGGAAAGTGATGTTCCGTGGTGCCTTGATGAAGAATTCATTCTGTTTCTGTTACTTTTAGAATTTACATCTAATATTGTCTCTTATTTTAGAGCTAAAAAATATTCTGCTTCCAAGTTCCTAGATAATGAAAGTTGCCTTTGAAATTTTAGCCATTTTTCGAACCTCATCTTAAGTTGGTTGAGGGAAAAAACGATAAAAATCAAATAATACATAATTTCGGCAATTTATACTATAGTAGTGTCTGTTATTCTCCTAGTTTTCAAAAAATCTCTCCCAATCTTATTCCACATCGTCAGAATGTAATTCTAGCATTTCTTCTAACAATCACCTATTATCCCAGTAGCTTATAGTTTAATCTTAGATTTACTTGCACTGAGATAAATTTTCTAGTACAAATTACACTACTGAACAAAATGAAATTTTTTGTTTGCACAACGCATTTAAGGAGGTGATTCTTGAGTACTTTTCAACGCTGAATACAGTGCCGTCGGCCGTTTTTCTCTATCACGTCTAGTTTTTCTGATCCAAAACTATAAAAAATGCAACCAAATGTGTTCAAAAAGAGGTTTAGAAACTGAATGTGGTCATACTGATTCGTGTTGTTGTCTTGACCATCTAGTATGGTCTAAGGTTGTTGTGTGTTGCGGTCGTGTTAGTGGTGTGTATTCCGTCTGTTTGTTTTCTGTTATTGTGGTCTGATAACACTGATAATATCAGTCAGTGGTACCGCTTATTCCAATGCAAAAACAAAATGGAAACGAATTTCAGTCGTTCAGAACTCCGAATTGTGACGTGATAGAGAAAAATGGGTCGCAGTATCGTGTTCAGCGTTAAAAAGTACCTCAGAATCACCTATGTCGAAATGCATTGTGCAAAATAGTTGTTCAGCAGTGTTATTAGAGTTCCGTTAACTATGACATTTATTACCTCACCCACTCTCTGTAAGTGTTTTTACAAATCCCTGGAGGAAGAAGCAGGAGAGGGAAGAGTTGAAAGGAGAAAGTGGTAAGGTACATTCAAGAAGTAGAAATCATTTTTTCTTATATGTTTTTTAATCAACGAGGAGTGATGAGGGGGAGAAGGTGGAGAGAGAAGAGCGGTAAAGTGTATCTAAGAGGTAACAATGACGTTTTCCGCTTATATTAAAAAAAAAAAATCATGAGAAAAAAGGTGTATGGAGGAGAGAATGAGGTAGAATGGAGAGGGGTCTAAGAGGTAGCAAGACCTATTTTAAGAAGAAGAAATCATGTCTTCGTGTGCTTTCTGTAAATATGTTTGTTGAAAACCCCGTACGTAAGGGAGGGGGAATTATTCATTTTCTCTCTTACCAGTTCTCTTTTATGTGACACATTTCCATTATAAAATCAAATTAAATTCAAAATCAGAAATATTTTAGGTGACTTCTTATACTACATGTCGAAACGTAGCGACGAGTTTTTCGGGGGGGGGGGCAAAAATTGTTAAATTGCCAACTGACCCAACTCAAAATTCCCAAGTATCAATTTTTTTTTGTATTGACTAAAAATAAAATAAAAGACTTTGAAATCTCTTTTTACTTGTTAGATTTTCCCAACTTTTGATCGATCTACTAAAATTTTCCATCTCCAGTGGAGACTTGGGGGCTGCCCCCGTGCCCCCTTAGTTTCGTTCCTGACTTCTTAGAATAATTTACAGCAAAAAATAAAGTATTTTATTCTACAGATGATGGTAAAGTACGATTTTAATCACAGTTTTTAGGAGCTAAAGTGACTGTTTAAGTGCGTCATCATTTTAAAGAATAAAGGCGCGTGATGTGACACAAGAAAAGGGTCTGAATGTTCACCTACCACTAAGGCCCTTTTCTTGGACACGTTGCAAGTGGGATTTAATGAAATTTTAAATGTCTAGGGAAATAATGAGTTCGACAAAACAGCTGTTCTGTTTCCGAGCATGCGCGTTTCGACACTGAAGGCTTAACGATGACCGATAACGTGATAACTCATTACGTTTTTCATTTTCCAGATTAGATTTTGTTCTTGATCGTGCTTTTCTCTCATCTGTAGAATAAAACGTTGTATTATACAACGGTGCCAAAGTAAAGCGATTCTCTCGCGCGTTTACTTCACTCGAACTTAATCGCTTACTTTAGCACCTTGTATAATAATATACTATTACGTGCATGTTCCCCTAAGAGGCGTTGAGGCCCTTGGACCACCTTTCAATTTTTTTCTTCCAAAACCCTTCGAAACGTATTATTTTTGTTTCAGCAGAGCACCGACTCCGGAAGTGAGACCTGTAAAAAGTTGAAATTCTCCCCCATTGTATTTAAAATACACCCTAATATTGACCCAGAGTGTAATCGGTATTGATATAAATTTGAAACCTTACCGATTGATGTATTGATAGCGACTTTTGCTGATTAGTGAAACTATTGATACTTCACACTTTCAACTGAAAGTAGATGAATTCAAAACTTTTTTATTTTTTTAAAATGGTTTCCAAATTCAAAACTGAATTTTTGTGAAATTTTCAATCTGGGGCCAAGCGTGATTTTGGAAAAATCCTTATTCATTTATAAACCGTGTTAGCTTAAGCCACTGGCGGTCCGGGTCAGTATTATTAAAAAATCTGAAAACGTCTATAATTACTTTTTCATGATGTGAAACAAGATAAGGAGTAGCCCACTCATTTTTCAAAAACATACAGATATCTGGAAGTCAGAAGGAATCGAATTCATTCGGCAAACTGTCGAGTGCTTCTCGAATCCGAGATAGGGTCTAGCGGGCCCTCCTCAAAACAAGGTCCTTACTTTTCTAAACTCTGAGTCAAAAATTCAATTCTAACTCTTATATTATCGTTTTCGAATGTTTAAAATTTACATAGAATGATAAAATGTTGAGGAATTTTTGAAATCCGAAGGGCTCTGGAATTAAGCCCCTTAGCTGTCTATGAATTTATTGCTCTCAAAAAAAATTTTACTTGAGAAATTTCGTCACGTTTTAGTATTTCTTTTACTTATTCGAGGGTCGAGATGTGTCTCGAACACTACTTCGAGGGTCCATGAGAGTTGAACAGATGGGTTTCTGAGTTTCCATTTCTTCGACAAACCTCTAGCATGCTTAATGCTGATTACATTAAGATGGAGGTGCGATATTTGTATTTGGCTAGATTTTTTTTTTAAAGTATTGAGTGATAATTATAGTTTACTCATAACTTACTCATTTGCTTTGTAAGTACAACTGTTTCTTATGCTCTCTTGTTACGTTCTCGTTGCATGTACTGGACTTGTTTTCATTGTATTTTCTCTTCCTTTTGCATAGGGGGTTTAGATTTCTGCAGGCGCCCCAAGCCTACAAAATTATGGATACCGCAATTTGTATCGTGAGAACATAGGGACTTAGGGAGGTAGCCTCCGCTATTTTCTCTTCATGAATTTAATATTTGAAAAATGACCACTGTCAGGGATCCTTACTGAATTCGTGTTGCATCAAGGAATATCAAGTTCTTCCTGAGGTAATTCATCGGAGTCACGGTCGAGTGCGAAAGGAATATTAAATAGAATGATCTAATTTGAGACGGGGAACTAAAGAAATCTCAATTTGTAACTCAATCGCAATTTGTAACTCAATCGCAATCAATAATCAGTTTCTTCTATCTTTTATCCATCATCATAAGTGCTATGAGATCTAAAATATAGTGACTCTACGTATGTAGAAAATGTGGCGTAATCTCTTTCGGGTAGATGCATCCATTAATACATGCCTATATCGAATAACTAGATTCATTTCTAATTTATGCAAATTTCCGCTAATGAAAAAGTTATTTAAAGAGAAAGCGAACGGTTTTAAATTGGAGAAAAATGAATAATTAATTACGTGCCACGGACGGTTGATATGTAATCACACGAACAGTCACGATATTTTATATGAGCCATCCACTTGGCCAATAAATATTATCTCGAAGACGTCTTTAAAAATCGGTGCTAATCCAGAAATAATGTTTCAGACACGTTGGTACAAAGTGGCTGATTTTACTGACCGCCACTAAAACTAAAATTAATACGAAAAAGAAAAATTCTCGCTAATTTGTTTTACTTATTAGGCTAGCTGTTTATAAATAACATGAAAATTCGTTAATGCGTTTTGAAAATGTTTACTGTTCAAGCCACCTTGTTCTATCATGCCACTGTATGCCAGCTGAAAATTCACAATTGATGCTTGTAATTCTAAAATAGAATTAAATATAACAGGTAGATAAGCTCCTAATTTCATTGAATATAAAAATCATTTTCAAATGACGAACAAATGCACACTCCTCCTTCAAAATATTATTCAGGTCACACATTTGCATCACAAAGAAATTAATAAGAACTACATCAGCGGACTATATTTACTAGGTATAATTCATAATTTTCTTAATCGAGGCCCTTTTCCATGTGTCAAAATACCTCAGTTTCTAATATGTAGTTAAGTGGAATCGAAAACTAATTCAACGACATTGAAAATTCAGTATTCAATATCAAAATTGTAGTTTAGATAATTTGTGACTCCCTGCCTCACCAATCGCTTGATATCTGAATTTTAGCTTAGCGTTGAAATTAATAACGCAGGACCGAAGAATGAGTTCAGTGACCATCCAAATGTTGAAACTCAAGACCAATATAATGGATTTTTTATACTATGTTTCGCGTCTTTCATTTAATTATAAGTCCTCCTATTTCCCCCAATAGGTACCGCGGTTGTCAAAATAAAATCAAATGATAAGTATCAAAATTGGATTCAGCAACCTTAAAATTTTTGTATCTGATGAATATTCGATTATATTGTATTTTAAGGTATTTTTCACTCTATCCGTGTTCCTGATGGCACAGTTTTAGACTTTACGAAACCTAAAATCTGATGTTTATAAATTTTTTGTTTTCGAATTTTCTTCCTCTCTTTAGTTGTCTGCGCATTTCAGAAGTTTACAATTAAATTAATGGAAAAAATGAACATGGTGACCTGTTAAACCGACTTAATGCCTTCCTCAATTTTCAGCCCTCTCCTCATGCCATAATTCTAACAGTTTAGTAAACTAGATTATTAAACGAATTCAACTATCTGTGAATCTCAGAAATCACACTTATTGAAATAAAAGACGAATTCAGCTCGTGAAACCGAGTGGCTATCAATATCACGTATTTCAGCGGGATATTTTCCCCTTTCCCCCTGGTCCAAATTTCATCTTCAAGAAACCTGGAAGAGTCTTTATTGATTTCTACAGATCACAAGGAGTTTTATATTGATTTGAAACAAACTGAGTATCTTACACTAGTCCAGAACAATCTTAGAGTCATATTAAGCCTGTGGAAGAGTCTTCTCGAGGTCCAGAGTAGTCATATAGAGTTTATAAAAGTTTGAAAGTGGTGTGTGAATTAGTCTCAAGGACTTTGAAGTTTGGAATAGCCTTAAAAAGTATTCAACACGCTCAGAAGCATCTTAAAAAATCGTTCTTAAAGCTATAGTAATCTTAAAGATACTTTAATAGGTTTGAAAGAGTTCTAGCGAGTCCTAAACAAGTTTTCAAAAGTATGTAAGTGTTTTAGATGAAACTTGAAGAATATTAATGATTTTTAAACAAGTTTAGAAATGTCTTAACGAATCCAATGAAGTCTGATAGAATCTTGAAAATCAGAGTCCTCGAAGAGTTTCAAACAAATCTGCATAAGTGTGTATTGTGTATGTGTAAGTGTATCAGAAAACCTTAGACACGTCTTGATAAGTCGTCGACAAATTTGGAAGCATCATAATAAATCGTAATGAAATCTGTGAGTCTTGAAGACTCTTAAATAAGTCTATAAATATCTTAGATAATTTTGAACAACCTTGCAAAAGTGTAGACGTGGATTAAAGAAGCTCGAACCGTCTTAATGAGTTCTAGACAAGTTCAGTTGTATTGTAATGAATTTTGAAGAAATCTGCGAATTTTGAAGACTCTCAAGGAAGTCTGGCATAAACAAGTTCAGAAAAATGTGGAAGTGTCTCAAATAAATCTATTCTTGAGTTTCAAATAAGTTTAGAAACATCTTAATAATTATCAGTGAAGTCTGTAAGAGTTTTGAAGATTCTTAAATAGATTTGAAGAGCCTTCAACAGATTTAAAGATTCTGAAATAAGTTTGAAGAAGGATAAACAGTGCTAAATAAGTGAACAAAAATCTAGAAATATATCTTCAAAAAGCCTTGAGGAGTCTTAATAAGAGTGTTAAACATGTCAAGGAACATGTCTTAACGAATTGTAAAGAGAAGAGTTAAAATGATAGGTTCTAATATAAGACATCCTGGGATTATTATTGCTAGAAAGAGGGAATCGTTGAGGGAAAGAACTGGATAGGAAGGCAAAGAATAAGCTATGAAGAGCAGATAATAAAGGATACAAAGTGTAAATCGTTCTCAGAGATGAAAAGATTAGCACAGGAGAGAAAAAAGTGGAGAAACGCAACCTACTGGTTGAGAGACTAAGGAATATAACAACAACAATCAAATCTGCAGGAATCTTAAAGATTTTTAAAGAAGGTCGACAGGTTTCAAAGAATCCAGTCTGGAAGCGTCTTAATCAAGTCTACAAGAATCTCAGTCATATTTGAAAGAATCTTACTCAAATCCATAAGAGTCTCAATCAAGTGTACAAGAGTCGTAATTAAGTCTGCAAGAATTGTACTCAAGTCTCAGTGATGTTTGAAAGTTTTAATCATGTCCGAAAGAACCTTAAACATGTTTGGAAGTATCTCGCGTCATTCAAGTCTGCAAAAGGCTGAATCGAATCTGGAAGAGCCTGCATCCTGTCTGAAAGATTTGCAGTCAAGTCTTGAACAGTCTTTAAGAGTTTTAAGCAATTGTCCGCAACAGCCAAACCAATAGCCAAAAGCAAATTCAACAACATTGAAAATCCATCCCGTCGCTGGCTGAGATTCTGCCACGGCTCTTTCCATTTGGAGCATGTCACAAGTCTCATGAAATCGCATGTCAGAGAAGTGATATATGTGTGGTTATTTGGTTCAAAGTTACCACTCGCGTAACATTAATCTAACGGAGCCGGTGGTAGGTTCTAAAATTTGGTGTCCTTTGTAGGTTTCTCTTAATTTCATTTTCAGTGACGGTGGAGGTTGATGAACTAATGAGATACCAATATACAAAATTCCAAATCGTGTCTTGATTTTCAATTGCAAAATCGTGATTTCCGAGAAGGCCCAAGAAAAATTGCGTGTGCTTCACGTTTTCTTTTAACTGATTTCTTAATATCAGCTATTGACCCCGTCGGTGATGCCAAGAATTGGGGCCGGAGTCAACTTTTTGACATAGATATATAAGTTCGAAATAAACTCACAGGACGTAATCGATGCGAGAATATAATTAACAACGAATCGATTAAACGTGTGGTTACAATTTCGCGTAATTGACTAAATCAGCGAGAACGTGCACTCGGTGCTATTACAATAATCGCTCTAACAGATATACATGATTTAACAATATTTGGGTACTCCGATAAGACACATACAATCAGCGTGCAAGCTTCAACGGGATGAAGACTACGTGTTCCAAGAAGAGGCAGTCAGACGAATTCTTACATCCCCCCACATCAAGATGAACCTTGGGGAGGTGAAGACCCAAACTGTCAAGACGATGCTGCAGTCTAGCTGGGTCTACATCAGCCGTTGCTCCATTCGATGCAACTCAAAAGTGTCACCGTGTCACTTTCGTCAACCATTGCAGCGGTCATAGACTTATGTAATGGCAGCATACGAACTATGGATTTCGTTGCTTGTTTGATGGAAATGCGTAGATTTCCTCTCTTGACCGCAGAGTTGAATCGTCTTTACATGGACTGCTGTCGTCTTACCATCGGCGGTAGGCTCTGCCAGTAATAAGAATCTGGCGCGGTTTGCCATCACGAGAACTTATGAGTTTAGATATATGTCTAATCACTCGCCACGTGAAAGAGAAAAATTGCGCAGAAAATGTTCCGCAGAAAAACGTTCCACGGAAAAACGTTACCATTGTGATGTAGTCGCGTATTCCTCTTTACTCCGTCATTCGTTCTATCACGTTTCAATTTGCCGGCACGGAAAATGCCGAACAAAGCCGTGAATGGACGACTAGAGAAAGCTTTGGAATGTAGGTATGCACCTTCCATACACCGGTCGGACTCTTTCTTTTTTTCTTGATTTTTCTTTTTCTTTTTTTCTTTTCTTTGGGGGCCAGATTTTCTCTGAATGGCCTAGACCATCATTCGGGTGAACGTCTGTAAGGGAAACCAATCAACACTGACTCCATCAGACCATGACAATTTGCTCTTAAAGATGTTTGGCTCAACTCAGTTTGTTATACAGCAATGCTTTTGTCCAAGGAAATACTCACTCTTGTAGGTGGTTTTCCACCGATACAAAATTAAAATATTATATTTCTTGAACTGTCTGTGGACAGTTGGGCAATCGGTAACCAACATGATTATAGCGAAATTGCTATCATTATTCTTCCACTAATTCTCTAGACAACATTTAATTTACGTTTAATTCTTCATCACCTGATTACAATCTGATGCGAATGAAAGCGACGATAAATGGCACCGTTAACCGTTTCGACCCTTGTCCCTTCTTGTCTACCTCATGGGCCCTAACTGCACTAAATGACAATCCGTATAAAAAAAAAAAAAAAGGTGGTAACGTTGAAATTAGTCCCCGTGTCGGCTGGTTAGCGTTTCGGCATTTCGACTTGTAATCCTTTCGTTTAATTGTAATCAGCATTCACCAGCCGGAGGTAATGACAGACCAGTTTAATCGACGAGTGCGGTCACATAAAAAGCAGTAAGGAAAATAGATGAGTTTCGGTACCAATTTATCCGCGTGTGGTGTCTCCCCACATAATGTCGTCAACAGGTTACACAAGACGACGAGGACGAGAAAAGGTAACACTCTGTCGCCGTTAGTTCTTCTGGAACAATTAAGGCTTCCCTTGCAGCGTGGCTAAACATGAAAAATAAATGATCGCCGTTAGCTTTTCGTGTAACGGCCGACTTTTAACGTTAAATTATCATTAGCAGTTTTTCCTTTTCGGTCTATAGCGCCTGAAAGCAAGTCATCGCTATATCTGCATGCACAGAATAGCTTCATAAAAGTGGATTTTATGTTGGTTTTAAAAGGGTTTTAATACGAATAATGAATGGCCATTGCTGTCTCGAATGAGGCTAATCAAAATATCATCTCTTTAATGCAGGCCATTTCGGCGGTACTTATTGTATCGTTTACCTCGCAAAGCCTACGGTTACCATGCCACCTTGTGTATCCAAAAACTTGCTGTAGGCACAGCTATTTGAGAGCATGTGCAGAGATGCAAATAGGAAGGTGTTTGGGGAATTTAACTTTTCAAAATCTGCTGAAAGCCCTCCCCCAAAAAACTGAAACAGTGTCCGAGTAAAAGAATTTTCAACATTATTTTGATACTTGTCCACTTCCTGGTCAGCTGTTTGCAATTATGGGCTCATGTCAGTGTTATCGACAAAAAGCTGGTGATGTATTATGGGGTTGAAAAATGCTTACATCTGTGTAACGATTGTGAAGGATCTGATTAAACGACCACATGTGTGCTGGAACAGATTCTGGATACATGAAAACTTAAACCAACATGGAATGGATTCCATTATCATTTGCGGGTTTTACGATAGTTGGTGCAGTTTTGCTATACCGGCAGACTAATATCGACCAGCAATGATGTGCATGATGAACTCTTCCTAGGAATGAAACGTCATCTGAAAGCAAGTGCAAGAGATCACGCAAACGCCTCCGAATAACGACTCATTGTTATGTTTGAAACTAGGGTGGCCGATTTCGACAAGCGGTCTCTAGGGTCATTCAAATTTTCTGATTACTGACTCGTAAACGTTGATTTCTTTATCATTGTGAAATTTTCAATGGGTGTGATCGTATGTAGTACTACTCGAAAAAATATCAATCACGGGGGCTTAAACGAACACCGAAAATCTGGACAAAGGGAGAGAGATTCTACCCTCGATACATGGTCTCGTGTTATCGATGTTTGATCGATGGGAAAATGAGCTCGTGTTATTGTATGTTAACGGAGGATAGAGAACAGGAGTAAATAGAATTAAATGTGTTACGTGTTAAGTTGCTCCGACTCCCCCAGTGAGGCCGTTGATGTAGGAAATAAGACCAAAATTACCTTCAAAATATTCTAGAATCATTTGAATAGATTTGTTTTCACCGTGGGGGTGATAAGAAAAGTCATTTTCTGTATCACACCGAATATTAAAATTGAGACCATGAGATGGTTAACTCAATTTCGGTAAGAGCTAATAAGTCCCGCTGGTGCTTTCCTGTCCATAAAACCAATTTGAGGATGATCCGAAGGAATTACTATCATTTCACCGTCAGCGTGTAAGTTCCAGATAGGGCTTGTACGGAATGTCTAAGATCCTGCAAAAAGAAAAAAAAAGAACACGCATGTTTCGCAACTGCCAACATGCGGTGTTTCGAGTTTCACTTACCCATGTTGGCTAAATCCTACTGATAACCTAAACTTCATAAACTAGACTGCCACAAGCTGATATCTTGCTCTCCCACTCAATTTATTTCACTACAGCAGTGATGTGAATGAAATATGTTCCTGTGCTGCACACAGTATATTTGTGCCCGACTCTGTCTGTGAGTAGTAAGGGTGCTTTTACCATATCAAATCAACGTCAGTTTTAACATACTAAATTAAAGTTGATTTGGCGTTGAAGGAAAGAATATTACAAATTACACTGATATATGCGACATCGATTTTACCATATTATTATATCATAATTCGAAGTCAACGAGAAGAGTCATTAATTGTCCTTCTATGTATAATAGCAAATTCAATTTAACTACTCTGTTCTAAATATAAAAGAAGTGAAGACTTGGAAGCAAGTACATATTTACTAGTGTAATAGCACAAGACATTTCAATGTTGGATGTTATTCATAAACAGATAACCATAACAGAATGAACGCTCTACAACGCATCTCACATGTCTCCATTCTCGTCTAGCTGGTCTTGTGGTGTGGAAGGAGAATCATTACTCCTTGATTGATGAGTGGTGTTGGAAAATATGTGGCCTGGTAATGGGACATCTGGTTGGGTAAAAGCTGCGCAACTAATTGGTAGTGTTGGGAACAGTGTTGTCCAATGTTCGACAAAATAACAATCGTACCACTAGAGCCTTAGTACTACATAAATAAAAACAACGTCCATTTATCTTTAAATTCTACATTAAGAAAGAGTCACTTTATGAAAATTTGCATCGACGTCAGTTTTACGCGTCAAAATGACTTCTATTGCCAATCATATTACATTCACCCATGAAGAAGCGTTGTAGTAGGCTAGTGGGGTCTCATCGTATTAAAATTGATGTTGGTCATGTAATCAATTCTCCAAGTCAGTAGCGTGACCATATTCCCTGCAGACTGTGACGATGGTGGGAGGAGAAGGAGATGATCGTTCCTCTGGTAGACAGTTTGAGTAGCCAGTTAATAAAATGGGGAATGTAATGACCATTCATATATATATTTTCCCTCCAGATTTCCGCTAAAATTAATTTCTTATACATTTCCTGTTCCAACTCTTCCCAAAAATCTAGCTACAGTCCTGATTCTTACAGCCCCGTAGAGAGGAAAAGAGGGCCTGGTGGAATTTCCACGAGCCTCCCTCTCCTTCTAGTTCAATTTGTTCTTTTGTTGGATGAGAAAAAAATTATAGGCTATGGGATAAAAGGTTTCTTTCATGGTGTAAGGAGTGATTGCTGATTTGATGTACAGTATGATTGAAATTCAGGCATTTTAAAAATATCGGGCCCCCTTGAAAGTCCGGGTCCGGGGTATCCCCCCCCCACCTCAACAGGGTTGGATACTTGATATAAGAAATGGTTATTCGAATGCAGGAAGATCTCCAAATTTTCAGTTTTACTTTAGCCGACTGCTTACTAAGGTAAAATAAATAATTTTGAAATTATGAAGAAATGGAGGATGCTTTTCAATAATTTACTAACAGTGTGTTCGCCAAAATTCGGTTTTGCTCACTCTCTAAATCTGAACCAGCAATAAGTCAACCGCCAGATTCTATCAGTGACCACTTCCCCTGATTTTTGATTTTTCAGTGTAGGTCTATTCGTCGATAGAATTCGTATATTAATATACCTACCCATCTGATCAGCTAATATACCTGCGTTGAAAAATCTATGAAGCTTGTCGCTGACTGAATCCCTGGTAGACTTATGACTGTTTCAAAATTAGAGATCTTTTTATTATAAGAAGGTGTTGAGAAAAGAAAGAGTCCTCTAGGCGACCGCTTGGCGCGTATATCCCGTCCACATGCCAATGTCTTCTCTAGTTGTCCATCCTCGACTTCGCTCGGCATTCTCCGTGTCAGCCTGTCGGAACGTGATGGAACGAATGACTGCGTGTAAAGGAATACGCAACTACATCACGATGGTAACGTTTTTCTACGGAACGTTTTTTGCGGAGGGTTTTCTGCGGAATTCTCTTTCACCGAACGAGCCATTAGACATATCTATATGTGAAAATGATATGCGCAATATGGGGAGGCAATAGTTACGTCTCTTGTACTGTAGCTTTCGCCCTCGATTGGTGTTGTAGTGTCCAAAATGGTCATATTTCACTATTTTCTCTTAATTGTATGATGAACTGTCTCTGATCCAGGTATTAGGGAGGAACTGTTTACTTTCACGATGGATTCGTGCTTCAGAACAGTGGACCATCAGAGTTAAAACCAAGGAACTAGTAACTCTAACGAGTATAATCACATCATTAGTACATTGTAATTTAAGATTTTTCTACATTTTAGAAATGGGTTCGCTAGCAAGGGTACAATTCTCAAATGTCACTCGAGGCTTATCGAGGTTGCTGATGTTTTTGTTGAGATTTTATCTAATGATACGGATAAAAAAGAACGCCTACTATCTTAATAATAGAAATAAAAGTATAACAGCAGTTTTATAAAAATTGTTTTAGTATATCTACTAACCGTGCCCGAAGGATCAAAACTAACGTGTATGACAGCAATAAGAAAATTCGTTCGAATTCGTATTCGTGTGTCTACCACGAAAACGTACTTTAGTGACAAGACAAGCGCCCACGTTCAAATGTACCTAATCCACGATTGCACGCAACTGGGGAAGATTTGAAAGGGTAAAAAATCTTATTCCCCGAAGAATTCATCGTTTAACCGAAAAGCCCCGGTGTACGGAAAAAAGAAAACTCGTTACAATTTCATACGAAGTTATTTCATAACCTTTCTTCTAATATTCGTAAAGTAAAAAGACTCTCGATAGGTCTAGCAGACTTATATCATTTTTCCTCTCTCGCGCCGTATTTTTCGACTCAAATATTCGCCGGCGAGTGCCTTCACGTATATCTAGTCCCACTGGTGTAACATATTCGGGAAAATAAAACTAGTTTATTTTGCTTGCAGCTGCTTTTCCTATGACCAGACGGATAGGACATCCGTACCAGAACAGAACACCGCCGAAACGAAAAAAGCCCAGAACCTCATTCACCAGGCTGCAGATAGCTGAGCTGGAGAAACGGTTCCACAAGCAGAAATACCTCGCCTCGGCCGAGCGAGCTTCGCTGGCCAAAAATTTGAAAATGACGGACGCCCAAGTGAAAACGTGGTTCCAAAACCGCCGAACAAAATGGAGGTAAGCCTCAGAGCCCACGAAAATTACAAAGTGAATTGCAGTCTAGTCAATTTAACCCGAAAAAACATCAATTCGAACGAAAATCATGTAAACAGAATTTTGGCAGAAATATTCCTGTCGCCTCCTTGATGAAACGAGAAAAGTCCCCGCTCTTTTGACCCGAGCTTCCGGTACCAGAGGAGAGAGATGCCCCTAAAATCTAGTTTCTGCGTCATAACTCACTTCCTATAGCCTTGTATTTACTCTGGGCTCAATTTTTTATAAACGAAGTCGTTTACAATTTTTTCGTAACGTCTTTAGAAACTTTGTGAATAGGGGTTGAAAATAGCCCTTTACATTATAAAATACATTAACACGAGCTCCTTCTGTGTTCCAGAACGCTTTCGACTGTTACGCCATCTTCAGTGTTCAGTGTCCACTGAAGATGGCGTAACAGCCGAAAGCGTTCTGGAATACAGAAGAAGAAATTGTGAATTGCACACCCTACTTACAAAATTTACCAAGTTCACTCACCCTCCAAAATAGACACTAAACACAGGCTCCGCTGGCGGCGTCGTGAGGGCGATGCATGGATCGTTCCCCTGTCGCAGAGTATCATTTCGCGACTCATCAAATTTTTCGAAAAATGTACTTACAAATAACAAAGCTGAAAAGCATTTAAAGCAAATTCAGTTTTCAAAAAGAAAGAAAAAAAATCGTGAGAAGTAGAAAACTGTACATTGTTTTCTTCATTAATCGAAAGTGATAGTTTTTTAGTTCAAAAAAATGTCAGTCATGACCTCATTGATTTGTAAATAAGTTCGTGGGTGCTATTGCCCTACTCGCTGGAAATTCTTGCGACACATGAAATTTTGAGAGTTT
This sequence comes from Acanthococcus lagerstroemiae, assembly GCA_031841125.1. Taxonomy (NCBI): domain Eukaryota; kingdom Metazoa; phylum Arthropoda; class Insecta; order Hemiptera; family Eriococcidae; genus Acanthococcus; species Acanthococcus lagerstroemiae. The sequence continues at coordinate 60,805,751 of CM063110.1, read as the reverse complement.
GCCACCTATGGCAGGCTTGTAGGACAACGTGTAGAATTTTTGATACTTTATCAGTCTCAGCGACTTGTGCGAGAATTACTCACTGAACCGTTCCCGTAGACCCGTACTTACGCACCAATAAGAATTTTCCTGCCCCTAATCCCCACTTCTTGCATATAACACTCGTAAATTTGTGCTATTTCGTGTTTTTTATTGGGTTTAGAAAAAATTTTTGAAAGAAAATTTTGGACTTTCACTTGTGCAACTGACGCAGTTGAGATACCATCAAGGGATTTCGGATTCGCTGAATCCATTTTTGATATCGGTTGGGCCCTAAATCCAAGATTATAGCTTCATTGAGGGAGGATGAGATGAAGATAGGGTGCAATATAATATTATGTACATCGATTCATATGGTTTTCAGAGTTCCTTCATTCTATGTCGACAGTAATTTTTCCGAAATTTTAAAGTTGTGGTATATATGGCATATGGCAAGGGTGGGCTCAGAATTAGGAAATCTAAAAAGGACAATACAAAAACAAACTTGTACTAAATCGTTGTCAGAATCTGACTCCTTTCCGTAAGCTTTGACTCGGGTACCACAAACAGACGATGGAAGAACATATAACCGGCATTGTGGTAGCTGATTACCTAATTGAAACCAGTTTAACCGAGGATTTCGAGTGTGGCTGGTTCCATAGTTATTTCCATTTTCACGGGGCCAACATCCATAAACACGAACAGTCACCCCCCCCCCCCTGTAGAGGCTACAATTTTAAAACTTTGGACAAACTAATTCTGAAATATAATTTAGGAGCCATGAAAATCAATGAATCGGTATCCATATTGTATGCATGTATTTCACCCTATTTTCCTCCCCTTGCTTTTCCGTGAAGCCTCAATTTTGAATGTAAGGTAGGACCGATATTAAAAATGAATTCAACGGTATCCGTAACTTGAGAAATTATACGTAGGGGAGAGGTACGCAAGAGTGATGAGCAGCTCGCTCTTAAGAGTACGCACTGCATTTTTTTCGGCTCAGCGAAGTCTGGCTACACTGGTGAAAATGTTAAAACATGCCTGTTGAGCGTGTCCCAGCAAGCACAATAAATTCGATCTATTGCATTTCACGCTCGTTATCAACAAACTTTTTTTTTTAAACTCCTGATAAATAGTTTTCTGAGACGAATTTAAGGGATGACAGACGTGTTGAGAAAATTGCGAATTATGTAATCAATGTAATCATTTTATTATAAAGTACAAACGGATAGCTTTCGATTGATGTATTGAATTTACGAATCCGTTGAATCGTTGTTTCTTTTTATCTGAATGAAGTTGGAGTGAATGTAGGTACTCAATCAGCTGTGCCTAAGAGTACGCAACCGGAAATGCTACTCTACTTCTCCACCTTTGCCAATATTTGTATTCCGATATTTTGTTTTTCGGCCAAGACTTAGTAATAGGACGTTGAAAATCACACACGAGGTACTTGGGAATGCCCAGAAAAGGAAAAGTGCAGGAGGATCAGTTCACATTAGGCAGCTCTGAGGAACAGAGTGAAAACTGTGAGTTGAAATATGAATTGGACATCAAGAAGCTATGTCAAGATGAGAACGACGATGATGAACCAGAAGAAATCGACAAAATTTGTGACATTTATGAGTGCACTTTTGTGGTGTCTGGGTGCACAAAGCATATAGTGGGGCAACAACCCCAAAGAACTATATATGTGACTGATGTAGAGAACAGACAGTTGTAAGAATTATGTTCAATTGCGTAACTTGATTTTCAGATGTTTCCTGTTTAAAATTAAATTCTTACTTGCATTAAAATCGACTGCATATTCTTAGAATCATTATTTTTAGAAAAATCAACGCGGACTATCAAATGCATGTACATGTAAGAGTAGCATTTGACATTCTTTAGTAAACACAACTCACCCCCTCTTATACAACCCCTGAAAAACTTCAAGTATACCGACCGCTATCCAAGAATTTAAGGTACATCATGCTAAAATTACAGGTCCTTAGCTCACATACTTGAGCAAATATCTTAGATTAGTTCTTAAGGGCGTGAGTACCTCTCTTCTATAGTGTCTTGGTTGAAATTTTTAATTTTAAACTCCTGCCTCAGCCATAAAGACCACAATTTCAAAATTTTGGAATCGAATTTTGGGCTATGAAAACCCACGAATCGATGTACATATTTTATTTCACCCCATTTTCACCCGCGCCCTCTTCTGTGGAGTTCTAGATTTAGGGTCAAACCGATATTATAAATGAATTCAGCGAGTGCCAAACTCCTTTTGACGGGGCTTCGATTGTGTTATTCACACTAGTGAAAAGTGCAAAAATTCTTTCTAAGACCAGTGAAATACCAAAAAAACATAAATTAACGTGCGCAGTATATAAGAGATGGGGGTGTGGGTCGGGGAAAATTCTCATTGATAGGCAAGTACCGATGTACGGAAACCGAAGAGCGGGTGACTAGAGTCCTTTCTGTTCGCACAAGTCGCAGAGACTGATGGAATTTCGAACATTTTATCCCTTGTTCCATAATAAATGTGTAGCAAATAAATTTATTATTGTAATATAATATGGTTATTTTCAACCCCACTTTACGACGTTTCTAGGGCAGTTACGAAAAAATCGTAAAGAATCACTTTTATTGAGAATCAAGTCCACAGTAAGTTTTGTTCGAAACTTTTTCTCATAAAGGCGGTAGGAAGCGAGTTATAACCCAAAAATCAGATTTTAGTGATTCTCCTACCTGTGATACTGGAACCTCGGGCCGGAGGGTCGGTGACTTTCCTCCCCTTTTTCCAGGGTGGTGACCTGAACATTTCTGCCAAAAATTAGCTTTTTGTTAGATTTTTGTCCGAATTAATTTTTCTTTATTGACTGGACCAACGTGAGTAGGTATAATGAAGCGCGCCGGGAAAAATGGTTCGGCTCTGTTATCGACGTATAAACGTTTAATCACAGAAAACTATTTTCTCGCTTTTAAAACGGTCAACCTCATAGAACATGATTTTAATATCCTTTTTACAAACAGGTTACAACAATTACTTGTTCTGCTATAGATATACACGCCTCTAATTTACGAGTGAAAAAAAAACCTCAGCACTTAACGCCCTACAAGCGGTTTTAATTTAAAACATCGATATTTTATTCACAAATATGCGCGGTAACAGCGGATTTTTCAAACGAGAATGCAATTGAATATATCGATAGTATTTGAAATTGCTAAAACGGGTTGAACAGCCTTTTTTTCTCTTCCTTTCCGAATCAGTCAATTTTTAAATATTAAGTGTCTTTTACACGCTATTAGCCGCGTTCGTCCAACAAAAGCGAACTAACCCGCGAATGGTAATTAAAATTCGTTCTTAATGGAGTTTGCTCGCCGCGATCGAAATGAAAAGCGATTACGAGATGTATCGATAAATTGAGCGTGAATCGTCCTGATGTGTGCGAGAGGCTGACGTCGGTCTCGGCTTCGTGTCGCACTATCGCCTCGAGTCGTTGAAAGTGAATTTGTCAGATATTGAGAACCTTCTATCCCTTTTCATGTTTGAACATAATGTGTATTAGTTTATGGGTTCAGAATCGCATTGTTACTGTTTTACACCATAGTGAAGGAAGACAGTGGCGCAGCCACGAAGTTTTCTTAACCATCTCTATGTTGTCAAGTAGTGATTTTCCTAATTTTAGCACCCCCTCTAACACTTCCTTCCCCTTTGGTTAAGACTAAACCCCTTCTCCTTTGAACACTAGGCTGGCTACGCCACTGACGGAAGGAGGCTCTGGAGTTTCGCAAGTTCTCGTCGACAACAGGTTCAACGGAATAGCACTTCAGGGCAGTCAGCAACCATTCTGACAACAATCCGAAAATCATGAGTGGGAGATGGAAAGCTCAAAAATCCAATGACTGGCCTTTTCTTCTTCTTTTCTGTTGAAAATCATATTCTAATTAGAAGGGGAGAAGCCAAGGGGTACAATCAAAATTTTAGAACAATTGGGAATAATTTTATGCTACGGTAGGGTGGATGTTTGGTGGAGAGTATGGTGATGCATGCATGCCAAATTGGTTCTCCAGACACCGCACCCCTGTCCCCGGAAACTACCTTTTCGAGAGAGGGACGTATTGAAGCTGGCTCGAGCCCTTATGTTACCTTCCCGCTTCCGGTGCGTGCTGTCCTGCCAGAGCCACCATCAGACACCCTACTGACCGAGGTAACGCACACCCAGCATTAACCTGGAATTCGGGTGCACCACAGGCTGGTGGCCGAGTGGATAGTGCGCTGGTCTCAGAATCCGGGGGTCTCGGGTTCGAGCCCCCGTAGCAACTCGCTACATTTCGACCTAGGCCGGGTTTTCGGCAAGAAGTGAAGAGGGTTAAGACAGCCCCAATAGCCTCCCCGACGTCTCTGAGATAATGCTCGAAAGGGCAGATTCCAAGGTTCGGGTTGAGAGCAAAATTAGACGGGCGTGCCTCCTTCGCACACCCCGCTCGGAAGGGTGGAATGAAAAAAGGAAAAAAATTGAATATGGAGGTCACATCGGATTAAAAAGTTGCGTTTATGAATACGAATACACTCCATAAAACTTCGTTGAAAAATATTGAAATTTTTTCATGGTCCACACGAGGGAAGTTGGAAGCGGAGTTTTACACGTAATTAACATGTTACTTAATCTAAATATCCATAAATGAGCAAAATGAGCTTTGTGCATATCTTAATGATGGGTTTTTGGGACGCTGAATTCATTTCTGTGTTATTTTGACTGCAGCCCCTACTCTGTTATTGCCACGGGGCTATGACCTACTAAAATTGGTAAAGGGACAGTTTTTCATTTCAGTATCGTGTCCAAAGAACAGCAGCACGCATCTATTTCTGAGATACCTTTGATCACTCATAATGTTTAAAAATTATTCAAGCTGAATGACTCGACCTACCTCAATTTTGATTCTGAGACCGATTAAGTCAAGTCTGTCTGATCTCCTCTTAGAACAATTTAGGGGGCTGAAATCAAGATCTGATAAAAAATTTATTGTTATATTTGAAACCACCGCCCCGAAGACAACGTTATTTTGATATTTTTTGATGTTCAAGCCTATTCAGCGTCGTCAGTTTGATGAAATTTTCATTGTAGTGCCTAAATCGGGAAAAGATCGAACGTCTCCGTCTGTTGATAAGATACACGAATTCAGATGAGCAAATCGCCACCAATTTTGGTGGTTTGTTAGATAATTTATTTTGAAGAAGTTTAAAATAAAAGTTTTGCAAGTAGCATATATTCAATATTTAAGTCAGTATTAGGTCCTTGAGGGATGGAGGATCTCTCAGGCTGATAAAAACTTCAAGTGCGGATGTTGATCAGTATTCAAACTTAAGTGTCTGTTGAGGTAGTTTTTATTTTGGCAAAGTGGAAATCCTTTTAGGGCTACCCCTAATTTTATTTTCGGTATGGAAAAACAGTCATTCCCGTTAAAATACGTTCGACCTGTTTTGCAGGGTGATGCTTAACACGCGTAAGTAATTAAATGAAAGTTTGTGCTCAAATCCGTGAAAATTGAAAGCAAAAAAGAAAAAATTACTGAAAATATCAATGTAGCTCAAAAACATGTGCATAGTCTCGATATTTTAGACATAGAGCATAAAACGTTTATGAGCCCTCTCAACTCTCCACAATGCGGTTAAAAAAAAGGAAATGGAGGGTGAAAAAAAATTCGAGCTATGAGTTGATTCATAGATTTTTGAGGTTACCGAACTATATTTAGGAGTTAATTTTGAATTCAACTCCACAGAATGCCACCAAAGAGGCCTCAGAATAAGTGATAGTCGGCGGTGTCCCGAGCATCACATGTAAAACTTCATACTTCGATAGCAACTCATTAAATAGTATAATATAATGAACAATAAAAATATTTTAACTAAACTGTTTTTTTTTTGTTTTTTTTTAAATAGTAAAAACTCTAAAAAGAATTCCCCCACCTTTGACAGAATGATGATCACCCTATCTGTACTGTAACTTCACTCTTCCAGTTTTTTATTTTATTTATTTTATTTTACAACGTAATGCATCTTAAGAGATTTCAGAGACCAGATTTATAAGACTTACAAGATTTTCTCATGTTACCTCTCATGTTCTAGAAATAAGACTTTTCTCTCATTATTTTTCTAATATTATTATGTTGCACTAGTCGTCTTAAATTTTAAATTTTCATGCCTGTTCAGGAAGAGAAAAAAACAACAACAATATTTCAACCCTATTGATAGAAGGTGCATAAATTTGGAAAAATTACTAGCTTAAAAATAACGTAATTAGCCGAATATTTTTACTCCTCGCCCCTGATTGAATTTCGTGTACGAGTTGTGGCTGATAGTAGTTCTTCACTCTCCAGAATCTCTTTTCATAAACATATTATCAACCATTTACGTGATGCACAAATTTATTTTCAAATTGTTCCTTTCTTGTACAAAAAAATTCCTTCGCAATTTTGACAGATTGTTGGCAGTGTTTTCACTATAATCTTGGAAAATTATGCTAAACATAAATAGAGGTATTTTTGATAATTTGAAATGTTGTGGAACGCTGCGAATAAAATCAAGAAAATGTTAAATTAAAAAATATATTTTGCACTTTCAAACCACCCCAACTAGCACTCGAGCATCTTTGTAGTCCGATTATTTCAGGAGATACAGCGAACATTTGATTGCATTTCAGAAATGTTTCACTCTCCATGGACTTGAATATTCAATATTCTGTTATTCTCCGTTGATGAGCCCCCTCCCTCAATCAGAAATTTCAAATACGGTCTCGACTGTATTTCCCCCAATATATTTTACCTAATTTAGCCCCTTCCAGAATTAAATTCTAGATCCTCCTGTGATTCCCCAGATATGTTGCTGGAACAGACTCAGGCCTTTCCAGCCAATTTGGTAGACATCGAGAAGGTTGAGGATCAGGTCTGATAGAACTGGAAGTCCAGATGGATGTAATGAAACATTGAGACTATTTTACACTCGATTTTTATCGAGTCCAGAAGAGCTTTACGAATAGTCTATGACTTGTCTAGAAATCATGAACAGTCATAACAAGTTTAGGAAAGCCCTAAGCAGTCTCATAGAGTTTTTTAGAACAGTGTGATGATTTTTAAAATACCTGAAACGTGTCTAATAGTCTGGAATCGGTACCAGTTGAAGAAAAATGTCTTAGTGAGTCTGAAAGAAGTATCCAATTCATCCAAGAATGTACAACACATATAAAAAGTATTTAAGCCTAAAATAATCTTGAGAGAGTTCCGAGGAGTGCTAGAATGGGTTAAATGCGATCTTGAAGAATCTGAAACACTGCTGCAAAAGTATTAAATAAGTCTGTAAGGGCCTTAAGTAGAAATTATGTAACTCAACGAGGAGGAATGTAAACTGCACTTAAATCTTCCTAAACAATCAGCTCATCAGTCGAAATCAAAACATAGGTATTATTTTCTAATTCTTAATAAAATTTTGCATATTCTACGCTTACGCGAAAATACAAATTTCGAGTTGGGGCCATTGTCCGACTCTTCCTCGTTTTTCGTTTTAGTACTCATACACCATCATTCAAAAATGATACTGCCAAAAGGGAGTAGAGGGTTAGCCTCCCCTCCTTGCTTTTGCCCAACTTTTTGTGATGTAAAAAAATCTTGTATCCAATATTCGGCATAAGGCCCCTCAAACGCCAACGCCGCCTCTGGAATGCTTGACGCTTCGCCAATGACGGCCAGCGGCATACGCCACCGCTATCTATCGTCAGTCATAAAGACAAACGTGTTTTCCATAAACTTGGTACAGTGGGGGACCAACTAATGATACTCATACATACATTCTAATTCGATGTGTAATATAGGTTAAAGTGTTTTTCATCCTCTCTGCCATTTTCATTCGCCAATAGGTAGGCACTCTCACGTACTATACTAAATCGATATTAGTAAATTTACGCGAAATGCGACGCCTGAATATTGAACAATTTATATGACTAGAAAATAGAAAAAATAAAATAAAAAACAAAATGTTTTTCACCTCTTTAATACACGAGAGTATTTATTAACGGGCGCGTACAAACGATCTCGGTACATAAATCCGCCTCCGTTACACGGTACGACAATTAACCCCCCATCTGTCACCCCGAGCTTTTTTTTGGAATCGATTTCACTAATTTTCGTGGTGTGTATACGATATTTCATGTAGCACGGGGCTGGATTACAAATGATATTCGGTTCGGATCGCGTGTAAATATAATAAAATTAAAAAGCGTATAGAGGAAGAAAAAAAAAAGGCTTCGAATACACTAATAACGGATTCACGTTACTCTATCCATAAGCGGGCATAAGGTAAGATTATAATGGAAATAATAAGGTAAATACAGGTAAAACATTAGTCGCTTTTTAATAGTAGCATCGAGTTTATGGCTGTTTAATTATTGTAAGGTAGGCGCCACATCGGAGGACACGAAAGATGCATTAAGGTCGGACAAACACGTGTAATTAAAATGATACCGAACCACTTAATAGAAGACAAAAATAAAAGAAAAGGCGACAGGAATTTTAAAAGCTTTTAAATGGAATTACGTTCTTGTTTTCGAGTGTGCCTGATGCTGACTCGATGATGATATAGGTTCGATTCTGTTTCTAGCGTTTTTCTGTGGAATAAAAAGATTATTTATATAAAAGTACTTCGACGCGTTATCAGTATAATATAAATGTATTATAAATGCGTGGATAAGCGTTTCGATACACAAATTAATAAATCAGCGACCCAACTAGATTCTTTTACCGAAGCGAAAAATATTTTATACGTTTCCGAAAAACGGCTTTCGGTTTACCCTGCTTAGGGGGGGGGGGTTGTCCCACATTGACGCGCACGCAGGTTGACATACTCAACTTTCTCACGAACCACTAGCGTTATCTCAATGAAATTCACACCAATGATGTCTGGTGGAACGTACGAATATGGAGATGCACGCATGCCAAAATGGTTCCTGGGACACCGCACCCCCGGCCCTGGAAACTACCCTTTCGAGTATCGCATCAGTGGCTAGAGGGACGCTTTGAGGTCAGCCCGAGCCCCCATTTCGTCTTTACACTGCTGGTGGGCGCTGTCGTGCAAGGGCGACCATGGCACTCCCTATGACCGAGGTTAACGCTCATCAGTAGTAACCCTGGAATTTGGGTGCATCACGGCCGGACGCGTTTCCTCTTCACTCACCCCTCACCTTCTCGTCATGGTACGTGTGGCGCGGGGGAGGGGGTCCGCAGCAGCTGCAGTAGCTCTTCTAGGATGGTTCAGAGTTGTTGTGTTCGACAGTGTGGGCTGAGCTTTGTCCGTTGGCCCTCTGCCACGACCACTCTGTCTACATCTTCTTCTTCATGACCCCGATGCGCAAACAGTTACCCTAGTTACCCGCGGAAAAGTTACCCATTTGCAACCCTCAGTTACCCTCAGATTACCCAGAAACCTGTCAGTTACCCTTGGTTCCTCTTTAGTTACCTGGGTAGCTGGCGAGATTTAGTTACCCTCTTGGGAAAAGTTACCCATCAGTAACCCTCAGTTACCCTCAAATTACCCAGAAACCAGTCAGTTACCCTTGGTTCCCCTTTAGTCACTTAGGTAACTGGCGGGATTTTACGCATCGGGATAGTCGAGACAAAGGCCGACACCCAGTTCCATCCGCTTCCGCTCTTCAACATTTCCGGAACCAAGATGTCCCGCGCGACACGGCTAATCACGCCGTCGCTCTGGCTCGTGTTTCCGTCGCCGTGATCGATCGTTGTTGCCGTCCTGCGCGTCTCCTGTTCTCAGGCCTCACACTCGAACATGGTGTGCCAGGGTGTGTCCTCCGCCCCTCGATCACAGTGCATAAATTCACACCAATGATGGTTTGTAACACAGCCCACGTTTTTGTTACCGTGAAAATCATATCAACAATTTGATTCGAATGTCGGTTCAAAAAAGTCTTATTTTCAGCATCCTTCTGGGGAAAAAAATCCACCGATGTTTTGAAACGCGTAAAGTGTACAGACCCGTAATGGAGGAGGAGAGTCCTTCTTTGACTAATATCTGAACTCCCTTCTCATGGTTTTTTCAATCTTTCTTGGTGCATGTTAGAAAAAAATGTTTCAATGTTTCAACATCTAAAAAAAAAATAAATAAAAATAGGAAGAAATTGTAGGTATCTCATCTTGTATTGTAATTTTGTTCTCGATTTTTTATCCGAGTTCCAACAGACAAAGTAAAATAGAATTGGAGGCTGATTTTTACAGACACACACGTACATAATACATACTTGAGTCATTGGCACACTTTTAGGAAAGGATAAATTTCCGAGTACAAAGCTTCAGTAAAGATTTTAGATCTCTACTCGTAAAAACTCAAGAAGTTTCTTTCAAACAAGTTCCGCTACCCCTTTCTCTTCTTGTTAGAAAAAATTTATGAGTAGGGTAATCCTGGCTACGGGCCTGGAAGTGAAGTGTTTGGCAACAGTCCCAAATTTAATTTTTTTTTTGCACCAACTACACTCAGAGCTGTGTGCCGTATAATTTAGAGGATTACAGGAGGTGAAGATATTAAGTTTGGCGAGGAAAAAGAGCATATATTAGCCGTGAGGTATGTGTGGAGGTTGGGGATTGAAAGCATAAGCGGTCGGACAGGTAGGGAGTTTTAGTCGATTACGAAGAGGATCGAGAGTTGGGTAGAGATGTCAAAACAATCGGTAACAATCGATTTTTATCGATAAGCTCGCCTTTACCAATCATTGATAAGGATTCTCGAATTATCAGTCCTTATTGATTTTTCTTCAGTTTTAACCTGATGTAGAGGGACGTACTGAAGAGTTTTGCCTTGGAGGGGGAGGGGGTGGGGTAAAATTTGTGGAAGTCCCAACTGACTCAACTCAGAATTCCCCAGTAATATCAGACAAAAACTTTTGACCTGTTGGATTTTTCCTATTGACCAACTGACTCAACTCAAAATTCCCAAGTATCAATGCAAAAGAAGAAAAACCGTTTGACTTGTTGGGCTTTCCCAACTTCTTAACTCAATTCCCAAGTAACAAAGCAAAAAAATTTTTTTAACTTGTTGGATTTTTCCAACTTGCCTGACTGAAATAGCAAGTTTTCCCAACTGCTGAGTAAAAAATTCCTACAGGGGGTAAGTTGTCCCCCGTCGGTACGTCCCTGCTGATGTATAATTTCACAATTCTCTTGAATTTTAAAATGGATGCTCCACCAACCAGGCATTCCAGACCCAGCTTCTAAGAATAAAATGATCAATACTAATTTTGGTATACTAATCGAATGACTACGGTTCTCAACACCAGGCAGGAAGGGGATATTTCGGAAAAGTAAAATAATCGATTTTAATTTATCTAAATCGATAAGGTATGATGAAAAATCGATTTCAATTGGTAAGAAAAATTATCGGTTTTTAACAGTCCCAAAGCTGGGCAGGAGAGGAGTATGTAGGACTAGTTTGTTGCTCTAGATTCAAGCGTGCCCTGAAAGCTAGACCCTGGAAAGGGTGATGTTGCTTTGCGATAGCGAGTGACATAGGATATATGAGTACACCGGCCGACGGAGTTGGAGGAAGCACTGAATGTGAGATGAGGGAGTTTGTGAAGATGAGGTAGGAGTGGGTTCAGAAGTAATGCGACGCAAAGGAAGATTGCTGTGAGTTCGGCTTTGATCGGGCTTTACTCTGAAATGAAAGAATATTGTTGATGGAGTTAGCACCAGATGCAGAGAAATTGGTTTTAGAGCCATCAATGGAGCAGCTAGTTGAATGCAATTGATCTAGTCAGCTGGGATTTGTATAATTGCCTTTCGCAACGCTAATATGGTTAGAGCTTGGAGATGAGCCCAGTCGAACAGTTGGTTTTAGAGCCGGGGGTAGTCGAAGCGCGTGTCAACCTTTTTTTTGGAAAATGTTTCCTCGGAACGGTAAGTTTAATCGAATCTTCGATGGGGAAAAGTAGTAGTATTTTTTGAGATCTACAAATGTGATAGTAATCACTGCCTTCATAGAATCAACAGTTGATTTCTTACGTTTATGAGGTCATGAGGCCCATTCAGTTTGTTTTGTTTAGTGAAATTACTGTATGGACGGCAATATTCTGCGTAAATATATTCCCTCTTGATATTTAAGTCATTAAATAGCCTGGGTTGAAGGGTGCAGTTATTTTAGTAATTCACATTATGGTTGTTGTTAAGGTGGTTGTCAGATGTGTCGAAGATCGGCGGTTAAAATCCAGTTAGGGCTACTTTATTTATTTATTTATTCATTTTTTTCCTACTTCTTACAGAATTATTTTATTTTTTTGATTTATCAGTATACGGTTTTATTCATTCAAGTTTTATTTTATTGTTTTAATTTTCCAATCCTGGTATTCTCCTATGAGAGCGAAACTCATATTGCAGCTATGATGCTAAAATTTTAATACAGATGTTGTATATCGTGTTGCAGTGACCACCTAGTCTTGAGCTGAAACAAATCCGACTAATATGAAGAGTTAGGGAGAGGTTGAGGTACTAATTCTTATCATCTGTACCCAGTGGCGCCTGTCTGTTTCAAAAATTACCTGGCGAAAATCTTCTGAAATGACTCGCCCTCTCTGTATTCACTGATTTCTCACCCCGGGCAATCTGATTTTCTTGCCTTTTATACATTTCTATAACTTTTTCTATACATTACAAACCACCAACTCACTTGACTTGAGCCGACTCCACAAGTTCTCTGGATCTGCATGGAAACTTACCACAGAATGAGAGGCACTACAGTTTGGTATGGAGACATTTTCAAAAATCAAGAAACTTGAGTCGTTGATCTTTTATTTCCGTTCAATTTCAGTCTCTGAATTCGAATTCGTTGTTCGAAACGCTTTGTTGTCGAGATAAACTTGAAAGATTGTGTAAACTAGGGGTAAAATTAGTTAAAAAATGATTGTAGCTTGATTTTGAAGGAAATTTGAGTTTATATCGAAAAATTGAGTCACTTCCACCGGGTCCTGGTGTAGAAATTTTCTGAAAAATTTTTCACTTGAAAATTGGTTATAATTTTAATAAATTAAGCAATATGATTAAAATCATAATTTTTTGACTCCAGGATGCCTGATTTTTTCTATATTTATTGAAAGTTTGTTTTTATAAAAAATTTCTTCATTCATTTGCAAATCTTTCATCTTTGTTATTTTGCACGCTTCAATTCGTATGTTTTATGTCTCTAGATTTTTTGGAGAATATTGTTCATATCGGCCCCTTTCGGCGGATCCAGGGGCGTTAGAAATATGGTATCCACCCTTTTTGGCCATCACCGATTCTGAATTCAAATTACACGTAACTCTGCTCGGCCCCCCTTTTTTCCAGCTCTGTTATCATGCTGAGGGGGCAGACGGGGGTGTTTGGCTTGGCGCTCACTGATCTTCCTGGTGGCGGGTCTGCGTTCTCCGGGGTCTTTTGACTGTGGTAGATGTAGGGGGGATGCTAGTGGGCCGGAATGACTGTGTGGGTGTGAATAGTGAGCTGGGGATTCTAAAGTACGGAGCGGCCACATTGGGTGGGGCGCAACCGATGGTGTGTTTGGACGGGCTCTGCAGTTCAAACCCGGCTGTGGATCATCAGTACATTCTATTTTTGTACTTTTGGTATTATTTACTCAATGTTAGTAGTTCAAAGGATTGGTAAAATGCAGCACAGAACTGAATGCTGCCATAAGAGTTCGGCTCACACTGAGAATAAGGGTACGATTAGAATACAAAATATTACATTTTTATTTGGGTATTTTAAATTTTTTTCAAATTTATATAGCTGTATTAGTTTATCAAATGCAAAGATACTACATATGTATTCAGCAAACGTTGGCCGTAGTTCGTAGATGGTGCGGTGACCTGGTTACAGTGATAGTCCTCTATGTCAAAAGCCATTGATTCAAATCATAGGTTCTTCTTTATTTATTTTATTTTTTTCTTAGAACATTTTTTTCACTCATTTATCGGTACTGTTTTATTTATTTGTGTACTTCGATATTATTTACTTAATATTATTTTTGAAAGGAAGATAAAATTTACTTAGTATATAACTGAGATGTAATTCTTTGCTAGCAAATTCTTGAGCGCCCCTCCTCCCCCTAAGTAATCAAGTTCGGAATTCGTTTGTACGCCGAAGCGAGCAAGTTCTTGCTGTTTCACATTATAGAGAAATGAATGGAGGACAGTGCGAACTGAATGGATCGAATGATAACTTAATTGGGCATGTATAGGAGCTGTTTTTCTCTTGGCGCCATAGCCGGTTTCGGACGCTGGCGACCGTAGCGAACATATGTTGCCCGATTTACTTGGCAGAGCAGTCGGCATAGTTTACCATTAGGTACCTACGTCCGAATTTCGCACTAGAAATTAGCAAAATTGACCTGCCCTGGAAAATTAAACGAACCATTAAAGTAGAAGTCTTAAAAGGGGGTTTAGGTTTTGGTTCCGAATTAGATTTTTGTTAGACCTCAGTAGGTGTCCCAAAATCCGAATGAAATGTGTGAAGCTGACTAAAGGAATATTAAAATACAGGATTTTAAGAATACAGATTTCCAATCCCGTATTTTGTCCTACATTCGAGTCTCCAGAAAGAAAAATCTAATTCTACTTCAGAAGATGGAGCAAAAATCGAAGTTGATTTCATTGGGTAAAACAATCACGTATTTGAAATAAAGCTACTTTGGGTCAAAGTTTTCTTGTTCCTTTCCATCTAATTTAGCATCAAGCTCCGTTCGAGATCCAAACATCCAAATTTCGTTACTAAAAGGCCGGTTGAAAAAATTTCTTCTTGCAATTCAAAGATTGCTCGTGAGTCACGGAAAACCCAAATTTACAGAGAAATATTGAAATTCTTTCTACCCCTGAAAAATGGGTCGAATGAACTATTAATAGGCAATACCAATCGAACAGTTTGAACAAATTACGTAAAAGGTGTCTTCCTGATCGCTATCAAATTATTGTGTTGCTATATCATTCAGTTCCATTTGGGGCCCACTAAGATTCAAAAAACGTATTTGTTGCAATGGCGGACCGAGGAACGAGAAGAAAAAAATAATTATTTTCTTTTCTAAAAAATAAAAAGAACATTTCTTTTGAGTTCTGCGTTTTAAGGAACCAAGCACTTCATTGAGAGAAAAAAATGAAATTATCTCTTTCTGTCTGTAATGGGGAAATTCTTTCCCTTTTCTGTTTTGAGGAGAGTCTTTTTCCGATTCCTTAGCAAATGAAAATCTTTTATTAATGTAACTGCTTTCATTTTCTGCAGTACTGGAGTAAGTTGTACCTACTCTTGTTTCATATTCCAGTAATTGATTTTAAAAGAGAATCATATCTCGTCAAATTTGGATTTGTGGCCTAAAATAGCTTTGATTTTTCAATTAAATTAAATTTTACGCCCTCTCAAGTCACCTTTTAGATCACTGTGCGAGCACGCAGGACAAGAAATGAATTTTTCAGCAGATTTGCATTTCGCTTGATATTTATGTATATAATTGTCCGATGAGGTGTGTGAAGATCTCTCTGAAGTCTAACGTGGAGAGTTGGGCATTTTGCAGTACGTAAAATTTAGAGTTTTGGACTTTGAATAAGGTCGTATGCAAAATCTGATGAGTGGATTTAAAACTAGCGATCCAAAAGATCCTAGATGTTGTGTTTATCTTTTTAAAGCCCGTCCATCTTACCTAAGTCAATAGTAAAATTGTGATGTTAGAGTTTAACTCGTGACCGAATGAAAATTCAAAATAAGTCCCCTCCCCTCTCTCTTTTACCTAAAAAAAAACCTGATAGTTTGTTCGATTTTTGGAAAACGAAGCCAATGTTGTCAATTTTAAATGTGAAATTCGAAGTGACGTACGAAGTTGACGTTGAAGTTGATCTTCTCTACAAGGTCATTTCACAGGTTCATTTCGTCACCCCCCCCCCACCCACTTTGGATTTAGGAGTTGAAACTATGTTAACGAATTGTGCTCGAATTGTGCCGAAATATGCTCACATTATTTCGAATTGTGCTACCCCCTAAATAGGAGAACCATGGGAGTCTGGAGAAATGCCTGCCCCCAAGTTGCGATTTGAAAGCTGAAACTGTGTTAACGAATTGTGCTCGAATTGTGCCGAAATGTGATGACATTATTTCGAATTGTGCTGCCCTCTGAAGGGAAGAACCACCATGGGAGGTTGGGGGAATGCTTGCCCCCAAAACGATTTGAGAGCTGAAACTGTGTTAATGAATTGTACCGAAATGTGCTGACATTATTTCGAATTGTGTTGCCTCCAAAATGGGAGAACCACCATGGCGGGCTGAAAAAATGCCTGCCCTCGAGTTGTGATTTGACAGCCGAAACTGTGTTGACGAATTGTGCTCGAATTGTGCCGAAATGTGCTGACATTATTTCTAATTGTGCTGCCCTCTAAATGGGAGAACTACAATGGGGGATGGGGGGCTGGAGAAATGTCTGCCTCCCCAAATTGCGATTTGAAACCTGAAACTGTGTTAACGTAAAAATTTCGCTTCTGTCCTAATTTTTTGATGTATGTTCTACTTAGATGCCTAGTCTGCCTAATATTCTGCTCCTATATAATTACTCGTAATCTATTAAATACGACATAGATATTTCAAACCTAATTTGTACTCCGGTTTTAATCCACTAGAACTTAGATGAGTGGCACTTGCATAAATCAGAGATGTGAAAAGAACCAATTTCAGCCTGTTTTGTATGACTCAAATTTATTTGAGAGAAATGAAAAAATTGGTTCGTAAATGATTGGTAGGAAAATTGATTGCGATCCACGAGTATTATTTCTAATGTCATGATCTTTTGATATTCTTCAGAATAAACTTACTTTTTAGTTGGTATAGGAGTCGGAACACGCATATTATCCAACGGCATAGTTATTCATCTAAGATGTCATTTTACTTGAAAATGTGTACTTACAGATTCAAGCCTTTCAACCGATAAAGTACAGGGATGTAGTGACAGGACGGAGAGGGAAGCTCCTCTTAATCAGGTGGATCAGTTAGGAGAATCTGTCGGAGGATTTCATCGCAAAAATATGAAAATAACCGATTTTTGCCTCTTGTTTCTATGACTCAAATCAGAACTCAAAATTTCTTTCTCTTTTCAGCGGAAGACTTCAGTTGGGAAAATTACATGCCTTTCCTTCCACGCTATTCGTCTTGCTACGTTCTTGAGAAGAAGAGGTGGGGTTTAGAGAGTGAGTGGTAAAGGGTGATGCGCAAAATAGCTTTTCTCGCCTATTTTAAAGAAGAGTTATTCACCTTTGCCTCCGAAAATTTGTTATTCTTCGTCGGTGGTAGTAGGAAAGTCGTCTAAATTAGTCTTCCTCACAGAAACATGACGAAATCTACATCAGTTTGTAGATCGATACACTTATTATTTGGTCCATTTGGTCCTATTGTAATTGCAGTGTTAAAAAGCAGTTCAAATTTGGAAGGGTCATAGTAGAGTACAATATTACTAGCAGGTGATTTGGACAGCCTTCACCCATGAGGACAAATCTTGTCAGCTTTGCTACTCAAAAACTGAACGATGAAAAACATCAAGATCTTCTACACGAGTATTTTGTATTTTCATCTGTAACTGCGTTGAACCAAAAAACAAAAAGGATTTTCTAGCGAGGCAATATGTCCCTATACTCTCTGCTCGTAATACGAAACAAATTTTAAAAGATTTCGGAATTGGAGCTCTACCATAGCAAATCTCTAACATCTTTAAGACCTAATTATCTAAATGAGTACCAAAATGACGCAGAGTTGAAAGATCGGCTTAAGACCGCGTGGAATTAGATTCCTGCATCGACTTTGAATAACTGGTCGACTCGATGCCCAAGCGATTACCTAAAGTGATAAATTTGAAAAACGAATGTTGAATTTCCTACTAATTTGTTCGTTATTTTTAACGATGTACTTATATTTTGTCGCAGCTAACTATAATTCAAAAAATAATAATTTTAATAATTATTTTTATTAATTTAATTAATTTTTTAATAATTAAAAATAAATTATATTTAACACTTTTTAAATATTTTATATTTTTTAATTTCCAAAATTAATATTAATGTACATTTTCTATTTATCCGTTTTTCATTCTTACCTTCTAGCCCGTCATTACTGATTTGTGTTAACTAAAATACACCGCACTTCACTTTTTTCAAAGCATTATAAATAGTTCTGCCTAATTTTTCAGACTCGATCTTATAATTATTCGTAGCACTGTAGCAGCGATCAAGTAAAATAGTAAATTATCACGCGATACACCTCGAAATGAAGTTTAATTCGTCCCGTGGATTTTTTCAAGAATAGACAATTAATGAAATAAATGAACTAATTTGCATCCTAATAATATCTTATTTAAAATGTTATACTGATGAATTGGAGAGACACTGTTAGCATTGGTAGAAAAAATGGACTAAAAGCTACAATTGTTTGAATAGTATCATAGCACGCGATTCTGTATCATACGTACAATTTTTTTCTATGTAATTCACGTGTACGGAAGTCTCATTTTCAGTCGAAATTTAAATATTTTCGAGCCATAAATGAGACCATCCATCTTGAACAAAATAACATGAGCTACCGATTCCGGGAGTAACTTAGTTTACTTCACCTCTCTTATTACATAGTTAAATTGAGGAAATCGTTAATTTCACTAATTAATCGGACTTTAAAATACCTCAACCACTAAAACAAGTCAATTTTCGAGCATCTATGAACAATAGGATTGCTGGCGTCCATCTTACTTTCAGTTTCAATTGTATACATTGGTTTTATATTCGGTGTTCGTTTTTTTCTTCTTTCTTTCTTCCTTTTTTTTTTCAAGCTACAATCATTTCGTTATATGGCGACAGTTGACCTGAAAATGAAAACTCTTTAGAGCAGAAATGCTTTTTGAATATTTTAACGCCGGTATAATTGATGCGAAATGAGAGAGGAGCCAGACTGATGGGCTTTGTCGAGTGAAAGTTCGTCTGGAATTATTTATATCTCGACTCTTGACTGGCGAAGTTCGCATTTTGAAAGTGAAAATCATAATAGGGCACAAAACCTCAGTTTTTCAAAAATATTATTTACCTCGTTATCACGAGGATAGAACTTAACACGAGTTTTAAAAAAAGGCTCTGATAAGTAGGAGGTAGGCGGGGGTAAAGAAAACATGGTGGAGAGTTAAGGAAAATGAATGGCATTCTCTCGGTAGCTTTTTAGGTTCCAATCCGCCCCTTGTCGAAAAGTCTTAACTTGGGAGTTTGAGTATGCATTTAGGAGTTTTACTTAATTTTAATGAATTGCAATGAATTTTGATCCATTTAGTAAATATTAAAGAAGTTTGGTAAAGCCTGAAGAAACTGGAACAAGTTTAGAAAATTCTTAAAGATTCATACGTGAAAATTAAAGATTGAACTGTACTGCTAGTCTTGGGGACTGCTTTTATTTTTGATGGGAAAAACTGATAGTATTGTGACTACTGTGGGATGTTCTCCAAAGTATACCACAGAGTCGATAACCCAGTGAATTGAAGAATATTGGCAGTACACTTCGGAAGGTATTTTCATTTTGAACATCGATGAAAAAAAGTCAGCAGTAGGTACAAATCGTTCAACACTGAAAGTATTTCTCTTGTACCTACTCAGCGCTTAATTTCCATAATATAGAAAGCAATCTAAGTTCTGGCGGAGGGCCCTTCGCTGCCCTTTCCAGGAATGTTTGATAGCTTAGTTAATGGCTACCTCTAAAAAAGCTGATTCTTGCTTTTTTGTTGATATCAGAAATGCAAGTGAAGAAGTTAGGTACTTGAAATTCTAAGAATTTCACGGGTACATCTCCGTCAACCCATGATCCAGCCACACAAAAGGCGAGAAGCGAATCTTCATTCAATTTGAAATAGTCATTAAGAGTGATTAACGAGTCTGAATAGTTTTAGCGATTTTCAAACTAGTCAGGAAAAATCTTAAAGAGTCGTAATTCAGTTTAGAAAAGTCCCGGAAGAGTCACGAACAGAAATTTGTATGTTTTCAACAGTCTTAGTAAGTTCGGAATAAATTTTGGAGGACCTTAATCTTGAACAGACTTGATCAAGCTTATGAAGTCCTCCAAATCTTAAAAGAGCCTTGAACCCTGTCCGCGTGTTTCAAAGCAGTCCTTCAAAAGAACCTAAAAAGTCCCCAACAAGTACGAAAGAGTCTTGAAGAGTCTTGATTAGTTCTTCCTCTTGGAAGGGGTTATGGATTGTTCATCACCAATTTATTTATTTTTCGCGATTGCATATAGCCGATTCATGAGCAAGTGGCCATATTGAGACCTATGGCTACATTTGTCGCATCTATCCGCATTTAGTCTGAATTAATCATACAGTCAGGTAAACTGCTTTTGAAGAGTCTTTGCCAGTCTAGTGATGCTGCATTCGGAGAGGGGCTTCAAAAGTTCGAATAACCTTCGGAAAAGCCAGAAAACGTTTTAAATGAGTTTTAAACGGTCAGCGATTTTTATGAAGAGCGCGAAATGATCTTACAACACGTCCTGAAGAGAGATCAAATCTTAAGGAGGCTTTGAGAATTACGGAAGAGCGTTTTTTGAAGTCTTAACCAAGTTTGGAGGAGTCTTAAAGGTCGTCTGAAAAACTGTACCCTCCTTCCCTACGGGTATATTATAAACGTTAAAAATGTTTCACAAATTGTCAGTCATGTAAGCCTAATGGTATTGGAAGGTGAAGGAGGGTACAGGAGTGCATTGCATCTCCTAAAAATTTATGAGGTACGTAGTACCATTTGTAACTCCCCCCTCCCTGTAAAAAATGGAGAGAAACTAAAAAATGATTTAGCAAGTTGTAAAAAGGGACATTGAGAGATTTCACGGACAAAATTGACAAGATTTTCGGAGATTTACAAGATCTGTTGCTTGCGTTACTTCCACTTTTAAGAGACACAATAATTTCTTTTTGCTTGTCGATTTGGATTTTAATTTTGGTGCTTTTTTAAAAGAAATCTTTCGACGAGTAAATACAGATTTTAACATCAGTAAGAAATAAAAGATACAAATAATTAAAAACTTCAAATATTCTTCGCTTGTCTACTCACCCATAGCTTGGTCATTCTCCAGAAACTGAGATTGTTAAGGTCACATTTCTTTTTTTGTTAGACTCGCCCCCACCCATACTACTTCTTTCATATGAAGATACTAGTTCCAAAGAGTGCTTAGCCCATTTAATTGAAATGCGATGTTTTAGCGACACCTGTTGATCAATTGTGGAAATGTGACTGTATCAGCATAGTGAAAAGTACCTAATCTATCACTGCATGTGTGTTCAAAGTCCTTGCGTGTCCGGGGACCCAGTTCTAAGAAGCGCTTAATTCCGGTTTTGTTTCGTGTTTGAGAAATAACCATTTTGGATTTTGGACTAAGCACTTTTTGGAATTGTTATTTTCAATGTAGTAGAGAATATTCAACAAGTTTACGGAGCAGGAGCATCAAAATTTAAGGAGAGGAACGACTTTTGTCCATGCCAATAGGTATCTTGTCCATGTCAAAAGCACTAATGTCCATGACTAAGGACAAACCAGCTTCAAGGATTTCCTTTTTCAGAGAATTTCTGTAAATCTTGCTATAATATGCGCCAGTGACTACAACCTGGCACTTGGGTCGTGTTCAGGGATCAAAACTGTACCAGTATTGCCATTTGTAATGCTGAAAAATGTGAAGTCACTGACAGCAAATTGAACTTTTGAACATTATGTGACCTGCAATCATGAAATTGCTATGACAACCGTATTTCGAACTCTCGTTCTCTGTCATTCCCGTAGGCCCGTTTCACACGACGCCATGTAAACAGATGTTTTTAAACTTTTGATGATATTTTTTAATGCAATGTGTGGAAAAACTAATGAAGACAGGAAGTTGCGATTTGTTTCATTCGAAAGAGCGTGATTTTTTCTATAAGAATTGTCAAAAGAGTGAAAAATGATTTTTTGATACCAGAGGCACATTTCATGATTCCAGGTCACATGTTTCCAATCTTCCTGCATAATAATATCACTTTATTGGGAAAAAGAACTTGAAATAAAAATGTAAAAAAAAAATATTATTAACATGCATTGTGACAGTAAACATCCACGGTGGTGGACACCTCCCTATGCCTTTTCCACTCAAACGAAGGTAATTGTCCTGTCAGTTGAATTGGATTAATGGAATTTGTTGCGGATGTTATTGTCTAGCCCCCACGGAAAATTGAAAGTTAGGGTTTAACATTTTCTGGTAACAAGATATTCTCAGTTTCTGGAGAATGACCCATCTATGCGGACAGGGAAATGATCCAAGTACACGAGGGGAGGGGAGCAGAAATTATTCATTTCTTATAATTCTGGATTGCCTCCTCCAGGATTGCTTCCAAAATCAGGCACTAGACAACAGCCTACGTTAGTTCGCGCTTATCTCGAATAATTTCGTAAATTCTACCAGCTCTCTGGAGTTCCAGTGACAGCTATTCAGTTTCTACTCTGAATTACGTAGCCGTCTTTCACATTATTAAGAAATTTTTCCGCATTTCGTTCTCCAAATGGAATATGAAAACGAACTTGTATGCAAACTTATATTTCTGTTTTTTCCCGCTTTGCATATTTACATTATTTGCCCAAAATGATACTGCTAAACAGGTAACACATTTTAACCGCTCTGCCAGTCGTTAATCGTGTATCGTGCTCGTCATTTTCGCAAAAACGTTTCTTATCTCGGTTGTAAAAATTATAACGCTGTCGTAATACGACTAAGCCACATTTTTAAACATTCCTATACACGACTCAAGACAATCTTAAATACCGGTTTAATGACTCGAATAAACCATCAAAATAACCACTTCTTCCCCAAAACGTTGATATTAAATGTGTCTTTAACGAATTTAAGTTTCTATTTCATCATCTTTATCGTCGCGTCAGTTTAGCACGCCACTAAAACGATGATGATTCATTTTCGTATATATAAATAATTAACCTTAGATCGTCGTATTGATTGTAAACGGTAGCAGGATTCGGCTTTTTAACTCTAATAACCAGACATTCGATTTGGGATTACGGATCGGTCGCCCGTCGAACGACAAGCTGTTACATACCTGCGCCGATTTAGTCATTTATCATTTTTACTTTTAACACGAAACATCGTTAAGAATACCTACTTTCGATTTTATGGGGGCTAAATTGACTTTTAAGACCGATGAAGGGGACGAGAAGACGAGATTACACTGATGGCGTGTGAAATGCTTATATAACTGACGAGTTAATTGAAGGATTCTCTGTTCGGAGAATTCGGAGGTTGTTAATCAATTTAAAAAGTTTCGAAAAATGGAGCAAAGAAAAGCTGTAATCTAATTGAAGTTTGGTTTGTAACCTCCTTTTGCTGACAGTACAGTGGCCAATCCGGAGAGCAGTCCAGGAGGGGGAGTTCAGAATGTGTACGAATTGTACTTTTTACTTCTCCCCCTCCAGCTAGAAACTTGAGTCTGAAGTTTCGAACAATCTGTATCGCTAATTATTTTCTAACGTTGAAAATCGAGTCTCATCCACTCACTGAGTTTTCAATTCGGCAAATTTTTCATGTTCTTCGCAATACCATTTTTTCCCCTCGTGGAGGGAGAGACAGCAATTCTTAAAACTAAGACTTTTCGATCTTCAATGATCAGCAGGGCAGTGCCACTGCCTCTGAGTGAATAACGTTAGGTTAATTATTGAGCTGCACAACGACTCAATTGCTAATCACGTAATATTTGGTCAGCAAATACCAGCCCACAGTAGAAACTCACGCAGTGTGAAAAGTTTGTCTATGATGTAAGTCATCAGTGGCGAAATAAAGTTTTATCTCAAACGGGAAACCGAGATTATTGAATCTATTAATATGCTTTGTATGCAGGCTCAGATACGTGGAGGAGTAACAGGATGATTACCTTTCCGAAAAGAAAATACTGAAATCAGAAAATCTTCACAAGTGCTAATGTCGTTCTGAATTTCAAATGAGCCGGCTAGAGTCCTTCAAAGAGTTTCAAGAAATTCTAAATAAGTGTGAAAGAGTCTCCAGAATCGTTGATGAGTCTTGGAGAGTCGTAGCGAGTTTTAAGCACACCTACAAAAGTCGTACAACGTTGAACAAGTTTTCGAAGGAATTCAATGACCCTTTAGAAGTATTAAAGAGTCTTGACGAAACTCAAAAAGTCACAATGACATCTGGAAGAGTCATACAAAATCTTGAAAGAGTCTTCGACGGTCTCAGCTGATCTGTAAAAAGTCTGAAAGAGTGTTAACCTTTGAAGTGCACACAAGGTGAAACTCCCTGCTTCATGAATATCAACACCTGTTCAATGCTTGTTTGGTTCGGTCATGGATGGACCAAAATGCTATCTACTTATACAGAATTATCGGGCATGACTGAGCAGAGCCTATTTTAAGAATTTTCGAAGTTGCTCTAGCATCAAAGTTAGAATATTTAGAATGATGTTAAATTTTTTTCTGTTCCAAAAAACACAATTAAATTTCATTAAAAAAAAAATATATATATAAACTCAACAAACTTTTGATACTGCTTATTAAAATAGGCCCTTCGGTTGAGGTAATTTTCTAAAATATAGGGGATTATGCGGACCCCCCTCGTTTCAATAATGAAATCAAATAAAGGGAAAATTTCTGCAAATCAAGTCAAAATGTGAGCTGAACAATTTATGAAAGTGCTTCACACAGAAAATAGGGAAGTGTTGAAGAAAAATTATTTCCCCGTACTTATAACTCATTCTCCATCCCCGTGTCCCTTCGCCTTCCTCAAAATAATCTAATGTCAACACAGACACGCAATACATTGACTATAGGGTTTTTTGAGTCATTGGATATAAGGTCGTTTCAACGCTAGCCCGCGTCCTTCATGGTTTCCCCAGTTCCACCATGGGGCCTAAACTTACTAAAGTCAAATTTAGAATGCAAGCCCAAATGTTACCACTGCGAATGACTTGTCTTCGTTTTCCTCGTCCATCACTTTTACGTCAGCTATTTCTACAGGATTTAAAACCTCACACTATTTCTAAAGTCTTAAACAAGAATGGAAGGGGTTTAAAACGTTTTGATTATGTCTCGAAGAGCATTAATCAAGTCCAGAAAAAATGTTATGAGATGTAGACCTGTTTTAGTGAGTCGGGAGAGTGTAAAAAAAAGAACGACTTACACGACCACTGAAGAGTCTCAGCGACACTTAAAGGCTACTCGCCTCAAAGAGGCCCGAGGGAGGGGATAATAAGGCCATTGCCCTTATGAGAAAATTTTTGCCTGTCCTCTGCGAAACAGAAAATCTATTGTTACCTCTCTCCGGTCCAGTTGACCTCTTAAAGAATCGTCATTATCACCTGACACAAGAAGTTCTGCTTATTCTAGTCCCAAATGCCCATTTTTCGAAAGAAAAAGATTGAATGGTAGGATGATGATTGTAAAAAATTCTGCAAAAATTGCGCTCTGTCAAGATTCCAGTAAAAAGTTGACAGCGCTTTGGAGCAGGTATCTTCAATTTCTACATTATGTAGGTAATTAAAAAAATAACTAGCCGCTCAAGTCGTCTACAACTTTATGTATTTCTCGCTTTTCTACCAGCTCAGTCACATTCTTGAAGATACGAAAATGATTCAAATACGCGGGTATGTTGGGGAGAGGTTGGCTAGTCAATTATCACTCATTCCTGCCCCACTGAAAGGATCTGCGAGGCCCAGTGCAATTTTTCCAAGAATTTGTCGACAAGTGACAGTCAAAAAAAAAGTTAGATTAGACTATCCGTAGGTTAGATTACGTGCGAATGTCAGTCATAAACTGATTAGCGTAACGTGCTTTATTCAAGAATATTTCCAAATCTTTTTATTTGTAATTAGAGTTGTTTTTTTTTTCAAACGGCGAGGTCCCAAAAACGCGAGGCCTAGTGCAACGTGCATCCTGCAGTACCCCTTTCATGATTGTTCAGTAGCGTAACCAGCCTTGTGTTCGAGTGGTTGGTCTTGATCAAGGGGGGAAGGGGGTATTAGAAGGATCCTAAAATTAGAAAATCCACGATTTGAAGGTATTGCAAAGAGGGAAGAAAGTCCAGACATCCTCTGGCCACGTCACTGGAATTGCTTCTTCGATCCGCCATTGATTCAAATTCTTTGATTCTGGATATTTTTCCAGTGGATCTGGACTCTTAGAATCTCTTTATTCATGCAGAGAATTTTGATAAGGATTCTATAAATTTATATCAGGATTCCGTATTTGCACAGAGTCATTGTCACCGTTTTAATGCACATTCTTCGTGGATTATTGCAGGATGCTTTTCTTTTTCAGGAGAATCCAAATTCCTCTTGGATTAACTTGAATCAATTTTTTCAATAAAAATCGGATTTTCGGATGCGGATTCCTGAATTATTTTTTGGGGGAAATTCCGAAGAACTCGAATTTTTTCGAATAAATTCTAGTATCATACTTTCTTAATTCGGGTTCGGATTCTCACATTCAGAATAATTGTACTTCTGACTTTGTATTTTCAGATTTTGAATCACCTGGTCATAGATTCGGATTCTCGGATGCATAATTTGTTTGTTTATTCTTATAAACTCTGCGAGAAGCCCTTTGTGGAGGCTGAACCCTGGGTACAAGCCCTTAGCTGCCCCCAGTCACGGCAGGTGGGCTCTTATCTATGCATTATCGTTGAGAGGGCGAAGAAATGATGTAAGTTCAGATGGAGGCGGCTTTCTCTATCAGTATGGCTCCCTGGATCCGCCAATACTGTAAGATGTTATATTTGTAATTCAGTTTTTACGGTGGGGAACTGCAAATTTCGGGGAAGCAGACTGCGATAATATTTTGGATCCTATGAGGGCACATGAGGAAAGGAAACTCTCGACCAAAAATGACATTTTACAGGAAAAGCGTTTCAATGTGGAGAAATTATTTTCTGGAAATTCGTTTTTCAGCGTTTTTTAGTTTTCAAATTACAATTTAAGAAGTTGACTTGAATTAAACTATTGTGAATTGTAAGACACCTGAAGTTGTGTTGTGACGTCACATCATGAGTTGCGTATCCTTCACGTTATCACGCATTGTAGAAGTGTGCTATCCAGTTATTCATTCGGTGATTGTTGTTGTGATAAGAATGTTGCACGTTGTGTGCGTTCTTCCTTTATTTTAAATCAATGCACTTATGAAAAAAGACATTTTCTTTTTGTTTTAGAAATTTCCTGTACCGGGTGTCTTTTTTGCAATGTCCCCTTCCACCTGGTAAGTAGGCAACCTACCCAACAATATGTAGATATGTTTGGATACTCTCACTTTTGAAGGGGCTCAGATATGGTTAAATTTTGAAAAGTTTTCTAACTTTGAAGCTTTTTTTTTTCTTGTCACGACTGGAGATAGATAAGAAAATAGTACCAGTAGGTAATGGGAGAGGACAGTTATAACTACAGAAAAAAATGGTCGGAATTGGTTCAACAAGGTGGTCATAAAATCAATTTTAGTACAAATTAATATATCAGAAAATGTATACATTTTTTCAATTTCCCGCGAAACTTGCCCTCTGCAGCTACTGTTTTTTAATTTGCAATAGATTGTACATTGAATTTTTCATAAAAACATTAGAACTGCTGAAAATAGCCCATTAGTATGCGCCACAATTTGGGGAATATTACCTAAATGTTACCAAACCCGAAATCAGTGACCTTTGGAAAAAACTATTAGTTACCCCTGTTAAACATTACAAAATACTAGACCCCCCCCCCCCTCATTGCATGGGCCTCAGTTTCAAGTATGGGGTAAATAGATGAAAGGAGGGAGGTGAATTAGTCCCATAAACGATATAACTCTGTGAAGTGGTACAGTAGTATTATCTTCATAAAAGGTCTGTGCATCTGTGTAAAAAAGTAATAATTCTTAACGGAGGTATCTTGAACTCCATTTTCAGCAGTTCTAATCCAAGTACAAGAAAATTGCTAATGACCTTTTTTTATGAAAAATTTAATTTACAATCAACTGCAATTAAAAAAACAGTAGCTTAAGAGGGCAAGTTTCACGGGGAATTGAAAAAATGTGAAACTTTTTTCATATAATTTGTACCTACTAAAATTGATATTATAGACACCCTGTTGAACCAATTCCGACCATTTTTTTTCTGTGATTACCACAACTACCCTCTAGTATGATCTACTGGTACCATTTTTCTGTCTATCTCCAGTTGTGAGAAGAAAAAAAAATTGAAGATCTTTTCAAAATTTGACCATAACTAGGCCCTTCAAAAGTAAGAGTATGCAAACATATCTACATATTGTTGGAGTAGGTTGCCTACTCACCAGATGGAAGGGGGCCATTGCAAAAGAGACACCCTTTAATTTTCCAGAGGGAATAACATAATGGTCAGAGAAAATAAATGCCGAAAGATGTGTTTCTTGTATAATGTGTTCTAACTTCTAACTCTTTTCAGCTTGACTTCATTGCCTTAAAAATGTAATATCACCCCGAATTTTGAAGTTTAGGCTTGGGGCACTTTCATCCAGTCTTTAAGGGCTTT
Organism: Acanthococcus lagerstroemiae; assembly: GCA_031841125.1. Lineage (NCBI taxonomy): Eukaryota > Metazoa > Arthropoda > Insecta > Hemiptera > Eriococcidae > Acanthococcus > Acanthococcus lagerstroemiae. The sequence continues at coordinate 60,777,161 of CM063110.1, read as the reverse complement.
TTACATCAAATGGGCCGAAAAAGTGCAAATCAAAACTTTGATCGAGAAGTCCCTTTCCCCACGCGCTCTCACATTTATGCCGCGATGCATTTACTAACATAAAAATGTAACGGAAAGAGTAGAGAGTTCATTCTGCTTTTGACAAACCGCCTTCACGGAGTTGCAGGAACAGTTTAGGCCTATGACAGGAAATTTCCGTTAATCGGTCGAGCCTATGCAAAATAACCGAAAGAATCTTAGAAGTTCATTCATTCAGAAAATGCAACGTATAGAGGTAAATTCGGTAGTACCAAAATTAGTAAAATTAGTTAGTCACGGAAGTAATAAACTACAATCCTGTCAGCTGAGTGGGACCCCAATGAAAATGTATTAAAATGAGAATGTTTAAAAACGCTTTTTTTTCTTCTTCTTTCTTTCTTTCTTAACCAAAATATACCATAGTCGTATTTACATTCTAACTGGAGTATCAAATTAACGTGCACCTGTACCTTAACGAATCATTAATTTGTGTATGAATACAAAGTTGTCTATGTGTATGTATAAATTCGGTTAAGCGACCCGAATTGCGCAGCGTAATACAAAATTAAATATCTCTCGTGTATAAGTTGCAGCAGCAAAATAGATTATACTTCTGCTTACACTCCGTTCGGTATAAATATATATTTTATACACCATTTTTACTCGAAACAAATAAGATCTTCGTTGTCGCCGGCGATAATTTACTTATCTGAATATTTAATACGCTTAAACAGCTAAGTTATGTTATGTAGTCGATTGCGAAACAGAGGCAATCCCCTTAACCCGAAAATATGCATTCGAAAGCGTATTAAAATTTAAAAATGCTTAAATTATTCAAACGGCTTTTAAAATGTCAAGCGGTATTCGCCTCTCCTGTGCAGTTGACATTTTTAACCCCACTTAGAGTGTTCTGCGTGGAACATAGTTAAAAACTGTATATAGGTACTTTGTGCTCCACCGAGACTCTCTATCTCGCTGTAGGGAGCCCCGCCGCAGCCGCCGCGCCTTCAATTCGACTTTTTGACGAAACTTCGATACTCGCCGAGAATTTCGGTTTACAAATTTCACGTCATCGCCTTCCAGATCGGCGCAGATCACATAAATACCCTCGGGAGTTGTCGGAGTGCGGCACGAGGGATGGAGATGCGCGAGCCAATGAGACCAGAGCTGCATTTCAGACAATGATTTTTTCATACACCTCAGCTAAACTGAAGAAACAGAATGAAGGAGTTTTAATAGTATGTAGATAACAAGGGCGTAGACTGGACCTCCTTAGGGAAAAAAATCAACCATTGGTGCCTATAAGAATATAAATTTAGGAGATGAACATAGGGGAGGGCGTAAAGGATCAGGAAGGACGGAGAAAATTTTTTTAGACACCCACTCCCCCTATAATGGATCTATCTACGCCCTTGGTAGATAATCTCTGTAATTTACGGAGTATCTAGACTAAAGTCCTTCGGTCTCAAATGAAAACCACATCACTGTTTAAATTCGAGTCTAAAGGATTCTGAAGATAGTCTCTTTGCCACATTTTTAATAGGGCAGGGGTCTCCTCAAAACTTTGAAGGAGGCTGGTTTCATTGATATGCGGTAAACTCTCGGCAATTTGAATCTCTATAAATTGAAAAACTGTATTAAATAAAAGTCCCTTGAAGAAACTGTCTTCTTCTTCAGGGACCGCATCGTATCCGATGCCGGATATTGGCGGTCGCGGTTTTTCTGACGCGCGACTCTCCTGGGCAGATTAGTCGGGGTAGTTTGTCGTTGCTTTCCCTACGATTTTGTTGCGTTAGAGTTTTCCTTCTCTGAGCCGAAGTATCCCGATTCTCGGGTGATACAACATTAGTTGGTAAGCGTGCATCTCGCTCGCACGTGACGTCATACACAAATACGCGACTGCCTATCAATTTACCATCTAGCAATAATATAAATACTTTTGGCTTGTAATTTTTTGGGGAAAATAAATTATGAAATTGTACGTTGATCTAATAAAAAAGGATCGTCTAAGAAAATGGTTTTATTTTTCGTTATTACAAAAAGGTGAATTAATTTATGCACGATTCAGCATACGAAGAGTGTGCAGCATAGTTCGCTTACTAGCCACGTGTTTCATAACGTTGAGTAAGCTGTCCACGACGTGCACACGCACAGTACCAATGTTTCTGAGCTGGTGATAACACGCCCTGCGATTGTAATACCTTGTTCGTGTGAACTGGCAGGGATTACAGGGTGTGCTATGTTTCCACCTCGATTGATACTCTAGTCGCTGTGTTCATCAGAGTGTAAGTGGGGGTATTCAAATGTCCTTAGCTTTCCGGCCGTTGGTATGACTCGAATCCGAGATGCAAGAATTGCGTAGTGGGCACGTTACTACTTTGCCACATAGCGACTCAAGAAAATCTTAACAATTTGAAAATTTGCGTGTATATTTGATTCCCTTGTTTAAGGGAAGTCTGCAGAACTTGCTAACCCTCAATATTTTAAGGAATTCCGGTGAATTACCTCTATAATTTGAAAACTATGCAATCTTACTCGTACACATTGAATGTGCTTTTTAACCGTCGCATCTATAGTACGTACGATATATCTGTTTTTGTTCAACTTGATAGTGCAATAGATTAATCATCTTCAATCGTACAACACTATTCACCAAATTATGCTCGAAAGCACCATATTGGGGTAATTCTTACCCCACTGTTATACATTCGCGATTCATAAACATATTAACAGAAGCGAGCGTATTTTGTCATGCTGAATCCCAATTTGAAATTCCAAATTTCACTTTATTCTCCAGTTTACTCAGAAATTCCTCAAATTTCAGAAAATACCAAACTCAATCTTATGAAAAAGGTATGTACATAATTTGTGGACAAAAAAGCATTAAATATCAGTATTATGTCACTCACTGCGACATTTCAAAACTCATCATTTACAAGTCTCAAAACACCTTCATACTCATTTAGGATTCCTTGAAACTCTGTGAGATTGTAGTAGGTATGCTTGCGGAGACTCGATACGACTTCGTCATTTTTGAAACATTCTCAATTTCTGTTTTTCTTTTTAAAACGGGAAAATTCTCCCCTCCCCGTTTATCCACGACTATCTATTTATGAACAAACGAATTGCTAATATCTAGAGTTCGGATTCCTCGGCACTAAAAACTGATAATTCGGCGATGAAAGTAGGTAGTATTTTCGGCATTATTCAGTAAAAACACAAAACTGTCCCACGCAAGTTCAAAGAAGAATCGAAAGAAGAGCAGAAAATGTTCCTTTTATTTATTTATTTAAGGCATCCAAGAATTTAGCACTCTGGCATGCTATGACGTGACTTTCTAAATTTTACCTATACATTCACGCAAACTCCTGAAGAAAGCGCGACCGTCAAACGAACATTTCTAGTTTTTTCTCCTCATTTTTGGTTTGAGGAATGGCACTTGTAGTTCTTTTCAGCGTTTCTGACTGGTTTCGGCATTTACACTATTTTCGGCATTATTCAACAAAATAAAATTTTTTCTTCAGCCCCTTCCTCCCTCCTTGTCTTGAAATCTACTTGTACATCATCAGCATTTCTCTGTCGTCAAAGCAAAATGAAGTTATAAATGCCGAGGAATCCGGTCTCTACTAATAACTTACATTTTTGCTTTTAGATACAAATAGGTCAATTCTTATGAAAAGACCAAATAAGTTACCTCTTTTTGTTTTTTTTTTCAAATTTAAAAAGTAATATTTGGCGTGAGAATATTTCGATACAGTGTATAAAATTTACAAAACCTTTTTTCTATTTTAAGCTTCTGTTTGTTCCCTCGATTTCACAGCATCCTCCAGTTCCCTCCTCCAGGCTACAAAACGAGAATAATGGGTGGCAAAACGCTAAATCCAGCAGTGCGTGAAGCTATATGGAAAATGAATTCAACTAGTCCGGTTTTGGTCTCGTGAAGTCATCGACGTTATGCGATCATCTCGTAATCTCTTAATTCGTGAATTAATCCGGTTTTCAGTTGACACTCTCGACCGAAAGTAGTTTTTTTTTTTGTTTCATTTTCATTCGTTCTTACAAATTGACAAAACGTAATACAAATCACGAGCATGTGTTTCAAGTAACACACAGAAAAAAAGGAAGTTCGGCTGCGACCTTAAAGAACGGACTCGACTGATCGAATTTTTTTTTCTGTGTTGTTTAGAAGACAAACGGCCGAGGAACGTGAGGCGGAGAGACAAGCAGCTAGTCGATTAATTATGTCTCTGCATAACGAGGTCATTAGCAAAGGGCTGTACGGACCGACTCCGACTTCGATGGATCGGGATGCGACACCCTCGTTCAGCGCCCTGCAAGGCTTACAAAGCTGGGCTTCGACGTCACCTGTTGGCTTACCAGTGCAACCTGTTTCCGAACACCATTCCTCTCCACCGACGCATTATTCGATCTCTACGCAACCACCAATTGCTTCACCAATATGTTAAAATTTTCCTCTTTTCATATAATTATCATTAGTTCTTTTTTTTTCTTTCTTATTTTTTTGTTTGTTTGATTTTCAAATCTGAGAGATTTGAGCGGAACTTGCGAAATAGTTTCCAAAAAAACAGTCGTTAGCCAATATTTTTTTTTTTTGTATTAGTGAATTTGTATAATAGCTTTCTCTTCACTCTAAATTATTATAAAGTTGTAATGTTAAATGTGCCATCTGTTCTGAATTATGTAAGCCGGTTAGTGTTAGTCGTGACTGAACTACTGAACTAGTTTTACTTTGACTGGAAATCGATATTATTGGTTTCCAAATGTAATTGAATTTGCACGTTAATGACCAAGGGATTAAGATATGTCTGATAATCGAATGTTATTAGCTAGCTGGTTATCCTCGATTTTCGTATTTTCTCGATCGTTTTGAAAAATTTGTGTTTCAGACTTTCGTTGATACTGGTCAAAACGTGCGAATTTCCGATCTAATTTAAATTCAGTGATCCTTATGTGTTGACTTTCAAAAATAATTTCATATGGGCAAGGATAGTGCACACCAAATGCTGTGCTTTAGACTGTTGAACCAAAAGTCATAAATGAAGTTTGCTAAGTCTTTGAAAATATCCTACACGTGAAGGGGATATAACTTTTATTGCCCAAAGAAACTCTGCGGAAGTTTGTAAGTAAATCTGGATGTCTCTCAAACTTGATCAACTCATCCTCTCTCGATTACCCAAATCTAATGAAGCTGGTGTTATATCATTTTTTTGCAGATAGGAAATAGAAGACGGGCTGGAAGAAGGAATGCTGACTGGTATGCCTCAAATTTCAGTTGATAAAAGTAAAAACTTGATTTGCCACTTATTGTGCGATGGGATTCGCCAGAAACGCCGAAGAATCGATGATATTGACTCAAAATTTCTAGGGAGGTGATGGCGTGATTATTGTTCTGAATCAGCTTTTGTTTGGAGGCAGATTTGAAATCAAAGTAGAATATAAATCCAATAAAGTTTCTCTGATTAGTTTCTTGAATGGAGACGAACTTACGGACTTGAGACGTTCCCTTAGCGTCAGGGGTGGAGATGAATGGAGCACTGCTTCCTGAAAGATTTGATTTTTCAAATTCAGGCGAAAAAATCGAAGTGAAAATTTCTGTTCGCTGAAATATGAAGGTTGAAATAGTCATCTAGTTCTCCGGATTCCAAGTTCACCCCTCCTGGAAAAAATGGTTACACTACGGGGTAGAAGTGACATTCTATTATACTGCCCAGCCTCCTAAAATTTCTTTACTCTTGCTTGTTGCGCGTGCGTACTTCGTGATCTGATTGAGTGCAAATTTGCAAATTGGACCACTTTAAAATGCTAATTTTGACTAAAAGTCGGCACAGTTTCGTAAATAGTGATGAATTTTGCTGTATTTTATTTATTGTTACTTTGCGACTACCTTGTCCATTCCATCTTTGAGAAAATTATGAAATGTCTTTACTACTACTTCTAATATAGTGAAGTGTTTCTTCCAGAAATCGTTCTAATTGTTGGAAAACTCGGAAAATTGAACGCAGGCACGTGGGAGCGTGTCTGAATCCATTTTCCAAAGTTTTTGCTAGTTCTTATTTTTTGGTCCACATGGTGGAAGGTAGTAGACTGAAGATGGAGGAATGTTAGGATCTTGAGAAGAGTTTCTTTGAACCATTTTTGGCATAATTTTTTAAATACAAATAAGAACAAAATATGCAGGAGAGCTTGAAATTTTTAGGAAGTATTTGTTCAACATTCAGATTGTTTTTGCTTTCAAGATTCAGAGCCAAATCTGATCCTCTTTGAGAAAATAAATGAAGATCAGACTTGAAATCCGTGACGGTCGTACATCCTCGGAAATATATTGTAACTACTGAGAATCCAGGATGATTTGAATTTCTATGACTAGATCTGGATTTTAAAAATGGATCTTTGAAACAAAGCTTAGAATATGAGGTATATCCCTGGAATAGCCAAAAGTTTGGGATTTTCAGGTTGTGTACCTCGCTTTTAAAATCCAACGGATCGGATCTTACAATTAGATCGAGAAAAGATTAGGACTGGAAAGATTTAAATCATGGATTTCAATTTCTGTATCTTCTTGAAATACTATTAGCCTGCGAATTCCGCAAATATGATTCTAAAACCACATCCAAACATCTCATTCTCGGATCTTGAAAAATTGAACATACCTTTGTAAATAAACTACTGAAGTGACTTTTGTGAACATAGCCCAGCCCTCCTCCTTTCCCCCATGACCTCCGCACGCTTCCACTCTTTTCCCCTAAAAATTACTGGACCGAGTGAAAACCATATTTTTGGTAGGGATGAAACTGATACTATAGAGTTATCAAGTTTTCTGTTGCCAGAGCTAGAGCTGAAAATGGAGCCAAATAATAACTATTTTCCAGAGCCGGATCCAATTAAAAAATTTTTAGCCAAAGCACAATTAAAATTTTTTCTAGAGCTGAGCCCAGTCGAAATGGCTCCAATTTTAATAGCAGCTCTGGATCCTGGTTGAAATTTTTACGTCCTTTCACAAAAACAATTTGTTATTGCTATTTTAGGTAATGGTATTCAGCAGTGTTCAACTTTGAAAAATGGTCCTGCTGCACTTTTATTGTGTCACATTCACTTTTCGTTAATTTATCAACCTCCACCAAATTTGTTTCTTAAACTGGAATATGGCCCTACATTAATTTAGTGAATTAGTGTGTGCTACTTTAATATTTCGCCAGGGGTCGACCTCGTAGCGACTTCTCGATAAAATGGAAAAAGAAAATACAACACTCGTAGGTCGACGAGAGCCTCATTTGGTACATTTGGTTGTACATTCTCATCCCCTTCAAAATATTCCCCCTTCTTCTTGATGCACTTCCTCTAGCGCGTGTGCCACTTAACGAAACACTCGGCGAACTGTTTTTAGCGTGAATGGCTCGAAACGCTTGGATTGTGTTTTCTGACTTTGTCGATATCCTGAAACCGCTTGCCCATCAGTACACCTTCAAAATTTCACGTTCGCATGTTCTTCGAAATCCGTCATTGTAACCGAGGGCATAGATAAGGGGTAGGGGGTTCCGGGGTTTGAATCCCCTTATAAAAAAATAGCGTTTTTCAGAACTTATGTGAGGCAAACCATGGGGAAGGGTGTAAAGAGTCAGGTAGGATAGAGAAAAAAAAATTCTGACCCCCTCCCCTTATAATGGAACTACTTACGCCCTTGATTGTAGCAACATAAAAACCAGTTCCACTGAGTACGAACAATACGCCTTCTCCTAAACAAACATAGAACTGTTTCCCAATAAGATAGCGGTGTCTCATTTGAAAAAAAAGGGTTCCGGCTACACATCCTCACCTTGTTGAACTAGGACTCTATATAAGAATATGTAAAGAGATCTATTATTCTGTGGTGGGGTAGAGCATTCTGTAAATCGCATGATTTGAATCACTTGACTGTTACTTTGTTTTATTTTTACTCATTTTTATGACGATTGAAGAACAGCACTGATAAATGCTACGCCGGATTTGTTACAATTTTAATAATTTTATCAGTAATACAGCTGCTTTCTTTTCCTTTATCCCGCCATAAGAATGATCAATCCATCATGGCGTTGTGTCTGTGTCTTTACCCATTCTTATACATAGAGTCTTAATTGAACAAAATACCACTGTTGTACACACGCCACAGTGGCGACAGTCCAACTACTTTTTGATCACACCTTGTATTGCTGGGAATCAACCGCGCAGACTTTTGATAGTATGCGAGGAGTCTGTCTACTATATTCATTGTAGTGTTTCAAAATTAACCAGCATGTTGGCAAAATCATTACATCATTTATCGAACACATTGCATAACATCTGGTCGCGACAAAACTCAACGCGCAAGTGGTGGAGTAATTGTACAATACAATGCGCACGCACCCCTAGTCAGAACATTCAGGCAGCTTTTACACTAGGAACCGTAGATCGGCTTTTAATTTATTAGATGATGTACGAATACAGAAAAGATAGATTATCTTTCTCAACGTCACTTTGTGTTAAAGAATGAAGGTAGGCTAGCGATTGTCACTCTCAGTTGATCCACATAGAATCTCAAAACAAATGCCGGCACCCCAAATCCGCCATTTTTTAGACACAATATTGTGATTGAATTTGATACGGAATTCAATACGGAAGTCGAGTTATCGTGTCGCATCGACTTTTGCATCGAATTCCACATCAAATTGGACCACAATATCGTGTCAGAAAAGTGACGAATCTTGATTGTTGACCAAATTCGAACTTTATACTGTGTTTCAAGGGGAACTTCGTTTTATTGATTCGTCGATTGATAGAATAAAATTACTTTATAATTTGTTCAATCACAAATACTACACAGAGGTAATGGCTGTTGGACTTGATGCAAGTTCATTAGTTCTCACTGAGATAGGTCGGAAGAACAAGGGCATTATGTTAAAACTTTGGCCACATACAAGTATAATAGTATATATGTATTGTTAGCTCCGCGATTTGAAGATCACAATGATAAGTTTTCCAAATCGTTTTCTATTTTTTATTTTTTTGTCCTCGAGAATTTCTTACAACAGTTTGTTCACACTTTCACGGGCATTATCAGCAAACAGTTTCAGAAGCTCTGACACTAATTTCTAGTGTAAAAGATTTCGAAAGGGTAGAAACCATGGGTTCGACGATTCACAGATTCACACTCACCTGCATAGTCTTCTGCTGAAGCACAGGAAAATGTTTTTTTTTTGACACTTCATAAAAACCAGGATTGTTTATTCCTTAAGAAACTGCTTGATCGACCAATGAGTGTTGTCGAATTCGTGTAAGTCTTTGAGGGGAATCAGGGACAGAAAGAATTCACTTTAATTTGAAACTTTCAGAGCGATCTCTCTTCGTCCACCTGCATTTAATCACGCGAACTCTTCGGCGAATGAATGTACTTTAGACTACCCCAACGGGATAGACCACGAAGAATAATGGCGCGCCATTATCAAAACTGAATTTCACGTACTCCCATTAATCCTGCTTTCGCACAGACATCCCTTGCGCATACGTTTGATACAGCAATTTGCTCTGTCACGACTCGAATACATCCAATTTTCACGTTATACGCGGACCGAGATTGGTTGTACGAAATTTTCTTTAGCAAAATGGCGATCGTTGCGAAAAGTACGTTTTCGATGTACCCGTGCTCTTTGATGTGTATGCAATATGCATGTTGCCAAAATACATGCAAAATTAATTACGACTCGGGATTCGACGCTTTCTCACCAATTAATTTTATTATCTATAGGTATGTGTTACTTTTTGTTCTTTTTGCCTTTGTAATTTATTGTTTTATTTCTTGTATATTTTCGATGTGTATGAAAAATCGTGATTGTAGAATTAATTATACATTGAATCTTCGTACCTGTAACAGTTAATTTAAGGAAATAAAATAGTTTATTTTACCTGATTTCTTTTTTGTTCGCGTCATGCAGAACTTCGCTGACTAGAACAAAGCAAAATGATGTCTACAAAAACCTCTTGATATTTTTAATTAGATGCATTAATGAAGATATTACGCACAAGGTGCATCGTCTTAATAAGTGGCTAATTTGTAGACTTAGAACGTAAGAGAAGAGGTAAGAATGCCCTCATTTACAGAACTATGACTTCTCGTTTCCTAGTGCAATTATTGTACTTATAAAAATTAAGTGCTTCATGAAATCAGTACTAATTATTCATAATTGAGTAAAATGCTTCAGTTGTGAACAATGGCCTTCAAATGAACGAGGTTGAAGGTTATTTATTGGATCGGCTTCAGAACTAGTATTCAGAAATTGGCTTCTGCAACATTTACTGATTACATCAATTGCAATTTATTTAGATTTCCGAATTTTTGAAAAACTGTTTTCTCCATCATCTTTTCGTAGCTTTTCGTGTTGGTCAGTATAGTCGCGAGTCACCAGATTTACAAATTGAGTAGTAATTTTTGTAAGCCTTTTGACCTACAGTGGTGTGAAATGCGGAGAAAACATCATTTCCATCAGTATTAAGAAGGTCCGGCTACGAAGGAATGAGCTTAGGAGGTTAAGGAATTAAAATATGTTTTTGAAAAAAAATGTCTGCTGGGTTAAGAGACATTGCAACTGTGATAATCCATCCTCTAATCTATCCTACCTCCCTCGCCTTATCATACCTAACAATCTAGAAAATAGATGTCATCTATTACCACATCAACACAAGATTTTTCCCTCTCTTAAGGTTTTTTTCTTCTTTTTTCTTTTTCTTTTCTTCTACAATTTTAAGTTACATAATGGAAAACAACCATTAAGTTAAGACTCCTGATTTTACCCTTGTAGGATCTCGAGGTATATGAAGGAATTTCTCTTCAGTAAGTTTTTTTTCTCGGGAAAAGCTGTCCTGGCGTGAGGAGCTCATGTGAGGGGCACGAGTATCAAAGTAGTGCGTTAAAAATTCTTCCATTCGTATATTTTTTTGTTTTTATTTATTTATTTATTCATCTTTTTTTTTTGGAGGAGGGGACTTTCAGCGGATGGGGTTAACCCCTCTCAACTCCCCTATTTGTGCCATGCCAGTAATGCAATACTTCAAATGCTAGGAACTATCCAGATGAGCTGTCAAAGTACCATACTGTTCTCAAGTTAGTAAAAATTATAGTTGACTGGGTAGAGCGAGAAAATATAAAATGATTCCCTCGCCCTCTTCTCAGTTTCCGTAACTAAAATGTACCGAAGGAGAAATACGGGAAGACCGCTCAAAATCCTCGTTTGTGGCCAAAATCGCCCTCAGATTGAAAAATCGGGTCATCAGAAGGAAAAAAAAGTTAATTTTGGTCGGTTCCGAAAATGTTTACTGCTCAGAGATAGATTTGTTTCCTTATCTTGCTTATTGGTCAGAAATGGGTCTAGCCAGTCACATAACCATTTTCTTTATGAAAAATATTAGATAGACCTCCTTCGAATAAGGTAGAAAGTTGATTTGCTTCGTCGTAGATTAAATGATAGAATTACAGTAACCTAACGATGGCATTCGACGATCTTGGGAAGTCCATGGATGAATCATCTCAAATGAAAGACTGGGGATGACACTCCAGTCAACCCCAAAAGTTTCCCTCAGAAAATTGAAAGAATGTTGAGCTCCTATTTCGAAAAGTGGTCTTGTCTTCCCGTTCAAAATATCTTCAATGCTGGAGAGAAAACATATTTGTTGTCCTTCATACTGGCAAGATTTCAGAAATTTCTTTAAGAGGAGGACGGAATGGGGAATTAGATTTTTTTTCATGGAACGAGGAGCTAAAATGGATGCCTCTCTTTGTAATCACTTATCCGCGGGCCCATGCGCAAGGGGGTGGGGGTTCAAACCTCCTCCATTGACCTTTGTTGATATGTAGATAATATAATAATTTATGGCGATCACTGCCCTTTGTAACCTAACTAACATGAAATATATGGTCACCCCCCCCCCCTTGTATAATTTCTGCGTACGGGCCTGCTTATCCGGAACACCATTCTGTTGCTTGTTCCTCTAAATCACATCTGCGGTTCCTCTTGTCATTCCAAGAAAACATTAAATAGAATATTGCGATCACTAGTGTTACTGTTACGAGTCCAATTGAACAGCTCTTCAATTTGCGTGTTACATTCGGAAATATTCATACGAGAGCTAGAACAAAATCCGACTGTGGAACTTGGGGAAAGGGAAGAGGCAGAGTATAGAAAACTTATCCTCGTAAAACTTTGAAGAAAAGTTTATCATTTCTGAGACTCACTTTGAAACGGGACAGTGCTTTTGGGCTGGTAAGAGTTGAATTCCCAGGATCTTACTTCTAAAACGAAAAGTTTTATCGATAGAAATAATTCAAGTCCCTCTCCCCTCCATCAAATACAAAGAATTAGTAGTTCTGTAGCCGATCACACAGCAGTGATTGCGATCATGAAACCTTTTAAAATCATTTAACGGAATATCACTTCAAGTACCAACTCCTAAAAATCCAGTCCTGATTCTACTTGAAAAATATATACGATTCACAGTTCAGAACAACTGTTGTAGTAAATTTTGAGAACTAGTTTATTCTCCCTAACAGAAAGTTTGGAGAGATTTTCCAGTAGGTTTTTGGAAAATACTGTGCTCTTGGCAGAAAATATTTTCAATTTTCAAAAATTATCAAATGAAACTTATTTTAGCTCACTTGCCCGAAAAAATTAATAAAACTAGAATTGCTGCAGATTGTACTGATAGAGGAGAAGCTAGCTCCCCAATGTCTTTCCGGGCTGGCCCATCATAGTTTCTCTACTTTTGGTTGTTTTAAACACATTCGTCAATTGCTATGATCGGATTTTAAGTTGGAAAAATTTAAATGTTCAGGGGAAAATTTAGTGATGATTCTCCTCTTCATTCAAAAAGGTCGTCTCGGTATGTTCCTGAATTGGTGATCGCTGCCATTACTTGTGGGATGAAAGTTACTGAAGCGACCAGTCAGAATGGACCTTTTAAGTCGGTGCAGTTGGAACAAATATTGAAGGCATTATTGGTTGATTCAAATAATAAGGAAGATTTTATGGTAATAATGGAATTCCTTAATCGAGTGCCGGATTTTAGGGAGTTGCCTATCGGGGCCAAATTATTTTAACCTCCGAACCCCCTCCCCTTCGAAATTGTTTGTTCATTAAGGAAATTGCGCTTCGGGGCCAGATTATTTTCATCCTCTTTTCCACGAAAAAGTTTTGTTTACAGGAAAACAAACCGATAAAGTTCAACACTATTCTTTTTTCCCAGGGTCTTTTCCTCGTTCCCTTGTCCATTTTTGCTTCTTTCCGCTTTCTTTTCCAATTATTTTCTTTATAATGCCTGCAGGAGCTGCTTTTCGCCACTCCTATTTTATACCTCATGTGTTTTGTGGCCCCATGACCAGTTAGTAGTCCGACCATGAGTCCTAACATGTTTTCTGTCGAACCCTGGCGTACTTACCGGGGCTGTATCAGTGTTGGCTGACTTTCATGCCACTGGCTATGCGCCTTGCATTTCCATCTGTTTCTTCATCTAAGCCTTCACCTTGAATTTTATGACGCTGTATGCTACGGGAAGATACGGTTTGGATGTTACCAGTTATGCCCTCTTTCGCTAGCTTATTTGCGATCATGTTAACTTTTGTACCGCAGTGCCCCCGTGTCCATATTATGGTGACACGCGGCTCTCCTGAGCGAGGGTGTGTAATTTGTTAATGCACTCCGCCACCTCCAAGATGTAGTTTGGTGTGTCGATAGTGCCTTAATAGCCGTTTGACTGTCTGTACAGATATAAATATAAGTATGCTTATTAATAAGGGCCTTCTGCTGGCTTCTATCAACGGCCACCATGATTGCCATTACCTTTGTTTGGAGGATAGTGACGCCCTCACCAACACCGCTGAATAGTTGTTGATGCCTTTTGCGTTCGTGACTCCGATTCTCGCACCTTGGGTCATTCTTTGAGGCATCTGCAAAACGTACATACTCCTCCTTTCCTAGAATGTTTTGCCACTTCTTTTTCCTTTTTGTGAAAAATGGAAGATTTCAGCACGAAATATACTAATTCAATGACCAGAAAAATTTTCATATCGATTGACAAAAAAAGAATGGTTGTTACAAATTTTGGTCAGTCGAAGATGACCCAATTTTTCCAACGTAATGTGATTTTTCCCACTGGCGGAAATGTTCGAGGAATTATCATTTCCCCTTGGTATATGTCCATGCTAGATTTTGATCTGCGGCCCCGTTAGATTAGATCAAACATACCGCCTACGAGATGTTTTTTCCCGTTTGATGTACGTTGAGACCTCGTGTTCTAACGAGTGATTATAACGAAGATTAAATTCTTCGTGCTCATTTTATTTAATAGCGATATCTTGCGCCTCGGCGCCCTCCATTCATATTGAAACACGCGATGACCCGAGTCAATCATTTCGGGATAAAACTCGACTATAAAAATGACATCATAGTCAGCACGCTATGTATGAGAGCCGGGTTATAGAAGAAGAGAGAGAGAGAGGGAAAAATAAGATCCTGCAACCTATACATTTCACACAGACCGGAAATGAACTACTGCTCAAAATTGAAAAAAGGTTGTTTAATTCACGGAGGTTTTCTTGCCAAATTATTTAGACGTATAATCTATAACGATAATCAGCGGGAGGCTTTAAGATAATAACAGAGGTCAGACTTATTAACTACCCGATAAAAGGGGCTGGCGTTATGTGACATCCTTTCGACTCGCAGCTGAGCGTTTACAAGTGCCTTCGAAGTTACAAACTTTCTCAGGTTGAGTTTGGCCGGAAACCGAAAGCGAATGGGTCCGGGTGAGATGATTGATAGATGAATCGCATTTATCGGAATTCTCGTACGTGTTGGTCAAAATGATTTACTCGTCACTTTCTCATATCTGACTCAATGAGGAAGAAAGTTGATTACCCTCCAGAAATGCTCGCTCTTGTATTCTGGGTCTTTTCATTATAGCAGAAGATGCTCTACGAAAGGTTTTTCTCAGTAATACAAGTATAGTAATCGTTATGAGAAATCGAGCGCTGGAAGATTCTACTGGAGTGCTTGAAAAAGGACATTTTTCATGGGACAGTGCTGTTCAGGGATTTCAAAGCAAACCCGGATTTAGAGTCAATTATTAAAAATCATCACCCCCACCACATACTCATATACACATAAATTGTAATTCGATTGTTCCGAGATTATTATAATTTTGGGTTCTGTAGTTCCCATTCTCCACAGCAAAAAAATCCACCCATTACCGATTTTTTACGTCAATATATATGGTTGAGAGTTGCAGGCTGAAACATTTCGCCTCAGTTTTCCCTGTGACTAAAAAGTCACCAATAATGACCAAATGCGACCGAAATCCAAATCTTACTAAAATTTACCAAAAATAAGAACCAGAAGCAGCGTGGTTTAAACATAATTAAAAAGGACCACATCTGACATAATTCACCCAAACGTAACAAAAACGACTCAATTTGTCAACAGTTGATCAAATTTAACTGAAATTAACTTTAAAATAAACCTAACATAATCGAAATAATACATTTGACCTATGCCAGGAAATGATAAAGATCAGGTTTTGTCCAATTAGACGAAAATGATAAAGTTTGATCAGACCAAACGTCTCCAACAGTAACCTCGGATCAAGGTTCAAGTTTCATCAAAATTAGGTAAAAAGGAGCAAAAATTGTTTGTGTCTAACATGAATAAAAATAGACAAAAAAAAGAATCTGAAAAAACTAGGATCAAACACGATTCAAAACTATTATGAGCGGCCAAATCTAACAAAATTCACTAAAAATTACAAAAAATACATACAAAATGTATCTAAAAACAACCAAATACGAATAAAATTTACCAAAAATACTGAAGCCATACATCATGTCACAAAATTACCAAGAGTGACAAAAAATTCAGGCAAATATTAACAAATTTGACCAGAAACTAACTGACTTGAACCAACCGAAACCGAACTCAAGATGAAAATTATCAAAACGACTAAAACCTGACGAACATGAGAGTATCCAATCAAATCTGACCAAAATTTATCATAAAACACCAAAAACGACCAATGAACCAAATCTGACCAAAAAGGATTAAGAGCAACTGGAACTAAACACAACCAATAATGACCAAAGATGACAAAAACCACTATGATCTGAAAGATCAGACCTCTTTTTCTAACTGTACTCTCAACCTGAGCCCTGGGATCCGTCCTTCCGAGCATTACCTCAGAGACATCGGGAAGGCTGTTAGGGCTGTCTTCTTGCCGAAAACTCGGTCTACGTCGAAATGTACTGAGTTGCTACATGGGCTCGAACCCGGAACCTCCGGATTCCGAGACCAGCGCGCTATCCACTCGGCCCACCAGACCCCTAAAAGATCAGACCTGCGATTGACCAAAAATTACCAAATCCGTCCAAAGAACCGAACTTGTTCGAAGAATCGAAACCAAATCCAAAACTGACATTGAAAGAGCGCCTCCCCCTTCTTTCATTCAAAAATCTCCAGTCCGATGGTCTCATTTTTCGGAGAAAATGGTCTCTGTATTTTCTTTCTTCCTCTTCGTCCGCATGTCCTCTGAGTCCAAAGTGGGCGTGGGTATGCTCCCAGACTGAAAGCTCATTTGACACTTTTGGAAAATTCGCCAGTTATTCGATAGACTTGCGCAAGTAAGATGTGTTTTGTTGCGTTCACTATTTCAGTATTTTTTAACGATGATTTGACAAATTTGGCGTTTACAGTCCCTCAACGTCCGCAAAGTCTTGCTAGGTCCTTGTTCTCTTCTTTTGCCTATGTCCTCATTTTTGCCCAGTCTTTATATGTACCATATGTTGTTTTTCTCTTTATTTTCCCCCCTTTTCTTACCTAATTTTTATAGACATTCCGTTCCATCCAAACGCTCCTGAGTCTTTGCCTTCTTACAAGAATCTAGTTTTGCTTCAAAGTTTCAAATTCTCTGCTTATGAAACGAGTTTAAAATATTTTGTAACATTTTCAGTAGTATATGGCGGTGTGGTTATGAACAAGTGCAAACCTGTAACTAGAAAATTTCTACCGAATTTCATGTCGAGAATCAGTGAAATATAAAACGATCAAAAACAGTGATGTTTTTAAGGGCAAGGGACTGCAGCTCTTCCTGAAATGTGTGTTCTCTTGAAAAACACACATTTATCAGTGCCCAACTAACATCAATTTCGGCCAACTTTTGCGACCTATAACGATGAAGAGAACTCAAAATCACCCGATCGCTCTACTTACGAGCATAGCAAACTTTTGTATGACTGCGACAGTCAAGAGCTTAACGTACCAAGGGTCACTTCTGACTCCTGAATCTATGCCATGACTTCTGGCCTCGTGTAACACGTTCTTCCACCGGTTCAAACGAACCAGTAGTCAAACAAGGGGCGTGCCCCTCTGCGACAGTCATGCAGCTATTCGATTTCAATCCTCTGGCTGTTTTTTTCAAATATTCGCGTGTTAGGGCGAAGCTGCACAGCAGCGCAGGCGCCAGAACATTGCGTGAGTGAGCTTTCAGGAAAAGAACAAACTGATACAGTGCCCAGATACCTACTGTGTATAAGAAATGGTATTAATGTAATGACCAAGTTAGTAGAATACGACTCGGACCGATGATAATATTAGGTTAATTCGAAGGCACCATTCTCTTAACTGACGATCGATGAAAGTTAAATGACACAGGTAGGCCTCGAGCAAGTATACATAGATATTATCCTACACGAATTCGGGGCACACAACAAATTAAAAGGTGGAAAGACGGAAGCTGTGTATGTTGCCGGTTCAGAGGGTACAGGATGGGTCGCAGGCAGTGGCCATGTCGTGGTTATGAATGAAACGTTATAGCAGCTCCATGAATCGAGCAGGTAGGTCTCGGCTTCTCAGTTGCACCGCTTCTCGGCACGTCTCCATCAAAGAAGATTTATAGCCTGCGAGTGGACTCAGTGGCGTTAACACGTTTTGGGTCTTTACGCACAACCGATCACAATATCGAACTGGAAAAGGTTTCGCCAGCCTTCGATTCGAGGAGCAGGATTTAATACAATCAAAGAACATGTAACTGAACATACAATTGCTGTATAACTCCTCGTCTTAGGAAAGGCTCCTTGAACTGGAACAGTACATTTTTTTAACGCAGGCGGAATGCTTATGCAAGAGAATCGTGCGTCGGGAGTGGGGGCAATTCGAACTTCTGAAGACTTTTTTTTTTTGCTTTCTTTCTGCTGTGGAAATTAAAATATAGCCTAATTACGGGGATTGGCGGAGGGAGGGGGGTGCTGGTGAGAATTAAAAACCGATTTTTCCTTAGTGGTTTTGTAATTTCCGTCATATAAGCTCCATAAAAAGTTCATGAAGATGACTCATGTAAAAATTAAGATATTGTTACTTTTACATGAAATGAATGTTAATTTCCTTGGCTGAATTTGGGGTCAGATCAAAACCAAAGAAAACGCGAAACTTCCCGTTTTCGGACAAATAAACAGGCTTTCCATCACCAGAAAATAGTCATAGGGTCATACAAAGAGATGAACAGACTGGCAAACAGACAGCCAGGTTTTCATAACACTAAGCAAGCAAATAGCAAAGCATACTAGCTCTGAGTCCTCAAAAAAAAAAAAAATGCGCCAGAGAGCCAGGCGGCGATATTAAAAATTGAAATGTTTTAGGGAAAATATCGATGAAATTTTCTTATCGCAAATGACCCGCAGACCGCTTGCAAATTTTATGCCTCTTGAGGGTGAAATCTCGATTTTAGAAGCCTAAAAAATGTCTCTAACTTGTTGGTTTGGCAAGCACTTATTTCGACACTTGGTTCGATTTTCAGAGCCATCAATTTCAATGGCGCAAATAACGAGAGATTTTTTGCCGATTTAAAAGTTGGACAAAATTTTTAGCGGAAATTTATTTTACTCGACAATTTGAAATTTGGGCGAAATTTTGTAAACTTATTAGAAATAAATAAATTCAAAAAAAAGAAATGAATTCAAATTATTATTTATTATTACAATTATTATAATTTTTAATTATAAAGAAAATATCTTTAAATTTCAAATAATTCAAATTTTAATCTCAATTATTTTAATTTTTCTAATTATATTATTATTATTATTATTTATTTATTTATTTAATTTTCTTAATATCGCTGCTTTCCCCCTGGAGAACTTTCTACAAATGCTATTAGCCAATTTGAGATTTTTCCAGCCTGAAATTGGTCAAATTGGAGTATCGAAAATTTGAAGGAACATTCGAAATCAGCGACTCGAGTTTTCTTCACTTGAATAGTGTACGAGAACTGAACATTAACAAGACCGAAATTTGAAGGAACTGAATGTGTAAATGACTGGTTCTTCAAAAAGGAATTGAAAGAAATCAAGTAAGGGAAAGGAACGAAGGACGAAAAGGAACGAATAATGGAAAGGAACAGAAGAATGAAATGGAATAAAGGAACAGAAACAACACAACTGAGTTGAGCTTGGATCGCAGGATCAAGGAGGCTGCACCTCGCCAGAAATGGATTACATACCAGGAATGGATCCAGACCGTGTCCAAGGAATATGAGGCCTACAAAGCGAATAATAACGTAATTGAGTACCTTCGGGTACAGTCATTAAAATTCATGTATATGAGGATAAGTGTGATATTTCTTCTTGTTACAATGAAAACTTTTTGAAATGTCCGTTCGGAAAATATTCGAGAAATTGGCTTTAGGAATACTGCTTCGGGAAAATGTCCATTCGGGAAAATGGCCTTCGGGAAAATTTTTTCGGGATAATTTCTTTCGTGAAAATGTCTTTGGGAAAATTTTGAAAGGTATCCTAATTTGGAAAAATTTAGCAAAGTTGAACTTAATTTGATATCAGACATTTTCAATCAACTGGAATACGAAAATTAATTTCGTAGGAAATTGTAGTCATCTTGAAAAAATAATCGAAATGTGTTATGAAAAGAATTTAGAAAAAAAAATCAAAATTTGAACAATTTGACAAAATTTTTTGTTCGATATCACGAGTCTTTATAATCATAACCCGAATGCAAGGATTCAGCAATATTCATAGAAAATTTTTATCATCTTCGAAAAATAATCAAAAAATTATGATAAACACTTAAAATCGAAACATTTTTTGACAAAATTAAAAGTTGAATTCAATTGAATGTTACGAATCTTTTATCAATTTGTACACGAAAATTCGGGAAGATTCGTGTAAAACGTTAGTCTTCTCACATAATTAATCGGAGAGCAGTGAAAATGATTTGAAAAAAAAATTATCGCAATTCAAAAAACTTTATGTAACTTCAAATTAAACCCAATCAGATTTTAGAAGCATTCAGCGAATTCAAATAAGAAAATTCTGCCGAACTCATGGAATATAAATTGTAAGTATTTTGGGAATATAGCTATCACAAATTTGGAAAATTCGATAAAATTGAAAACTGAATGTAATTTGATATCAAGAGTCTTCAGTTAATTTAAATACAAAAGTTGAGTTAGACTTACGGAAAGTTGCATTCAACTTGCGGTTACCATAAAAATGTTGAAAAAAAAATCTCAAAATTTATAAAATGTTACAAAATAGAAAAATGGAATTTAAATTGATACCAGACGACTGTAATTAACTTGAATATGAAAATTTAGGCAAATTCATGGAAAATTATGATGTCTTCAGTTAACTAGTCAAAGTGCCATGATAAATACTGAAGAAAACATCTGAAAATTCAAAAAATTAATAAAATTTTATATCAAGTGTCTTTACTCACTCGCGTATGAGTAGTCGGCCTGATTCATGAAAAACTGTAGTCACCCAGGAAAATATTCAAGGAATATAATAATAAAAGTTGTGAAAAAAATCTCAAAACCAGAAAAATTTAACAGAAATGAAAATTAAACCCGACTCAATGTCAAAAAATTTTCAATGAACTCACACTCGAAGACTTGGTAAGACTCTTGGAAAATTTTATTCTCCTTAAATAAATAATCAAAGAATTATGACAAAGATTTTGGGGAGAGAAGTCGAGATCCGAAAAATTTGATAAATTGAATTTAATTCAGTGTCGAAAATCTTCAATGAACTTGCATCCGAAAATTTAACAAGATTCTTGAAAAAATTTAAAAATTACATGATTAAACCTAATTTAAATATAATATCTAGGTATTTAAACTAAAATTAAAGAATACGTATTAAATTAGAATAATTAATATAAAACATGTTCTAAAAAATATTAATTCAGATGAAATAAATAAAATTGATTTGATCCGAGAGTTATGACAAAGATTTTGAAAAAATTTCAAAATTACAAAAATTCAACAAAACTGAAGGGGACATATAATAGCTTTTGATATCAAGAATCTTTTAAAAAAGTTGTAAACAAAAAAATCTGAAAATTAAATGAAAGGAATTTGGAAGTTGAAACGGATTCAATATTCGAAGAATCTAAAGAATTGGTATTATGATAAAAATTTTACTGAAATATGTTAAAGATTATTTCTGATCCAAAACGAAGAAAATGATGACATAACATGAACACTCTGATGGTTCTTGAAAACAGCATTCGAATTCAAAGCGCAAAATCTTTCAACAGCTGCATTCTACTCACTTTGTTATATTGTTTCTAAGCATGAAAAATGGCTAAAAAAAATCTAATTTACCTAAAACGTAATAGAAAGATCGATTCTGAAGAATGTCAACTCAAAAGACAAAAATCAGAATTAAAGAAATCAAGAAGAAACTCAAAGGGAATAAAACCGCGATTTACCAATACAGACAATGAAATTTAATAAATTTAACTGCAGCTGCTTTTAAGGAGGGATTTTGGGGTTAATCCTTCTCTTTATAATCCAAAATAAAAATTTTCGCAAAACTTTCCCCAAAAAATTGAAACGATTTTGCTCGTTACGCTAGCAAGAAAGGGTTTTTTATTACTTTCATGGGTCAGCACTCAGCACCTTTATAAAATTCACCTTGTAGGATTCTGATACCCGGCCTGGTGACTAGAAAAGGTATTATTCAAAGTAGTATTAGAACTTGAATGGTTTACATTTGTCAGATCCTTAGAAGTCCAAATTATATTAAAGACAATTTTTGAAGAAACCAGAAAGCAGGAAAGTAGCAGTCTTACTATAAGACAGTATGTTTATATGGAATCTCAATTAATTTACGAATAACTAAGTAAAAAAAAAAAAAGAAAGAATATATCAAAGCCGCTTTAGTTTAATGTATTGTTCAGCCAGGTGGGGCTAGGGGACGAGGCTAGGTTCTCAATATCCCATGCCTGCGGACAAATCGAACGAAACTTCACGTTTATTGCATTTTTAAATTTTAAATCGAGTTTGGATTTAGATTTTTCTATTTTTCAAATTCGATTAGGGATACAGATTTTACCTTTCATGAAATTTAAATTCGGATTTACTGAATTACAATTTTCTAAAACTGAATTTCGAATTCACAAAAAATAGACGGGCAGTGACATAAATAAGAGGGACGGGAATCTGGTACAGGAAACAGAGATATTTGGTGGAGCGTATGGCGATGCACGCATGCCAAATTAGCTTCCCAGACACCTCACCTCTGGCCCCGGAAACTACTCTTTCGAGTATTGCATCAGTGACCAGAGGGAACAGGAAACAGGGATATGAATTTAAAAAATTGGGGGCAATGGTTTCTGCTCAAAATCTGTTTTGTAGTAACCTATAAGTGTACCCTGAAAAGTTCCCCTAGACTGTCGGCCATTGTCTGGGGAAAGGCTCGAACGTCTTCCAAACTGAGGTTTTTTCGAGTTTTCCCGAAAATCCGAAAAATATGAATTTGTACCCCAGGGCCAGGAAGAACGTATGTACATAGAAAACGACAACTTTTCCCAAGTTCACGCGGTCGAAAAGCCCAAACATTTTCTGCTCAATCTGTTTTCGATCACAAATAGCATGCTTTTGCTTGAAACAATCAACCCATCTCGATACCTTCCTATTTAGGCTAGTGTAGACAAATTACTCCTCCCACATCCCCTGTTTCCATACCTTTCTTAACGTCAGCTGAATTATAAACCAAACTATCGAAAAGAATCACTTGCTCTGAGCATTCGTCTCACAACTTGTTTTGTTGTTTTTCCCAAAAATTATGGGTTTTATAAGATGTTTGTTGACCAGGCCGTCTGACCAAGTCCGCCAAGCTGTCATTTTTTGGCGGCCTCCAAATTCGACTACCGATTGTAAAACCGATAACTCCTGGCTTGTTTAGTTAGCCTAATTCTGAGAGACCATTGTTTTGAATAAGCGTGTGCACACAATTTTCATTATTGCGCGCATCGACGTCAAAACAGCGTAACTTACGATAATGGCTTAACTATATAATCGGGGCGGAGAGTTGAGCCGAAAAAACTTTCTATTAACGTAATTGCATCGTCGTTTTACAAAAAGTCCCGGGTTGCGAATGTGTGCGGTTTTTAACTAAACGAACTTTGAAGTAAAACAGACGCCGTAAAAGTTTCAAAAGTTGTTAAGCAGTTCAATAAACACTGTCTTCTCTTTTGGTTGTTCTCTAAGTTTAAATGACGCATTTAATGTTCGAGAGGGTCTCGCAACGCCGAGGGTTCGCTCTTTTCCGAACGACCGCCGATTTTTTCTAATTTAATTTCGCGGGACCCCCCCCCCCCCTCCACTCGTCGTGCTCGCACATACACCGTGCGTAACAAAATTAAACTCGCATTACATTATACAGACCGAAAAATAGACTCGTGCTGGAATCAAACTTATTTGAATTCCGCCGTTCTAATGAGATTATCGTCCCAATTTATGCGGCCAATTATATATTTAAATTTCGAATAATTACCAGGTGAAAGAACAGTACGCTGTATTTAAACGGTTTAACGTGTAAACGTTTTTCAACAACCGACTTATGGTGCGTACGTATTTATTAGACTTTGACGTTCTTTTAATTTTACCGCGAAAGTTGCCTCCGTTGTGGAGATGAGTCACTGAGTATTGTACTCCAAAAACAGAGAGTGGACTTTGCAAGGTTGCTGGAAGATGTGACCAGTTAAATCCAAAATCTGAAACATAGTTGTTGCCGATGTCGTTGGCTCTCTCTTTATGCTGATGTTGATGGTGGCTGTGATGAGGAAGTGGATTTTAAACAGCGATGGAGCAAGGGGCGGAGGCGAGCTCGTTGAAGTGGTCCAAAAAAGGTTTTTCCTCGAAAAGTTGGGCTCCCAAAGGCTTTTTTTAAATTTTATTACTATCGAGCCACGGAGAGCTACACTGCCGGGTTATGGGCTCGGAGAAAGGTTGTTGTCTATATCTCGCAGAAAGGTAGGTGAGGGTGTTGTTTATGTGCTTGTGGGAGTTGGAGAGGGCCAAAATTCGACTATGGGAGACGTGGTGAGAGTTACGAAGGCAGGTGAGGGAGGGGCGTGAGAAGAGGTGGTCCATCTTCACAGAGTGGGCAGTGAGCGGGTATAAAGGTTAGTAAGACGATGTGTATGTGCGTGTATGTTTAATCCTTAGGATAACTTCCTCGTGGCGGGAAGAACGTTAGGACGTTGACCAGGGGAAAGGTGTAAGCTTGATTTGTGCGAACTTGTACCGAGAAGCTCGACGCGGTCACTCTTTGAACCACTTGCGCAAAATGATCTGACAGATGGCGGAAGTGAGATCTGTGGGGATAGGGAGGTGACGAGTGATACATGAGAGCTGTGTAGCTTGCTGTGCTGCTTGATCAACTGCCTCATTTCCTGGGATACAGCTTGGGATCCAGATGAGTGAAATGCTCTTGTGGTGAAGGAAATGAGATGGAGAGTATCAATCGCCACCACAAAAGTAAATACAGTACTCATCCCCTATTTATGCTGTTGACATTAGTGAGATTATATAGAACGTCAAGATCAACCCTCTCATATTTTAATGTGAAATATGAAGGCTTTTTAGAGTAAGGTTAAGAATATTATAAAGCAGTGGCCGATAACCTCCATCAAGATTCAAGGTGGGTCGCAGTATATTTGTTTTGTTCTTAACACGTAAACGAACTGAGTTTACAGAAATTTCAAGTTTAGGAGTTACAAGTTTGAAACAGAGAGAATGAAACAGCTTTGGCAGAAAAAAGTTAATTTAATGAATTGAAAATTGGTATAACTTTAAATTCCATAAACTTAAATCGCCTACCAATTGAAAAGGAAGTAGAAGTACAAACAGAATAACATCGAAAATGAGATCACTGACACAAAAAACCCTAGTTATAACATATCTGACCCCATGATGTATACAGCTTTGAATTTTTTATGTTTCAGCCTTCTCTATGCACCAATATAAATGGGACTGAGACCCAAAAAAAAACCCTCAAAAATGGAATATGTACCCGACTTCAAGGATCTTATAATTTTGATACATTTGACGTACCTATCTAGTGGAAGTTTTTAGTTTCCATCCATTGTGAACCTTTTTTTTTTTTTTAGGTCGGAGACGGGTTAAAAGTATTCTAAAAATGAATTCAGTGCACCCAGAAATCATGAAAACCGATTTTTATAAATTTTTATATGTTTCTATATCTTTACCATGCGCTATTATGATGAACGTTCACTTTTTTATCAAAATTCAAGACGGGGACATTCCTATGTTAAGCTTCACTCCAGGTGCGTGACGTTAAATAGTTTTTATTTCAAAAACATTTTGACTGGAGTGTATTTACATCCACTAAAATAGATTAAACTGTTGGAAGCGCCACTGTTAGAAAAAAAAAATGTATTCTAATCCACCCTAACGGGGTATCGTCGAAGTCGGAATTTTTCAGTAAATTCGTCGGTAGTTTGGACTATTAGTCAACAACCCAATAAAAACGTCAATTCTGTAAATATTCCTCTGCTTGCTCGAAAAATTTTTATATTAAGTTGGCATTTTCTATCTATTCTCCCCTCCCCCCAAAAAAGCGCGTTCTTTACCCCTGAGCTTAAGTTACTAAATGATTCAATTTGTACAGTCGTTAAAAATTTCGCTATTTTTGAAGTGTTTTGTTTTAACGAAATTTGTTCCTTTTGGAGCCAATTTTTTTTTCTTACAAAAAATTGTGAGAGGTCCGTCCCAGGAGTGTCAATTGCTTTAAGGCTTTCAAAATGCCGGGTTCGATCGAAAAATTTCGTTTGACCAATGAAGCATCGTTCTCGTTAGAGTAAAATTGGAGTAAATAGGAACTGTAAGTCCATTTATGAAACTTTTTGTTTAAATTGTCGTTTTGCAGGCTCCATATGAGGTGGTAGAGCCGTCAAGTATATCTAAAATGAGGATTTTTGGAGTCGCTGAATTTTGAAGCAAGGAACATGCCAATCTCAAAATTATTCAACATTGCTTCAAAAATTCATTAATATTAGAAATTGTGGAGTCGCTGAATTCATTTTTGAAGTTATTCCAATCCTCCTGGATCATTATCGGCGGGGGTTTCAAGGTGATCTGTAATGTTCGTTACAGTCATTCATTCAAGATGGTACCACTTTCATATGAATGACGATAATTTGGTCCGAGTCCCCTTAGGTCGTACCCAGAAGGGTCAGATTCGAAAAATACTTTCAAAATTTAATTTTGCGACCCAAAAAACTCATAGATCGACTCCTATCCACAATTTTTTCAGACCTCTTCTTCCCTCATTATAAATCCCTAAGAGGGGCATCAACCTAGATTGCTGTACTATAGTAAACTCCGTCATTAGTAGATACAGGGCTTTCCAAAACTGAAGTGTTCGAATTCATAAAGCGTATAGCGGTCGAAAAAAAATTAGTAATTAAAATGATAAATTAGAAGGGGGAGGGGGCTCTGACTCATGTGTTCCTCATCCTATCGGTCTGAAATTTGGTAGTTCATAATTTCATTCCATCTTATTAGAAGCGGTCGGGGGGGGGGGTCACCAGACAAAATTGATTCCCCTAAAAGAAATCGAGGCACTCTTCACTTTTAATAGATAAAATTTTAGACTTCAAATTTCAAATTAAGGTTTGCATAGGAAAAATTCTAATATTTTTCGCTTAAATTTTATGAACGTTGTGTTTAGGTCAGAAAGCAACAAATTTGCCCTTCCTGTTGGAGAAATAAGGAAAAACAAATTTTGGCCTTTTTGTGGGTAGTTGGGAATGTGGAAAAACGAGTTGCTTCCCTTCTTTTCTCTCGATTCGGTGAGACCATATAAATATTGGGGAAATTATGACATTTTGAGGCCAGTTACGAAAAAATGAAAAGAAACCTTTCTTACGTAGAATATTGAACGAGAATCACCTTTTTCCCTATCAAATTTCAAAGTGCCCAAATGTTGCAAATGTCATTTAAATTAACCTGGCCCTATTGAATGCACTGATCAAAGGCGCACGTTGCATACAGATCGTACTTCTCTGATCCGAAGGATTTCTGTATACATTCCTGCTTGCCTACTGCGTAGACACAATTGCTTGGTCCTTAATAACCGACTTTTGTTTCTGCATACTCTACAGTTGACCTACGAAAGTATCTAGCCTTTTGTCGGAAAATTGTTTCACATACTTGATCAATTCATTTCGGATCAAAAGAATTTGAAACTAGAAACTAGAAAGTGCCGAAGGGAAATTCAAAATAGGGTGCTTCCAGATGCTTCTATTTTTTGAGAATTTCTTCACTTGGCACCTTTGTTCCGCGAGGGAATTGGATTTTTGCACTTAGCTCTTGTGTGAATTCACTTAGCCCCTTTGTTCTGGGAATGAATTGTTTTTCTTTCACTTAGTACTATATCGTAAAGCTGCCTTTAGCGGTAAAACTAAGAAGTTTTCAGCAATTTTGATAAGTCAGGGTGATAGTTGACAGGTCCGGCTACTTTTCATAATCCCATGTGTAGCGAAAAACACAACACTGATTTTACACAATAACGTTTTATTAGAATATCATTAGGCCGTATGCATAAAAATTGAGCTTTAACGTCGAAGCAGAAGAGCGGAGTGAGAGCCTTCCCTCCGAAGGGAAAGATAGAAATTCAAGGTTTTGCTTCAATCCGTATGCATAAGCTTTCTCTTTCACTTCAAAGCGAACGCTCCACAAAATAAAGCGAGTGCTTTAAAGATAACGTTCCTTCAAGTTGTTACTAGCCGACGAATGTGTCCAAAGAAATTCTCCTATGTCCAAAATCATTCAAAGAAGCGAAGACAAAGATGGTGGTGGTGTACAGGTGGAAAGCGCACCAAACGTACAAAAGGATGAAATAATTTTCGGGGAAAATCTCCGATGATTTCCATAGAATTTTATCAGAAATCTTCTGAAAAAATCTCCGAAGATTTCCTGAGAATAATTTCATTGGAAATCTTCGAGAAGAATTTCCGATGATTTTTAAGGAATTTCATTGGAAATTTTTTGGGGGAAAAATTCCGATAATTTCCGAAGAATTGAAACCATGGAATCAGAGATATTTCCTGGAAATTCTTCGGAAATCAGCTCACAATTTCCAAAGAATTTTATCGAAAATAATTTGAGAAAATCTCTGATAATTTCAGATAAATGCCATTGGAAATCTTCGAAAATAATCTCCACTAATTTATGGAGAATTTCATCGGAAATCTTCAGAAAAAATTTCTAACGATTTCCGAAAAATCTTCGGGGGAAATCTCTGATCTCACTGCATAAGTGGGAAACTGTCTCAATTCTTCGGGAATCGGAATTTTTTCCCAAGGATTCCCGATTAAATTCTTTAAAAATCATTGGAGATTTTTCTCGAAGATTTCCGATGAAATTCTTCGAAGATCGATCATCGAACATTTTTCCTGAAGATTTTTGATAAAATTCTTCAAAAACCATCGGAGTTTTCCCCTCGAATATTTCCTATAAAATTCTTCAAAAATTATCAGAAAATGTTTTCGATGAATTTTGATGAAATTTTTTGGAAAACATTGAAAAGACTTCCGATGAGATTCTTCGTTAATTACCGGAATTTTCCCCCCAAAAATTTCCGATGAAAATCTTAAAAAATTATTGGAGAGATTCTTCTTGATTTCCAATGAAATTATTGTTTAGAAATCATCGTAGATTTTTCTCAAAGATAAACTCTTCAAAAACTATTAGAGTTTTCCCTAATTTTTTTTTCTAAATTTAGCGAAACATAGTATAACGCCTATAGGCCATTTCCTATTCAAAAACTATCGGAAAATTTTTTCGAAGAATTTTGATAAAATTTTTTGGAAAACATTGGAAATTCTTTCTAAAGATTTCCAATGGGACTCTTCGGAAATTTTCTGAATTTTTTCCAAAAATTTCCGATGAAATTCGTTTAAAATCATCGGAGATTCTTCTTGAAGATTTCCAATGAAATTATTCTTTGGAAATCGTTAGGGATTTTTCCTGATGATTTCCGATAAAATTCTTCAAAGTCATCGTATTTTTCTAAAAAAATTTGGATAAAATTCTTTAAAAACTATCGGAAGATTTTTGAAGAAATTCTTCGCAAAACATTGGAAATTTTCTCTGACGATTCCGATGAAATTCTCCGAAAATTATTAGAGATTGTTCTTAAAGATTTCTGATAAAATTCCTTGGAAGTCATCGGAGATTTTTCCCCGAACGCATCTGATGAAATTCTTCTGAAATCATCGGTAATTTATCCCAAAAATTTCCGATGAAAATCTCTGGGAATAATCGAACCTTTCTTCTGAAGAAATTCTTTCAAGAATCATCAGAGATATTTCTCGATGATTTCCAATAAAATCCTTTGGTATCGTTTTTTCTTTAAAATTGTATTTATCTATTTAATTTATTTAATAAGTGACCCCCACTACAGCCTTGAAGGCCATTTTACAGTGGGGGGGGAGGTTCTACAGTTTGTACTCGTATTTACATCTTTTGCGGATATCAACAAAATTCTCCTGAAATCATCGGAGATTTTTCCCAGTGATGTCTGATGAAATTCTTCGAAAATGATCGAACATTTTTCCTTAATATGGTCGATAAAATTCCTCGGAAATTATCTTCGAAAATCAAGGGAATCTTCTCGAAGACGAGTGATAACCGCACGTGTTTTTCGAAATGAAGTCTACTCGGGACTAAATGCATTGTTTCGCAAGCGACAGTTTCACTTTTGAAGTTAACCCTCCTCTTCATGGATACAACTCGAAGGGAAACCTTTTTCCCAAACCAAGCGCTCTCACTTCTGAGCACAAGCTTCCTCTTCACTTTTTTTATGCATACACTCTGCAGCTTGCACTTTACTTTTGCGAAGTGAATGTTGAATCTTCTCTTTATGCATACCTCCAATTGTGCCAATTGATTCCCCGGTGTTGCCATGTGTAGCGTCGCTATACGTGAAATTTCCCATGTGTAGCATTCGCTACACACGCCATGTACAGAAGCTGCCGGTCCTGATAGTTGACGATCTGCTGAACATTTTCCAACCGTTAAACGCATTTTCAAAAAAATGTCACTTAGCACCATTGTGCCCGTGACCATCGATGTGCTGCTAGCGTCACGGATTTGAAATCTTTTCTGTTTGCTCTTTCCTCGTGCAAAACCTCCGATATTCTTTTGGCGCGAGGCCTTATGCTATCGCTGACTTCGATATAGCTCTCTCAGCCAGCGATTTGATTCAACAGGCAGATTCGTCTTGAACTGCGCAGATCACTGTAGTCTCAAATTCTTGCTACATTCATTACAAATTAAACACGCCCGTCTCCGGCAATTATACGCGGCGTCTCCTCCGTCTAATTTCTCGTATCAAACCGCGCAGCTAATCATTTACTGATCGCGAAACGAGACGATGTGGTTCCAGTCAATCCGCCAGAGTCGGACTGCTTACGGCTCTTATTCACACCTCTCGGTGAATTCTCATCCCTTGCCGTCTGCGATGGAAAATTACGGCGACGTTTACACATCGCCGTTTAGAGATACGACCAAGTCGATCGCCGCTGCAGTCTTCCTAATCCCAAATGTACTTGGAAATTGAATTAGCCGATATTGAAAACGTTTTCGAAAACATGCAGAAGGGGTGGACCTCGAGGTACATTTTTCGCGTGCATCAGCCCCCGTCTAATTTCACAGACAGGATAGCTCTCGGTAACTGGATACTCGTGGGCTTCTGCAACAGTTATTGTCCGTTTCGAGCGAGTGTGCTTAATCCCTTCGAACGGCCACATAAAACTGTCACATGATTAGGCTCTTTGTACACTCGGTCGCAATAAAAGGGCGTCACGCACTCTCTCGACGATATAATTTGATATTAACATTCTATAGAGAGTTAGGTTGTTTTTTTTTTTTTTTTTCTATTTTTCTTTATTGAGTTGTAACAACCCGTAAAACCTATTAACACGGGTCTGCTTAATGCCGCGGAATGATCGAGTGCGCGACATGGCGACATCTTTCTTTTTTTTTAATCGGGCTTTAATTAACGCCGGCTCGGACACCGTGTCGATTTCGGTCGATACTGGTAGTCGAACTTCGAAAATACATTTGGACGGATTAATTATCCTGGAACTTGCGAGCCACCCACCAGACTCTTCTCCAGCATCTAATACCTAAAACTTCAACTATGTAGCCGTTCGGGTTAAACCAACAAAGCGAAATGAGCGCATCTTACTCTCCCACATTCGGGATAGGTAAATTCGAAATGTGCGTGTCGATAGATTACTCAACAAATAGCGTATTTCCGGTAGGCGCTTGTATACTTATTATTTGCGGTCCTTTCGGTTTCACCGCATTTCCTGCGATTTCGAACAAACAAAGTCATTAATTAAGGAGGACCGCAGAAAGGACCTCGTCCTTCGTCTTCCCTCTAAGTGGTACTTTCGTTGCTTAGTCGCTCATAATATATACTACTTTATATATGTAGGTTTTTTTTTTCCTCTTCTTATTTCTTTCACTCTCAGGTACCATATATACCGGCCGATGCCATTTAGACGACGATTCTCCGGGCCAGCAACACGTTCTTTTTACCACCCAGTTGGCAGTACACTCTTTTTTTTTGTGTGTGTCCGCTCGTAATGACAGAGTTTTGATCAAGTCGACCACAAACGCCGGAACACTGTGGAACGACCAACCGATTATTATATTGACGGTTTTACATGCTTATTCATCGTAGACGCTGCAATTATATAATTCATTATTTCGCATATTATATCAACTCGAATGGGTCCCAGAACGGTGCGATCTTTCTTCCTATATAGATAAATGTATCATCACTTCGCAGAACCCTTTCCTAGTTCCGACTTGTATAAGTGTTTGGTAATTGGCCTGCACGAATATTATGCAGTGTGACTTAGATCCGCATAGCGGCCAAAGACTCGAGGTACCGGTATAGCACGGTAACGATGGGAAAACTACCTCCAAAGCTATGACCATGAAAGGGGAAATCGACCTCCTCCAGTACTTTAATTTTTCTCCGAATAGGAGGCGACAAAGTCCCCGTGTGGGAACGGGTAGTAGAATATTCCCACGGTTTCCTCGACCGGTCGTAAAAGGCGACCAAAGGGGCTTGGAGAAGGCAAGAGAAAATCACTCCAAGTATCTACTTCCACGAATGCCCGCCAATGAAGCACTCGTATTTCCATATCAAGGCGAAGGATCGTAGGAAAATTGACGCACTCGAAATGCGGATACACCGTCGGATATTGTGGATACTATAGACCGCAAAGAAAACGAACGTTTCCATCCTCGAAAAGGCTGCCAGTCGAAGGAACAACTGTCATCCTCCTGCTACAGCAAGATCATGCAATTCCTCGGACATATAACGAGAAAAACAGGCGATTTAGAGAAACTGGTCGTTCACGAGAAGATCGAGGGAAAAGGTCACGAGGAAGGTCATCAAAGCAGTGGAGCGATCAGCTCGAAGAGGCAACAAATATGCCGATCCATCAGCCCACGCGACTGGCGGACGACCGCGAGGCCTGGAGAGGCATAGTGGACGCTATTGGGGTCGGGTCACCAAACGTCAGTCATGAACGATGAACGTATGATGATGAGGCGACAGATTCGTTCACTTGTTAGTTTTTGTATCATCATTATGTTTAGTCGAACGTATAGCGATGCACGCATGCCAGAGTGGCTCCTCAAACACCGCATCTCTGTTTCCGAAAACAATCTGTTCGAGTATGGTCGATGAGCAGAGGGACGCTTTGAGGCTGGCCCGGGTCCACATTTCGCATCCTTGCTTTGAATTCGCGCTGTCCTGCCAGAGCCACTATGGGACACCCTACTGATCGAGGCAACGCTGACCCAGCGTTAACTTGGAATTCGGATGGCCTATAGCTGGACTGCGCTTCCTTCTTTTACCCCACCCCCCGTCTTGATATCTGTGGCGACGCAGGAAGGTTGTGACGCCGGAGTGAACTCTGTCGGGGGTCTGCAGCAGTTGAGAGCAGCTCTAGGGATGGTGTAGAGTTAGTTGTGACGAGTGTGGGCCGAGCTCTGTTCGCCGGCCCTCTGCAACAGAAGTACTAAAAATTAATTAACAAATAAGGAATTCTCCGAGTACTTTTTCAATATGCAAAATTACGTATTCAATACTCGACAAAGGTGGATTCAGGAAGCAATCCTAAGAGAGGAATGTGTAAGAATCATGCTGCGTTTTGATTATTGAAACCCGGGACGGATTCATGATTCGGCCGCAACCTGGTTCCTCCTAGCAATAAGTAGTCGTAGCAAAATTATGCTTAAAGAATGAATGCTTTTCTTTGTTCTGCTGCTTTCTTATTGAGGTGGAAAATAAAATTGTCCTCTACGCTGGAGGTGAATCCAATCTTAGACTCGCTGAATTCTTTATTGGACAAGTCTTGACAATACAATCCAACGTTTCTAGTCGAGAAAGATCGGGAGTAAATCGTAAAGCTAATGGGAATCAAGATAAAACTTGAAATTTGCATCCAAATTTAAATCAAAGTTTAAATAAAAATTTTAACTTAAACTGCTGTCAAATGGAAAATAAAAGTCAAAAATTAAAATTGAAAAAAAAAAAAAAAAAGGAAAAAAAAAAGAAGTAAGCTGATCAAAATAAAATGTAGAACAAACACCAAAATCGGAGTTAAAATCGATTTCAAAACTAAAACTAAAATAAAAATGAAAATTACTTTCATAATCAAAATCAAAATTGCAATAAGAATCGAGTTCAAAAAAACTCTTACGGATTCTCACTTGGTGTGGAGCGTATGGCGATGTACGCATGCCGAAGTGGTTCCCCAGACACCGCACCCCTGGCTTCGGAGACTACCCTTTCGATCATCGCATCAGTGACCAGAAGGACGCCTTGAGGCTGGCCCGGGCCTCCATTCCACCTCTCCTTGATGTGGATTAGTGCTGTCCTGCCAGGACCACTATTGAGACAACGCTCACCCAACGTTAACCTGGAATTCGGGTGACCACAGCAAAATCGTTCCTTTCGGGGGGGGGGGAGGGGGTAGAAGTAAAATCACAACCTGAATCAAAATTAAACTCAAAACTAAATACCTAAACTGAAATCAGAGTTGAAAAAAAATCAAATTAAAATCAGAATTAAACTAAATAATATAACAACCGAAATCAAAATAAATATTATAACCAAAATACAACCTATAATTGCAATATTAGAGTTGTCATTCCAATCAAAATTAGAGGCAGAATCAAAATTTTGATGATCAAAACTAGAATGAAAATTAAAATAAAAATGAAAATTTCAGGTGGTATAAAAAGTCAAATTCAAATCAAAATTGAAATAAAAATGAATATTCAAAATGAATTTGAAATCTTTATTTTTTATTTGTTTATTTAATGTAACTTATTGCCTTTCGGCTATGTATATTCTTAATACTTTTAATATATTATTTACATTATAGCTTATACCTTTGCAATTATAGCCAAAGTCATATTCTGAACCAAAAATTAAAATCCAAAACGAAATCATAATCGAAATGAAAATTTTAATTCAAAAATAAAATGAAAATTGAAATTAAAGTTAAATATGAAATTGACGTGGAAGCTCAACTAAAATTAAGACAGAATCAAAATTGTAAATTTAAATTAGTGGTATTAGAGTTAAAAATTCGGAATCAACATTAAAATTACAATTGAGAAAAATTTTTTTGAGATTGAAATAAAAATCACAACTTGACTCCAGGTGGAAATCATATCATAAAACTAAAATCAAAATCAATTTAAAAATTCAAGTGTGAGTTCGAATTGTAATGGAAATCTACCTAATTAAAATTAAAATCAATCGAAATAAAAATGTGAAATTTAAAACAAACTTATACAATCAAAATGAAATATGGAACTGACATATAAATTAACATTAGATCAGATTGAAAATGAAAATAATGAAAATTGACACTGCTATAAAATTAAGTCTAATTCAAAACCAAAAATCAGAACTAAATCACAATTAAAAAAATGTTTAAAGAATAAAATGGAAATCACAAACTAATTCAAAATGAACAATATAAACCGAATCGAAATGAAAGTCACAAACAATCAAAATAAACGTCGAAATAAAATAAAAAATAAAAATAGAACCTCAAATTAGAATTAGAACTGTAATGGCAATCAAATCAGAATGAAGATCGAATCCGAAACCAAAAATCAAAATTGGGATAAGAATTAGGTTCAAAATGAAAATTGACGTTATTGCAAATTTAAAATCAAAGTTAAAAGTAAAATCATAATTGAAACTGAAATCAGAATCAGTTCTGCAATTATGACTATGAAAAAATTCAAATCAAAATTGAATGCACAATTAAAAAAAATTTATACTGAATTCAAAATCAAATCAAAACAAAATTCAAAAGCAAATATAAATTATGAGCGTAACTAAAATATAAAATAGATAGTGGAATCAGAATTGAAATCAAAAGGAAATATAAAACCAAAATTAAAATTTGTACAACAATTAAAATTCAAATCAAATTTGAAACCAGAAACTTGAAATGTACTCACACTTGAAGAAAAATAATTTTTAGCTCAAAATTAACAACTAGAATTAGAATGTAAACCAGCATATAAAACCAAAACTCAAATCATAATAAAAAGTAAAATCGAAATTGAAATTGGAATAAAAATCAGAATTCATTAAAATCAAAATCAAAATTAAAACTGAAATTCGGATTAAACCGGAAATTATAATTGAAAGTAAAATCAAAGTTGGAATTAAAAATGAAATAACATTAAGAGTGTGAATTGACAAGGATGTAAAAATTTTAATTTAAATAAAGAAACAAAAAATATCAAAATTTTGGTTCAAAAATTAAAAATAAATTGAATTAAAATTATAAATCAATAATTATTAAAAATAAAAATTGAATAAAATTATAATGAAAATCGCAATTAAAACTACAAACAATAAATTAGAAGTAAAATCAAAATAGAAATTAAACTTGGAATTTAAATTAACGTAAAACTAATAATAATAATAATAACAAATATAAATAAAAATAAATAATAAATATAAATCACATTTATTATATTGTTTTTAAATGTTACAACTCGTGACACTCTGCGACACGAGTAGTGGAGGACTCCCCCTCCAACCTTACACTTTTTTCCCCCAACCAGCCCACTTTTGGGCATATTCCTCCCCTCTTTTCCTCCAGTCTTTTTTGTCGTGGGTATATCTTCTCCAGGTGGGGTCTAGCTCTCTTCTTAGCTCATCTCGCCAGCGGGTATAGGGTCTGCCCCTCTCCCTCTCTTTATCGTATGGGGTCCACCCTTCTTTCTCACCTATTTTCTTTTTGCCTGATGATGTGTCCCGCGTAGTTCAACTTCAGGCCCTTTACCACCGCTCTTAGATCTTTTAACTTGGTTTTCTGTTTTATGGCATAAATTTTGATTTTGTCTTTTTTCCTTACACCTAACATACTCCTTTTCATGGCTCTTTGGTTTGTCCTTAGCCGACTAACGTTTGCCTTGGTCAGTGCCCATGTTTGGGCCCCATAAGCCATGGCTGGTTGTATGCAGCTTCTCCACACTTCAGCTTTA
The DNA here is from genome assembly GCA_031841125.1 of Acanthococcus lagerstroemiae. NCBI lineage: Eukaryota > Metazoa > Arthropoda > Insecta > Hemiptera > Eriococcidae > Acanthococcus > Acanthococcus lagerstroemiae. Next base: position 60,740,204 of record CM063110.1, on the reverse strand, counting down.
GTACCTATAGGGAATTTACTTTTGAGGATATTTTTAAACTTCCATTAGCAATTCCATCCTCCTCTTATCCTGTTTGATAGTTCCTTCTCTCTTGCACACTCAAATGAAATGATTTGTCCGAGGTATTTTACTTCCTTTTCCCATTCGATGCTTATGCCATCTATCATCACTGTCACCTCCTCTGCGTTTGATAGGAGTTTTGTTTTGTTTTTATTCACCTTTAGCCCGGATTTTTTACATGCTTCTATGAATTTTTCTACTCTTTCTTCTAGTTCTTCTAGCTCGCTTGTCACTAGAACTATGTCGTCCGCAAAACGGAGGTTACTGAGGTACTCGTCGTTTATTTTCATTCCTCTTCCTTCCCAGTCGAACAACCTCATCGCCTCTTCCAAGGCGCAGTTGAACAGGTTGGGTGACAATGGGCCCCCCTGTCTCACTCCCCTCCCAATTTTGAAGTTTTCTCCTTTTGCATCAGTTTTTACATAGGCATTCGCTCCGTCGTATACATTTTTGATTATTCTAATTATCTTTTGGTGACAACCTTGGTTTTTTAATGCCGTCCATAAAACATCATGATTTATTGAGTCGCAAGCTTTCGAAAAATCGATAAACAATAGGTAAATCTTAAAGTTATATTCTTTGGCCTTTTCTATTAGTTGGCTAATCACAAAAATCTGGTCGATTGTCGAGTGGTTTTTCCTGAAGCCCGCCTACTCCTTTGCTTGCTGCGAGTCGAGTAGGGAGTATATTCTGACCTTAATAATTTTCATAAAAACTTTGCTTAGATTGGAGGTGAGGCTGGTCGGCCTATAATTTTTAATATCATATTTTCCCCTTTTTTATGGAGCAAAATATTTTCGGCCTCTTTCCATTGCCTTGGAATGATCTCTCTTTCTAGAATTTTATTTAAAAGTTTAGTGAGAGTAGGGGTAATCTCTTCAGCCAACATTTTCAGCTCCCCATTGCCTATCCCATCCGGACCGGCTGCCTTTCCTTCTTTCAGACTTTTTAGTGCATTTCTGACTTCTTTTTCTAGAATTTCAGGAATACTTTCTTCAGTGTTTTTATCCTCTTTTGCATCTGCATCACCTGCTTCCTTGCCATTCGACTTTTTCCTCACTTTCATTGTATAACTCATTGAAAAATTTTGTGGCAATTTTCACAATACCTTGGCGCTCGTATACGCTATCTCCTTGTTCGTTCTTCATGCCCGGTATGAGGTTCTTTCCTTCTGACATTTCTTTTCTCGCCCTCCTGACCAACCTGCTTTCTTCCAAGATATTTGCTATTTTTCTTCTATCAAACTCTCGCACATCTTTTCTTATTTCCATTTTTACTTTTTTCTTGAGTATAAGAAACTCTAGTTTTTCATTTTCATTTTGATTTCTTTTTTCTTTCTTTTCCATTTCGTCTCTTCGCTCAATCAGTTCCTTTGTTTCCACAGACAGCTTGTCGTCAGTGCGTGTTGAAAAGACCTGTTTGGAATGTTTGCTTACTGTTTCTTTAATTGCACTCGTAACTTTGTCATACCACTCCTGCAGGGTGACACTGTCCCATTCGCGATTTAAGCTGTCTAACTGGGTTTTCAGCTCCTTTCGCGTCTCATTCCATTTGTGCACTGGGGTTATTTTTCTTCTCTGACAGGTACGTTTGTTCCTTTAATTGAATTAAAATTATAAATCAATAATTATTAAAAATAAAAATTGAATAAAATTATAATGAAAATTGCAATTAAAACTACAAACAGTTAGAAGTAAAATCAAAATAGAAATTAAACTCGGAATTGAAATTAACGTAAAACTAAACATAACATTAAATTTACAATTTAAAAATTCAAAGAAATTTGAAATTAAAATTAAAACCAGAATAAATTAAAATTAAAACTAGAACCAAAATTAAAACCAATATTGACATTAAATTTGAAAGTGAAAATGAAATGAAGGTGAAATCAACTTTAAAATTTGACATTTAAATCAGAATCAAAACGAAAACTGAACCAAAATATGTGATTGAAGAAAATAAGAAAAAGAACAACAGGGGAAAATTGTAGGTTGTCCATGAGTGTCTAAGAAAGAGGCCAATTCTAAAATTTGTTTGACAAAAATGCTCCAGTTACTCTATGCGTTAGAATCTTGAAGCCATGTACCACAAATATCAAGATTGCTTAAGTATTCATGTTTTTCTGTCTGTACCACAAAAATATCAAGATTGCTCAAGTATTCACTTTTTTATATCACAGACAGAGGAAATGCAAGCAATGTCTTCGTGGAATTATACACAAGTATTCAAATTTCAACTTGTCTTCCGGTATGTGGGTAGGGGAAGGGGGCTGGTACATAGACTCACCCGACGGTTCACCTCTGGAAGGTTTTATTTTCTGGAATTTGGATGTTGAAATCTCACTCACCTGACCTTCCCTTTCGGAGGAACTGTAACGCTACACAGGGTTCCACCATAACTACCAGAGAAACAAAGGAATATCACTTTGAAGCAATAAGTAAAACTAATGTTTTTCTATTAAATAATCTTCCCAGTACTTTACTTTCTGTTATCTCTAAGATGAACGTTATACTTTGAGATACTTTTCTGGATACAGCTGATAGTTTTCTAGAAAATGAAAATGAAAATTAAGGAATGCAGTCCGCAATATTTACCCAATCATAAGTTGTCGGTGTGCACCACTTTTGGAGTAAAATAAAGGAGTTTGGTGACATTTCTGCCAAAGAAATAATTATGCTTTGGTAGTGCATGGTTCGGGTCTTGAACTATATCGAATTGTTGCTGAGATGTGCTTGAAAATATAGGTACTTTTAAAAACTGACTCCCAACAGTGATCAGGGGAGGGCTCTCGCAACGGTCGTGAATGTACACATCGCAACTACTCGAGTCTGGTTTGAGAAATTTCACTCGGACAGCAAAGATAGTATGTAAGTATCCATAATAAACTCTCTCGTCATTCGTGAAAAAATATTTAATAAACAAGAATAAAATCGTGACTACGTACGTTTCGGTTACTGCTTACTGGTGCTCAGAACCAAACTACATGGGATGAAAAAAGTTAACCGCATCAATTTCGTTTACGATTGACTTGTATCTCGCATTATGTTTAATAGTCTGTAAAATGATGCCAAAGTGAATCTATCCGTCGAAGGGCAATAAGTGTGTGTAACCACAGACTTCCTGTACCATGGCAATGCCCTGCTCGTTTCCACTGCTGTATTAATAAGCTCCCCGAGAGAAAAGGTGTACCTTAGAGGAACAGCCATTCTGCGCGATTATTCAGTTTTGTTTTGCTACCTGTAAGAGCGGAAAAGTTAATGTTCTATAAAATAACGTCAAAGATATCGAATCCTTTTCAGAATTAGTTTCTGTTGACCAATGTAAGCTATAGTAACCTGTCTTACTTGCTTCAGTGACAGCTAAGGAGCACTCACCGTATCCTCTGCACCTGTGCTCTTCAAGTGGCTCGGTGAAACTAGAAATCCATTGATGTATTTCTTACCTACAAAGGCTGCATTGTCTCGGCTGCCATCCCGCCGCCCTCAGGCCCAATCTGTCGGTATATGGGAAAGCCGTGAATTAATTTATTAAAACTAAGCCGACGAGTCGGGGAGCCAGTCTGATGACTCGCACGAGTGATAAATTGCCGATAGCTTCTTCGGACCTTAATTAATTTTATTCGCAAACAAATTTGAGCTTTAATGAAACAACGAAACTGTCTAAACTTTAAACGTTTTTCCGCCCTCGACCTAATCGAGAAGCGCGAGCGGTGAGCGCGAAAATACACCGGATAGATGAATCAGTTAACTTAATAAAATTTTAATCATTGTATAACGCTTTAAGTTGTAAACCACTTAACTGCGGCGAAATAGGGTAAACTGTCGAGTCTCTCGGGGGTACGAGGAAACGCGAATATTGTATCTTCCCTCTTGAGGTTTTATCAACCCCTCCGTTTAAATAAGGGGCATTGTTATGAAGCGATCAAGTGGATCGTACAGAGCGGCGCTCAACACGCTGAAAAAAAGATTGTTTTTCTATTATCATTAATATGCCGGAGGATCGGAGGAGGTACGTGGTTCCGCTGAAAGAACTAGATGAACGGCAATTCCAAAAAATTGAAAAAAAATTTGAAATTGAACACTTGGCTGTGAAAAAGGCCTATAAGTTGCGTTAGAAACGCTGTAACTGAATCATTTAGTTCGAAAACCGTTTGTCGAACAGTTTCGAAAAAATTAAATTTTTTGGGGGATTGATTTGATAATTGGTGTGTAAGAGGGTCTATCAGTTCTAGGCACTGTTTACCAAAAATGAAAATGAATCGTGAATTCAAAAATAGTATTAAAATAGAGTTCAGCATTTCAGAGATGTTCTTCACTATAGTAATCCACTTCACTTCTTACTGTTGACAACCTTTCACCAGGGGCGCAACAACCTTTTACACTGTGAGTGCTCAGAGCATGTGCCCATCGATGACTTCAAAATAATAATGATAATAGTCTTATTTCTTAAAGGTTTGGAAAGATTTTAATTCTGTGCTTAAAAATCTCCTGATCGTGATTGAAAATCTAAAACCCTCCCAAAGTTGTTTGAAATTCATCGAAACTTCGGTCGGATAAGCTAAAACTTTTTTTCTTAAATTTATTTTTTTTTCTATTAATTACTCAACATTATTTAAGACGTATTCACTTGGGTGGCTCTTTGAGAGTCTTGCCGACTATTCTAAACAGACTCTTCCAAAAGTATTTAAGGAACTTCAAGTTTATTCAAGACAGTTCCAGGCTGCACTGAGACTTCTTACATTCTTCCACTTTTTTTCGAAACTTTTGAAAACTCGTTCAGACCGGCTCCTTTTTCAAAACTTCATAATGATTTCCCACATTAGTTCAAGACCGTTGTAGACGTTCTAAACTCTTCTAGACATATTAAATTCGAAATTTCTGTAAGACTTTCAGGCGTATTTTACACTTTTCAAGACTCGCCCAAAGAAGTATCCTACACTTCAAAACTCTTCAGAATTTTTTCTCTTCAGATTTACTAAAACACGTTAAATACTTTTACAGACTTCAGACTTCAGACTTTTTTTTATTTATTAATTATTTAGACACTCTAGAAATATGTACACAAATTTTAGTGTCCTAAGTTAGTTAAAAAATTTTCAAAATATTCCTGGTAAGTCTTCAAAAAGTCATAAAGTGGTGTTAAACGTCCTGAATAATTAAGTAGATGTAAGCTGTATTGAGGTAGCAAAATTATCATTCATCATAGTTGGGCAGCTGAGGGCACGTATTTGGATGTCCCCCACTGCAGAAGTCTTTAAGCTTTGATCGGATCACTTGCAGAGTTTTCACCTTCTTGCATAAAAGCAGGGACGTACCAATAGGGGACAGGGGGCAACGTACCCCCTGTAAGAATTTTTTTCCTCAACACTTGGGAAAATTTACTATTTCAGTCAGGCGAGTTGGGAAAATCCAACAAGTTAAAAGATTTTATTTTATTTTTTTGCTTTGATATTTGGTGGGAATTAAGTTGAGAAATTGGGAAAATTCAACAGGTCAAAAGGTTTCTTTTTTTGGCTTTGATACTTGGGAATTCTGAGTTGAGTCAGTTGGAGCTTTCACAATTTACCCCCCCCCCCCCCAGAAAACTCTTCGGTACGTCCCTGCATAAAAGTAATGCCAAAATTGATTTCATTTTCTTGAATAATACGAAACCGTGTTTTGCATAGTGCTTACATTGGAATCTTGCAGGAAGTACTACACTGTCCAAGCACATGCACCTTCTTATAAAGCTGTTATAAAAGGAGCAATTATAGCTTTTGGTAATCATAAATTTAAAGGAAATTGAGATCTTTTTAATATCATAGAAATAAATAATAAATTTATTTCTATTAAATTAATATATAAAATTAAATTTAAATTTATTAATAAATTTAAAAATAATATTAATATAACTAATATTATTAAATCACCTAATCGATTTATAATAATTACTAACATTCTAAAAACTAAAACAAAATTTGAAATACTGTATTGAATATTTTCAACAAAAATAGAATTTCCTCGGTTCAGAACTGATTAATGCTATGCTTTTGAAGAGGACGTATGTAAGAACTTGGAAAAGTAGATTAGGTTAAGATGAATGGGGTAAGAGGTACTGTTTCCTCGTTCTTAACCTGGCTACACTGATCAAAAATTCTGTGACTGGTATGTTGAAGATGTGCATCTAGGTAGTTTGTATATCTAAATATCTATGCTTGATGTATCGTGATGCACGTTGAATGTCAAAAAATACTTGTTTGTTTACCGCTATAAAAAATAGCAATTTCTCATATACGTTTTGTAAGCTATAAAGAGATGAAAAGTACGAACTTTCAACGTACGATAGAACATTCTTGAAGATGATTCAGTAAGTAATATTTTTCGTATAAAACAATTTCCGATAGCATTTGCATATGTGCTGCTAGGGAGGGGTATGAAAAAAGTGAATTCGGGGCAGGAGTCCGCAACTCCGCTTCACTTCAATTTCCAAAATAACAATCATTATTTACGTTCAATTTTCACAACAATTTTTTGTATTTCAGATACTACGTACAGAAAACTGGTCGAAAAATGATGCCGCTGTCGGTAATTTAAAAAGCAAAGCTTGTAAGGACTAAAAATTGTTCTGTTAGAAGTATTGCTCAAAAATAAGTAGTTGTTAGTAAAGGTGTTTGAGGAAGCCAAATATTTTTGAAAATTAATTGATTTCATTCTGAATGCAGTGATAAAAAATTTTCTAATTACTTTTTTATTTATTTCTATTTTCAGTTGGAAGATTGGATTCAGTGCATGTCTTCTAATCAGTGGTGGCACAAAGATGGTTCAAATATCGATAATTTTGGGAACTATATCTGCGAATTCTGCGCCTAAAACTGATATGTTGTAAGAACTTAAGATCTATCCAAATGTTTTGTCATTTTCAATGTAATTTGTTCAATAAATGTGTTTTCTTGAATTAAAAAAGTGTAGCTCATGTGGGCAAAAGCTTACACTTTCAGTGGTGTGTGTTTTTTTCTCCGTACGCATAACGGTAGCTATCTTAGAGCTGGCCAAACTTTAGTTGCGTTCTCTTACCCCCACCTACTCGATAAATCTCTCGTCGGTTAATCTTCTCACTTTTTTTTGAGTGCCTTTTTTTCCATACTCTCCCTGATCTTTTCTCGTCCACGAGCAGTCTTTGTAAATAGCCTCTGAATTTGCCAAATAGTCTGTATTTCAAAGTTCTTTAGTTTAGTTTTCATACCATTTATGAATTTGCTGGAAATGAAATTCAAATTCAGGCCAGTTCTGATACGAGTCTTTTTTCTTGCTCAGATGGCCTTTTAATGCCCACGAAGCCCAACTGCACACTTTGGATATTGTGTAAAAATGGTGTTCTTAAACGTTATTTTGGATTTCTACATGAAATGTTGGATTCAATCTTTTTTTTTCTTGTACGGGGGATGGCGTTCATAGATTTGACAATTTTGGCAAAATGAGAGGAGGGAGTAGACAGAATACTTTTTTCACTGGAATTTTCATTCGTTTATTTGTAATGACAACATGTAGAATTACCTTTTTGGTGGTCACATAGCAACTTTTGAGCCCTCGGATGTGGTAAAAGTGAAATATGACCGACCTAAAAAAAACTCCCCAAACCACTCCCACAGTCGGTTTACGTATTCCGTTTGATTCCAACATTGTTGCTGGTAGCAACAAACCGTGAATTTCCTTACCAAAATTGAAACCCTCTGCTTCCAAGTCGCTTTAACACACATTTGCGGTGGGTAAGGGTTGGGGTCCAACAATCGCTTGTTTTAGAAACAAATTACCATTGATTTGATTTTCATTGTCGACAGTTCATTTTTGAAAGTGAAAGGAAGAATGAGAAGGGTCTTGAATTTTACATTTTGCTGAGTTATAAACGAAATTTTTGTTGAAAGGCCGAAACAAAATAAATTACAATTTCAAGGAAACATCGATGCTAGTGGGGCGTATGGCGGTGCATGCACATCAGATTGGCACCGGGATACCGCACCTCTATCCCAGAATTACCCCGGTCAGGCCTGCGTCAGGATAGGGAGAAGTTCAAGGAAACATGAAAAGAGTTCCACACAATGATTTGGAAAGCTGTATTTGTTTATGCAGTTCTTTTTCAAGGGGGAGGGTCAACTTTTTTCTCTTTATATAAACGTAAAAATGAATAAGTTCGTTTCAACCTGTCAGTAATTTGGAACAAAATTCTATGGTGAATAAGTATTTGTTACGAACTTGAACGGGAATTAGGAAAGAACTTCAGATGGGAACCCTTCTTCTTAATTATCTGTTTCTCTGTTAATCAAAATTGAAGAGAAACAATCTTTAGGTACTTACAGGGCCGGGACTAGTGAATGTTATACCCAGAGAGATAAAATTGGACCCAGTTTTTCGAAAATGGCGGAAGCAAGTGTCATAGGCATGAGGACCTCTGGCATGATTATGAGCATTTGATAATAGACGTGTGAACTAAATTTCATCTGAGTCTGAATTTACTCTGAGAACGTGTTTTCCAGTCCTTTCCAATTAGCCTGGACATCTGCAAGAAACTGGAAAAGTACAAATGGTATTAACTAGGTGCACAAATAATAAGAGAACTACTTTTTCGAGAAAATAAATTAAAAGAATAAGATTAATTCATTATGATATTTGGTACCGAAAATATTGTGACACGAGCAACTGACAAACACCTTTAAAAGTGTAAAACGAATTAACCGTAAACATAAGTAGCTTTTCAAGAGGAGGGAGGGCTAACATTTTTTTAACTCCTCGCTCTTGCAGAATATTTGTAGCATACTTCCATCTCCTTTGCCCACTCAGGGTAATTTTCAAGATTCCTGGAAAGCTTTCAGCACGTTTACGGGGACAGGGGGGAGGTGGTTAAGTTTCCCCACTATCTGCGCTTATGTAGTCAACTTTAAGATCCTTCTTGTTGGATAATGGCCAGTATGGGAAGAATGTATTCGCGTAGACCTACATTAAAAAGCACCGAAGTATCATTACTTTCAAGTAAATTTTTTCTAAGCATAATTTTTACTGGAATTTCTTTATCAAGAATGGCAGATCGTAGGGCATGACGATTTGGCGAGTAGAGTATTGGTAAATATACAAGTGCGATATTGTGTTTTGGATTAGTCATTTGACGAAACATGCCAAATAACAATGTTCAATTAGTGTACTGATTTCTTACTTACTGAAATATTTGAACATCGATTTTCATTTATTTAGTTTCCACTTTTATCAAACAAGGATTTATAGAAGAAAAGTACATTGATTTCGTAAAAAACAAGTTTGCATTCTAGCTGTCAAAATGTTTAGCCCCCTCCCTTTCGTGCCTTATTTTGGCACGAGTAACAAACAGCCCTATAAGCACATTTGACTTATCCACAAATTTTTTTGGTTACGCCTCTGGGCACTCAGAAATATCTATTTTATCTTGGCTATTATAAAAAAAAAAAAAACAGCACTGAGCACATTTTTTTGGTTTACCCACAGATTTTTTCTGGTTCCGCCTCTGCGCACTCAAAAAATATCTATCTGTTGCTGTTAACCAAAATTAGGAAAAAATTTGAAGTGGAGACCACCATTATCGTTTCTGTTGAATCAATATTTAAAGCAAAAATGTAATTCTCTCTTCCTTATTTGCTTGTGAATCAGAGCTTGTGTAATACAGACCAAATTACTTTTCTTTTCGGTTAACATTTTTAACATTTGAGATAACATCGATAACACTACTCATGCTTCGAAACCATAACTGGGAACAGTATTCGAAGTAAGACCTCAAATTCGGAATCAAATTTTAATTAAATAAGTAACTTAAAATTATTAGGTTCGCAAACTACGGTCTAATTACAAACTTTAAATTACTCAAATTTCCGGTCACTTAACCCCCTCTCCCCCCTATGAACTGCGAAATAATCATTTGACTGAAAATTTGAATTCCAATTGCTACTCATTCTAAATTTATTAAATTTAATTAATTCAAATTATGAAAATGAATAACCCTTTTTACTTAATTAAAAATTCCCCATGACCAATTTTATTAAGATTAAATTTAATATTAATATTAATTAATCTAATTTTTATTATAATAAATTAAACATTTAATTAAATTAATTTTATTAATACAAATTTTATCTTAATTATATGAATTAATAACTCAAATTTAAAAAAAAATATTTTAGGTTATAAAAAGTTTTACTCAAATTTATCTATAAAAATATGAAGTATTAATTTTATTTATTTTATCAGAATTTATATTTTTTTAAACATTCTTTTATCGCCCATTATCTGTAGAAATTGCTGATTTTTTGTGTGGAACTGCGTTATAGAGTTAGGAATTCAGATCCGTAAATTTTACCGTGAAATTTTAATTTTAAAAATTGAAATTACTATTTGGTGCTAAGTGAATGGAGAGACGAAAATTGACTTTCAATTGGGGAGAGGAGGGGAGGAAAATTTGCCGACAAAATGACAAAATTTTTTAAAAATTTGGAAAATCACCGATTTTTTAATCAAAATATATTTTAATTAAAAAAATAGAATAAACAAACCAAACAAACGTTCTTAGGAAATGAAAAATTCAAATGAACAGTTTCAAAATTTGCCGACAGTCAAATTATTGGGAGTGTTTCAGCCCCCCCCCCCATAGTTTCGTCACTGTAAATGCAAACTGGAACCTTATCCCCCAAGCATTCACATTTGCGTACATGAGCGTATCCTAATCTGGGAGGGTAAGGTGGAAGAATGTTAGGAATACTTGAGAGGAACACACAACTTCCTTTACACATTAAGGTGGTCGTAATTTAATCTTGGTGATCTTTTTTTGAATTTCCTCTGATTCATCTCCTAAATTAATTCCAATTAAAAAAAAAAAAGAAGAAAAAAAAAAGAAAAAAACCCTGCGAAGTTTCAGATCGATCGGATTAGGGGAATTCGTGTCACAAGCTCCCTTTCGTTCTTATGGGGAAAACACATGGAGTTTCGACTTTTGTTCCAGACTAAATTTCCCTCCTATATTCACCAGGACCAAAGCCCGTTAATTAAACGATAGAACATTTGCTATCGGATTCAGCTTGTGACATTGAAAAATAAGTTTTTTACTTTCAACTTTTAAATTTTAATAAAATGTTCAACTTTCTCAAATTTCAGGCTCTAGGTCAAACAGAGAATTTAGTCAAAACAGAATAGTCATTGAAATTCGAAATTCAACGTTTGCTACCGACTTTCAGATTTTCGAAATGTCTTCCTCATTTCAGCATTGTTTCAACCTTTCAGATAACGTTCGATACCCAGCTTGAAATCTTCGGCTTTTGACTGACTGGCCTCTGATAGAAGTCCAGGGTATTCCATTTTCAGAAACGAAATTTGACTTTTATTTTGGGGAGGTGGAGAAGAAAAAAATTTGCCGACAAATATTTTTTGAAAACTAATCATTCGCAGACAAAATTTTTAATCGAAATATTTTTTAATTGAGAGAAAAAATAAACTAACTAACTAACTAACAAACAAACAAACATTCATAAGAAATGAAAATTTCAAATGAACAGTTTCAAAATTTGCCGGCTGCCAAATTATTGGGGCTCCTATAGTTTTATACCCCCGAGTGAATGTACCTCTATATCTGATATCAGTGACCAAAGAAAGTTTATAATATCATTGCTTTCTTCGAATTTTCAAATAGGATTAGTTTTATTTAACTGAAATCATATTCTAAAGCCACAGAGGAAAAAGATTTATAAATTGATCATTTGCTCTTCCATTAGAACTTCAATTTGCCCATTGCAGCTGTAGATTTATCAACTCTTAGGGCCGGAGCGACAGCTCCCAATGTTATTTGAAAAGGCGGAATTCGGTGAATTTGAGAAAACTAGTGAAAACGTTTTTTAAATGCGATTTTTGTATTTCCTAGTCAACATTTTCCCTGTCATCCTTCCATTACAACTTCGGTTTGCCCATTGCAGCTGTAAATTAACAAACTTCTGCGGCCAGAGCGATAGCTCCTCTCTTAATGTTTGAAAAATCGGAATTCGGCGAACTCCAGTAGTCAGTCGGCGAAATTGAAAACGTGGGGGCTTCTTTTCCAATGGAATTTGTTTTATTTCCTAGTAGATATTTTTGCCGTCAAAGTCATCCATCCACTCAGCTTGCTGCCGCGGCCCCGCCAGCTCAGGTTTCAGCTCTTCTGGCAAGGGGTGAGCTATTCCACGTTTCCATAGCTCAGCCTCTCACAGACAATGCTGCAACTCTGTAAGTACTTCCAGACAGCAGAAAGCCGAATTTCGTATAAAGTGAATTATCAAACTTCGAAACACAGACAGCGCCATTTCACCGGGCCAAGAGTAAACGCGACGCTTGTCGCGTTCGGGGTACCCGACAATTTTCTCGAAACCGGTTCGAACCCTTTAATTAATATCGAAACGTACTTTCAAGCTACAATCGAACCATTAGATAAGTATTTATTTGTCACGCCAAGCATTACTTAATTCGAAATTTTAAATAATCGAGGGTGAGTCCCCTCACGTTCGCGTGCTATTAGTCGTATATACCTAATCTCCTCTATTGTCTTAACTAAACATAACTAAGCCTTTAAAATGAATAGCCTTATATTCACTCAGACGGTGTTTATAATGCATATCGGGTCAAACCATTCCGAGATTCGGTTTATGGACCTCGCGATGGCGCCAGCCACATAATCTGATTCCGCCGCGGTCCCACGATTTAACTTACCGCGTACATTGTTTACACGTTTAACCAAATCAAATTGAAATGACCTGAAGTCACGAATCTCGAATACTCGAGAAAATATGCACGTTTCAAAATCGCGAACAGCGATTCGCGAATTCACCTGGTTGAAATGGAGAAAAATTAACGAAGTAAAGTAGGCGATATTTGGACGTAGAGAATGTGCCAGAAGGAGCATTTTGGGAATAGTTCCAACGTCTGTGGCGGATCCAAGGAGCGGCAGTTCAAAATATTATGTGAGAATATTTCTAGTTTTATCGCCCTTTCCCCAAGTACTTATATCATTTTCTCGTTCTCTCGTGATAGTAATTGAATGAGGAGATAAGTGAGGTACAGTACTGAAAGTGGATCAGCGACTCATTTATGGATTTTTCCGAAAAGTTACGCCAGAATGAAGTAATTTTTATTCATGTGTGTACTATGGAACAAGTTCAGAAAGTGGTTCCCATCTTGCGAACAATTTGAGAGGTCACTAAAAACGGTCATAAGTTCCGAAATTAGGAATTTAACAATTTTTGCCCCTCCAGAAAAAACTCTTCGCTGCGTCCCTGTGCTCTCAAAACAAAAAAATAATCATTTTCAGTAATTTGATTATGAGGTACGAACGGTCAAAAAATTGAATCAAGTTCGGTACCTTACATTTTGTGTTTTGAATGATTTATACCACTGTTTTCTTATTGACGTTCAAATTCAACTTGTTATGACAGATTCTGCCAACTCACTATAGTGTTTAAGAACTTTCGAGACAAGATCCAGACACGTTCAAGATTATGCAGGTTAAAATGGGGCGCGCTATTTCTGAAATTAAAATTTGTTGAAAAAAAGACCTTAGGGGAGGCCGGGGTTAGTTGTTACAATTTTTAGAAACTTCAAAATTCTGAAAAAACTATTGGACCGAAAAACTTTAAATTAGGCTCAAATTGTAGCTACAACCCTTGGGTACAAAATGACGTGTAAAAAAGCAGAAATCTTTCGTTCAGTTGGCCCCAAACATTTTTGAACGCGGCTACTTTTTTTTATGACAACTTGCTCCATACCCCGGGTAAGTTGTCACACGTGATGGGAAATTATCTTGTGCTAAAAATGTGCAGAAACTATATTGGACAGAAAAACTTCAAATTGGGCTTAAATTGTAGCAACAACCTTTAGCTACAATATGGTGTATAAAAAAAAATTCCATACGGTTGGCCCCAAATGTTCTTAAGCGCGGCTACTTTTTTGTGACAACTTGCCCCGGATTGAGAGGGTTTAGGAAGTACAATTTTTTTAGAGGGGGGAGGGGAAGATTACTGTAATTTTCGGATCTAATACACCCAAAGACAGCTGAAGAAATTCTACTTGCCACATAGTATTTGATTTTTCCCAGTACAAAATATTACACTCATGAGAATGAACTTCTTGTCTATAAAACGTGACTTTTTGCTAAATTTTTTATCAAAAAATCAAACCCCTATAAATCAAGTTGGTTCCATAATCGCGAGATTTATCAGGTATAGTTAAGCGTTAGTACATTTACGGAGTCCTCTGACGTCATTAAATTTGAAGAAGCACCTTTTTCACGGGAGTTATAAAGGTTAAGACAACTTACCCCGTGGGCAACTAGCCCCAGTCTCCCTATCGTTAATGAGTTTTAGTTCTTTCTTCCAAAACCCAATGCATAATTAATTTGACGCTCTACGAGGTATCCAGCAAGTAATGCAATTCAGCTTATGTCAACAGTTTTTTGTTTTTTGTTTTTTTTTAGTAGCACCTGTATAAGACTATAAGACAATAATTCTACACAGATTTCAGATTTTTGACGATCCTTCCGGACGGGTTTTTCTTTGAATCCGTTCATTAAGGAGTCTTCAACTTATATATAAGACTTCCTTCCTAAAACTTTTTCAAGGTTCAAGGTTCTTCTAGACATGTCTCAGATTATATATAATTCTGCTCCGGACTCGTATAATGTTCCTTCCGTCCTGTTTACAATTCTTACAGATCCTCTCAAGATTTGTTGAGATTCCAGTAGAGCTTAAGATTTCTTGAAGCTTCTCAAGATTTCTAAGAAATTCAGTTGTTCTTGCTTTTCCAAGACTCTTCTTTAGGACTCTTCAAAACTTCTCCAGAATTCTTTGAAAACCAACTTCTTTAGGCCTCTTCTTGACAGCGCAGCGGCAGACCTAATGAGCTACCTGGGGAGCCGCAATTACAAATATATAAGACTAGTTATAGTATAAGTAACCCCGTATTGAGAGTAATTGGATCGTTTTCTCGCCCTTACTGTATAGTCATTAAATGAGCATGTAAGAGGGAATTTCTTAGATGAACAATGTGTACTGTCGATTGTTTTTTTTATATTAACGTTGAAAATGAAAACACCTTTTAATGTGTGGTGTCAAATTCTTTCAACTTACATTCCTGTAAATACCTAATGATAGCCTCTTTTCAATTTTGATTAACAAGCGAAGGGATTAAAAAGAAGCTTTCCATCCAAAGTTTTTTCCTAATTCCAGTTCATAACAAAAATTTATTCAGCTTAAAAGTTTGTTCTAAATCGTCAACAGGTTAAAAGAGACTTTTATATTTATTTAAATCTTTACTTTCATTATTTTTAATCAAAAAGAAAAACGTCGAGATGTTACTGAAAATTTATTCGATTTCAAATTTTAAACATAGCCAATGTAGCAGTCAAATGATCGTAATGAAATTTGAAACTAAATGATGTGCCAAGTAGCGCCTTGAGTTTTCTTGTCAAATAACGATAGTCCTGGCCAATAATCTCACTTACGTACTAACTTTTTTTTTTAAATTTGTTTTTGTCAATCTTAACATTCTCCCAATTGGCGAGATGAACATTATTCTCAAGTCGGAAAGATTAGAATTTCTCGAAATGAAGATTATTTCATAGCCAAAACACGTTTTCATTTCTGTGGATTGAGATTAAAATTTAACATTTGCAACTGCCCAAGTTTTAAAATTTTAAAATTATTAGAAGATATTTTCAATTTTTACCCACCAGGAGTATTTTGAAAAAGAATGTTTTTGTAACCTGCCTTTAATATTTAAGGAAATTCAACTCCGTTTTCTATATCGGGTGGGAATAGGTGATTACCCCTTTTAATCTGCCTGTCTGTCTGCTCACTTTCTGCCTATTTGACGGGATAGCTGATTGATTGGCTGATTCATATCTGTCTGTCTATCTCAATGGCTAGATCTTGATGTAACGTATTTGCACTGCCATTTTTCGGATTTCAAGCAAACACCTATTCCATGTCTTTCCTAGCCAGTCACGGTGCCACTGACACTGGTCACAAACCGTGTACAAATTTTGAACTTTTTGCCAATATTCCTTAGTGTATTAGGAAGAATTGTCGTAAATGGTAAAAAATTTCAGAAATAGTGTTTCCTAGATACATAAGCATGATGTAGGTAAATTCTAATAGTACATTCTATTGTTGCTATAGTTCTCTTCAGCGAATGTTGTCTCCGATCATCGATTCCGAAAGAGTAATAATTAATTTTTTTGTCCGATTATTATTCTTAATTAACATTCAATCACGAAACTCCGATAAAAACCTATTAAGTGCCTCTCATCTTTCTCTGAATAATGCGTTTCAGTGATTATAATATTCTTATTACCGAAATTAGTCTTCTGTAACGTCATCAGAAAAAGGTTGGGCGTGTTGTGCAAGTCAGTGAGGCGTAGAGAATCCACATCTTTTGTAAACAATGCCTGGATGTATACCATCGATGGGATTTTTATTGCTGCTTTATTGGTTTGAAATTTATCCGTACTCGCCTGCTATCAATCGAAATCATATTAAGACACTTGTTCCAAGTAAAATACGAATACTTTAGGAAAATATAATTTTCCTCCGCTCCGTTAGATAGTAATTTTAAAGGGAATTGTAATGGGCAAAGTCAACTCGGCGAAAAAATTGAGAATGCTATTAAAATAGATCATGTTTTTGCTCTGCTTTTGAAAATTGGAGCAAATCCATAAGCGCAAATAGTCGACCCAGGGTAAGGGGCTCATGAGGTGCTGCCAAGTATTCAAATAATGGTAAAAATTCTTTCGATTTCATCAAGAAAAGCTTCACTGTTTTTAAAATCAGCGTTTTGGTGAAAGAGGATTTTTTCAAAATTTTGTCTTCTGATGCATCAATTTTGAATACAAGAAAAATATATTTTTCGAAAATATTCAGAGTTTTATCTATTTTTAGGACACGCCGGTGGTAACGATCTCATGTTCTATGATAGAGCCGTTTCCAAACCATACAGAGATTTCGGAAACTTCTTTGTACAAATCCCATGTTGAATTTGTTGAATTTCAAGGTCCTTCTTGGAGCACTGATTGATAATTTTCACAAAATCCGAAAATTTGGCGGGGGTAATTTTAGGTTATCAGTAAAGCTGTGCGATGGCGTGCCACGCCAACATCGCTGCCCAAAAAATCGGCATATAAGGAGACGTGATTGTTCATTTTCTGTTCATTTCGGGTATCGCGGCCAGCTCCGCGAGTCGTCATGCAGTTTTTCTCATTTAAGGAACTTACAACTGTGGTACTGTACGACGACAATAACCTGTGCAAAGTCACTTGAGGCGAATCTCTTAATCATGTAGTGAAATTGTGCTTTCACTACATTATGTTCAAAGTACTACCAGGGAGCATCATGTTAGAGGGGGTAGGCACCAAAGACCACACTGCTGATATCCTCGCGAAGGCGCTGTCATCGTCCACCTTTGCTAAATTTAGTAATATTTTGGTCGTTTTATCACCTTGACATTACTGGGATACTGATCTTATATTTCAGAAAAATATCGCATTACGATAGTCGTGCGGCGAAAATTTTCGAATCTATGAAAAGTTTAGTGTCTGAGTTCTGATTTTCATGATGTAGCTCTTCTCTATTGAAGCCAAATGCTGGATACCTTTGTCGTCACCCTCGTAGTGATTGGACCAGGCCAGCGGCTGAGGAGGGAGTGTTAGACATCCTGTTATGTTAATCTCATACCATGACTTTTTGTATGTCATTCATCCAGCTGTTGTTATCTTTCTTCAGTCTATGAACCAACATAGTCCTGGTCGGTACTCTGTTTGCCACAAAACTCATGTCTCTCGAGTGATGATTATGAGCTTTGATGCCTCTGACGAGAGTATACACATGGTAATCCTTTCTCGAGGTACACAGTACACACTACTATCACGATCTCTAAAACACATAAATTCATTCTCTGTTTGTTTTGCAGGACGAAAAAGGAACGCCATTCTGTACATTCACATCCTCTTATTACTTTGATAGGCAGTTAGCTTCCATTTTTTTCGGTTTTCTCTCGAGTTTTCAATCTTTGAAGGCCAAAGTTGAAAAACGAAATCGTTGAAATATTAATATTATTGATTATGTCGAACTGGCATTAAGTTTCACTTTCTTCCCATTACTTCGGTATAGACAGTCAGCTATACCATCTTATTTCGCATTTTTTTCCCTCTCAATTTTTCAATTTTTGAGGGCAAAGGCTTGAAAAATAAAAAAATTTAAAAATGAAGAAAAGTAAAACATATGGGTATTATCAGTAGGTATTACAAATAATCACGAGATGGACGAAATCAAAATGCAAATGATGGAAAATTATGAGTTTAAAATCATTCTAAAATCTTTCAAAATGCACGGTCTTGAAATCAAAAATTATTTTTCCTCAAATTATTAAAAATTATAATTAAAATCGTTTTTCACTTCATTTTTTATTTTAAAATTTAAAAAAAAAACAAGAATTAAATAGAGATATCAAAATTTTTAAAGTCAAGAACCAATTACTCTTAAAAATCATAATCTGAAAATCAAAAATAAAATGTTTTAAAATCAATCTATGTAAATGATCTTTTGATCTTGAATTTTGCCTGTGATTTAAACTCAGTTGATGCTCATGATCTTTTGATTTCTTGATCTTGGGTTATTGCTCATCTCTGGTATTAATGTGTTATTATTTAATCAACTGGTAACTCTCGTATTTCATATTATTATTACATTAGGTTTGGTTTTTAATTTTAATATTAATGATTTTGTGATTTAAGTCATTTTTTCAGTATTTTCTTGATCTTGAAATTAAAAATTCGTGTAAAGAGATTTTTTCCAAAGCGTTCTAAGTCAATTTTGGCTATTCTGAGAAAATCAGTACGCCACACAGCCGCCACAAAGAAGGTGGAAATGATATAAATGTCAACAGTCAAGGATAGTACTAATCGAGTTTGAGCAAAATTATCATCTTACTATCTTCCAAAATATTGGGAGAGGCCGTCGAAGTTGGTGACCTACCTGACTTAGGCCACTTAGGCATAAAATACTACATGAACACAACCAAAATAAATGTAGTTGTTCTACTGTTATCAGCATTTGCATTACCCTTTAAACCACTTCGGAAACCTAAACTTCTTAAAACACATAGAACATCACATCTAACATAGATAGAGGGGTCATACCACGACTGGATTGTACTTCATCATACATTCTACCAGACTGCGTTGCTATCTCAGAATCGAAAGATCAACTTGCGCATTCGGCAACTTTGGAAAAAAAAAAGCTCTTCATGTAAAAAAAAAAAAGATTTTCATCATAATTATTTTGAATAAATTTTGGAAAAATGATTTTTTGATTTAAAAATTATATAATTTTGAAAGTTTTAGCGTGATTTTAAAATCATGATTTTCAATTCACTGCTTTTTGATTTTGCTCATCTCTGCATGCAGAGGCGGTTCGAATGAATTTTTCTGGGGGGGGGGGGGGTCGGGTATAAAAGTGTCGAATACAAATTCTAAATTGTCGAATAATTTTTTTTTGCATTGAATGTTGAGGTATCTGTGATGTAAGTGCAAATTTTATATATTTGAATAAAAAAGTAATATCAATGTTATAGTAGAAAAGTATTACAACAAAACCCCGTAAAGTAACATCATGGTTAAAAAAAATAATAATAAAAACAATTAATTTGAAGGGAAAAATTTCAGACTCAACAAAAACTCGTAAAGTGACATACTGGTAAATAAAAACAATTAATTTTAAGGGGAAAATGTTTTCAAACTACTTCCAAGGTTAAGTTAATCGTCGTTTTTTTTATGGCAAGCCATTTTTGCACAATTATACGCAAGTTTATTCTGTCACATATATCTTTGTTACAATTCACCATTAGTAAATTTTTCAATCGTACGTTTGTCATAGTTGTACGCAGGGGACTTTTCACTAGTTTCAGTTTGCTAAAAATTCGTTCGTTAGATGCAATAGAGATGGTTGCTGTACATAATAATCGAATAAGCTGATTGGTTATGGGTAAAATACGAGTATGCTTCATTTTTTCTAAAATAGACTTGACCTTCGAGAAACTACTTGAATTTTTTGTTTGTACTTCGAGTACCTCCAACTCACTAATTACAAATTCGTAATCCTTCACATTTCGTGAATTTAACGCTGATGGAAGAAGTTGCAATACATCTTTGATTTCTTTTTCACTTGGTGTATAATTCATTGAAAATTAAAATATTTTAAATAAAGGCTCCACCGCTTTAAAAGATTTTGTCAAATTTTCATAACCTTCTGTCAAAATAGAATCTAAAACAGAACAGAAATATTATGAAATTTCCGAAATTTTGCGGAATTTAACCCAATTTACCGAAATTGCCGAATGGAAATTCGACTGATTTCCCCCGTCGCGCCGCCTCTGTCTGCATGTCACTCACTATTCACTATAACTGCTGAATATGTTACTAAATGGTTAGCAATTACTGCTTACAAAGTTCAGACTAATCTGTTTCTTTTTTTCCGACTACCTATTTTTTATTGTTGGTTTTGTATTTACTTTTCTATTTTATAACTGTCACTACTGATCTACTGCTAAGATGAACATTGAAAACAGAGAACAATGAATGATACTAATAGCTTATTTTTTTCCTAGTTTCATCTTTGAGGGGTTGTATTTTACTTTTGTCCTTATTTTAAAATAATTATTTGCTCTGTTGTCTGTTATCTGAATAATGAAGTCTGAATGCATAAATAGGTAGTTCAATGTTAGAAGTAGCTACGTTCTACTGCAAGCGTATAGTATACATATAAACCCAATGGAAATAGAGCCAGCAGTGCTGAACCAGAAATTCAAAGTCAAATGTCAGTTTTATCAAATAATCAGGTCCTTCTCCTTTAAATCCATGGTAGAAAAGGAAATGCTACTCTTCTTTGCACGGTCTTCTTCTTTGATCCTTGTAACACCAAAGATTGATACTTGATGTTTACATTTTCACTCAACATGAAGGCTCGATTTTTTGATCGGTGTCGGTGAGTTGCGGCCTATCAGTGAAAATTGGTATGAATTGCGGCCCAGTACCTTTTCCCTAACGAGTGAATTCTGGCCCGACGTCACGTACGAATTGCGTCCCCGTATCTAGCTACTCCTCAGTCCATTAGCGTGGCCCAGGAGACACCACGAGGCGGTTGACTGAGATTAGGATGGGCTTTGTAGAAGGAGCTGTTCAATTTAGAATGAAAACTTTCGCAACTATTGGTGATTCGACTGCAGTTAGCGGAGTAGTCTGCCCAAATACAGGGAGGAAATGTTGCGTCAGGAGAAATATACGTTTCGAAAATATAGTCAGTGAACTGCACAATCTTTTCGTTCTCTGCCGAGAATAGCGGCATAAAGTCTTCAGTGAAACAGTCCGTGATATCTCCAGTTTTAAAAAAGGCAGGCCGAAGTAGTTTTTCAAAAAATAACTCTCTGGTGTATTTGGTTGTGCCTTGTAAACTCGAGTGAGACCTATTTGTTGAATTTTCCGCAACCAACTTTGGTCTAAATGAAATCGACATTCTCTCATTTGATCGGCCTGTACCGCTTTATGGATGGCTGATTCAAAAACGATGAAAACTTCCGAAGGAGAACATCGAGTACCAAGAGAAGCACACTTAGAAATAACGTGTTCAAAAGCAGTATGGTACGTAGTTGTAGACTTGTTGGGCAAAACAACAACAATAACAACAAAAAGCAAGCTATCAAACAAACGAACAAACAAGCCAATGACACGTAAATCCAATCCTTCGAACCGTGGACAGTAAAAAGTTGCGTGTAGTGGTCTGGACAACTCTTGAAGGTCCCATCCACATATTATGTATATCTGCTGCACAGCACATAGGATATTTAAATGGTAGACCGCAACTCACCAACATCGATACTGATATCATTGGGCCGGAATTCACTCGTCATTAAAAATAGTTCGGGCCGGAATTCACCTGTCCCGTTTTTACTGATAGAGTACTTGGGCCGCAACTCACCTACAGCCGTTTTGATTAAATGAAAGTTGAAAAACTAGGTAGAACCGACCCTACGCTCTTTTACACGTAACCAATAACATCACGCACGACACGTAGTTATATTTATAATAAAGTCAGATCCCCGAACGCTTTCTGAGATGTAAATAAGTTGATGATGTCTGATGAGGGTCAAGACAAAGATGGTCCAGAATTCGAACATAAACTCTGGTTCATGGGCTAGTAAGGCAGATACGAAGCAGATTCGAAACTACTCGAACTCATTCGGGCATACTCTCCGAGGCTCCCGAAAGTTCGCTAAGAACAGCTTACGTTCTCGTTAAGACCGCTAGTGGTCCTGTGCCGTACCCCTCGCTGGGGGATCCGCGTTACAAAAGTCACTGTGTGTTATCTTTGCCGTAATGCCGGACGTCGTGATCATGGAAGCCGTGGTGTCGTTCTAATGTCGGATCATCGTAGCCGTGTACTCGAATTGTAACGGAGGCTGGAGGCGCTCAATCAGCACCAGCCCAAAAACACCCGTTACAAACCTCTTCACCCAAATATGGAGGTGAGGTGACCTGTTTTCCAGACGCCTTCCACAACGTTCCGCCATTCTTCTCGGTCCTCTCCAGCGCGCACTGCTTCTTTTAAGCTTATGCTAATGAAGAATTTAGTCGATCTACTTATCGTTTGGATGTTCTCCAACGGCTCCTTTTTCCTTCTTTTGTTTCTGAATTGTCGATTTTTCATGACAGTTTCCATCCCTTCTGATAGGGCCAAAAAATTTTAGGATTCTCAAATGTCCGACAGGTTTTGTAAGCTAAGAATAATTGAAGCTTTGGTCTTTTCATCCATCCATGAGATACTGAGCATGCGTCTGTAGGCCCACATTTCGGAAGCGGCTATCCTTTTTACATCTGCTGCCTTGAGTGTCCATGTTTCCGCTCCATATAACATTACCGAGAATGATTGCATCTTGAGTAGCCTCAGTTTGCTGTTGCGGGATGTATGGTCATTCTTCCAGATTGGATAAGATTGCTGACTGTATTTCATTCGAGGATTATACGACGCCGGATTTCTTTTCAGGAGCCACCCTTGTCTTGCAGGAGAGATTCCAAATAAATTCATCGATTTTTTCAAATCCTTCAATACATTTGTGGTTGGTGAAATTTGATTTTTCTCTACGACCATGATTTTGGTTTTACTCTCGTTAATGGACAACTCATTTTTTTCACTTTTTCTCTCCACGTGTTTTATCAGTAAGCTCATTTCGCCCTCCGATTTAGCATCCAGTAAAACGTATGTTATGATCGTTTCTCCTCCAGTTGTTACACCACGCTTACAGTTACACAAAGCTTCTCTTAGTACTGCCTCACTGTGTATGTAAAGAGGATTGGAGAGAGGGTACATTCCTGTCTAACCCCTCTTGTGGGCTGGAATTGGTTTGATAACGATTCTTGAGCTCTTACAGCAGCTCTGGAGTCCGCATACAGATTCTTGATTAGGCATATTAGATGTTATTAATAATAATAATAATTGCATCGGGGAATGAAACATGCAGTAGCTTTCCCCTGTCAACCGTCGAATGAAATTATTACATTTCGGATTCTGTCCAGCTCTGCGGCCATTACCAATTACCGCGCAGCCGCCACCGATTGAATACTTCTATTCCTCTACTGACGCAGAAAAAATCATATTTCCGCATTATTCCGCTTAGAAAAAAATCTATTTCCGCATAGTTCTGCTTCGAACAAAATCTATTTTCCGCAGCGTTCCACTACGTTTCATCAATTATATTCTGCCACATAATTATTTCTCTGGAGCGTCTCGGAGCGGACTATATTGGAAGCAGAACTGCGCAGAAAATTTTATTCAGCAGCGTTCAGGAGCGACTATTATTTCACTGCTGTACAAAGCAGAATATTCTTCAATACATACTACGGCGACTTTCATTAATTTCTGATGCTAGTATGAAAGAAAACAATTTTTATTTGAAAATAAACGAACAATTTATGCAAGTTTTTCAGATAAATTTTGCGTCGCATTCGCGTGCTGGGTGGCTGCATTTCTGGAATCTGAAAATTAAATTTTCAGCATGAGAGCAGATTATTGAAAAGTGAAATGTATACAGAATGAGTGGCAAGAAGTGACCTTTGTAGAAAAAAGTGACTAAATGGACGCCCTGCTAACCCCATATAATACGGCCAAGACGTCAGGAAAAAATATTAGCGTCTGTTGAAACAAAATAGGTCTGTTTGGGCAGCATACAGAAACTACCAAAATTGACAAAATGGACAGAAAGTGCGTTTGGGCAACTTTTCTGCACTTTCTGTAACTGCAGAGAGAATGTTCAAGCACCAACTTTCTGGAGTTTCTGTAAGTTTCTGTAACTTTTTTGTGAACAGTTGGAACGGAAAAAAACTTTGGTTATTCCTTATAAAAAATTTGCTAACAATTAAATAATTTCATAAGAGAACGTTGAAGGTAATTTGCAATTGTTCAATTTTATTTTATGTGGAGATTTATCCGTGAAAATAAACGTTGATCGGAAATTTCAACAGAAAGTGCAGAAAAAGTGTTTGAGCATATGCTAAAACGATTACACAACAGCACTACAGAAACGAACAGAGACGTTTGTACAGAACTTACAGAAAAAATCATCAAGATTAATTTCTGTAGGCTGCCTGAACAGACCTAATAATCACCATATCAATTCCCTCTATGAAAATGTACACGCAGCCAAAGAAATACTCTGAACCAGGAACTTTAAGATCAGATTGATTTTCACAATGTCGAATTTGGAATTCACCCTTTCTAACGCTACTGTACGGGAAATTTCACATGAAGGGAAAAACACCCGCCCACTGACTTCAGAAACCGCAATGAGTTCAACGAAATCCTATCAACAACAAACTATTCGTGCTACCAATGATAAATACTAGAGGTTTGTTCATTCAGCCACCAACTTCATTTGTATCAGTTTTTCACATTATTTGATTCGCGACGTTAGAGTTCAGATATTAAACAATCTTGATACACAGCTATTTCACAAAATTTCTTCACAACGCTCACCTGGATAACTGATAGCAATCGTCCATGAACTAGTCAATTGTACCATGTACCACATTTCAGAACTTGAGACTGGCTTCAGTTTTTTTGTTAATCAAAACCAATGCCGAAATTAGGGCTCTATAGTTTCACCTGGGTATACTAAGCCACCATTTTGGTTCATACTGCGCCCGTCGATACCGAATTGACTACGCGTTACGCTCCGCATAGTCGGATTCGGCATCCACGGGCGCAGTATGAACCAAAATGGCGGCTTAGTATACCCAGGTGAAACTATAGAGCCCTACCAAAATGAGAATCTAATTTGAATTTGACAAAACGGTACGCTGCATCTTGCAGTAGCGACATCTCATTTCTGAATACCGTTGAATACGTTCATACATTCAGAATGAACATATTCAACGGTACTGTACATTGATTAAATGCGGATACGTTAAGGAAATTTGTTGCGTGACATTCGTTAGTGCACGCTCGTCATACGAGTGCAATTTTGCCAAAATAGTCGTCAAGCAGAAAGTTCCTGCACCATGCTCGAGCCTTTGAACGTGCATATTGAAACATGAATACTGTACTTACGAGTGAACTGACGACTTGGATCGCTGAATAGTGGACAATGGGCACGTTGGAACTGCGATTACATTCGTCATAAATCTGTGTTCATGCAAATACACAAATGTCAGTGCAATATGAAACCGATGTCAGATAGTACTACCAGCTACTGGTAATGTAAATACTTACCAAGTTCATCAAATAAATTGATCACTTGTTCCTCTCTTCATTAGCGAATAACCGATATTAGGAAACGACCTTGTGAAAAAATCTTCCCATGAACGACAGTAATTGCAACAATTTTAACGGTTCAATTTCATAAGTTTGCACCATATTCACTTCGATAGAACTAGGGCTCTAATAGAACAAGATCGGAAATTGCACAAAACTTTCGTTTATCATTATTTTGAAATTCGAATAACGGCCAGCGGGACAGCGGCTGACACGCCGATAGAGCTCTCTAGGGGAAGTGCGGACATACGCCATTTTGGATCATACCGCGCCCCTGGATGCCGAGCCGAACTACACGGAGCGTACCGCGTCGTCAATTCGGCATCCACGCGCGCGGTATGATCCAAAATGGCGTATGTCCGCACTCCCCCTACAGAGCTTTAACGCCGACACATCACACGACGACTCGGCGACGCTAAGTGACCGGCAGCTACGCAGCCTGCAGTATTGGAAAATAGTAAAGAAAGAAAGGCATATAACGTCCCCATGTTAAGGGCCTTTCTCTAAGTTCAAAAAAATTTCTGTTCGATCTGGTCACACCGGGTTTGACATACACTTTCAATTCCGACATTAATTTTTGTCAACATTTTCGATTTTCATAATGTCTTATTGTATCGGTCTTGGATGACTTTTTCCGTTCAGTTATCAAATATTTGATAATTTGACGACACCTCACTGCCATAAGTAAAATAAAGTGAATTGCGAACGGTCGTTTGACAGTTATTTCGTTCCAATTTATACGCATTCAAATTATCGAATGGGTTACGGGTGCTCGAGTTAGTGAAAATAGGTATTTATACTCAGGTTTTCAAATTTTTAATGTCCGCTCTTGACAACAGGGTGCCTCGGACAAATATATCTACTTTTAGGGACGGACTAGGGGGAAGAGGACACAGATGGAAAATTACATGAAATGCTAGGAAAATTTTTGCTATACTGTTACCTACTATTTTTTCTGTCTGTCATCAACTTATGGGGCTGCGGAATTCTCCCCCTATAACTGCATTATTCATACGGGGACTACATAGGGAAACCAAATCATCGCGCACTGCGCTACATTTACATTCGTACATGAAAGGTGAAACTGGTGAAACGTGGTCTGTCAAAAAATCGATTTTCCGTTATTTTTGTGGTTTCGGGTAGTTGAATATAATATCTCCTCTTTCGCAACTTCAAGGCAACCACAATGAAACTGTTCATCGGGATATTCGTCGTATTATTGGAAAGGCTCCGAAAATGCAGGGATGTACCGTTTTTCCTGGAGGCAACTTACGCGAATTATACATGGTCAATCATTTCGAGCGCTGCGTCAATAATAAAGAACGTGTACACGGAACAACGTCATTATAATGATCAGAGACCATAAAAATGATCCGAGCGTCAATAAAAATTCAAAACGATTTGAATTTTTTGAGACACAAGAAAAAAATTTGTTCTACAGATATGTTTTCTTGGTGACAATGAGGATGGAAGGGAGGTTTAGGGAGGTTTAAAGGGAGGATTATTACTACAGATCCTTTATTGTTTATTATTGAATTTTGCGGTACCTTTAGCCTATATTAAGAAAAATTCTGTGCAGCAGATTGAATACACAGTCACAATGGAGCACTTCTAATATTGAAGTCCGCATCAGCCACTGCTTTGTTTTTGCAGCTTCTAAACGATACTGGCCAAAAAATTCTGGATCAGCAGCAGTTATTAGGATCGCAGTAGAACGTGTCGACTTTCATGTTTCGCACTAATCGTTACTGCCGCGGAATGTGGAATGGTCGCGGTAGAACGCCTCAACTTTTATTCTGCGTCAGTCACTTCTGATGCGGAACAAATAAAGTCGCCGCAGAACATTTTATTCTGCGTCAGCCACTATTGATGCGGAACAGATAAAGTCGCGGCAGAACAGAAATTCCACAATGTCCGCTACTGAGGCACGTTCATTATTCGCAGCTGAACGCCTCAATATTTAAATTACGCATCAGTTGCGGCTTTATTTTAAGCTGCTGAATGCAGCGTAATAGTAAATTCCGCACCCGCCGCGGGTTAGATAATCGCAGCGTAACGCAACGTAATGGACAGGAATTCTGGAGACGCTGCAGATACTGCAGCGGAAAAATCAGAAAAATCGCTACGTTCTGCTCCCGAATTCGGCATCTGCCTCGAATTTTTTGCGGAAATTTGAAATTTCCGCAACTGAGTAAGCGAAATTTCAGTAGATTTGGTCAATAGGGACTCGGCGCACAGTTCCAGCTATAAGTGAAGGATCTAACGGGATACTCGCTCTTATTTCGAAAACATTCACATGCCTCGGTTTCTCAAGTTTGAATCATCTGGATAGAAAAATTCCTTGGGGAGGTGAATATTCAATTTCATAAAAGAAACAGGAGCAGTGTTCAAGTTATACCAATTTGAGTTGCCACATGAGATCCTCTCGTCCACTATTGCTATCGAATGCATATCATTGCTGCATCATGCCTCCAACACTCTAACGAAACTAGTTCAGCTTTGGTGATCATTTGCCCCCCCCCCACAAAACTAGTACACCAATAGTAGTACATCACACGTGGCGTTAGCAGCGGCGATCAAGTTGAAAAATAGCATTTTCTCTCGCATTTTCTCGTTTTCATCGTCTATCCGTCGAGCAGCCCCCTTGCGTTTTCAGCGAGCGGGCCACGGACGTTGATAAAATACGAACGATTAAATTTAGACGTCGGCGAACGATAAAAGGCTAATTCGGCGTCGGGATAGAAGCCAAAAACGAATATGAAAAGGGCTTTGGGAATGGCGAACAATAAAGATAAAGCAAACGGCGAAAAGGAGAAAGCAAAAACTCCACCGGGAATTAATCTAGCGCGTTTCGGCGCGGGGGCCTCCCGACAATTCAGACACCGCGTAAACAAATTGAGGTAATTGAATTACGAACTAAGCCTGCACTTTATCAGCGTGTTTTCTTTCGCGAAAAATATGTAATTTTCAAAGAACGAGGAATTATAATTCGAATACCTGTTGAAAGGTAATTTTCGGCGTAAAATAAAAAAAGCTCAAATATTGATGCCGCATTTCGTACGCGGCGCTCTAACCAATGGATGAGCGTATCGGCCGCAGTGGGAATTGCCACCAGTAAGAGGAGAGATGTACGCGAAAATGCAATTCGAGATGGTGTCGGATTCACTCCGCCTTGTGAGCTAGTTCGTCCGCAGCTAAACTGACACCGAGGTAAATGAGTTGCATATGCGACCTCTGCAGGCGATAGTTCGTATCAGCATAATAAACGAAGAGAACGAGATTTACTGTAAACTGTAAATAATAGGGTTTTGCGTCGTTGGAAGCTGAAGAGTTGAAAAATTTTAAAATACAACGTCGTGTGCAAAGGATGTGCTGAAAAATACCTTAAATATTAATAGCTTAATTCAAATACGGTCCTTTTTAGTTGTACCGATAATTGAAAAAATGATTTTGTATTTTACGAAAGTAAAATAGAACAGCCCTTCCATCAACCTAACTGTCAATGCCGATGTAAGTTCCTTCCTGTTCTAATTTTCTAATCATCTCATCCGCAGTGTATTCAAAAAGTTCCGGGTCTATAATTTTATATAAAATGTACAACTGGCGCTATCTGTTAGCCGACGCCGGGACTACGCAATATCATCCCTTAGATACCCAAAATTGAAATGTCAGTGCTGTAACTTCATGTGACGTGTTTTCGTTACTTCGCGTGCGCACACAAATTTTGTTTCAAAGTTGGGAAAAGTGGTTCGGAAACATGGGGATGATTGTTAAAGCCGAGTCAAGGTTTTCCAGTGGTATGCGCTCGCTGGAAAATGATCTGCGAGAGGAGCGCCCTTCCACTTTCTTTTTTCGATTCTCGCGGGATTATCCACAATGAATAATTTGTGCCCCCAGGTCAAAAAGTAAACGCAGCATCCAACAAAGATACCTACAACGATTTTCGAAGTAGATTCGACGCGTGAGACCGGAATTGTGCCGCACCGGTAACTTTTTTCCTTTTGCAGGAGACCAGGACAATGCGCCAGCCCATTCCTCAATACTCGTCACTCAATTTTTGGCTCAAAAGTCAGTCACCACGATTCACCATCCACCTTACTAACCAGATCTGGCTCGGTTAGACTTTTTTTCATTTCCTAAATTAAAAATGGCGATGAAGGGAGAGCGTTTCGAAGATGTGGAGGCGATCCGAAGGAATGTGACCAGGGCTCTGAAAGCCATTCCAGAAGAAGAGTTCTCCAGATAGTTCCAGCGACTGTACGAGCACAGTAAAATTTGTATAGAACGAAAAGGGGCTTATATTGAAAAACAAACAAAAACTTTTTCCAAACTCTTTTTTTCTTTCGTGAAAAAAACTAGTCCTGGAACTTTTCGAATACACTGTGTATCACTCTCCAAGGAACAGTTCCTATCGTACTGATAGCTAGGAGCAGAGTGGCCTGGTATAAGAGTAAGGCCTGGCACCCAATCATTCCGGGTAACCGGCAATAAGGTCGAAGTGGAAGTGGTCGAAATCCGTAAGGTCGATGATACATTCAGGTCGAATGAAAAATTAGTCGAATCATGAAAAGTATAATGACATTATCACGAAGTAGAAGTACAATTTAAAATTAGAAAAATGGCTTCTACAAATTCATAAAAATAGGAAATGTAGTCACTGTTAGTTTTAATATTTTAAATTATGGGCCACACTCCTCAAGTATGCCTTCCAAGTCATCACTTTCCTCTTCATACTTCAGGACGACGGCAACTAATCTGTCCTGTCCCAGGATGACTCGTTTTCATCTCTCAGGAGGGGGACCTCCTGCGCAATCCTGCTCAACCACTGCTTCTGTTGATGTATGCTCACGTCGGAAATTTTCTATAACTTCCCATAGGGAATGGTGATACCGCGTTGTCAATGCGTCAAATCCGCGATTCCAGCCTTCCACCGAATTATTTGTTCGTGGTAATCCTGGCAGGTTTGTTTTGGGCATTCGAATAACAAAATCTGTTATTTCTGCGTTGCAAAAAGAAACTCACTTTGTTAAAGCAGATTTTTGACCGCAACGAGATCGTGTCGAATCGTCATAAAACTGAAGTCAGTGAAATACACTTTGGTGACACACAAGTTTATTGTCAACACCTGGAGTCTGTGTATGAGGACTTTTCTGGACGTTTCGAGGATATTTTGTCTCTGGGAATTCCTCAATGGGTCATGAATCCTTTTGTCAATGTTGAGCCAGCAGCGGCTGAGGGTCAGGAAGAACTGACGAAACTTTCAACAAATGAGACCCACAATGATAATAGGCTTACGGAATTTTGGCTTCAAGCCAACATAGCTCACCTTCCCTGGAGTGTGGACCCGCGTGAAAAAGTTTTTGATTGCCTCCCCCTTCTCCTACCTTGTCGAGCGAATCTCATTCTTCTGGTTTGGCACAATAAAGTTCTGTGATCTGTTTTCATCGTTCTTCCAAATGTATTTTTCTTTCATTGATTTTAGTTTTCACGAAACTTCTTCTGATCTTCGTTCTTCTCATGATAGGAGAGCGTTGGAAAATGTTCAGCTCCCTTGGGGGGGGGGGCAGTATCTGAAAAAAAGTTGAGAACAACAACTGTTTTAGGTCACCACTAAAACTCTTCCGGATTCGTTTCAAGACGATTCCAAGTTCACTTGAGACTTCTGACTATTCTAGACATAGTGTTCATTTTGGAGTGTGAGTGAACTTGGTAATATTCCTTTTGTAGGGAGTGCCAATTCACTTTTCCTTCTTCTGTATTCCAGAGCGCTTTCGGCTGTTATGCCATCATCAGTGATGATGGCATAACAGCCGAAAGTGCTCTGGAATACAGAAGAAGGAAAAGTGAATTGCACATGATAGGCATACGCGAAGCTCTGGAATACAGAAGAAGGAAAAGTGAATTGGCACACCCTACAAAAGGAATTCTAGACATAGCTATGACTTCTTGAGACTTTTTCAAATACATTCCAGACATTTGAAAATCATTCAGACGGATGTAAGATTCTTTCAGACTCTTTACCATTTTTCCAAGCTAGCTCCAGATTCTTCAAGACTTCTTTAGAATTCTTCCATACATAGAAAACTTTTTGAGACTCTATTCTTGGACTATTTTATACTTGACTTTCAGCCTTCTTTTAGCACTCCTCATTACTCATCCAGGCGGATTTAATACTTTTTGAGGCAGGCTTTTCTAAACTTAATTGTGACTTTCAGCCATGTACTGTTGTCCAGATCAGTCTTAAAAAATCTCAAATATGTTTGAAGACTCAAAAAATGTTTGCAAATCTTAAAAGGCCCTATAAAGGTGTAGAACAGTATGGAAACGTATTCACAAAGTGTGAAGTAGTCTTAAACAAGTCCCAAAACCCTTTGAAGATTGTCTTTAATAATTCGGGAGGTCTCGAAGAATCTGAAATATATTTTAAAAAATCTTGAAGAAGTATTTGAATAAATTATTCTCTGCTTTCCTTCTAGAATCAGAAAAAACGTTGAAAAATACTATTTTTTTATTACTGATTTTTTCTTCCTCAACAAAATTATGAACACTGAGCTCCTGAATTGTTAAAGTTTAGTTCTTAGGTAATGGTGCCAAAGTGATCGCGGTTCAACTTAATGGAAAGATCCCGGAAAATTTGAGCTCAGTTGTATAGAATTGACGAATTCTTCCTATGGGCAATACTTTAAATTTCGATTCTTCATAATCTCGAAAGACACAAACAAAGAAATTACAAACACAATTTATTCCTTCACATCCAGATTCTCATTCGGGAACCCAGAGATTGTTTCCCCCGATTTTCCCCTAAAGTACGTCCATCGTTTATAATAAGTCACTAAAATTCCATCGATTTTCGTTACATTTTTGAAAATCAGAAAATAATAATTGAACATTCTAAAAGTGCTTCAGTCCTCCTAATTTCCCCCGTTGCTCCTCCTCCAAAAAAACATAATGATAAATGTTACTTTTTTTCAGTTTCGCTTTGTGTGTATTCAAAGCAAATTAAAAAACCTTTTGACTTGCTGGATTTTTTCTATAACTCAACTCAAATTCCCGAATATCAAAGCAAAAAGAAAAGCCTTTAACTTGTGGGATTTTCCCAACTTCTCAACTCAATTCCCAAGTATCAAAGGCAAAAAAAAAAAAGTTTGACTTGTTTGATTTTCCCGACTCAGCCTAACTGAAATGGTGAAATTTCCCAACTGCTGAGTAAAAAATTCCTAAGAGGGGAGAGGAGGATAAGTTGCCTCCTACCCCCTAACGGTGCGTCCTTGCCAGGTTGTGCAATCAACAGACGAGATATTTAGGAGGGCGATGTTAAGAAACTTGGGCGATATTTGGTACCCTTACCTTATTGTATTCTAGTCTTCATATTTAAATTTCTTCTTGGTCGGTACGACGATCTCTGAAGTCGTCCTACTTGGTAAATGTTGCCACTACACTAATACAAACTTCATGAAATGAACATTTTTTTCTTGTACAATCAGGGTCCCATCGATTTTTTGAATTTTTGAATTTTGATGAATACCAGGTAAATTTATGGTTCTTAGTGAGAAGATGAACTTTTGACAGTTTCAAACAGGTGGCCTATCAACCTCCTTCCCCCATGAAAAATTACATTGACTGTTGACTTTTTTCCCCTTTTAATTAGTTTTCTTCTTGGCTCACGAGAGCATTAGAAATGTATAAACACACATTTCAATAGGCTACTTTACACAAATTAAATACAAAGTAAATTCACTGTGTTATTTGCGGGTGGATGACCCTAAGGAAAAGGTTCAAAAAATGATATTTTTCGGGTTTATAAGGCCACCTCATTGGGTCATTGACTCGTATCTTGGAGCCAAGGTATTTTGAATGTAATCCGTATCAAACCACTCGCCAAAATTTACATAGGAAGGTATGAGCAGCAGACAAATATGGGCAGATTTCATTTTACGTGTTTTCATTTTTGGGTTGTTTGAATATGCCACAGAATGTAGTAGAGGAAATATCTCGTCTGCTCAGAAACAAATTGAAACACTGGCCGCCTGCTCATCTTTCGTACACAAACTGTCGAGTTCTGCGAAAAATTCCAATTTCAAAATGTAGGAAACTATACGGTTATACGAACCTGGATGCCAGAAAGCAATGACTAGTACATTCTAACTCGTATTTTATGACAGAGCTAACTTCTCCATTTCATCTCCGTGCATTGTAGCTGAGCCGGGAAGATGGTTGATAATTTCATAGTCAAATACCACGGCACTCCTCGATTGTATTGTTTCTATTTTCGGAGCTTTCATTCTCAGCAGTCTTTAGTAAACACAATTCACTTAATTATAGGCAATGAGTTACTTTGTCTTCCTGATGTCCAATCCGATACCGAATGTGATGGAAATACTTACAAGTGAAATGCAAATACATACGCGGTTCCTTTTTGGTGCCCGTCAAAGTGGAACCGGTGAATAATGGTAACCTCGAACTTGGTATCGTAAACTGGGTTCACGACGGCTTCTTCACAGCTGTAAAATTGTCGGATGCTCATCCAGCATTTCGTCTGTATCATTTGGTAAATGTGGTTGCTCGGCCGATTGCGACCGAAATGTACATTTTTATTGAAACGAATAAAATTTAGGCTGGCCTAGATTTTCGTTACCGAAGTGGCGTTTGATGTACTCTGAATTCTACAACTTGGTTCACTTTATACCTCGACTTCATATACTGTTGTACGAATTGGCTGGTTCTTCAAATACAGAACACTTATCTAGCAAACTTTTGATTATGTTCGCGCTGTTTTAAAATCGCAATAAAGAAAAGATGCCTGCCTAGTGGTCGACTTACTTAGATGAGCTCGTATGTCGCCCAGCATTGTATATTTACGGTCTTCTACTTTTAATAATTCTTAATTTCCAAGACTTTTAGGAACTCTAGTAAGATTGAGGATGTACAATAAATTCATGTTGGAATTCACTCCGTCTCATCTGCTTCCTCCATTTGAAGGTACCATTGAACAGGGTGGCCACTTTCCTGGAAAAATTGGAATTCAGGGAAAAGTTGAAGTATTTTCAAAAAATAAATTCTTAATAAAATTGCGTGGTTTGGAAAGATCATGGTGATTGGTACGTATAAGATTTTTGTTAACTGCCTATTAAGGTAGAAAATTACGGTACTAGAAATTGAAAAAGAAGATTGAGTGACAACACTTATTAGTGAACTTCCAACCAGTAGACTTACTCGTTGAGGAAAAAGTGAGAAGTGGATCTAGAAAAATCAGGGAAAAGTCAGGGGAATTCATAATTGAAGAAAAGTAGCCACCCTGACAAAGGAAGTTCAAGCTAGAGAGCCACACCACCAGCGGCGGCATCTTAGCTGGAAGCGGGCGGAGAAATTAAAACGGTTCTAATTTTTTAATTTTTGTAGCACTAGATACATAGGTAGTTTTAGCATAATAAAATCACAGGAGTATGGTTCTAAGTAACATAATTACTTAACAGCGTTATAGGGTGTCTTTTTAAATGGACGCCTTGCAACTGGGAATAATACAACTTAAAGTGCCTTAATATGGAATACATAATTTGGCGCAAAAAGAAATTATCAAACATTCGGCAATACTTTTGATTGGAGTGTGTAAAAGAAAGTATGCCGTATTATAGTGTAGGCATTGAAAATTGAATGTATGACTTGTATTTAAAAAATTTCATATTGGGTGGTCCGCCAAAAGTGCTCTCAGTGTCGGGTAAGTATCCTGGTTCTTAATATAGCATGCACTAATTTCTTCATTAAATAGAACAGTTGAGAGAAAGAAGTTGAATGCAAACTAAGAAAATTATTATTTGATATTGGGTAGGTTTAAAATAAGTCAATAGAAAAATTGTGGCCTGATTCCTGAGTTTTTAAGATAAAAATATCAGGGTTTTTGGGCTTTCTTCTTCATTCAATTACCATAATATAAATCTCAAATCCACTTTCTTCATCACCTCTTCATCCCAGTGACGTTCTTTTGAGGGTTTTACTGATGGTTTTTTGACCTTATCAGTCTGTTTTCGATCGCGTTCTCGAGCCATCTCATCTGCACTTAGAAAGTATCCCATTTTATGACACCACTTCAAATCGTCACACAAAAAAGTAAAATAAAATCGTGAAAAACTAACTTACGTCCTTTCAAATTTATTGCAAATTATTCACAAATGAACAGTTCGCCCCTCTGCGGTAATACTGAGGACCGGCCCAGACCTCTTCCCCGTGTGGTGCAAAACCAAAATTCCTCTCGTCAGACTTTTTTTTTGAGGGGGGGGGGGGGCTCTCTAATGAGCGACGAAACCTTTCGTTCGCTGTTACTGATATCATGATATGTGGTATCTATAAAATTGTAATTTTGAGTTGAAAGCTCCGTGTGGTCGTGTGACGCGCGAGGAGTTGTAAGTATACTGTATACCATAATACATTGTCTACAAACTTAGTGTATATTGATTTAAAATTTACAAGTTTGAAGAATGAAGTTACAATACTGACTTAATAATTAAGTAATCATCAAGTCAATCTGAATTCTGAATATAGACTCTTTAATTAAAGGGTTTTAAATTTCAAATCAATTATTTATCTACTGAAAATATGAAATACAAACTAACAACTATTGAACTATGTACTGAGAAACAGGCCACACAGTATCAGTAGAAAGCCAAAAAGAGTGTCTAAGGTAGATCTTTGGTATACCAAAACGCAAAATCAAAAGTCCAAGTTTAAAACCAATATTTCAACATTTTTTTACTTTTTCGGTTTTGGTATACCAAAGGTTGACACTTTTTGGCTCTCTACTGATGAATTCCTTAATTAGAGGGTCCACATTTAAGTCAACTTGCTGATGAATATTTAACACTGGTACATGATTTTTAAACGCTCAGCACTTAAGACATTTTTGAGGTATGTTTTAATGGGGTCTGGTTGGCCGAGTGGATAGCACGTTGGTCCCGGAATCCGAAGGTCCTGGGTTCGAACTCACGTAGCAACTCGCCAGAATTCGACCTAGGTAGGTTTTTCGGCCAGAAGGGAAGAAAGCTAAAACAGCCCTAACGGCCTCCCCAACGTCTCTGAAGTAATGCTCGAAAGGGCGGATTCCAGGGCTCGGGTTGAGAGCAAATTAGAAATAGTAGGTATGTTTTAATGCGTCTCATTGTGGAACATGATCTTCCACACGTCACACTTGTAACAGAAAGCTCTCGAAAAGAAGGAATTCTGCCCCGCTGTTTTCATCGATGTACGCCAAGCCTTCGACAGGGTGTGGCACTGTGGGCTTATTCACAAACTCAAAAGCCTACTTCCGGGTTCCTTCTGTGCTATAATTCAGTCATACTTGAAGAACAGACGATACACAGTTTCGTGCAACTCAGCGATCTCAAGAACGTGTGACATCAAAGCAGGTGTGCCGCAAGGGAGCACCCTCGGCCCCCTCCTGTACATCCTATTTACTGCGGACATCCCGACCACCGATCATGTCAGAGTAGCGACTGTCGCCGACGACACTGCCATACTCGCGACACATAAAGATTGTGCGCGGCGACCACACTACTCCAAGCAGCAGTGGATAAAATAAGCGTATGGGCCAATAAATGGAAAATTGGCCTCAACGAAACGAAAACAGTGAGAATAGATTTTGCTTTACGTCCGCACGGTTTCGAACCAACCTATATTGCCGGCAAACCCGTGCCCTGCGCTAGTACTGTCAAATATTTGGGTCTTCATTTAGATACCAGACTGACTAGGCGTGCCCATGTAAGGAAAAAAAAGTGAACACACTCGGGCTCTATTGCGAAAGTACTATTGGCTGTTAGGCTACCATTCAAGGCTAAGCCTAGGAAGCAAAAGGCTGATCTACATAATGATCATCAAACCGGCCTGGTCCTATGGGATTCCAGTCTGGGGCACTACCAAAAAATCCAACAGGGAAGTGATCCAGAGAACTCAAAACAGGGTGCTGCGATGCATCACCAAAGCATCGTGGTTTGTGTCCAACAGCACAATACATCGTGATCTACAACTACCCACGATAGATGAGACGATTAAGGACGCTGTGGAAAAATACAACAGGCGCCTGCACAACCACCCAAATGTCGAGGCCGTCCTTCTTCTAGACGACACTTGCATCACAAGAAGATTAAAACGAACGAAACCATTCAACCTTCTGCAGTAAACATTATGTTATTGTTTAGGATGATAAAGTAAAAGACCTAGTTCGTTGGAACGAAGTCTTAGTAAATAGTGATTACTTCTATATGATTAGTTTAGGTGAATGCCCACCGGCAGTTCCTGTAAACAATAATAATAATAATAATAATAATAATAATAATAATTAAAAAAAACAAAAAAAAACTTGTAACAGGAATATTTAACATAATTCTTATTAACCAAACTATTTCTGAGATAACGGTACAAAGCTCTAAACTTTTACGTAAAAAATCATCACTTAAATTTTTAGGCAAAATTCCACCATCACCTGTTATGCAATCTAATAGCATATCACGATGCAAAATGAGCCGCTCGCGATCAAAATGATCTGAGCTATAAAAATAAATAATTTCATCGACATCACCAAAATTTCCCCTTTTTAAAAAAAAAGTTTTCAACTCTATTCAGAAAATTAATCGTTTCGAACCTAAATCTATCTTTTAAGCTTTCAACTGTCACATCTATTACTTCAAAGTATAATTTTAGATAATAATTCGCTGGTTTAGTAAATGAATGAGAGGACGACTTCGAGTCATAACGCTTTGGAGCTTTTCTAACTCTTGGTAATTCAGGTTCGGGTAATTCCAAAGTTTCCGCTTTCTTTAAACAACTTATGACCACACATTTTTAAGATTTGTTTCGGATCCCTGTTTTTGAATATGAGTTGAACTACTTCAACATTCGAATGAGGCTCCTCTAAGTGTACGTCAGTTGCTTGCAAAAGGTTGAAAACCTCTGTATGGTGCATTGCACCACGTAGAATTGCCTATGTGGTGTATTTTGCATAGTGCACCACATCTACCGCCGGCTTTGGTTGTAATTCAAAGTTTGTAATTTTCCAGGAGAATAGCTTAAAGTTTTCAGTCTCTTATTGGCTAGAGGAAAGTGATTTTGAGAATATTTTCTGGAGTATTTTAAAGAATTATGTATTAGAATAATTACTATTATAACTATAAAAATGTTTTGAACCAGAGTTATTTAACTGATAATGACCTTATTTTGATGAGTGAGTCTAAACCAGTTTTGATTTATGACTTTCTTACAACTAAAATTTTACATTGCCTATATTGTATTTTGAGATAGAATGTTATTGTCGCTAAAATAAAACTCGTTTTTGAGTTAGGGCACGCAAAAAATACTAATCAATTTAATAAAACTGTAGTCTGCAGTCGTGTTGTTGATAGAAATTTCCATGCCCCCGACACGA
Organism: Acanthococcus lagerstroemiae; assembly: GCA_031841125.1. Classification (NCBI taxonomy): domain Eukaryota; kingdom Metazoa; phylum Arthropoda; class Insecta; order Hemiptera; family Eriococcidae; genus Acanthococcus; species Acanthococcus lagerstroemiae. Next base: position 60,700,878 of record CM063110.1, on the reverse strand, counting down.
AGCTAGTCCGTATGATTTAGCTCTTCATGGTGACAATTCAGTTCAGTGGTTGACATTTCCATGGAAATTTATTTTACTACTAGGTATACTTGAGCAAAACCGTAACGAAAAACCTAACGAACCGCAAGACTTTTGTTTCATCGTTGCCCCAAGATAAAAGATCAAGGGTTTTTCCATGGTGATTTTCAATTTTATGAAGAGATGTTAGGCCAAGACTTTCACAAATGACTGTACGGACTGACTGATGGACTGACTGACAGAGCCTTCGAGCACGAGTGGATCGTGGACCTAGAATTTTAATCTCTTGTCTCAATACAGGAACATTCTAAAGCCATCTAACGGCGCCTTCGACCATACACTTTACATAGACTGCTAGAACTACGTAATTCCGTGAAGGCATGTTTACCAAAATCGCCTGTACAAAATTGTACCCTTCCTGTTATCAGCAGTAATCACGGAAGAATCCGTATTTGTCATTTTTCTTGAAGCTCGCATCTCATTTTGTTATTTTATGCATAGAAATTGTTTTAATATCTGAAATGGAATCGTGAATGTGAAGATAGACGTTGTAGATTAAGCCAAAGTACCCACTCAACTGTAAAGATGTCGACAAATATGAAATCGTATCAATTGTAGCTGAATGCGGAACGTTTCAGATGCATTCACAAACCCATAGGAGTGAGTGATTGAAGTAGATACTACATTCGACGTATTATTATTATTTTTTATACCGAATTTTGGATAGGTGAATGATGACGTTCATATAATGGAGCTAACAAGGATTAAAAAAAAACTTCCTGAGAAACATGATCAAATATTCCTTTATTGGTGACTTTGTAAAACACGTTTTGTATTTACATGTCGTATATTTTTGTCGACCTCTGATATTCTTCGACATATGTGTCTAATTTTTATTCCTAAATATATTTTTACAAAAATTGAATCGAACGAAACAGCACTGAATAAAATTAGAAAAGGATGGCGCCAACCACTAACATTGTACTAGTCTTCATGCATTATCAGTTGTTATCACTCAACACAACTCACAAACGGTACAATTTCGTACGCGCGATTTAGGTAAACATGCCTTCAATTCCTCCCATTTAACTCCGTATGGTTCTAGCAGTCTATGTAGTGTATGGTCGAAGAACGGCGCCAAATTCGAGCGGGAAACATTTTGTTTTTCCTGAACATCAGAAGCGCTTAGCTGGAAAATCTTGCAGCAGAATATACTTGAATCTCAGGAATTCATTCACATTTCATGATATCTCTTTATGGACTATTTTGAAACAATTTCACAAAATTTTCTTGCCCTGCCTTTCAAACATTGGCCATTTTTTTGTTTTTCTCAACTTTCTTGATTTTTGCTCAAAATTTCTTGTCGTTTTCTTGCTCTTCTTGCCCAGTAGACATCCTGTATATGACCATTAGGGTGTCCCTTATCTTACAAGTTTTCGCCAATTGATTAGGGTCGCACTGAAATTTGTTTCAATGGACTTAGAAACTCGTCATAAAAAATTTGAACTCAATCTGAGGTCATTAACCCGTGCTACTTTGACCTTGAACTTATGTATAATACTGAGATTTTAGAAAAAACCGCGAATATCTCGGAACATAAAATGTTCCTTGTTATATTTCCTATAAAAAAGATTCTATACAACTTTTCTCTATAACGTATGTTTACCGAGATAATCGCAATAATATGTAAAAGTTTCGAGGAACGTGGCTTTTGTTATTTCTTCTTTCATTTTATTATTTTTACTTTATTTTATTACAGCTTTGACTAATAGTGTACAATACAATTTCCCTCAAACATTCAGAGCTTTGATGTAGATGAGCTATCGTCTAGTCTGCCCATTTGAGGGCATAAGCCTCTGACACGTTTTTCCAGTATTTTTTATTTTGGGCGTTGCTGGCCTAATGAGGACCTACATACCTCTGAATTTCGTCTAACCATCTTGTATTAGGCTTTCCTCTGTTTCTCTTATCGCTTCTAGGTATCCATTGGGTGGTCAGTGAGCACCATTTCTCCCGGCTCCCCTGGCTATATGGCCTGCATATTCTTGAACTTGGGTTTCCTGATCTCGTACCCAATATCTCGGATTTTGACTTTATTTACAATTTTTTTAATGTTAATTTTTATCTTTAATTTTGATTTTCAACACATTTCTCCTAATTGAATGTTGAGTTGTTTTTAGCCTAAAAACTTGTTTCTTGGTTAATGACCATGCCTGACATCTGTATCACAAGTATTCGCATTATACACATGTCTAGAACGATCATTCTTGTGTTTAATTTCATATTGCTTTCGAGTATATATTTTTTCGCCCAAAATGCTTTCCAAGAATTAGATTTTCTTGCAATTCCTTCGATGCCCCCCCCCCCTCTAAAGAGATGATTTGTCCTAAATATCTGCATTCGTCCCCTTTGTTTATTACTAGGTTGATTATTTGGATATGATCTACATATTTTTTATTGGTCATCATTTTGGTTTTCGACTCGTTTATGCTTAGTCCCTCTTTCGCGTATTATACTTCAGACTATTTCCCATTTTTGCTAATTCTGTTGCATTTTCCCCTATCAGTACGTTTAGATTTTTACCACGCACATTGATTCCCATTTTTTCCCAATTCATTTTCCGAAAACTGTCCTCTAATATTGCATTAAAAATGATTGTTGATAGCGGGTCACCCTGTTTCAACCCCCACGCTGTATCCGGAACGTTCCTCCTCTTTTTATTTATGCTTGCCCATCTTCACCCCTTGAACGATGAGATGAAGAAAAACATGTGCAGGTTGCTCGCACAAGTAAGAAAACACAAGTACTTGAAAATGGACACATGCAGAAGTGTTTGCGATTGTTAAAAGCTTGTATTTGCAGTCTGACCCTAGTGATAAAAAATTTGCGGAAGAGCCTAAAACTGAAACGTTAATCCATGAGCCATGATTCCAAATTCAATGATTGAAGAAAACCAATTTTGCGATCTAGAGTTAACAAACTGTTTTTATTGAACCTTGAGTATCCTAAGATTTCGTTAAAGACTTGGTATGGTGGATTTGAGATCATGTATATCAACAATAGGAAACAGCGATTTGTCCATAGGAAATGACCCTGAATTCTGAGAACACGTGACTGAAAATTCCACGCATTGCTGCGATTATCTCGATGAATATATTTTCTGAAGAAAAGTTGCATAAGACGTTCTTATAGAAAATTTAACGAAGAACATTTTATGTTATTTGCATTTTGTTCCTAAGGTGAATATTTTTTTTTAGATAACTGATTTAGCTACTAAAGATCGGTTATGAAAGAAAAAATGACCAAAGCCACGGTCCTCGAAACTTTCACACATATTTACGATTATCTCGGTGAATATGCGTTCTAGAGAAAAGTTGTATTAGATCTTTCTTATAGGAAATTCAGCAAGGAACTTTTCATGTTATGTGCATTTCGGTCCTGAAGTTGATATGCTCCGAGATATTCGCGTTTTTTTGTTTTTTTTTTTGTAAAACCTCAGTATTACACGGAACTTCATAGTCAAAGCGGTACGGGTTAATGACCTCAGATTGATCTCAAATTTTATATGGCGAGTTTCTAGGTCCATTGGAACAAATTTCACTGCGACCCTAATCAATTGGCGAAAACTTGTAAAATAAGGGACACCCTAATGACCATGCTATAGACTGCATAGTCTCTTGGATATAAATTCTATGAAATCTCATTTTTGATGGTAATTTTGACCTATTCCACTTGACATGAAATATCAGATGTAATGTCTGGTAATAAAACCACCGAGTCCATCGTTGTCCCCTTTTCTTTTCTCTGCGTTGAATACAAAGTCTTATATTTGTCTCTTAGTGTATGTAAATGCTTTTCCCGACCAATAAATTCTCATTTTATTTTGCGTATTTATGACTGCGAACTTCGAAAGATACGTTCGCGAATGACAAGAGACCAGAGTTGCCTGTCTGCTCTCTTCTTGCGGTGCTCAGCTAATCCGTTTAATATTCAGAAACACAGAGAACGTTTCGCAGTTTGTTTGGCATAAAACGTGAAATGTGCGGGCGGGATACATTAAAATGTTATACGCATTCGCGGAGATGAAGTTGAAAATTGTCTTCCCGGAAACCGAGTTTCGCGATTAATCTCGTCGTATTAGCTTGACGAAATCCAGAATGATGCTGGTTGATGCTTCTGAAAATAACAAACACACGAAAAAAGAAGGATTATAAAGAAACGCGCGCGTACAAAACTACCACTTATAGTGAGTGATCCTGCAATTAACTGATTGTTTTCGTATCAATTAAATAAAGTTCTAAACTGAGTATCGAATCCCGAGCAATTTGTTTCGATTTACGAGTACTTTGAGCTCAAACGTAAGTAAGTATATATTAACTTCACCCTAAAACAGCACATCGAATAGGAGGTTCAAGGCAAAACTAGTAGAGGAAATAATAGAGGAAACATAGTCCTCAAGGAAAATGAGTAAGGAGCTGAGTACAGACAGGAAGATAGCCATTGGCTAGAGGAATCCCGAACAAAAAAAGAAGAGATTGTACCCATACATAAAAGTAGCAACGGGACTTCTATATAGGAATCTTTATCAAGCAACAAAACTGCGGCACAACCAGAGGAGAATGAACAAGATGATAACTACTCAATGACAGAGGAAGATGAGGATCCCCCCCCCATCTTGAGACAGGAGGTGGAACATACACTCAAAAGCCTGAAAATTGGAGGATAGAATCGATAACTCGACATAAAAAGATTTACACAAGTTTTGTCAGAGCCACTAACACACATCTTTAACCAAATAGTAGACCAGGCACCAGGAAATTACACCAATACAATGAAAAACTTTTGAAATTATCTTACTCCCCACGAAAGGGGATAAAACCCAATTGAACAGCTTCAGGTCCATTAGTTTATTCTCCAATGTAAGTAAAGTCTTCATGAAAATCATCAAAATAGATTATACTCGCAGCTTAATGATAACCAACGCCCTGAACAAGTAGGCTTCCTGAAGGGTCTATATCCACAACAGATCACATCGACACCCTAAATCAACTGATAGAAAAGTCGAATTATACTCGGTATTCGTTGATTTTTAGAAAGCGTTTGGTTCAGTTAGTCACATTTATAGATAACTCTTCTCTTCACTAATTTTATTTTCAATCCGAGCCCTGGAATCCACCCTTTCAAGCATTACCTCACAGACGTTGCAGAGGCAGTTAGGGCTGTTTTAGCCCTCTTCTCATCTTGCCGAGAAACCGGCCTAGGTCGAAATGTAGCGACTTGCTACGTGGGCTCAAACCCAAGACCTCCGGATTCCGAGACCAGCGCGCTATCCTCTCGGCCAGCCAGACCCCACATTTATAGATAACCCTGAGAAAACAAGGAATAAACAAAAAATAATATAATCAAAATTGTGAAATATTTTTATGAGGATTCGCGAGCGTACATTGAGTTGGATAGAATGGGCCCCACATTCACGTTACAGAGAAAAGTGAAACAGAGTAACCCCTTCTCCCTCAACATTTTCAATGTACTGTTCGATGGGGTGTTTAGGGAAATGAATTGGGAAAACTATGATATGAAAGTAGATGGGAAACCCCTGGCCTATTCAAGGTTCGAAGACGATTATAGTCCTAGTGAATGAGAGAGAAGAGGAGATTTAAAAAATGTGGCTGTTTCTATAAAAATGGGTAACTTTGTCGATCCGATGAATTTTGAGTTACAGACAGTACGTAATAGAGGAATGAATGCCCATTCCAACGAGCTATCGGCGAGATTTGTAGCGTTTTTTGTTCCGGAGATACAAGTGGTCAAAGATGAGTGTAACGAGAACGCGCGAAAACATGTTTTTGGGAAAAACTCGTTTAAAGTTAGACACACCTTTTTCTCCCACTCTGTCAAGCGGCCCTAACTCGCCGCAGAATCACGTTACCAGCCTCGACGAGGGCTTGTTGGAAAAGTAATTTTTCGCTCTTCTGCGTGGTAACAATTCAGAACATCGGATTTATTCGTGAGCTCCGAATAACCACGAAGAAGCAAACGCAGACATTCGCGTTCTTTTCCCATTCTCTTTCATAATTCTCTTTCTCTCTCTCCCTCTTCTCGCTCATGCGCGTAAATTTTGTGTCTTCGTTATTGCGATGTTTTTCCTATAGAGATCAACCTAAATCCCAAAATTGATTTTTTCAACCAAAAATTGCGTTTTTCTTTTTTCGCGTTTTTTGAGACTTCAATTGATCGACAAAGTTACCCCTTTTTATTGAAACCGCCACAAATGTTGGATGATATGATCGTTGCAAGCGGCTATGTGGGCTTGGAAATAAACGGAACAAAAACTAAATACATGAGTTAGGAAGGGGAGGGGGAATGAGGGGGAATCCACTTTTGAAATCTTATTTTGGAAAAACAGGAAAACTTTACGTACTCGAGAAAAATTATCTCTCTATATACTACAAAAGTAAAATCCGCCGTCACCGCCACCGCCTTTGGGAGAAAAAAATCCACTGCGGGTTGCCTACCCTGCCCTTAATTGCTCATTTCTCCATGGGTAGCCTACCCTTGAGAAAGGGTTTATGGTGGAGAAAGTAAAATCCGCAGCCACTGCCGCCGCCTTCGGTAGAATAAAATCACTGTGGGTTGCCTACCCTGCCCCTTAACTACTCATTTCTCCAGGGGTAGCCTACCTTTGGGAGGGGGTTCATGGTGGAGGAGGAAGCTTGGGGGAGGAAGGTCGCGGTGATGGACGAAGAGGAGTTGTGGTGGAGGAGGGTTCTCTATACACTGAACAGTAAAAGCCACTTCCTCCTTCCTCTCCGTGGGGATAAAGTCCTGGTAGCTTCCCCTGTACCTTAATCCCACGTTTCACCAGAGGTACTCTACCCCAGGGGGGAGCTTCTCGGTGGAGGTGGGAGCTCCTGGAGCGGGAGGACGGCCATGGTGAGGAAGGGCGTTGCTGTTGGCGAGGAAATGACTGTGATGGAGGACACCTGTGGTGGGGATTGGCAGAGGGTAGCCCACCCCAGGGGGTGGGGGTCCTTAGTGGAGGAAAGAGCTCCCGGATGGTGTGGCGCCGTGTTGTTTTCATATAATTTCCATGAACATTTTTTTATGTAGGGTAAGATACACTTATGTTACTATGATGTCCAGGGCCGTATTTACATATAGGCAACATGAGCACGTGCCTAGGGCGCTAGATTATGGGAGATACTGCAGGCCGACACGAGCAAAGCGAGTGACGGCGGAGGTTGGGCCGCGAAGCGGCCAGGGGGCAAAGCCCTTTAGTATCGTTTAAAAATAAAATGAAATAGAAGTTGGAGGTCAAGACTCAAGAGGGATAGGCCCTGGAGGGGATACTGGGCACTCCGACCTATCTTCAAAGAAAAATTGAGGATACAGCCCAAGGTGAGGATGCTGGAGGCTTGCTTACATCCGATCCTGTTGTACGACGCCTAAACATGCTCTACTACAACGGCAAAAGCTAGAAAATTATTTTCTTTTTGCACGAGGCGTCACGAGGTCGCATATACTTAGGCAGCTCTTAAAACTGCTGCGTATCTGCGAACTTATTCTTTGTGTAGGCACTCGCGTATATTTTATATTTGAGCCCGTTGCTGAGCGAGGCTTAATATTCGTGTCCTTAGCGTGAGGCCTTAGGCGGGGGCATACTTAAGCCACCCGTAAAATCATCTCTCCTGATTTCAATCTGAAATTTCAACTTGGGAAACGTTTCTTTACCGCTTCTTCCACCAAAACTCGCTAACATCTGGAAATAATCTGAGCAGACAATTTGGGTGTACGGGTATACAAAATAGCATAAAATGAGTGCAGAATCACAGTGTTGCCAGATTGGATTTTCCGAAATCCGTACATCTGAAGGGCGCGTACGGATTTTGTACGGATTTTTTCCGAGAACTTTTCCTTTAGGACAGAATCATTTTCAAACGGCTAAAATGTAGTTTTTCATGTATTTTCAATTTTCACGTTTCAGTATTAATATTAAACAAGAATTTGATAACTAGTTACACTAGGTTAACAGACAGAGGAGTGAAATACAGTTTCGTCCCACTTCCTATCTTTGGTTTAACTTAGAGAAGCTGGTACTAGTCTCGCGCTTTAGTACTAGCGATGGGCGGTGGGAATATTCCCAGAAGGAAAAAAACTGGGAAGGAAAGAAATTTTGGGTGGGAAGTTATTTTCAGGGAAGATTAGATTGGGAATTCACTCTGAATAAAAAGAAATTCCCAGCTTCCGCGATGCGCCCAGCATTTCACTAGTTGGTACTTGGTACGCTCTATTTCAGCTATTCGCGAGAGGATACCTCATCAGGAGCACTAGTGTTCCGGACGAAAATATGATCAAATTAATGTAGTACACTTATGGGAGAATTTCGTAAAATCCAAAATATCTCGATAAATATAATTTTTTTTTTTTTTTTAAATTAAAGAGAACTCAATTTGTTTCCGAGCTAATTTCAAATGTAATTCACTCGCATCAAGACACGTTCATGGAAATGACAGTCAATATTCAGTAATTTACTCTCTCAAATTCGACTTGACAGTTGACACTATGTACTTTTCAAGTTTTCCTACACCCTTATTCGTGTCAGGACATGGAGGGTGCGTTGCAGATAGCAAAATTAGGATACTGGACGAAAGTATGATCCGTCATCGGTCCGGATAAGGGCGTATGAAAGGTACAGTCGAATTTGAGAGAGTAGATTAATTATTACTGAATATTGACTGTCATGATGTGAGCACGTTATATTCGAAATTTACTGTGAAATAAATGAAGTTCTCTTCAATTTTCAAAAAAAAAAATTATATTTACCTAATGAGATATTCTAGATTTTACGAAATTCTCCCAGAAGCGCAATACATGTGATGATATTTTCGTCCAGTTTCCTAATTTTGCTACCTGCAGCGCATCCTTCGTGTCCCGTCGCGAATATTTTTAAATAGATTTTCGATTTGATGACGTGATGATCATTCAGTCCTCCGAAAAATTTGCTTCAAAAAGAAATTAACACAAAGATGAAGACGCGATAGCGTAGTTGGAGTGTAATCTTCTTTTTTTTTTTTTATTTTACTCCATACAACTTATTGTGATAAATTAATTCATTTTACATTAATTAATAATTGTAGATATAATTGCAAGTTATTAAGTCACTCTCCATAGCTCCTGATGAGCTGTTGTATTGCATTTATAAAATTAAATCTCTAGTTGGCATAAATATGTTGATTGAATCCGAATCAAATTAGAAGTGACATGTTTGGATTTTTTATCACAATTTATGTAAAGAGGAATCAAGAGTTAGAACTCATGGTCTTGGAGATGGGTTTCTAAGAAGAGAGGTTTCATTTTCAGGAAGATTCATGTTATACTTCGAGAGACAAAATATAAAAAAAGTGTTTCCATGACGGAGCTAAGCACAGCTGCGTACCGTAACTTACACCAACAGTAACCACCCAGTATGTTTAGAAAGAATGGACAGCACTTTTATTTGTTTATTGTTTGATGTTCGTTTCTGACTTAGTTGAAACAGAAGTGGGGAAAGGCGTAATTTGGGTCAAAAATCCGTACTTTTTCGGATTTCAGTACAGAAATCCGTACGAGCTCAAATTTCAGTACATGTACTGATAAATCCGTACGTCTGGCAACACTGGAATCATGATACGTAACAAATGCGAGCTGACTTTCCAGCTTCAAGGTCTGACGACATGGATGTGAATTAGATGCTCGTGCGGCGACCCTCTCCTTTCGACTGTATTATTTCTTTATAAATTGTCCCGTCTGGCTACTTCGTGCATAGCGCGGTGCGAGCGTCTTACAAATGTATTTTGCCTCCTGCAAACCTGTATTTCCTGTACGTGATCCTTTCGAAAGCACGTTCTTCTTTCTCTTCTCCTCATTCTCATGACTCGCTCTCCTTTTTCTCCCTCGATCAGCCAGGTAGGACATTCGTTTAGTTCAGTCACAGTTAATGTTTTGACACTCTCCTTAAGATCTTCTTTTACTATTATCGATCGTTCAATAAACGCGCTTTTTACACGCTCTCATTTTTTTGATTTCGAATGTCCTCGCTGCGGTCCGGACTAAGCACTTCTCTCGCACAAATTCGGAAAACTCCGCACTGGCTTAGGTAATTAATTCATCGCGATTTTCCGGTGGATCGTTGCTCGTTATTTTCAAAAATTAAGAGAAAAAACGTTAGACGCAATCTACGGTGATTCGGTATGAGGTGTAATTTCGTGAGGGACGGGGCTAAAATTAATTCATTACGGTTATTTTTAATATCGTCTTCGGCGAGCGCCGAGCAGAGCGAAAGGGCTGGAAGCCGTGAAAAATTACGCTCGATAAGGGTGAGCTGTTCTAACTTAATGTAGGTTTTATAACGTAATTAAAAAGAAAGAGTGTCGGAATTCCGCTCGGAGGAAATTATCGGAAAAACTTGAAAAATATCCCAACGCTGTCAAGTGAAATAGCCCGAGCACTACATCAACATCTGTCAACTGATTAACACCCAGCAATTACAAGATGAAACGTCTTTCACTTTCGGTCTTCTTCGTCTTCGCCATTCCTTTTCATTTTCGACCATAAACGATACAGTGGTAATCAAAATTTTATTAATTTTTGCCGTCTCCCTTCATTCTGCGGGGCACGACACGTCTGCATGGCGAAAAATTTACACGAAACATCGAACAGCATGCGAGTATTTTTACCGAAGAACGCACCGTGAATTGTTCATGAGGCTTTATTTTTCATTCGATCCGAAAATGACATTTCCTAGATGGTTTTTCAGAATACGTTGTCGCAGAGAACATTTCAATTATTTATGTAACGATAGTGTGGATAGGTTCGCTGCTGTTGGCGCTCAAAGGGTTGACGAGATTTTGAAATTTCCCTTCTTTCCATAGAGGTTAAATTCTAAATAGTGCGACGATAAGGATATCGCACCCAGAGGAGAAACTTTACTTCCAGTACGGGAGGGGGAGGGGGAGAAGGAAAATTTGCCGACGAATATTTTCTTTTAACTAGAAATTTGCCGATTTTTCAATTATTAGTCCACGAGAATTAGCTAAAAAAAAGGTGTTTAATGGAATTAATTGCAGCACAGCTGAAACTTGGTACGATTATTTAGTACGCTTTTCGGAAAATCCCCGTGATCCCCCCTCCCCCGGTATGAGCATCACCCCTCAGAGTCCAAAAAGTGCCCCTTGAAACAGTTTTTGGCTTGTATCTATCTTAAAATTGAGTTATAGGTAGAAATGTTTCTCACCAAAATTAAAGAACGTAAAATTCTTTACAAAAATGGTATCCATGTTTCTTTCCGTGAATCCCATACCAACCAAGATAATCGGCGTTCAAGATCACACGACCATGTAAATATGGAGTAACCTACAACATACGCGGTATACGAACGTTGAAATAATCACGAAAATACATGACTGGATGCATAGAATGTTACATGATATAATTTCGATTTATTATCTTTATTATTATAAGAATTCATTTTCATCCGAATCTACATGTACACAATTTTCTGCATTTAAATAACCTTCTCTACAAACGCGTGGCTACAGGAGATACTCACTTTACGGCAACCACAAGCTCGTGATCCCGATGCGGAAAACTTAAGTTCGTGTAAACCCGCTCGAGACCCTTGGAAATATCGACCCTCGTTAGCCCTGTCTCAACCCGGTATGTTTCCCCTCCAGCAGCCAATCAGAGCGCTCCATTCGAGGGGAGCCATCAGGTCAGCCAATCACAGCGCTTCATTTACTTGTAGCCCTCTCACTACCCGAGCTACACACCGGCGTTGAGACACCTGTGCTACACTCTTTATGTATGCCCTTTGTAGACCCGTCGTATAGCCCCTCTGTATGCCTCTAAGTATTCCCTTTGTAAACTGTCGTATAGCCCCTCTGTATACCCGTTTTAGACTCGTCGTATAGCCCCTCTGTTTCCCCTTGCATGGATTCCTTTTGTAGACCCGTTGTATATTTCTTTGTTTCCTCTTGCATGGATCCCCTTTGTAGACCCGTCGTATAGCCCTTCCATATCCCCTTCATGAATCCCCTCCGTAAACCCGGGTAGACCCCCTCTTGTAATTCAGATACATATGGGAAGGGATGATGGGCTCTCAGCCAGTTTAAAAATGTTTGAGCATCCCTTCTATCATGCTGCACTCGTGATTCCCTCAATTCTTTAAGTTGAGCACTCGTTTCTGGTTGACTGTTTGTGAACTTTTCCAAACCTTGGCAAAGATGAAGCATATGACAGGGGTGCTAAGAATCCACTGCTGCAAAACGCTAGAGGTAACACCGCGTTGATGAGTCAGTCCGCCTGCACTCTTCATAATTCGCATGAGTGTTTGTTCAATTCGCGTTTGGACGCTAAAGAGTCGCTCTCTAGCGGCTTAATGAAATGCGGCGCGTTGATTGGTGTATTTGGACGAAAAGATGATCAGGGACAAAAATGTTCTGCAAAAAAACTCAAGTTGGGCTCATCTGAAAGGAAATGATAAGGGCTGATACTTTAGTTCTCTTCAATACTGAAAATGCTAGAGCTCATTTCACCTGTACATGTTTTTGTGGTAAAAATACCCTGATCATCTTTTCGTCCACTACACTAGCGCATCGACAGGAGTGTCCAAACGCCAATTGTCATGTCGCTCCATATCTATTGTCTGTCTACAATCCGGTTTCTAAAATAAGCTGGTCCATCTAGTACAGGGATTTAAAATTACAGCTTTAATTACAGCGTTCAAAATGCTTCTCGCATGTTAAGTGACGAGCTCGGCGTATGTATACCGCGTACGTTGTAGGTTACTCCATATTTACATGCTCGTGTGATCTTGAACGCCAATTATCTTGGTTGGTGTGGGATTCACGGAAAACAACATGGATATTATTTTTGTAGAGAATTTTACGCTCTTTAATTTTGGTAAGGGATATTTTTACCTATGACTCAATTTTAAGCTAGATATAAGCCAAAGACTCTTTCCAGGGGCACTTTTTGGACTCTGTGGGGTGATGCTCACACCGGGGGAGGAGGGGAAATTATGGAGCTTTTCCGAAGAGGGTACTAAACAATCGTACCAAGTGTTAGCTGTGCTGCAATTAATTCCATCAAAAATGCTAATTCCCATGGACTAAATCAAAATATTTTTTAATTGAAAGAAAGAAAGAAAACAAACAAACAAACAAACGTTCTTAGAAAATGAAAAGTTCAAATGAACAGTTTCAAAATTTGCTGACTGCCTAATTCTTGGAGGTATTTCACCCCCCCCCCCCTCTCAATAGTTTCGTCACTGCAAATGCAGATTAGAACCCTATCCCCGAGTACTCACATTTGCGCTCATGAGCATACCCTATTCTGGGAGGGTAAGCTGAAAGGATGTTAGGATTACTTGAGAGGAACACACAACTTCCTCTACACATTGAGGTGGTCGTTTTTCACTCTTGGTGATCTCTTTTTTTCTGAATTTCTTTTGATTCTTCTCCTAAATTGATTCTAATAAAATCCCCCCCCCCCACACAAAAAAACAACAAAAAAACTACAAAGTTTCATCTCGATTGGATTAAGGGAATCCGTGCCACAAGTTCCCTTTCGTTCTTATATGGGAAAGTACATGGAGTTTTGACTTTTGTTCCAGACTAAATTTCCCTCCTATTCGGGCCGTACCGCGCTAGTATCGACTATTCTTATCAGCGACTAAAAGGTGAAGTTTTTGACACATGTAGCACAATTTTGGAATCTAGGTATAAAAATAGTCTTAATCGAAAGAAAATTCTCTCCGAGAAGTTCGTTCCTCTTTAAATACTTCAAAAACGTCTTACTTTTCGAAACATTCCAACTTTAATGAGTATGTACATTAATGGGGAAAATATATTGATTTACCTTTTGCTACCCTCAACTGGGGTAATACGGGACACTGGTGGTAATATTGGCCATGCACTCGTGACTTGTAGGAGCGCTAGTATCTTTGTCAGGAAAATCAACTGAGGTAATATCGGTAATTCATGACTTGCTATAGGAGCGCTAGTATCGTTATCAGTAATTAAGTCATGAGCGGGCGGTATTACCACCGGTGTCCGATATTACCCCAGTTGACAGTACTTATCACTTCGACTCGATAGCAACGCGCTCTGACGGATGTACCCGAATATTCACCAGGACCAAAGACCGTAAATTAAACAATAGAACATTTGCTATCGGATTCAGTTTGTGACATTGGAAGATAAGTCTTTTGCTTTCAACTTTTAGATTTTAGTAAAATGTTCAAATTTCTCAAATTTCAGGCTCTAGGTCAAACAGAGAATCTAGTAAGAACAGAATAGTCATCGAAATTCAAAATTCAACGTTTGCTGACTTTCAGATTTTCGAAATGTTTTTCACATTTCAGCTTCGTTTTAACCTTTCAAATAACGTTCGATACTCAACTTAAAACCTTCGGCTTTTGACTGACTAGTCCCTAACAGAAGTCTAGGGTACTCCATTTTCAGAAACGAAATTTGACTTTCAGTTTGGGAAGGTGGAGAAGAAAAATTTGCCGACAAATATTTTTTGAAAACTAAAAATTCGCCGATTTTTTAATCGAAATATTTTTTAATTGAAAAAAAAAAAAAAAAAACAAACGTGCATAAAAAAATGAAAATTCAAGTGAACAGTTTCAAAATTAAAAAAAAAACAAACGTGCATAAAAAAATGAAAATTCAAGTGAACAGTTTCAAAATTTGCCAACTGCCAAATTATTGGGGGAGGGGTGTTTTAACCCCCCCCACACCCCTATATTTTGACCCCTGATCGCACCGTATTTGAAAGTGCAGGAGCAATGATTCACTAGCTAAGCCACTAGGATTACAGCGATACGACCAAGAGAGTGCTTCCATCTTGGAAGATGGCCTGAAACATTTCAAAAGGGGCCCCATCTCTAAAAAATATCTTTATGGCATACCGCATAGAGTTTCCGGGTTATATGGCTCGAAGTGATCCTTCTTCCTCCGAAATCTGTTCCGATTTCTGAGTATTTACAGGCATAAGAATGTATGTAATATATGTATATGAACTCCTGTAAAAACTATTTCTTCTCGGACCTTTCCACCCGCGAGTATAGGTGTACCCAACAAATCATTAAAAAATGGGAGGGACTTCAAAATTTTTTTACTCGCTTGGCTTATAACAGTATCCCCCTCCCATTCTTCGGTCCTATGATATATCCCTTACCCCCTCCCATTTCTCTTGAGTAGTCGACCACCTAAGGTACAAATCATCTAACAACGTACTTCGTACGGGAGAGCCAAACAAAGTTTTGTTCTCCATAGGTATAGTGCGTACCAGTATTGATTTTCATCCATTTTCTTATCACCGCCTGTTGCTGGATTAAAATTCAACCATTCTGTCATCTTGCGATGTAATCTAGTTTTAAATTTTGAGGAAAGAAGAAAAGAAATGCATACATGCTCAACCACTTTAGTGATAGGAAGCTTACTATTATCCAAAAAAAGAATTTCGAAATATATTTTGAATTGAACCACGGAGATGATGGTGAGGTGGGAAGTATGGCGGTGCACGCATGCCAAAGTTGCCCCTATGACACCACACCCCCAGACCCGGAAATTACCCTTTCGGGCATCGCACCAGTGCCAAGAGGAACTCTTTGGGGTCGGGCCCGAGCTCCCATTTCTCCATGCCGGAACAGTGCACGCGTCCTGCCAGGGCCACCATGGGGTTCCCTACTGACCGAGGTCCGCGCTCCCAGAGCTCTGGTCTCTCTTCAGTACGTATAAATCTTTCGCCTTTTACCAAGGATTGAGAGTGACAGGGAGAATAAAGATGTTGCGGATAGATTACATAAAATTTTCAAATTTTGACGTGATCTAAGAAATCACGCCGTGAAGTTGGAAAACGAAATTTTGCCAGTAATGTAGACTGAAGGAAGTGATTCAGAAATTCTGAAATTTTTCTACGCGCGTGATGCCACAGGTCTTCCGCTCATTGGGGAAGGGATGTGCCGAAGCGAATTGTATTGGGAGCCTCAAGTGAAGGTTCCCAAAATTTTCGATGAGAGCAATTGAATAAATTCTTCGTTTTTTGATGATTTGGTGTTAAAAATAGAAAATAATGGGGCTTTTTCGCACTTTCGGGGTTATATTTTCCCATCTCGAGTGGCATTTTTGCAATTCTCTCAGCTGGCTGAATTTTTTGGGGAAAGGGCGACTCTCTTCCTAGTCACTACACCCAGGCTTCAACTTTCGTTAGATATTAGTCGTAACTCCAAAAACACTCCATCGCGTAAAAAATTATTCTGCATCGGATGATCAATTTACGTTATTATTAAAAGCTGAGGTTTTAAAAACAATTTTTACGTGTGTAAGCTTAATTTTCCTAAAACGTGCTTTCAGCAACTAAAAATTAGGAAAACTGTGGAATTTGAATTTCACTTTGGAGAACTTTTTTTTTAAATGAAAGACGACCATTCGAGAAAATTATTTCAACAATTTATAAATTCGAAATAGAGGCGTGCATTTGTGACCTGGAATCATAAAATGTGCCTCTAGTATCGAAAAATCATTTTTTACTTTCTTGACAATTCCTATAGAAAAAATCACGCTTTTTCGAATGAAATAAATCGCAGCTTCCTATCTTTATTAGTTTTCCCACAAATTGCATTTAAAAATTGCGTTAAAAGTTTAAAAACATCCGTTTACATGACGTCGTGTGAAAGGGGCCAACGGGAATGACAAAGAACAAGAATTCAATACGCGATTGTCATAGCAACGCGTTAACGCACTACCACAGATGTACACGCTATATATGTACATCGGTGCGCACCACTACCACCATCCTATCTTACACTCGTTTATCTCAAAACCTGTTTTCGCATGAGAGGCACATTTCATGATTCCAGGTCGCATTTATTTCATCAAAATGTAACTCAAATATAATGCATCTACGGTTTCTCAAGTTGAATGTACACACTATGTGTAATATAAGCAATAATATGCACTTATTATTCAAGGAAACAATATGCATGATGAAACAGATCATACATCCGCCCCGTCCCCCACTAAAGAAAAATAAATACCTAAATACTGCATGAACAAATTAATACAGGTTTCCAAGTCCTTAAAGGTTACTTTTTTCACGTTTGGTCACTGAATTAACTTTTTCCTTTGCTCTCAGTCCCTGCAATCCTGAGAGGGACAATTCAAAGTGTATAAGAGTTTTATAGCACCTTCGAGATTTAAAGTTGGTAATATATTCCAAACTCGCTCAGAGGCAGCTGGGGAGAAATTTTGTGAATGTACTGTAGACCTTGCTGATTTCGTGTAAAAAAATGCAGGGGCTGCGTCCTTAAGAAGGCACTTTTTTGTAAAAAATACTATTTTGTGTTGTATATCTTATCATTATAAAATGCACTAGGTAGTTTTTGGAACTTTTTTTTTTTAGTTTACATTATTACGTATATTTTAATTTAAAAAATGAAATTTAACTGTCATGTCCGTTAAATTTGAGGTTAGAGCTATGAAAAAATCGGAGGAAAGGAATCAAAACTGAAGTTCCTCGGAGTATGGCAATCAGCGTGTACTTTCAAGTGACCAACTATGTCTTTTAGTTCTTCGAGCATTGGCATTTAATCAACTATCTAATATTTTACTGAAATGTCGCTATAATTGTATTATTTTCGTAATTTGTATAAATTCATCAAGTTACTTTTAACGGTCATTTCATCAACATGTAATCACTATTTTTCTCAAAATTTGTAAAATGGATATCGACCTTTTTTAGACTCAAAATGCAGATATAATGTAATTGAAGTATAGTCGAAGAGCGTTCCCTCAACCGAATATTTTCACGATAAATGAAGATTATAAAAGCTACATCATCCCATGTATGAATATCAGCTAGGCATGCGATTACACCTAATTAGTAATCATTAAAGTCCATTATGGTTTGTAAGTTCACATTCTCAGCGAATATTTCACTGACGTAATCCGAAAAGTTTTATAAAGTGGAGTACATTTGTATTAGACGACCTTGTGCTTAGGTTTATTTTGTAATTTATACCTACTTAAAAGTTTGCAGACACGCAGATAAGTGGTTTCCACTAATTTAGAGGTCACAAAGCGAAAAGTAAGAACGCGCACGATGAAAATAATCCGTAGACGAGTTGAAGTACCCGGGTTTTGGAATATGCACTTTCAAAAATTATTGGGAGTACACCACGCATCCGTTTGGAAATTCCTGAAGCGCGTTCAGAAAGACCAAAAAATGAATGAAACACTAATTTTGCAGCTGCTAGGTGGTCACATGAAGATCAAGCACCCTGTCCCGAAAAAATATGTGAGCAATCAGGAGTCTGTATTAAGGTGATTTGATTCGTGATTGTCTAAAATTATGAGAAATATAAAAAGGACAATAAGATTTTTGTATACCTTAGAGCTATTTCTTATTGTTTGAAATTACGTAATGTGCAGTGTCCAGAATCAAGTGCGGTTTCAGACCAAGAAGAATAGCATTTTTGAATAACGTAATATCATCCTATATGTATGTAAGATTCTCGTACATCGTATACACTTATAATAAATTTTGTGTACATATTTCTGCTGAAAATAATTTTGGACAAACCTAAGACCAAAATGTTTTGGACATAATTTCCCTGGACGAAATGTCTCATTGGACGAAGTGTCTCGTGGACGAAACGAGGAGGAGCCATATAAATTGACTTTGATAAAAAAAAACACTTTTTTCAAATAAATCGTAGCAGATATCGATAGCCGGTCATACTGCAAATCATTACTAGCACAATTTCGCTGACTTTGATGTATTCTCGACCAAAATCATGTCCATATCATTGGTCTCAATTTTCACCCATCTACTGACCAGTGTTGCAAACTCTCTTGAAAATTTGAGCCATCTCCCGATATTCTCAGTATCTCTCAAACCACTGAAGTTGTATAAAATCTCCTGATAAACTATTTTCCTGATTTTTCACGATTTTCAGTTAAAATGTTTCCTGAATTCTCGAAATCGTTTCCAAAATTTTCTCTTAAGTTCTAAAAATCTTCTAAATTCCTCAGAAAATTAAAAATATTTTTTCAAAATCCCAGAATTCTTTTGAAAAT
This sequence comes from Acanthococcus lagerstroemiae, assembly GCA_031841125.1. Taxonomy (NCBI): domain Eukaryota; kingdom Metazoa; phylum Arthropoda; class Insecta; order Hemiptera; family Eriococcidae; genus Acanthococcus; species Acanthococcus lagerstroemiae. Next base: position 60,681,736 of record CM063110.1, on the reverse strand, counting down.
TTGTTCTGCACTCTTGAAAGGTTGTACTCTCGATATCGCAACACTGCACTTGGTGGTCCATTTGAATTGTTCAAAGATTCTTGATCACTAATTAGGTGTACCTACCCGCCGATTCATTCAAAAAGAAAAAAATACAGTTTCTTCTTCCTTAAAGAAAGGAATGAAGGATTTCTTGCACAGACCGAGAAGGGACAATTTTCTTCTCTCGCCTGAAAAATAAAAATATTATTCGCCTCATTATTGAAAGGAAAAAAGTTGATTTCATTCAACGGAAATTTTCTTTCTTTGCTCAAAGAAAGGAACAAGTTTTTCTCATTCAAAAAGAAAAGGGAGAACGTCTTCTTTCTAAAAGAAAGCAAAGGAATGGGAAGGGACAATTTTCTGTCTTCTATTCAAAGACTGGAAACAGTTTCTTCTTTATCATTGAAAGGAATACAGTTCATTTCATTTTCTGTTTTTTTTTTGTTTTTTTTTTTAAAAAAACGTACAAAAATGTTCTTTTTGTTGAGAAAAAAACCAGAGAATTTCTCCTTCACAGAAAAGAATGAAGATCTCCGTGTACAGAATAAAGAGGAACAATTTTCTGCTCCCTAGTCGAAGAATGGGAACAGCTTATCCTTAATCATTGAAAGGAAAGAAATTCATTTTTCTCATTCAAAAATAAGGGCGGGCCATTTTCTTTTCTTCCTTCAAAGAGAGGAACAATTTTTTTTTTTCATTCCGGAAAGAGAAGAGATAAATTTCTTCTCTTTTCCTAAGAAAAGAAAACAGATTTTCCTTTGAGAAGGAGACTGAACAAAGTTCTTCTCCTACAGGAAAGACAATCTTATTCTCTTTCCTTAAAAGACACGGCGCAAATACACTGAAAACTTATGAAAAGAAATGTGAGTCCCAACTTGTCTAATGCTTTTCATTTCAACTATCCATTTTTTGGTTTGTATTATTTTTTTCCCGCTTCAATTTTTTTTTTTTTTTTTTTTTTTCATATTCTAAATTTACATGAAAAGTGTCCATTCGGCCCTTTTTCTTAGTAAAACATTTTCCATTCAGGAAATAATTTAAAATTTACAAGAGGGATGGGCAAGTGAAATGTGAGAAGTTAGAAACCTGAGAAAAGAAATCTGAAATTCAAAAATGTGTCATAACTTATTTAACATTTTCCCACTTTCACACTGATTTTTTTCTCATTCAAAATCGTCACCCAATTTTCATAGAGAGTGCCCAGCACCCAGTCAATTTATAGAAAAAACATTATTTTGATATTATTTATTCAAAGTTGGTATTTATACCGCTTGAGCTAACGAATTACCTTCATTTTTGTTATGAGAAAATTTTAGCGTTCATTTTACATTTGTACTTTTTGTGAAAGAAGCCGATCAACATCACCATAACTCATTCAAATTAATAAAAACATTTTAGTTTTCTAAATACTTCAAATCGTACCAAGGATCTTGAAAAACTTAATCTTTCAAAATAGAACATTTTTGATTTTTAAATGTGTAAAGTTTAAGAAATACTTTAGTTTATAAATTTCGAAAAATTACGAGAGTACAAAATACGAGTATAAAAGTACTCTTCAAGGCCGTACCCAGGATTTAAATAAGGGATGGGGTTGCGACCAAGATACATTTTTTTACTGGCGGGGAGTTCAGTCACAGATCTGCCTCCCTCTCCGTCTCAACCCTTTGTTTTTTTTTTGGTCAGTGGGGGTGGAGTGGAACCACCAAAACCCCTCCCGTCGGCACGGTCCTGATTCTCTTCAGAATTGGGTGTTGATAGTTTGAAAATTCATGTAATAAATTAGTTTTTAATGCAATTTAGAAATTGGAAAAGAACTTCTTATTTCCAAAAAGTAAGAAAAAAGAAAAAAAAAAGAAATGAATACATCAACGCGAAACTTTTAAGCTGATGAAAGAAAGAGACGTTTTAATTGTATCAATTCTAAGCTGGATCAAATTTCAACGATAAGATTAATTTTCATATTTACATACTAGTTTTCATTACCAATGTTTTCGAATTTAGATACGTGTTTAATTTCCGATAACCAAATTTTCCTGTACACAGATACGCAATTATCAGCAATAAGTATAAGTACTTCCCAGTACCTAACAAATTAAATAAAGCACAGGTTTATTGAAACTGACCTTCTGATAAGAATAAAAAGCTAATCGATGATAACGAGAAGGACGATGCATGACGGCTAACGGGCTGGCTGACTCAATGTATCTTTATTTTTACTAAGCAAAATTATTGTCTTTAAGGTCTTCATTTTGTATTTCGTTCGACTTATCGAACCGACCAACATCAACAGTGTTTTTCATTATCGTGATACGTCAGTCCTCCATCTCGCAATTATCTGTTCATTTGACTGAGAAAATTGAATCATCTAATTCTTGGCTTAGGTTTTATCGAACACTTGGACTAGTGTATTTAAAATATTAGTCGTAGCTATTACGAGATGAACCTATTTATTCTCTTTTCCATGTTTCCCCCATACCGTGTATCAAATATGTAATAATCAGGTTACAGAATAACCTATACACATAGGTGACAACGGGTAAGAGGGGTACAATTTTGATTTGAACACATTATACTCGAAAAAATAGTAGAATTATCCCCTTTATATCGAACTGAAATCCAATAATAATTTTTCACTATTTATAAGAAATGGGCCAAGTTATGGAGGGGGAAAACTAACTACACCGACTATCGACTTTTTTAATCAGCTGTCACAAATGATGCAACAAATTAGAGACTACATAGGTATTACGAAAACTGTTGATATGCCGAATCAGGTGAACAGAGTTCTTCCGGGATCACGTTTAATTAGGCCTTAAATAAGATTTGATGCTATATTATAACAACTTGGCATGATAAAACTTCCTAAGTCGATTCTCAGAAAATATTTTTTTGTCGCTTTCAACTAAGTAGTTCTGTTTATGCCGCGTATCAACTCTGCCAAATTGAAGGCGATAAATAAGAGTAAGCAGTTCATTTCCTAGTCAAAAAAATAAGAAAAATAAGAAAACACAGTTTTTGTAGTTGCGCTAGAATTTACAGTTTTGCAGTTAGATACAAACTTATACCAGATTTTGGATTAGATAGGCCGACGCGAAATATGGAACCTTACTCTGATGATATTTCGATTTCTCTGTTGGAGTATAAAACGTCTCAACGATTTTCTAAATACTAGTCTTCATTGTGCAGGGCATAAGTTCAACAACCAGAAAGGTAGTTGTGCCTTAGAGACGGAGGATTCCGTTTGCCTTTTGAAATTTTAAAGTTTCTTGTCATTTGTACGCTTTTGTTCACTGTAGAGAAAGAAATAAGAAATTAAGAATAAGTGAAAACTTTGAACGCAAAAATGTGACTGTTACTGCAGGCTGTATCCAAGTTGCAGAGCAGTCTGCTCATGGACCAATGCTTTAGGCACCATGATGTGATGTGTAAGTGCTGGAGTGACTGTTTATATTGATGAGGTCGTAGGTAATGGCGGATTCAGGAAGCAATCCTGGGAAGGGAAATTCAGAATATGCAAGAATGTGTTAGCTATTACCCTTTCTTACCACCTGAGTGTTCCTCGCCTTGATAATTGAATGAGCGTCACCTAAACCCTATGCCCTAAACGAAAAAGATATTAAAAACAAATTTGGGGAACTACAAACTCTCCTTTTCAACTGCTAGGGCTTAGCCAGTGAGGAACGTCTTTTGGACTTAAAAATGCGTTCAAAAAGATAAAATTTGACGTGTTGGGACTTGGTGAAATAAAAAGAAAAGGAGAGTTTCTTCAAAAACGGAACAATGGAAATCTATTCTACTTTTATGAAGAAAGATTAGGGTATAGAGGCGTAGGATTTTATATTAACAAAAGTATTGTTAAAAGTATCGTCGAATTGAAAGGGATCTCTGAGAGGATTGCTGTCCTTAAACTTAAAGCAGACTCAAAAAATAAAATCGCATTCATACAGGTGTACGCTTCCCCTCGGCACTGATGCGATGCCCGGAAGGGTAGTTTCGGTGCTGGGGGTGCAGTGTCTCAGGGGCTACTGTGGCATGCGTGCATCGCCATACGTCCCACCACACCATTATATATGTATACGCTCCCACCCAGGACGCCAGTCAAAATGAAACTGATACGTTCTATTAACAGCTAAATGAAACAGTGCAAAAAGAAGAAGATTGGACCACAGTAGTAATGGGGCGACCTCAATGCCAAGGTGGGCACTAACAGGGCCAGAAATGCATGTTTGGCGCAATTTACATTAGAGATGACTAATAAAAACGGTTACAAATTGATAGAATTTGCGGATCAAAATAATTAAAAAATTACTGCAACCTTTTTTGAGGAAAAAAACCCTCGAGAAACTGGACCTGGGAATCTTCCAATGGCCCCGCTAAAAATGAAATCGACCACTTCCTTACAAATAAGATACATAATATAAAAAACATGGAAATTATTAATAGCTTTGGCTTCTCCTCGGACTCCTGGGTAGGTAGAGCCATTGTCTGACCGCCGGTAAACCTACGGTTGCACAACCGAAATTATATCTCTTCAAAGATCAAATTGATAATCTTAGCCCATATACAGGGAAGCAAACGAAATTTTGGCCAATGAATTGAAAAAGAAAAACTTGGCGAACAATAAACAAGTCCAAAATATGTATTACATCCTGGAAGAAGCCATTAGGCGCACTATTAAGCTAACCTCGCCTGTCCTAAAAACTGATGACAAACTCTCAGAAAACACAAAAAAGTTTTTAGAAATGAGAGAAACATTGAATAAAAAACCACGAAAAACTAAAATAGAAAGGATCGAACTTAGTGAAGTAAGGAAATTAGTAAGGAGAGAAATCCGTCAGGATGTGAAAAAAGTCGATACTTCTTCAGTTGAGAATATCATCAGTTTAAACGGTTCCACAAAATTAGCCAAAAACACTCACAAAGAGGGCCCCTACGTTTATAAAATTGAGAAACGAGCATATGGCATACTAAAATATAGAAGAGAAGAGATTTCGGAAATTGTAATTAAATTTTATAAAAATCTATGCGCCAAAGACAGCAACGACAAGCCATCGGAATGAAAAAGCAGATGCATAGAGATGGAACCCCTACCCCCCCCCCCCCCTGTTGAAGGAGTAAATGGCCATGGCTATAAAGGAATTCAAAACAAATAAGGCCTCGGGGCCAGACGACATTGAAAACGAGACAATTAAAATCTTATCAGAAACTCCGATTGAACCCCTAACAGAAATTTCTAACAAAATTCTAGAATATTGAGAACTACACCATCATAATGGAATATTTCAGAAATAATTTTATTACACAAAAAAGGCGACCGGGCGAACGTTAGTAACTACAGATCGATAAGTCCATCCTCCAACGTGGAAAAGTTGTTTATGAAAATTTTGAAAAACCGTATTTACAACATTTTGGACTCGCAACAACCGATAGAACAAGGGGGTTTAGGAAAAATTATACGACAATAGACCACACTCAATCCCTCAATCAAATAATAGAAAAATCAAGAGAATTTCATGCAGAAGTTTGGCTTCTATTTATAGACTTTAATAAGGCATTCGATTCGACGTACCACAAGAAACTTTGGGAGGCCATGGCAGCCCAGGGAATACATGAAGGGATGATTGAAATGGTTAACATGTTCAGCAAATCATCAGCGTATGTAAAACAGACATAAAGGGGGATCACTTCCTATCCAGAGAGGGGTGAAGCAAGGAGACCCGCTATCTCCAAATATGTTTAACCGCATTCTGGAACAAATCTTTAGAAACTTAAACTGGGGAAAAAAGGGATTAAAAATGTTGAGGAAAGGAAGAAATAATTTAAAATTTGCTAATAACATAGTACTTGTGGCAGTAAGTTTTGATGAAATATTGAAAATTGTAAAAAATCTGAAAATCCAAAGCGATGCTTTCGGCCTGTCCATGGATTTATCGAAAACAAAATTTATGTCCAACATTTGAGACCAAAACGAATTCTGGCTGGATAGGGCAAAAATAAATATAGTAGGAAAATACGAATACCTGGGTCAAACCTCAAAATTTAATCTCAACATGGAAGGCATTCTGGAAAAACAAATCCATAATATTAAAAAGCAAAATTAAACTGAAGTTGAAAATAAAATTCTGAAAGAGTTGTATGCTCCCTGTGCTAACATATGGCGCCCAAAAATGGGTCCCTTATTAAAAGCCAAGTGTAACGGTTAATAAGACACGTAATTCCATGCTAAGAAGCATTTTGGCTTTCGACTAAAAGATAAAATAAAAATCAAAAATATCCAAAACTTGACCGGGTCTAAAAGCGTTGGCTACAAAATTAAAAAACTTAAATTCAAACTTGCAGGCCATATGTCTAGGGGTGACTCAGATAAATGGAACATCAAATGCACACTCTGGGACCCGCGTGACCACAAATGGAACAGAGGTCGCCCAGCTATGAGGTGGATATATGAAATACTAAAATATCTTGGACCCTGTTGGGGGCACTCTGCGGCGAATCGTAAAGCCTGGGCAAAAGTGACGGAGACATATGGCCTACGGTGGGCGGAGTAGGTGGTGGCCTACGTACATGCGATACAAAAGTGTATGCTCATGTTTCACCTACTCAGTGTCAAAATAAATAATAAATAAAAAGGAAACAGTATTCTGCCCATTCTCTCATAAATGTAAATAAATAAAAATGTCTACTGGTCTGATTTTTGATTGGGTGGCTATTTTTGAAGAGTTCTCATTGCCTGTCACAATACCACCCAATGTTCAGGAACGTAGCGAAGAGTTTTTTTTCTGGAAGGGCAAAAATTGTCAAATTCCCAACTGACTCAAGTCAAAATTCCCAAATATCAAAATTTGTTTGTATTAGCAAATAAATAAGAAAATAAAAACTTTTTGACTTGTTGGATTTTTCCAACTTTTGATCCATCTACTAAAATATTCCAACTCCGGCGGAGGCTTGAGGGGGGGGGGCTTTATTTTACGTTTCTGCCAATGTTCTCCCTTACCTCGAGAATGAAAGAATTTCTTAAAACTAGTCAATATTACTTAATCGTTAGTGTGTTTACGTAAAAATCTTCTTTGAGACTGGATCGAAATTAATGTAAATCAGATGTTCTCAAGCTTTTCAGAACTTTTCAAGATTTTCTAGAAGTACCCAAGGCTCATTCAAGACTCCGTATTATTCTTCCAAACCTACTTTCGGACTCCAAAAGGCTAAATTAGGACTGTTCAGGACTTGATCATGGTTTATTGAGTTTCTCCGAAACTGTTCAGCACTTTTCAATACTCGTTTAAGAACCGCCAAAAACTTGTTTACGACTCTGTAAAACGATTTTAGACTTATTCAAGACTCGCTACGATGTTTGAAGACTCATTTACGACTTTCGAGACTCTTTCAAGGCTCTTTAAGACGTTGCCATTTACGGAGCGTTTCTGATTTCAGTTTTTCTCTGTGAAAGGGGCAATTGCCACCATTGTTTCTTCCCATTTATACACACCCCTCTTTAGATCCACATTCAGTAATAACGTAAAAATCTCCCCCCTCCCTTAGCCAGAGGTATGAGCGAGGTTTAGTACCAAGGAAGGTTATTTTATACCCAGACTTTTCGTTTTTACTCGGGCCTAATAAGATTTCGAATCCCCATTTATCACCCAATTTGGTTAATCAATTTGTGCCAGAAATGTTCGATGCAACTCTAACTGATTCGTTCATTTCCCCAACTTAATTTTAACCCAAAATTCAGAGGGGGGTTGTCTAATCAAAAATTTGAGCATTCGGTACCTGAAAATCAAATATAGAATCGAAATTAGAATATTCAGAATTCTTGCTTGACTAAAACAACTTCAAAAGTACCGGCGGAGTGTATAATTTACAAAACGGTACACGTGATTTTTTCTTAGATATCAAATATTATTAATGATTTTACATCTAAAAGTCATGTGCTGTCCATGAACAATTGTACCTACCTTGTAGTTTTTTTCATCTATTATCGCGCTTGTGAAATGTAACTATGCATAGACGGCACTCGTGCGCAGTGGTCAGCGGAGATCACTTTTGATTGGTCGTTTTGTTCGAGTTGTACAAAGTCGTTTACTATTCGTAGATTCGCACTTTTCGGCTTGCCGGCAGATGTGGTGATTGAGAAGTTGGAATTTCGGTAGTTGTGACTTGAAGATATCAACGGTGTATTTTCAGTGAATAAATCGATTTATCGCAGTTGGTGATTTTAGTTAAAGGCTAAAAATGCGGTTGACCAGTTATTCATCGATAGACCCTTTGAACTTCAAACAACAATCAACTTCGCTGTCTAGAGTGGTAAATGTTAATTTGCTGACCTTAGAATTTAGAGCCGGCTTAATAGTGTTACGAAAAGTTACCTAAATTTTATTCGTTGGAATGTACTCCAGGTGAGAGGGTAAAGTAAGCGGCATAGGCGCAACCGGGGGGGGGGGACTATAGCCCCAAAAGTCTTAAAAATAAACTTTTGTGAAATTTTAAGCTAAAAATTACAAGTCAAGTTGTATACTTTTTCGTATAATCTCCCCCGCCCACTTTTTTCTGGTTCAGCTCCACCCAGAAGTAATTCCTGGTTGCGCCTATGCTCCTCTGTAAACAATTCGTCGATTGGCAAAATTTGGAAAAATCAGGGGCGCAATTTGGAAAAAATGAACGAACGTGGATTTCCTTTTTGTTTGTTCATTTATTTCGGTTAACCATATTTGACCTAAGTTGGCCCGTGTTTCCAAATTTTGATGTTTTAATACGTCCCTCCCTCTCCTCGATCGAGAAATTTTGTCAGTTCTGAGCAAAATCAGTGACGTACAACCGGTGCCGCAAGGGTGTTGAAGAGCTCGAAGAGTGTGACATTATTTTGAAATTTTGTATTACGTTAATGGCTTAATTCGGTAATTTTGGGCTAACAATTTTTTTCTTCCCAGGTCTGGTCAGGTCGAATCCACTTTTAAATTAATTTTTCCTCTTTCCCCTTTTCTTAACTCTCTCCGAGTAGGTTGTGAGCCTTAGACCTTCTTTTCGGAGCGTGAGAAAATGAATTTGGAAATTAATTTAGCAACCTCAGATAACTCGCAAAGGAGACTGTAAAATTTTGTTTCGTCCATAATTGTCGAATGCAGCCAATAATGCAACAGGATTTGAAAATCAATGTTAGTACCTGTAAAAACGTTAACTCCCTTGCAGCACGGGGGGTTACCTTAAACCGATAACCGATTTCACTTAGGCTTGGTTTTCATTCTATTTCATGAAACCGATTTGGGGACGCTCAATACAAAAAATGAAATTTTTTCCAGCATCTATAAATAAGAATTTGATTGGATTCTCAGTGTTACCAAAATTTGAAAAGTAAACAAATTCGTAGAATGTATCAGGTCTGTAATCAGGAGGGGTTTACTCCCAGAAAAATTTCCTATTAATACTAAAGAAATGGGAGGGGGGCATTTATAACCATTTTTTTAATAGTTTTTTTTTTTTTTTTTTTTTTTTTTGTAACTGTGAATTCTTATTGCGTTTATCAAAATTTTCGAACTCGAAAACTAAAATAGGTAGGAGGAGGGTCAAGGAATATTTTTGTAGAGTATGAAGGCGGAAATCATTTACAGCAATAAGGGCTTTCTACAGGTTTCTGATTTAGTCCATCAGATTTTCGATCCAGTGTGGCAAATTAATCAAGTATCTAGAACAGGTCTGGAAAACAGGCTTCCGGGTGAATTTGAACTTAGCTTTAGCTCCGGCTCCAGCCCTGATGAAAATTCCTAAAATTAGCTCATGCTACAATAAGTAATTTTGACTGGGCTCCATCTTCAGCTTTAACTTCACCAAAAATGTGATTTTCGCTCATTCTCTGGCTATTTCTAAGATGTGGAAGGGTGTGGAGGGAAATCAAGGGTGGAGAAGAGGGGGAAGGGTCAAGGTTAGCGGGCCAGATCTCAAGCTACCAGATTTGGGACTGAAAGTCAGCTTCGGCTCCGGCTCTGGTTCCAGTTGAATTCTAAAATTGGTTTCAACTCCATTTTCATATTTTTTGTAATTACTACGTTCGACCGTTAGTGATTGGAAAAATGAAAATCTTGCAACCATGTTTCGCTATGTCTTTGCTGCTCACTTTTTTTCTTTCTAAAGTATGGTTGATCGATGCACCCTCTAAATTGGTTTTATCTAAACAGAAATTTCTGTGCAAGTTTTGAGAAAAATTGGCTTAAGGTAATTTTTGTCGCAAGGTGATTAAATTTCTTGCAAGAATTAACACTGATTTTGAAAATTTGAGATCTCACACAACTGGAGCCTCCCTATATGAGCCCCAAAAGCATCACTTTTCTTTTTAATGTAAGTTTAGTTTTGATATCGCTTAATCATTTCTATGGTATTTTTTCTCTCCTCCCCTCCCCTTCAGACCTTCAGGCATCACATGGAGCTAAAATCCGATTTCCAAGTATTTTACATATTTTTTGAGTCGCTGAATTCATTTCTGGAGTCTTCCTTCTTCTCCCTTCAATCATATAGAGACCTGGAATCATAAAATGTGCCTCTCGTGCGAAAACAGGTTTTTGAGCTACACGAGTGTAAAGATGGGATAGTGGTAGTGTTGCGCACAGATGTACATAGTGTGTACATCTGTGGTGGTGCGTTTACACGTTGCTATGACAACCGCGTTTCGAATTCTTGTTCTTTGTCATTCCCGTAGGCCCATTTCACACGACGCCATTTAAACGGATGTTTTTAAACGTTTGACATAATTTTTAAATGCGATTTGTGGAAAAACTAATGAAGATAGGAAGCTGCGTTTTGTTTCATTCGAAAGAGCGTGATTTGTTCTTTAAGAATTGCCAAGAAAGTGGAAAATGATTTTTAGACACCAGAAGCACATTTCATGATTCTAGGTCACATATATTTTTTAATGACCGTTACTCGTATTCAATGCTAGCCTCTTGTGGAGCCTGAAGGGCCGGAAGGAGGAGGAATAGGATTCCAGAAATGGATTCAATGGCTAACAAAACCACCCTTTTAAATGTAAAGAATTTGAAAATTAGAGTAACTGAGAATTCGCCGCCCCTGGTGCTTTAAGGGTTAAGGGAAGAAGAGAAGACTCAGGAAACGGATTCAGTGACACAGAAAAATTGTTATCTATGTAAAAGGAATTCGGAAATTAGGAGTCATGCCATCTAGTCCCATATGGCACTTGAAGGGTTAAATGAGGGGAGAAAGGAGTTCAGAAATGGATTCTACAACGCTTAAAATAACAATTTGAGAAAAATAATAATGTTGAACATAGAGACTCCAGTTGTGTGGATATCTGAAATTCTTAAAATGAATGATAATTCCCATGGAGCTCAGTCGTCTTCACAGATTTTGCCCAATCTTAGCTGCAAATTTTTATGGGGGGATGTCCTGCTGAAAACTCAAAAGTTAAAAATAAAGATTTTTCTTAGTCAGTAGTCTCTCTCAATTAATTCTATAAATTAGAAAATATAGGTTCCAACCAAATGTAAGCTAAATGGATTGAGGGGAAAACATGTGCCTTAAGGGAGTTCAAAGTGTAACAAAACGATACTTATCTTGAGAACCATGTTTTCGTCGGTCGCTGGGGATGGCAGCAGTTATTAATTGAGAAAATTCTGTCTCATTTGTGGCTTTGTCAGTCAGTGAACTAATTTTTGACGTAACGTTTTCTTAATCCCTCTTTATTTGAATCCCCATTACATGAGGTCAATGTTGATTAATATAACTAACATATTTTATTTATTTAGAAACAGAAATTTTAGAAGTCGCTGAAGTCAGTTTTGAAGTTTTCTCATGTTTCTGAACTTCTTTTTCTGAGACGTAAAACAGCTGCATTTAATTAACTTGAATTCCAGCATAATTGCCCTGAATATTGAATTCTGTGGGTTGTATAGTTGATGTGCATGGCGGACTCAAGGTATTCTAAGGTCCTTCAGACGGCTAAGAATGCCAATGCCCTTTGTCTTTCAAGTTCACGCTAAATAAGATGGAAGACGGTTCAAAAATTGAAAAAATTGGCTAATTTTGACTGATTTTGAACCCCAAATTTTTAGCTTGCTTAGAGTTTTTCTATCCAATTTTTTCCTTCAAATTCTGTTCTTCTGTCTCCTTCCTTTTATTATTTTTTCCAATCTCTCTTGATTGATGCTGTAAAAATTGTATAAATGTAAAATTATAGTGGCTCTCGAGGAGCGTGATGTTAAGGAGTTAGGGATGCAAGATCTTAAGCCTACTTTCCCATTTTGAGAACCATTCAATATTTTTCCGAAAAAGGTACTTTTTCCATCCACTTGTGGTCAAGCAATGAACTATTGTAACCCCTAAGACTAATTTCAGTTAATAAATTCAATACTACACAAGATTCTTTTTTTAAAATGTATTTTGTTTATAATTTCTAGTGCACACTGGGACTCATCCTCGCATCTCCTTCGATCCTGTTGGGAGCATATAATTCATTTACTACCGTAGCTTTACCTCAGCTGAATTTGAGTCTGGATGATGCTTCGTGGTTTGGTATGTTTTAATATTGCATTGGGTGATAATTTCTGAACTTTCCAACTAGTGGTATCTATAAATTTAAAATCGCATAAAAATACGAAACCAAAATGAAAACAATTAACCCAAGAGTGGAACGAAACTTGGCTGAGTAAGACCCGAGCAAAGGTTAACCCGAGGGAAGCATCGAAAGGGGCAAAAAAGACTTCCAAAAGAAACATGTGATTATGCAGAAATAATCGAGGAAGAAGAAAATTTTTCGCCCTTTAGTGGTCTCTTTGGGAGCTTTAAATTATGTAGCTCATTCTCCCCTCTTCTCCGAAAAAACACTCCAGGTTAGTCGCCTAACTGAAAATTTCAATCACGGTCAGATCCCAATCTCAGGTGCAGGCAATTATAGTGATCAACCGAAATTTATGATTATGTAACGGTCCAAGTGAAATAATTGGGCTGACTTCCTTTCCTTTGAAACTCACAGAAGATTACATCGCATAGTGCAGAAATTTCACGAAATCAAAAGTCTCTCTTAGTAAAGATTCACTATTCATCCTACATTCGATGTTTATACCACCCTCTTGCTAAGCCCCTGTAAGAGAGACCCAAGAAGTGTAAATAACAAAGATCTCACAGATATTTGCAACGGCGAATCAACACGTTTTGTACAAATTTAACATAATCAGAATTCTGACATGTCAGTCATGTATCACTGCGCATTTAAGTAACATTCAATGAATGGAGCACGTGATTTCTATAAAAATTTTTTCGAAGTGAATGCAAAGTCATTTCATGATGCAGTATAAAGTGTTGAGCTTTATTTTTAGATGATCAATAAAGAATGCACAAGAGAGTTATAAACCAAATCAAAGTTTACTAAAGCACAATTCAAATATCTGATTACAAACGTATAGATGATATTTTGTTACTTTTCGTTCCCATCCTTAGTGGCCTAGCCAAAGAGAGCTGGACCCTTTTGCGACTTCGTTAAGTAATAGTTTTTCTAATTCTAGCATCCCTCCAACACCCCCTCCCTTTGGTCAAGATTAGACCAGCCCCGTAGCCCAAAGGGGGGTGGCGTATGGCGATGCACGCATGCTACAGTGGCCCCTAAGACACCGCACCCCCCGCACTGGAAACTACCCTTTCGGGCATCGCATCAGTGCCGAGGGGAAGGAGGGGGGTAAGCTATAGCTAAGTCCCGGGCTACAAGTATCCTAAGCTCACTTGTTTAAAAAAAAATGTCGGCCTAACCCCCCCTCCCCTCCCCCCTAAAAGGTTCATAGAGCCTCACCCACACATAAACTCTGGCTACGGGCGGGCTGGATCAGAACCCTTGAGCGCTAGGCTGGCTACGCCACTGCGGAAAAACCGAGTGCATTCCGTCTCTTGAATTTTTTTAGACTCTGCGAAAGACTCGTTCTCAGAATCTTCTGAGCCACGTTCTGACTTTTTCGGGATTTATTGAAAGTCTTTTAAGACTATGAGATTCATCAGGCTATCAGGTTCAAATTTCTTCAGACTGATCAGAACTACGCCAAAAACTGGTCACAATGTTAGGACTCTGTTAAGACTTATTCGCATTATTCTTATTCGGACTCTGCAAACACGTTAATTCTGGGAGTCTTCCCCATCCAAAATTCCGTCGGTCGGAAAAGTTGATTTTCATTTGGCAAAGTTGACTCGGTGGCTGGTGAAAGGAAAAACATCAAAGCTGCAGACTGTTTTCTAGTTTATCGTATCGCTTATCGATGCTTGCCGCTAGAAAAAATTATCAGTCGTTCAAATGGTTCTTCAGTCGATTAAGTCGGATCCTTAGTTCTCAATCAGCGTATTCTCAGAAATGAAGAGAATTGCTTTCCGTTCGTCAGTTTCTGAATTTGTACCCGTTGGTGAAATTTACAGTTCAAGTCAGAGAACTTAAGCCTTCCTCCCACCAGTGGAGAAAAGTCGTTTCAGTACAGCTTTAGGGCCCTTTGATATCATTCAGACTCTGAGATGACTGTCCATGATAAAGGTTGCACAGATGTAGCCATGCGGGCATGGGAGAGCGAACCAGCCCAAATAATTCGAAATTCTAAGAAGTTGGTAAATTAAGCGGTTGTAGTTTGCCAAATGAAAAATGTTGCAAGCTTTTTATATTTTTGATTGACGATTTTGAAATTTTAGTTGTCACTCGACACATCTCTTATAGTTTGGAATTTTTCAAGAGTTGGTGAATTTAGTAGTTACATTTGTCCAAATTAAAAATGTTGCAACATCCTTATTTTCATTTCATTTCTTTCTTAACGATTTTAAAATTTTATTCATTTGGAAACCACCTCTCCTCCTGAGTACAAACAAATTCTTTGATGGTTGGTAAATTTAGAAAATACAGTCAACAAAATGAAATATGTGTCATTTTTTTTTCGTTCAACGAGCTTGCAGTTTTAGTTATTTATTGTAAAAATGCAATGTTTTGTTCCCTCCTTACCCCACTTCAAAAAAAGAACTGGAAGAAATTATGTTCTTCTGTTTTCTAGAAAAACTACGATTTTTAGATTTTTCCGCAGAAGAAAGGAATAGGGCTATTTTTTCCTTCTTTTATTTTCCAGTACCTTACTCTTTCTTCGAAAAAGGGGAACTATTTTTTTTTTTATTTTTTTTTTAAGTGAAGTTCTCCTTACTTAGGAAAGAGGCGAGTTTCTTCTTCTTCTTCGTAAAGAAACAGAGTTCATCTGTGGTGTAGTTATAGGATATTAACCCTCTCCCCCTTGATATTTTTAGTTTTTTTCCATGCATTAAACAGACATTACTCGTACAGCATGATGGCTACTGGCTACAAAAACTTAAACCCACAGCTTCCTCTCACCCACAAATAATTGGTATAACTGTGCCATGAAATTCATCATTTTAGTGCCCTAATATATACATAGGTCTGATCGAATATACAATTTAATTTTCGAAGGGAGTGGGCCAAGAAACCCTATTCCAATATACTTGATTCATTGTGAATCTCTCGGAATGATACCGAAGAAGGACAAATTTTGGGCCCGAGTCAGAACCAGATAACAAATTTGAATGAATTTTTGAGCTCAACGACACACGCAAACGACCTATTCCAATAATTTGTTCAAATTTTTCGGCATAGTGAAATTATTCCATTTGAACGAGACGAATTTTGATGTTGGATCCCAAATAGGGGTTTGTATTTCGGAAGTGGTTGAATTTATAATGTCAGCGGTCCAAAAGACCTGTCTTTCGGTACTATATTCAATACTTTCACCAGAGTCACTCTGGTCCAATTGAAAGGGGAAAATTCGATCCATCGGGATCGAATCGGAAACTTGATTGAATATTCGAATTTGGCGACACAAAAGAGTCGTATTCCAATACTTCGTTCGATTTTCTAAGTTGAATTAGTTTTGTCGATTCGAAGGAGTCAAATTTGGATTGCGAGGCCCGAATTAGAATCGGATTTCGGAGTAGAATTTGCATTGTCAGATTCGCATCGAAATCGATTTTTAAATACATCAGATTTGAATTGTGGGTTCGAGACAAAGTCGGATTACATATTTAGTGGAATTTTTGAAATCGGCGACCCCAAAAATCTCTATTCCGATCAACTGTTAATTTTTTCAGCGAAGTCAAATGGGTCTATTTGAAGGATTTAAATTTGGATTTTAGGGCTCAAAGGAGGATTGGATCAAAAATTTGATAAAATTTTCGAACTCTGCGATCCCAATAAAAACCAATTGGAATATGGTTTAATTTTCTCGGAAAATTCAGACTAACTCCTCCGAGAGGTAGTTTCGGGACCGATTCGGCGTCAAATCGAAAATCTGATTGTATTTTCGAATTTAGGAACTCAAAATACTCCAATTTCGACGTATTTTTTATATATTTTCATTTGCAACTCCAAAGTTGGTGGCATGCCCTAGCCCCTTTTTCGGGAGGAGGGAACATTTTTTCACCCTGAAATAAACTAGACCTTAGTCTTTGTAGATATTCGTTTGTCACATTTTAATTCGATTTTACAAGATAAAGATTGTGTACATGTCTATCGAAAGGGCCCACTTTGTCGATCTTAGTTTTAGCTGTAGGGTCGTTTTTCTGAATTTCATTCAAAAACAGTCAGGTCAGTCAGTCAGGTTAATCGGTTAATCAGTCAGTAAACTACCCAAAAGTACGTGGAGACACGTAGGGTAACATTTTATGTTTTGTACCTGACACGGCTGCAGATTGTAAATGTCAACCACCGAATTCGTGTCGGGGAGCGTTAGGTTTTTCGTTAGGTATTTTGCTCAAGTATACCCAATAGTAAAAGCATATAAAATGCTAAAATCTGACTAGCTATTTATTGCCTTGTTTGCAAGATTGCGTCAAGACTGACAAAGCTTATTCCAATTTTTTTTGTAGATCGATAAGGCTAATCCAAACTCTACTAATGCACAAAAATGGATCTCTTCCTAGGACTCAAGACTCATTTAGTCTCCCTTATTAGATTGGTCAGGATTTATCAAATTTTTCTAGAAGTAATGCATTTGCTTACAAAAGGCACAATCATAGATTCGGCTAAGCCTCTTTCAGCGATATTCAACCCCACAATCGAACCGTTGGATTTTTATTAGACCCACAGACTCTGTCCGGCTCATTCAGTTCTCTGAAAACTCGGTAGGGCTCATTTAGACTTCTCTGAAATACATTCAAATATTGCTAAGAGTCACCTAACTTCTCTTAAAACTCATGAAACTCACCAGGCTCATTTGGAGAAATCCTTTCAGACTCTTCTAAGACTCATTTGGCCGTTCTTTCGTTAAACTTCATCAAATTTTTCTGAAACTTATTCAGACGGTTTCAAAACACATGTTCAGATCTTTCCAAAACTTGTTCAGATGTTTTGAAAACGAACTCAGACTCGTATAAGACTCGTATCTGGATCTTTTTTCCCTTATCAAAATTATTTAGACTTTTAAAAATTCTTCCAGTTTTTGCTTGGTCTCTTTCAGGTGGCCTTTTACTAGCTTTAACCCAAGAGGCACTTCTAAAACTTATTCAAAAATTGATAACCCTCATTCAGCTATTCTTAGAATACTTTAGGACTTATTACAGCCTTTTACAACCCATTTAAACCCGTTTGAAACCGACTTGCAATCAGTCATGGCTAATTGAGATACTCTAAGATACTCTATAGTATTCGTTCAGACCCATCTTTAACTCTTTTGAATCTCATACAGATACTTCCAAAACCTAATCATTACTGAAACGCATTCAACTGACTTATCATCCTAATTCGGTCAGGTTAAAAATTCACTGAGGGTCCGTCAGTTCCATTTAGATTGCGTAAGAGCACAAGGCCATCGAGAGAAAATCCAAGCCCGGGGAAAAACATAAGAAAAATGGGCGATTTTGCTCACGCCCTTCTCGGAAATCAAGGTTTTGTGCTTGAAGACTCAAAAAAGATTCTACATTGTTAAAAAAAAAATCACATGGTGAAAAACGTGGGCCCCTGAAAAAGTCCGAGCCTGGGACCCCCTTGTCAGGTCTGTAAGAGTGTAAAGCTTTGATAAAACTTGTATGGTCTTCGACCAAAATTGTTATGATCCCTTTGAAAGCCCCCTACAAAATTCCCAAAAACTCCGTCGAGACTCGCGGACACAAAGATCTGGAGAGATATTAACTTCTATGGCTCCTCCATTTTGCCGTTGAACTTACAGACGTAAGAACAAATTTTGACCTGTGGGCGAGAGAGGGAGCAAAAGTGTAATGAATTAAGAATAATTATTATGCAAAATAAAAAACCACGCTCTGCAACCATGTTGAGGAATAAGGGTTTGTGGAAGCGCAATACAAATCATAAAACAGTCTCAAGATTGTAATAATAAAGAAAAGATGAAGTAGTAGTTTATTTCAAAACTTGTACTAGCAAAGCGAATATTATTGAGTAAAGAGGGAAAGGGTGGACTTGGCCTGCCTTCTAAGGAACACTAAATGTAGCAGTAATGATTCGGCTATGTGTAAAACTTATAATTATTATCCATTAATCTGACCCGTATTTTCCGTTGCAGCATCCATCGCTGGGTTCTCGGCTCCTTTCGGATCCATCCTTATCGGTGTCATAATCGACAGGTTCGGCAGACGCACCGCTCTTCTGGCTGGTATCTTGCCAACCTTCATCGGCTGGACATGCATCTACCTCAACAACAGCGTGACCTGGCTGTTGATAGGTTGCAGTTTGAATGGTCTGAGTGTAGGATCGCTAGTGTACGCGCCTCAAGTGTACGCGTCTGAATGTCTGATGGTGAATCATCAACGGCTTTGCGACAGCTTCAAAATGTGGACCAGCGTGGCGAACGCGATCGGCTCCGCCAGCGTTTTCCTGCTGGCCATGTTTTTTGATTATCGACAGCTTAGCGCCATTATGGTGTTCCTGTCGCTGCTGGAATTCTCACTCATTTACTACTTCATTCATGAGAGTCCATCGTGGCTGCTCTATCGAGGCCGATCCGGAGACGCCGAGTGGTCACAACGCAAGCTTCGTATTTACCCACCCGTGTGGGAGGTGTCGACCAGCGACCCGGAGATTAATGAAGAGACCACTTACTGGTACTCGACTGTGGAGGCCGAACTGCGTAAGATGAAACGCAAAGACGTGTACAAACCGTTGATCATCATGATCACCTTGTTCTTGTTCCTGATTTGGTCCGGCGGCATGGTGGTCGTGACCTACATGGTCGAGATCATGGGCGAGAAGTCGACGAGCAGCCCCGGTAAGACTGAAAATCCAGTTCAGAGCTCAGACTCCTTCAAGTATAGCGTGATCTCCGGTTTTGTGATCCTAGTCGCGAATTTAACTTTGTGCTTCATCCTACCCTATTTGGGCGCTAAGAAAGTCACGATCAGCGCTCTGATTGGAATGGGCATTGGTCAGGCTCTGCTCGCGTACACGGTGCTGGTAAACAGAGACGAGTTGTATCTGCTGCACGTCGCCTCAGTTTGGCTGGTCGTGTTCATGTACAACTTCGGAATCTACAATTTGTGTCCGTCGATATTGGGCGTGCTGTTTCCGTTGGACGCGAAGGGATACGCCAGTATTATAGCCATCGAGCTTTGCATGATGCTAGCACTCACGATAAAGGTGTACCCGTACCTGAAGCTGGCCATAGGCGGCTATTTGTTCTATTACTACTCGATGGTCGCTTTCTGCGGCGCCATTTACGCGTACTTCTTCATGCCGGAAACGGTGGGCAAAACACTGGCCCAGATCAGTCAACAGTTCCTATGAAACACGCTGCGTAGCACACTGAGTAAAGAACCAGTTCGAGACGTGGAGTTAGGGGAGACTGGGAAGAGCTTGGATGTTTGTGAAAGGCAATGGTTCACGTGCAAGTATTATATAGCTCTGTGATAAGGACTCGATTACTAAGTAGAAGGCTGACGGTTGCGTGGAAAACTTAGGCTAGAGTCTTCAATTATTATAAGTTTTACACTTGGTTGATATTTTGCAGAAGTCGAGTCGAAGTGACCGTAAGGGGAAAAGGAAAAGGCCATCGCAATCCGCTCGCTGGTCAAGTATACTAATTTAAGAAAGGCAATACTGAATAGATGGCATATTATGTTGAAATAATTGAGTATTTGCGCTGAAATAAAGGCTTTAATTTCCGGACCATTCATAAATAAAGGGAAGAGAATAGGGGCGGGCCGAGGAAGGTGTGGAGGATGTAATCATCGGAGTCAGTATTTTCCGGTAAATTCGACCGTGTAGTTTAGCATTTTGGACCAGTAGCCAGCAAATTAAAAAAATTTCGTTAATTGCTAATTTTTCTTCTTCATTTTAGGTTTTTCCTTTTTTTGCTTGGATGAAAACTTTTCGTATCATGCAGTCGGCATTCTCAAAATCAGGTGGCTAAATGTAAAGAAAAAAAATCAATTTTTTAAATTGCTGGGATGAGAAATTTTGATATCATGAGTCGTATTTTCAATATCAGTTAGTATAATATGAAAATTGCTACGTTTTGTTTGTGTTGTGTTGTTTCTGTATTTTATTTATTTTTTTGCTTGGACAGATAATCTGTGTACCGAGACGGCATTTTCAACTTATTTCCGACCTACCTCTAAGCAAGCCGACAGGGCTCAGTAAGGGCTTAGTACGATCCTGGAAGAACAGCATATTAGCCCAAGTAGAGGGGGTGACTTGAAGGGCTTTTAACTCTACTTCAATTCCGTAGAAAGCCCCTCCAATGACTGAAAAATGATCCAGGCCATGGAATTTTAAGCATTGTTCTGGTACTTGTCAGCCCTCCATGAGCTCTTCACCCTTTCCAGATCGACTATTTGCGCTTAAGAAGAGAAGGTTACAATTGACAATCCAAACTGGTCATTTAAAGCTCGAGTGCGAGGCATAAGTCACTACCTTGAATTAGTTAACCGTCTCTGCTCACGCAAAGTTTCTGAATTTCGAAAAATACCGCTGACAGGTAGTCTCCCGTTAAGTGGCCAATTCTGAACCGAGAAATAACTCGTCCTGTTTGCCTACGTTTACTTTCCTAGGAGTGAAGAAATATCCGAAGGAAGTAATTGCTTACTTATATAGTTGAAGTTCTTTTGTATGATCAGAATGAGTACAGTTCATAATTTTAGCCCAGATTAAGACTAAAAAATCGACGGTCACTTACCTTGAGAGATTTTGTAATAATATAGAAGAACCGACATCCAACATTTCGACAACTTCGAGAGTGAGCTCATTTGGTGAGTAAATAAGAGATTGGCTTTGCTTGTTCCATCAACATTTTCGTTTTTCGTAAAACTAATGCACAAAATGTATAAACTTTTAACAGTTGCAGCCAGTCATTTTGAAAGAACTTTTCGTACATAAAAAAATTAAAACGTTTTATGCGGCTTCATTTAGAAAAAAAAGAAAAGAAGATGAACATCTTTGGCCAACTTAAAAAAAAAAGCATTTTAATTTAAAGATATTCTGCTGTTCTACATGTAGGTATCTACTTTGTGTATATTTCAGTCTTATACCAGAAATATTTGAGGTTAGGCAACTAATACATACAACAGATAATGCACAAAAACAAATGGCACCTCGGAAGTTTTGAAAAACAAGCAGTAAAATCGTATATTTATGTATTGCATTTTAATATGTCGTATAATACAAAAAAATATAATACCTTAAAACAATAATTTGATTATACATTTACCTATACTGTTTGTACATATGTGTTCTGTGTTAATGAAAAATGAATACCACAGGTTACTTTTTTGTCAATGTTTTTATTATGCTCTTCAACATCAACTTGAGACGTGATTTAAGTTATGTGCAAAACTTCAATTAAAAAATATTTTCTTTTTACTGTAGTGCTGATTGAAACGTCGATGATTCACGCATATGGATTGTACAGACCAAATAAACCAGAAGCAATCTTAATCTCAAGTGGAACAAACTTTTGTTGTGTTGTGTTATCGAACCTCCGAGAGTTTGTAGCCGCAGCTGTATTATTTTTGAGGGATGTTTCACAAAACCAAATTCGACGATTAAGGGTGGGTGGTAACCGTCACCGATATTGGTCAACGAGTCGCCCTCAGAGACTGCAATGTGAGAGAAGTTGGCAATTACTAAGTCCAGTGTTCTGTTCAAGAAATTTGACATAATGTTATGTGACTTAAAAAGTGATTGATATCTAAAAATGCATAGAATGTAAGGGCGCATAGTTGACCAAAAGTAAAATGTTACAGGAGAAACGTTTAAAATTGAGAGTATTTTTATTTGTAATTACCGTTCTCGTTAAGGTCCTACACAATACCACACGCTTCCCTAATCTCTTGTCCATTCTGTTCGGAAAGAATTTTCCAATGTTTTCCAAAGAATTTAAATATTTGATGATCTTCGGAGAATTTCATCGAAAAACTTTGGGAAAATTCGCCAATGATTTTCAAGGAATTTCACCGGAAATTTTCGAATCGCAGTCCCTTAAACGGTATGAATAGACAGGCATTCATGCAGAAGGATAAGTTGCCTACATTATAAAATTGGAGGTTCCCAAGCGAGAAATGCGAGACTCCCCTTCAGCAGGTACATAGGCAACTCATCCTGATAACGGGTAAATGTATATGCTTGCTCTCGCACTTAAAAGGGCAAGAAGAAAATATGTCCAACATTCATAGAAAATTATTTTCGAACAATTTACATCAGAACATGCTGTTTCCTTTCGGTACTTTTTTTTTGGAATTTTTAAAATAATAAATTTTGTCTGCAATATCTCGCTGAATTTCCAAGATAGAGGTATGGCGTTTTGGTCTTATCCGATTTCTAAGGGGTTTTTAGATAAATTTAGCAAGAAAAGTAAAAATCTAAAAATTGATCAACTGGTCTCTTTTTGTATGCGCCCTCACAGATGTCTTTGTATACTCCATGATGTTCACCAGACTTACTAAAGTTATTGTGGAATAACTGCAGGTTGAAATCCCCAAATAAAAGTAAGTCATCGTTTACTAATCCGTACGAGGTAATTTTTTCAAAAATTAGTAAGTACTCCTACCAACCCGATCCCCGGGGAGGAAGAATAAAATAAACCTATGTACTGCCAAATATGATTTTTTGTGATTTGTCGTACGTATTCTCATCCGAATTTATTCGCAGGAGATTTCCTCAACGTTCAGTGCAGTAACTCTTTCAACCTAAAGATGCTTCCTGATAGCTAACATGGTGAAAAAATTTGTATGCAAAATTTATACTGAAATAATTGAAAAAAAAAAAAGTATAGCAGTTTAACATACAGGAGTATACCACTTCATGCGGGAAGTTATTATGGAAGAGCATAAGTTCATATATCACTTAATTTTACCAGCGAATTTTTTGTAAAGAGGGTACCTATGTTACATAATCCATTTGGAGCACAAATGAAGTAAAACAGGAATTTGAGGAATACCACTATAGCTGATAGAGTATGTTTCATTATCGATTTTTCAATACGCATAACTCAGTTTAGCAAAAAGTGGACTTAGTTAATTTTTCCAACAAGCCCATGATATTTACCTACCTTTATTACTCTTTGCCACCTCCCCCTACTTTCCAGCACATTTTGCTCTCATTTCCAGGTTGCAGTTTCTATCAACTGGTACAACCCAATGTTTTTACACCACGTAGCTAGGCACAAAGACGCCAATGACCACGGCTGCTTATGGGAATACAGTTTTTCCCGATATTTACTCATAATTGATGCCCTCAACTTATTTTCCTATTATTTTTACGGCGTACCACATTTAATTGGCTACTGTTTAAGAAAAAAGAAAAAAAAAGAAAAAGGAAAAAGAGGCTTTTACAGCAAAATTCAATTTTCCCATTACTTTCATATCAAGTGTAATCCAGCGCAGGTGAGACGGGAAGAGTTGTTGCGGGTTGCCTACCTGAATTAGCCAACCTTTTCTAGTTATAAGAACTTTGAGTATGAACTATATTGAGTTGATCATACAAGTAATCGAAAAGCACAGAAAATAATAATTTTTCAGTAGCTATTTTTTCTTTGAGTTCAAATTTTATTCTTGAAAACCATCGGAAGGGGTAAGTGCATTTACATACATAGAAAGGGCGCCAAATATCGAATAGGCGAATAGGCGACTAATATTGAATAGTGGCTTTTGGTGGCTGTATTTTCAGGGTTTTGAATTAGGAAGACGAATTTTCCTTCTAGTTTTCTTTTCAATCATCTAAAACTACTGTCTTTTTTTCTTCAGATTCTTTAAATAATATGAGTTTGTGCTTCAATAGCCTTCATAAGGCATCACGTGGGATTCGAATAAGAATTTTATGGAAACAGCTTCTTATACGAGAGCATCAATTCTATGAGTGTAAGATAGTCACCACTAACATTTTCAATATTTTTGAAAGAAAATGTTCCGAAATTTAATACTAAATTCATGAACAACTTCTGGAATTGAAATACTTTCATGGAAAGAAAAATCTGCACCCAAATTTCAAGTTTCGATTCAAAATTAGCCCAAGAAATTGATCTGGATGTACAGTTCCAGTTTTTCAATAATTTCTCATTCATTCGAGGCGTTTGAGGTGAAATTGCACTGTCCGTTTTCACGTTTCTAAATTAAATCACGACAAATCATATTTAGCAGTACATAGGTTTATTTTATTCTTCCTCCCCGGGGATCGGGTTGGTAGGAGTACTTACTAATTTTTGAAAAAATTACCTCGTACGGATTAGTAAACGATGACTTACTTTTACTTGGGGATTTCAACCTGCCGTTATTCCACAATAATTTTAGTAAGTCTGGTGAACATCATGGAGTATACAAAGACATCTGTGAGGGCGCATACGAAAAGAGACCAGTTGATCAATTTTTAGATTTTTACTTTTCTTGCTAAATTTATCTAAAAACCCCTTAGAAATCGGATAAGACCAAAACGCCATACCTCTATCTTGGAAATTCAGCGAGATATTGCAGTCAAAATTTATAATTTTAAAAATTCCAAAAAAAAAAAGTACCGAAAGGAAACAGCATGTTCTGATGTAAATTGTTCGAAAATAATTTTCTATGAATGTTGGACATATTTTCTTCTTGCCCTTTTAAGTGCGAGAGCAAGCATATACATTTACCCGTTATCAGGATGAGTTGCCTATGTACCTGCTGAAGGGGAGTCTCGCATTTCTCGCTTGGGAACCTCCAATTTTATAATGTAGGCAACTTATCCTTCTGCATGAATGCCTGTCTATTCATACCGTTTAAGGGACTGCGATTCGAAAATTTCCGGTGAAATTCCTTGAAAATCATTGGCGAATTTTCCCAAAGTTTTTCGATGAAATTCTTCGGAGATCATCAAATATTTAAATTCTTTGGAAAACATTGGAAAATTCTTTCCGAACAGAATGGACAAGAGATTAGGGAAGCGTGTGGTATTGTGTAGGACCTTAACGAGAACGGTAATTACAAATAAAAATACTCTCAATTTTAAACGTTTCTCCTGTAACATTTTACTTTTGGTCAACTATGCGCCCTTACATTCTATGCATTTCTAGATATCAATCACTTTTTAAGTCACATAACATTATGTCAAATTTCTTGAACAGAACATTGGACTTGGTAATTGCCAACTTCTCTCACATTGCAGTCTCTGAGGGCGACTCGTTGACCAATATCGGTGACGGTTACCACCCACCCTTAATCGTTAATCGTCGAATTTGGTTTTGTGAAACATCCCTCAAAAATAATACAGCTGCGGCTACAAACTCTCGGAGGTTCGATAACACAACACAACAAAATTTTGTTCCACTTGAGATTAAGATTGCTTCTGGTTTATTTGGTCTGTACAATCCATATGCGTGAATCATCGACGTTTCAATCAGCACTACAGTAAAAAGAAAATATTTTTTAATTGAAGTTTAGCACATAACTTAAATCTTCTATTCTATTTTTACTAAGTTCTTTGTTTCACCTAGAGCCTGAAATTTGAGACAGTTGAAACATTTTATTAAAATCTTAAAGTTTGCTTTGGTCCTGGTGAATATAGGAGGAAAATTTAGTCTAGAACAAAAGTCAAAACTCTGCGTGTTTTTCCCATGAGAACGAAAAGGAGCTTGTGGCACGGAAGCTGTAGGTTTTTTTTCTTTCGATTTTATTGGAACCAATTTAGGAGATAAATCAGAGGAAATTCAGAAAGAAATATCACTAAGAGTAAATAACGACCACCTTAATGTGTAAAGGAAGTTGGTGTTCCTCTCAATTATTCTTAACATCCTTCCAGCTTACCAGCTTACCCTCCCAGGCTTAGGGTATGCTCATGCGCTCAGTGTGAGTGCTTGGGGGATAAAGTTCTAATCTGCATTTGCAGGTATGAAACTATGGGGGGGGGGGTGATGATTTCGCAGTTGGCAAATTTTGAAACGGTTCATTTGAATTTTTCATATTCTAAGAACGTTTGTTTGTTTGTTTATTTTATTTACATAAGCCTTTATTATATATTACTAATTTATTACAATAGGTACGTAATACATTGTGTATATGGAATACTTCATTAAGCCCGAGTCTCGAGCATAGGCCTCCCTCGGCCTGCTTCACTCACGCCAGTCATATAACTATGCTACCCTGTGATACAGCCTGTTTCCTCTAAGGAACTCTACAATGCCATCATCCCATCTAATTGTTTGTTTGCTCTTCTTCCTTCCTTCTTTTAAAAACCAGTTTTTTTATTTTGTATGTCCACCTCCCTTGGTTTCGCCTTGATATGTGTCCCGCCGTCCCGCCCAGTCCTATTTCAATCTTTTGGCTGCATACAAGAAATTAATACTACTTGTTTTAATTTACTTTTTATCATACTGATTTTTACCCTATCTTTTAGTTTTATTCCCGATACCAGTCCTTCCATTGCGTTCTGCGTTGTTCTTATCATATTTTTTTCTTTCTTAGTTATTGCCCAAAAATTTGTGATCCATATGTTATGATAGGAAGAACGCAAGTATCCATGGTTTTTATTTTGTCTTTGATCGAAATGGAGCGTTTTATCAGATGTTTCATCGACCAGAATTTCTTCCAGGCAATTGATATTTTGCGCTCAGTTTCTTCCTTAGTTCTGTTTTTGAATGTTATATTTTGCCTCAGATAGTATATTCTTTGTATATTATTTTAGTTTTACTAATGCTCATGCTTAGTCCCTTAACTTTTCCTTTTTTATTTCATTCTTGCATCATTTCATTCAGTTCTTTGCTTTACACATTTGCAACAAAACCGCGTCATCTGAATATCTGAAGTTACTTAGGAAATCTTAGCTACTTGAAAACGCAACTGAACAGTAATGACGATAGAGGATCCCCCTGTTTCACCCCTTTCTTAGTTTCAAAGATCTCGCAATTTTTGTTTGTTCTTACTCTCGCTTTTAGCTTATTGTACATTTCGGCTATTATTTCGACGTATTTTATCTCAACTCCTTAATTTATTAATGCTGCTATTACGCTACTATGTCTTACTGAATCGAACGCCATTGTATAATCTATAAATGCTAAAAACAAGTCCCTCTGCTGTTGTCAATTGCAGTGTTGCCAGATTGGATTTTCCGAAATCCGTACATCTGAAGGGCGCGTACGGATTTTGTACGGATTTTTTCCGAGAACTTTTCCTTTAGGACAGAATCATTTTCAAACGGCTAAAATGTAGTTTTTCATGTATTTTCAATTTTCACGTTTCAGTATTAATATTAAACAAGAATTTGATAACTAGTTACACTAGGTTAACAGACAGAGGAGTGAAATACAGTTTCGTCCCACTTCCTATCTTTGGTTTAACTTAGAGAAGCTGGTACTAGTCTCGCGCTTTAGTACTAGCGATGGGCGGTGGGAATATTCCCAGAAGGAAAAAAACTGGGAAGGAAAGAAATTTTGGGTGGGAAGTTATTTTCAGGGAAGATTAGATTGGGAATTCACTCTGAATAAAAAGAAATTCCCAGCTTCCGCGATGCGCCAGCATTTCACTAGTTGGTACTTGGTACGCTCTATTTCAGCTATTCGCGAGAGGATACCTCATCAGGAGCACTAGTGTTCCGGACGAAAATATGATCAAATTAATGTAGTACACTTATGGGAGAATTTCGTAAAATCCAAAATATCTCGATAAATATAATTTTTTTTTTTTTTTAAATTAAAGAGAACTCAATTTGTTTCCGAGCTAATTTCGAATGTAATTCACTCGCATCAAGACACGTTCATGGAAATGACAGTCAATATTCAGTAATTTACTCTCTCAAATTCGACTTGACAGTTGACACTATGTACTTTTCAAGTTTTCCTACACCCTTATTCGTGTCAGGACATGGAGGGTGCGTTGCAGATAGCAAAATTAGGATACTGGACGAAAGTATGATCCGTCATCGGTCCGGATAAGGGCGTATGAAAGGTACAGTCGAATTTGAGAGAGTAGATTAATTATTACTGAATATTGACTGTCATGATGTGAGCACGTTATATTCGAAATTTACTGTGAAATAAATGAAGTTCTCTTCAATTTTCAAAAAAAAAAAAATTATATTTACCTAATGAGATATTCTAGATTTTACGAAATTCTCCCAGAAGCGCAATACATGTGATGATATTTTCGTCCAGTTTCCTAATTTTGCTACCTGCAGCGCATCCTTCGTGTCCCGTCGCGAATATTTTTAAATAGATTTTCGATTTGATGACGTGATGATCATTCAGTCCTCCGAAAAATTTGCTTCAAAAAGAAATTAACACAAAGATGAAGACGCGATAGCGTAGTTGGAGTGTAATCTTCTTTTTTTTTTTTTATTTTACTCCATACAACTTATTGTGATAAATTAATTCATTTTACATTAATTAATAATTGTAGATATAATTGCAAGTTATTAAGTCACTCTCCATAGCTCCTGATGAGCTGTTGTATTGCATTTATAAAATTAAATCTCTAGTTGGCATAAATATGTTGATTGAATCCGTAATTGTCGAATAATTCCTTCTAAAACTTGCTTGTTCTTTTGGCTGTTGGTGTTCTAACGTGTTTCTTATTCTGTTTACTATTTCTTTTGCAAAAATGTTTGCTGGTTTGGATCCTAGGCTAAGAAGCCGATAATTTTCTATACTATGTCTATCACCCATTTTGTGCATTATAATTATATCAGACGAACACCAGTTCTTGGGAGTTGTGACAGTTTCTAACACTCGATTATTTAATTACCCGTGCACCACCATATTTGATGTGCTCATTCGTTACATTATCCGGTCCTATGGCTTTTCCATTTTTTAGTTGTTTGACTATGCTCTCCACTTCTTCCTGTGTTATTTGAGGAACTTCGTTCATTCTCCTACTTTCATTTAATTTTAATTTTCTTATTTCACTCTTGTTACCTATCCTCTTCATAAAATTGCTTGTAGAAGTCAGTGGCAATTTTATTTATTTTTGTCCTGTCATAGATTTTTTTTTCTCCATCCTTATTTCCTAAATACAATATCCAGTTTTTCCATATTGATAGATTTTTCCTGATTCTCTTTGGTCTTGCAGTATCATCAAGTATTTCTTTTATCATCCTATTCCTCCTGTTTGCGTTGTATTCTATCCGCTGCTGTTTTATTGTCTTGCAGAAAATATTTAAATCTATTCTTTCTACTTTTGTTATCAAGGCTTGTCTTTTATTCTTTCTCTTTCTATTATCAATTGTATGATCCTAAAAATCGGCAAATTTTCAACAATAAAAAAATTGTCAGCGAATTTTTTAGTTTTCAAAAATATTGGTCGACAAAGTTTTCTTCTCCGCCGCCCCCCCCCCCAAATTGAAAGTCAAGTTTCGTCTCTGTAAAGATATGTAGTTCGACATTTTTGGAAAATTTCTAGCTCAAAGTATGTCTACCTGCACAAAAAAATTTTCCGAAGAACGAAATTAATGAGGAAGTACATTCTAGGGATGAACTCCCTCGCCGTATTTACACAAATAGAAAGAGTTCATCTAGGCTAACCGAATTTTGATGTTCCCAACGCTTTATTAGATGTTGGAGAAATAGACGACAAATATCAAAATTCAGTGTTAACCCAAGAGAAAAGTAGGATGGTAGAATATCATGGAATCATACATGTCCCATCGGGTTAAAATGTAGCGTACCTTTATTTGGCACCCAGTGACCCAGTCACAACTTTTTTGAGGTGCTAAGCCTCAGTTGTTCTCGCATTTTGAGTTCAGTGGAAAAGCAACTGCTTTCCTCCTCCCAAAGTAGTATTCCAGTTATTACTATAAAATACTTACTTTATAATTAGTTTATGCTAGTTGCAATATCGCAATCCAGGATGTAAATTACGAGTAGCTAAGTAAATCGTATTTAGAAGGTGAACTTCGAAGTGGTACTCGTAAAAGAAATGAGCGTTTTTCAGCAGAATGTTGTGATAAGATTACCTCTGCAAGTTCAGGGTCAAACTACGCCTTTATCACGTTATTTTTGTTCTACATTTTCTTGCGTGTCGCCTTCAGACGGATTTCTGATGATCAAATTCTTCGGGTCAGTATAGACATCGACCACAATATGATATCGATGGTATCTGCCTTTGGCTGAAAGTAGATAATGAGTTGCGGAAGAAAAACATCTTTAATTGATGTCTCAAATACGGTATACCAATTACGTAATACTTTTTATAGGGCTCTAACTAATAGACTGATAGTATAATTTTTGCATGAAATTTCATTTAGCTGACGGTGAAAATTATCGTCAATAAAATTTTAAAGGCGGAATGCTGTGTGGTGTTGTATTTTTGAATTTTTGCGGACGGAAGTTTGCAAAATTTAAATCTGAAATACCCTAACTGCTCAAGAGGTCTTTGACCTTTTCCGTTTCCGAAATTTCATTGATAGTATCTCTACCATCAGCGAGGTGAAATTTTTGGGGAAATGTGTACTGTTTGCCCATTGGTAAAACTCTTGTACAGGAAGGCGGGATTATTTATCAATAATAGATTTATCAGACTACACGTGCACGCGCTTGTTCTCGTACCTTTGGCGGTTTTGAATACTGAGAAAATTGTTCCAGGAACTCTTATTCAAACATTTATTTCTAAAACGTCAATGGGGCGTAGCTAGAAAACATACCTAGTCATTGTATTACGTATAAAATAATTGGACAGACATAGGTAACTATGCATAAAATATCTACAGTAAGTATACTCGTATGTACGATGATATATGTGTGCTTCCTATATTATTGGAGAAAAAAAAAAAAACTAGTAAAAGTAGAGTGTGCCCAAACACATTCGACACACCTGGCAGGCACGCCGATGGCCTGGCCCTGCGCGAGTTAGAAAATTATCCAGCTGGCCCTTCTCTAGGCGATTTTTATTAAGTTTTAGCAATACCTCTCAAATGGCGCTTATCTCAAGGATACCCGTTCAAGTGGCACTTATTCAAATGACACGTATGCAAGTGACATTTATTGAAGAAGAACTTGATCCAAATGACTCTTATTCAAGTAAAACTTAACCAGGTCATTCATTCGACTAACACTTATTCAAGTAACGAAGTAGAACTATCCAAGTGACACTTTGTCACTTATCCAAATGACCCGTATTCGCCGCCTTCAAATGAGAATGCTAGATGTCAGAAAGCGCTGGCCCAAATGTAGCGCCCTGATTCCAATTCGGAGCTGGCTCCTTTTAACCAAGAAAAATACGCGGGCGCTTGATCCGCACTACTAGGTGTCACATCTATGCCTGGTGCAGTTTTAGCGTCTTAATTCCCAGGCTGGTCAGGTAGCACGAGTGACTTATTCAAATGGTAGGTACTTATCCAAATAACAGCATCGGAGTAGATCATCTCTAAGTAGCACCTATTCACGCACTCATGCGTCACTTATCCTGGTTTCATAGTACTTATCCATCAATACTTATTCAAACATCAATTGCCCATCCAAGTTCTACTTATCCAAATATTACTTATTTGAATTCTACTTATTCGAGTACCTCTTATATATACCAGAGTTGTTTATCCGACTGCCCCTTGTTTGAATACTACTTCTTCGAGTATCTTTCCTCTTAGTACCTTTTATCCCAGGTCTACTGTATTTCGCTTGCGTCCGATGTTTCATGTAAAATAATATTCTACTTCGATCATATTACACTAGAGTTACCACAGCATACTACACTTTCACTCCATCGTCGAAGATCCGTTAATAGTCACTCCATTTGCAGCTCATATCGGTCTCGTATTCCTAAACCGCATGCTCGCCCGGCTACCTCAAGAACGCTTCTGTTATTTCGTCCAAAGTCTTGCCCACCGTTTCAGGAACGAACACCGCCGTGAATATCATATTGACTAGATTTACGAATGCGTACATGAAGAACACCAAGCCCCCGAAGTACGCGTACAAATAAAGGTGTACTTTGATCGCGACTGCGCCTACCAGACACATGCCGATGATCGGAACGCTGGCAAAACCCTTGGCATCGTGAGGGAACATCTCGCCGACGACTGATGCGGCCACGGTGATCGAGCCGAAATTGTAAAAAAATATGACCACCCACACCGAAACGACGTGAATAAAGCTGAGGGTGACTCGCCAATACTCGATTTCGAATTCGGATATACCGTACGCTACCAACGCCACGACCATGCAGAACGTCGAGCTCAAAAATGTTAATTTTACTCCAGTACGGGTGATCACTGAGGACATGAGGATAACAGCGACGAGACCGCAGAGTCCGGAGACAACGCTCAACTGGTACTCGGATAAGTACGAGGTTTGCGGATCAGGTTCGGGCGTTAATCCATGTTCTGGTGGTGTCCCGAACCACCACGGTGCATAAGAATTCGTGAAGGGTGGCGTCCAGTGCAACGACTTGTTGGAATTGGTCTTCAGAACATCTACCATGTAGCTGGTCATGCTCACACCTCCGGAAAACATTATCAACGCCAGCCATACGGTCATAATGCACAAAGGTTTGTACACGTCCTTCCTGTGCAACTGCTGGATGTCTTTTTTCAGTCCAGCGCTCCATAAATTGGTCGAGCTGCAGGTCGGAAGTACGCAAGCGTTATTCAGTACCGGCTGGTATATGCTCAGCTGCCTCTCCGAATGTCTGGCTTCTCTCAGACGGCCTCGTTTGTGCAGCCACTGCGGGCTCTCTGGAATGTACCAGAATATAGCTAGGCAGATGACGGCGGCAATTATGCCGGCTACAATGGCCACTTGTCGATACGGCAAAAGGTAGCCCAATATGTAGCACAGTAGCTGGCCTAAAGAGTAGTTCACCATGAACCACGTGTTGAAGTGGTTACGCAGATGGGTGTGATTGACCACGATACACTCGGCCGCGTACACCGGTCCAAAGTACGTAATTCCGCTGGTGATGCCGGTCAGAAGTCGCCCGGTGAAGATGATCGTGTTGTTGGATCCTACGCCGATTAGTAGCCATCCTAGGCAGGTGGGTATAACGGCCAGCAGCACCGTGGGTCTTCGACCGAATTTGTCGATCATAAGACCGCCAACAATAGAACTGAATATGGATCCGGCTGCCTGTATCGAGCCTGGAACACGGTTAATTTTGGGTCGCATTAATATCGAGGATTATTGTGAGATTCAAATGACAGAACATTCTGTGGGAAGATTTGGAATCTTGACCAGACTGTTGAATGAGCGTAGGAGAACGGGAGGCCGCGCTAGACGAGAATATTTTCCAAAACTCAGAAAACAAGAGTGCTATCATCATAAAGTGAAACTACCCATAGCTGGGATTTACTTGACTCCATTTTGCATTACCTTGTCTGGGCATCCTCGAAAAATACATCACAGATATCCCCGTGTAGATTCCATTTTGTATTATTATCATCTTCGATCACAGATTGGTACTCTTGATACGACTCTATAAGAATGGGTAGAGTCACGACACGGTTTTGGGGCCAATGTTGCGCGCTGAATACACGTAGCCTTATGGAGTTTTCACGGATTTTTTCGTTTACTGTTGAATATCTCGAGAAAGATCGAATTACAAGTAAAATGAAAGAGAATGAAAATTATAGCCCACAAAATTTCCTTTTAGTTGAGCCCATTTAAAATAAAATCTATACAGCGACTTTCGAATTACGGTATTCTAAAGTTGAAAGTTTATTTTACGCGCATCTGTAGCTGCGTGATAAAGTCGCGCATTGACATACGATGCACCGTAGCCGGGATTATTCAGTTCAGACTTTCCAGTGTTCAATTGATGAATTGATATGGCTTTTTAATAATATTAGTATTTATCGGAATATTATATTTACATATTTGTCTTCATTTTTATACAGCATGAGTAAACGAAAGATAATGACTAATTGATAAATGGTTGGAAGGCATGTGTCCGTTCTATGTTCTTTGCAGAGGCGAAACTTGATTTTCAGTTGGTTTTTTGGTTGTTTTTTTTTTGGGGGGGGGAGAAGGAAAATTTGCCGACAAATATTTTTTTAACTAAAAATTTGCCGACAAATTTTTTTTAAATTTGAAAATTTGCCAATTTTTCAATCAAAATACTTTTAATTGAAAAAAAGAAAAAAGATATAAAAAGAAAACAAAACAAACAAACAAACAAACAAACAAACGTTCTTAGAAAATGAGAAATTCGAATGAACAGTTTAAAAATTTGCCAACTGCCAAAATATTGGGGGTGTTTCACCCTCCTGCAAATGCAGTTGGAACCTTATCCCCCAAGCACTCACATTTGCGCACATGGGCATACCCTAGTCTGCGAGGGTAAGCTGAAAGGATGTTAGGAATACTTGAGAGGAACACACAATTTTCTTTACACATTAAGGCGGTCGTTATTTACTCTTGGTGATATTTTTTTCTGAATTTCCTCTGATTCGTCTCCTAAATTGGTTCCAAAAAAAAATAATAATAAAAAAAAATAACCTACAAAGTTTCAGGTTCATCGGATAAGGGGAATCCGTGCCACAATCTCCCTTTCATTCTTATGGAAAAAACACATGGAGTTTTGACTTTTGATCCAGACTAAATTTCCCTCCTGCATTCACTAGGTCCAAAACCCGTAAATTAAACAGTAGAACATTTGCTATCGGATTCAGCTTGTGAAATTGGAAAATAAGTCTTTTGCTCGCAACTTTTAGATTTTAATAAAATGTTCAACTTTCTCAAATTTCAGGCTCTAGGTCAAACAGAGAATCTAGTAAAAACAGAAGTCATTAAAATTCGTAATTCGACGTTTGCTACTGCCTTTCAGATTTTCGAAATGTTTTCCACATTTCCACGTGATAACGAGCTAACTAGAAGAGTCAAGAAACAAAGCTGAAAGAGGATAGGTTTGTAGTATCACGACTTATCAACTACCACTGCGTTAAACTGCCGCCAGACAGCAGCACCTCCCCGGCGTTATTTGAAAAGTTTCAAGGTACATCGTTATCAAGGTACAGCAGTCTCCCCTATATGACTGGCGTGAGTGGAGCAGGCCGAGGGAGGCCTATGCTCGAGACTTGGGCTTAATGTAAGTATTCTATATACACAATGTATTACGTACCTATTGTAATAAATTAGTAATATAATAATAAAGGCTTATGTAAATAAAATAAACAAACAAACAAACGTTCATAGAAAATAAAAAATTCAAATGAACCGTTTCAAAATTTGCCAACTGGGAAATCATCATCACCCCCCCCCCTTCATAGTTTCATACCTGCAAATGCAGATTAGAAATTCATCCCCCAAGTACTCACACTGCGCGCATGAGCATACCTAAGCCTGGGAGTGTAAGCTGGTAAGCTGGAAGGATATTAAGAATAATTGAGAGGAACACCAACTTCCTTTACACATTAAGGTGGTCGTTATTTACTCTTAGTGATATTTCTTTCTGAATTTCCTCTGATTTATCTCCTAAATTGGTTCCAACAAAATCGAAAGAAATAGAACCTACAGGTCCCGTGCCACAAGCTCTTTTTCGTTCTCATGGAAAAAACACGCAGAGTTTTGATTTTTGTTATAGACTAAATTTTCCTCCTATATTCACCAGGATCAAAGCAAACTTTTAAGATTTTAATAAAATGTTCAACTGTCTCAAATTTCAGGCTCTAGGTCAATCAAAGAACGTAGTAAAAACAGAATAGTCATTCAACTTCGAAATTTAACGTTTGCTACCGACTTTTAGATTTTCGAAATTTCTTCCTCATTTCAGCTTTGTTTCAACCTTTCAGATAACGTTCGATACTCAGCTTGAAACTTTCGGCTTTTGACTGACTAGTCTCTGACAGGAGTCCAGGTCGTCGCTTCTCTATAGAATTATTACCGAGGTAGAATTAACAAAAAGGATATTCCTTTATTATAACCTAATGTAAAAATATTTGGGGGGTGCCCGTGCTCTTGTGGCCCCCAGACGCTACGCCACATGAAAAATAAATTAAATACGAGAGTGCATAGACGCTGCGTATCTCCTTAATTCGCGCGCATGATGAACAACGCAGGAAATAAACTTTCAACTTTAGAATACCGTAATTCGAAAGTCTTCAAATAGACTCAACTAAAAGGAAATTTTGTGGGCTAAAATTTTTAATCTCTCTGATTTAACTTTTAATTCGATATTTTTCGGGATATTCAACGGTAAACGAGAAAATCCGTGAAAACTCCATAAGACTACGTGTATTCAGCGCACAACGTTGGCCCCAAAACTATCTCGTGATTCTACCTATACTTATAGATCCCTTGTGGAATAATTATTACGAGCAGAGTAAATTATTGATTATTAAATATTAATATTAATTAAAATATTAATATTTTAATAATCTCCCATCCAGGGAAAAATTATTCCAGCCAATTTAATATTCATTGCGCAGTGGAAAATTCAATAGGCCACTCTCATCACTGCCCACAATTAAGGACAAGGAAAATTCGTTAATAGAATTTTATTGTGCAGAACATAACAAAACTTCTTCCAGATGAATCTTCAAACGAAATTCTTCGTATGGCAACTGTTCCTCCTGTGGTCTTGGGACAGTAGACCACTAAGGTCAAACGAACAATTAGAGAAGCTACGAGCCTCAAGCACTGACTCTCCTGTGAGAAGCCAGTTGTGTCCATCGGGGACAAGGTACCATTACAGGTAAAGCAGCCAGTTCAGGAATTATCGAAATTCTCTCACTAAGGGGGGCCCACGAAAAGGGCGAAGTTATTTGTCAAATTTGGAGGATCGTTTTCCTCAATAACATAACCAAGAAGGGCAGAAGACTCATGTAACGCAATTGTAACATAAATACGCCCGTTAATAAACGGATAAATAAATAACTATCTGACCTGAGAAATGGTTCTGTTCCTCGATGTCACCACCACACTCTATATTAACGCGCAAATATTAATAACGATTGACAATTGAACTTGACGTACGAAACGCGAAAAACGAAGTGTCGGGCAAATTTACATCTCCCGGTATTCCAGATCTTAGGACCCTTGAAAAGGGGCGGAGACCACAGTAAATCTGACGTGGTCCAATTGGGGCTGCTGTAAACATGACGTGGTCCAATTGATTGGACCACGGCTCCACTCATTGCCCCAGTGTGGCCTCATCCGAGGTGAGGAAATTAATTATGGATTAATTACCATTAATTATTTATATAATAATTATTACCTGAATTTCGATTTAATCGAATCAAAAATTCACAATTTTTGACACTCCCCCACCGGAAGAAGTGCGATAGCACTAGCAGTATTGGAAGTAAACTATTGGCACGAGTTGACAGACTCTTGGTGGTCACGATCAACAGCCTTATTCGGGCAAGAACGTTTGTACGGGCTTGATTCTGTGTCCTCAGGTTGTTCCAGAGGAATTTCTAGTGGATAAAGTTGGTTGACCGGTTTTTGGACAACCTTGGTTTGATACAAAGATTGAGAGTGTTGGACCGGGTGCATGTTTGTAGCAGCCCAGTCTACAACTCTCACCCACGCTTGGGCTTTTCTTCTGTCTAGGCTTTCTACCACACCGAGTGGCCATTTAGCCCGCGAGGAGTCTCCAACTCGGACCAGTACAACCTGTCCGCATTTAGGGGTGTAAGGAACAGCTCCCTTTGGTGAGCGATGTAGACGTACATGTTTTTCACGCAGTAGTTGTAGGTAACGACTGTAAAATGTACTGTTATAGTGTTGCACTATAGAATGAGTCACCTTGTATCCGGAAAGTAATTTGGAAGCAGAGACACTCACTGTTTCTAAATCGACAGATAAGGGTACTTCAAAACTGGCACGAGTGGGTCTTAGAAAACTATTGGGCGTAATAGTTTCTAAGATTTCACTAGCCGAAACATGAGTCAGAGGTCGGTTATTTACATATCTTCGACTTGACACAATGCTGTACTAAGGGTAACATAGTCGACAACTTTACTGCCAACGGCCTGCAAAAGCGCTCCTTTCACTAGGCCAATCAGTCGTTCATAAACACCTCCCTGCCAAGGTGAATAGGCAGGGATGAAATGCCAATTGATCTTATTATCAATGACAAAAGAGTTGACCTGTGGATGTGTAATTTCCACTGTGCGGCCAAGTAAAGGTTGCACAAATACGAAATTCTTTCCATTGTCTGATACAATAAATTGAGGCACACCCCGACGGCTGGTAAAACGTAATAAAGCTTGCAAGAATTGATCACCGGACATATTTCCGGCAAGCTCTAGATGGATGGCTCTTGTTACTAGGCATGTGAAAATAACTCCATAAGTTTTAATAGCTTCGGAGAGTGCTGAACCCGGAGGACGAACATAAAGGGGACCGAAACAGTCAACCCCTACATTTATGAATGGTATAACTGGTGAAGTACGAACATGAGGTAATGGGGGCATAGGAGGTAACTTATAGGGTCCTCCTTTCCACCGACGACATAGAGTACAATGATGTATAACTGAGTTAACCAGTGATCTAGCTTTGGTAACCCAAAAGCGTTCTCTGAAGGTTGTAAGTGTATGTTCCACTCCTGCGTGCAGGATTTTTTCGTGAATACTACGAATAAGAGTCTTTACTAACTCACTTTTGCGAGGTAGGTAAATAGGATGAGCAGCGTCCCAATGTAATGGGGCAGTTTCTAAACGACCACGACAATGTATAATACCATCATCATGAAGAAACAAATCAAGGTCCGAATTGACCCTCAGATTACTCTGAAGTAATTTTTGCTCAGTAGCAAAATATTTTTGTTGAATGAGACGGACTAATACTAATTCCGCTCGACTAAAGGAATCTGTCTCTGAGAGTTTTGATTTTGTGTACAACCTCGAAAGTGGAGGTATACGGAGAATCCGCTTGACGCACTGGTTCCATTTAACATGACGTTTTTCAAATTCATCAGTCAAGAAAGGAACTAGGGGCCTGTTTACATTACTGAATAAAGTAACTACTACCAGGTTAGTAGAGGTACAAAATTCAGGCGCATTGGTAGGTGCGCAGGGCCATAACCGGTCAATTGTCAGCCAGTGAGGCCCATGCCACCAAAGTTGATTCTCTTGTAACAGGGGAGCCGTTTGCCCCCTAGATAGGATATCCGCAGGATTATCCTTTGTAGGCACATGTTTTATGACTAGATTGGATGTTTTTCGTAATTCACTTATGCGATTATGAACAAACTGGGGTTGTATGGCCGCAGAATGCAACCATTGTATAATAGTGGTTGCATCTGTCCATAAAACAGTTTTGGATATTGTAACGTCCAATAACTGCTGAACAAAAACGAGGGCACGTTTGCCCGTTGTTACCGCAAGTAACTCCAATTGTGGAATAGAGCGACGTTGTGTAGGTGCTACTCTTAATTTAGCAAAAATGAGCTGTGATTCACCTTTTCCTTTCGTCTTATGAACTAGGTAGATAGCACAACCATAGGCTAACTTAGACGCATCACAAAAACAGTGCAGTTCGTAACTACCTTCACTGGAATTGGTAGACCATAAATACCGAGGAAAGTTGATTTTCCTGATATCTTCCCGTTCTACCATTAATTTACGAAATTGCGATTCCATTACTGGAGATAAAGGTTGGTCCCAAGAGACTTTTAATTTCCAGCACTCTTGGATAAATAACTTTAAGTTGAGTATGCACGGAGCACATAAACCTAGGGGATCAAAAATAGCCCCTAATATACTCAATGCCACACGCAACGTGACAACTGAAGTATGTTCGACATCAGAAAACTTAATAGACATCATGTCTTCATTAGGTTTCCAATTCAGCCCAAGGATAGAGATGTTATGACTATTGCTCATACGTTTATTACTAGGTAAGGCGTTAACAAGATCAGCGCTATTTGAAGCCCAATCTCTTAAGTTGAAGCTGGCATGAGCTAAGCGGTCAATCAATGATTCAAAAAGTTGCATCGCATCTACAATGTTGGTTACACTAGCAACAAAATTATCAACGTAAAAACGGCTACGAGCAAACTGGTACCACATATTATCTCCTTCAGAGAGGAGCTCCTGCAATACCATGTTTAATAAGAATGGAGAGGACACTACCCCAAATGGGGTACGTGTGAAACGGTAAGCTACGATAGTTGTTTCATCAGTTGGGCAAGTATAATCTTCCACCCAAAGAAAGCGTACAAGATCTCTATCTGGCTCATCCAGACCCACCTGGAGAAAGGCCTTTTCTATATCGGCTGTTAGGGCTATTTCTTTCAAACGAAAATTCAATAAGATTCCTACTAGACTTCCAATGAGACTAGGACCACGATGAAGCTTATCATTTAGGCTGTGACCAGCTTTTAATGTGGCGGATGCGTCATAAACTATACGGGGATCTTTCCCTTCACGTAAAACTGCCCGATGCGGCAAATAATGAATATCATAACGTGACTCCCGAGGAGCCCTTTCAATGATACCATTTGACAATTGTTCAGCAATAATACGATCATAACGAACAAGGATGTCTTTATCAAGACTACGTAACAGTGCCTTAAGTCGCGCCACGCAAAGGCGATAATGAGAAGGAAGGTTTAAATTCTCCGACCGCCGAGGCCAGGATACTATATACCTCCCATTCTCGTAACGTGTTGTCCGCCGGAATTGTTCCATGACAACATTTTCAGAGCTATCAAGTTCCGAATTCTTTATCCCAATAATTTCTAAATTCCATAGGAAAGTTATATCGGGTAATTTTATGTTATCAGTTGTAGACAGATTTGAATCCTTAGGAGTCTTACTAGATACAGCAAGAGTATGGAGAACTGACGGATCCCAAACTCCAACAGCCCTACCAGAGGGCACCCAGCCGAAAAAGGTTGGCTTCAGAACCAAACCTTCGGCAATTACCTTATCGCGATTTAACCTCACAAAGAGGTTCCTCACATCATTTCCCAATAATATTTCTATTTGTTGGGGGTTTTTACTAAATAAGTCCGGGTCAGCATAACGAAATCCATCTGGTAATAGAGAAGAAGCTACCTGTGGGGGTGGCGTTAAGTGAGAGTTACCCACTATATGATCTGTAGTATAAAGAACACAACTTTTTCTTAGGCCGTTCATGCCTATAAATGTAACCGATATGTTACTAGAATTTACAGGAGTGAAGTTCTCAGATCCATAGGCTTGGACACTGAGAACTACTTCCTTACACGGACGTATCCGTAAACGTTTAAGAACATTATTATGTATATAGGAGGCATTACTGCCCCCATCGAGAACTCCACGCACAGAAATACGACGGCCTTCTATTTCTATAATAGTAACAAAAGTCTCTAAAAACGTACCTTTGTGTCCGGAGGATGGAACACTATTTGGATTATGATGTGTTCGAGAAGGAGACCGGCTAGAACGATTGGGACGTTTCGCTGGTGGCGAATCATTTCGCCCTCTGTCAGAATCCCTTTGACGAGTAGTATTACCGGAGCCACGAGGAGTCGACTTTTGAGACGATTTCTTCAATTTGTCCAACTCTTGGAGGC
The DNA here is from genome assembly GCA_031841125.1 of Acanthococcus lagerstroemiae. Taxonomy (NCBI): domain Eukaryota; kingdom Metazoa; phylum Arthropoda; class Insecta; order Hemiptera; family Eriococcidae; genus Acanthococcus; species Acanthococcus lagerstroemiae. The sequence goes on along the minus strand of CM063110.1, from coordinate 60,639,862 downwards.
AAGTTACAGTACTGTGACCCGTTTTCTTACATGTACGACACTTACGTGAACGATTATTGCACGAATTAGCATCATGCTCCTTAACTAAACAGATTGTGCAGCGCTTCCGTTCTTCCAGACGCCGCCTTCTGGATAGTAAGGTGTTATAGGTACGACATACCGCCGATTGATGTTTACCATCACAAAAAAGGCACAACGATTTTGTGCCCGAACTTCCAGCACCCTTCTTATTGGCCATAAGCGTTGTAAGCTTATGGTCTGGGGGTGTAGGATTAGTGTCCACGACGTCACCTTTAGCAACGCTGGCGACACGCAATTCCAATACTTCATCTACATAGACCTGCGACTCTACAGTGCTCATCAACACTTGCAGAGAGAAGTCTAAACGGGGGTAAGTTCGCACTAATTCGGCAAATGCAGCTTGGTTCGTCGTCGTGATAATTTCTTAAGGACCCAACCTTGGGCCAGCTCAGAATCGAAGTTACCAGCAGACTGGAGGTTCAACAGAATAGTCTTTATCTTTGTCAAGATTAGTTCGATCCATTTGAACTGTCACTTCCTCATCCCTCATGGTATGTAAATCTGGTAATGCAGCCAGGTCACTAAAGTAGGTTTGAGCGAGCTTTGTAGGGTCGCCAAATCTGGTACAAAAGGCGTCGTAAGCTTGTTGATAATGGGGACCTGTTGCAGGAAACCCACGTAAAAATTCTCGTGCCTCACCACGTACGGCACCCAGGAGATGCACCATCCTGTGGGCATCCTGTAGTTTTGCATTAAGGTGAACTGCATTATCATAATGCTCCTTCCACTGCGGAAATTTGCGAATATCCCCGTGGAAAGGTTCCAAATTGCATTTTTTCAGCTTAAAAGTACCATCACCGTCCAATTCTGAATTACTACCAGAGAATGGACTAAGGGTTTCAACATCAATACCACTAGCAGCTTCATGATACATAGTAGCGAGTTCGCGAGCATTTATAAGTTCCTTACGGATAAGAGACTCAAGTTCATTAGAGAATGAAGACGAATCAAGTTGTGCCTCGAGAGTAGCTACTTCAGCAACAATTTGCGAGGACAGCTTTTTTAACATATGGGGTCGTTGTCGAACGAAACCTTCTAGCATTGCAACTCTTGTTTGCAAGACTACAATGGTTTTTTGAAACGTTTCTGCCGAACTGTTCGCCAAATCCGCAGCAGAATCCGACATAACAGACGGACTTGAGTTTCCACCCAGCTCCATGGCAGGGGGAAGATCACCAACATCATGAACTTGCTCAGAAGCCATATTCCTGCGAGGGAAGCATATAAGCAGTTATCAATAACAAGATTTAGTATGCGTTATAATCATAGGAACAAAGGTCTTGCCCTAATGTGATATCAAGACTGAACTCTACAAACAAACTAAAAGCGAGGTACCTCATTAAGAAAGAAAGGAGAACCCAACATGGTAGGGCCATATGCCTATAATCTGTGGCAGTTATCAGTACCCGTACTGCCATAAACCGGGCACCTATGCCGAGTTGCAAGGACTGCTACGGTTCCATCCTACTTGTCGACACGCACAGTAGCGGAGGGGTAGTCTTAAATGGCTGTGTCCTCCCTTCATCAAATGACTGTATCAAATGATGGAGCAATAAGTTGTTAAGGCCTCCACACCTGGTGAATCCCCAACTCCGCCTAGCCTCATACGTGCTGTAATGGCGGCACCTAGAGTAACATTCTCGCTACAAGGACCGTAGAGCGAAGCACTACCTAGGTCTTAATCTGATAATAAATGCCCTGCAAGTGAATGCATAAAGGCTCGAAGTCTCGTTGAGGCACCGTTGTCCTCTTCCCCTCTCAAATTGAGAGGGAGCCTATTGTGAACGTATTGTAGATTCGCTGTCCAGAGTGGACAACGTAACCTGTCCTGTGTAGCCGTGACACGCTGGGTTGGTTAACTCCCGACTGTAAGGCCTGTGCGTGCACCAACAGCCCACCAATGTAGGAGCACTTGCCGAAATACTGTTCTCGTCATCAGTGTCCCATACCACCTCTTCTAACAGCAAACAGCAGCCTCTCCCACTGTACCCTCTACGAGAGGATAAATTACAACCTCCACTCATCGCGAGTTTTGATTGTCCAGTCGACAAGGCGTACTTCCCCACAGGGTGACATGCCCACCATCAGGAGGAATCAATCAGCATCTGGAATAGAGAGGGCTTGTCTCCCTAACCAGTACTCGGCGCTGTTTCAGATTATAGGATTAGTTTTTAATAACAGAGCAGCAATAGCTTCTGAATTAAACCAAACGAAAATTTTAGACTACGAGTCTACGATGTCTTGACATCAGGCAAGCTCAAATATAAGAGAATTCTATAACTGGCTAATAGTATATAACACAGTCCACCGAATTCCAAATGGCATCCTGAAGGGGGTAAGTAGACTGGACTGAGGCCTTCCAGCCAGCTACTCACCCAATGTACTCATATTTAGGGGATCTAGATCCGGGGGTGTATCAATCACCCAAGAAAGTGACGCACTGTGTAGAGTTCTTATTGCCAGAACGGTGAAGCCCAACTAGTTCAGTACTACGGCGACTTCGAGGATCCGAGCTACTATGTGAACCGTTTTTGACTACCACCAGTTCGGCTTTGCAAAACATATATATATAAGGCACACGAGCCAGACATGAGCACATTGATGCATTCATTTATTTAAATTAATATGGAAAAACGCAATACTATTTCTGAATGCGGAAAAAAGGCAGAACTAGAACGGCAATATTATTTCAACGTAATATGTGAGTCATTCTGCACCTCACTTGGATTATGCTTATAACTGCACGAATGCTGAGAGTGGGCGAGAGTACAGGCTAGCCAGAGGGGCAATTTTTAACCACGCTCTGCTACCATGTGGAATAATTATTACGAGCAGAGTAAATTATTGATTATTAAATATTAATATTAATTAAAATATTAATATTTTAATAATCTCCCATCCAGGGAAAAATTATTCCAGCCAATTTAATATTCATTGCGCAGTGGAAAATTCAATAGGCCACTCTCATCACTGCCCACAATTAAGGACAAGGAAAATTCGTTAATAGAATTTTATTGTGCAGAACATAACAAAACTTCTTCCAGATGAATCTTCAAACGAAATTCTTCGTATGGCAACTGTTCCTCCTGTGGTCTTGGGATTCTTCATTTTCCTGATGGCAAAATAAAATTGCCATCAGTCATAGATGTCAGATAATTATACGTAAATAAATTGACTCTAATAAGAGCAATCAAGTCCATCGCGGACAGTAGACCACTAAGGTCAAACGAACAATTAGAGAAGCTACGAGCCTCAAGCACTGACTCTCCTGTGAGAAGCCAGTTGTGTCCATCGGGGACAAGGTACCATTACAGGTAAAGCAGCCAGTTCAGGAATTATCGAAATTCTCTTACGAGGGGCCCACGAAAAGGGCGAAGTTATTTGTCAAATTTGGAGGATCGTTTTCCTCAATAACATAACCAAGAAGGGCAGAAGACTCATGTAACGCAATTGTAACATAAATACGCCCGTTAATAAACGGATAAATAAATAACTATCTGACCTGAGAAATGGTTCTGTTCCTCGATGTCACCACCACACTCTATATTAACGCGCAAATATTAATAACGATTGACAATTGAACTTGACGTACGAAACGCGAAAAACGAAGTGTCGGGCAAATTTACATCTCCCGGGTATTCCAGATCTTAGACCCTTGAAAAGGGGCGGAGACCACAGTAAATCTGACGTGGTCCAATTGGGGCTGCTGTAAACATGACGTGGTCCAATTGATTGGACCACGGCTCCACTCATTGCCCCAGTGTGGCCTCATCCGAGGTGAGGAAATTAATTATGGATTAATTACCATTAATTATTTATATAATAATTATTACCTGAATTTCGATTTAATCGAATCAAAAATTCACAATTTTTGACATCCCTACTCTTGAGAAAAGGGATCAAATCGAACAAGCAGGCCATTTAGCATGGATGGAGGATGCATCGATACTTCTTCTAGGCTTAAAGTCTTTCAATTTTATTTTATAGCATTACAAATATATAAAGAGTTTGTTTGTCTGTGTTTGTTCGAGGTTGGCTGGTGAACCGTAAGAGCTGAGGAGGAACTCTGACTGTTTTAAGCTATAAAAAATTTCGATACCCTTTATTAGAAGAGGGGCCAAAAAATTTTGCCTCATCTGGACCCCTTCATTTCTTTCGACTTGGACCTTCGGAAGTGTTTAAACATTGAACCTTTTCACACTATGTTGAAATTTGGCGACTGTAACTGCCTCACTTCAGAAATTATCAAGGGGCAGAAATTTCTAATCTCTAATTATATAACAGCGTTTGTTTGTCGTCGCCCCTTTCGGCGGATCCAGGGGCATTAGAAATATGGTATCCATCCCTTTTGGCCACCACCGACTTTAAATTCAAAATTACATCCATTTCTGCTCAGGGTCCCTTTTTCTTCCTGCTCTGTGGGGATGCTGAGGGTGCTGATGGGGACGCTTGGCTTGGCACTCACCTGTCCTTCTGGGGGGGGGGGTCTGCATTTTCCGGCATCCTCTGACTACGGTGGGTCTAGGGGGGTTACCAGTTATTTATAGAACAAGAGCGCCAACTATTGAATAGGTGACTAAGACAAGGACCACCAACGAGCACCCCTGTGGTATATGCGCGAGGTTATCAAGAGCCTGTGACGGCTCTAGAACCCAGCATACCCCGCAGATGAGTAGAACCGGATGGAGGCTGAAGAACCCGGGATAGGCTCTGCCCCCTAATGGTCATATCATTGATGAAGAACGCAGAAGTTGATGGGGGTAGCTTCCAATATCGAAAAGCGGCTTTTCTCCGATGGCATGCAGCGCACCCGAGTGTTTTTTGTGAAACTAATGTAATGTAGAATCTACCCGAGTGACCAGGTCTAATGTGAACAGGGTGGTATCAGTTGATAGCGAACTTGTAAACAATAAAACGTGTTTTTTGAGTATTTCGAAGTTGTTTTCGGCGGTTTCGTTAAATTAGAATTACAATGCGAAAAATTATCGAGCGGACCGGAATAAAATTTTCTTATAATGAGGTAAGTCTCTTCCTCCATATAAACCATTTGAATTTTTCTAAGATGTTTCCATACGTTGTGGAGACATTTAATTTTGTCATCAGGAGTAAAGTTCATGAGGGTGACAAGTATGGAGTATGTAAATTTAGAGGTTTCACCAGAATTTCTTATGTTTGCAGATTTTCTGTATTCTATCGGAATGGCGAAAAAGCAGAAGTCGAAACGTAAATAGCACTCTCCTACAAAGATGACAGAGGCGATTCGAGCAGTTCAGAGCAATAAAATGGGTTATTACGAGGCTGCTTCTCATTTCAAAGCACCAGGTACCACACTGTTCAATTTGTGTTTGAAAAATGCAAGTCCAAACAGAAATATTCAGACTACGAGAAAGAACTACTCTACTTAGATGTGAATTTTGTACGAATAAAAAGTAAATACATATAACAGAGTCAAACATTGAAACCCCATTCATCGCACAACATTTGACCTTTTCCTCGATATAATAATAGAAATAAGAGATATTGCATTGTTGTTTATTATACTCGTATCCAACAAATGTTTGGTTTCCGACTAATTAATCTGTTCCTTTGAAGTTCGTGCAATCAAATACAGCTTTCTTGCAGCGTCAACAGCAATAGACTTTGATACATTTCCGCCGAAGTTCGCATTTTGAGTACTGAGAATAATGAGCTCGATTCCTGATTATTAAATGCCTTGAAGATAGTGAATATTTTTATCTTTCACGAACTCGTATTTTCTAAATTATTACCACAATTACAGTGAATCGCAAGAAAATTTAGGCGCTTATCCGAAATCCAACATATGTCTCATCAGTTCAGTTAAATGCAAAATAAGAGAAAAATACTTGAAAATTGGAAGAGGTAATTCAACCGCGAATAAGCTTTTCTGCAAATGACGCAGTACATATTGAGGTGATTAAGTCATAACATTCCAGAAACAATGTTTTGTTCAGCCGAAGCACACGCAGACCCCCTCCTTTCATCCTGTATTGGCTGAAGTCATACGACAAACAGTTTAAGGTGAGGAAAGGGTAAAATGGAGGAGAAAGTACCAGGTAAGCCGGGAGACGAGCAACGACTCGAGAAAATATATCGTCACAGTGGAGCAAAATTAAGCGCACACTTTTAATTATTCGAAGAACTTACTGCTTCCACTGATTCGAAACATATTCCAGGTATTTAAAAAACACTTGTGAAAAGTCTGATGGGGCGTCCAACCCATCCTCGCTTCTCTTTAGCACGTGATTTCTCACGAACCTATTTTCGGGTACCTACAAAACTTCAAATAGAATTAACTCGTGCTTAATGATTTAATAATGAGGCACGCTGATATTCGTTGACCTAGAGCGATCAGATGTGTACCGGCACAGGGCTGAAGTTCATTTCCATTAGGACTCTTAGCATTCGATTCTATTAATGTAAAGTCACCTCTATTTTACATTCGCTTCAGTTTTGTATCATAATATCTATATTTATAATGGTACTCAAATGTGTGTGCTTACCGAACCAAGAGGCTCCGTCTATATCGAGATCCATCTGGGGTAGTGCGATCCCCGAAAATGACAACGCCATGCCATCCAATAGTCCAGGTGATACCACCACCATGCACAGAAATATCTGAAATCATGATCGTATTCGTAATTACTCTCTAATTTATAGAAATTAAAATGTTTTCATTTGAAAGTAGCACTAAACGAAAAAAGACTCTATCAGTGTGGAGTGTGGGGGAGAAATTCTTACGAGTCCATCCAGCGAAATGTCGATTTTATCAACTGAAAATAATGTTAAGAGTGACGGGCAAGTATACATAGAAAAAGCTTACTTTTTCAAACTTAGCCAAAGGTCCAACATAAACATAGAAACAAAAACATTTTGGGGAGGGGAGACGTCATCTTCTGATTTGGCTAGTCTTGTCCCACCACGATATTTCTATGGTTCGAACCTGAGGGGAGCACACTGATGCTTCGAAATGACGTAAGTCTCTGCTCTGATTCCTACATTTATGGGGTTCTATTTCACCAGTCAATAGAAATTTTTAAGATCAACCGCAAAAGATTCAGTTTTGCTAACCTACGCCTCGAACCCCGAAATTTTAAACTTCCTGTTCTACGAGCAATTTTGCTGACTGTAGAATCTGGACGGGAACGTCTCCCTCATAATCCATTGCAATACATCTTGTAAGAATTCGGCATAGATATTTACACAATGCCCTAAAGGAGAAATAAGGGAAATGGTGAGGATTTACGTTTTTTTTCTCCAGGATTATCTCAAAATTTCAAGAAGCAGTTGAAAACTTATACATACATTAGGTTAGTTTTTATTTTTAAATATTTTCTGATCTGCGCTGTCTTCTGCCTCTTCCCTTCCTCGCTCCCTCTAAAAAGTTATTCCGAATAATTAAAGAAGATAATGGAAAAATTGTGAACATATTTGAGCTTAATCATGCCGTACAGGGTTTGAAGTTCAGCTTTTTCGCCGATGTTATCACAGTACCAATTTAAATGTGGGAACAAATTTATGTCTTGGCTATAAAAATGTTTGAAACTGAAATGTTTTCCCTGAACCACATGCAGAGGCGGGCTTTGCGGTATCTCATACCGAAAGACTTTTCAAGAAATTTTGAAAATTCGCGGAACCATATTTTGAAATGTAGCCGGTTGCAAAAAACACCAGAAAAATATAATATTAAAAAAGTTAGAAATTTATCCACTTCATTCAAACTTACGTGGATTGTTGCATGAGGTATGGTCATTCAGTATTATTATGACATCGACTCAAGTATCTTGAAATGGGTCATTTTTTGTTATGTACAAATGATGGGGCTCACTAGCTCCTACTTCATCATCTCATGGACAAGGGCCGAACAGCATTTCATATAACAAAAGGCCCTCCGGAATGAAGACTACAATTCGGGTAATTTGTGTACCTACCTTCCTAAATTTGTATGGCCTCTCGAGTGCCATTAATACGCTCCGTCCTCTCCAATGTGTGTTATAGGTATACCGAAACTGTGACAAAAATGTATGTCCAATTTTCGTAATTAGTATATCAAGTGACCTCTCTTGTCCAGCCATACGCAATAATCTTAGAGAAGGGGCCAGGCTCATCTATTTTTAGGATTCCTGAAGCTTAGGGAATGGCTGGCGGGGATATCGGATAGCAGGGGTGGGGAGGGCGTGTAAATAAGAAGTTGTTTTTTTGAGCTGACGGTTTGTCCTTCCTTCTCCTAGCAAAATAGCCATAAGGGGGGGGGGATTTGCAATTTTGTACTAAGTTTTCCTCTGAAATAAGTAGTTGTTCCCCTTGGAAAAGTGGTCGCGTTACGAACCGGCTAGGGGTATAAAAATTAGGCCAGCGGGTTACTATTTGTCTAAACTCCTCGCACACTCGGGCAACGTACAGCAGTGTCAGAGAGGCCACAAAAATTCAAGGAAGTGGATACACAAATTACAAAAATTACAGGACCAATGCAAAACAAGTTTATTAGAGGGGGTGAGAATCGAGGTTTTTCCAATTTTTGAAGCGAAATGTGATACATTTTCCAAATGCTCATAGAAAAAAGAAAACTTTCAAGATGCGAACATTTGTGAACTGAGTACTTTTAATGCAGGAAATTGTTAATTTTCCAACTTTGAAAGACGATGGAGGCAAAGCGCCTTATATACCTCGAGAGAGAGAGAGAGAGAGAGAGAGAGAGAGAGAGAGAGAGAGAGATCTGGCTCTGGTCTAGACTGCAGCGAGGGTTATTCGAAATCAAAAATCAAGAGCCAGATGAAAAATCGCCGTGTGTATCGACGATCGATAATAAAAGGAGATCTTGTGAGCGCTAAGCATAGACTGTGACTGTACTGTAACTAATGGTCCTGCCTAGCTAATCGAGGGATGAAAAAAAGGACAATGAACAGAAAGAAGAATGTGGTACTTGCTGAAAAAGTCACGCACTGGATGTAGGTACAGAATGTGGTACGTTTCCATCGTGCTATACAGGAAATAGCCAGGTCGGACGATTTACTCACGAGGAAAGGATTGCTGCAAGAATAACTTGGAGGAAAAGGGGGAGCTGACCCTGAGAAAATTTTTGAAATATGAACCGCCCTAACATACACGCAGAGTAATAATGGCTAATACAGTCGGTTTTAAAGAGGCATTTGAGGAATAATCCTTATTTGACCGTTCGGAATAAAAACCTTCCATAAAAATGTCCCAAAAAATTGAGAAATTTCACTCGCTTTGCTTGCAAATAAGTTTTTTTTAAATTAGGTACTTTTGAGCGCCATCACCGTAAAATTCGTCCCGCAGAATTCTGGTAGGTACCTGACATGAGGGCGAACTGAAGTAGGTATGTAGGTCAAGGCTAGGCTCCTCTACGTGTACAGTGTCCCCCTAAATCCAGCCCTGAGTAATTAACTCTAAATAGTTACAAATACTTTCATAAAAAAGTTCTATGTACTATCACTTCATTACGACAGTAAAACAAACTACAAATAAAATATAAATGGTTTCATCACCGGCAGGTACTAACTATTCGAAAAATGGACGTTTCTTGCGACACATTCTTGGGCAGCAAACGTTGTCTGGTCTCGTCGAGCCCCGCACCCATTTCATTAGTACACGGTGAGCTGTTTCACGAATCCGAAATATACTGCACAGATGAACTTAGCACTGAGCAATCTCACGAATACGTTTGAAAAGTGATAAAACTGTGAGTTACGGTTACAGTTGAGATGATACTCGCTCATATCTAGTTACATCCTTATCGTATTACTCGTGCAACTTCGTGAACAAAACATCATATAGCAACGTTAATTTCACGTGTTTACAAAATGAGATTGTATATACTTGTACTATTCTTCCAAAAATAATTAAGAATAATATTCATGTCCAAACGTATATAAATGGCATAAAATTCAATAGCCGATGTTGGCGACAAATATCTGAACCAGATATTTCCGAGTTTAGTGAGAAGAGACACAATTTTGTAAAAATAAAATAGAATTAAAGAAGACTATTGTCGATGTCAGGGGGGAAAATATCGAATAAATGCTACACTAATTTAAAAAGAAAAAATGTATTATATTAATTAAAGTTCGAACTTTCTTTTGCATATTATGTCCTGGAATGATCATTGCTGCTGTTCCAGCTGCCGCAGTGACGGATAGGGCCGGCGGGAACCGGGCAAATCCCGGTGCGCCTTCTGGCAACAAAAAAAGGCGCCTTCAGAGAGACTGGGGGACGAAACTTATAGATGAAATAATAGATAAAAAAGACGTCGCGAGGCGAGGGGATAAGATGCGAGCGCCTTTGGACCATGAAAATACCGTATCGTAAAATATTCGACACCGCACTTTCAGCCTCCGCATCCATCTTTATATTATTATTATGTTTTAATAAAATATTAAAATTTTTTTCAGATTTATTTAAAAAAAAAAATTATTTCATGGTTATTTGCCAGTATCTGGCACTATGCCTAACACTAGTCAAGGAATGAATTTTATATCAGTAATTGGCAATTCATTTTTCTTTTTTTATTGGTTTAAAAAATGAGAAAAGCAGAGTATGATATAGTAAAATAGAAGATTATAGCGCTGCAGGTGTATGAGAACATTTTTTAAAGCAAACAATTCGTTACTGCATGAGAATTTAAAGAATACGTGGCCACCAAACGCCAATTTCTTAAAATTGAAAGTTTTGTCAATAGAATTTGATAGAAATAATTCCTATCATTTGAAAAATCATTTGGTTCGTTTAACGTTTTTGCTTTCTTTTGGATCGTTTTTTCTTCTGTTTTTTGTAAGTACCGCAAAAGAGGGCAACTTCGGCCACTTTCTGATTTTTTTTGTAAATTGCCTCCCCCCCCCCTATTCATAGGAAAAATCTGAAGATGAAGATTCTATTCTAGATGCAAGAGTCGAAGCTGAAGGATTTATAGAGGGTCTTTGCAAATATAAGACGTTTTGGACTGCCCAATTATTTTTACGAATTTTTGAAAAAACAACACCATTTTCTGAATAAATATTTACAGACGAAAGGCATTGATTTATTGAAAGTGTATCAGTTCTACGAAGAAACTGTGAAAAGTTTGGAGGAGTATACCAGAGATTTTAAAAGTATTCAGGAAGCAGCTGATGACTTTGTTAGATGGGTCAACAATTGTTTGGAGGAAAAAGAATCAACTGTTATTGTTGAAGATGAATTGTCAAAACCAAGAATCCGCCGTAAAAAGAAGCAGTTTCATTATGAAGGAGATGATGAAGGTGTCAATTTAACACCAATAAAGTTATTTGAATGTAACACTCACAACATCATCTTGGATATGGTGGTTCAGTCAATGCATACGAGATTTGAAAAACATGGAGAATTGTGTGCTGACTTTGCTTGCATGAATCCGAAAAACTTTGATCAACCCTTACCTTCGAATGCTATGGATGCTGTATTTTCTATGATTTCGGAATTTAAAAAGGATATAACTTTGCAGCAGTTGAAACTAGAGCTACAAGATTTTCGAGCCAAACATACATTTTTGAAAAAAGATTTACAATATTTTTATAAAGAACATACTGAAAATCATCAAGAACTTAGTGACGAGTTGGATTTTAATGATAATGAATAATGTGATCTCAACAAACAACTTGTACATGACGAAAACTGCATTGTGTGTGTTTACAAATTACTTGTCGAGTATAACATGTGCTGTCACTCTTATCCGGGCCTTGAATTAGCTTACAGACTGCTTCTGACTTTGTCTGTAACTCAAATTTGCTGTGAGCGGTATTTTTCCAAGCTTAAGATTATAAGATCTCGTTTGAGAAATCGACTCAATCAAGACTTGCTGAATCATGTTGTCTGAAAAAAATATTCTTGAAAATGTGGATAAAAAGATGAAGTTATGAACAGAATTTCCAGAAAAAGTTACCTATTGACCAAACTGCTTTGTTTTTAATATCTTATACTTTTATAACACTTTCCAATTTTTTTTTTAATGTATACAATTTTGTGATTTTGAGTATCCATAAATAAAAATAATAATATACTTTTTTTTTCCGCTATGAGAAAGAAGAGGGGAGGGAAATGAAAATTTTTTCTTTGCGCCTGTATAATCTCAAATTTTGTCGCCTTTGAAACAATTGTCCGGTAAAAAAATAGCGTATATCCGTCTCTGAGCTGCCGTCTCTACCCCTGTTGTCGCTTCCTCTAAAACTTAGCAGCTCCTTATATAGGCAAGCTTAGATTGAAAAGGAATGTTAACATTTTCTGTACAAGAATAAAATGAGGACTCTGAGATGAGTGAAAAACTTGTGAAAGTTGAACGTGAAAAAAATTGCAATGCCCGAATCGACAATTCTACATGACTTGGGATTAACTATGTAAACGTCTATGACGGAATTCAAAATTCCTAAATCAAAAAATAAAACTGAAAAATCTAAAAATTTCCGCAAAAAGTTCCCAAAAATTCACGATATCAACTGAATAGCAACAATTTTGAAACGTGAAAACGGACAGTGCGATTTCGCCTCGAACGCCTCGAATGAATGAGAAATTATTGAAAAACTGGAACTGTACTTCGAGATCAATTTCTTGTGCTGATTTTGAATCGAAACTTGAAATTTGGGTGTAGATTTTTCTCTCCATGAAAGTATTTCAATTCCAGAAGTTGTTCATGAATTTAGTATTAAATTTCGGAACATTTTCTTTCAAAAATATTGAAAGTGTTAGTGGTCACTATTTTACGCTCACAGAATTGATGCTCTCGTATACGAAGCTGTTTCCATAAAATTCTTATTCGAATCCCACGCGATGCCTCATGAAGGCTATTGAAGCACGAACTCATATTATTTGAAGAATCTGAAGAAAAATAGACAGTAGTTTTAGATGATTGAAAAGAAATCTAGAAGGAAAAATCGTCTTCCTAATTGAAAACCCTGAAAATAACAGCCATCAAAAGCCACTATTCAATATTAGTCGCCTATTCGATATTTGGCGCCCTTCCTATGTATGTAAATGCACTTGCCCCTTCCGATGGTTTTCAAGAATAAAATTTGAACTCAAAGAAAAAATAGCTACTGAAAAATTATTAATTTCTGTGCTTTTCGAGCACTTGTATGATCAACTCAATATAGTTCGTACTCAAAGTTCTTATAACTAGAAAAGGTTGGCTAATTCAGGTAGGCAACCCGCAACAATTCTTCCCGTCTCACCCGCGCCGGAACCCACTTCATAAGAAAGTAATGAGAAAATTGAATTTTTGTTGTGGAATGCTCTTTTTTCCCCCCTTAAACAGTTACCAATTAAATGTTGTATGTTGTAAAAATAATAGAAAAATAGTCGGGGGCACCAATTATGAGTAAAGATCTAAAAAAACTGTATTCCTTAAGCAGCCTGTGTGATTGGCACTTCAGTGGTCATTGGCGTCTTTGTGTCTTGCTAAATGGTTCAACCTTCTAAAGTTTATAAGAACCTTGGTTCGTTCTAGTTGATAGAAACTGCAACTTGGAAATGAGAGCAAAATGTGCTGGAAAGTAGGGGGAGGCGGAAAAGCGTGGTGAAGGCAGGTAAATATTATGGGCTTATTGGAAAAATTAACTAAGTCCACTTTTTGCTAAACTGAGTTATGCGTATCGAAAAATCGAGAATGAATCACTCTATCGGCTGGTAGTATTCATCGAGTTCCAGTTTTACTTTGTTTGTGCTCCAAATGAATTATATAAAATAGGTACGCTCTTTACAAAAAATTTTCGCTGGTAAAATTAAATAATATATGAACTTATGTTCTTATTCCATATTCTCTTTCCGCATGAAGTGGTATACTCATATATGTTAAACTACTATACTTCTTTTTATTTTAAATTATTTCATTAGAAATTCTTCGTACAAATATTTTTCACGATGTGAGCTATCAGGAAGCATCTTTAGGTTGAAAGAGTTACTGCACTGAACGTTGAGGAAATCTCCGGCGAACAAATTCAGATTATAATACGTACTCCAAATCATATTTGGCTGTACACAGGTTTATTTTATGCCCCCTCTCCCGGGATCGGGTTGGTGAGAGTACTCACTAATTTTTGAAAAAATTTACCTCATACAGATTAGTAAACGATGACTTACTTTTACTTGGGGATTTCAACCTGCCGTTATTCGACAATAATTTTAGTACGTCTGGTGAACATCGTGGAGTACACAAAGACATCTGTGAGGGCGCATACGAAAAGGGACCAGTTGAACAATGTTTATATTTTTACTTTTCTTGCTAAATTTATAGAAAAACCCCTTAGAGATCCAATAAAACCAACCCCAGCCCTCTATCTTGAAAATTCAGCGAGATATTGCAGTTTTAAGTAAGGCAAGTCAAAATTTTATTGTTTCAAAAATTTCAAAAAAAAAAAAAACCAAAAGGAAATAGCATGGTCTGAGGTAAATTGTTCGAAAACAATTTTCTATGAATGCTGGCCATATTTTTCTTCTTACTCTTTTAAGGCAGGCATATACATTTACCCGTTGTCAGGATAAGTTGCCTACGTACCTCTGAAGGGGAATCTCGCATTTCTCAATTGGGAACCTCCAATTTTATAATGTAGGCAACTTATCCTTCTACATGAATGCCTGTCTACTCGTACCGTTTAAGGGACTCGGATCCGAGAATTTCCGATGAAATCAGACTAACCGACCTTGGTAGGTCGTATAAGTCGGAGGGTAGGGTCAGTGGCATCGCTGGAATTATTATTTTTTTTTTGGGGGGGGGGCAATATTTTCAGTAGTGTTGACCTAGATTTATCGGCGTTGGTGGATTTTTTGGGAGAGGGGTGTAGTATGTTGTATCAAAGTGTGTAACAGTCATCAGTCATGGCCATTTAAAAATTTAAGAATTAGCAAATTGTACCTTGAAAGAGAAAACAAAGAATTTTTCTATTATAATGAACAGGGCTGCAATTTTTATGCGAATGCATATTTTTATCTATGGCGTATAGGTATAAGTTTCAAAAGATCTTCACGAATCACAGAATTCTGAGTCAAATGAGCAGCACTTGATCCTGCATATTTCGCATATTTTGGCATTTACCGCATATTTTGCACCAATTCCGCTTATTTTTTTAAATTTTCCCCCCAAAAGTTATTTTTTTAGTTCTGAGAATTGATGTCCGACTCAAAAAAATTGAGAAGACTTAATAGTTGATGAATCAGTGGAAAATCTTTTAGAGAAATATGTTCTTTTGTACGCTTGCCCGCATCACATTCATTAATCATCAAGAAATTACGAATAGGTGCATCATCTCATGGGTGCATCTCCTATTAAAAGAAGATTGGACTCTTAAGGAAATACTTTGCTGGATCATTTAAAAATATGATAAAAATTGTCTCAGTGTATCCAACTTAATTTTTCCTTTGAAATTATATACCCATATTGTATTTGCATATTTATGCATATTTTACAATTTTGGCGCATATTTTCGGCATATTATTTAAACTGAATTCAGTGCATAAAATATGCACATATGCAGCCCTGATAATGACGACAAATCGAAATATCAGCATACAAGAGTCTTCGCATGTATGACATGCTCATGCGAGTCGTGTGAGACGTGATCACCATGCGCGTATTAAGGTAGGTGAGCTCAATAAGGCCCTAATTTAAGGTCTTGGCTCTCCAGACTTTCAATAAGTAAGTGATTTCATGGTTTTCCTTTTTTCTGTTATAGTCGTCGACTGCAATATTTAAAAATTGGCTAGCTTGAAATTTTTCTATACTGCTCCACGTTCCACAGATCTTCTAATAAAAATACCCTTTTTTCAAAACTTGGTAAGGCCAGCGCACCAAAGAAGGCTGGGCCTATAACCTAATAAAATCCAGCCTAATACCTAATAAGCCTGACCTGAAATTCGGTAAATAAAAAGTTAAGCGTGGTTCAAATAGAAATTTATGAGTAAGTCAACCTGAAATGATAATCAATTGATCTTACCAGGCTGGGCCTTATTAGGTTACATAACCCTATTTTTCATGAGTATCGCATATACCTCGGTTCCAAATTGCTTAAATTTCACTTTTTTGGCGTCGATCGTTAACGAACTACCACTACAACAACTATCCAATGTTTGATTTCTGGATAAATTCCATTTCACTGACATATAGTACTAGTAAATCCTCCAAGATACACAAAAAACATATCAGAGCACTTTTTACATTATTGAAAAATCATCAAAACCGGCATATCTCGCACCAGTAGACTAATATCTTGATAAAAACAATTGGACAGTGTTGCTATATCTTGAAGGAACAACTTTGCTGTACGTTTTAATGCAGTCTAAAGCATAGCAGTCAAGATCGGTAGATTGGGCCTTATATTGTAGATCCGAGCCTTATCGGGTTCATCTACCTTATGTAAAAAAATTAGGTTTTTTCCCCCTGTAAATGTAGTAGGTATTATAGACGAAGAAGTATATTTTAGCTTTAGTTTGTTATTTTAGCGCATTCATAGCAAATGGTGGGGGAGGGGGGGTGAAGAAGGTCATTTATCGGCAGATTTTGATTTGGTTAGACACTCTGTGTACGTGTATTGCGAGTTTTAAGTGTATGGTACGGAACTATTAATTGCGGTATCACATGGCACTAATTCGTTTACAAATTTTTTATAACTGCAAGTACCTATAAATATAATTATTGGCTTTTGAAATTGGGGGGGGGTAATTTTGATCATTTCTACCTTCCCATTTTTTTGGAAGGGGGATAGCAATTATCCATTTACACCCCCCCCCGCCACGCCCATGGGTAGGGTCTGATAAATTTGAGTCGGATAACCCGAAGTTCGGATAATTCGGAGTCGGATATAATTGCCACCTATAACGCAGACATGTGAGCTGACAGGAAGAAAGGGACCTCAGCCCAAAAATGTTAATTTTACAGGAGAGCGGATAAACAAAATTGATAACGTTTTTACGTTACGGAGACACTCAACTTTGGAGAGAATTTTTTCGACAACACCAGGCGAAAGAGCGGCCAAAAATTAGTCGGTGAATTTTCAAACAAAAAAACAACAAAAATAAAACAAGAGAATTTTTTTAATTAAAAAAAAATTGAAGGAAAAAAGGAATGAGAAAAGTAGAAAAATGGAGAAGAAATAAAATAGAAGAAGTAACTACGCCATTTGAAAGATTTCTATCGTATACAAGGTGACTGAAAAGTCCGTTTCTATTGAAAAATGCTTCGCAGAAATTTTCTAGTCAACTTATCGAGAAAATTTCGCCTGCAGCGGCATTCTTGGTCCATTACTATTGAAATAATAGCCATCTTCCGAATTATCAAAACGTACGAAATTTTTAGTAACGTGACAACCGAGAACTGATCCCACGAAATTTTAATTTTTGTTTCATGATTTATTTCAATCATTTTTCCATTTTTTTTTCTCTCTGTAGTTTGCTACACAAAATTTTGTCATGATGTATTCGGGCTGCTCAAAGAGCGGTGGCATGCTGTTGTCGTTTACCTTGTAACCCTGATCGAGGGGAATATTTCATTTGCAGGCATACGAAGAAATTTCCTTCCATTGAGATCATTAATTTTAATCTGATAAATTTTTCTAAAATGTGTAGGGTTTCAGTAGTTCCTTTTTGTCATGTGCCTAAAATTGTAGAGGGCCACTCTTTCGCGCTGGTAGTCCGAATGCTTATTCTTTATTCAGCATTATATTATCAATCAATATAAATAAATTTAAACTTGGGATTATTTTCTGGACAACGAAATGAATTCAAGTCCGCAATTTGTCTAAAGGGTATTAGCACTTTAGCTGCCTAGTTCATATGTATAGTCACCTGGCCATTATAAATTGGGCGCACTTATGATTCCATGTTCTCCTACTACGTATTTTTAATCAAATGGGGCGGCAGATTTTATATTGCCTAGGGCAGCGTCTTTCCTCAATACGCCTCTGGGCTCACATTCCAAAGGTAAGAAATTCGGGACTTTCTTTTTGCGCAAAGCTCGGCCTCTATCGCATGAAACTGGAATTTTTAAATGGGAGGAGGACGCTTGAAATTGTGTATACTGACGATCGTCTAAACATTTTTGATTGTGCACGATGAACTTTGTTTTCGTAAAGTTTCTGCTTGCTGGGTTCCGAATTTCTTACCTTCGGAATGCGGGCCCGGAATTTTATCGACGCGGTACAAAGAAACTCCCCCTACGTTGGAATGAATGCGTAAATTATTTTGGTAACTATGTGGAAAAGTAAAGTAAAGACCGTAGATTCCAAATTTTCAAACCATAAATAAATGTTTTACACGCAAAAAAGGACGTTACTCATTGAAGGCCCCTTTTGTATAACTGTTGAAGTAAATTGGGTTGATTACAATGAAAAGACGAATTTTTACTACACAATATAGTAAAAAAGAGGTTGAAAGTAATTGGAAGAAGGGTCTATGTAAAGCCCGGCTCATACCTCGCTGCAGACCAACTAAATACTATTTTGGAGGTCTGATAGAAAATAACTGGTATGATTTAAGGTGAATTTACTAGTACAGCATTGACACTATGTCACGAAAACAGATTTAGGAAAATACAAACAATTAAAATAAAGCTAAAAAATTCGCATGTATTCACCATTTTTAATTTCATGTTTCACGTTCACTTACACAAAATTGCAGGCGTACGGATTAAAATGTAAGACTGCGAGTTTTGATTTTGTAGGAAGCATCAGGCTCGTATTTAGGCATGGACTGAAGGGGCTCCAGCTCAAGGCGGCAGATCTTTAGAGGCCGCCAGGGGCGGCAAACGAAAGGGATTTTTTTAATGCGTATAGTTCACTCGAAAAGAGTAAAACGATAAATGAAGCAAAGAATTTGCAGTTTTATGTTTGACTAAAAAAAAAAAAAAAAAAAAGTACGAATACGAGTAGAAAAGACGCACAGAATTTCATAGCCCGAAGGCGGAAAAAAGCGAAGTGTGGCCCTGGTGAGCATAATGTTTATGAAATACATAATGAATAAGATGAAACTTGAAACCCTTGAAAGTGAAAAATTTAATGTCATCGATGTGCTCACAGTCCTAAAGAGCTGTGTTCAATTCCTCAATCTTATTCGAGAAAATAAAAAAAGTTCGAAACTTCAATACATGCCGTTGCAATTGTTGCAAAAAAAAAAGTTTATATTGATCCGGAAGCTGAGTTCAAAAAGCAACATCGCCGTTCGCCGCATTCCCAAACAATTTGACTCAAGTAATGAAAATCAAACGGACATGATTTTTTACCAGTTCTATATAGATCCGAATATTACAAAGTTTTAGACCGTCTGACTATGGAAATGAAAGAAAAAATCGAAAATTTGTGTGAAATGTTGAATCCTTTCCATAAATTTCTGGAGATTCCCTTGAAATGAGAAAATTTCTATTGTACGAGTATTCGCAGTTAATTTGACGAACAATAATTTTCGAAACAATTACTCAGAATATTATTAAATTCAAGTATCACCAGTAAAAAGTATAATTATTCCTGAAATGATGAGCAACTACTGACATACTATCAATAGGTAGGGCTGATACGACGACCTACTTGTAAGGGGCACAAAGGCAATAACGGACAGCGTCGACTTTTTCCGTGAGTTCGTTATCTAGCTTTTATTATGTATATCTGTGACCTATAATTAGTTCATGCTGGTTGCAATCTCGCAATTCAGGATGTAAATTATGAGTAGATAAATAAATCGTGTTACTGCATTAATTTAGAAGATAAACTTCGGATCGGTGCTCAAAGAAATAAGCGTTTCCAACAAAATGTGATAAGATTATATCTCTGCAAGTTCATGGTCAAACTACGCCTATATCACTTTATTTTAGTTCTATATTTTCTAGCCTATTGCCTTTAGATGGGTTTCTAATGATCAAGTTCTTCGGATAAGTACCTATACATAGATACCGACTACTGTATGCGGCATCTTCCCATGGCTGATTGTAGATAATGGAGTTGCGGAAGGAAAAAAATATTTGATTGATGTCTTAAATACGGTATACCGATTAATATTTTTTATAGAGCTTTAACTAATTAGACTGATAGTATACTTTTTGCATAAAATTTTATTTAGCTGATGGTGAAAATTATCGTCAATGAAATTTTAAAAGCGGAATGCTGTGTAGTGTTGTATTTTTGAATTTTTGTGAACGCTGTTTTGCAAAATTTAAATCTGAAATATCCTTACTGCTCAAGAGGTCCTTGACTTTTTCTGTTTCCAAAATTTCACTGATAGCATTTTTACCATCAACGAGGTGAAATTTTTGGGGAAATGGGTATTGTTTGCTCATTGGTAAATCCCCTGTACAGGAAGGCGGGGTTATTTATCAATAATAGATTTATCAGACTATACGTGCAGGCGCTTGTTCTCGTATCTTTGACGGTTTTCAATACTGATGAGAAAGTTGTTCTAGGAACTGTTATTCAAAAATTTATTTCTACAACGTCAATGTAGCGTAGCTAGAAAACATGCCTAGTCATTGTATTGCGTATAAAATAAACGAACAAACATAGGTAACAATGCATAAAATATCTACAGTTTATGTGCGATGATATGTGTGCTTCCTATTTAAACATACACTTGTTATTTTACATAATACATCTATCTACCCACGTCGATACAACATATCATTGTGCATATAAGATTCAATGAGTAACTAACTAGAAAATAAATGCAACAAGTTCGCATTAATTTACTTACTGTCGCTAAGAATAGAAAATAAAAAATATTGGGTGGGACATTGTTAATATCACTATACTCCTTAGTCACAAATAAACACATATCAAGTGTAAGTTAGCGTAGGTATCACCTTCGGTCGAGCTGCGGTTTACTATATTATTTTAGAGTCTTCGTAATAATATATCCAGGCCCTCATCTAGCTCGCAAGTTCGAAATCATGTAGACGTGACTTTTTTGTGTAACCAGACTGAAAATATGGAGGATACGTTGGGTGCATGTACAGCAGGCCTGTAGCCAGAGGGGTGCTAGGGGGTGCCGAGCACCCCCTAGCGCTTGCTGGAGCCCTCTTGGCAAAATTTCATAAATAAAAATAAAGAATTCCTTATATTTTGCTCGCTAGTTTTGTTCAAAACTTTCCTTTCCACTACATTTTAATGTTTATAAACTTGGAAACACTGAATTTGCTATGAAACTTGAAAGATAGACGAAGCATGTGTTTGTTGTTCTTTATAGGTATGTGACGTGTCACAAGAAAAGGGCCCAAGTGTCCATCCAGCAGTTTCAGACACACTGGCCTTTACACACAGTGGTAGGCTTGCGATCCAGTTCATATTGAATATCGATCGCTAAATGCCTGAAAATGGCTGTTTGAGAACTGATAACTTGATAAGTCCAGAGTAATAGAATTTTTTTGCCTCCATGCCGGAATATATACCTGATGCATTTCGAGCGTCTCAATTTCCAGGCTGGTCAGGTAGCACGAGTGACTCTTATTCAAATGGTACTCATCCAAATAACAGCATCGGAGTAGATCATCTCTAAGTATAGCACCTACTCACGCCACCACGCATCACTTCTCCAGGTTTCACGTATTCAAATAAAACTCATCCACGGAACACTTATCTAAAACTATCACTCACCCAATTGGTAACCCCCAAGTAGTACTTATCCATCAGCGCATATCCAAATATCAATTGCCCATCTACGTTCTGTTTATCCAAATGTTACTTATATGAATTCCACTTATTCCAGTCCCTCTTACCCCAGTGTTGTTCATCTGACTGCTCCCTGTTTGAATACTACTTCTTCGAGAATCTTTCCTCTTAGTACCACTTATCCAGGCCCGGATTAATGCACGGGCCCGTGCACGATTTTGAGGGGCGGATAAATATTCGAGTTTAGTATACAAAAATGCATTCCCAACTTGCAACTCCCAAGTTCAAAACCAGTACAAGCGAACTTAAAAAAAAATCCAAATGGAAGTTTTTTACAACTTGAAATTTACTGAATAAGAGGATGTTGATGCTTATTTTTGTATATAAGCCACCGGTTGCTGCAAAAGGGGAACATGATGAGATTAAGATCACTGCAGAAATAAGGGAAAAGGCCAAAATATTGGTTCAGAAATATCCGGAGGATTTGAATTTCGAACTGGGAGAAGAATGTATACAAATTCGAGAACTCGTCATGTAAATCAATTCAGCTGAATCTGTTCTCACAACACCGCAGCATTTCACGATTTTTTTACATTCCAAAAAATAGTTGCAACATACCTGAAGATACACCTCGCTATTTTGTCCGCCAGTACTACAGAGGAAAGATCATTTTCTCGATTAAAATTGATAAAGATGTGTCTTCGAAATTCCATCAGCCAAGAAAACTTGAACTCCAAGGCCATAATACGTCTGTTAATTATTCACCTATTTAGTTATTTACCATACATTGTATAGGTATGTACTATGTACGTACTATTTTTCTTATCATTTATTCGTCTTAAATTTGGTCACCAGTATTATGGTTTCGTTTAATATGCTTTCTTAAACATTTACTCGAATTACAGCCATCCCACTTTTGTTTCTTGAAAATGTTTTGAAGGGGGCAAGGGCAAGTAATTATTTGAGCAACTGTTCGAAGCCGAGGGGGGGGGGCTTCGAAGCGAGTGCCCAGGGCCGCTCACGACCTTAATCCGGCCCTGCACTTGTCCTAAGCCTCCTGTACTTCGCTTACGTCCGATGTTTTATAAACATTATTCTACTCTGACCGTTACACTAGAGTTACGACAGCATACTACACTCTCACTCTGTCAACGAAGCAGTGGCGTAGCGAGGATTTTTCCAAGGAGGGGGATCAGCAAAATTTTTGGGCGGGGGCAGGGGCACACCTAACATGAACTAGATGTTTTTACATTGATGTATCAGTATGTTGTGCTTTTCAACTTCAATTATGTATCTGGATTTAAATTTCATTTTGCGCATTTACTGTAATACTGCCAGCACATAAAAAATTCTCATCTTAAGGGGGGGGGGATTCATCCCCCTTATCCCCCACCCCACCTGGCTGCGCCACTGCAACGAAGATCCGCTAATAGTCACTCCATTTGCAGCTCATATCGGTCTGGTATTCCTAAACCGCATGCTCGCCCGGCTACCTCAAGAACGCCTCTGTTATTTCGTCCAAAGTCTTGCCCACCGTTTCAGGAACGAACACCGTCGTGAATATCATATTGACTAGATTTACGAATGCGTACATGAAGAACACCGAGCCCCCGAAGTACGCGTACAAATAAAGGTGTACTTTGACCGCGACTGCGCCTACCAGACACATGCCGATGATCGGAACGCTGGCAAAACCCTTGGCATCGTGAGGGAACATCTCGCCGACAACTGATGTGGCCACGGTGATCGAACCGAAATTGTAAAAAAATATGACCACCCACACCGAAACGACGTGAATAAAGCTGAGAATGACTTGCCAATACTCGATTTCGAATTCGGATATACCGTACGCCACCAACGCCATGATCATGCAGAACGTCGAGCTCAAAAATGTTAATTTTACTCCGGTACGAGTGATCACTGAGGACATAAGGATAACGGCGACGAAACCGCAGATTCCGGAGACAATGCTCAACTGGTACTCGGATAAGTACGAGGTTTGCGGATCAGGTTCGGGCGCTAATCCATATTCTGGTGGTGTCCCGAACCACCACGGTGCATAAGAATTCGTGAAGGGTGGCGTCCAGTGCAACGACTTGTTGGAATTGGTCTTCAGAACATCTACCATGTAGCTGGTCATGCTCACACCTCCGGAAAACATTATCAACGCCAGCCATACGGTCATAATGCACAAAGGTTTGTACACGTCCTTCCTGTGCAACTGCTGGATGTCTTTTTTCAGTCCAGCGCTCCATAAATTGGTCGAGCTGCGGGTCGGAAGTACGCAAGCGTTATTTAGTACCGGCTGGTATATGCTCAGCTGCCTCTCCGAATGTCTGGCTTCTCTCAGACGGCCTCGTTTGTGCAGCCACTGCGGGCTCTCTGGAATGTACCAGAAGATAGCGAGGCAGATGACGGCGGCAGTTATGCCGGTTACAATGGCCACTTGTCGATACGGCAAAAGGTAGCCCAATATGTAGCACAGTAGCTGGCCTATAGTATAGCTCACCATGATCCACGTGTTGAAGTGGTTACGCAGATGGGTGTGATTAACCACGATACACTCGGCCGCGTACACCGGTCCAAAGTACGTAATTCCGCTGGTGATGCCGGTCAGAAGTCGCCCGGTGAAGATGATCGTGTTATTGGATCCGACGCCGATTAGTAGCCATCCTAGGCAGGTGGGTATAACGGCCAGCAGTACCGTGGGTCTTCGACCGAGTTTGTCGATCATAAGACCGCCAACAATAGAACTGAATATGGATCCGGCTGCCTGTATCGAGCCTGGAACACGGTTAATTTTGGATCACATTAGTATCGAAGACGATTATGAGGATTATTATTGTTAGATTCTAATCACAGACCATGCCGTGGGAAGCTTTAGAATCTTGACCAGGCTGTTGAATAAGCGTAGGAGAATGGGAGGCCACGCCAGACGAGCATATTTTCCTAAGTCCAAAAAACAAGAGTGCTATATGAACTGAAGTTAAACTACCTACTGCTGGGGTTTACTTGACTCCATTTTGCATTACGTTGTCAGGGCCTCCTCGAAAAATACATCACAGATGTCCCCGTGTAGATTTTATTTTGGATTATTTTGATCCTCGATCACAGATTGGTACCCTTGGTAAAAGGGATCAAGATCGAACAAGCAGGCCATTTAGCAAGGGTGGAGGATGAATCGATACTTCGTCTAGGCTTAAAGTCTTTTAATTTTATTTTATTGCATTACGAATATATAAAGTGTTTGTTTGTCTGTGTGTTTGTTCGAGGTTGGCTTGTGAACCGTAAGAGCTGTGGAGGAAGGTTGTACTTCTTGGATGTGTTCGTATGAACTCTGAATAGGTTTTAGGCTACAAAAAATTTCGGTACCCTTTATTAGAAGAGGGGCCACAAAATTTTCTCCCATTTTGGACCCCTTCATACTGTTCAATGGAATAATCGTAAGCGAAAAATTACCAAAGCAATGGTACGAAGCGGAGATAATATTGTTGCACAAAACAGGGG
This sequence comes from Acanthococcus lagerstroemiae, assembly GCA_031841125.1. Classification (NCBI taxonomy): domain Eukaryota; kingdom Metazoa; phylum Arthropoda; class Insecta; order Hemiptera; family Eriococcidae; genus Acanthococcus; species Acanthococcus lagerstroemiae. The sequence continues at coordinate 60,614,654 of CM063110.1, read as the reverse complement.
ACAAAAGAAACTTAGATAATTACAGATCAATAAGCTTATCGTCAGACTTAAGGAAAGTATTCATGAAAATAGTTAAAAACAGGGTATACAATCAACAGGACCTGCAACAACCGGAGGAACAAGCAGGATTCAGAAGAGGATACTCAACTGTCGACCATATTCATACCCTAAATCAGGTAATCGAAAAAGCTGGGGAATATAATTTAGAGGTGCACCTGGTATTTATTGATTTTCGTAAGGCCTTTGACTCGATAAAACATGATCGTTTACTACTAGCACTGATAGAACAGGGCATCGATACCAAAACAATTAAGATAATAAAAAACACATACGAGAATGCGACAGCTCATTTAAAACTAGGCAGACCTGGAGAATCGTTAAAAATTGGGAAAGGAGTAGCCCAAGGTGATCCTTTATCGGCCGACCTATTCAATGCAATATTAGAAGGGGCATTTAGAAAATTAAATTGGGAGGACCAAGGACTAAATATAGATGGCAAGAGGCTAAATAATCTGAGATTTGCAGATGATATTGTACTGGTGGGAACTAAAAGGGAAGAAATAATAAAAATAGTGAAAGAACTCACACGGGAATGTGAAGAGGTGGGTCTGAAACTAAACACTAGCAAAACAAAATATATGCGCAACAGAGCCAAAGAAAATCTCAAAATGGAAGGGATGGAGATGGAAAGGGTCAATGAATACACATACCTGGGAAGAATTATGTCGTTCAAACAAGGACAAAAGAAAGAGCTACAAGAAAGAAGAAAAAAAGCGTGGAGGGGGTACTGGACTCTGGGAAAAATCTTCAAGGGTAAAATGAAAGTGCTGCCATCCAAAATCAGAATTCTGGAATCTTGCGTATATCCAATCCTAACGTACGGGGCACAAACTTGGGCACTAACGAGGGTGCAAGCTACTAGCATACAAACGACCCACTGGAAAATGGAAAGAAGCATACTGGGAATAAGAACAAAAGATAAAATTAGGAACAGTGTGATTAGGAAAGAAACAGGAACAAAGGATATACTCGTGACAATCAGGTTGCAAAAAATTAGGTATGCAGGACATATAGCAAGAATGGAGAATGATTCATGGGCAAAAAGGGTAACTAATTGGACACCGTACATTAGTAAAAGGAGAAGAGGCAGGCCAGCAAAAAGATGGAGAGACGACATTGAGGAAAGGCTAGGAGTGCTATGGAAGAGGAGCGCGCAAAACCGCAGAATTTGGGAACGAATAGGGGAGACCTATGCTTGGGAATGGGCGTCCGGTATATAAATAGGCTATAAATGCAAATGTAAAAATGATAAATGTGAAATGCCGGAATAAAGGTACTATTATTTATTATTATTATTATTATTATCATTTCTTTCGACTTGGACCTTCGGAAGTGTTTCAAATATTGGACCTCTTCACACTATGTTGAAATTTGGCGACTGCAACTGCCTCACTTCAGAAATTATCAAGGGGCAGAAATTTCTAATCTCTAATTATATAACAGCGTTTGTTTGTCTTCGCCCCTTTCGGCGGATCCAGGGGCATTAGAAATATGGTATCCATCCCTTTTGGCCACCACTGACTTTAAATTCAAAATTACATCCATTTCTGCTCAGGATCCCTTTTTCTTCCTGCTCTGTGGGGATGCTGAGGGTGCTGATGGGGAGCGCCTGGCTTTGCTACTCATCTGTCTCCCTGGGGGTGGGTCTGCACTTTCCGGGATCCTCTGCTTGCAGTGGGTCTAGGGGGGTTTCCAGTTATTTATTGAGGAAGAGCACCAAATATTGAATAGGCGACTATGACAAGGACCACCAATGAGCACGCCTGCGATATATGCGCGGGGTTATCAAGAGCCTGTGGCGGCTCTAGAACCCGGCATATCCCGCAGATGAATAGGACCAGATGGAGGCTGAAGAACCCGGGATAGGCTTCCTTCCAACGGTCATATTGATGAAGAACCCAGAAGTTGGTGGGGGCCGCTTCCAATATCGAAAAGCGGCTTTTATCCGACGGCATGCAGCGCCCCGAGTGTTTTTTGTGAAATTAATGTAGAATCGATCCGAGTGACCAGGTCTAATGTGAACACGGTGGTATCAATTGATAGCGAAGTTGTAAACAAATAAAATGTGTTTTTGAGTATTTCGAAGTTGTTTTCGTTAAATTAGAATTACAAAGCAAAAAATTATCAAGTGGACCGGAATAAAATTTTCTTATATTCAGGTAGGTCTCTTCTTTCATATAAATCATTTGAGTTTTTCCAAGATGTTTCCATACGTTGTGGAAAAACTTAATTTTGTCATCAGGAATGCATTTCACAAGAGTGACAAATATAAAATTTGTAAATTTGATGAAAAAATATTTCATCAGAGTTTCTAATGTTGTGGTGTTTGTAGATCTTCTGTATTCTATCGAAATGGCGAAAAAGCAGAAGTCGAAACGTAAGTAGCACTCTCCTACAAAAGATGGCAGAGACGATTAGAGCAGTTCGGAGCAATAAAATGGGCTGTTATGAGGCTGCTTCTCATTTCAAAGGACCAGAAACCACGCTGTTCAATTTATGTTCGGAGAATGCAAGTCCAAACATAAATATTCCGACTACGAGAAAGGACTATTTAGATGCCAATTTTGTACAAATATAAAATGCTTTAAAAAATTGATATTTCATATTGGTCGTCCTTTTCTTGAAATTGGAAAAATGACTTTTCTTACATTTTTGGTGATGGACAAAAATTGCGAAAATAAATGGCGTTTATCTAGACACGAGTGCTTGGAAGGTTTTGGGAATACTTTAGTTCAACCCGGATTGAAACATGTTTCATAGAATGGATTTCTAGACCAAAAAGGAAGTGACATTCCATATTTTTGGTGCCCTTCCTCTACCTTTTTTTGTTTCGCGCGTAATGAAAAATAAGTCCAAAACTACCATTTTCATCTGATAAAGTTTTCCTCTTTTGTAAAAATTGAGATACCAGTATAGAAAATGCATCTTATTTCTTTTTCTCTTTTTTTTTTTATTTTTCTAAAAGGCTAAAAATATACATATGGGCTGATAGAGTAAGGTCAAATATCCTTCATGAGAACTTTTTTGTTTAAGTAAAGAAAAGGAGAAATGAGATCCAAAAACGTACCTTTCTAAAAGATATAAAAATATCACGTGTAGCATCGCTACACATGAATTTTCGCGCGTGTAGCAAGTACTACACAACTTATATAACCGGTGCCGTCCCTGATCTGATCACAGCTGTTTTGAGGAAGTTCAAAGATAGCGCTATCAATATCTTTATAAGTAGATAATGCCTACAACGGAGTCAAACATTGAAACCTCATTCGTCGCACAACCTTTGACCTTTTCCGAGATATAAGAGATATTGCATTGTTCTTTATTATATACTCGTATCCATCAAATGTTTGGTTTCCGACTGAGTAATCTTTTAGCTTGAAGTTATTGCAATCAAATACAGTTTTCTTGCAGCGTTAACAGCAGTAGATGACTTTGATGCATATTCACCGAAGTTCGCATTCTGTGTACTGAGAATAATGAGCTCGACTCCTCATTAAATGCCGTGAAGATAGTGAATATGTATTTCCTAAATTGTCACTTACCATAATTATAGTGAATTACAAGAAAAAATAGGGCTTCTTCGAAAACCAATGCGTCTCATATCAGTCCATGCAATTAGATGTAAAATTATGATGACAAGATTATCAGTCTTTCGACCGGTTTGATGCAGCTCTCCATTTCTTCCTATCTTGTGCTAGTTCTTTCATTTCGTAATAACACATTTCACATCCTTGATTATCTGTTGAACATACTGGAATCTTTGTCGACCAACACAATTTTTTCCTTCCACTCTTCCTTCTAGTAGCAATTTATTATTCTTGGATGCCTCAAATTATGCCCTATTAGTTTATCTCCCTTCTCTTCAGACAATTCCAAATATCCGTTTTACCTCCTACTCTGTTAAGTACTTACTCATTTCTTACCTTATCCGTCTATTTGATTTTAAGTATCCGCCTATAGCACCACATCTCAAATGCTTCGATCCTTCTCTTCTCTGGTTTTCCTATAGTCCACGTTTCACATCCATACAAGGCTACACTCCAAATATATACGTTTTCAAGAACAATTTTTTGATTCCCAGATTTATTTTTGATTTGAAAATATTACTTTTTCGATAAAATGCTAATTTGGCTTGTGCTATTCTACTTTACTGATACCCCATTTACTCCTTCCGTCTTTTGTTATTTTACTCCCTAAATAGCAAAATTCGCTTACTTCCCCAATCTTTTCCTGTCCAATATTTATATTCAAGCGATCATGTTCACATCGATTACATATCATTACTTTAGTTTTTATATGTATTCTCGTACGATATTCTATACTCAAAATCTCCTCCATTTCATTTAAAATGCTTTCCAAATCAATACTCCTTTCAGCTAATAAGCTAATATCATCTGCAAACCTGAGCATCTTTACTCGCTCTCCATGTATAGTGAAGCCTGCTTCAAATTTTTCTTTTATTTCTTTTATGGCACAATCTATGTATAGATTAAATAATACTGGAGATTAGGAGCACCCCTCCCTCACACTTTTTTCTATATTAGCCTCCCTTTTTTCTTCTTCTATTCTTAATGTGGCTTTCTGTCCTTTATATAAGTTTGATATAACTTGGCTTTCTTTAAATTTTATTCCTATCTTTTTTAGAGTATCAAACATTTTATCACATTAAATTGTCAAAATTTCAATACAAGAAGGCATACATGTACCTGTCCCTTTTTGAGTCTCCATCTAATTAATCTCAAGCTAACACGTTTTCCTTAGTACTTACTTTTTTGATCAATGTCATCTCCTAATTCTGCATTTACTTATTCTATTCTCAATTCTCCTGTAAATTATCCTAGGCTTTCTTTAAATTTTATTCCTATCTTTTTTAATCAAACATTTTATCACATTTAACATTGTCAAAAGATTTTTCAATACCAACGAAGGCCATACGTGTATCCTGTCCCTTTTTGAGTCTCCCATCTACAATTAATCTCAAAGCTAACACGGTTTCCTTAGTACCTCTACTTTTTTTGAATCCAAACTGGTCATCTCCTAATTCTGCATTTACTTATTCTATTCTCAATTCTCCTGTAAATTATCCTTGGCTTTCTTTAAATTTTATTCCTATCTTTTTTAGAGTATCAAACATTTTATCACATTTAACATTGTCAAAAGATTTTTCAATACCAACGAAGGCCATACATGTATCCTGTCCCTTTTTGAGTCTCCCATCTACAATTAATCTCAAAGCTAACACGGTTTCCCTAGTACCTCTACTTTTTTTCTAATCCAAACTGATCATCTCCTAATTCTGCATCTATTCTATTCTCAATTCTCCTGTAAATTATCCTAGTTTTAAATTTTTGACGCATGCGAAAGAAGACTATAATTTTCGATAATTTTCACACCTATTTGCTCCTGCTTTTTTTGGTATAGTTACAATAGCACTCTTTTTAAAGTCTTCTGGCATTTCCTCTTTATCATAAATATAACATACTAATTTGTACAATCTACCAAGTACATATTCTCCTAAGTTCTGTAATAATTCAGCTGGTATTTCATCTACTCTTAGAGTTTTCCCTTTCTTTAAATCTCTCAATGCTTTGTCAAATTCCCCTCTTAAAATTGAGTCGCCTCTTTCATCTTCTTCCGCGTCTTTCTCCCTCTCCATTCGTATCCCTTTATCCCCATTATATTACTATATAGTCCTTCTACATACTCTACCCTCTACCCACTTTTTCACTTTTCCTGCAGCTGTGTAAACAGGCTCTCCCTCCTTATTTGTTGTATTACTTGCTTTCTTCCTTCTTTCTCCAAACTCCATTTTTACTTTTCTATAAGTCAAGTCTATTTGTCCTTTATTCATAAATTCTTCTATCTTATCACTTTTTTCTTTTATCCATTCCTCCTTTGCCATTTTACACTCTCTCTTCATTTCATTCCTTAACCTTTGATAAGCTAATCTAACTTCCCTATCGTTTGCATTCTTATATTTTCTTCGTTCGTCCATCTTTCTGAGGATTTCCTTCTTCATCTATGGTTTCTTTTCTTCTCTGTTAATTTTATCTAGATTTTCTTCTGCTGACTATAATATTCCCTTCTTTATTTTACCCCACTCTTCCTCCACACTGTTTATGTCCTGTGTTTTTTCAACCTCTAATTCTGGGCATATACACTTATATTATTGTTGTAAGCACTGGTTTAGTATTGATTTTTATCAAGATTAACCTTTCACTCTGTTGTTTATAATAAAAATAATTTTATTACCTATTTGTTTATTGATAACAGTTCCGTCGCCTGCTTGCCCTTTTATTCCCTCTGTGTTTATTATTCTAAAGTTTCCTGACCAAAAAAATGTCATTCTCCTCTTTCCACCTTACTCCAGTTATTCCAACCATTCCTAGGTCAAGCCTCTTCATTTTTCTCTTAAGATTCTCTAATCTTCATCAGCATAGTTGCATTTCAAGATACAAAATGAGATAAGAAAAGAATACTTGAAAATTGGAAGAGGCAATTCAACCGCAAATAAACTTTTCAGCAAATGTCGCAATTTTGAGGTAATTAAGTCATAACATACCAGTAACAATGTTTTGTTCAGCTGAAGTACACACAGGCACCCTTCCTTCATCCTGTATTGGCTGGAGCTATACAACAAACAGTTTAAGCTGGGAAAAAGGCAAAATGGAGGAGATAAGTACAAGTAGGCCGGGAGACCAGCAATGACTCGAGAAAATGTATCATCCCAGTGGAACAAAATTAAGCGCGTGTACTTTTAATTATTCGAAGAACTTAGTGCTTTCACCGGCTCGAAACATATTTCAGGTATTTAAAAAACACTTGTGAAAAGTCTGATGGGGCGTCCACCCATCCTTGCCTCTCATTAGTACGTGATTTCCCACGAAACAATTTCGGGTGCCTACAGAACTTCAAATAGAATTAACTCGTGCTTAATGATTTAATAATAAGGCACGCTGATATTCGATGACCTAGAGGGATAAGATGTGTAACGGCGCAGGGCTGAAGTTTATTCCCATTACGACTCTCAGAATTCGATTCTATTAATGTAAAGTCACCTCTATTTTACATTCGCTTCAGTTTTGTATCATAATATCTATATTTATAATGGTACTCAAATGTGTGCCTACCGAACCAAGAGGCTCCGTCTATATCGAGATCCATTTGGGGTAGTGCGATCCCCGAAAATGTCAACATTATGCCATCCAATAGTCCTGGTGATACCACCACCATGCATAGAAATATCTAAAATCATGATCATATTCGTAATTACTCTGTAATTTATAGAAATTTAACTTTTTCATCTAAAAGTAGCACTACTCTTAAAACGACTTTGTCAGTATAGGGGTGAGGGAGAAATTCTTACAAGTTCGTCCAACCAAATGTCGATTTTATCAACTGGAAATAATGTTATGAGTGACAGGCGAGTACGCAGAAAAATCTTACCTTTTCAAACGTAGCGAAAAGCCCAACATAAATGTAGAAACAAAAATATTTTGGGGAAGGGGACGTCATCTCCTGATTTGCCTAGTTTTAACGATATTTCTGTTGTTTGAACCTGGGGGGGGGGACAAATTGATGCTTCAGAATGACATACGCCTCTCCTCTGATTCCTACACTTATGGGGTTCTATTTCACCAGTCGATGGAAATTTTCGAGATCAACCGCGAAAGATTCCATCTTGCTAACCTACGCCTCGAACCTCGAAATTTTAGGCTTCCTGTTCTACGAGCAATTTTGCTGACTGTAGAATCTGGACGGGAACGTCTCCCTCATAATCCATTCCAATACATCTTGTAAGAATTCGGCGTAGATTCTAACACAATGCCCTAGAGGAGAACTAAGGAAAATGGTGCGGATTTACGTTTTTTCTCCAGGATTCTCTCGAAATTTCACGTTACGAACATGGCAGGGATTAGAAGCAGTTGAAAACTTATATACATACATTAGGCTAGTTTTTATTTTCAAATTTTTTCCGATCTGCGTTGTCTTCTCCCCCTTCCCTTCCTCGCTCCTCCAAAAAAGTTGTTCCGAATAATTAAAGGAGATAATGGAAAAATTGTGAACATATTTGAGCTTAATCATGCCTTACAGTGTTCGAAGTTCAGCTTTCTCGCAACTGTTATCACAGTAACAATTTAAATGTGGGAACAAATTTATTTTTTGTCTGTAAAAATGTTTGAAACTGAAATGTTTTCGCCGAACCACATGTAGAGGCGGGCTTTGCGGCATCTCATACAGAAAGTTTTTTCAAGCAATTTTAAAAATTCGAGGAACCGTATTTTGAAATGGAGCTGGTAGGAAGAAACCCCAGAATAATATAATATTAACAAATTTGGAAATTTATCCACTTTATTTAAATTTACGTGGATTGTTGCTCGGGTATGGTCATTATGTATGTAAAATTTCAATTCGGTACTTGTAGCCGTATTATTATGACATCGACTTATGTATCGAGACATGGGTCATTTTTTGTTATGTACAAATGTTGGGGCTCGCTAGCTCCTACCTCATCATCTCATGGATAGGGGCTGAGCAGCATTTCATCGAACAAAAGGCCCTCCGGAATGAAGACTACAATTTTGGTAATTTGTGTACCCACCTTCCTAAATTTGTATGGCCTCTCGAGTGCCATTAATACGCTCTACAAGTTTTAGGGGCCGCTGAATTGACAGTCCCCTCCAGTGTGTGTCAGGTATACTGAAACTCCGATAAACATTTGTATTCACTTTTCGTAATTAGTGTATTAAGTGACTTCTCTTGACCAGCCATATGCAAAACAATCTTAGATAAGGGGGCCAAGCCGATAGCAGGGATGGGGAGCCGGGTGTATATAAGGAGTTGTTCCCCTGAGCTGACGATTTGTCCTTCCTTCTCCTCAGAAAAAGCCTAATTTTTTTTAGATTTGCAATTTTGCGCCAAATTTTCCTCTGAAATAAGTAGTTGCTCTCCTTGAAAAAGTGGTCGAGTTGCGAGCCGGCTATTTTTATCTTTTATTTTTACACCATAATCCAATGCGAGGATAGAAAAAAGAATACATAAAAATTTAACATAAACCATTTGGTAGGTAAGTGAAACCCCCTCAAGATTTTACTCCTCGCCTTCGATCGCCTATTTTTGGGCATAGGTTTCCGTCACCTGTTTCCATTTGCTTCGGTTCTTGGCCACCATGGGCCAATTTTGACCGAAATTTTGAACCAACTCGTCTGACCACCTTGTTAGGGGTCTCCCTCTTCTCCTCCTCCCCTCATGAGGGAACCACAATGTCAATCTTTTGTTACATTTATAAAAGGAGTCCCTAACTATATGTCCTGCATATTTTAGTTTGAGCCTTTTAGCATGGACTCAGACCTGTTTGGCATTAGTTTTTTTCCAAAATTGAACTTACTTTTATTTGATCTTTGAGTTTAACTCCTAAAATGCTTCGTAGCATGGCGTTATGGGTAGATTGAATTTTACAGATTTGTTTTTTCGTGGTAGCCCATGTTTGAGCACCATATGTGAGGACTGGGAGAACTGAACTTTCTAGAATATGTATTTTTTGATTTTAATTTTAGATTACTTTTAAAAATTTTTTGTAATGACCAAAAAGCTTTCCACGCATTTGTTCTTCGAATTTTAAATTCTTTTTCTGTTTTGTTAGTAAATGCTACTGATTGACCAAGATATTTGTACTCTGAGACAACTTTAATCTCCCTGCCCTCAATTTCAATTTTTTCAAAATTTGTAATATTTGTCAAAATTTTTGTTTTATTTTGCGAGCCGGCTAGGGGTGTAAAAAATAGGAAAGTGGGCTACTATATGTCTAAATTCCTCATACTCGGGTAACGTACAGCAGTGTCAGAGAGGCTACAAAAATTCAAGGAAGTGGATACACAAATTACAAAAATTGCAGGACCAAAGCAAAACAAGTTTATTAGAGTGGGCGAGAATCGAGGTTCCTCCAATTTTTGAAGCGAAAAGTGATAAATTTTCTTAAATGCTCAGCAAAGAAGAAGAAAAGAAAAGAAAAAAGTTTAAAATGCGAGCATTTGTGAACTGAGTACGTTTAATACCGGAAATTGTTAATTTTCCAACTTTGAAAGATGATGAAGGCAAAGCGCCCCATACCTCGGCTACGACTGTGACAAATTGTTCATAAATGGTTGCTCTACATGCGAAGCTCCCAACTCACTTTTTGGGTTTTACCTTTTTATGGTCCTCCTAAGGTTATCTTGTATGTAGTGGGAGAGACGGGATCACACAAATTTGGAAAGGCAGGTACACGAATTACACAAAAATTGTACACACGTTTCTGCATCCATTTTTCGTAAGTATTTTTACTTTAGACTCATAGATTTTTTCAATTGAATTTTCTTTTCAGACCACAATTTTAAACGGTTTTTCAGAACTACTCCGCGGTAAAATATGGAATTCTGAATTTATACAATTTGGTTGAAATCTATACTCTCTGTTCTATAAAATTCCATCTGGTCGTCATCCATAAATTGATTAAAGAGGAGGAAATACTCGAGCGGGTACCCGAAACTCTTACCCAACCAAAAAATAATAGCACCTTTTTCGATGTTTAAGACCGGTGCCATGCGACACATGTTACAGACCCACAGACGTGTAATTTGATGTTTATAAAATATGTACATCTGTATTATTCGCATCAATTTTTACGAAATATGTAAATCCACTATTTTTTATTTACCTTTTCGAATTTAGAAATTTGCATCACCAAAAATGCCAAGTTTTTGACGGTTGAATTAGGTATTATAATTTTTTATTCGACTTTTCCATTTTAAATTAGTAACCAGTTTTTCAACATTTTAAAGCTGGCGAGTGCGAAGGCATTAAATTTCGCCAACATAATGACTGACCTCAGACAAGACTAGTTTCATCGTAGATTTTTTTGACTTTTTCGTTTTTTCATTCAAAACAGCAAATTGTGACCAAGCTGAATTCTCACAACCATAAGGCACGGGTATCCGATCAAACTAAACTCGAAATTTTTTGATTTTCTTTTTAATTTTTAGAATTTTGGGTTTTTCGAGGTCTTGTACACGAGAGCGTGCGCGCGCGCGCGAGAGAGAGAGAGATGTTTAGTCCAGGCCAGCAGCGTATTTTTCTAGAGCCCAACGGAACCGGGGCTTCGAAAGGCCCATTTTTCGAAACTGTTAATAATACAATGAATAAAAAAAAGAATGTGGTACGGAGAAAGTCACGCACCGGATATGTAGGTACAGAAATACAGGAGACAAAAGACCTTTGTGATACGTTTCCACGGTGATACATAGAAAGTAGCCAAACTGGACGATTTACTCAACACTGTACTTACATTCCGAGGAGAGGATCGCTGCAGGATTCAAGGGAGCTCACCCCGAGAAAAATTTTCAAAATATGAACCGCCCTAACATATACGCAGGCTGTGGGGGACCTGAATTCCAGGCGAGCGCTCTGGGAGTGCGGACCTCGGTCAGTAGGGAACCCCATGGTGGCCCTGGCAGGACGCGCGGGAGCTCGGACCCGGTCCCAAAGCGTTCCCCTCGGCACTGATGCGATGCCCGAAAGGGTAGTTTCGGTGCTGGGGGTGCGGTGTCTTAGGTGCCACTTTAGCATGCGTTCATCGCCATACGTCCCACTACACCAACATACACGCAGAGTAGTAATGATTAACATAGACGGTTTTAAAGAGGCATTTGGAGAATAGTCCTCGTTTGACTGTTCGGAATAAAAACCTTTTATAAAAATGTCCCACAAAATGGGGAAATTTTACTCGCTTTGCTCGCAAATAATTTTTTTTTACTACTTTTGAGGGTCAGCACCGTGAAATTCGTCCTGTAGAATTCTGGTACCTGACCTGAGGGCGAACTGAAGTAGGTATGGTAGGTCAAAGCTAGGATGCTCTACATGTACAGTGCCCCAAGTGACGGATCTATGGGGGTGGGTTCGAACACCCCTATTCGGGCCGAAGAAGAAGAAAAAACATTGCGAATTTCGAGTTCTTCTCCTGTTTTTGATTATCTGCAGCACTCTACAGTTTACAATGTTCATTGTGAAACGATTTAATCACATTATGATACTTGTCTGTAGAAATTATTTAAAATGACATCCATCTCCGTTTTTTAGGGGACGGAAGTGGAAAAAGTTTTATTTTCGAAACCCCTTCCTTGGAAAATTTCTAGTTCCGCCACTGAGTGCCCCGCTAAATGCAGCCCTGAGTAACTAACTCTAAATAGTTATAAATACTTTCATAAAAAAGTTCTATCTACTATCACTTCATTTCGACAATAAAACAAATTACAAATAAAATTTATGGTTTCATCACCGGCAGGTACTAACCATTCGAAAAATTGACGTTTCTTGCGACACATTCTTGGGCAACAAATGTTGTCTGGTCTCGTCGAGCCCCGCACCCATTTCAGTAGTACACGGCGAGCTGTTTCACGAATTCGAAAAACACTGTACAGATGAACTCAGCACTGGGCAATCTCACGAATACGTTTGAAAAATGATAACATTGTGAGTTACGGTTACAGCTGAGATGATACTCGCTCATAATTATCTAGTTACATCCTTATCGTATTACTCGTACAACTTCGCAAACTAGACATCATATAGCAACATTAATTTCACGTGTTCACAAAACGAGATATTGTACCTACTTTGTACTATTCTTACTCAGGTCCAGACGTAAATGGCATAAAATTCAATAGCCGATGTTGGCGACAAATGTCTGAACCAAGTGAACCGGATATAGGCATGCCTGTATGGTATACGAACAAGTTACAGTGTATGCGACTTCATGCATGGGCACTGGAAAAACAAAACTGAATTTGAACTTCGGTTGGCATGTAGTCATCGCATTTTACGTCCTACACCTGGATTATTAATCCATGAGAAACCTGTTTTTTTTTTTTTTAAATAAGTTAATAACACCACTGGCTAAAGACGGACGCTAACGCGTACCGTCAAAAGTTTCGAAGGAAAGTGATGGTTCTACATATAGTTCGGTAATAATAAAAACTAGTTTATTACGCCGCAAATATCCGCTCGTGTACTCCAGGGTCATCTTTTTTTTTCTTCTTTTCTTTCAATTTTTGATTTTCAGCTGACCTCTATTCCCTCTAGATCAATTGGTTATGATAGGGTTGTCAGTCGTACGACCGGTTTGATGCAGTTCTCCATCGGGACCGTTTTTCTACGACTAGCGAGGCCTAGGGAAGGAACGATAAAAAACCAATTTTATAAAAAAGCGACTTTCGATCTTTTTCGAAAAATTAGGTTATTGCAGGTCTTTTAGTTGAGAAGGCATTTAATAAAATAAAAAAAAATCATGAAAGGTGAAACACGCAGCAATTATTAGAGGCAAAATTACGCCTATTATGCATAGGTATTATTGAATTCATTATAGTCCACATGAATTAGGTTTTAACTAGGAAAAAAATCATAGAAGCTGAAACTTGGTACATTGGTCTAATTATGTGTCCTGAACAACATACTAAAAGTCCCAATGAATCCGGCGCTGGCATCGTCCCCTAGGGAGCAAAAATGGGGGCGTAAAACAATTTTTTGCTTATATCTCGCTAAAATTTGAGTTTAGAAAAAAAAAAAGTTCAGACAAATGTGATAGAAAATAAAAAAATACATAAAAAACTATCGTGCACATTTTTCCATAGAGTGCGTATTTGTCGAATAAATTAATATCAAACTTTGAGATATTTCCTCCGTGTATACATTTAATAGAACTCATTGTAATTGATGCGACGTAGACTTGTACGCATACGAGAAGATTTATTTCAAATGCTCGCAGCAGTGATGGAATGAAGAGAATCACCCCCTCCCATCTTCCCTGAGAAGAGATGTTGGAAAGTGAGCGAGTTCGTGCGAAAAGCAGATTTTCAGTTCTTCATCGGTTGTCTTCAAGAACAAGATTCTTTGGAAAAGTAAGAGAGGGTCGACAGGTATGACGCACCCTCCAATACAAATACTGCTGTTGATAGACCCTAATGACTTCACGCTGTTTCCTAATTTTTGATCCAAAAAAAAATTAACAATACCTAATAATTGTAGGTTTTCTCTTTTCTTCTTGTAGTATACATTTTATTTATTTATAATAAGCAGACGATACATTTGTTTTTCCGTACTTAATATCTATTACGGTTGAGTCAGGGGGTAGGTGTTCCCCTTTCCCGGTATGGCCTCGCCCCATTTTTGGGCATAGGCCTCTCAAACGTCTCTCCATTTTCTCCGGCTGGCCGCTTCCCTTCGCCATAATGACCCACCTCTATTTTGAATTCGTTGCACCAATGCGTCACTGGCCTTCCCATCGATCTTTTCCTCCTGTATGGCATCCATTCCTCCACTTTCCTTTCCCATCTTCCCTCTCTTTGCCTAATAATATGTCCCGCGTATTTCCATGTAAGTTTCTTAATGCAATATTCTATCCCAATTAGTCCAGTTTTTTCCGTTATTGCTATATTTTTTTATTCCATCCTTCCGTTTTTGACATACTTCTCGCCATTGCTTTTTGTATATTTCCTAATCTATTTATTTCTGTCTTAGTCAAGGCCCAGGTTTGGGTACCATACATGTGGACTAGACTTGTACAGCTTTCCCGTTCCTTTGTTTTTAATTTGTGCCCCATTTTCCCCTTATAAATCTCTTCAAGCTCCCAATAGCTTTTCCATCCTTTCATTACTCTCATGTTCAATTTCTTATCCCTTCTATTCCTAAAAGATATCATTTGGCCCAGGTATGTTACTTCATCCTTTCTTTTAACCTCTGTTCCCCCAATAGTTACTGCTGTTTCCATATCTTCCTATTTGTTAACAATATAGTTTTCTCCCAATTGATTTCCAGTCCCGCCTTTTTGCTTTCTTGATACTACCCTTTTCCTAATTGTTGTATTTCTTCTATTGAATTAGCTATAACCACCACATCGTCTGCGAATCGTAAATTATTTAAATATTCTCCATTTATTCTTATCCCTTTCCCTTTCCCTTCCCAGTTCAATCCCCGGAAAATTTCCTCTAACGTGCTATTAAGTAGACTGGGGGAGAGCGGGTCGCCTTGCTTTACCTCTCTCTCGATTTTGAATCGTTCCGCCACCTTGTCCGTCTTTATGTAGGCTTCAGTCCCTTTATACATATTTTTGATAATTCTGATGTATTTTGGGTTTACCCCCTGTTTCTCTAAAGCCCCCCCATGGGAAGTTGTGCTCCACTGTGTCGAAGGCTTTCTGAAAGTTAATGAAGAGGAGGAAAGTTTCTAGGTTGTATTCGTTAGATTTTTTTATTATTTGGTTTATCACGAAGATTTGATGTGGTTTACATACTTGTACCTCTTTTCAACTTTATGTCGGAAAATGTTTTGCCAACCATGGACTGGACGCCAAAGTTTCCCACCAATGCGCTTTCGTGGCAATTGATTGAAGCATCCACTGTAACATCTGTGGATAGGGATGCTATGTTCGGCGACTCTGGGAATGAGTTATGTGTCAAAAGCCACTGTGTTAATTTTCCAACATCTGAAGTATCACGCAAAATTCGAGAAGGACGTAGGTCGACATGTTTTTGCTTGAATGTCTCTTGCACCCTGTATATGTACTCCTCAACTTCTTCACAAATGGCCATAACAATGGGCATACTCAAAATCCATTTTTGAATCACACTTGGCTGTATACCACGATCACGTGTCAATCCTCCTCTGCTTTTCATGAGTCTCATCAAGATCTGTTCGATGGTTATGTCACTCCAAATACCGACAAAGTAATTCTGACTTCTTCTTATGGTGAACTACTTCGAAAATTCAGTGTAGGTACTCAAAATCACTAATTTTGTCTCGTAGGTGATAAGCATCTTGTAGATAAAGGTGAGCCGTCTTGGCGGACGGTAAATGTCCAACTGCGTGGAAAAATTCAAGCATCTGCTGCACGCACTCAAGATGCCACGGCCAGTGACTCATTCTTTATGCAGCAACAAATTTTTTTACCAATGATACCGTTTGGAAATATTGAATCCACAGTTTAGCTGTGGGGCCTCAAGCTTCGATCTCTGGCATATGAGTCTCAAATCATTGCATCAAGTCAATGTAAATTGTTTGACAAAGTAAATATAAATTAATGTATTCCCGCGTGCGCGAGTCTACATTGCATCGATTACAATAAGTTGCATTAAATGTACACATGGAGGAAACTTCTCAACGTTTGATATTCATTTATTCAAGGAATACGCACTCTACGGAAAAATGTGTAAGAACATTTTTTGTGTAGTTTTTATTCTCTACCACATTTGTGAAAACATTTTTTTTTTCTAAACTCAAATTTTAGTGTGATATGAGCAAAAAACTGTTTTTGCTCCCTAGGGGACGACGCCGGCACATGATTCGTTGGGACTTTTAATATGTTATTCAGGACACTTAATCAGAGCAACGTACCAAGTTTCAACTTTCTATGATTTTTTTCCCTTTTTGTACTCCTATTTGGGCTAACTTATGTGGACTATTAATAGAAATACATAATTCCTAAAACGGGCGAAGAAAATTACAAAATAGAAAACATATTTACTTCAATGTTTTTAAAATATGAGCATAAATACACAAATACAAGCCTGTGTATTTAAAAATTCATATTTCGTTTTTTTTCCCGCAAGTTTTTCAATTTGATCATCAAAATTCATATTCGGTGCGGTCTTTTTCAATAGATAAAATTGCCAGCGATGACAACCGATTTTGCTCAATGCTCGTTCGTAAATAGTTTTTTATTTGTTTCAATTTTGAAAATGTATACGTTGGGCACTTGCTACGGTAACAGGAATTGTCAGCAGAATTCGTTAATTACTGTATTTGGAAAACCATCATTCATCGATTGAATAAACGTAACACGTCTACGGCAGTTTTAATTTTATCGTCGATTAAATGTCAAAGAATTTTAATTTTTGAATATACGTAATTCCACAGCGTCAGTATTTTTCAAGTTTTCCGTGCGTAAGGCATTACCGTAAACCGGGAGGGACGAAACTATGGGGGGGGGCAATAATTTGGCAGTCGGCAAGTTTTGAAACTGTTCATTTAAATTCTTCTTCTTTTTTAAATGAATGTTTGTTTATTTGTTTATTTTTCGTTTCAATTAAAAAATATGTCGATTAAAAAATGGGCAAATTTTTTATTTACAAAAAATGTTGTCGGCGAATATTTAGTTCTCAAAAAATATTTGTCAGCAGATTTTTCTTCTCCACCTCCCCAAACTAAAAGTCAAATTAAGTCAGTGAGTACAAGAAGGGCGTTCGAGCTCAGAATCCTTTTTTGAGGTTGTTGGCTGGTCGTATTTCTTGTATCAAGTATTACAAGTGGTGTTCATTTCAAGGCGAAATCTGCAGCCGTTATCGAGATCCAGCTGTTTGAAGTTTTCATATTTTCAATAATTCTACCCAACATTTGTTTCGGTACAATTTGGCCACATACGTTCTGTGAAACCACGTTTCGCATTTTCTCGAATTGCTGTTTTTGCATACACGCCCTTCTTGTACTCACGGACTAGTGTGTTATAATATTTAAAAAATAATATAATAGGGACAATTTTTCAAACGAGAAAATATCGTTAAAAATACGTAAAAATCACGAGAGACAGCTTCTAACAAGGATCCCAGATAACCGTGGAATGCGGTAGTAAGCTGAATGTAAAACGAGCGTATGATTAGGAGCTCTAAGAAGTTGTTGGAGCTCCACAGATGAAAAGAAATAACGTCTCCAGTCCCCAGGAACCTAAATTACCCAATATCATTTGGTTTGATACAATTCGGCCACATATGTTCTGTGAAATCATGTTTGAAATCTTTGGAGCACTCGTTTTCTCGAAATTTTGTTTTTTCACAAACGCCTTTCTTGTACTCACTGACTCAATTTCGTTCATAAAAATGGAGTTCCCTGGACTCCTGTCAGAGACTAGTCAGTCAAAATTCGAAGGTGTCAAGCTGAGTAT
Organism: Acanthococcus lagerstroemiae; assembly: GCA_031841125.1. Lineage (NCBI taxonomy): Eukaryota > Metazoa > Arthropoda > Insecta > Hemiptera > Eriococcidae > Acanthococcus > Acanthococcus lagerstroemiae. Next base: position 60,596,629 of record CM063110.1, on the reverse strand, counting down.
CGAACGTTATCTGAAAGGCTGAAACAAAGCTGAAATATGGAACCATTTCGAAAATCTGAAAGTCGGTAGCAAACGTCGAATTTCGATGACTATTCTGTTTTTACTAGATTCTCTGTTCGACCTAGAGCCTGAAATTTGAGAAACTTGAACATTTTATTAAAATCTAAAAGTTGAAAGCAAAAGACTTATTTTCCAATGTCACAAGCTGAATACGATAGCAAATGTTCTATTATTTACTATACTGACTTTAGTCCTGGTGAATATAGGAGAGAAATTTAATCTGGAACAAAGCTCCATGTGTTTTTCCCATAAGAAAGAAAGGGAGCTTGAGGTACGGATTCCCCTAATCCGATCGACCTGAAACTTTGTAGGTTTTTTTTTTTATTTTTTATTTATTTTATAGGAACCAGTGACAAATCAGAGGAAATTCATTAAAAAAAAAAAAAAAAAAAAAGGAGCACCAAGAGTAAATAACGACCACCTTAATGTGTAAAGAAAGTTGTGTGTTCCTCTCAAGTATTCCGAACATCCTTCTAGCTTACTGTCCCAGACAAGGGTATTGCTTATGTGCGCAAATGTGAGTACTTGGAAGATAAGGTTCCGATTTGCATTTGCAGGGACGAAACTATAGTGGGAGGGAGGGGGAGGGGGGTGAAACACCCCCAATAATTTGGCAGTCAGTAAATTTTGAAACGGTTCATTCGAATTTTTTTTATTTTCTAAGAACGTTATTTGTTTGTTTGTTTGTTTTTTTGTTTTGTTTTTTTAATTAAAGAAATATTTTGATTGAAAGTTTTCAAACAATATTTGTCGGCAAATTTTCCTTCTCCACCCCCCCCCCCCCAACTGAAAGTCGAGTTTCGTCTCTGTAAACTGGGGTGACTTTGCTGAAAATTTTGTGATTTTCAAACTTTGAACAGTTGTAGCGCGTGATCTATTGGAAATACAGAGTAATTCTAAAAACTGTTCCGGATTGATTAAAGCTTTGGGAATAAGATTAGCTAGAGGAATCCTAATCTCCTTCTTTCTTCCCCCTTCCAGAAAGGCCTAAAGATGAATCGGCAAAGTTACCTGCGCACGGGTTGACATATTGTCAGTACATGAGGAATGCATAGAAAATCAGCGAAAATATTTAAAATTTATTACGAAAGGCTATCAAAACGAAAGAAAAATTGCAATTCAAGTTGAATTACGTCTTCGAGGATGATAAATATTCCTCGGGTTTCAATGGGCTCAGGGAAAACTCTTAATGACTGCAAATTTCACATAATCAAAATCATCCCGCAGAGGATAGTGAAATTCGTTTTTTTCTATTTTGATATTGCTCATCCTCCCGGGGATTCCGACGGATATCATTATCTGTTTTATAAAAATGATTATAAATTGTTTTAATTGGTATCTTGTATGTAGCTGAAGCTTTGGCTTTGGTTCTATCACATTTCGAATTTTCTGTTAGACACTCTTCGAGTGTTTCTCGAGTATAATCAGAATAGGTGCAACATCCTACTTGTCTTTTATTTATGTTCTATGTTCTTAGTATCTCAAAACGTCGAATGATATCTAGATAAATTCAAAACTCAAAACAACCTCGCGAATGTAGCGAAAGTTCGCGAATTCGTCGCGAATTATAACTTTTCAAACTGATAATAGAAATTGACATGCGGTAAAGTAAGTCCTCCCAAGGCAGTTTTTCGCTTATACCTTCTACCTTTTGTGATTGCAGACCGGACCTACCTATACATCCTTGGCAAGCTGGAAGTCCAAGCTTCAAAATGAAACCACAATAATTTTTCTTTGATTGTCTGGTTGAATTCCACAGACTTTATGAATCAGGATACTGTATTTCGGAACTTTTTCTGTGCTCCAAAAACAGCCTACCATTGCCACCTATTTGGGCCTGTGATACGTCTCACTGGTTTTCGAAGTGTTGTATCCATGTCCCTTCATTGATCTATGCCCTTAGAAATGTTAGGAATACATCTATATTCGTCACAGAGCCATAGTAATATGATCAAAAATGAAAATCGGTAAAGTCACCCCGATTTACGGTATCTAGATCTTTACAACAATTCAATAATTCTTCGTCCGACATCACTTTCAATTTCTGGGGATCAAATAAAAATCCAAAAAGATTTTTAAATATTTCAAATAGCTTGAACCGCTCTTTCATCGTCGTTCTAGTCGCATCCACCAACACATTAAACAATGTAATTTCAAAAACGGCTTCAGGTGATTGTTTTGCACTAATCGCATCATCGTCCTTCTCATAATGAGGTAATTTTTTCTTTTTCCGAATTCGAGTTTCTTCAAAAGTCGGTTCGCTGTTCCAGATCGCATGTTAATCGTAGCTCCCAGTCAAAGACGACCTTTGTGGGAGTGTGCTGCGTACTCTCATGGACGGCTGATCTGTAGGCCAACAGGAACAACAGGATGTGCTGGTCCCAATCTCGTTGGTGCTCAGCAACAACTTTAGCCAGGTATTCCTTAAGCGTTCGGTTGAATCGCTCCGATTGCGGGTGCAACAGAGTAGTTCTCGTCTTCCGAATCCCCAGAAGCTGGCATACTTCTTCGAACAACTTAGATTCAAAGTTTCTCCCCTGGTCTGTCTGTAGCTCCAGTGGGACACCATAACGTTTGATCCAATTTTCCGTCAGCGTCCTGGCCACTATCTCTGCGTCCTGTGTTGGCATTCGATATACTTCATGCCATTTACTGAAGTAATCGCTGACACACAGTACATACCGGTTTCCAGCATCCGAGAGCGAGAATGGTCCTGCAATATCCAATGTAACCCGTTCAAATGAACCGAGTTTGTGGGCCTTTCACTGCAGCACAAGTTGTGCAGCGGCGGCACCAGTCTTCCACATCTTCCTTGTACGTCGGCCAGTAGAAGCGTTCTCGAATCTTCGCTAGGGTTTTTTGTGGTGCCCAGATGCCTTCCGGACACTTGGTCATGTACACCACGCAGGATTTCCGGAACCTTCTTCCGCAGAACGATGGTCTGCATTCGCACTGTTGTGTCACCGACTCCCAAGCGCGCACCAGAAGGCCGTCACTAATGCGCAGTGAGTCCCACTGAGCCCACAGGGCTTTCAACTCTCATGCCTGATCCAAAATTTCCTACCACAATGGTTTTTCACCTGCTTGCTTCGTAGAATCCGACCAACGACTTCATGCTCCAGCTAATCTTTCTTCAATGCATCACAAGACTGCAACGATACCCGCTTAACGGACGCGAGTTCCTTCTTCTCCAGTCGCTGACAAAACCGGCAGTCTGCTGGACACGGTCGCCTCGACAGTCCGTCCGCATTTCCATGGCTTTTACCTTTCCGGAACTGTATTTCACAGGAATATTCCTGCAGCTGCTGAAGCCACTTTGCGATCTGTCCCGCCGGATATTTCAAGGACAGGAACTACTGTAATGCCGAATGGTCAGTCCGGAAAGTACATTTCTGGCCATACAGATACTTCTGGAACTGGCGCAAAGTCTTAACCCCAGCAAGGAGCTCTCTCCTTGTGATACAATAGTTCCGCTCAGGCCGCGAAAGAGACTTGCTGTTGTAAGCAATGACGCGCTCATTCCCATCTTCCAGCTGGGCAAGTATGCCTCCAATGGCTGTGTCGCTGGCGTCTGTGTCCTCAATGAACGGCTGCTCCGGCTTTGGGAAAGCCAAGACTGGAACTGTACACAACAGCTTCTTCAACTTCTCAAAAACGCTTCTGTGCACTTGTCAGTCCAGACAAATTCCCGATGATCTTCTGTTAGCTGATGCAGTGGTCGGGCAATACCAGCAAAAGTCTCGGATGTACCTTCGATTATAGGAACAGGATCCGAGGAAGCTGCTGGTCTGACGCTTGTCCACTGGAACTGGCCACTTTTCCACTGCAGGTAGCTTATCTGGATCTGTCCAGATTCCTTCCTTGGAGATGGCGTGGCCCAAAAATCGTACCTTCCTCTGGGCCAGGGAACACGTCTTGGGTGACAGCTTCAACCCGCACTTTGGAACTTGGAGAACACCTGTCTGACCTTATCTAGGTGTTGATGCAGGGTGGACCCTGCAAAGATGACCACATCATCGAGGTACACTAGACAAATCTTGCCTAGTAGGCCTTGCAGGACTGTCTCCTTCAAACTCTCAAATGTAGCTGGCGCATTACACAGTCCAAAGGGCATCACTGTGTACTGTCAGAGTCCGGAACCAGTTGAGAACGCTGTCTTCTCTTGATCATTTGGATGGAGGACCACTTGGTGGTAACCGCTCTTCAAATCCACTGTGGTATGCCACTCGCTTCCACCTAGTAGATCCAGTGTGTTGTCAAGCAATCCGCGGCACGAATGTTCGGGAGTGTTCGCCACAGTATAGACCGCCAGGATTTTCCCTTCTCTACGCGCTTGCAAATATTAAAGAAAATTCTCGGAAGTTTGAGTAAAATTTGGTGTTGTGGGACGTATGGCGATGCACGCATGCCAAAGTGGCCCCTGAGACACCGCACCCCCGGCACCGGAAACTATCCTTTCGGGCATCGCATCAGTACCGAGAATTTGCGGAGGATAATCCGTGTTTCAAGGGAGTTGAAATACTTACCAGAATTAACCCCGATTTTCGATTTGAGTTTTAATCAAAGGGAACCCCACATGAGCCTCAAAATTACTTTCATTTTCAAATTAATGTTTCCAGGACCGCGGAATGCGGTGAGTATATCTGATCACTGATGCGGTACTCGAAAGGGTAGTTTCCGGGGCTCGGGGTGCGGTGTCTGGGGAGCCAATTTGGAATGCGTGCGTCGCTATACGCTCCACCAATGGAAGGCCTATCTTATCTTTTTACTGCTGGAGACAACCGAGTGAAATGAAATTTAAAACTACATGAACTTATCCGCTTCTACAGAGAAGAGCTCTTCAACATCTTAATTGAACATTTCCAAAAAAAAAACGATTAAATTAACACTGGCGTGACGAGGTTTTGGCTGGCCTAATTTTATTAAATAAAATCCAACCATTGTGAAAGTTAACCTTTCGTGGGATTATTTTCGAGATAAAAACAATGTTAGAAATTCCATTAGGTAATGAAGCTCGCAAGGCTCCGGTACGTTCCGGAGTAACTAACTTTGATTTAGGGCTTGCTTTATGTTAGACCTTAACAGGCAACGTTAATGGTATACGAAATGGTACCCCGGAAACGTGACTCTAATATAGAGCACCGGCGGTATCCAATATTCGACCCTTTTACCGTCAAAGATGCGCTTTTTCGAATACGAGAAACGATGAGAGGAGATTTGTAAAAATAATTTTTATTGATCACAAACGTCACATCAATAGCGTATAAAAATTTGTTACAGAATAAGAAAAATTTGAGTACTGTGGTTGGCGAAGGAAGGTGTTCAGGTCGATTTCAAACGCAGAGCGGAGACAGGCAGTCGCACACGCCCATCGATCCCTCGAGAGCGTGTTCGTCGCTATCCGGATTTTTCTCGCTGATCGGAAATACGGACTTCTTGGGCGAAAAGGCTGCAAGAAAATTAATGCAAAATTATATCGATTTAAAGAACGACGCCGTTTTGAATATTTTTCGACGGGTTTACCAACCTGCGATGGCATTATCCATGAACACAGCCACAAAACCAGCGACAAAAAAATCGGTCGATAGTAAGCACAATAAAATTTCATCCACCGATGATCTACCCGTGATTTCCCTCAACGAGTTACTTTTGGCGAACGCTGGTATAACCTGTGGTTGGAAAATTTAAATATTTTATTTGAAGGACTGTTTGATCTTGTGATGAGGAACCAGGCTCGGCCGGAAGGCAAGTAAAGGGCTTATCGGGCTAACTTCATTTTGGTTTTTGAAAACAGTTCCTCTATGCGTCAGTGGCGTGGCTAAGGAATTCAGGAGCGAGAGGAGAAAGGATTAACTTATGAGTAGGACAGGGGAAAATATGCACTTTTTTAGATATGCAAATATATGCATTGATTTTTCTCCAAATGTGTAAATAGCAATGACAAACTACCCTTACTAACCCTGCCCGGGAAAGTCATCCGTGAAAAACGGTGATAGCTTCTACGTCCGCATGAACAGTGGCGGCAATAGGGGTATGCAAGGTATGCAGTCACTTACGGGCGCCAGGCGCTTAATTCAAATGAGGGGCGCCAGAGCGCTCAAAACTTTACGGAAATAGGGCGCCTTCTTACATTTTGCTTACAGGCGCCAAAATCCTACCACCCTGCCTGCTATGTATTTCTACATGTAGAGTGATGTTTGTAGAAAGAACTTCTGCGTTTAATTGCAGAGAAACGCTTTTTACAGAGGTCGAAGTAATGAATAATTATTTCAAGAAATGGTAGCCACGTCCACGTTGATGGAAAATTTTGCAATTCGACCTTATTTTCTACTTATAAAGAGGAATGGTCTGGAGTTCAACAAAGTTGTGCTAGGCAGAGGAATATTCCGTGTGTAGAGTGTGCCAATTAACTTTTTCTTCTTCTGTATTCCAGAGCGCTTTCGGTTGTTATGCCATCATCAGTGGAGTCTGATGATGGCATAACAGCCGAAAGCGCGCTGGAATACAGAAGAAGAAAAAGTAAATTGGCACACCCTACACGCGGAATATTACCAAGTTCACTCACACTCAGAAATGGACACTAGACAGAGGAAGTTATTCTCTAAATACCGCATAGTTTGGTTTTTTTTTCTTTCTTCTATACTTGCTGAGTAAATAGTGGACACACAAACTATCGCACTTTTGTGAGAATTACCCATTTTCATTAGCAGCATTTTCTAAGCAAAAAAATACGCAACTGCCTATTTTTTCCTGCCCTACTTATGAGATATGGTAATCTTGACACTGAAAAAGGGGCTTCATGCCCTTGGGAAATGTTACTCGTATTACCTCTTTACGTACCGATAAATGAATCAATCAAGCCTTTATTTTACTGTAACTTAAATAGTTCCAGACATTTACAATTATTTATAGGGTGGAAGGAAAAACAGCTGTTTTTAATACGTTATGGGAGGGGGGTGTATGAAACATGCCCTTTAATCTAAGAATAATGGGATGGCTAAAATTTTCCTGAAATTAGTCCATATTTAGAGAGTGCATGACAAATTCCAAGTTCAGGCAAAGAATACAGGATTAGAAAATTCAAGCATCTTATTCCTGCACACCAGTCGAATTTTCTGCATCCCTCGATCGCTTCGGACCGTGTACGATACCTACTATTTATTCACATTAAACTTAATTATAATACCAGCCCGAGAATCCGAATCAAATTTGTAATTTCTTGTTAGTAATTTCTCTCCAGTGCTGAGTCCCGTGTGCCAAACTTGAGTATATTCATGAATAAGGTCATCAAAATGAATCCACTGATATATAAGTCAACATTTGAGGATAGTTGAATTTTTAAATTCCGTATCTTTTTATAAAATTTTGAGCTCGTTATGCACTTTCCACATACTGACTAATTTTGAAAAAAAATTGCGTCTTATTTTCAGATTAAAAGGTACCCTTAGCGTATCCCATATACGGGCCATTCTTCAAAATTGTTGATATTTCAGGTATGTTTTTTCGTGGAAGAAAGTAGGGGATATTTGAACTTTTTTTTGATGGGAGTTGTTAAAAGGCGTTCTGTATAACATATTGGTAAGATTGGGTCGACAGTGAGGGGATTCTGTATTTTGGCAAGGCAATCAAAATGATGAATGCCATGCCGAAGGACACATGATAAAGTCCATGCCGAAAGACAGTAGCGAACAAAAAGTGTTCTGCCGTCAATTAGTAGATTCCAAAACAAAAAATTGTATGGACAGTTGATAACGATATACTGACCCATTAATTAGATATAATTATTTTTGGATGATGAACGTCTATCGTTGCATAAAGATGACCATGCCGAAAGACACTTTTTTTCAACTCTTAATCACACAAATGCTCGAGTTTCGTCACAAAAAAAAAACAAAAAACGGGATTTGATAGGACCATATTGCTCTGATAAGAATACACAGTTTGACCATTAACTGCGACGAAAAAATATTGAAACTCCTGTTTTGTGATTGGTTGAAAAAGAAACATGCCGAAAGACAAAAAATCGAGGGGCAGTTTTCAAGGTTGGCAACACTGACCCTCAGCTGTGAAGAAGCAATTTCCACGTTACCAATAACTCATTCATTCATTTATCTAGAATAGTATTATTTTGGTTGTTTTGTTCTAATATCTAGCTTAAAAATTAAGAAAAAAAGAATAATAATAAAAATCGTTCGAGGGACAGCCATGCCGACGGACATTTTAGGATATTTAATCCAATTTTGACCCACTAAAGTGGATCAGCTTTTCCTGTAAAACCTTGAAAAAGTAGAATTCAGTCATATCTATGAACGGGGGGGGGAGGGGGATTGCCAGTATCATTAATAACTTGTGAGATAACTGCTGGGGACTGAAATATAGAATAACTCTTACTTCACTAGGGTTTATTTCAAAAAAGAGTTTCGATTTTTCAAAGGTCTCACCTACAGGTCGGATAAAAAATAATATGTTTCAATGGATTTTGAAAAAAGAAAGCTTGAAAGGTAGTCTAAGGGCCGCAAAGTTTCGTAATGGAAAATGCATGTAAAATAATTAGTGTTTGTCATGAAATATTCCGTAAAGTATAAAAAATAAAAATTCATCTGAAGTATTTCTAAGTTTGAATAGTGTTCAGTTTCATAAAGAAGATATGTCATGTGAATGAGAACTGACAAGCAGGGTACATGAATAATTCTCCTCCTTCCACCCCCCCCCCCATCTGACCAAAAAGTACATTAACAAAAAACAGAGAAGAGCTCTCTTCCAAAGTGGGTGAAGTCAATTTTTGACAATAATGAAAAATGAGTTTGATACGCCATCTAGTGGTGTGAAGTGGTAGCTATAAAAAGTCGGTATCTCGACCTACCAACTCTTTGTTTTTGCAGTGCTACGAAATAGTTTTCTTCCAAAGTGGCATAACTTGCTCAACACTCCGTGACCCAGTTCTTAACGATTCTTCCAAGCCGCAAAGTCAGTGCAGAAATATTGAAATTTTAATACATGCAATAAGACAAATCCTGATGAATCGTACAGACAGCGACGAGAAAAAATTTTTAAAACTGGTTTTCAATGATATGCATCTTAGTAAACTCGATTTTATTTAGTCTGCGAACCTGAGTTTTAGCGTCCTTGAATACATTTTGCTCTTCAAAGAGGCTTAAGCCATAACCTTGTCAACTTTGAAGTCTTATAGCTCTCGGAATTAAAATTTTTCAAAAGCGAATTTTTTTACTTTCTAAGATTAATTAATATTGTGCCTACTTGTTCCGTGAAAAAGATGTATAAATAGTTATAATACTAGATGATCCTTAATAATATAAACTTATGGGGGGGGGGGGAAACACGAAAGTTTCAACACATTTTAGTATACGTACTACTCCACAATACATTTTACTTGTTTCCAAAAACACTGCCTCAGAGGAGTGGAGTCCCAACGGTTTTTTCACTTCCTGAAACCCACTTTGGAGAAGGGCTCTTCATTGAAGACACGATTTCTTATTCCTTATTCTTGAAATAGGCCTTGGTATTTCCTGGACATACCTTACTCTTTTCTCTCTCTCTCTCTCCACTCCATCTCCTTCTCACTCCCACTTCCACCACCTTCTTCCACTCACCTCCTCCTCCATAAATAAAAAAATAGATGTTCGAGGAAAAAAAGATTGTTATCTTTTGGATATATCTTATTCCTTTCACACAATTCTTGCTTCAGAAAAGAGGGCATAAAATCTGAATTCAGTATTATAGGCCTTGAAATTTAGAAGAATGTAACAAAAGGAGGAATATTTCTGAATCTAGGGATGGAGCAGAATGTAAATTTCGGGCCACAACACCTCGATCGTCCAAGGAAGAATAGAAATATCTTGGCCTGCACCTTCACTCTACTCCCGCCGAATAAATTATATGATTTTATGGGACCACTAGCTTTGCTCAACAGAGATAAATATACATATCTGGGTAAAAAAAGAACGGAAAATTCAAATCTGTCTTTCCTCCTGGCACCCATTAAATAAAACGGCAACACCAGAGCCTGCGAAAATTTTTGAAGCGCACAATTTTGGAGAATGAAATGTTTTTATGTTTCAAAGGGTAAAACAAGGACCTCTAAAATGTGTTATTTTCCCTCTCTGTTTGAAAGAATATTTAATAACAAATTTGACAGCCACATCCAACTGCAAAAAATTTTTTCATCTCATGTTTTGAAAAATTATGTTAATTATTCTTCCATCAATACTAAAAAGAGAAAAAGAAAAATCTACAAGTGTCATTCCCTCTTCCCGCTATAAAGAACGATGTTACAAAAATTCAACAGAGATTTTGTCATTATTTATTTTTAAAAGTTTTGCATCTCTTGTCTCAAACGATTTCTAATTTGTGACCGAAGAAAAAAGAAAAGCGAAGTTTCTAAGGGTGTCTTCACTTTTGAACCCCGAAAGGAGAATGGGAAGAAATTATTAGCATCCATAAACAGGAGAGGGTTTTCCGGTCTTCTGTTTAGAAAAATTATTTATTTATAGCCGAAGATGTTTTCATCTAAGAAAATAAAAATGAAACATCTTATAGAGGTATTTTCTGTTTACTCCCTTACCTTAAAATAAAAACTGGTACACAAAATCCACAAGATTTTTTTGATTTATTTAGAAAGGAAAATTTGAATGTGTCAGTTATTCTATCACCTCTTAAAGGTTCAGCCAATAAGCTAGAGAATTCTCTTGCATTCCAAAAAATACGAGTACACGTATTGTATTGGTTCCGGGTCCAGAATACCTTTACTACAATAACGACATAATTGAATGGGTTTCCTCTTGTTATATCTGCACCTCTCATACTCCATTATTTTCCAAAAAGAGATGTAGAACGAAATCGCAAACTTTACTTGGAAATATTAAGTTCACAACTCAAAATATTATTGAAAAAAAAGTTCAAATATTTTCATGCGTTTTCTCCACCCAGTCTCCAGCACAGTGCGTAAATGGAACACTGTCGCTAAAAATGTTTGAACTTCAAATATTACTTGTGTAGGAAAAGTCTTGTTAGAATGATTGTTATTACAAAACAGGGCTCCATTTCGTTTGTCTAAAAAGGAATATAAAAAAAAAGTGTTTTTTACCGCCCATTTTTGAGAAGGGAGAAAGCGGTTAACGACCTTGAAAACTATTATTTAACTGTATTAAAAAATATGACAGTTTTTGATGGTGGGGGGGGGGGGTAAGAATCCAAGATCAAAAACCTGCCAGCCAGAGAGACGGAGAGACCAGAAAACAGACCAAGCCAGCAAAGACAGCTAGACATAGACAGATCTAATTTACCAACTCTATTGTTTATGCCATCAGAATACAAAATAAGTAAAGCAGTGCCAAAAAGAGGGTTGACTCGAACGAAGCGAGGATCAGTGAAGATGTGAGTAGGTAATGAGATAGATACCTTAAAGAAGAGTTTTTCAAAAGAACCATTAAGAAAAATACTGTAAAAAGAGCCCCTAAGGCATGTACTCGTAGTTCCAGGGACCCCTGATGATGTCATGTGACCGTGGGCCGAACTCAGTATACGTTTAGTACTATAAAATATTGTAGCTAGATATCCTGAACGAGACTTGAGTTTGAAGTACTTTCTAAAAATTGAGTTAGGAGTGAGACAAGAGAAGAGTGCACTTCATCTGAAACTAACAGCTATTTTATTATACTGTCACAGAACGGTAAAGAAGCTTATCTACAGATTTTTAATGTGTCTCTGGAATTACATCAATTCTTACAACGATTTTGAATTGAACGTATCAAATTTAACTTTGTGCGTGTACATGACCTAATAAACTGAATCAGACCGAGTAACTCTTGGGAAATCTTGACCTCAGCAGCCATCCGTATAAAACTGTGACGCTACCTAGCGAAAGCAATTTTTCGGTTTACGAAGAAAGAGGAGGAAAACATGGCTAGAAAAGTATTTTTCGCAATCCCCGAAGTATACAAGCGAAAGGCTATGAATAAGGTATAAAAAGTTGCAAAGTATATAAATCTTTTTTTTATTAATTTTTTTAATTTCTTAGAAATATGAGACTAAAAATGATTACTATATGCATTTTCTAGTTAAATATAATTCTTGTACCATGTATTCGTGCGGGGGATTTCATTTGTGCTCCAACCCGTTGGAAATACCGAATTTTTGGGAGAGTCATCTCCTTTGATTCAACATTTGGTAGGTCCTATCAAATATGGAATCTCCATGATTGGTAAATCAAGGTTGATATTTAGAACTTGCTTGCCGAAAGAAGCTGCTTTTCGATACCATGCTTTCAAAATTCCACCGCATAGTTCCTACGATATAAAATATTTTCCTACCACTTGTAAACCATGTTTTGATACTCGTAGCTAGTGGGTACAAAATTGCCCCGCAGTTGATAGATTTCGTAAGCACTTTTTTGTTTTCACTTTAATTGGATGAAGAAGTAGAGCACAGATCCATTGATGTAGCTGAAAATCTATCCTGAATTACTTGCATTTCTGGCAAATTCTGATTAATATACATTAGGGTGGGCCGAAAAATATGAAATCCGGATTTGAAAACGTAATAGCGTGCAAAACGTGGTATTATGTCAATTAATAATATGCCCATATTTTATTTTTCCTCAATTATTCAAAAATACAATAAGATAGGTTACTGACCCAAAAAGTACCGAAATCCTGGAAACAATCCGAAACTATACTAATATTTGAAAAAGGAAACGAGTACAAAATACAAGACTCTGGACCAGTTAGTTCGGGCAACACTTTGGCTAAAATATTTTCAACCTTAATAACTTAAGATTTGTTGATGATGTAGTACTCATATCACACTACCTGGAGAAATTAAAAAGCATGTGATAAAAAGGAAGGAAAGCAGGGTTACATATAAACCTACAAAAGTCAATAATTATCAACCAAGAAAATGATGAAAGAACTATAAAAATACAGGGGGTGAAATTGAATGTATCAAAGAGACAATTTATGGCGGTGCAGGGAATAAGGTCTCTTGTCAATCTTAATTTTTAAGATATGGCAATTTTTGTGAAACAAGGTAAAAAACCGTCGAAATCGAGATCCATAACGATTTTGGTAAAATAAACCCTCCTCTTTCGAATAGTGTTTTATGTTTTTCTCTGTCTATTTTCATTCGTCCATTACAGACGAAAACGTGAACCCACTGCTCTCTGTTTTGCCCTCATCAGCCCCATCCAACTCAGTTGTGTTATCACTGGAAATTAAATTCTTTCATTTCTTATTAGTTTTCTAGAAAGGTCCCACTTGGTCGACGAAATTTTTTATAAAATTTTTGACAAAATGAGACCTCGCGGAGCTCTGTAGCTTTATTTGTCTCCGAGATATGCTGCTTTAAAAAAATTTTCATTTTCCGTTGTTTAACCTTTCTTTTTTTAAATTTCACTTTCCTCAAAAGCAGGTTTTTTGAAATCTCTACTTTAAACAGCTATATCTCGGTGAATTGTAGAGCTAGAGAGCTCTTAAAAGTCTCATTTTGTCAGAAATTTTATCTAGTATGTGCCAGTACTCATAAAACCATATCGACAAAGTGGGACCATATTCCCGGCACTGCCACATTTACTTGGAACAGATAATAGGACTAGGAAATTAAAAACAAGCCAGAGATCACCCGTAGAATAGCCTCAGCTTGAAAAAAGTACTGGTCTCAAAATAATAAATAAATAAATAAAATAAAGGACCATATAAAACTAAAAAAAAAAAAAATGAAATACTCGTAATAATAAAGTCAAATATTTAACATGTGCATATTGGACCTGTCGTTACTTATGGCGCCCAAACATGGGCCTTAACGAAGAAAGACGAATGCAAAATTGAAGTTCCACAAAATACCTTGGAAAGTTAAATTTTAAACTTCAGGAAACAAGAAAAAATCAAAATTGTAACAATTAAATAGGAGTACCTTTTTTAAAACTAATGTAGACCTTTTAAAAGAAATGGAAAGAAACGATGGAATCGGGCAGGACATGCATGAAAAAGTATTGATGATCGTTGGACGTACAAACTGGCCTTTTGGCAACCATTTAAAAAAAGGAAAACAGGCCAACAACTCAGCAGGTGGAGGGATGGCTTTGATCACCTACTTCAACACAAGCACTTCCAAAGTATTGCGCAGGAAAGAAGCAAATGGGCAAGACTGAGGGAAGGTCTTTGCCCTATTTTAGGGCCAATATTCGTAATAAGATTGGTAATAGGTAAAGCAAATAATATCAAATAATGTAGAAGATCAAATAAAAGGTGATGACGATTAAAAATACCACATTTTTATAAAATTTGAAGTTCGACTTTGAAAATGCAAATAGGTACGGAAATGAAGGGGCTGTTTCAAGTAATAACAATCAAATTTAATCATATTTTTGGTATCAAGTCTTGAGTCATCTCGATGCTCATGTTTTTCAAAACTGTAGCATTTTAGAAAGAAAATTAGGATATTAAGCCTTGATGAAAAAATGACATAAAATGTCGATTACTCGACACAATCCATTTTTCCCCTCTTTGTTGGGTTTCAAATTTAATAGAAATGTGATATTTTTGGAAGAATTCAGGATCCGGAAAGGGCTTAAGACTTGCTTTAAAAAATAAAACATAGGTATTTTACTTGATACAACACTCGTATTTTTCCACATTACCTACGTTTTTAGATCTAGAATTTTCAAATTTGGCATAGCTATGAGCAGGAACGTATCGAAGAATTTTTCCTGGAGGAGGAGGAGGGGGGGGGGGTAAAATTGTGATAGTCGTAACTGACTCAACTCAGAATTCCCAAGTATCAAAGCAAAAAAAGAAAACCTTTTGACCTGTTGGATTTTTTCAGTTGACTCTCAACTCGAAATTCCTAATGAAGACAAACTTTTTGACTTGGGTTTTTTCGACTTCTCAACTCAATTCCATTGTATTAAAACAAAACAAAACAAAAAACTTTCAACTTGTTGGATTTTTCCAACTCACCTGACTGAAATGGTAAATTTTTCCAACTGCTGAGTAAAAGTTTCTACGGGGGGAGGAGTTACCCTTCTACCCTCCTCATCGGTACGTCTCTGTCTATGAGAACGGCTTAATGCTCTATGCAATGATGAACCTCGCTCTACCAGTTGCTGGACAAAAATATAACTTGTTGAGATTACTGGATTGACGAATTATTTCTTGCTATGTACGGCACGATATTCTTTTCTTTCGAAAGCTATGGGTTAAAATCATGTCTTCACAGTACATTTAAAATTCGAATAGCTGCTGCAGTTTAAGTCGGTAGCTTTGATATCAACTTTCAGTGTGCGATTTTCACTCAGATTGTCCAATTTACGAAGTTGTCAGAATCAACAATTGGACACCGAAAATCATCAAACTTGACCTAAATGTATTCTTTGAACTATTTACTATACAACACAACCTGAATACGAATTCAAAGCGATGCGCCAATAACCGGGGGTAACATTGTTAATCCAGGGGTAGCATGAGCGAAACCGCGCCGAAAACTAATGTTCCAAAAATAATGTCTATTACGTTTCAAACGCGCTGGTATTAATTGTACAAATATAAAAGAGGATAGAAGAAGAATCTCCCTATAGGATGCCACTAATGTGACTTCTCCTTCATGATTTGGGACCTCAACAAAAACGAACAAACTCTGGTTCACAATCGGTATGTTCGTCCAACATGGTAGTTAACCTCATTAACTATTATACGAGTATTATCTCAATAAATAAATAATTCAGATTATACTCACTAGACCCAAGAACAATGAAGTACCTAAAATGTACAGATTTCTTTTCTTCTTCATATTAACAGACTGCAGTACATCCAAGCCTGAAAAATTGAATAACTGTAGGTAACAGTCAGTGCAGTGCAATATGAACCTCAAGAATGATCGCAGTTTTCGATAACTATGTGTTTTTGTACTCCCAGGCACATAACAAACTAAAGAAAAACTACTTTATGATGAACGCCTGATACATGGATTTAGCTTCTCTCAGCTGTGTCGAAGAAAGCTAGTTGAATGTTTTATGAAGGTTTCTGTTTCGGAACTCCCACCGAAAGCGCTTTCGAATTTTTCCTATTTCTTATTGCTAATGAATAAAAAATAAATCGGTATTTGATACTCGAGTGGGCATATTTCCTCTGAAGCGATGAGGACTTGAAATAGCATACGAGCTGTAGGACTGACTCTGGTAAGAATGCGCCTGACAAATGAGTTGCCTAATATTTTGAGAAGCAATCTTTCATTTACATATATTATTCGGTCGAGAGGTAGCTGACTAGGGAAGTAAATGCACGAATGCCTTGATCAAAAGGTTTGTAGGTAACTGATCTGAGGCTGTCCATTTGCAAGGCTTGTATTTCAGCCTGCTCCTGTTGTTGGGGAAAAGCAATGTGAACCAAATCTGTATCTACACATAGGTAGCTATAATACCATCAGACCTAAGACCTGCTATGTCTGTAGTTACATTTATCGTGACACATTGTAATAAACTAACCTTCGAAGAGCACCGACATGAATACCAAGAATATAAGCGCGGCAATGATGGGCTCGGGTATCATCACGAATAGGGAGCACAGCTTTCCTGACAATGAAATCAGTATTAGTGCCATGCCGATGAGAAAACCGATACATTTCTGCAAAACGATGTACACTGTTTAGAATTTTTATTTTGTTGTATTTTATAATGTCCAATAATCACGAGAATATAGCAGACAGTGGTACGAATTCACCAACCTGTTCGTTCTTTTTTAAGCTAATATCGATTCCAAGAGCAGTTCCCATGGTGCTAGTTAGTAAACAGAATATCGCTTCCCAAATGATCAGTGCGTTCCACGTACCCCGGTTCTCTTTTTCTTTCATTTTTTCAAACGGATCTAATTTTAAAATGAAAAGATAGAAAAGTTTATGCAATAATACGATGGAGAAGAGTGACATTGGTCACAATCATTGTAACTGAAATAATTATAGAATTAATTAGGCTCTTATTGTAGGGAAGTAGTTTGACGGATTCCACGATCGTGCTTCAGCAATCAGCATTAAAATAGTGAATTTCTAATTAAGTGTATTACCTATATTTACTATCCAACTATACGCTATATCATTTTCTTTTGGGTATCAGTGGTTTTGGTGGGGGTGTACAGCGATATACTATGTATCGCATATCCAGTTAATTTAAAAAAATTGAATACTATTCAGCGAGTTGATAAGAAGGCACATTGAGAGATTTCAAAGACTAGATTTACACGATTTTTTGCTGTACTTCGGTACCTTCACCTTTGAACAGCGAAAAAAAAAAAGAAATAGACTTTTTTTTGTTAGTTGACCGACAATTTGTGTCTCCTCGGAAAAACATTCCGATCTCGTTGTACGCTGTCACAGTTTTAATTCAATTTTTCCACCACTACACTTGACTTCACTAACGCTAGGTAGAAATGAATGTAAAAATGCCCGGATAACCTGAAACTGCGACAGGTAAGGCGAGACAAAAAGTACTTGAAAACCCTCAATAGCGTTCCTGTAGGTTTCTTATGCACAACTGAAGGGTAAAGAATCAAACACATTTGCCATTTTTCTTCAAGGACGGAAGTAGGCAAAATACTGTACACGGGTGCAGGAATATCTTTGCTGCGCCTGCGAATGTGTGATATATAACATACTCCACGTTCACAGGCGCAGCAAAGATATTCCTGCACCAGTGTGCAATATTTTGTCTATTTGCGCCCTTAAAGTAGAATGGCTAATGTGAGCTGATTCTTTATCCTTCAAATTTGCTGTTCAAATTTATTTTGTGACTCTTTTTTTTATTTCCTAAAAAAATAAATATAATTTTCAATGAAAACTCCATTTTTTTTTTACTTTTAGAGATGTCAGCGGGAAAAAAAAATTGTGTAAAATCTGCACCTAGTCCATTCATATTAAAATTTGTAAATTCTGGTTTTCATGGTTTGGTTGTCTGAATATTATGTTCCAGATAACATATCACATTTTGGGTTGATAAGTACGTTTTCAATAAATTTTTGATTTATGAAAAATGAAAGAAAAAATGTCGAATTTCTTCTATTTCCCGATGCGCAATCAGTTACGCTCTAGTTACTCATGGAAAAGTTACCCATTTGCAACCCTCGGTTACCCTCAAATTACCCTCAGATTACCCAGAAACCCATCAGTTACCCTTGGTTCCCCTTTAGTTACCCGGGTAACTGGCGGGATTTTGTGCATTGGGTTGTTATATTCAACACAAAACTTGATTAAAAATGCATTGAATCAACTGGAGACTGATATGAGAATTGGTCCATGTTTTGCGTATGTAATCTTATGTGTTGTAAGTTCATACCTAGTTGCATTGATTTTTAATTAATTTTTGGTTCGTAACAAATGAAGGGGAAAATAAATACGGGGTAACTGAACAAAATTTAATTAAAAATCTGATTAATTTTTTTGAACTGAAATGACGAATCTGGGGTACAAAATTATTTCGATTTTTCAATAATCAGAAATTCAGTACGCTTGAAACAGACACGATACGTGGAAGACAACATTCATACGATGGAAGCTACAACATATACAACTTTTAATGTTAATGAGAAAAAAAATTGCTTAAAATCAGCGCTGCGTTCGCTCACGATGAAGTTATGGCATATTGTGGCTCACATTGTCTGCATATTATGTTTCAAGTATCATGTCTCTTTATGATCTAAAAGATTTTTAAGCAATTATTGATTGATGAAAAATCAAAAGAAAAAAGAACAATTTCAAGTTGTTATTTCCAGCAAGGAAAAATTGATCAAAATTGACTGTTCGTCGAACATGTAAAATGTAACCCTGCACGTTTCAAGTCTAGACTTACTTTTGTACTGATTTTCAATTACATATTTATTTATTTTGGTTATCGGCTGGTGAACCAAGAGAAAAAGAAATTTAGTTAAAAATCAAGTACCTAATTATTTACTTCAAAACTAAGCGAGACAAAGGAAGGAACTATGTAATATTTGGAAAGGGGGGCAGACGGGAAAACCGTTTATCAACACATCACCTCGTAAAGAAATTTTTATGAAATCTTGAAACGTATGGGATTTTTTAATGTTTGCTTTCTGTTTAAACTGGCTCCTTACTAATTCAGGATTTTTTTTCAGGATTGAGCACAACTGTCTTCTGTCATTTCCTGGAACTGTCATTATTATCCCCTTTCAATCCGGAGAAAAAATTTCACGTCTACTTGCAATAAGTTGCCTTGCCCTTGTTACAGAGAAGTCCATTTAAGCTGGAGCACCCTGTAAATTATGCTGCACAGTAAATCATGTTACTACTAAAAAAGATGTAAGACAAGGCTGTATCTTATCACCCTTCTGTTTTAATTTATATGGAGGTAAGATTTTCAAAGCCACCTTAAGAGATATTAAGACAGAAATTAAAATCAGTGGAGTGGTGATCAACAGCATACGTTATGCAGATGACAGCAATAGCTCACTCCTTAAAAGACCTGCGGATGGTTCTAGAATACCTAGGTTAATTCAGCAGGTGAAACGCTCGGACTGAAAATGAATCTAAGAAAACAAAATGGACGTTAATTAGTGAGAACGGAGATACTAAAGGAATACTGAAAATTAATGGTCCAACGATAGAAAGAATTGATTTTAAATATCTAGGATGTTTCTTAAAAGAAAATTTAGACCGTGATTATGAAGTCAAACAAAGATGTGAAGTGGGAAAAACAGCCTTCAAGAATATGAAAAATCTATGCATGTACTTTGTGACAGCACACTGAGTTTGATAACAAGACCAGATATACATAGTTCAATGTTACATTTACTCAATTATATTATAATATGGCATAGAAACGGCTACTCTTACAAAAAAACAAATAGACATGCTGCCGTGGAAATCTGAATACAGAGAAGAATGCTTAAAATACCATGGACTGCTAAAAAGAAAAATGAAGATGTGTTGAAGGAAGTTAAAACAGCAAGAATTATGTATGAAAATTACTAAGAGTAGAAGGGTTAGCTATTAAGGCCACATATCATCAGAGGCAAAGACTACCTACTACCCCTCTGCTGATATTACAAAGAAACATAGAGTGAAAATGGAGCACAAGGTGAAGAAAACGGAATGGATCATGACCATCAAAGAATGGACAAATATCACCAACAAGAGAACTCACAGACAGAACAAGAAATAGATTATTAAACTGAATTACAATAACTGTAGATCGCCTACGCTCAGAATGGAGTTCAGCCCCAGAAGAAGAAGCCGAAGAAGTTGCATGTTACTGATAAGTCACATGCAACGTGCAGCTAACACTAAAACAGTCACTATTTTCATGAAACTATATAGCGGCGGCAACATAGCTTTTTAGCATGTGTAATAAAAATGTCACTTCAAACTTTTTTGGAAGTAAGTACGTAGGTAGTTACAAAACACATAATAGACATATGCATCGCTGGCTGTAATGGCCACAAAAAAGGTACTCTCAGTGTAGGCGCTGGTCATCAAAGTTGGAGATACAGCCCGCTAAACCGCAAAAAAACACACAGTTGTATGCAAGATGTACAAGTCATCTACTGGGATCTCACTTTTAGGAACCGTCCGGGCAGGGTCGTATTACATAATCTTACTTTTTTTCTTTGAAAAGTATGAGTTAACTATATACAACACTTACAAGAAATTCGCACGCTATTTGAACCTACCGCTTCTTGATAATGATTTGTAATAGTTCGCCAATATTTCGAAAATTGAGACGAATGCTGCCATCAGTACGATGAAAACTGCATCGACATTCCATTTTGGTTTTCCCCACACGACTGGAAATAGACAAACGTAATTTTGAATCAGTTATCAGCGAACATATTATGCCGAGAGACAATTTTTCGATGTCTTATGGACACTTGGCATATTATCTGCGGCCATTCTGATGTACCATCAACTGTGGTAATATTGAACAGTGGGGGTAATATTGACTATACCTCACGTCTTCTGTAGGAGCGCTAGTATCATTTTCAGTAAACAAGTCATCTCATAAGTGGCTGATATTACCACCGGTGTCCGATATTACCCCAGTTGAGGGTGGCTTGTAAAAATCCACGTCCAATTCGATAACAGCAATCCGTGTATCGATAAAGGCTCGGAATTCGATGAATGCGATGGGCCTTGATAGGGTTCGTGTGTAAACCCAAATGAGGCCATTCAAAGATAATTAACGATTTAGACCCGGGAACCTCCGTTCTTGTTGAATGAAATCTGATTTCTCTAAATTTTCGAAGTAGGAGGGGATTAGATTGAATCATTATCATGCCCTTGATCGTTGGATCTCATGAAACATATTCTTACATGGGTACGAAACATGGACCGATGAAACGTAATTCATGACTCCTGTGTAGACATCAGTTCTGGCAGCACTTCTCGTGCGCACTACATCTAATGAAGACCACAATACACATAAGATCCATACAATAATCACACCAAGAACTCCCTAAAATCAACAAAATATTCATTAGTATACTTGTATCTTCATGCAATCTGTTGAAAAGTATCCATTGATTCGGTACACAATTAGTTTGACCGCGTTATGAGGTCAGAAGTGCTCTGCGTTTTTCCAATAATCAACCACTAGGTATGTGCCAGTCAAATGTAAACCAAAGCTCTTTCCTTGTACTTAGATACGCAAACGTATGCTAGTTAAAAAGAAATGAAGAAACTTGGAAAGCAATGTGGTGTTCATCCAATCATAACAAACCTGTAGGTTCGGTGGGAGAGGGGAGTCACGCCCTTTCCGGGTAGAAAAAATGTACGCCATTTATTATTTTGTAAGTTGGAAAAAAATTTGTTTTGGACATCAACATATTTTGGGCTGAAAACTGTTCTAAGAATTCGACCCCCCCCCTTCCTTTCAGAACTTCGACGTATCTCTCAGCGCCTGTGCTATGCGAGAATATTTTAGAACACAGTCATGAAAACAGCGAATAAAATTCTGCCTCTCAACCCTTTATAAAAATTATTTTCCGAAACGGAGCCGGCGCAGAAATCACAAGACGAATGGGGAGGGGGCGGGACGAAATGACGTATTTTTGAATACGTGAATAAAACAACAATGAGAGCCTCCGATAATAAGAAATTAAGTGGTCCAATTATATATAGCCTATCAACAATGATAAATAATTCCGAGCTCTTATCAATAAAGTAGGCAACTGATTAAACATGCATGAGTCACGAATGCAACTTTATGCTATCAGCGTCCTCATTTGATTTTAGGTAGGTACATAGAGATTCTATGTGTTGTCTTCCAAGTAAGAAGTCGTCCTCCATAATAAATAATACACTTAATAGCTCGTCGAGGAGAGGGGAGGGGTAAGGATTTTTCGAAATGTTGCGTATATCGTGATAAAAGTTGAACCTTTTATTTTTTGTGAGAAACATATGAGACAGTATGGTGGGGTCCTTCGTTAATTTTGGTGATTTCCTCGATTGGCATATACCCCCTAAATCGGAATCAAATACAAACAAAAAATAACAACAACTGCCAAATTTGAGTTAAATTGATGAAGGGTAACTCATGTCTTAGGATGAAGTTCTTATTGGAGTTAGCATTGATTTTATAATTTAAGCTTCAGTCAAGGAGACGGTCTCTTCCCCATATGAGCTAAAAACTCATTTTCTTCTCAAACTAGAGAATTTTAAGGTCGCTGAGTCCATGTCTGGGATCCTTTTCCCCCTCCCTCTCCTCTTTCGGGTTCCATAGGAAGCTGATTTTCAATTATTTCAATTTTGTTCCAATATCCACATTATTCAGGTCTGAATAAGAGGGTTTTTTGGGTCATTTTCAAAGTTCTTCTCTTCTTACCCGTTGGGTTCTAAAAAGAAAGCTAATTTTACATTATTCAAATTTCCACGTTCTCTCTACGTCCAAAGAATGTTTTCGTGGACCGCTGAGTTCATTTTTACAGTTTTCCCTCCTTCTTCTTACCATTTAGGGTTCAGAGGGAGCTGTTCTTAAAATTGGAAAAATTGAAGGTCAGCCCCTGTGGAGTTCAAATGGTAAGGAGGAGGGGAAAAGAACTAAAAAATAAACTCGTTAACCCGAACAAACTTTATTCCGACATACCTAAATAATGTCGAAAATGAAACGAAACTGAAATGATTGAAAATATCAGCCCTCTGTGGAACCTTCAGAGGGGAAAGGAAGGGGAAAAGGACCCCAGTGATGAATCCCATAAATCTGAAAATATCAATTCGAGAAATAAAATGATTTTTAGGTTCATAGGGGGGGAGGGGCTCTCCCTCAACTGAATCTCAAATAGTAAAATCAATGTTACCTTCCATAAGAACTTCAAGTCCCTTGAGACACAAGTTGCCTTTCGCTAATTTTGCTCAAACTTTGCGGAAACTTTTTTTATTTTGTTTTTTTCTAAATATTTGGAACCGATTTAGAGGGAGTAAGTCAGCCGAAAATCAAAGGTTGAAAAATAACGATCACCCTAACCAGACGATCATATTCAATGTTTCCGTTTAAGGATTCTTATAAGGACAGAAGAGAAGTAGAGGATATAGGAATACGAGGAAAGGTGAGCTTGTGCTCCAAAACTTGGGACGGGGGAAACAGATAATGAGAGGTTTCAAGGAACAGGAGGAAAAATTGTTTGGCATCATCCGGAACAAATATAGGGTTTTACGGATTTTAGCGTCTCATCTTCTCCACATTGCCTAGGTAGGAATTACAGAAAAAAGAAAGGCAATAACTGCAGCTGTTGTGTTTCCAAAATACTCACTACGTATAATCTGTTCCGGAAATTAAGATTACTGCAACATATGTCATCTCGGCTCTTTGAAAAATGGTTTGAAATAAAGTAAAAACCGAACATAACGAAACAGGAACTGTGAAATAAAAAAGTGAATTAATTATTACGATAATTATTGCAAATTCTAAAGGTAGGCGCATTTACAACATATTGCTGTGTCTAATGGAAGTTTTACGGAAACATAAAGTTGAAAAAGGAGCTTCGGGAAGTTTTTGTTTACCTGTCCTAAATAAAGGGGAGAATACGGGAATATATCCACCCTTCAGCCAGAAAATATAAAAAAATTGAAAACAGTTACTCTTTATTACTCAAATGGTTTAAGAGCTCAAAAGTACTATAGCCCATAAGCAAAAAATTTTCACTCAGCCGGAGCAATTTATACACTCTCAAAAAACTTTCCGATTTAGGCTACTGGTATCTGTCTACCGGTCTATCTGTTTGGTTATGCAATGTCTTAAATTTATTAATTCTCCAGAGGGTCGCTTTTAATGAGCACCGTATTCTAATGATTCAAATGATTGCTAAATGTAAAATTTGCGAGCTACATTTTTAGAGTAAAAAATAGAAGAAAAAAGTCTACCCATTTCTTTCATTACATATTATGTCACTGAGCGGAAAAAACACTAATTGAAATAAAAAGCAACAGTGCAAGCTTTTTTGTAGTCATTCAGAATTCAGAGCTAAGTACCTATGCGATTTGATAAATCCTTTTCATTCATACTGAAATGTTGAAACACAATGTTGCACCTCGCTGTTTGCCTGCTGAAATAGCTAATTGACTATGTTTTGGTCTCCATAGTATGTATAATGATTTGGCTAACTTTCTGTCTTTCTTTCTGGCTGAACTTTGGAGTAATAGATTTGTCTCTGTAATTTTTCGGATTTTAGGAAGGCAACACTTTGACATACGTGTCTATTTTAGCTCCGCCATGCCTGGAGCGAAAGACACATCCTCCACCCCCTCCCTCTTCATCTTGAGGCTTACGAATACTACATCACATTGCAGTTGTACGATTCAGAGCCCGAAACCTATAAATTCACCTGTGGATGGCTTATCATTGTTCGCCATGGACATTAGTACGCAAATATTGTTATTCAAAATATCATTTTTCAGTCCATCTCTGTCCAATAGAGATGTCAGTGTTGCCTAATGCTACTGCTGTAACTGCTTTTATTCTTCTAAACTCACTTTGTTCAAGAGTCAATTTAAACTTCCGATAGATGTTTAAGAACTAAAAGTTTTTCTGTCATTTCTCACAGCCAGAAAATGAATATGAATCCTATCGCTATGCTTTGCAACCATAGTGCGCATCAGTACGAAATGGAATGCCTTACTGACGAGGAAAACCCGTAAAGGAAAAGCAGTTGCTATCAGTAATCACTTAATCACCTACAGTTAATCACTACACTCTATCAGCCGACTTGAATCGATAGAATTCAAAACAGTCGATAATTATTAATGTAACCGTCTATATTTATACCGATAAGGTCACAATCAGTGCGAGTGCATGCAGGTCAGGTTCTACAATCATGACTGACAAGCCTAGTAGCTAGAATAGAGCAGGTGGGCCAAATGTGGATTGAGGCCACTTTTTAAATCAAGGTGCTGCGAGAACTACGAAGAAGAAGGAATACAAAGTCGGTGGAAAATTAAGGACATTGCAACGCTATTCCAGTACTTGGTGTTCCCTTCCCCGATGCGCAATCAGTTACCCTAGTAACCCGCGGAAAAGTTACCCATTTGCAACCCTCAGTTACCCTCAGGTTACCTAGAAACCAGTCAGTTACTCTTGGTTCCCCTTTAGGTACCTGGGTAACTGGCGGGATTCTGCGCATCGGGTCTTTCACAGGTTTTTTCTAACGCGTCAATTGTGAAAGTGGTCTCACTTAGACATGTGGTCACATTGATACATTTGCCCTAGTTAAGATTCAGGACAGTTTTAAGCTGTTTCTCAGAAATTGCACATCTGCCGTAGTTGAGATTCAGGACCTTTTTGAGAGGATAAGGTATTTCTCAGAAATATCATTGAGTTACAGGGGCTGATCCTCACGCAGATTCCGAGAATTTTTCGGATAAAGGTCAATTTTGTTAACCTCTACAAGATTACCTACCTAGGTCATCATATTTCTCACATACACACATGATGAATATTGTTATTGCTATTCAAGAAAAGCGTATACAACCGTAATCCTAAAAGAATACTCACAATAGAAACAAATTCCAGCACGTGTCTGCCATCACGACTGCAGTTGTTTTTAAAACGAAAATACTGACTAGTAATAATGCCGGAACAATACTCACAGGCCTGATGTACCTTATGAGGAAACCAATACCTGCAACCAAACATCATACGTACTTATACTTGGGTAAAAGTATGAGCACAGAAGATGCATTTGTGAACAGGGCAAACTTTTGAAAAAAATTCAGAACTCGTCACTGAGTTTAGACCGTTGAGCAAAATATCCAAAATTAACGAGGAACAAGAGAAGAAAACTAGAGTTGCTATATCGTTTTCTTGGTCCAGACTTTTTTGTGAGCACATTTGCACTTAAGAGTGGCTGGCTGGAAACCTTTTTCCAACATCCACGATCGATTAGAAGACTTGCAGATCAAAACAGTTGGTAGCGGGACAAAGTTAACCGTTTTGTTTTCTCAAGTTACCAAAATTTACTTACGCTCCTAATATTAGTTAGGTATTTATTGTGTGGCATTTCCCGCAATTTTTAATGGAATTCTCTCCAGGAGTTTCTTTTGTGAGCAAATGGACTATATCTTGAGTATGTAAGTGTGTATCTTAGGTGTCTTTATATATTCCATTGAATCTATCTAATTAGATACTTAGATATGAGTTTCATTCACCGAGAAACCCGATGAAAAGCTGTACTATACATGCAATGATCACAGCTCCTTGGACCATATGCATTCGCTGTTGCCATTCAAGCGTTCTTTCGCTGAAACCCATCGCGTATATGTCACCGCTTCCAGGACATGTTTGCTTTTCCTGATTAAGAAATATCAAGGTGCATATTACATATCCTAATCTAGTGGCACCAGATACGCGTAACCTGCAATTTTCAAACAAGATTATACATATCTTACCAAAACTTTGATTGGTAATACTGTAGGTACACATCAATTCGGTGAATGTATATTTTCTACTTTAGCGCATTTATGGCATATATTCAACGTAGAGATAATTGAATGAGAAGTATCGAATACAGTGTAGGAAGATAACTATAAACATATAGGTGAGTCATCGAAATTGTTTATCTTGAAAATCATAAAATTAATTCCAAGTAAGGGGAATGAGATTTGAAGTATTTTGTACTCAGGCATAAAACTGATCAATTTGATAAAAGCTGTTCCAACCTTCGGATAGCAAAGTCATCATTCTCATTGGTTTTGGGGAAATTCAGTTGACCCCGGCTCAACTTTCAACATAGCACTTGTAAGTGCTAATTATTCTGCTTCTGGGAAATTTGACGGATCATTTGTTGGCCTAATTATCAATTCACGAAATTTGCTTAATCAGTTCACTTTTCAACGTAGCGAATCGGGGAATTTCCACAATTGTGTTGCGACTAATTTCACTTCCTAAGTATTGATACAGGAGAATTCTCGAGCAACTTACTTAGTTGACAAGATTTCTATAAATATGTGCGATATACCCGCTCCTGCCAATAACGCTGACGTTAAGTGACTTCTTCCTACTTCTTCCCTCAGCATACAATGAGGTGATGCCAGCAAATAGGAGATGATTAATATACTTCCGAATGCATTCAGTAAGCCCTGGAAAATATAATGTTGTTACTTTCTATGGACCAAAAATCATTGATGCAACAGCCAAGAATGCGGACCTCATTTTTCTTATATATTACACATCAAATCTATATAATAAATTGATAATATGCAAAGGTCAAGATTTGGTTAAAATAGTCCGGTTATGGTGAACCCGAGTATACTACATATTGAAGGGAATAGGACTCTGCAGTGTTTTTATTACCTAAGAATATGGATTCCAATTTCAGTAGGCGCCTTCACTTGACTTGGCAACAGAGGTACCTACATAAAGAGCTATGCCTGTATTTTCTTTTATCACGGATTTCTTTATTCTCGTTGGTTAAAAAAAAATAAGGAAATGATGTAACAATTCAAGAATGCATGTTTTTTTTATTGGTAAATTATCATCCAGCTACCCAGAAATCAAAAGTATAAAAGAAGAGAGGCAAGTTGATAATTGTAGGAAGAAGAGAGAAAGAATGAAAGAAAGAAAGAATATTAGAGTAAAGAAAACACTTGTCAAAAATATAACTAAAAATGTCACAGTTTCATTATCAAAACATCATAAATATGTACGTCTACTTCTTACGTGCAGTCAGTATGATAAAAGAAATTCTTGTGTGTTGACAGAATCTAATACTATAGGTATTAGTACATTCATCGAAACACATTTATTCAACTACCAATAAAATGGATTAGCTGTAAAATGATTTTGGCAACATCTAGGTAATATCTTAATACTCGTATTTGAACGCCGTAACACTATCAAGTATATTGTACATGTTTCTTCGTGGCTTTTTGTGACAGAGGAGAATGACATCCTGGGTATTATAGTTTGCCGAGAATGAAATTACAGCAGCTTGTGAAAATTGGTGGCTCTTTATTAGTTCAATTCAGTGTTAGTTTGACAATTATTTTCCTAACTAATACGCATTTCATATTCTTTTAACATCATTAAGGTTGTGATATGATTATGTAGGGCTTTGTGTATTATTACAATAAACCCCTTCTCCCTTTAAACTATATCACCAATACCTACGTTGAAAATCTAAGTCTATTTTCCACTCATGTGACGTGAATTTGATTATAAGTAAGCAATTAAGGCAATTTCTAAAGACTTTTCAGTTATATACACATTTTAATCACTTTTTTGAAAGGTTCATTGCAGTTACATTTATATGACTGCCTGGTTTGTAATTGGTTGGCTATATAATGTGATCAGTCATTTCTTCATCATCTTCAAAAGCGAGTGCAATTAAGTAATTGTTAATCAGCTACCTACAGTGATGCGTTCTTTTATTTTCTACTCATAATCCTTGATTTACGCAACCAATAGCTTAACTGATACTTTTATATCCACCTGTGTATATTTCTGAATTTAAAATTCTCCCTGGCAAACAATAAGGATCACCAGTACCTCAATGAAAACACACTAAGTATAAAGAATATAGGTACCTACGTACGTTCTTACAGTAGGGACTCTTTAAATTTGAATAAGCGAGGCTTAAGTTAACCACAAATTCTATTAGCGACAATTTCCACTAATTTCCCAGCGTAAGATAATTACTGACTGGATCAATAGGTGTACGTTAAAATAATTATTTTGACATCGTCAGTCAGCGAATATACCCTACGCCGAAAAATCGACGAAAAGTTTATTGATCGTATTTACATGTGATTGACTCAGACACCTTGACTTCTTGAGTTAAGCGTCTAACTCGATATTATAAGTCTTATTTTGTGGGAAGTACTTACCTGCTCAAGAATGTAAACATGTATACCTAAAATCGCCGCATTTATTCTCACTGTATGATACCTGAAGATGTCTTACCTTCACAATATCCCATATTCCATTCGTTATTTTAAACACTGCGTTTTTATTTTCATACTGAGAATTATCAAGACTTAGTTCCTGTTCCGATGAACCAACACTGTCCAAAGGAATCATTGCAGAACTTTCCGAATCTCAAGAAAGTATTTGCTTTTAA
This sequence comes from Acanthococcus lagerstroemiae, assembly GCA_031841125.1. Classification (NCBI taxonomy): domain Eukaryota; kingdom Metazoa; phylum Arthropoda; class Insecta; order Hemiptera; family Eriococcidae; genus Acanthococcus; species Acanthococcus lagerstroemiae. The sequence goes on along the minus strand of CM063110.1, from coordinate 60,567,008 downwards.
CAAAGAAACCGCTCACGAAATTACAACTGAGAATATTTTGAAAGATATGAGAGCAAGCAAACTGACGATAAGACCTAGTATTGATTACTGCTGTACGATTTTATATAAAATGATCGCGAAGAGCTTTGTGTGTAATTATAGCTGATAGGTACTAAGGTCACGGAGATTATCAGTTTAACCAAATAAACTCTCCATTTATATTACCTAAGCGATAATGAGCTTTCTTTTTATTGGAACTAATGTTTGTTTTGTTGTTGAACGTCTATAAAATAAGTAACCAATGCGCATCAGATGGATGGTGAAGACAGGACACCTGCTATTATACGTGCAGGTACCTACTCGTGGTAAAAAGCATAGGTATATTTATAATTTGTAAAGTAAATATGAGGGAGGGGGGAGAGGTAGAATATTTGGAAATATTTTGCGCTAAGTATAGTGTATTATAAATAGATGAGGTGAGTACCCCTGTTTATCGGTATCCCTAAAGCCTTACTGTCGTGAATAATTGTTAGTGTCACATCTAAACGTAGAGAATTCATTTTGCTCCAAATCATATGTTGTCTTTACACGTGTGTGACCATTAATGTAAACAAGTCTGTCAACTTTTCTTTTTTTCTCCGTTCACAATTCAGAATTCAGATATATTCTGTGATTTCATTGAAATTTATTCTACAATTCCGAAAAAGTTGAACTAAATCCTCAAATAGATATAGGTACTCAGTTGAACTTGACAACATTTACTCATAACGATGCTCAAGTACGTATGTAATCATTCAACAAACATTTTCCCTCAGACCATTTTTGATCATTTCGAGCATATGCTAAAATTTACTAAAGGAAAATGGCGAGGGGAGGGGATGAAATCCAAAATTTTCCAACTGAAAAATCTCCAACTTCACAAGCGGAATAAAAAGGAAAAGGATTTGTTTTTGCCTTTTTTTTTCACTGTTTGACTTGGAGAAACAGGAAAAAAGTATGTCTCAAAGTCTCAAATTCGGAAGTTCACTGATTTTCCAACTGAAGCCAAATCTCAAACCCCTGGGGAGCCCCCGCCCCCTTTAGTACATCCCAGACTATTTTCACTTCAAACTTTAGGGGGAGTCCCACCCCTTTGATACGTTCCTGAATTTTCATTGATAATACGAGTATATATCCTGATGGATATTTTACTGTGACACACTATTTCGGTGGATCAGTAGATTAATTTGTGTTTTCCTGGACAATGTTCTGAAAAAAAAATGCTCGGGTTCGATTCCGAGTTCGTATAAAAAGCTTGATTCTGAGTCCATGATTTCAAAATAATTCGACGAATTAACCACGAATCCTGCTGATCGGAATCGGGATTCCTTTTCGATTTCAATTTCCATAAGTCATTCTTGAAAAGAAGAAAAATAAACTGAGCGTTGTTAGTTAAAAGAAAACAAAATGAATAAATGACAAAGTGGCAACTCTGAAATAAGGGGACATGATTTCAGAATGAAATTCAAATTCTACAACAACGCCACGGAACACCCTACTGACCAAGGCAACACTCACCCAGCATTAACCTGGAATTCGGGTGCACCACAGACAGACGCACTACCTTCCTTCACCCCTCAACTGCACGTCATGGTTGGTGTGGTGACGCAGGAACTGGGTAATGGCGGGGTGAGCCCTGCCAGGAGGAGGGTCCGCAGCAGCTGCGTAGCAGCTCTAGGATAGTACTGAGTCGTTATGTCCAGTGTGGGCCGAGCTTTGTCCGTCGGCCCTCTGTCTCGGCCATTCTGTCTGCACCTTCTTCTTCATGATGGTCGAGACAAAGGCCAAACCCAGTTCCATCCGCTTCCACTCTTCAACATTTCCGGAACCAAGGTGTCCGGCGCGAAACGACTGATCACGCCGTCGCTATCGCTCGTGTTGCTGCCGGAGTCGATATCGCTGTTGCCGTCCCGCGCCTCTCCTGCTCCCAGGCCTCACACTCGAACAGGGTGTGCCAGGGGTTGACTTTCCACCCTCGATCACCGTACTCGTACATGGGGCTCTGTGTTATTGCCATCCGATTGTAAATACGTGTCGAAGCACCCATAGCCGCTTTGAACTTGGATCAGGTGAAAGAACAATTCCCCATGGGACCTGTGTCCATACATCGAGGTCGCATATCAACGCTCGGGTTCGCTCGGGTTCACTCGCCCTTGGTCGACTGGGTGAGTGCGTCCTTCCACATATACGAAGCGTGGATTCCTGGATGTCCCGCTTAACCCAAAGCGCCTCTCGTTTTGTTTTTGCTCTCTCCTTTGCACCGTATACTTTCGCCATTTCGCCTACCTTGAGTTCGATCGGTATATGCTAACACACCTATACTATGCCCCCGAAGAAACTTTGCGGCATGCAGTGAAACACCTCATTGAGGCTTTACACTGAATCTTCTCCATCTCTGCTCTTCTGTAGGGAATCTTGATGCTTCGGCAAATACTGACGCCTGGAATAGGAGGACCAACACGATGATACTCGTGTACATATTTTTCTTCTTCTCGGTCAGCCCTCTTAGGTTCGACATTAGACAGGGCAGCTGGTCGGCTACTCGATCCGGCTATTCGTGAGCCTTCTTCCCACGGCGTGTGGCTTGACAAACGTATCCACGAATCAGTGGTTTGTTCATATTTGTGTTGGCGTATCGAGTTAACGATGAAGGTCGTTCCTACGGCGCTGAAAGGTTTGTGAATTGGTGAACTGCAAGCGGTCGCGAGTTGGCAGTGGTTGCAATGCATATCTATGTTCAGATCGTGGGAACACGTCCCGCGCCAGTGGCTTGTCATCCGTCAAGTCACACGCCTTTGATGTTTGCAGAATTAACCGACAAATTACGGGAACGGCCAAGCCCGCTCGCGTCATCACACTCCTCTCCAAGTGCCACCGCGCATTTCTGTTTCTATGGCGTGAGGTTTGCCAAACTTCAGGCGCGGCTCGTCAAGCCACACGCCGTGGGAACAAGGTTTTAGGCTGCCCGCCTAAAGTGCTCTTGGAACAGCAACTTTTCGTCGAACCACATAACGTATACAACCAGGAGTTACAATCTTACAAAAACCCTGAACTCGATTTTCAGATGCTAAGGAGTTTTTTTAATTGGGGTTATATGTTTCAATCCCAGGGCTCTCTAAACTTAGCATCGGTATGCTCTGAGCTCATATCCACCATTTTGATCCTTACTTTTTCTTATTACAACAAGTGAACGCATCACTGAAAGCATTGTGAGAGGGATAATGGAAGTTGCTCGACTTCTGCAAAGGGCTGCTTAGCTAATTGGAAGGGCTAAAAACTTAGCTAAAAGCTAACGGTTCTAAACGATTGACTTTGGCTACCTTGCTAACGGCGAATATGGTCTCATTAGCTAGCTAATTCTGGGCCAAAATCGGGCTAACGGCTAAACGCTTTGGTTTAGCTAAGCAGCCCTGCTTCTGCATGGGAAATGAAAGGATACAATGATGAAAATTGTAGTTGAGCATCCCATTGGGACGCGTCAGCAAAGTGGCTCACATCTGGTGAACAAATGCAGAAGCTACCCAAACGGGATGAAATACATAGCGCGCCATCTTCTTTACAAAAGGTGGCCAAAATTGGAAGTACGAAGTACACAAACGGGATGAAATACACTAGCGCTCCATCGCCGTGACTAGAGCTCTGTAAGTCTATAACCAATAACTTTGTGTGAGTACAATCGTCCGCCATTTTGACTCCAACCGCGCCCGTGGATGCCAAATCCGACTATGCGCTATGTGGAACGTACTGTGTAGTCCTTCCGGCATCTATGGGCAAGGTTGATGTCAAAATGGCGGACGATTGTACTCATAGGAAGTTATAGAGCTCTACCGTGACGCGACTGAATTATCCCAAAAGCCCCAAGCCCCCAAGCCCAAAACTCAAATTATAGCACATAGTAGGTACACAGCGCTCCTTCATTTCTGCTGGTGAAAAAGAGAACTAATAAAATGCGAAGTGCCTAGGTCGTCGTTATCTGGGAGCTCTTGACTCCAACCATGGAATCATATGATTTTGATTACAACAATTTTTTTCTATCATGGTAATTTGTTTTCCTAAGCAGGTAAAAGACACCACTACACTAGTCTGCTCATTGCAAAAAAAGAAATAAAAAAGTAAGCAAACAATAACGAGAATAATATTGTGAACCGATTCCACCAGTCGTTGTGTTGCTTGATATTACGCAGATAAATTCGGTCTGGTCGTGCGTTGTATCTACACGTAATTCGTTATTGTTATCTAATTACTTTGTAAGCTGTGCTGATAGACAGTAGCTGTTTCGTTGTATCATTTTGTAACATGACTCGTTAGGAATCTTTAATATTATTCATTGAGGACAAGGACGTGTAATCAAGTGTTTGTGTTCGTATTTCATTGGTGTAATATAGAAAATACAGGTGAGAAAAGAAATGAATTCCAAAAACGAGCAGTGTGAACTTAAGGCTGGACATCCCCCTGCAGGTAATTATCAATTAATCTACCGTTTTTTAGTATAGTTAATTTCGTACATTCCGGAAGTCTGTATGTTTGCTTTGTTCTCACAGTGAAAGCAGGGAAGATGAGAATTACGCAGCACAAATCGTCGCACGATTCATGCCCCGTTATTCCGGACGACGCGAATGTATTGAAACTGTCAACGAGGTAAAGTAGTTCTATGTTAAAATACAGATTCGGAAGTAACTATGTAAACGCATTGTATGTGGCAAATCAGTTGGTGCCCGAGGTTGGTAAATTATATTCGTGGAACTTCACGTGCTTTTGATTACTCTATATTCGTTATCCAGTATTGTGTGGTTGCGATTTGATTTGAATAAGTGCTTCAAATTACAGTCCTCCGAAAACCACATCGATCTCCGGAGCACCAGTCCATGGTCACGCCGATTTCACAGCCGAAGCAGTGCATAAGTTCCACGAGAAACCCCAGCCAACTCATGAGCAACGTTGCTCGCCCATGAAACCGATCATTCAGCAACCGAAAAAATAATCCAGTCCGCTACAAATAACTTGTTTTTGTATATCAGTTCTGTGATACAAATGGAAATGATAATAGTTCTGTACGTCTTGTTGATTCAGTTGTTTAAAATACTCCGACAGTATTGCTAACGAAGTATTTTCACAGTTGCATTTATGTTACATTCCGTGCCAATTTTATTTCAAGTTTCTCTCGATAGAATTCTAACGTGTCAGACAGATTTGAAGACCATCATATCTGTTTTCTTCAGCAGAATTTCCAACTTTTTTTGAAAACTAAAATTTTATTATTTAAGGTTCTTATACCATTAATTATACATTTGTTCTTTTTCGTTCTGTTTCTTTGGAAGTTGTTCTTATGCTGTAGTTGGAAGAGAAGTGATGTTCGAAATGGGATGTACTGTCATTCTCCTCAAAACACTACTCATCAAGCATTTGACGAATCTCAAGTAGCTTACACATAGCTACTCGTCAAGAATTTCTATCCTGAATCGACTACCTAATACTTACCTGCAGTTTCTGGCGGGAACCTTACCTCTCTCCCCTTCATACATGTCCTGAAATACACACCTACATGGCCCTGGCAATACTTGGAAAACTGGTTATGTTAACATCTTTGCAGCAAAATTATACTCACACCAAATCTAAAAGAAACATCATGTCCATTAAGACTTACTCAGATACTCAGAACAGATCACCTAGATTGACCACTGAAAAGGTGAAGTGCTATTCTGAAGCTTCTGGTAAAAACCAGTCTTCCTCCTCGTCATACACATATCACAAAGATGGCCGAGCAGTACTTAGAAAACAAGTCAACCTACCAGGTGAAAATCGAACATACTTTGACTTGCACTATATTCGAATATAATAGAAAATTTGGATTTCTACCTAGAAAACAGCCAAGATCCTCACTGCACCATCGCAATACAGCTCATACCAAATTCAACAGAAACTATAACAGTCAGACTTATTAAAATATTTTTAATAACTGATCGCCTCGACTAGTTTATCGCCAGGATTTGTGAACCACAAAAACAATAATGTAATAGAAAAGTATAAAGCAGGAACACAACACATTTCAATAACCCGGAGAAGGAGATTCCTAAAACGGAATTCATCACTGGAACACTTTGATTTTCTCAACTATGCTGGATAGTTGCTGAGCATTATCATACGTTTCCGTAAGATGATACAAGCGAATCCCGCCAACGAAGTACGATACTACGACTTGCCATTGTTCGAATAACTTCATCGAATTCCATAGCAGGTCTGATGATAAGCTCTCGGCTAAAATGGAACACACATCTGAATGAATACCAATCATTCATAGCATGGGGTAAATTACCAGCTCGCGTGGACATACTTACCATACATCAGCTGATTCTCACTCAGCATCGTTGTTACTTTATTAGTTAAACTCTGATGGAAAAAGGAATCGAGTATTGGTTTACCGACCAAGACATTCAGATGTTCGGCACTAGCAACGTAAGCATCTATTGACGGTTTCAACATATTCTTGTAGAACATGATTTCTTTGAACACTGATTTCTCGCAGTCCAAGTTCACCTAAACAGAAATCAAATACAGATGCTAGAGAAAACGTCTAAAAGGACGCCAGCACATTAGGCAACCATGCAATCGGGAAAGAAAAGTTGTTAGTGGATGGAATTACAATACAAATCGTGGCTTCCTTGGAAATATAACAGTGATTCTCTCCTACATATTACAGGACACAAGGATAACACAACCGTCCGAATGAAAATGACTACATCTATTTTGTTTGGGACAGGAACCTGATGAAACTGTAGTCACAGTCCAATTTGGATGGTAGAACCTATTAATATGCCTACCATTTCAGACTTTCTGATTTAAGAAATTTACAATTCTTCACTTCAGCCCCCCTTGATTGACTACGTTTCATCGACAGCTGAAGAGGAGAACGACAAAATGAATAGGCAGTTTGATGAAGGAACAGGAAAACAAATAGAAACAAAAAGCTTGAGGACGTATAGCTAATATGATTTACGAGTAATTCTATTCTCATTTCATGTTCGCAATAAACAAACAGTACATACCACATACAAATCTTCTCTATCTAGAGGTCTGATCGGCCGTCCTGATGGAGAGAGATCATCTTCATACTCGTCATCGAACGAATCGGAGTCTTCTAAATGTCTGGCGTACCGAAGACCCCATTCTTCTTCTTCAGTTAAAAATTTCTGAAAGTACAAGACGATGTAGCATACATTTCTCAGATTCGTATCGATATTCGAATGATTGATGAACACATACTTCAACTTTGGTGAACATATTATTGTTGGTGAATTTACAAAATGCTTCGTTCAATTCGGCGTCGAGATCTTGACAAGGTTTCGTGAATGCGTATTCGAACTGCAGTATGCCACATAATGTTCTGGCCTTATCGAAGACATCATACTGAGAGAACTTCAGCTCGTTACTATCTTTGAAAGCTGATTTTAATTCGTTTTTGAATATCACCGCAATCGAAGTCACTGAAAGTTAGGAGTTATTAATTAGTGCTAGATAGAATTCAGAGAAACTTGCGACATTCTAGCGAATCTATTTTAGAATGAACTTGGAAAAGGTGTAGTAGGTGTTTGAATGATGTCCAGGAGATCGGAGCAAATTAAAAAATTTAGTTCACATGCACTTACTTATAACCGAATTCAAAATTAGATGTGCCATAGTGTCATTAGCATAGTTGGCCGTTTCCAGAACATTTGGTATCTTCATAATGGGTGCAATTACGTGTTCGGAATCGGTTTCGCGTTTAACATCTACAAGATTCGGTCCCAAAATTTTGACCTGGAATGAATACACAGCCAGGTAAAAACCACAGTTCTCAAGGGAGAAGAATACTATTATATTGAGATCGCTTTCCCGAGGATGCTGATACAGTTCGAAAGTTGGTAGTTCTGAATTGGAGCAAGTACGAGGCTCGTTACAGTTGTAATCATACAATATTGGCCGTAAATTAATAACACACCGCATGTTTAATGATGAGTTCGGAGCTCCCAGTGAAGCCCATCTGATTTTCCAAGTAGTTGAAATCGGATCGAGCTTCATCAACTTCAGCAACCAGATTACTGAATCTTACACCACTGCGAAATTTTTTGAGCAACAAAAATGAAATTAAACTGGTGGACATGACAGGTTGCGCCTGGACAAAGTCTGAAATGAATAAAAACGTGACAATTAACGACAGAAAAATTAATACAGCTCTATTAGTTTTCAAATTGATGGATAGGCAGCCTAACTCGAAGTAAATATGGGACAAGATACTCATGTCTCACAACAGAAACCAAATAGAGTGAAAACAAGGGCCAATTACATTCTTTACTTTCGAAGAAGCAACGTTCAACCACTAACCACACCCTAATTTATACCTTTTTCCCCTCCCGAAATTTGCTAGCCTAATTTATTCTCACAAACGTTTATTTTTTTCTTCATGCTAAGATAGGTTTTTATCCGAACCAGGGTATTATAAACTCTCAACTGAGATATTTTCAAGAAAAAGAAGGTAAATAGATGGACACGGCAAGTGAAATGACACGACAGCCCTAAGGACAGAGCGAGAAGATCCCAAAGTCAGCAACAGATTAAAGGCTGGCTATTGAGAGCTGGATGACAATCAGCCAGAAAAGAGAGAGGCAAGAGACATACAGGAACATACGCCAATTATATAGACAGAAGTATATTATTAAAATGAGGCCCATTAAAACTGGAACCGCTCAAAGCTGGCTCCGATTTCAGTAAAATTATAAAATTAGCTTCGACTCAAGTAATTTTTCGTTTCACACTTCGACCCCCCTCTCCCTTGGAAAATGGTAGGTTTCGGGGTACCGAGTTCCTGTTTCCTACTATTGAACCTAGGGGAATATATAATCGCCCATCAAGAAAAAAGACTTTGCACATCAAAGTATCTGCGAATATATAATCCCGGAGAACATCAAATAAAATGAATTTGCACGTCAACACGCGTACATCTATTTTATCAATGTACACGTCATAATATGATCTTGAGCCCGTCATTTCGAACGTACGCATAATCCAGTTCGATGTAGTCCTCTTGAACCAGTTCTTTGGCCATTAACTGGAGTTCCTCTCTGACCTGTGCTGTTAAGGCGACGTCATCCGCGAACCTCAAAGTTGTTGAGCTAAACCCTGTCTATTTTCAAGCTCCTCCCCTCCCAGTTTAGGTTATGAAAGATTTCCTCCAGTAGGCAGTTAAGAAGATTTTGGGATAGAGGGTCTCCCTATTTTACACCTTTTTTGATTTCGAAGTATTGTTCCATTTTATCCACCTTGTTTCCAGAGAGCCGCCCATAGTGTTGGGCACGAGATCGAATCGAAAGCTTTTTGAAAGTCAAACAGGAGTATATTAAGGTTTTGATTAAATTTGGGCACCACGTTTATCATTTTTAGGTTTATTCATCATAATACGTGCAAAAAAATTATTTCATGCCGTGATAATTTAATTATGCAGTGAATTTATTATTTTAGCCGTGCAATTTTCTTAATGTGATGTGATTTTCTAATAATGATGGGATTTTATAAGATTCATGCGCAAAATATTCTTCATGCGTGCTGAAATTTTTTTGCTATGAATTGGTCTTTTTTCTGATGGGCGATTAAATGGTACCCTTGAACACAGGATTCAGATAACCGCAACCCGAGAGATTTCGGCCCTCGAATCATGGATAATGATATAAACAAATTTTTACTAGGAAGAGAAATCTCAGCTTTCACAATTCCAATTCGATTTTCCCAACATGGCGCAGCAATGGAGAGTGGGGAACTTTCCTTCTTACCAGTGAGTGGAAGCGATTTCATTCGGAGATTCAGTTTTCTCCCCGAGAGATAAATTGAAAAGTGATCAAATATTTATCTTCCCAATTTTTTTTATTGGTTCGTCTGTGTTCCCTAACTAGTACAACTGGAAAAGCCTTGGAAGAGTTTCAGGAAGTTTGAATGAGTTTTACACGAGTATAACAGAGGCTTCAGTACGCATTTAAAAGTCTTAAAAAAATCCTATTCCCGGACCAAACCCTGAATATTAATACATATTTTGCAATGAAATTTTGCATAAGTAATAATCTGTACACCAACTTAGCGTTTGTCTCTCCGCCTAAGCTATTTTGGTATAATAGATTTGCCTGTGCAATTTTTTGACTTTCAAATGGGCGACCGCTTGGCATTGTACAGAGCAAATAACGAGCAGATCTCACAGAATCTGTCATTGTTTTCTGTTGAACGTTCAACTGTGAGACAGACGGAAAGGGTAGAGAAACATCACAGAAGATAGCAAATACCAGTAACAATTACAGAGAAATTACACCAAATGAGAACCCATAAATCAAATCAGAAGAGTAAAACATTCTTTCCAGCTGGAGCAACCTCGGATGCAGTATTCAAATTTTAATTTAGATAGCAATTCAACTTAGTTTTACCGTATGCAATATGAGAGGCCACTTTGGTAGTAAGAACGGTGTTATCACTTTGGGACATCTCGTGTAGGTCTTCAGTTTTGCCCCTTAATGCCGACATCATTTCCTGTCCAAATAACAAAAAGTATAGATGTAATCCAGCAACGTTCTATTTTACATGTTATTTCCCCGAAGTCTTCTCTGACTTACTCTTAATGACCAAGGCTGTAAGAAATTGATTTTCACGAAACCGAAGTTATACTTTCGTCTCCAGAAAAGATCGACTAGTTTGAACCACAATGACTTTCCGGATGAACCTTCTGGAAATTTGTCAGGTCTCTTCTCGGAAGTAACAATAACTGGAGCAAGCAACACGTCCGCGACTGCTCTCCTTCTAATACTATCCAAGGCAGTTTCTAGAAGGTAATTATCTGCACGAAAAAGAAAAAAATAAAATAAAAGTCGAATTCAGGCCGTTTAAATACAGAAGAAATTTTTTCTAAACGTCCGGTTAATGTCTGAATTCAAATTAAAGGTGCTGGTCTCTGGAATTACATGACCTATTGAGAACATGGAGAATATACCCTAAACATAAGCGAGCATTTCTTATATAGTTACCATGTCTTCCATCTGGAGAGTCAAAATGAAACATCAAATGATTTCCAGCTTTCAAATGTTCTTCAACGTATATTAGCCAGGATTCATCGTAAACAGTAGCTTTCAGATTTGCCAGGTTTAGATCTTCCCGTCGAGGCTGGATGAAAACTACACCACATTTCTGGTAAATCCAACTATATAAATAAGAAACACGTAGTCTTGCAGCAACTCTTTCAGATTATTTAAAGGTGTCTAAAACTTTAGTGACTTAACAAGATTCTCCGAGGAGAAAATGTGCAGGCCATGACTACAAAAACAGAACTGGTAACAACTAAAGATCTGATAACAATCTTACTGTAATGCTGAGTTCATATCCTTATGCAACAGAACGACTGGAAGCTTCAGCTTACAAAATACCAGCACAATCAGAACTAGAAACCAATCAATGCAGCTTTGATTCTTGAGAACATAGACAATTGGTGTAGTTTTTTTATTCTCATTTTTAATAGTTTGTATTTCTATCGACGAAACGATCAAGCGATGCATAAAATTAGAAGAGCACCAGTAAAATATTGTTCCTAAGAATCTGCGGCAAAATGTTGAAAGTTCAAAAATTTAAATATTTAACAATATGAAATTAACTCTAGTACTAGCTGGGTCAAAATGTTTTACTTGAAAGTAATTGCAGAAAATCTGAAAGCGAATTTATTCGCAGCTTTTTGGAGCCAATCGAACAACAATTTATACGTCACTGGCATAGAGTCTGCTGTCTTCGAATGTTTAGCTTCAATTTCTTTCAAAAACTGAACTAATTCATCGTTATGTAGCATCTAGAAAATAAAAATACTGGTTTGAGATCATATAGATATAGGAAGGATGAAGATATAACCAAAAACCGATTAGAGTATAACTCATCGATGAAGTACCTGGTTATAATTCGGTTCTAATCTCTCTTCATACTGATATGCAGTTGTCTCAGAATGAATTTCTCATTTCAACTGATTATCAACTAAGCTCATTACATTTAGCTGAATAGTTAAAGCAAATTTAAAGCAGGTCTGGTCTTACATATTTACTGATGTCGGTACAGCGTTCATTCTTAGTGAACAGTAACCGTAAGTACTTGAAATAACACGACATCGGCGAACCTCTCAGGGCAAACAACTGGTTGATATCGAGAATATTCACATGGTAGTAATGGTGCATGGAATGATCCTGCATAACAAACAGCTTTAGAACAAATACAACCAAATAAGTAACTAGCATGAATGAGGCGAAATGCATTACTTTCGGCTTGCTGAAGCATGCGAGGCAGGGTTGGTATAGAAAATCCTCATGTACATCAACATTCACGGTTCGAGGTCGATTCTTAATTCCAAAGAACGTCTCATCCAAGGCTGTGGTAATAAGGAGCTTTTCCTGCAGCTTTTGTGTTTTCATCTTGTCGTTGTACGAGGCGGCGAAATACCGCAGATCGACGCATTCTGGATACCCGGTTATGACGTCCACAGCCATTTTAGATTTTCAATTAAACTATTTCAGCACATCAGCAAATCGACTGCACAGTTAGACAACTTTTGAACTTACAAGATAACGGCAGATACTAACATGAACACATGGTAACATGAACTTTGAAAGAGAAGCAACATATACTATATTTGTTCAAGAAAATGAAACTGAATTTTAAAAGGTTGAAGTAACTCCATAAAAAATGCACGCTCAGATAGAAAGTAGAAACTCGCTAGGAACTTCAGAATTTCTGCATATGTGCTTATCAATACGAAATGTGCTCTAATCAGATCCAATGCCAGTGAACTAAATACACAAACAACTTGTGTATTTAGTTCACTGTCCAATGCTCAATGCCGGGAAAAAGGAAAATTTTGTGGGAAGCTCGGGCAAGAAAATTGTGAAATTGACGTGACTAAGGAGAAGGCTGGGGCCAATTTTCAAATGACAATGGACGCTGTTCAACAAAAGAGAACCAACTAACATTTTTTTGTTGGAATGTACGAACATCGAACGACTTTTATTCGATAAATGAACGATAATTTTCGATTCGTCTTTTATATTGCGATATTATAGTTTCTCTGTACGTTGTGTGTGATGTATGAACGGACCATGCTAAGAATTCGCACTGTTTTCTTGTAGTTTTTCAAAGTTGGAATATAATTAATTAAATAATAAAATGTGAAGTGTGAAATAGTTTGATTCAAAGTCTAAGATTTTTTGTATTTTGTAAACAAAATAAGTTATTATACGTTATTAGTATCATTGGAAAGAGTGTAAAACGTAGACTTCCTCAAAATTGGGCCCTCAATTCAAAAATATATAGCGTCCCAATCAGGGCTGTTGAGCGGAACAAAAAGCGTTTTGTTCTGCTCATATGAAATAACTCAAAGCGATTTATTCCGCTGTGAATACCGCTCATTAATGATATTATCTTCACTTTTTTCTGCTCAGATTTTGTTCCTGCCTTATCAACAACACGATTCATACGGTTATGGCTCTACAGAATGTTGTGAATATTATGATTTGGACCAACGCTCAGTTAGGCGCTCAATACACAATCGGCTCACGTTCTGTTCAAACACATTATTCTTTACTGGTCATCGCTCACGATTCGCTCAACAAGTTCATTTCATTTGGTTTTGTTCCGGTTATCGCTCCTGATTCGCTCAACCACTCTAATGTTATCAGTCATATCTTTATTCAAGATTCCGGGGCGATGAAGAGAACTATGTCTGGTAGAGAAGAGAGAGAATTCCTGCTCATCTTTTATCGATATCAGCCCACACATTTGAGCAATCTCCGATTCTTATGTACTCTTGAACAGCGGGCCTGAAGTTGTTTCTAGCAACAGTAATCAAATGAACATTAAAATTTTGGTTCAGAATTAAGTGCTATGAAAAATTATAAAAATTCTCTGTTCAACTGGTAAGCGTTTAAACAAGTACAAGTTCCTAAAGACCACAAATTTTCGAACTTGTTTTGTGCTGGACCATGTATGAATCCTATAAATTTTTCGCGAGGATTCTGCGGACTTTTACAGCTATATGTAGTGATCTTACAATCTACATGCGTGATTGTGATTAAAATTTTGTTAAATTAAAACAGGCCCAGCTGCCTTTACTTTGTTAATGTTCATTGGTCCTTTTTTAATTTTTGATGTTTGGCAATAGTAGATAATCATTTACGATTTACCATAAGTGAAAGTGACGAACAAGGAACAACTGAAAAGCCGAATGAGCACATGAGTAGATCATTTAATTTGCTTATCGCTCGGATCCGCTTAAACAATTTTGACATGTTCAATTTGTTCCGCTCATAATACCTATCTAATCAGAGGTTTTGGTTTCGCTCATACGCTCATAGATGAAGACAGAATCGTCTGATCATTCGTTCAACTTGACAATGCATATGTTTATCTCGCTCATTCGGTCATTATTTTTCTTTACTGCATTCATTCGCTCATGATTCACTCACAACAGTGTTCTTCTTGTTTTGTTCCGCTCAAAATTTGCTCATGGACGTTTAAAATAGCTGATTTGTTCTGGTTATTGTTCTGGTTATTGTTCTGCTCAACAGCCCTGGTCCCAATTCCAAATGAACGCTGTTAAGTGTAAGGGAACTGACCAACGTTTGTAAATTGTAATGTAAACAAAATGAGTCATTATTATCTTTGAAAAGAGCATAAAAAGTAGAATTTTTAAAAATTGGGTCACCAATTCAAAAATATGTACTCACATTGAAAAAAGCTTATCACTAAAAGCTATGTCATAAACTTATAATATTGATTCTACATAATTTGAATTTTGAATTCCAGTTTCCAGAGGTTTAATTTTCAATGATGATGATGACTGATGAACTACCTAGGTACCACTGATGTAGTATTAGGTCTTAGACCATCTAAATACTAGATGGTCAAGTATTAGGTACAGTATTTTTCAGATTATTATTCATTCAGTTTATATTTTTAATTAATCTGTTAATTTTTTTTTTAAATTATGTGTAGGGTAGAACGTATTGATTCTCTATAATTTTAATTCCAAGTTTAATTTTCAGCGATGAACTCATACCTACTCCTGTACAATTTGCAGAGAAACTTTAAATAAAAATTTACTCAGACTACATCAACGCTTCAACGCATTGTACACAATGATGTAAGCACAATACTTTTCAGATTATTATTCGTTCAATTCATAATTCTAACTAATGGATTAAAACACAATCTGCTTTGTTATGTGTAGGATTAGAAAAGTATTCATTTGCAATGAATGTCATTCGCCGCACTGTAATGAACTTTACTTTTTAAAGCACTCTGGAGTAGCGTTCATTCAAAACCTAGAACTGGTAAATCCTCAAAAATGTGCCCAATATGCAAGATGGAAACAGTGAGATAATGGATCAAAGTGAGATAATGGATCATTTCAATAAGATTTATAATATATCATAGTATTGACGAGAAAATTCACGTTTTTGAGAATATTTTTATCAACTTTTCCTATAGCTTTGGGAAAAAATTGAAAAAGTGAAGGTTTGTTTGGCTAAACTCATATAGAGGAGTTCATCTTGTAAAAAGAAAGGATGAATGTAACAGCTTCGGATTTTTTGAAACATGCTCCAGATGAGGGATTCGTCACTTGGAACCAAACTGTACTTGGCATGGGAACATGTTCTGGTAAAGATGCGTCTTTTCTATTCATGACACATTTTAAAAGCATGGAGAGCGAATATTAAGAAAATTAAAGATCCTGAGACACGAACAGCTTTAAAAATCTCTACGCTGTCCTATACAAGTATATAAATTCAATTTATTGTTAGAAGATGCCATGTACACACCTTTAAAGTAATAACCAAGGCGTGTATTTTGCACAGTATATGAGAAAATTGCGAAGAATTGAGCTTATTACTGCGGAAAAAGGGCTTGTATCAACACGAATATGAGCATGAATTATATTATGTAGGGTATATCACCCAAATCAAGTATACATCTACTTCAAAGCTAAGAAAATTGAAAGGCTCGACAAGTCCATTAATTTATTATTAAAATTTCTTCGCGACAAGATGCTTAAATATCCTTATAAAAGTAAAAATGTCCCACAAATTGAAAATGTTAAGAAAAGACATTGTAGTTGGCAATCTATACCAGTTCATCCGTATGAAGAATATGATAATCTTGAAAGGTTCTTAATGAGTTCAGGTGCAAATGTTTATCATGGTGTACTTATTATAATGATGCATGCACAAAGTTGGTTTGTGATAATTGTTGATCCTGATGCCTTCACAAATTCTTGTGCAAATGTTTGGATATAATGGTATTCAGTTAAATAGGTATGTGCAAACGCATCATCTAAGTATGCAATATGTCAATTTGTGAATGCGAGTAATTCAGCTGCCATCAGTTTTGTGAAATCAGTGAAGTTCAAATTCCTGCTTCAAATGAGTGTATTGAATTTATAAGCGCTCTCAATATACCTACTCTCGATGATATTAACTGCAAAACCATGATAGGTACTCTAATCGTGAAAATTATCTACAGGTTGAAAAACAGTCAATTATGAAGGAGACTGAGAAGCAGAAACAACCAACTCTATCGGTAAAAATGCCGTGAAGAAAATTTTTGACGATATACTTATTCTCTGAAATCATCAAACCTTGCTGCTCTGCATGAAACACTGAGGAATTTCAAGAAGAGATGCAAAATACGGAATAAAAGGGGTAGGTCTTTTACTCTTAGGGGGGGGGGAAGTCAATCCGTACCAGTCACATATGTACAATTATTATCATGTATATATACCTACATATATTTGACTTGAAACCTAAAACGAATTACTTATCAAGATCATAAGTCTACTTATTTTCAAATCTGACAAAAAATAAATGAATGAAACACGTTTCAATTTTCAAAATAATTTAATAATTAGAATTCATACCTATTAAAAGAAAAATCATGCTGCTGATTACTACAAGAAAATTCGAAAGATTTTGTTGCCAGATGCCAGTGGAAACCGTTTGCGATAATCATCGCTATCCACTTGTAGGAGAAATTGTTTTTGATTTTCCTCGTGAGTAAAAGCAGCCTATAATCATAAGCCACTTATAACTACTTTGAGCGACGAATGAAATTGTTCATCAGTCAGCCTTCCTACTTATTATGATGAACGTGAAAGATTGAGAAAATGAAGAAAAGAATTCTGTAGACGATTTTTAGATGTGAAATATAGGAAAATTGAAATAATTGAAAATCAGATCCCAATGGAGCTCAAAAGGTGAGGGAGAGATGAGAAAAACTCCAAAACTGAATTTAGCAACCCGACAGACCCTTACCTGGACATAAAGAACCTGGAAATTGGAAAACCGGCTCCCTATGGAACTCAAAAGAGATGAACAACGAAAATAAACTTAGCAATCAATCAATCAAAAAAATCAAAAAAAAAAAAACTGAGCTCAGCAACCCAAAAAATTCTTATTTAGATATGAAGAACTTGGAAATTGGAAGATCACCCCTACGAAGCTCAAGAGTCAAGGGGAAGATGAACAATAAAAATTAACTTAGCAATTTAAAAACCCTTTTCAAATGATATGGAAAATGGAACAAAATAGAAATAATTGAAAATCGCCCCCTTGAGAAGCCCAAAGATGGAGAGGAAGTGGAGAAAGAAGCCCAAGAGTGGATTCAGTGACCCTGAAAAACATCAATTTGAGAAATGAAATAATTATTATTCACAAATGAGAGGAGCGGCTCCCCTTCAACTGAAGCTCAATTTACACAAACAGATATCTGACGAGTTGTTACACCAGAAAACTTGCTAAGTGCCTATGGCTTAAGGAAATGACCTTTTGTTTCTGTCTCTTCAAGAATCCTGTTGGAGGCCGTGATGATAGTGGGCAGGTATACATATTAAGCGGGGCAATTCCGAGTCGAAAAGAACATTTGTGAAAAAACAACATTGATATATTAGACATAATGACATAGGCGCCGACTTCGCACTTTTGGCGGGGGGACTCCCCCCCCCCATGAAAACGTTGGAGGGACAACGCCCCCACCCCCAATATTTTCAAATCAAATATGGAAAAAGTACAACAAATTTTACCGTCAATGTTTAAATTTAACAAAACAGAAAAAAAGGAGAAAACGAGTAAGAATAAAATCGATAATACCAAAATATCAGACGCGTCTCAATAAAATAATCAAAGAAAAACCACGCTCCGACTAATTCTGCCCCCCCCCCTTCCAATATTTTCCATAAGTCGGCGCTTATGCATAATAACTGAGTGGAATTTACAGATCGATCGCCTAAATCTTGCTCTTCATGATGCTAAAGGTGAAGATGTCATAATGAAAGAATAAAGGAAGATTCGTAAGGAAGTTTCTGTCCAGGAATTGCCCCAGGTTCCAGCCATTTAATGGACGCTACGAGGTAAAAAATGGACGGTCCTTTTTCTCATTCATTTTTACTCGTATTACAATTTTGACCTCAAAATCATATTCAGCGACTCAAAAAGTACTAGAAAACATTTGAAACTTACCCAAATTGACACCGAAAAAATAAAAATAAAAAAATAAAAAGTTTTTGAAAAATGCGAAAAATTTTTATTAAGAAACAGTACGTTAATTTCACGAAATTTCACTTACAATAGTGGAATAGTATTATGGAGAATGTAAACTGATAACACAACAGTTTTCTCCTGCGTAATTTCCATCCTTATCACTCGAAAAATCAAGACCAGTACTTACCCCTCGCGTTTGGCCCCCAATTCTAAGGCCTCTAAGCCATCCAAAATTTTCCCCTCGGTTGATTCTGATAGTCCTCAACAGCTTCTTTTCAAATATCTTCTTTTAGAAATCTCGTATCTTTATTCATTTTCATTTTATTAAATGCTCTAATTTCTGTACATTATCAATGCGGGATTTTTTGGTGAAGTTGAGATTTTTTTTTTCCAACACTGATTCCATTTTTGTGTTGGATTTTTTAAAGGTCGTTCTTTGGGTAGTTCTACACACTGTGAGCCGGTCGTCACAAAATTCAACGCAAATATGGCAGAGTTATAAGACAGTCTAGTTTTTGCCCCGCATTTTCACATTCCAGGAATAGCTCCGCTGTACCTTATATTAATAACACACACAAAAAAAAAAAATAAAAAAAATACCGTTTGTGTAGGTATATAGTGTAGGTATATATTTTTGTCAGAAGCATCAAAGCTCAAAATCATCACTCAAGAAACAATGAGTTATGGCGAGCGAAATACTGACCAGGATGGCGTTGGTCGATACTGAAGTCGTGTACCGGAGGCTCGCAGTGTATTATATACGAAGGTGGACTTCCATCACAGGAAGGGATGACAACAGCAGGATGAATGACATACAAAAGAGGCATATGGCATGAGAATAACATAACTGGATGATTAATACTCTTTCCTCAGCCGCTGACCTGGTTCAATCATTACAAGGGTGACGACAAAGGTATCTCCCGCATTTGGCTTCAGCAGAGAAAAGCTGCATCATGCAGTCAGTAAGCTCGCAGTCATCACTCAAAAGGCATAAGTTATGGCAAGTGGAGTACCGAAGAGGATGATGTTGGTTAATAGACTGAAGAAGGATGATAACGGCAGGGTGAATGCGATGTACTAAAAAGTCCGTAACAGGATGTCTAACAAATCGAAAATACGTGTAAATGATACGGCGATAAAAAAATGTTCAGTTCGTAGGATTCTCTTTACCTAATGAGAGGGAAAAAAATCTTTTCTCGGCAACGAAATTCATGTTTATTTCGTCGAGGAGTTCTGTTATAACAACGTTTTAAGTAGGTCAAAATAATAACAAGAGTGCTAAAATGATACCGCTTTAAAAAACAAATTAAAACAAAAACTGTAAAGTATTTCTGAAGTCGAAGCAGAATAGAGACCATAAATAGTAAGAGGTTCAGTTTCTTTGAAAAAGTTGTGTCTCTCTTTCTAGTCCTTTTCTTATCCTCTTAACTGCCGCAAATTTTTCTTTTTAATAATAATCACCAACGTTCGCATAGTTACTGCGCTGTATCATTCTGTCGCGGCGAAATTTTACAATGCTTAAGTAATTCAGAATTGTATTATTTATTTATATTAAAACGTGCAGGTACAAACACTAGACAGCCTATATGAAATTTTTTCATTAGGTAGTTCTATAGACTGTCAGACATGTAAAATTCAGATGAGCCATTATTGGAAAATATTACAAAAAAAAAGTACCCGAACGTCATTCTTTTGACAAATGCTCCAAAACGAAATTCCTTTTGGGGCGTATTTTGGTTGGAAACTTAGCAAATATGGAATGGAGCTAGCACCTTTTTGACAAAAATATCTACTTACTCTCATATTCCGTTCAATTTTGCATCAATTGTATCGAGATATTTCACATCGATTTTATAAAAATATTTTGCTGATGTTCTTCATTGCATGCTACTTTTATTGAATGTTTTCCTTTCTTTTATTTTCATAATTTCGTCTTTCTTAGTCTTGAACAAGCGTTGTTTTTTAAATATTCTAATTATTGGAACTTTGTAATGATACACTTTAGGAGACAATTAAAGGCCACGATGGGATTCAGGGATATACAGTAACGCAATTCGCTCAGTGTGATGAGCCTGAAAGATTGAGGAAACGGACAAAAGAACCTCGAAGATAAATTCAGCGACCCAGAAATCCTTGATTTAGATATAAAGAATGAGAAAAATTGGAATTATTTAGCAGGATTCCAGAAATATATTCAGCGACCCTGAAAACCATAATTTAAAGAAAAATAAAACATTTAAATTCCTATAGATGGAGGCGGGGGGCTGGTTCCCTCCTAGATTGAAACTCAAATTCCAAAAATCAGTATTTATTCTTATAAAAATTTCAACCTCCCTAAGGCGTGGGTTTTCCTTCACCATGTGAAGCTCGAAGAATAAAGGAGAGGGGAAAGACTTCAAAAGTGAACGCAGCATTCCAGTAAAATAATCTTTATACAAACACAAAGAATACGTAGAAATCAGAATAAAATTAGAATAATTGAAAATTAGCTCCCTGGTGTAGTTAAAGATAGAAAAGGAAAAGAGGCTAAAGGATCCTAAAAATGTATTCAGAGACCCTGAAAACCGAAATTTGGAGAAAAACAAAAACAAAACATTTTAGCCCATAAGGTCGGAAGGCGGGGGGGGGGGGTCCCTCTTCGATTGAAGCTCTAATTCCAAAAATCAGTATTCATTCTTATAAAAATTTCAACCTCCCTGAGGCGTGGGTTACTCTTCATCGATTGTACTCAAACTTGGCCGAAACCTTTTATAATATTTGGAACTACTATAGTCTAGGGGGTAAGACCAAGGTGGCCGTGGTAAGAGACCTTGGAACCTGATGAATGAATCACACCGATACAAAGCATACAGTCAATAAATGAGCGACTTAACATCTGGACACTTACTAATTTCTTTGAGTAGTTAGGCTAAATGCATGTCGAGATACCACAATATCCCGTTATTCCAATCGGAAAAATAATTTTTTTTAAACGAAGATTAACTAAGGACCTCCTTAATGTAGATAGGTGAAGTATAGGTAGGTACTAGGTAGTTCTGTGTACAATGCTTGAATAGAATGTTTCTGTGCAAGCTGTCTTTACTCTTTACTATACTTGGCGTGTGCGAATGATGAATACGTCATCGGAGCATAGTAAAATAAAAATAAAAATCTCCAACTCATGAGTTATATCAAGCGGTCAAGTGAGGTACGAAACGAATATTGAGCTATGTTATTATTGTATGAACTTCGAAGAAAATTTTTGTAATTTTTCGCTTTATCGGTATAGCTGCAGGTTACATATAATACCTGTAGGTCATATCTCAAGTAATGCCCCTTCGTAATTTTACTGAATTCATAATGCGAATAGGTCTTGTTCTCGTTGCTACTTGCAGATTTTATTACCAATGGTTTATGGATTTGTATACGTTCGTGCAGGAGTACCTCGGTACTCGACTGTCAGTGAGTTTCCATTTCCATCAAATCACCGACATCAGTTGATTTTATAGTCTTGGTGCGGACCCGAACTATTTATCATATATATAATCGTCGTATTCGTAACATTCGTAACGATCGATTTTATTACGATTATTTATTTTTTTCATCACTTGCAACTGGCACAATATTTGCATATCTTCGCAAATTTTACTACTTTATTTCTTCTCGGTAAACGATCCGCTCCGAGAGTGTTCGGCGTACGCTGTGAGCCTCAGCCACCGCCGGAGACAATCAAGGAAACCTCTAATCTCCAAGTAGGCGTACAAATAGTACTTATATACAAGTTTGGAATGGAATTACCTTAATATTAAATAACATCGAGTCATTGTTGTGTCTGATTACTGTTTATGGAAGGTAATTTCTTGGCGTCGTTTTTTTTCCTTCCTCTTTTTCACCTGAATGCGTAACTCGACGACCAAATATGAAAGAAAACGAGCAAATGGCGCAACGCGAAATTCACAATCGCGTTGAAAATAAATGTACAGTTAAAGAGGCCTTTAGAGTATTTCACGGAAGAAATATCCACAGGATGGACAGATATGTAGAGCTCGAGGCGAACAAACAGTTCACGAATTAAAAATATGTTCGGCAACAGAGTTGAATTTTGTCATCATGATAGGGTAACTTCGTAAATAATGATAAATGTATTGATGAAATTTTTTGGTCGAATGAACCCTGTTTTTCAAGTTCTGCTGCGGGGCACAGAAGGCGTCCGGTCATACATGTCAAATCTATCAGTTATCGGTTTTTAAAACTGTGTAATTGTGCCGCGAGGTGCCCCAAATATAGTACGAGGCATCGCATTGGTGGAAAATCTTGCATTTTCCCCTAAAAGCATGAAATTTGGTTTGTTCATGCTGGAAGATAAACATCAATTTTAAAATCGGTCGGATTCCTCCCCCCTCCGAATCCACACATTTGGATACAGAGGTGGTCAGAATTGGAGGTTAGCCTAGTATGGTCTAAAACGTAGAATGGTTGCTATAAAAATTGAAGCTTTTTGAATTTTCCATAAAAAAAAATCTCGCAATTTTTTCGTGTCCACCCTAAAGATGCTAGGGTTTCGAATAACCTTGTATACTATCCACGGCCGGCACTTCTTCATTTTCCAATTAGGTGCAAATTCAAAACCACTGACGGGGGTAATTTCTAGGAAAGGGTAAGATTTTTGTTTCAGCACGTAAATAAAATTGCAACATCCCCCCCCATGTTTTAATTTAAATGGTCGAGTGATGTGTTTCTTTATGTCATTTAAATTCAAAGTGACCACTTAGTCATTTTCTGAATGTTAAGTCATCATTTTTGGTAATTTGTTTGGAAATATAGGTACGGCTGTCGCTAAGTAACTGAGACTAAAATTTCGTACGGCCCACCAACGCAACCTATCAGCGTTTCAACGCAGTAGGGGAATAATTTGGTTAATTAGCTATCGATTGAGACCACGCCGAGCTCATTTTATTGAAAACTCGCTGTTCCAACCAATTAAAAAAAAAACATGCGTTGACCCTTACAGGTTTTTTAAAGATTTTTTTAAAGAAGTAAAATAATTTTTTATTAATCATCATCTTCATCAAGTACACGAATATCTTTTTCAAGATAAGCGCCATTCATGGCTATACAGGCGTCCATTCGTTTTTGTCATTTATTGAACGTTTTCGCATATTCTGCCGCCGGTAAGGAGGAGAAAAACATCTGCGCCGCGGTGATGACTTCTAAGAAAATCACAATTCACCCCACCCCCATATAGTCCTGACCTCGCCCCCTGTGACTTTTGGTTATTTCCTCAACTATGGGCAGCCTTACGGGGTCGTCATTCAACACGAATCAAAAAGTCGCATCACTGCAGCGCAGATGTTTTTCTCCTCCTTACCGGCGGCAGAATACGCGAAAACATTCGATAAATGGCAAGAACGAATGGACGCCTGTATAGCCATGAATGGCGCTTATTTTGCCAAAAATATTCGTGTACTTAATGAAGATGATGATTAATAAAAGATTTTGTAATCGTATGCTCTTTTTCCTTCTTTAAAAAAATCTTTAAAAAACCTGTAGGGGTCAACGCATATGGTTTTTTTCAAACTGGTCTGGAACAGCAAGTTTTCAATCAAATAAGCTCAACGTGGTCTCAATCGATAGCTATATGATCCAAATTATTCCCCTACTGCGTTGAAACGCCGATAGGTAGCGTTGGTGGGCCGTACAAATTTGAGTCTCAGTTACTTAGCGACAACCTATGTATCTTTCTATTTTATTCCTCCAAAACATCAAACTAATATTGTGGCTAAACTTTCAAATTATCAACTGGAAATTCAAGTCCCATCTACATTAGTTGCTCCAAGTGTACATCAGTGTTAAAATGGTATCAGATACTTTGTTTTCTTCAGAAGATGTTACAATTACTCCTGATATTCATCTCTTCTGTTGTAGTGATGCTACAACCAGAGCTGAAATTCTGTGGGTGCTGAAATGAATGTAGCTGCAAGCTGTGACAGATAAGCATTTTTTCAGTATTCGGGAAAATAAGTATCTGAGGGGCGCCCAAAATTTTTTTTTTCAGATTTCCCGGGCCTCCCTTTTCCTTGTCACGTATATTACATACACTTCATTCAAGGGGATTATTCTTCGAAAATGTTGATATTTTAGTCCCCAGCAGTTATTTTACAAGCTATTAATGATACACAGGTTTATTTTTCGTTGATAGATATGACTCAATTCTAATTTTTCAAGTTTTCAGAAGGAAATTTGATTCACACTTTTAATGGGTCAAAATTGGCCTAAATATGCTAAAATGTCCGTCGGCATATAGCTGCCCCTCCAACAATTTTTATTTTATTTTTTCTAAATTTTCAAGCTCTATATTAGAACAAACTGAGAACGTAGGGCTACTTTACCACCCCCTCCCTTGTATAATTTCTGCGCACGGGCCTGCAGCAATACGGTCCGCATATCAAATCCTGTTTTTTTTGTTGTTTTTTTATGACGAGACTCATGCATTCTTGTATTATTGTCTAAAATTAAGAATAAAAAAAAGTGTCTTTCGGCGTGGTCATCTCTATGCAACGGTAAACATTCATCATCCAAAAATAATTACATCTAATTAATGGATTAGTATGCCTTTATCAAATCTCCATATAATTTTCTGTTTTGGAATCTACTAAATCAACGGCCGAACACTGTTTGTTTGCTATTGTCTTTTGGCGAGGCATTCATCATTTTGATAGCCATGCCAAAATACAGAATCCCCTCACTGGCGGTCCAATCTTACCAATATGTTATACAGAACGCCTCTTAACGACTCCCATCAAAAAAAGTTTAAACATCCCCTACTTTCCTCCATGAAAAAAAAAACCCTGAAATATCAACATTTTGGAAGGACCCTGGCACTGAAAAGATGTCGAAAATTTTATGTTTCTGCTTATAAGGCCATGTTTATGGATAGCAGTATACGCGCTTATTTTGATCCCCCTCTATATGGCATTTTGGAGTGAATACGAATAATTTTCAAAAGATCTTCTTAACGAAGCATTTAAAGAGCTTCAGTTTTCGTATCAACCATTTTACGTTTGTACCATTCTAGGCTATGTATAGGCTAAATTCCGATTTTGAATCCCCTTTTCTCCACAATCGTGGACTCAGGAAGGTCTGACGGGTGAACTTCAAAGTCTTAAAATTAACCCTCATGTCTTTCAGCCCGAACGAACCAAATTTAATGCTTTTATGAAAATGGAGGATTTCTATTGAATTTGGCTGCTATGTCCCGTACTAACACATTTGAACTGATTTAGTCGTGTTATTCTGTTCATTTTTTTCAAGAATATTGTAAGCAAGGAGAAAACTTAACGGTTACTTAACAAGAAAACACCTGCACGTACATATAAATGCATAAATTAAGACGTAACGAACGAAGAATTCATAAGGTATAATAGTTGTCTCTTCGACTAATAATTAATTATTATTGTGTCTCTTTAGGCCTTGTTAATGCAGCATAGAAACAGAACTCGACGTGGCGTACTAACGAATAACAAAACTGAACGAGACTTCGAGCTACTACTTTCGAATTAAAATACCCGTAGACCTGCACGAGGTGATGTTGTGGTGGGACGTATGTCGATGCACGCATGCCAAAGTGGACCCGAAGACACCGCACCCCCGGCCTCGGAAACTACCCTTTCGAGTGTCGCATCAGTGGCCGAAGGGACGCTTCAGGGCCGGGCTCAAGCCCCCATTTCGCCGTGACGCTTGTGGTGCGCGCGTCTGGCAAGGGCCAGCATGGGGTTCCCTACTGACCGAGGTCCGCGCTCCCCGAGCACTTGCTTGGAATTCAGGTCCCTCACAGCTGGATGCGCTTCCTCATTGCCTCGTCTTGGTCCGTTTGGCGACGCAGGCAGGTGACGACGACGAGGAGTCCAGCCGGGGGGTCCAACTCTTCTAGGATGGTACAGAGTTCTCCTCTTTGATGTTGTGGACCGAGCTTGGTTCGTTGCCGGCTCTCTGCCTCGACCATTCCGTCTGCATCTTTCCTCTTCATGATGGCCAAGACAAAGGCCGAAGGTGATACGCCCAAGACATAAATATTTGGAGGATTTAAATTTTGCCAAATAACTAACATTTCGAATTTATTAGCTGCGAAAACTGGGGAGTGAAAAAGAAGGAAGAACATACTTCTTCAAAATGTTCCAAGAAATTTCATTCCTATTGTATTTCATAAATTTAGTCCTCAGAAAGTGTTGTTTTTCAACTGCATCTAAATGACACTTGGTGAAGCAGCCATTTTCTTTACAGGAGAAAATCATTATAATATTCTGAATAAAATACGAGTACTTGGATGAAAGTAATAGCGATGTATTCTGGTATGAAATTTGGTATAATTCTGAAAAAAATATCGTACGTAGCAAATTTGTGAAGGACAGTGTCACTCATGCGATTTTGTAGCACCGGTGGGCAGGGTGTGTTGAAAAAATATACTTATAAAATAAAAGACAGTATGGGTATAATTAATTTCCTAAGTAACTTTTTTTTGGTGTGTGAAGGAAGGCTAAATTTGATGTTGACGTTAATTTGACCCCCGTTTTATAATTGGGACACCTAGGGAAGGCGAGGAGACACTGAAATGAATACGACAAGAGTCACAATGCATCATTTTTTAAATTTTGGGGTCACTGAATCCAGTTTTTATGTTACTTAGAAAATCTTCCCAAATTGCAGTACTGAGGACAGGGGTAGAGGAAATAACTTTCTGAAATAGACAATGTGGATATAATTTCTTAGGGGTTTCCATTTTCACGTTAACCCGTAAGTATCTGGGAAATAAGAGGACACAAAAATGAACATGACAGGAATCACCGTATAGGTAGGTATCACTTCGTAAGTTTTGAGGATCATTGAATTTGATTTTAACGTTAATTAGAATGTCATTCCAAAATGTGGCATCGGAGTAGTGGGAGAAGAAAAAATTCATAAAATACGATGTTGGTTTCCTTTCTTAAGCTAGGCCGCTGAATTCAATTTCGATATTAGATAATTTAACCCTCCTTGCAGAATCGGGACACCTCTGAAAGGGAGAGGGCACAAACATGAATATGACGAGAATCACGATCATGAATATTATTTCTTATGTTTCAAAAGTCACTGAATTCTATTTTGACGTTAATCTGACCTTAATTTCAAAATTGAAATTAGTAGAGAGCAGGGAAGACGGTACAAGAATGCCAGTAACAACTAAATCAATGTAAATTAGCAGTATTTGCTGTTGATACTCGCACTCAGGACATGAGCCCTAGTGGGGAGGGGGAGTTGTGATTGTATTAATATGATGTGCAAAACAAGTTTCACAACTTTCAATTGAAGAGCCCACTTCCAAAGTCACTTAACTGCAAAATTTTAGTTTGGAGAAAAACAAGCAAAACACTTTATAAGCAAAACAGTAAAGTAGGTAACTGATTTTCTTAAAGGTAGACGTATCAATAAGTTCAACCTTCAAGAAAAATTTGTCATTTTTGGTTTTGCAAAGTATGCCCCTAGCGCGGCAAGACAGCGTGTTGAAAACCAAATCTCATGAAATCATAATTTTGCAGTTAGGTCACTTTGGAAGTGGGCTTCTCAATTATAATATGTATATTGCTAATTGACATTTTCGTGCCTCCTGTTCCCTATATGCTGGAATTCTGAAATGAAAGTCACAATCACGTCAAAGTCGAATTCATAGTGATCCTCGATACGCAAGAAATGATACCCATGAAGCGATGATATTGTCATGTTCATTTTTGTGCTTCCTCCCCTGTCCCTAAACTGCCTCAATTTTGAAATAAGGTTCAAAAATTAACGTCCAAATCGAATGCAACGACCTCTCAAAGCCAAAAACATAATGCTCACGTTGTATTTCACGAAATTTTTCATCTCCTACTCCGCTCAGTGGTACTACAATTTTGAATTTCGAATAAAAACAATACGGAAAATTAACTCAGCGCCCTTGAAATCCTCACGCTAAAAACTTCATTTTCGTTGTGGGCTAATGAAGGCTCAGAAATTTTCATTGTATTAAGATTATCTACCTATTCAAGACAGAGAAACACAATTTTTGAGAGTGTGGTATCTAAAGGTCAAGGGATTGGGGATACAAAAATTCGAAAAAAAGGAAAGAGAAAAAGTGAGATCTGTGGTTCAAGTTTTTGCAAATGCTTTGAAACAAAATAAACTTAATTCAAACTTGGAACTAGCTGAAAAGAAAAAAAACGAGGACGCCACAACCTTGTGAAATATGGGCCAGGTTTTCACTCGCGATGAAATTCTCGAAAGAATGACAGCACAGCAAAAGAGAGAGAAAAAAAGATGAAGCCGTTATGAAAGAAGAAAAAAAGCGAATGCGGGTTCAAAAGAAGCTGCAGAAGCCAGTACAGTAAAAATAAATATCCCAAAAATTCAGCCAAAGAAAAGCCAGTGGTTAAAGAGAAGACAACTAAAGAGCGGCCGGCTGAAGAGAATTTGAAAAGAAGTTTATCTCAAAATAATGTCAAGATCCCTTTTTACTGAAAATGAAGAAATTCTGGAAAATCTACGAGTAAGTAAGATTTTTGTCTTCTCTAAATATTTTTCCTAGACCAAGCTAATTGCTTTTTTATTTTTTCTTCGTCTGCAGGTGAATGAAATCGCAATTGGAGATTTTGTAGTAGTGAGCCTACGGTACAAAACATGCATTGGTCGAAGGAAGTCCTTCATCGCAAAGATATTGAGAGTCAAAAACGGTCATCTGTTTGGTTCTTTTTTGAAACCAAAATGGTCACAAAACAGTATTCTGGTTATGTTTACTTCTATCCAGCAACTGTAGACGAGATGGTTTTCTGTTTCGATTAAATACATGAAAAACTTGAACAGCCACAAGTATACTTACGTTCAGTTTTCTTATTTAAGGATATACATTGTCACAACTTGGTTTTGTTTCGAATTCAGTGTTGTAATATAGCACATCTTATATTTTATTTGTATTTTTAAATTCATTTCCCAATAGCATTGCGAGTGTTTATATTTACCCACTTTTTTTTTTTTGGGCGAGGGGTTGTAATTGAAAAAATTGTGCCAGTAATTGTAAACATCTTCTGATTCTTTTATTCTACCATCTCAAAGTAATATCAATAGTATGAATTAATAAGCACTCTAGCTGTGACTGGAATGTTAATTCGGACTTCTCAGACTGATGGCGCGCTAGCATCGGGCCTTCCTTACCGCACTCAAAAAAATTTTGCTTTGAATGTTTTTGTTTTGCTTGGTGTGAATGTTGTAGTGTACGGCCAACCGTAGTAAGGAACAGCACTGTACTTTCGAATGGAAAAATGCGCATTTGTATATTTCATCGCTAATACGTCCAAGATTTATTTTCAAGGCAAATTCACCCAAAAATTGGTAGCTTATAAACGTTATAATAAGACTTGGGGCAAATTCTTTTACAAAAATAAATTTGAACTGGTTGAGAATTGTTTGAAAATCACGATTTTTACATTACAATAAATGCCTAGCATTCAGGGGCGGATGGGCCATTGGGCAATTCGGGCAAATACCCGGTGCGCCGCTGCCATTTTGACGCTGCGGCGCCGGTACGTTGAAGAAAAAAGTATGCATTTATAAAATATTTACAAAAATAAAATAAGCGTATGTTGCGACGACAGTCGAAAAACGCGCGGCGGCGCTGATCAATTTAAAGAGAAATAAAGAGATTAAAAAATTTAAATGGGCAGGCACATTTTACGCCGATTGTCGACCAAACGTGTGTGTGAGTACCTCCGTCCATTTTTGGGCATACGCCTCCATGTAGCTTTTCCATTTTCTTTTATCCTGCGCTCTGCGCTTGTCTTTGCCACCCGGGGCCCCAGTTCTCTGACGAGTTCATCTATATATCTAGTTACTGGCCTACCTATCTTTCGTTTCCTTTGCAGCGTATCCAGTTGAGTACTTTTACTCTCTATCTGTTGCTATCCGCCCTCGCCAGATGCCCCACATATTTCCACTTTAATTGTTTGACATTATATCCCATATCCCCGCTTCCAACAATTTCGTATAGTTTTGCATTTGAGATTTGGTCTACCCATCGCAGTCCTAGAAATTTCCTCAACATATTTGTAGATCTGAACGTAATTTGTAGCTTTACCATTTGCTTTCCTGTAAGGGACCAGGTTTGCGCTCCATACTTGAGGGCTGGTTCCGTTGAGCTATTTAGTATTTCCATTTTGAGGGCGGTGTTGAAATCCCGGCAAAAAATATATTTTAATGCTCAGAAGTGGCTCCCCCCTCTTTTTGATACGTCTCATAATTTCTTTGTTATCTCTTTCTTCAAAACTAATAATCTGTCCCACAGATATTCGATTTCTATTACCTCTTCTATCTCTTGCCAATCAATTATCAGATTTTCCCCCCTCTTCCGATTATTTTTGATTTGCTGCCTTTCAGCTTCAGGCTAGCTTTTTTGCATTCCCTTAATAGCTCTGCTGCCATTTTCTTCAACTCCTTACTATTTTCTGCAAATAAGATAATATCGTTTGCGTACCTTAAATTACTTAGAAATTTTCCATCTATTTTTAGTCCCCTTCGTTTCCACTTCAGATTAGGCAATACTTCTTCCAGAATACAGTTGAAGAGGTTTGGCAACAAGGTATCCCCTTGTCGAATCCCCCTCCCAATTTTGAATTCACACCCTTTGTTTTTAAGGCTGGCTCTTGCACTCGAATTTGCATAGCAATTCTGTATGACTTTAATAAACCCACTTTCAATCCCCATGTTCCAATGCTTTTAACATATATTTATGATCCACTGAATCAAATGCCTTATGAAAGCCTATACAAAGCATTTCAGTTTCCACATCATATTCATGTGTTTTTTCAATAATTTGGTTCACAACGGAAATATTCTGTACAGTTGAGAAGCCTTTTCTGAATCCCGCCTGTTCTTTCCCACGATGATTTGAATCCAAATGGTTACACATACGTCTTTTGAAGACTGCCATAAATACTTTACAGATGTTCGATGTTAAGGATACTGGCCTGTAATTTTCAATGAGTTCTTTCCCCCTTTTTTTAGTAATAATATCATTTCGGCCATGTTCCACTGTTTTGGACATATTTTGATAATTAGAATTTTGTTAAATATTTTAGTTAGGTGTGGCATTCTCTGATTGCCAAGCCTTTTCAGTATTTCGATCGTGATTCCATCCGGTCCTGGGGCTATGTCATTTTTCAGTCTATTTAGTACGTATTCCACTTCTCTCTTCATTATTTCCGGGATTTCTTCCTCCTTCCACCCTCCAGTTTTTGCTATTTTTGATAGCTCGTTTCGCTCGCGGTAAAAGTCCTCGTAAAAACTTGTTGCTACCTCTACAATTTCTTCTTGATTTTGGGTCACTTTTCCTGTCTGATCTTTTAACTTCAGCATAACGTCTCTCCCGACACCGAGTTCGAGCCTAACTTTTTAGTGGACCAACTTTCTTCCAAAATATCTTGAATTTCTTCCCAATCATATTTTTTAATATCTTCTCTAACATGTTTCTTCACCAATTTTTGTATTTCAGTTAGCTCAGTTTTGTCCAATGGTGTTTTATTTCTATTTTTCCAAAGGTTATTCTTCCTGACTCGAGAGTCTGTTTTGAAAGCTTATCCCTGGTTTTCTCTTTAGCCCTCGTCACTCCAAACTCTTCAGTTGTGTTTTTTAAAGCTTGGACCATACTGTCGTAGAAATTTTCCTCGACTTTCATCCTCTCTCTTTCTGACTGGGAAGATCCGCCTTCCTCTCCCTTTACCCTTCTTGTGATTTTTATACTGGACTCTCTGCGGGATGCTCAATTTACTGCGTGATATGCGGTAGTCTGATGAGAAGCCAAATCTTGACAGTGTTGTTACATCTTTAACTACTGACAGGTCATTTATTAGTAGGTGGTCAGTCTCATTTTTAGTTTTCCCGTTTGGCGATATCCATGTCCATTTCCTTTTGACTTTTTTTTTCTGGTAAAAAGTGTTTGCGGTACATAAGTTAAATTTTTGGACAATTTCCACTAAACTTTCCCCCCTGTCGTTTCTCTCTCCCACACCAAATGGGCCGTAGTGTTTTGAATTAGCCTCTCTTCCTACTTTTGCGTTGAAGTCCGCCATTATTACCTGATAGTATTCCTTCTCTTTTTGAATTGTTGCCTCTAGCACGTCTAGCTCGTCATAAAATTTATCTGTTTCTGCCTTCTCTGCTCCGGCTATAGGTGCATACACTTGCAAGATTAGCATTTTTGTCTTCTCATCTATTTTCAGTTTTAGTAGGCATATTCTGTCCGATATTATTTTAATTTCCACAACATTATTTTTCATATTTTTGTTAGTATAAAAACCCACCCCCTGTAACCTTTTCTGGAACCAAAGTAGTATAGATAGCTGCCTCTCCTCCTTTTTGCCAGTCTTTTCCCATATTTTCTAACTTCCGACACGTTTTTTAAATAATTTTCGTTATTACTTATCATTTTTTAAACATTTTTCTTGGTGTTCTCAGTTATAAATACACTCGATTAAAAAAGTCAATTTAATTTATATGTGTGTATTGGAGGGGGGGGGGGAGACAAAACTCTTACGGCGCCGCACCACTCCAAGTGCCCGTTAATAATTTTAGCGCCCATCCACCCCTGCTAGCATTTCAGTAAATTCTACAATATGAAGAGTAAAGAATCAAAACTCACATTCGCCATCTTACTTCAAGGGCGCAAATAGGCAAAATCCTGCACACAGGTGCAGGGATATCTTTGCTGCGCCTGTGAATATGCGATAGGTATAACATACTCCACATTCACAGGCGCAGCATAGATATTCCTGCACCCGTGTACAGTAATTTGCCTATTTGTGCCCTTGAAGTATAATGGTAAACGGGTTTTGATTCTTTACCCTTTAATTAACGATTGCCGAAAATATCCGCCAGATGTCAGCTACCTGTTGAATCTTGGGAAGTCCAAAATTAATAAGGAAGAAGAACAAAATGTTTTATCTCAGCAATTTTTCAATCATGTTACATATTTGTTGAGGAATAATTATTATAGTTTTTTCAGTTAGGTTATTTAGGTATCAACAGTTCATTTCAGTATTTTATTTAAGCTGTATATTGTCCTTCCATGATTTTTTTCGCATGGGAAATTTATTACAGAATAAAGAACGAACTTTTCTAACCTCTGCCAATCATCTCTACTGCATAATATATTCCAAGCATCTCTCACATTGGATGGTTGAGACCAAAAAAATATAGAATAATTATTTTTTTAGCATCTGAGTCTTTATTCGGAAAACGAAGAAAATCTGAATCTGAAGAAATGGTCAAGTGTATGCTGAATCAATAAGATTTAGCTTAGAATCATTAATTTTCACGAATTAAAAAAAAAGTGTGACAGATATAAAGTGTCCCAAGGATACCCTACTTATACAAATCGTGAGTTTCGTGTATTTTCGACATCAAATTAGGGGGTTTCTCCACCGAATGTGTAGATTAACGATAAGATGCATCTATGAAGAGCGAGTTCCTGCTCCAATCATTTCTGGAACTAGGCTACTGTCAGGGACTTGGTGAAGAGTTTTTTTCTGGAGGGGCAAAAGTTGTTAAATTCCCAAATAGCTCCAAAAAAAAACCTTTTGACTTGTGTGATATTCCCAACTTTTGATCCATCTACTAAAATTTCTCAACTCCAGCGGACGCTTGGGAGGGGCAGGTTGCCCCGTTCCCCCCTCATGTTCGTCCCTGGCTACTTTTGTTTTTGCCAATTTTGTCCGGCTGGATTGTTGTTCTATCACACTGTACGATAAGGACCTATAGTTAATATTTTTCAAAACGTCTGAGAAAACTCAATCAGTAGTTTTAGATCATAAAGGAAAGATCTGGATGGAGGAACCACCTGTTCCTATTTCCAAAATTAATAGAATAATGAACTGTACGTTCCCAAACTTAAATTTATTTCGTCAAATCCTATTATTTCATTACAATATTGTTCATTTAAACTGATTTGTACTTTCGATAGCTGAACAACAGTTTTTTCGCTGGCGGCCAGCGGTGGCAGTTAATAAAATAAGTCCTTCACGAGTCTTATTAATCATGATTTGCGATTACCCAACGTGTTCCATTCATAAGAAAATATTTCTAATATAAAACAATATTATAATAAATTAATCGCGCGTATTATTTTCGGTAGAATGAATCGCAGCAGTAGGAAGACCTTGTTATGCAAGCGCTCGCACGTTCCATTCGTATTTGTATGCGGATCAACTTCGATATTTTCGAAAAATAATTGACTGGAGTTTTCCCGAGCATATTTAATCGTTAATTAATAAACTCGCGATTGCCGCCAAAACGACACATGGAAAGCTGTTGTTTTGACATTCGTCATTAAGTGTACCAGCCTACCGTCTCTTTCGACGGATACGTATCTACAATAGGTAATTTTAGCGTCATGTTGATAACCTTATGACACCTCCTCGGTGGCTCGATTTCGTAATTTTTGCTTTTCGAAATGTTTTTTTTTCTTTTCCTAGAGGAAAATCACCCATGGCGTTTCGAATGTAAATTCAATACCATTAGATGGATTTATCTACAAATATCAGCCGAGCAATCGCACGACCAAGCATACAGACACGTGTGCTATTGTTCGAATAGCAGTATACCAGTAGGAAGGTTTTTAATTTGCACACCTGTTTGGTCATTTTGGCAAACGTGCGCTATTACGCCGCATTGATTTTAAAATTGAATCAGTCAAAGCGGGGCGTGTAATAGAATAGATAAAATTTAAATCAGCATTAGCCGATTCGAACGTAGACCTCCTCTTTTTGATACGCCCCATACTATGCCCGCTCTAGGGGGTTCTTCGTATAATATCTAGTTATGTACCTATCTTCGTCCTTTGCGCGTATCCGTTGAGTACTTTTCTCTCTATTGTTGCTATCCGCTCGCCAATGCCACATATTTCCACTTAATTGTTTGACATATATCCCATTCCGCTTCCAAAATTGTTGTTTTGCATTTGGATTTGCTACCATCGCAGTCTAGAAGTTTCCTCAACATATTTAGATCTGACGTATGTACTTTACCATTTGCTTTCCTGTAGGACAGGTTCGCTCATACTTGAGGCGGTTCGTGAGCTATTTAGTATTTCCATTTTGAGGGCGGTGTTGAAATCGCAAAAAATATTTTTAAGTCAGAGTGCCCCTCTTTGATACCTCTAATTCTTTTTATCTCTTTCTTCAAAACAATAATTTCCACAGATTTCATTCTATTACCTTTCTATCTTTGCCATCATTATAATTTTCCCCCCTCTCCGATATTTTGTTGCTGCCTTCAGCTTCAGCTAGCTTTTCATTCCTTAAAGCTCGCTGCCATTCTTCAACCCTTCTATTTTCTGCAAATAAATAACGTTTGCGTACCTTAAATTACTTAGAAATTTTCCATCTATTTTTAGTCCCCTTCGTTTCCACTTCAGATTAGGCAATACTTCTTCCAGAATACAGTTGAAGAGGTTTGGCAACAAGGTATCCCCTTGTCGAATCCCCCTCCCAATTTTGAATTCACACCCTTTGTTTTTAAGGCTGGCTCTTGCACTCGAATTTGCATAGCAATTCTGTATGACTTTAATAAACCCACTTTCAATCCCCATGTTCCAATGCTTTTAACATATATTTATGATCCACTGAATCAAATGCCTTATGAAAGCCTATACAAAGCATTTCAGTTTCCACATCATATTCATGTGTTTTTTCAATAATTTGGTTCACAACGGAAATATTCTGTACAGTTGAGAAGCCTTTTCTGAATCCCGCCTGTTCTTTCCCACGATGATTTGAATCCAAATGGTTACACATACGTCTTTTGAAGACTGCCATAAATACTTTACAGATGTTCGATGTTAAGGATACTGGCCTGTAATTTTCAATGAGTTCTTTCCCCCTTTTTTTAGTAATAATATCATTTCGGCCATGTTCCACTGTTTTGGACATATTTTGATAATTAGAATTTTGTTAAATATTTTAGTTAGTGTGGCATTCTCTGATGCCAAGCCTTTTCAGTATTTCGATCGTGATTCCATCCGGTCCTGGGGCTATGTCATTTTTCAGTCTATTTAGTACGTATTCCACTTCTCTCTTCATTATTTCCGGGATTTCTTCCTCCTTCCACCCTCCAGTTTTTGCTATTTTTGATAGCTCGTTTCGCTCGCGGTAAAAGTCCTCGTAAAAACTTGTTGCTACCTCTACAATTTCTTCTTGATTTTGGGTCACTTTTCCTGTCTGATCTTTTAACTTCAGCATAACGTCTCTCCCGACACCGAGTTCGAGCCTAACTTTTTAGTGGACCAACTTTCTTCCAAAATATCTTGAATTTTTTCCTAATCATATTTTTTTAATATCTTCTCTAACATTTTTCTTCACCAATTTTTGTATTTCAGTTAGCTCAGTTTTGTCCAATGGTGTTTTATTTCTATTTTTCCAAAGGTTATTCTTCCTGACTCGAGAGTCTGTTTTGAAAGCTTATCCCTGGTTTTCTCTTTAGCCCTCGTCACTCCAAACTCTTCAGTTGTGTTTTTAAAGCTTGGACCATACTGTCGTAGAAATTTTCCTCGACTTTCATCCTCTCTCTTTCTGACTGGGAAGATCCGCCTTCCTCTCCCTTTACCCTTCTTGTGATTTTTATACTGGACTCTCTGCGGGATGCTCAATTTACTGCGTGATATGCGGTAGTCTGATGAGAAGCCAAATCTTGACAGTGTTGTTACATCTTTAACTACTGACAGGTCATTTATTAGTAGGTGGTCAGTCTCATTTTTAGTTTTCCCGTTTGGCGATATCCATGTCCATTTCCTTTTGACTTTTTTTTTTCTGGTAAAAAGTGTTTGCGGTACATAAGTTAAATTTTTGGACAATTTCCACTAAACTTTCCCCTCTGTCGTTTCTCTCTCCCACACCAAATGGGCCGTAGTGTTTTGAATTAGCCTCTCTTCCTACTTTTGCGTTGAAGTCCGCCATTATTACCTGATAGTATTCCTTCTCTTTTTGAATTGTTGCCTCTAGCACGTCTAGCTCGTCATAAAATTTATCTGTTTCTGCCTTCTCTGCTCCGGCTATAGGTGCATACACTTGCAAGATTAGCATTTTTGTCTTCTCATCTATTTTCAGTTTTAGTAGGCATATTCTGTCCGATATTATTTTAATTTCCACAACATTATTTTTCATATTTTTGTTAGTATAAAAACCCACCCCCTGTAACCTTTTCTGGAACCAAAGTAGTATAGATAGCTGCCTCTCCTCCTTTTTCCTTGGTGTTCTCAGTTATAAATACACTCGATTAAAAAAATCAATTTAATTTATATGTGTGTATTGGAGGGGAGGGGGGGGAAGAGACAAAACTCTTACGGCGCCGCACCACTCCAAGTGCCCGGTAATAATTTTAGCGCCCATCCGCCCCTGCTAGCATTTCAGTAAATTCTACAATATGAAGGGTAAAGAATCAAAACTCACATTCGCCATCTTACTTCAAGGGCGCAAATAGGCAAAATCCTGCACACATGTGCAGGGATATCTTTGCTGCGCCTGTGAATATGCGATAGGTATAACATACTCCACGTTCACAGGCGCAGCATAGATATTCCTGCACCCGTGTACAGTAATTTGCCTATTTGTGCCCTTGAAGTATAATGGTAAATGGGTTTTGATCCTTTACCCTTTAATTAACGATTGCCGAAAATATCCGCCAGATGTCAGCTACCTGTTGAATCTTGGGAAGTCCAAATTAATAAGGAAGAAGAACAAAATGTTTTATCTCAGCAATTTCTCAATCTCGTTACATATTTGTTGAGGAATAATTATTATAGTTTTTTCAGTTAGGTTATTTAGGTATCAACAGTTCATTTCAGTATTTTATTTAAGCTGTATATTGACCTTCCATGATTTTTTTCGCATGGGAAATTTATTACAGAACAAAGAACGAACTTTTCTAACCTCTGCCAATCATCTCTACTGCATAATATATTCCAAGCATCTCTCACATTGGATGGTTGAGACCAAAAAAATATAGAATAATTATTTTTTTAGCATCTGAGTCTTTATTCGGAAAACGTAGAAAATCTGAATCTGAAGAAATGTTCAAGTGTATGCTGAATCAATAAGATTTAGATTAGAATCATTAATTTTCACGAATTAAAAAAAAAAGTGTGACAGATGTAAAGTGTCCCAAAGATACCCTACTTATACAAATCGTGAGTTTCGGGTATTTTCGACATCAAATTAGGGGGTTTCTCCACCGAATGTGTAGATTAACGATAAGATGCATCTATGAAGAGCGAGTTCCTGTTCCAATCATTTCTGGAACTAGGCTACTGTCAGGGACTTAGTGAAGAGTTTTGTTCTGGAGGGGCAAAAGTTGTTAAATTCCCAACTGGCTCCAAAAAAACCTTTTGACTTGTGTGATATTCCCAACTTTTGATCCATCTACTAAAATTCCTCAACTCCGGAGGACGCTTGGGAGGGGCAGGTTGCCCCGTTCCCCCCTCATTTTCGTCCCTGGCTACTTTTGTTTTTGCCAATTTTGTCCGGCTGGATTGTTGTTCTATCACACTGTACGATAGGGACCTATAGTTAATATTTTTCAAAACGTCTGAGAAAACTCAATCAGTAGTTTTAGATCATAAAGGAAAGATCTGGATGGAGGAACCACCTGTTCCTATTTCCAAAATTAATAGAATAATGAACTGTACGTTCCCAAACTTAAATTTATTTCGTCAAATCCTATTATTTCATTACAATATTGTTCATTTAAACTGATTTGTACTTTCGATAGCTGAACAACAGTTTTTTCGCTGGCGGCCAGCGGTGGCAGTTAATAAAATAAGTCCTTCACGAGTCTTATTAATCGTGATTTGCGATTACCCAACGTGTTCCATTCATAAGAAAATATTTCTAATATAAAACAATATTATAATTAATTAATCGCGCGTATTATTTTCGGTAGAATGAATCGCGGCAGTAGGAAGACCTTGTTATGCAAGCGCTCGCACGTTCCATTCGTATTTGTATGCGGATCAACTTCGATATTTTCGAGAAAAATAATTGACTGGAGTTTTCCCGAGCATATTTAATCGTTAATTAATAAACTCGCGATTGCCGCCAAAACGACACATGGAAAGCTGTTGTTTTGACATTCGTCATTAAGTGTACCAGCCTACCGTCTCTTTCGACGGATACGTATCTACAACAGGTAATTTTAGCGTCATATTGATAACCTTATGACACCTCCTCGGTGGCTCGATTTCGTAATTTTTGCTTTTCGAAATGTTTTTTTTCTTTTCCTAGAGGAAAATCACCCATGGCGTTTCGAATGTAAATTCAATACCATTAGATGGATTATCTACAAATATCAGCCGAGCAATCGCACGACCACAAGCATACAGACACGTGTGCCTATTTGTTCGAATAAGCAGATATACACAGTAGGAAGGTTTTTAATTTACCAATATTCGAATTCTTTGATTCTTTCTCGCACGCCCCTCTCATCCAGATTGGTACCGATAAATATAAAAACAGAGTTTCCCATGTTTGAGAAAAATTGAAGAGAACATGTGTCTCAAGAAATTGAAAAAACACAGAAATTCTGAATCTTGTGCTACGCCCTTGGCTAAAATTAATATGGACAGGAAGGCAGTCCAGCAGTGGCGTAGCCAGCTTAATGCTCGAGGGAGGGTTGGTCTTCATCAAAGGGGAAGAAGGTGTCAAAAAGGCTGCTAAAATAGGAAAACCCACTATTTGACAATGTCGCAAAGAGGAAGGGGGTTCAGGCCTCTCGACCTTCATACGCCACTGTAGTCTAGAACAGGTTACCCATTATTGAGCTATCCATCAATTTTGGGCAATTGGTCGGTTTTTGGCCGAATGAATGTTTAGGACACAATGTATGTTCATTTTGATGTACCTGTCAGTTTTGTGTTTTTCGTGTTGTAAGCCAATTTTTATCTACCTGTCTCGAACCATCTGTCAATTTTAAGCTCGTTTTCAGTTGGGTCCCTAATCTGTAGAAAAGACATTGGAGACGGTATGTCTGCAAAAACGTTTGAGTAAAGAAAGAAGAGTGGAAGAGGGGCCGCTCAAACTTCCGATAGGTGGTTTTTCTACCACCCCGAGAGAGGCAATAGAGCACCTTATTGACACGCACTTTCCGGGAGCAAAAATCATTGAAAACGCACAGCCAGAGTTGGGAGTCAACCGCACGCAAAGCGGAACGGATTGGGAAACGGCGAAGGAGGTGGTTAGCTGGTTACATCAGACAGGGTCTGTTGGGCGGTAAACACATTCTCGCCGTACAAAGCAGCGGCCCAGATGGAATCTCCCTGTATATTCACGAATGTTGCCAGGACATAATTTCCACCAGTCAATCCTCTTTCAACTGCCGTAACAAACGAGTGCAGTGATGACTCTACTAATCTACCTGCCCTGTATGCGTGTTGGTTCTCGTGTGGTGAGAACCTTTTCAGAGTAACCTCTCGTAAGTGCTTGTCTAGCGTCTATCAGTTTTTCCAAGATTTTTAGCATGCATTATGTACTTATCGGCCTGCAGGATTTGGCCTTATAGGGGTCTCTGCCTGGTTTAGGCAAAAACACCACTCTCACACCCTTCCACGGTTTCGGAATGTGCCTTAAGGCCAATGATGCCATGGGGACCCTAATGAACGATTATGGTCTTGAGTCCTGTCTGTAGACAGACTGGATAGCGTTTGACCCCGAACACACATGAATCAATAGAAACAGCTCTGAGGAAAAGGGAAGTAAAGGAAAGCTTAATAAAGTGGATATTATCAATGCTAAAAGGCCGGGAGATCCAGATAACCCACCAAAAAGAACAAATCCATGCAACGACCATCAGAAGCTGCCCACGGAGAGTGTGCTCTCTCCCCTGCTGTGGAGCCTATCGGTGGGCAGTTTGCTCGATAAGTTAAATGATTAAAAAATGTACACACAAGGCTACGCTGTCGATTTGGCTGTAGTGGTAACCGGCGAATTTCCGGGAACCATCGCAAAGCTAACGCAGTGGGGACTCCGATGTGTGAAAAAATGGTGCGCGAAAAAGGGGTTATCGATAAAACCTGGACAAAACCGAGATCACTCTTTTCACTCACAAAAGGAAGGACAAGGAGTTGATCAAGGTGCAATACAAAGGAAGACCACTAGCCT
The DNA here is from genome assembly GCA_031841125.1 of Acanthococcus lagerstroemiae. Classification (NCBI taxonomy): domain Eukaryota; kingdom Metazoa; phylum Arthropoda; class Insecta; order Hemiptera; family Eriococcidae; genus Acanthococcus; species Acanthococcus lagerstroemiae. Next base: position 60,525,247 of record CM063110.1, on the reverse strand, counting down.
TCACAGGAAAGGTAATATACTTAGGAGTATATCCTGACGAAAAACTCTTCTGGAGGGATCACGTCCCAGAGAAAATGAGAAAAGGGATTGAGGCTCTTTGGGCTTGACACACTTTTGTCGGCAGAACCCGGGGACTCTCTCCCAAAATGATGCGCTGGATATATACCGGTGTAATACGTCCCAGAATCACATATATACGGCCATTGTGTGGTGGGACCAGGTCCATACCTGGCCAAAGTCAAAGAGGAGCTAGACTACCTGCGAAAAGGCTCCCGTGCATGATGGTAACGGGGGTAATGAGAAGGGCATAAGTGTACGCATGTCACGAGAGACGATTGAGATTGCACGGGGAATGAAAGGATAAAAATTGTGGCTGAGCATACCTATACCGAGCTTACAGAGTCCTAGAAACAACTAAGTTGAAGGTTTGAAAAGATAATCCCTATCATCCCCATATTCCAAAGATCCTTATTCTCCCTCGAAGCACAACTGCGATATTATTTTTCGAATTTTGATCAAAAATTCTAGCTGAACATCCACATGATCTTTCGATATTTTACATAGTTTCGAAGAGTCTGGACAATGTAAAACTTCATTTTGTTGTTGTGTTATTATGATCCAATTCGAGAAAGTCCTGATGAAATACGCATAAAAATAATGAAACTTCCCCCCCCCCCCTATTCTGACGCTGGCCCATTTGGGGCGTTTCCGGAATAAGGGTGCGGTGTTTCCGGGCCAATTTGGCATGCGTACATCGCCTTACGCCCCCCTATCATCGAAATGTAACTTTTTCACATCAACAGAACCGGGGGAAAAAAAAGAAAAAAACATTTAGGTGGCGAAAGAACAAAATCATTATGTGCCACCAGGTCTTCTGTGCGTGCCCTGAGAGTCATCTATCGATAAGCTCCTACCCTTATGTTTTCTAGCATTTTAGTAACGCACATACTATGCATCTGATAATGAACTAATGTTTGAAATCGTTTTGTTCAATAAAACAGAAATGTTCAGGCAGAAAAATAGAGACACAGTGGGATATAATAATTACTGATCTGCTCTGGTAAAAGTCGCAAACATTTTTTCTTAAGGAAATTAATATTCGAGTCGGCGGTCACCTCTTACAGATGCACCTTAACATCAGCCAATACGTCTCATCGTCGACCAATTCCTGTGATTGAGAACACATCCACTCCTAAATCACGAACATCTGCAGGGCATTGTTTTACTGGTGAACCATAAGTAGGTATTCCAAAAATATTCTCTGACAAGGGGTCAAATATGTGCTTATAATTTGCTTTTATTTTCGTCTAATATGCTAAAATATTTACTAAAAATCCTAAAATATGCCAAAATATTCCCTATCAAATTGATAAAATGGGTATCATTTTGAAACGGAAATCGAGATATGACAAATATCCAGTAGAAAAAGGTCCTAATGTAATCGTTCAAAAAGTCTTTTTTCGTTCGCAAACACTGAGGACATTTTTGACAGTGTTCTACATAGGCCGAGATTTTTTTTTTAATTTGTCTGAAAAGTTGCAGTTGTTGCAGTTTTATCTTCTTAGAAAACAAAAATATAATGCAATATTGAAAAAGAACTGGAAATATTCCCCAGAAATAGTGGAAATTGACAAAATATTCTTGAATATTCTCTAAAAAAGCAGGAAATATGCCAACATATGCTCGATCTAGTGTGGCTCATTCTTCTTGAAATTCTATGAATCACAAAAATAACACATGGATATTCCCTGCCTAGTTCAATAGAAAGAAACGTGAAAAATCATATTTTTGGGATTCCTAACAATAAGCGTAAGGGGAGGGAGAACCTGGCTCCCCGGAGAAATCCGAAAATTACATGCAGAGGGTTAAGTGAGCGGAGCCACAGCTAGACCAATTTCACGAGGAAAATTAGCCAAAAATTTCCCCTCCGCTCTTCCTCAAAAGATGAATGAATTTAAATGGCAAATACACGATCATTAAATGCCTAATTTTTATAAACTAAAATGCTGAAATTCAAACCTTATATACTGATCGAAAAAAGACAACTGTTGTTCATTTTCCAAGATAAACGTTTTACGCTGGTTTCGGATCAGATCTTGAAACGTTGAAGAAAACATTTCTTCTTCCAAAAAATCATCGTTTCAGATAGATTTCAGATTCAGACTCCGAAGCAAGAAAATTAGAAACTGATTTAAAAAAAATAATATTCTCCTCTGCATGATGACAAAGAAAAGTATAAATTCAGCATTCACCTACTGCTCCATTAAAACAATTTTCAGAAAACTGTACACTGCCAAGTACTGCTTTGGTCAAGAACGGTAAAGCGGTTATCATTACTGTCTTTCGAAAGCAGACAAAAAAATTGAAAATTTTAAAGTGGGGCCGCAACTTGAGGTTGAATTTTTAAATTACCCATTCAGAATCAGCACTAAAAATCAAATCTAAATTTCTTTTCAAAAATAAACATTTCTAAACAAAACAGAATTTTTCCAAATTTTATCCTTGTATATCAGTTTAGAAGCCTTCTAAATGTTCCAGTTTTGAACTTGAGAATGCTTTTCCTTTTGAAAATGTTTGAATTTCTGTTTATTTCTAAAGCCTGCGTTCTTGACGAGGGAGTTCTTGGCAGTAGCAGTTTCCTAAAAAAATCCGTACATAAATTTCATGTTAAACTTTAAAACCGATTGGGGCTCCGTTAGTATATTTTAAAAATTCTGAAAAATGAAGGTAGTTGTTTTAAATTATAAAATGAAAAAGACTGGGAGGGGAAGTTGTCATTTCAGTTTACAAAATTGCTAAAGTAACGGTCATCCTAATGGTAACTCATTTTTTGATTGGCTCACATAGCCGGCGTTGTGAACATAATTCGAGGCATATTTCATTATGAAGGCGAACTCTTCGAACTTACGCTGTCTTTAGAGGTCGATAAGGTCTCTCTGTTTAGGTAGGTCTGCGCATATTTGGACAAAGTTCATAATATTCCTTTTTGCTAAAAGGTTCTAAATAGCTTCTGAATAGTTTAGCCGACATGGGAGAAAATCAAAAGCCCATCGGGAAATTTCTGCAGAGGAGCATGGCGTGTTAGCTCGAATTTCGTGCCATTTCTCTCGTTCCAAGTTATTAGCACGTGCTAAATTAAACTGGAGGAAGTTATTTGTACCTAGTTCGTAATTATAATACCTTTCTATAATGCATCAGCAGCATAAAGTTGAAAATTTCCTACATCAACTTACTGATAATAGCTTTCCATTTATCGGAAATGCGCGTACTTGATTTATGTGTAAAAGCATTCGAAGGAAAGATTCGTGCGTTTGTTAATTTACATCAATGCGCGCCTTAATCTCAGTTAATAAGAATTTTGTTCAACTTATTGATTATTGACGTGACAGGGTTGTAGCATGGGGTTGCACTTGAGGTCTTGCCCCCTGGCTACTCGGCTTGTGGCCTCCTGGCAGTTCATGTTTTGTACAGTTTTGAGAATCAAGGCTTATACAGAGTTCCACCAGACTTTCTCCGGGATGGAGGGAGGGGGAGGGAGGTGTACGACGACTCGAGAGAGCCGTGCCTTTTTCCGGTGGAAATACGTGACTTCTTGAGTAGTCAATGCGTTACCTGTAAAATTACAAACTTAACGTTAACGGCTGGATAAATGGTAGCCTTCAGTACTTACATCAAATCAAAATTTATGCTATCATTTTGTTCCATTTCCGTACCATAATTCTCGATTTTGTATTCAGCTTCCTTCTGAGGACATAAGAACATGCTACCCCAACGCTGCCCCAAATGGAACAAAAAATACTAAAACATAACACAAATTTCAAATCGAAGTTCTTTCCTTAGGTGGACCATTTCTGGTGGGGCTGATTACAATATTCGGACACAATGATTTAAAAAAAAATGGAAAAAATATGTGCAATAGTTGACACCAATTTTTGGAACTGAAATTCGCATTTGAGGCGACGATTTCGCTCGTCCTACAAGTTATTTTTTTGAATACTCCCGGAAGGAATTAAGTAGGAAATTCGGGAGGGATGGTGAAAAATTGAACAGAAATGTTGTAAAATGGTGACAACAATTTCGAGCTAAAAATCATTTTTGAGTGTACCTACAATTGCTCCAGCTAGCTAACTGAAATTAGCTGATACTTTTAGAGGGGGTTCAGGACAAAATCGGAAATGAGTTCGAAATAAGTACAAGATACTGATCCAAGATGTGACCTCAACTTCGATATATATATGATAGGTCGTGAATATTTGTATTGGGTCAGAGAGCTGACATTAATACCTTTCCAATGATATTATGTACAATAGCTCATACGTATCTTTGGTTGCCATCATATGTCACATGTTTGAAACTTTGCTGCAAAAACTGCGATAATTACAAAATGAACGATATCACGAAAGTCAATGTTTAGGATCGGCTACGAGTAGCCGAGCCTATTGCAATTGATTTTTTCCAACATTTTCAGTAGGCTTATTGATCTTGTCATGCTTTCCTTGAAGCGTTCAAGTGTTGAAGCCGCTTACGCACTTATATGTTTAGGAAAGCTTGATCTTCATTGTTCATTACTGTGCGATTAAAAAAAAAAAAAAAGCAGCGAGATTATTTACGTTTTATTAATTATTATTTTGAATGTTACTCTACAGAAGAAATTAACTGAATTTAAAAGAGGTAAGTGTGTCATTGTTTGTTAAATGTATGAAATGGGTTCTCAGTTCATTTAGTGTAGAATTTCTTTGAATTGAACTAAGTATAACTCTCTGTGGTAGGTACTCTTATCAGTAGATTTTCCTAGGAATAATGCCATGTGAATTATGTCTCATAAATACGTGTGATAAAAGTATTACCTAATCGTAATTTTGGTATTCTGTTTCAGGTTTCAAACGGTGAAGCCTTTTAGCTTTGTAGCTGTTTTCACCTGCAGACAAAACACTGGCGTTCCCCACTGTGGTGATTGTGGGAATATACGTTACAGCAAGTGAATTAATAGTATATGAACTACCTAGTAGCAAATAAGTGAGTAGTAATAATGAATAATTAGCTATATAGTGAAGAAGTACAGGATAAAGCCTTTTACTACGTGATGCACCCAATCAATAATGCGACGTGAATTATAAAAGTATTAATGGTAATTTCTAATTTTGGTATTCTGTTTTAGGTTTCGAGCAGTGAAGCTTCCACTGGGCTAATATAATAGCGTAAAATCTGTAATTTGTGGCCAATGATTACGAATCGGCTGATGATTGATTATTGACGATTATTCTGTTTCTCAATACTCAATAGTATTTTTTATTTCTAGACATTTGCATGTTCATGAGGGACTGAGTTAAGTTGTACAGAGTATAGGTAGCAGGACAAACTGGATGTGTAAGTTGCGGAGATTATCTTTCAATATTGTTCTATGTCAGTGCTATAAGTTACAAAATTATGATGAACAGATGTATGTGTACTTCGGATGTTCTCAAAATGGCATACTCGTTAACAAGTTTTGATAGTATTAGTGATACTCAGCCCCGCAGAGAGAAAAAGGGGGCTCGGAGGGAATTTTCATGGGCCCCCTCTCTTTCCAGTTCATTTTGTTCTTTTGTCAGATAGGAAAAAATTATAAGCTACGTGATAAGAGGTTTCATGGTGTAAGGAATGATTGCTGATTTGATGTACAGTATGATTTAGCTGTAAGCGTTGAAATTCAGGCCTTTTAAGAATATCGGGCCCCCTGAAAGTCCGGGCCCGAGGTGTTCCCTCCCTTTCCCCCTCCCCCTCGAAAAATTTTAATTGTGCTTGTTCGAATTGTATTTTTGAATCGAAATAAACTTCTTCTTGCGAATCGATATAAAATTTCTCTTTTGTCTTTAGCGCATGAAGAGTTACGCGACTTGCTAATCCTAAGATGCCACCTGAATTGGTTGAATTGAGTAATGTAGAAGAACGTTTTCTAATTCCACGAATATTCGTTTCATTCAAATTTGAGAGTCATTATTTTGTAGACGCAGAAAGTGTTTGCTGCGTGATTGCAGTCTGCAGCTTCGCAGTTTGAAGCCTTGAACTTACCATGTGTTGTTGAAGTGTACCTGTAGTATCATTCTAAATACATTTCGTCTATCAGCTCTTATATGTTAAGCAAAAATGCAAAAATGCAAAAATGCAAAAAAAAAAGACCTTAAACATGACTGTCGATAGGTCTTTTTTTTCTGACATCATTTCCAACGACCGCGAAAATAAAAGCTCCGGTATCCTATTTTCCAGCCGACCCTCTTGGAGTGGCAAAGCTGCTTGTTTCTTTTTATCTTATCACAAGCTCAAACTATTTTTAGCATTTTATATGCTTTTACTGCTGGGTATACTTGAGCGAAAACTGTAACGCTTCCCCCGTAACGACACCCCCATGACGACCCCCCGTAACGCTCCTGTTACTATGACGTCATACTACTGAGTATACTTGAGCGAAAATCGTGCTTATATACATTTCCATGGAAATTTATTTCTTTCCGCCAGGAGTATACTTGAGCTAAAATCGTAACGCTCCTCCGTAACGGCCTCCCCTCCATAACGGCTCCCCGTAACAGCCTCCCCTCCATAATGGCTCCCCGTAACACCCCTGTTTGTTCCAGTCATGTTGATCTTTGCTGCGCTCTGCGCGACTACAGTCTGCCGCCGTGTTGCCGCTGCGCGACTGCAGTCTGCAGCCGTATTGTTGCTGCGTAACTGCAGTCTGTTATTAGGGTACGAAAGCATATAAAAAGTTACACTACGTGTTTCTGTAGGAAACACATATTTTAGTATTCGAACGGTTCGAACTGCCCTAAGTCATAAGTTTACAAAACTAATCGGCAGCTGGGATACTCCAAGGGGAGGGGGGTACTCGGATTTCATACAAAATTTCGTTAGCTCTGTGTAATACTACCAATACAGCCAACTTTCACCTTCCGAAAATGGTATTTATTCTGCAGAGATAGTTTTTTGCGTTTATCTTGATTTCCCTGTATATGATTCAGGGCATTTTGGAATAACACTCTTCATTTGATGTCAGAGTTGATGGACAAAATTTGACCGACCTACGTTGTGCGGATTATGAGGTTTTCATTGGGGAAAATGTAGCAGAGTTCCAGGAAATGGGAAATGAATTGATTAGAATAAGTAAACAGTGTGGCCTACTTACACGTGACCTAGAACAAAAACAAAATGTATGAACTCTGATTTTGTGCTCGAATTTTCCATAGACAAAGAAAAAAAACCTGTTTACCCCCACCCGCTGCTAACGTAAGGGCTTTATCCTCTCGTGTTTGCCCCGGGCCCGCTTTTCCTCTCTGCGACCCTGTTTACGCAGGTAACTACAGGGTACCTGATTGCGTATCGGGATGCGCAAAATCCTGCCAGTTACCCAGGCCACTAAAGGGGAATGGGTAACTGATGGGCTTCTGGATAATCTGAGGGTAACTGATCTCGCGTCAGGCCGCAGGTACCTTATTACTGATACGTTGGACATTCATGTTTTCGTCCAGCGATTACAGCCCTTCTAGCGGAGTTCGAACGTGCGAATTAATTCGCGCCGGAAATGATTTCATCTTGGCGTCACCGGTGAGAGGGCGCAGTAGCGCCAATTCATCGGACTATTTCATTCATCAACTCGAGCTGACCTAAATGAAGTAACTAATTAAGTATTATTAACGTCATTGAACACATGAAATTCTCGTAGCCGATTCTTACGTTATTCGTTTTATTTGCTACATTCTCCCACTTCCGCGGCACCACATGCACGCTCGAGAAAAACCAATAATTTACAATCATTTCGAACTCTTCTAAACGGCGAGCATGTGATCCGCGTCTACGCCATGTCGCTCCAATAAACGAGCGCTAACGAGCGGGTTGAAAACCGTCGCGCCGATCTCGGCAGTCGTCGAAAACAATGCGACAAAAAATTTACATTTTTCAAACGACTGAAAAAAAAAAAAAAAAACATTACCGGTTGAACGTAAATTTCTCGTACTTAACCGCAATGGCCATAAAGTCGACAAGTCATCAGTGCAGTGAGCCAGTGAGTTCGGTACGCGGTGCCTGAAGCTCTCGACAAGAGTCGGTGTCTCTGCTAGGCCGGTGTACGCCTCGAAGCCGGTAACCTTCCTCTGCAGATTCATTGTCAATAAAAATTTTTTTTTTTTTTTCTTTCTTTCTTAAATTTGTCGCTCTTTCTTTCCCACATATCGCCGTTTTGCCGTCGCAGCGCCGAGCACATTTGCTGAATGAAATTTGTCATATTTCCCGGCGTCGTTAAAACTTAATTATACGAATCGCGTTCTGTGTTGTGATAAATTGTTTATAATATTTTCGTTTATTAATCTCGTCGCTGGTTCGCGCTTAGTTCCAACGTATCCGTCGCCTTATACCTTATCGAATTATCTTAGAAATTTCTCTCTCCCAATTTGGTTTCCGTTTTCTGTGTTGTTTTTCAGCATGTGGTGTTATTCGTTCAAAAATCGAGTCGACGTATTTGCCGCGTTCCGTCGCCCGATCGCGAGTGCCGGTGTGTGTGTGCGGTGTTATTGTGCGGTGAAATAGAGAAAAAGTGTGAAAAAAATCGTCCTAGCTTCGTCTACGTCGGTGATAGTGAAGTTATAATTGTCGCCAAAACTGCGCCAGGTATGTACTCCCGATAAATTACGCCGCCAAAATTGTACAGTTCCGTGCACTGGCGACGATCATACGGTTGTTGGCTGCCTGCCGCCGGCATATCTCAGTCCGCAGGCTAGTTGAATATGCCCTCCATTCAGGGGCGGAGTGGGACCAGACAGGGGCACCGTCGTAACAATCGCAGGCCAATACCTCCTCCCACACTCTCTCCTCGGGAGGAAGTTGAAAACATAACATTCATGATTGTCGTTTTTCTCATTTTCCCCTTTCTTTGCCCCCTCCCCTACTTCCCCTTCTAGTTTCCATTCCCCTTCAAAAAAATTTAGAAGATAACATTTATCATTATCTTAAACATTTTCTACAATTTTCAATTTTCTTCTGAAAATTTTATTGACTCAGCATGAAATCTAATCCAAGGGGTGTGGGCCAATGTAGAAAAATTTCAAGATAGCCATTTTTTTCATATTTTAGTTGGTAATTTAAAAAAAAAAAAAAATCTGGAGAGTCAAAACCTTGAATTAGGGTCTTATTGGGCTCATCTACCTTATTTTTCCCTGCCTTGGAATGGGAGGATGAAATTCTTTAAGACATATTTTATTCTTCGGACTTTACCAGCATTTTTTAAGGCCATCTTTAAAACTTTTTCGTTCTTGTTCAAGATCATTTATTTTGGACTCTACAGAGACTTGTGTAGACTCTTCCAGCCTTTTGGAATACCCTTTAAGACTCGTTATGATAATGAGCAGTAAAATAGGTATTTTCAGTGTTTTCCGTAGGAGTCCAGGGAGGAAGACAGGAATGTATTCCTCACACTTATTGAAATTCTTTCTAATTGTTTTACTCTTTAACGCCCTTCCAGTGTTGTCCAAGGCTGTCTCTGAAATTTTTTCTGCGTTAGACTTAAAAAAAAAATAAAAAGTATAAGAATCGCTGAAAAAAACTGTGAAATGGGTATTTTAAAAAATTTTCCCGGTTCCGAGGTGGGGAGGGGAGGGGTATATATCATACATTTCTAAAATTCTCTCTGACGTACTTATTATTCAAGACTCGAATTTTCCACATTATTTCTAAGCCTTTTTCGGACTTTTTACAGAGACTTTTTCAGGCTCTCTTAGACTCTAGACTCTTTTAGACCTATTTAAAACTTCTTAAGACTAGAATAGACATTAAAACAAACAATTTTCGAAAAACCTTTAAGAGTCTCAAAAAATACTGAATCCTCTTCTGTAAGCATTCAACTACTCTAGAAAAGTTTTAAAAGTTTCACTATAGTAGAATAGTCTCGGAACGTTTCAGTCATGTTTGTAAGAGTCCTAAAGAAGTCTTGAAAAATCTAAAGCCGGATTGGAAAAATCTTAATGAATTTCAAAGGATCGTGAATAAGCATGAAAAAGGTTTCAATTAGTCTTAATAATGTCGATAATAATCGGTAAGAATCTCAATCAAACCAAGTCTTGAAATGAATCTCGAAGATCCTTAGAAATGATAAAAACGTACTCAGAAGTCTTGAAAGGTTTTAAACAGAATAAGATTCTGAAGGAGTTCTAAACCCATCTAGATGGATGTCAAAATGACTAAAACAAATCTAAAAAGTCTGAAACAGGTAACATAGTTATGAAAAAATATCTAAGTGATAATGAAAGAAGTATGAAATTCCTGTCAGTATTGTTAGACAAAACGACTTTCATTTTGTCATCAAGTGGAGCATTTCATCTTTTTTTGTTATGTCGTAAGTTTTGTCATCTTTAGAGTTTGTCATTTTATTTTTTAATGATTTTTGTTACGTCGTGACAAAATTATTTTGCCATTTTGTCTTCCATTTTGTCACGTCGCTGAGCATAGTTAATGTTGAATGGTATAATCTGTCATCAATTATTATGTCGTTTAGCATAGTTTATCATTTCATCGTTGACAAAATGTTATAACATTTTTTTTGTCATTTGGTTTTGTCATTGGATTCTTTTTTTTTGTTATGTCATTTATTGAATGGTTCTGATAAAGAATGATGTCACTTTTTGCCAAATGACAAAATTTTGAAAATTCAGTTTTCATTTAGTCATTTTATTTTGTTATGTCTAACAACACTGATTTCTACCCATGCCTACCTATCGATCGCTGAAATTTCTTTGTCCTTCTTCCTTTGCACCTGAGACACCGCATTTAAAATTTTTTAGTATCATAATTCAATTACTATTTTTATTGCAACCTTTTACACCTTTCATTGGCTCGAATTAGCGAATCGAGATGTTGCGTGGAGGGTTATGATGTGGTAAAATTCGATTTAAATCGTTTGACTATACGTAATTTGTTCAAAATTGTAATACTTAGGAGAAGGCAGGCGCTCAAAATTTTCATGAAATACAATGTGGATGTCATTTTAATAGTTCAAACGTCGCTAAACTCATTTCTGATGACAATCAGCGCCTAATTAAGGTCATTAAACTTATTTTTAATAAAAATTTCTCCCTAATTAAGATCGCTGAACTCATTTCTGATAACAGTTGGCCAAGAGGTCCCTTCCCGCAGCTCCCCTCCCATATAACTTTGCCACAAAATCGGTTTATCGTCCCACACTAATGTAGATCATACGTATTTTCTAAAACTTCTCAAAACTTTTCGGAACCTGATACGACATTTCAAAAATTTAGTACAATTTTCGGAACTCCTTCATACTTGCATTTGATTAGGATTTATCGAGAACAACTCTTGGACTATGGCATACTTTGTCATTTTTGAAGCGTTTTCAATGTCTAATCTCCTTTCTCAAAGAGGTGCCCCCTCCCTGTAACAGCACCTGCTCTGGAAGGAGCTATTGTCTCCAACCTCACCCGTGTACCCGCACGTGGGATTATCGTCTTACACCCTGAAGGTGATCCTTTTGACTCTTCGCGAAACCGAGAGACAAGGATAGGATAGACCGCGAGTATCCGACAGCAGAGTGCAGCGCCTGTGTTCATTGCCTGTGAAGAGTTATTTGAAGTCAGCTAATGCTGTAATTATCTGCGACCACATAATTGAAATTAATTGAACTGGAAATGAGCTTCGAATGTAGAATACAATGGTTCGGCTAGCACGTCATCGGTGCGTAGTTAGGTATAGAATACCTATCGACGTTGTATCACAGTGGGTGGCGTTTTTGAAAATGCGATCGACATTAGCGAGCAGCAAACGGACACGGACGAGCACATGAACAGAATATACCTGCGGAGTAAAATAAAGTAAAAAGTGCCAACCGAAATACTTCTCCTCAGGTTCGAACATCCTCGGCATTTCCGACTGCTGCACATTTTGTTAGGGGGAGGGGGTACAAAAATTGAAATTCGAGTGAACAAGTAAAAGGAAGAAAAAAAAACTTTTCAGGCGTAGTTAACAAGTAAACGTGAAATCTCATCCGTGAAATCTCTCGAGACGTCTTTTTATCAACTTGCTGAATTTCCCCCAGTTTTTTTTTTGAGAGGAGAGTTGGAATGCTACGCCGTACCCCTGTGCCCACTATATCGACGTCACTATACTTCAGGGGCCCCGTAAGTGCAAGGAGAATCAATGCATTTCCTTTTTCACCTGCAGAAGTGTATTTGGAACTAAGTGTGCTGCTGTAGAAAGAATTAATTTACTAAGGCTGCAGGACTCTTCGGATTTTCTTATTCTAAGACATCTGCAGATTTAGAGTTGATACTCTTTCAGACTCTTTCATATTTGTTTAAAACTAACTAACACTCTTCAAGGTTTTAGGCTCTTCCCAGTTTTTAGTTCCAGGGCCCCGTAAGTGTGAAAGCAGAGTCAATGTATTTTCTTCTTCAGCTGCAGATGTGTGTATGTGGAACTGAGTGTGCTACTATGGAAAGAATTAATTTATTAAAACTGCAGGAGTCTTCAGATTGTTTTATCCTAAGGAACTGTATTATAAAACATGGTTAAAAATTAACCGGTGGTTAAAATGCAAATCCTAATACTGGATTGGTGGATTTGCATTTTAACCACCGGTTAATTTTTAACCAAGTTTTATAATACTGACCCTAAGACATCTTTCAGATTTAGTTGCTACTCTTACAAACTCTTTCATATTTGTAGATTCTTTGAAACTATTGAACACTTTTCAAGATCCTAGGCTCTTCCAAGTTTTCCTGTAAGCTCATTCTTTGAGACTTAGTGAGCATCTACCAGGATTTATTGAGCTCTTTCCTGCTTATATAAGATTTTTTTCAGATCCAATTACAAATTTCTGTAAAATGTGCTTTGGGTTGATTCCTTAAAATGATGGATTAGTTTAGCTTCGACGAAACAGGCAAACAAATTATTGAAATAGGATTTCTCATATAAGTGCCGCTGAAATTGAAAATTTAATCACAATTTTGATCTGGCTACAACTTGGGCCTTAAATGTGACATTCTCTTCTTTCATTTAAAGAGTCTAGTTTGTCCTACTCGGAAAACGTGAACAAGGCATTGGAATAAAGATTTTTGGGTCATCGGTAAGTTTGAAAATTAATTCAGATTTTGATTCGGGCTCCAAAATGAACTCTGTTTCTTTTTTTTTTTTTAAAGAAGACATCACCCCTTTTCTAAATGAGGAAAACTTCATATCTTTTTTTAAGGACGAAAAATAAATTGTTCCTTTTTTTACTGATGAATGAGTGACGACAAAAAAAGAAAGAAGAAATAGTCCTATTCCTCTCCTGTTTTAAAAATAGGTTGAGAAATCATCCCTTTAATTTCCTAAATGAGAAGAACATTGTCCTCTTAATGCAGAAATGTTAACCAGACTTGTATATCTATTGAAGAAAAAAAAACACACACGTTGTTTTCTTTCAGAAGGGAAAAAGAAGTCCTGATCGTTCCTCTGAATTCTTTTCTTTGTGAATAGAAAAGAATATTGCTCTTTCTTAGAGGAAAGAGAAACAAGTTCCTTTCCTCAAGGAAAGTAAGGAACGTTATCCCTTTTTTTCTTCAGTAAGAAAAATTTTTCTCTTCGAAAATTCGAAAAAGGGAAACCTTAAACTCTCCTTCGGATAAAATAAAGAAAATCTTTCTAATTTATTTTATTTTATTTATTTTTGGGTGTAAAGAACCTTGCTTTTTTTTATTAAGTATCAAAACAAATTAGTAGCAAATTGCTATCAAAAATAAGTTTAGCGACCTTAATTAAGGGTGAATTGTTATCAGAAAAGAATTCAGTAACCTTGATTAGGGGTTGATTATTATCAGAAATGAGTTCAGCGACTTTAGTTACGGGCATATTGCTATCAGAAATGAGTTTAGTCAGTGACCCTAATTAGGAGCTAGTTGTTATCAGGAATGAGTTCAGTGACCCTAATTAGGGGTTAATTACTATCAAAAATGAGTTTAGTGACTTTAATTAAGGACAGATTGTTAACAGAAATGAGTTTAGTCAGTGAACTTAATTAAGGTCTGATTGTTATCAGAAATGAGTTCAGTGACCCCTAATTATGCGTTGATTATCATCATAAATGAGTTCAGCGACTTTAATTAAGGGCAAGTTTTTATTAGAAATGAGTTCACTGACCCTAATTAGGGGTTGGTTGTTATCACTTATCAGAAATAAGTTTAGTGATCGTAATTAAGGGCAAATAATTATTAGAAATGAGTTCACTGACCCAAATTAGGGGTTGATTGTTATCAGAAATGAGTTTAGTAATCCTGATTAGGGTTGATTTTTTAAAATCAAAAATGAGTTTAGAGACCCTTAAACTATTAAAAAGACATCCATATTGCATTTTATGAAAATTTTGAGCGTCTGCCGTTTCCTGAGTATAACAATTTTGAAACAATTTTGAACTAGCCAAACTATAATTTAAATCAAATGTTTCCCCTTTGTAACCTCCATACGCGGCATCCCGATTCGTTAATTCGAGCCAGTAAAAGATTGTAATATAAAAGGTACACGACTCAAGTATGATGCTAAGTATACAGATAAAAAAGAATTTTGAATGTGGTATCTTAAAGGCAGGGCGGAGGGGCAAAAAAATTCCAGAGATCGATAGGTAGCGATGTATACAAAATTGTGCTGTAGTTGACGGCACTGATTCTGATGAATCATGTGTAATTTTTACAGGCGCGTAACTAGTTTGGGTTTGGGTATATATTTTACTCCCTCCTCACACTGAGTTCATGTTCCAGTTCTTCTAAATTTGTACTCGCAATTTGTGTTCTTCTTAAGTTCGGCAGCATTGCATTGTTTGTAAGCTTATCTGTTGTTCTATAAGTAGGCGGGATATTGTTATTATGTCAAAAATTGTGCTATTTTTTGCATGAATCAACCATTAAGAACGAGATAGTAGTAAATTACATTGTAAGGGATAGGGAAAGAGGTGAAAGATAGAGGTGGGTGGGGAGGTTATACATGTCTGCTGCGTCTGCCAACGCTCCTCTATTCGAAATCATCCGTATGTGGGTTTTTCGAAATACATATATGTACGAGAGAAGTGTCTTGAGTGCTAAACATAAGCTGTGACTCAACTGAAGAGCTGTTTCCCAAAGTAGCCTAAATTAATTTTTGGCGGTTCTGAGATAGCAACGCAGTCTGGTGGAGAATATGATAAGGTACAATCTGGTCGTGGTCTGGATCCTTTATCTATGTTGGGTTTGATGTTCTATGCGTTTTACGTTGAAGTTCATTTCCGAAGTGGTCTAAGTGCTATTGCAAATGCTGATAAAAGTAATACAACAACCTGTTTATTTTTGATTTTAATGCAGTATTTTCTGCCAAAATGGCCTTAGTCAGGTAGGTCACCAACTTTGACGGCCTCTCAAATTTTGACAAATGGTAGGATGATAATCAGGGCTCGGATTTTTAGGACAAACCTTTTTTGGTTCAGTCTAGCCCATTCGGTCTCTTGAGGTTTCCTGGACGAATCAGGGAATCCTGAAATCAATGAGTTAACTTTGCTACATCATTTTTCTTTAAAAATAAAATGTTTACCTGAAATTGATGCTTTTAGAGACTTTTTACGACTATTTCGGGTAGAAATCCAATTTTCGACACTATTTTGTCTATTTTACATTATTTGAAAAAATATTTTCAATTTTCAATTTTTTGAGGAAAAACATTTCTAGAAATCCATTTTCTTTGAAAAATAATAATAATAAATAAATAAAACTTCGTAACAACCTTACTATTTGTTACAATAAAGTATTTTGATTCAAAAATGTTGCAATGTATGTATAATAGTTTGAGAGAAATAGGAATGTATAAATTAGTATCAGTTTTCAAAGACCTTTAATTTGTTACCCTTGAAGCCATAGTTTTAAAGTGATTTTTCGACTACTCTACTTCTTTTTTGAGACTGTTCTACTTGAAACCAAAAATCTTAACAAATATCAAACACCTTGACGAAATCAAAATTGATAATATAAACATAGAAGAGGCTACTACGGAACACAAGGGTATTTAGGACAGATTTTATCAATCAAAAATAAAACAGAAAAATAGTTAAAAATCCGTAGGACGAATGCCTAGAAAGCATTCTGGGCGCAAAGAAAAGTACTGAAGAACAAAATGAAATTGAACACCAAAATAAGAATTTGGGAAAGTACTATTCTCCCTGTCCGGATCTACGTGGCTCAGACCTGGGCCACCACCAAAAAACAAGAAAGAAAGATTCAGACGACCCAGAACTCAATATTGATGAGCATTCTCCAAGTGAAACTAAGAGATCACCTAAAAATAGACGAAATAGTTAACAATACTAAAGCCAAAAATATCTGGGTTGCCATCAAGCGGCTAAAATGGAAATACGCGGGCCATGTTTTGTAAGAGAATCCGGACTTTCATGGAACAAGATCCTGATAACATGGGTCCCACACCAAGGCAAGAGGGGAAGAGGCAGACCAGTCAAGAGAGATGGACTGACGAACTGGTGCAAGGCGTGGGGCCCTAATGGATATACCTGGCTAGAGATAGGGGTAAATAGAGAGAAGTGACGGAGAGTATACCCAGAAATAAGTAGCCGAGGGAGGAGTCAGTAAGGGGTGAATTCGCCTACCTAACATAAATACTTTGTTAGATTTCAAAAGTGTCTCCTAATTGGGCTAAGCTCAAAAAATAAAATGAAAAATTACTTTTTCTGAGACTGTTCCACTATCCCTGGACTTCTTATGGACTATTTTGGTCTTGTTAGACACTTTTATTACGGCCTTCTTTTTGGAGTTTTCAAAGCGCCTAAAAATCCAGGCCATGATTATAATTTTGTTCACACTCGATTACTGACTGTCGATTCATATCATTTTCACATTCTTCATGGGGCCTACAAACTGTTTTTATGGTATATTTTCTCACCACGGCAAAAATTGACTTAGACCACGTTGGAAAAAAGCTCTTCAACTGTTCTGAATGAATGTCCTACCTGGACAATCGGCGTAGAATAAAGAGAGTGAGTCATGCGAATAAAAAGAAAGAGGTGGTTTCGAAAAGTTCACGAACTGGAAGTGCAAGAATGCAGGAGACAAAAGACGTTTGTTAGACACTCGCATGGTGCTACACAGAAATTAGCCAGGCAGTAAGATTTGTACAACAATGCAAATTTGTGACGAGAGGGTCACCGGATATACTATAGTGACAGTAAAATTGAAAAACAATTTTTCAAAAAACTATGGCTCCTTCAAATCGTACCCTAGGTAATTGTCCATACATATGACTCACAGCAGTTGCCTATCAACTATTTACTACTTGTTGCAAACATTACACGCTTGTAATCACATGGTTAAGGAAAAGAATATTTTTTGAAGAAAATATGGGAAAATAAGTTTCTACAGGAATATTATGCCAGTAGAAGATTCTTGTTCCGTGTCGATTTAACTTCGCGTTGGAAAGATGGGGACGAGATTATCTTTTGGCACCCCGTATACGCCGCCGCGTCCCGGTCTCCGATCACGGTCGTCGGTCGTTACCTGTCCTCAGTGCTCCGCTGTCCAGGGTCTGGGTCCGGCACCACAGTTGTGCGGTGCACGCTGCACATATTCTGCCAGCTAATTCGGTACAGTCGACTCCATTTAAATCTCTTTCCCGCTTTCCGAATCGCATTTGTACCGCAGCCGCGGTACCCCAGCGAGTTCATATTTCCTTTTGCGGCCGCTCGAATTTGACGGGGGCTGGTGGAATTATAACGTCGGCGACGACAATTCGCGAGGTAGAATAATTCTGCTCGCGTCAGATATATTATTATAAATCTGCGACCATAGGTAAACGTGCAGAAATCTGGTTAATACGAACGAGTTCACTGTTACGAGTGGGAATCTTGTTTGCACAGAAATAAGACTCGATTTGAGTCGGTGTGTCACTGTGCCTGTGTTGGCTTTTATTAATTTACTTGCGGCTATCGTGGCGGGAAACGAGCTATAGAGGGAAATGCAAGGGCCGGGCCGGCGGAGTTTTACACGTTCAGACGTCTTAACGCCGAGTTAGTTAAATTAGCTTCCGGGGTCGCTATATAGTCTCCCTAGACGACAACGTTGACCAATGCAATCGCAATTTGACAATTTCAAATTAACATTCCGAGAGCATCTCGGGTAGCGCCGGTAAGTTGTCACTTTTTGGGGGATGGGTAGGACTCGATTAAAAGGTCTCGCTGGTCATATTTCAACCGTTTGTAATCGAAGGAAGCAGAAGGGAATTCAGGAAGCAGGCTTGGTACAAGAATTATTGTAAGGAGTAGACTAGCAGTATCTCTATTCTATATATTAAAAAAAAATGAAAATTACAAAAATTTATAAAGTTATCATCTCCTTCCACACCACTTTTGCAGTTTTATAGCTTCCAGGTTGTACTTAGATTTTTAAATTATTGAACGAAGTTGTTCGCGACAGAGCTACGTATAATTGTCCATGACTGAAGACATACTCGGGTAGATATATCCCAACCTTCTCCAGCGTCTGTCCCTGGGCCTTGTTGATCGTCATACAAAAGACTAACTTTATTGGAAATTGTCTCCTTTTGAATGAAAAAGGCAAGGTGGAATCCGCTGGCGACAGGTCCACTCTTGGGAGTAATATCCTTCGACCGCACTCCACCCCAGTTATTATTTTCAGATCCAGTACATTCGTGTACATGTTTCTCACAATTAGTCGTGTCCCATTCAGCAGTCCAAGTGCCACATTCATATTTCGTAGCAGCATAACAATCGCACCAACTTTTAAGTGTAATTTATTTAGTGGTAAACCTGTCAACTCCAGACTATCCAGAAATTCAACAGGGCATTGCAGGATCCTACTGTCATTTTCACTGATCAGTCTGTTCACGCTAGACTGAACGGATTTGGGTGATCAAAAAAGCATATGAAAGAGGTTGCTTCACTGAGTGTTCTTAGATTAAGATAAACTTTGTAGGTGAAGTAAATCGTGAGTAATGGACAAATGAGTGGAAGAAATGCGTGTGAGTAGTGAGGTTGAGTTGGTTGTTACCTTATAACTCTTCTCAGACTAAACGGATTTGAGTGATCAAAAAAGATTCATAAGGAACTTGATTCACCGAGTGTTTTAAGACCTTAACCAGCATTGTGCGATAATTAGGACCTGAGATATAGGTGTTCAACTTCATAGAACCCAGTTTTTCGAACATATTTTAAATGCATATATAGATTGTATGGAATTGACTCTTAAAAAGTGATGAAAACACTCATTTGCGAGCAAAACAAGTAAAATTTTTTCAATTTTTCGGAAAATTTCTGCGGAAAATTTTTATTTTGGATGGTTAATCAAAGGGAAGGGATTATCGTTCAAAAATAGTAAAATTTTAAGTTGTCGCTTCGGTCATGGACTTTTTGACATCACTAACTGTGACGTTGACCTTTACAGGGCATTGGCCTGATCTGAAACCCTCAAACACCTTTTCGGTCGAGTTCATTCATTTATAGGGTAGGGTCCACTGACCTCTTATTGATAGCTGACTGTTTTGGATTGTTTTTGTTATGGTCGGCCACGAGCCTCTTGCAATCACTTTTTTTTTATTTCTTCCGTTTCTTCTAATCATTGTTTCATTGAATTGATTGCAGAGTGTGTTTGTGTTGTTAATAGAAATTTCAATGATTTTTTTTTCTTCTTTAGTTAGTGTAAAAAATCAGGTCGAATTATTTATTAATTTATCCATGGATGTTTCCCCCCTCATTATTTCTTGTCGTGAGTCGAGATGCTTGCTTTTTTTTTGCCGATCCTCCTCGAGTAGCGAGGTTACTTGTTGAAAAAGATTACGGAGTGATGTTACAATTTCACGCAGGGGTTTTTCCAACAGGGAGCTCTGATAGTTGTAAAGTGGAATTGGGCAGTTAAAAAAACGAGTAGTAATAGGATTTTGAGAGTTTCAGCTACGGTCATTGACCTTCCTACCTAAAAATCTTACTGACCTCTAGGGTTTACTCATTTCCAATCTTATTCAAGACTCGCTAAAACTGAAAAAATTCGTTGATTATGGCTCTTCAAGACATGATCAAAACTTTTAGAAACTCCAAGGCTTTTCTTGCCTAAAAGGCTGATCCTTAAAGCTAACTAAAACTTATTCATATACATTTGAGAATGTCCCAAATTTCTTCATAACCTTTTTTGTGTAGCAAAATTTCCCGAAAGCCAGATGTCCCGCCCAAATTTTGGAATAAGAGCCCTGGAAAAATAAGCTTCTCCCAAGGATCTCACCTGTAGGAAATTGCTGATAGTAGATTGCTGACTAAGGGGACTAATAACTCGTAATAATGAACGTTCAGCCTACTATCACCATACTCGTAGGTGTTTAACCACAGACTACCACCAAGCCCCACGGGAGTCTGGGCGAGTCCACGATGACCCCTGCTCCCAGCGTACTTCATTAGTGAAATAAGGGCTGAAAGACCTGAGCCATCAGAATGGACATAAGTATATACTTGGGAACCTACTCTTCATGTCCCTGAATGAAAGGAGGTCCACCAAAGGGAATACCAATTTAGAAAAAAAGTCCAGGGATACCACGTACCATAAATCAAACACTATGGTGGTACGTCCATGCATTTTCGATAAATAAACAAAAGATAAAAGTTGTTCCAAACTCACTTCACTGAAATTATGAGAATCATGTCACACAGCACAAGAATACGTGTAGGTATTGTAAATTATAAAATAATAATAGAAAATAAAATTAAAAATTCATAATAAGAGGCTTGAATTAAGAATAAAATTATAAACGACTGCATTGAGTGATAACAATGTGGAAGTAGGGTCCTCTCTCCCGTAAAATTTAGAAAATTCAAAACAAACTCAGCATCGATGGCTGGAAATGAAAATACCCAAAGAATAAATGACTAGTCAAATATGAAATTCGAAATACTAATACACAGGGAGTCCCCTTCTCCTTAGGAGATATTCAAATTTTGAGATGTGGGCCTTATTAAAACGTAATTAAGAGCTCGAGGAGCTTCAGAGCCTCCTGAAACGATCGCTTTGATGGTCGCTGACTCGGTGACGATTCCCTGCGTCTCGAACTGATATTGGTCTCGCAGGACCCTAAATTCTGAATTACCCCCCAAACGAGCAGTAACAAAGATACTGAGCCTCCACGTAAAATTCACGTAGGATATTCACTAAATTTTGATTTGAACAAGAGGTGGGGGATAAAAATATACAAAAATAAATAAATGAAACGGATTGCCTCAGCTCTAATTCATGTTTTCCCCCTTATACTTTTGGACATTACATGGGAAGGGAGGGGGTACATTTTATATAATTGGTGGTACATTTAGGGTACATTTCAATCTGCACAAATTCGGTGAAATTGGAACAAGCGGGGGAGGGGGTAATAGTTACCACAGCCCCACCAAATTTAATCCTCCACCCTGCGGCAATGAAAGGGGTACATTTCATACAATTGGTGGTACATTTTGGTGCATTTCGGGTACACTTCATTCTGCACAAATTCAGTGAAATTGGAACAAATGGGGGGGGGTAACGTCACCACAGCCCCACCAAATTTAATCCTTCCCCGCGGCGATAAAGGAAGTACATTTCAGATAATTGGGGGTACATTTCATTCGAACCAAATTTGACGAAATCAGACAAATTGGGGAGGGGGCGTTACCCTGGCCCCACCAAAAACCTGTTGTTCCCCGGTACATTTTGTAATATTAGCGGTACATTTGAGTACATTTCGGGTACATTCCCCCTACCCCACAATCGGGTCTAAAATCAAATTTGGGGGGGCAGGGTAACGGACCCCCATCAATTTATCATGCTACATTTGTAAATGTTATCTAAGACGCACTCGTTATTCAAAACCCGTTCAAGATTTTTTACGACTTTTCTAAATTTCATTACAGCTGTTCCAGATTTACAACGATTCTTTCAATCTTACTTAAGATAATTAGACGCTCTCCAAGGCACTTCCAAACATTTTAAAATTCTCTAAATTTGTACGACACTCAATCAAGACTCTGTGCGACTTTTCCAGACGTACTGAAGACTCTTTTAGTTTCTCCCGGTTTGGATTACCACTTTCTCTCATACTCCTTAGAATTTTATATGGCTTTGCAAAACGCCTTACGACTGTTCTCAGAACTCATTTAAATCTTTTGAAATTCCTTCATCATTGTTCAAAAATCTACGAAACTTCACTCTTTACGACTTTGATAAGCTTTGTTATTTTTGAAGCGTTTTCAACTTCAGGTTTTTCCCTGCGAGAAGCAGTTGCTCTATTGGCTCCCATGTGTATCTCCACCTGTAACAGTGCTAAATCGAAAAGCACCAAGTCAGGCGAAAATCGATGAATAGTGTAGGATACAGATGCCAGAGATTCACCTCGCTTCGCTACAAACAACATGTATTTCATAATTTCAGTTCGTGTAGAAACAGAAACGTAGTGAAGGGAGTTCGTGAGGGGAGGTTTCCTCTAGTGACTTTTCATCAGGCAGCCGTTCAGGCAAAATTATCACCCAATTAGTACAATTAGATTCCTTATTTCTTACTAGTCATTTCAAACAATTCCGTTAGTTGGTAAAATCGGGTTCTTTAATATCAGTCGTGAAAATTAATATTTCTCTGTCTCACTTTATCGTTCCTCTTTAGAAAAAAATCGTTCGGTATCTTCCAAGAAAATTTGCTCGTTACCTTCGGTAATACTTGAGAACCCGCTAGAAGCATTTGGTTAAGACTAGTTCAACATACTTCTAGATTTTATAGGACTCCTTAAAGCATCATTCAAAAAAACAAACAAAAAAACATTTTATTTGAATAATAAATATCAAAAAATGAGTTTTTCAAATGAGCAATTATGAAGAAAATTAATACTTAAAATTTCCTTAAATTTGTCAAAGGATTATGGCATTTATAAGTCAGTGTTAAGAGTTACCACGATTCCTTAGAATGTTATTAAGATGTGTCAAGACTTCTCGAAACTGTGTTAAGACTCGTTAAGATTTCCAAAAACTATGTTGAGACTTTTCATGGTGCATTTAAATTCCACGAGATTTTGAAACAGTATCAAAATTTTTTATGATCCTTTAGATTACGTCAGAAAATTCTTTACAGTTCGTTAAATTAAGATGATTATTAACCGAGCACTTGGAGTTACTCGAATTCGGGGTCCTGGAACTGACTATTTTTCAGAGAAGCTGGAGTGACAGTCAGAGCTGGAGAAAATTATTTGCTTGAAGAAGAGCAGAGAAAAATTAGTGAAGCCGAAACCGAAACTGCTGGAGCCGGAGTTCGAGGTAATTTTCTGTCCCGGCTCTGACTTTACCGAAACTGCTGGAGCCGGAGTTCGAGGTAATTTTCTGTCCCGGCTCTGACTTTCGCTTCAGTCACTTAATCTCCATCTCTTCTCCCTCTATCATCCTCGGCACTCTTCACCCTCCCGTCTCTCCGTAAAAATGACCAACGTCGAAATAAAAACCACACTTTCGACGGACCCGGAACCATCAAGAATATTTTGCTATAGTTGGAGCCTGAGTCGGAGTCAGAGCCCGAAAAAAAACTATTTAGCGTGCCCGGAGCCAGAGCCAATTCTAAGAGTAGTAGCCTGAGTCGGAGCGAAACCAAATTTGCTCCGGAACTAGAGTTAGATAGATGCTACTCCGGGTACCTAATTAAGACTTCTTTAAATTGTGCTACTGTTCTTGAGGACTTCTTAATACAGTGTTGAGATTTTTAAAGGCTCCTCAAACAGTAATGTAATTTATTGCGAATTGCTGAGACTGTATTCAAACTCGTTCACACTGCGTTCAGATACTAAAAACCCGTGTTAAGATTCATTAAAGCCGTCTGAGCGTATGTCAAAAAAACTTCTTAAGGTTGTGATGAAACTTGCTAAGACTCCTTACGACTATGTTAAGACAATTTAACACGTGTTGAGAACATATGAAGACGCTCAAAATGGCGTCAGTCAAATTTTTCATGTCTCATCTAAAGACGTAGTGACCTCATTTATACTGTTCGAGACGCTTTCACACTTGCTCAAAGATTCCTTTTGAAACTTTGTTAAAGACTTTGGCAGATTCGTTTGGTTCTAATTCCAATATTTTCCCCCGGGTGCGCAATAGTTTCCCTTGCTTCTTCGTGCATCCACGCCTGAAAAATGTGCTTTTCTTCCTTCCCCGCGGCTAATGTACATGGACAACATTATATTACGTTACGAATTTGTTCTCTCTGACATTAGCTACAGCTAAAATTGGCCATATTCATCATCGATCGCAAGCTGCAGCGCCTATTTTGTCTCGCTGCACCGGTCTGTCTGAAGTTGGAAAATGCAAGATGCTGTTTGCTGAATCGAAAGTCACGGTGACGAACACAAAACGTAGAATTAAGTACGATTAAAAGGGGAAAAAAATTATTACCGAAGACTACAAAAGACCTGGTAGGCTGGGCATCTTTATTATTCTTTCGTTACAGCGCGGTGAATTTAATTACAAATACGTGGCATAATTAATTTTTTTTTCTATAACATTCTGTTTAGCTCATGCCGACAAAAATATAATAATATTTCGCTGTATTATCTCCATTACGCGAGGGACGCGATGGGATAGAAATATGTGGGATGTGACTCTATGGGACTTCCACGTGCGACGCGGCGTACCGATCGGTACTTCTTTTTCCATAATTGATTTCGAATTACTTCAGCAGAAGGTGGATTTTACTGAACGAAATACCGAGAGAATCGCGATATCTTGAATGTAGCTCCTCTAAACGTGTCCTAAGGTGACCCGAACAACCTCAGGACCGTTCATTTAACGTCCTTTTTCGCTACGGGAAATTTCTTCGCTAAAATGTGGTGTTCCAATTCAGTGGAAGCCTGAACTGCTGTAATATTTAGTGGAGGGGTGCCCGAGAGATGGCGCGCCTAATATTATATTGACCGTAGCTCAACTACAAATTGACCGAGAGTTACCAAACTTGCAACGATTATTGCCCAAGGTGTCTACTCCAATGTGCCATAGAGTATTACCCATGAATACTCGAAGGTTTTCTTGAAATGAAGATATCCAGGGGTGTCGTGATTCCCTTGGTCCAATGCTTAAGCCCCCTTCAAACTCTGTTGGTTTACCTCCCTAATTTGAAATAGCAGTAAAACTTTTTCTCTGCCTGACACAACGTGATATTCAGTTATAGCTATCATTTATTCACTCCAGGGCATGAATCAGCAAAGAAAAAGAAACAACGAATGGCCACCAAAACTGAAACATTAAAGTTGGAGTTTTTCTATTTCTTATCGTTTAAAATTTTCATTACACGTGTGATTCGTTCAATTTACGAGATTACGGAAAATTTAATATGATTAGTTTTGAAATGCCGAGAAACGTTTTATTTTAATTTCGTTGTAAAGAATTGCTCTGCAATCAAACCATCAGAAGTGACAGATGGAATGAACCCTGCAAAAAGAAGCTCGCCTGAAGATTCAAAGAGGGAATCGAATGTAGAAAAGAAAGGATTACGGCGAGGGAAGGTGGTAGCAGTGAATGAAAAAAATTTACAACGTATGAAAGGAAAAAGTAGGCATTAAGTTGTACATTCATCATGACAACACATATTCGACCCTTTTGAATTTCTGTATAAAATTATGTCACGTCCTCAGGTCACCGAAAGAATGCGATACGTCATCAACTGCCAGCAAAGTGACCACCCATTCTACGATTTATGAATCGGATCAAAGTCAGTATAGTCAGTTTGACGTACAGGAACCTCAACCCTCAACTTCATCTAGGCCAAAAGAAGACACGAAAACGTATACTTATGCTTCTGAAGAATCAATGGTGGGCCCTCAACTCTTGTCAGAAATAATGGAGATTGAAATAAAACATTCTATTAGAAGCAGCATGTTGGATGACTGGACATCGGCCATGATGATCCTAGCTTCAGAAAGTGACACTTTGGAGAATGTATGAAATGAAGAGATAATCAACAAGTGTGCTGAAACAAGCAAGGTTTATTCATCCATGTTACTTAAAAAATAATATCATACATATATATTATTTTGGTTAAGCATGTTTTGTAAAAATGGTCATTACGTATCTATACTATCTGTGTCGTGAATAATAAAAATGTACCACAACCATTTTCTATTTCCTCATCTGACCAGGGAAGAAAAGAAAAAAGCCCCCCCCCCCCTAAAATGAATACAAAGAATCTTCTTCACCAAAATGGCCTCACGACACCCCTGATTTTATGTAAAAACTCGAGAGGGCTATCTTAGGAACCGGGGTTCATAAAATGGCACTTAGAGATTCCAAAGATGGTGAAACCTGAAAACTGGTGAAATAGTCACAAATAGAGTATCAAAATCGAAAGAAAGCTTTAGCTATTAATTAGCGACGCTTGCAAATGAATGTAATTTGAGATTTTTTGACTTTGACACATTTTTCATGTGCCCAGTCATAACACACTGTACACTGAATCCATCGTGTATTACTTTTCGTGTTTGCGCTGACTGTCCATCACAATAAATGTAAGATGAGTCGTCGCCATCGCTATTGTCGTCAGTCTCAGTATCAAAAAGAGTTGCCAAGTTTCGTTTTTTCATTTTCCTCAATCTTACTCGTATCGAATTTGATGCGTCATCTTAGGAACCACTAAACTAATATTTTCAAAATGTCTTTTCTCACCTTTAAATGTATCCTTAATCGAAAACAATAATTTCCCGTTTTCACCGCTGAAGTCCTTATATGAAACCACGTCGAGAAATTACAATAACTGAACCGAAAAACTATAAAACGTGATAACGTCAAGATAAATCAACGCACAAATCTGCAAAATTTTAATAGATTGGTGCAATGTCGTTTAACTTTCGATTGCAATCTTTTCATCGCGTTCTTTGTTATAGTCTTTTTTTTTGTTAGAAAAACTGGTGCGCCGTCTTAGGAAACCGCGCCATCTTAGGAAACCTTCTCCTACATGTGTTAAGCCAAAATGGCGTCTATTCGTGGTCCAGTAAATATGCGACCAAAATTGATGTTTCCGATGAGAAAAAGAAGTTCAAATTACAAGCCAGGTTTCCTACTCAATATGGAAGCCTTATCCAGGCCCAGACTGGCGAATAAGTCTAGTGAAACCCGACTGACCCTATAGTGGCCTTCCGTATGCAAAAAAAACAATAAAATTAAAAAGGAGGAAGAAAAATCGGCTTTGAAAAATGTAAACAAAGAATCGAAACAGGAGGTTCCATGGGTCGCTTGTTTCGAATCTCACATCCGATTTCTGATCCAATCCCAATTCGGTTTCACAAATTCAAAAGTACATAAGATCCGAGAAGGGTCAAAATTTAATTGGCTTGAAGTACAGAACGAAGTATCAAAAAGGTTTTTTTGGATCGTTGATTTCGAATATCGCGTCAGATTCTTGATTCGGCTTTAATTTGGGCCCAAAAATGAATCAAATCTGAATTTGCTTAAAAACTGAACAAATTACCAATTTTGTTTTGGGCACTTATTTTGAACGTTTAATCAGATTTTCGATCTGGCATCCATTTAGACAACAAATTCACATTTCTCCCATCAATGTGGGGGGGGGGGGAATTGACTCGGATTTCAGAATTGAACAACATATCGAAATTGAAAATTTTGGAACACTGACTTCAAATATCACGTTAGGTATTTGATCCGACTTCGATTTGGCTCAAATGGCTGATGAAATCAATTTTTTAAAGAAATTCCATTGCTAGAGTTACGACTCTCCGGATCCCAAATGAGGCCAAATGCCAAACGTGATGAGTAGGGCTTCTATTTTCATGCTTTAGCATATTTTTTTGTAGCAGTTGAAGTTGAAAACATTAAACATATCTCTGAGGTTTGGAAAATTTTTTGTAAAATGAGCTCTAATTGTTGAGCATGTTTTGGCATATTTTAATTAAAAGCATATTTCAGACTATTTTAGCTTATTTGAGATTTAAGAAAAATTTTGTATCAGTTTTTCCATTTTGAGAAAATTTTTAACAAAAAACGAAGAAAAAAACTTTTTTTGTGTCTCTGATGAGCTTTAAGCTGAAAATTCATATGCCATCTCAGAAAACCAAAAAAGAATCCAAAATTCCCTTTACGGATTTCTTAAGTTGTTTGTTTGTTGGTTGTGGAATACGGTAACAATAGGTTTTTGAGGAACCTAGCATATTCCTTTTATTATTCCTTGTAAAATGACACCCATGTCATAGAAGAAAATGTGGGAATATGTTACCTTTCGGGGAAGTTTTTTGGCATACTTGTACTCAGAAAGAAACATTTTTATGCCCCTACTTCATCTACTTTTCGAGCATTATAATGGAAGCCATAGTAATGAGATACTTGAATTGTTATACCCAAAAGCAGGACCTCGATACTTTTCCAAATCAATCAATTCTGCCCATTTGAAGAGGAAATGTTGATTTGGGAGCAGTGGTGAATTTACCGATGGGCGAAGTGGCGGCAAAAATTTGAAGGCGGCATATTTCGAGGCGAAACGGGAGAAACGGAAGAACGAAAATGAATAGAGGGGGCGGATAAAAAAGGTAGATTTTAGGGATAGGAATTCAAAGCGGGGAAGGGGGCTTAAGAGCTTCAAACTCACAAGATGAAAGGCGGAATAGTTCAACTGCCCATGGCAGTAACTGAGTTAAATCCGGTCCCGTTTGGGAGCTTAAGTCGAAGCCAAATAGAAATCTTACGTGATATTTGAAATCAGCGAGACCCCTTCTTCATTCTACAGTCACTTCTACAGAATAATTTTTCTTTATTCGGACCATAGATATATCGTAAAGAGAAACAGAATTTTGTTAAAGCGTTAATAAAATAATTTTGTCCTGTGAGACCTCCAACAAATAATATTTCTTATCCGGGTGTACGCGGAATAATAAATTATTATTATGCAAGGAATCCAACAGAAAAACATTATAGCATTAGAACGTTAGTAAAATAATTTGATCTAAATTATACTTCTCCATTTAGACCCGATATGGGCCCCAATATCGAAATCGATTGCTCTCTTTAAATGGCCGAAATCAATTTAACTTGAAGAGTTCCATCGTGAATTACAACTCCGTACCCTAATGATTTACTTCAAGTATGTTCAGGTTTCTTTCATATTGTTTTTCGACTATCTTCAATAATGTTCGAATTTGGTTCTTCTAGTTTTCATATTAAAAATAATATTGTGACAAGTGGGGCTACCAACCTGTCACAAACGTTTGTGCCTTTTCAATATTTTCCAGTTATAGCCCCTAGAGGAATAGGTGACGACGAGTAGAGCGAGTGAAAATAATTTGTTGAGAACCTAGAAGCCTTAATCTGGGTCAGGTATTATGAACAAAGTGACGTTTCGGAAAATTTTGAAACTGAAATGTAACATCCATAAGAATGGTCACAATAAGTTCGATGAGGTTCCTCTGGGAGCGAAGGCCATACTCAACCTAGTTCAATTATACGATGCATTTCCCTCTAGTTCTGCTTCTCGTATACATTCTGGTCAGAAAGTTTTTTATAGCTGTGTGCGCTACTCCACTATAATTACAGTAGTCGAAGTTGATTGCACAAAAAATTATGAAATATCTGCTGGGGTAAATAGGTGAATACTGAACGGTATGCCAGATATGGATGCTAATTATATGACTCGGAAATTCCGGGAGAAAAAACTGCAACCGATGACACAGTAAAAATTTCTTTTCTTGTATAATGCGAGGAAACCACGCGATTTACTCGTAAATTTTCATGTCCGTAATTTAAGATGAGTACGTAGAGGTTCATTTGGGCAGCCAATTACTGGTTTATTAAATTTTCGAGGCCATCTCTGAGAGCATATGTGGCCAATTATTCGGATTATAATCAGCTTCTGATTGAGACACTTAGAAATTCGAGTCCGTCTTTCAGGAATGATATGGATTTTACGACGATTTGATAGAATTTTTATTTAACAAGATAACGAAGAATCGGTGCTAATTACATAGTGCTAACAATTTTTCGGTATTTCGAGAAGCTGACAAACTTTTCTGTATCTATTTTCTGTACGCTGATTTCGAATCGGTTAGTAGATTTCATTTTGGACTGTAGTTCTATTCGGAAATGACTTCTGAAGATGCCAAAAAACCATTCGTGGTGTTTTCTACGACCCATTTATAGCCTATCCATAAACCGGTGAAGATAAAAAAATACAAGCATGTGGACCAGTTTTTCGTGTGAATTCTAATTTAAGTTTGGATGTATATAAAAATACAAGCCCTTTTCTCGTTAAAATGACCTCTGAATGAACGCTTTGTAAAATGCTATTTCAGACTTTTGATGTTAAAAAAATGCTGTGCTTCGAGGTCTATTTTTCGGTTGATTCCGTGTATCTGAATTTGAAATTACAATGGAATCCCTTTTTTTTTTTTTTTTTTTGCTCCAGAGATGGCATTTTTGTCTCAATTTAAGTTCCGTTGTCACTGATCACAACCATGCCCTTTGAACGGATTATTTTAGGCAGCAATGTTTAGTTGACTTCCCTCATGAATTCCTAGTGCTACGGGTCGTGAATATTCTTAGGATGGGACAAAAAAGAGGTTATAGCTCCAATGACGGTTTCCGAATCTGTTACTTATAAAAATCATATGTTATAGGAAATTCGTCAAATTAAGCGCCATACTGTCGGTGAGAGTTCAAAAAGTCAATGTTACAGACATGTATAGAGGAGAGTAGCTTAATATTCTGTTATGGAACGCGTTTATATCTCAGACTGCAACTAATGCATTCTACCGGCAATGATCGCAAGTTGTAGCCCTTCTTTCTTCTAATTTATTCTCAACCCGAGACCTGGAATCCGCTCTTTCGAGCACTGCTTCAGAATTTATGCTTCAGAGTGTTTTTAGATCGAAAAAAGTAAGCACTTTCATAATATCTGCTCAATTTTTATCATTTGTCGTTAAGAAGAAAGTTATTACAACATAACAACATTAAAAAATAAATAAAGAAAGCACGAGTTGTCCAATATAAAACGTTTTGATTCTACGTAGATTTTGAAATGATGAATTCGTCGAAACACAAGTATTTATTCAGCTGCAAAGCTATGCCAAGTTCCTAAATCAACTAATACTAATGGATACAGTGTACTGGTATGTGTGAAAAATTGTGCCAGGTAGAGTATGCGGGGAGGAATAAAACCAAAATGCCCTTTTTATTTACGAATTCTATTGACGGAATGAACTTTTTTTCACGAATAAACGTTTTGTTTTGTTCATTAAAAATTGAAAAAAAAAAAAAAAAAAAACAGGCAAAATTAAATTAAAAACTTAACTTTTTACAAAATTTCCAAAATTTGGGGAAACTACGTGCGCTAAGAGGACCAAATCCTAGGGGATAAAACTAGAGATCTTTGGCTACCTTTGGGCGGTTAGAGATTGTTCTTAACTATGTTACAGCCTGAGATATTGAGATTTTAAAGATGGCGTACCATATTTGGTGACATTCCCCTACATAACTGTAGTACGTAAAAACTTTGAATGCGATTATCACGCGAAGTATGTTTACGGACATACTACCTTTTATTTCTTTGGTAACGTAATATTTATAATTAACTTTGTAAAATTTTTGTCTCCCTATGACCCCTTGGTACCACAATTTTGAATTTTGAATAAAACCAACACTACAGTTAAACTGTGTGCAATTTTTATTGCGTTTTTAAAATGAAGCAAAATCTGTTATTCCTAATTTCTTTCCAAAATAATGGAATGCTCACCAAAAAGTTATAAGTTTTGTATCGACGGACGGAGAAAAGGGGGAATTCCAGATATGGATATAAGTACAAAGGTTGGAAAGCGTGTCCGTTGGAATTTTTCACTTAAACGGTCACACAGTTGGCGACCCCAGAATAGCGACAGTGATCTCTGTTTTTTCCGATATGGCTTGCGTTAATGCATGGCAGCCTTGGGACTTCCCTACAGGGGAGAAAAAAAAAATTGTAGGACATGTCTTATTAAATTTTCACAAGGAACGTGTTTTTAAAACTTTTTTTTTTGGTAAATTTCTGAAATTTAAAAATAGTTTTGGGAGCCTCTGACTTCCAAAAAATTTTAGTATGAGGGGTGGAATGGTTATTTTTAATATACAGGCCATGAGACTACCCTTAACAATCTTTTGCAATAAAATATCTTTGCTCCTTATTGCAATTTTTTTGTTACTTTTATAATGGTTCTAATCTGCGTATATTATGTGCCTCTTATGTCTACACAATTACAAAATTTCGTTAAGAATTCTGAAAGTTGTTCACACGTTTCACCAGGGGCGAAACTATAGGGAGGGGGGTTAATACCCCCTCCCCGAATAATTTGGCAGTAGGCAAATATTGAAACTGTTCATTTGAATTTTTCATTTTTTATGAATGTTTGTTTGTTTATTTCTTTTTCAATTAAAAAATACTTCTATAAAAAATCGGCAAATTTTTAATTTTTTTAAAATTTTGTCGAATTTTTAGTTTTTAAAAAGTATTTGTCGGCAAATTTTTTTTCTCCATTCCACAAACTGAAAGTCAAATTTCGTTTCCGAAAATGGAGTGCCCTGGACTCCTGTCAGAGACTAGTCAGTCAAAAGCCGAAGGTTTCAAGCTGAGTATCGAACGTTATCTGAAAGGTTGAAACAAAGCTGAAATGTGGAAAACATTTCGAAAATCTGAAAGGCAGTAGCAAACGTTGAATTTCGAATTTTAATGACTATTCTGTTTTTACTAGATTCTCTGTTTGACCTAGAGCTGGAAATTTGAGGAAGTTGAACATTTTATTAAAATCTAAAAGTTGAAAGCAAAAGACTTATTTTCCAATGTCATAAGCTGAATCCGATAGCAAATGTTCTAGTGTTTAATTTACGGGCTTTGGTCCTGGTGAATATAGGATGGAAAATTAGTCTGGAACAAAAGTAAAAACTCCATGTGTTTTTCCCGTAAGAATGAAAGGGAACTTGTAGCGTGGATTCCCCTAATCCGATCAACATAAAACTTTGTAGGTTTTTTTTTTTTTTTTTTTTTTTTGATTTTATTGGAACCAATTTCCAATTTAGGAGACGAATCCCATTCCCTAGTAATGGCGTGTCACCAAGGGGAATTATACTATAACCCTTGTATCAAAATAATTGGTCAAGGAGGCCTATTTCCCAACCGGTGGAACGAAACATCTGTTTCACGGCTGTATTTATTATTTATTATTATTTAGGAGACGAATCAGAGGAAATTCAGAAAAAAATATCACCAAGAGTAAATAACGACCACCTTAATGTATAAAGGAAGTCTCAAGTATTCTTAACATCTTTCCAGCTTACCCTTCCAAACTAGGCTATGCTCATGCGCACAAATGTGAGTGCTTGGGGGATAAGGTTCCAATCTGCATTTGCAGAGACGAAACTATTAGGGGAGGCGAGTGAAACACCCCCAATAATTTGACAGTTAGCAAATTTTGAAACTGTTTATTTGCATTTTTCATTTTCAACTAAAAATATTTTGATTGAAAAATTGGCAAATTTTCAATTTAAGAAAAAAAGTTGTCGGCGAACTTTTAGTTTGCAAATAATATTTGTCGACAAATTCCCCCCCCCCCCCCCAACAAAAAGTCAAGTTTCTCCTCTGCGTTTCACTCGCTAACAGTATTGTGAATACTTCTTTATTTTCAAACCCTCTCGTTTCTAGTGATCCAGCTGTGGCCCATATCCATGACATTTGTAATTCAGAGGAGTAGGTGAGTTCGAAGTAAAATCACGTCGAGTATATGCTCGTTGTAATTGTAAAAGCTTAGTCGGTGTAATTTTAAAGTGATTTTATACGTAAATACTGTACTCTGAAGCCAGGGTGATTATAATCGCGAATAATGGTTTACAAATCACGTTTGTTGCTTTATAATCTCTACTGTCGCATTCGAGTTTATTGGTTTCGTATTTCGCCCGAACTCAAATTGCATAATATTCCGCTGGAACTTAAACTCGATCAGTCTGTTAATATCGAAATAAATTGTGCATTCGAGTAGAAAACTAATCTCGCTTTATTTTCCGTAAATTGTTTTTGTTCTTTCCAATGTCTAATTTGTCCGCTGCGGGTAGATCAGAAATAAGCTTCTGACATAGTTAGCGCTATACGCGCTCATGCGAAGCTTATGTAGTTATATTTGGTTTCTTAAATCAAAAATTCGAAAAAATAGTGTAGGGGAGGGTTGGGCATTGGGAATCACCCGGGCATAAGGAAAATTCGATCTTGTGGCTTTAGTAATTATGATGAAAGGTTGGTAACACTGCTGTTCGGTAAAGATTCAGTCCGGTCACACTTTGTGAAAGAACAAACAAAAAAAATACAAACTTTTTTAAACCTGATTTTGCACCAAGAAATTCTAGAAACATAAAAATTAGAATTGAAACGATTTCTTACTTATTAAAGTGATGGTTCTATTTCCTGTTACAGCGAAATTTTGTCTAGTTTTCGTTTCTGTATTTACCTACATTATTCGTATCTCGAACGTAACACCAATATTTTTAATGAAATTGTTTGAAAATCTTGTTACGGCACCAACGGTACGGCATTGAAAACTGTCATATCGATGTATTTTCTGAAAGTGATTTCGAACCAGCCTCTGTTACGAATATATCTGATGAAGAATATACGAATTAACGTATCGAAATGCTGAAAGCAAAGTTGCGCCTCAAGCCACTAATGA
Organism: Acanthococcus lagerstroemiae; assembly: GCA_031841125.1. Taxonomy (NCBI): domain Eukaryota; kingdom Metazoa; phylum Arthropoda; class Insecta; order Hemiptera; family Eriococcidae; genus Acanthococcus; species Acanthococcus lagerstroemiae. The sequence continues at coordinate 60,490,540 of CM063110.1, read as the reverse complement.
ATCTATATCGGAGTCAATTCCGTATGTTGCTGATGAATTCACGCCTGAACCGATTTCTCCTGATGGTGATCAATCCGTATTTGAGCCAGTTTCATCAGTTGTAACAGAAAAGCAAACTGAAGATGTTGTAAGTGATACACCTCAAACTCCGCTTGTTAAAAAAATCCGGTAACCCGCCTCAAATTAGTCTGGAAGAAATTTTACCGCTATACCAAAATGCGTCTCAATTTACAATTTATTTTCTCTATGGAATACGCAGTTTCTGACTTCTGTTTTCAATTTTCAATAATTATTTGCAAATGCCAAATGCCAAATATTAAATTAATATGTTTTTGCAAGTTTTGCCGTGTTTTGTTTCGATATGTTTGTATTTGGCGCTTTGAGTTTGACAAGTTTCACTTTCAATTTTTGCAATTTTATAATTATGGCGTTCTCGGAAGTTTCTGAGTTGCAGATATAAGCGTTGAAACCGTTGAATGCGATATGAAACCTGTAGTCCCTGTACTATAGAATATACAATTATATACTTTGATAATTTTTTGGAGTTTGACTTGGTTTTATAAATCATTTTGACTTATTTCTCTTGTAGGGTCTCATCATCGCAAAGATCTTTTTTTGTGATCATTGATCTGATCTAGATCACTTTTCCAACCGTAATCTATGATCTGATCTAGATCATTTCAATTGTGATCTTTCCCATCTCTGTGCAAAACACAAAATACTGTGTACTATAGGCTTATAAGATCCGCTTAGTCACACAGTGGTCATAGAATGGGTTCACAATTAAGTCAAACATCGTCACAGATGAGCCACATGCTTGAATCACAAACGAGTTACAAACTTCAGTCACACAGCGGTCACAGAATGGGGTCATAATCGAGTCACAATAGCGCCAGATGAGCCACATGCTTGAGTCACAAACGAGTCACAAACTTCAGTCACACAGTGGTCACGGAATGTGGTCATAATTGCGTGACAACAGCGCCACAGATGAGCCTCATGTTTGAGTCACAAACTAGTCACAGACTTTAGTTACAAAGTGGTTACAGAATGTGGTCATATTTGAGTTACTGCAGCGCCACAGATGAGCGTCATGTTTGAGTCACAAACTAGTCACAAAATGGTTACAGAATGGGATTTTAATGGAGTCACAACAGCGCCACAGATAAGCTGCATGCTTGGGTCATAATTGAGCCACACATCTGGGTCACAAAGTAGTCACAAAATAGCGTTCACAACACATCACAAGAAGGCCACATGTGGGCCACAGCTGCTGTGAACATCATGTGACCTCTTGTGACTGTGTTGTGACAGGAGTCACAACTAGTACAAAAGAAGTTCATAGCCTGTCACGTGAAGAAGTGGGCGGGCCTTTAGTCCCATGGCTGGCTTGTGACCATGATGACCACCAGTGGCGAATCCTCTGATCATTCTAGTAATTCAGAGAATGACCAGATAAAATTGGGGTCAAATGAAATTTAATAATATTTTAAAATACAATTTAATCATTATGAAATATACAATGTGAGATGATACTATTTTGAAATTCTGCGAGCTTCAAACGACGCGCTGCTAATTCTCTCAAAATGCAGAATGACTTCGTTGTTCCTACGTACGGGAAAATAATATTTGCGCATGCGCATACAAGCAAACCGGCACGCGTTTTTGTACAAGTCATTCTACAATTACAGAGAATGACATCGTTCCACACATCATGACACCGATGTTCGATGGGTTGCAGCTGAGTCTCTTCTGAATTTTTCAATAATTACAATTAATTCAAACACCTACTCCTATTGTTAAAATTATATATGTAGTACAAGAGGCGAAACTTGGTTTTCAGCTGGGAGGGGGGGGGGGTGGAGAAGAAAAATTTGCCGGAAAATATTACTTGAGAACTAAAAATTCGCCGACAAAAAACATTTTTCAATCCAAATATTTTTCGATTGAAAAAAAATCAAAATTTGCCAACTGCCAAATTATTGGGGGTGTTTCACCCCTCCCTCCATAGTTTCGTCCCTGCAAATGCAATTGACTATCCCGAAGATAATCGCGCACTGACATACCTTAGTTGGGTAAGCTGAGATAATAGAAACTTGAGAGAACACCACATCTTTACACTAAGGTGGTCGTTATTTACTCTGGTGATTTTTTGGTTTTGTTTACGATTCCCTTGAAGGTCTCATAAATTTGTCAAGAAAAAAACTACAAAGTTTCAAGTCGATTGGATTGGGGAATCGTGTCACTAGCTTCTCTTTCGTTCTATGTAAAGCAATGAGTTTTGACTTCATTCATGACTAAACTTCTTCTATATTCACGACGAAGCTTAATAAGCAGTAGAACATTTCATATCGGATTCAGCTTGTGACATTGAAAAAATAAGTCTTTTGCTTTTAACTTTTAGATTTTAATAAAATGTTCAACTTTCTCAAATTTTAGTCTCTAGGTAAACAGAGAATCTAGTAAGAATAGAACGGCCATTGAAATTCGAAATTTAACGTTTGCTACTGACTTCCAAATTTTCAAAAATCTTCCACATTTCAGCTTTGTTCAATCTTTCAGATAACATTCGATACTCAGCTTGAAGCCATCGACTTTTGACTGACTAGTCTCTAATAGGAGTCCAGGGTACTCCATTTTCAGAAACGAAATTTGACTTTCCGTTTGGGGAGGTGGCGAAGAAATATTTGCCGACAAATATTTTTTTGCAAACTTAAAATTCGCCGACAAACATTAAAAAAGTTACAAAATTTGCCGATTTTTTAATTGAAAAAAAAAAAGTAAGCAAACAAACATTCATAAGAAATAGAAAATTTAAATGAATAGGTTCAAAATATGCCGACTGGCAAATTATTGGGGGAGGGGTTCTTCCCCCCACACCCCTTATAGTTTCGTCCCTATATATAGTACTAAGTTTTGTCATGGAGAATGACCTAGAAAAAAAACAGGATTCGCCACTGGTGACCACCTTGTGACGCATCATATTTGAGCCACAAGGCCAAGAACCGTTTAACGGGATAGGGCTATCGACGCTCCTGCTCAGTGGTGTCGCGTCTTCGGAAGTATTTTTATTTAGATAAATTGAAAATTCAAATAGAAAAAAATTGATTTTCTTGTCTCTTAAAGGTGAAGTCAGCAAGCAAAAAATCTTGAAAATCTCCAAAACTCTTGTATATTTTCAAAAAATTTTATAAATCTCTTTTCTAAAATCTCTCAAGACAATCTTTTACAATTTGCTGAATAATGTTGCGTAATACACACGATCAATAACTGCCCGCCGAGAGAAAACCTGCGACGCAAATATAAAATAAAGAATAATGCTTCCCTCACAAACATAACCGATATGTCCAGAGACGAGTTTTACAATTTTGTAGACTATCTCCACCAAATTCAAAGTCAAAAAAATCAGAAAATACAAGCTAGCCGAAAAACCGTTTGATTGATTTACCGTAGTATTAATCTCAATAGGCTAAGCATGTAGAAAGAACAATTAAAGTAGGTAGTGCACCTTTATAACCATGTAAATTTATACATCATGTAGATTCCGAGACGATACCCACTGAAAACCACCAGGGAAAGTGCGGTATCGTCTCGTAATGTTGTCATTAATGCTTGTTAATAAATAAATAAATAAAAAAAATAAAAAAAAATAAAAAAAATTATAATGTTGCAGTTTTTGGACGGGGTACACATTATACTCTGTACCCACCCCAATTTTTTAGGGGATACGCTCTACCTTTGTACTCTCGTTCCGACGTCACTCCCCTTGTTTGTTAATATTGTTTTTATTTCTTCCAATTTGCCGCGACTAATTCGCCTCTATTGATATGGTCCTGTATAATAAGTATTTTCGAAATATGTAAATCCATCCAGTATTTTGGTTTTGTCGAAGTTTGAGTTCAATGATTGGGGTAAAGTAGAACCAAAGAAGGGAGGGGGCAAATTCATTTTTACCGAGACACTGGAGCAGTAAAGGGTTACATAACATTTCAAAGGTTACGAATGGAATGTTAGTGAGTTATGAAGGGGGCTTGGTTTTTGCCAAGGGAATCGCATTAGGAGGAGATTTTTGATGATTTTTTCGACTGAAGACAATCGAGATTCGGGAGTGGAGCGAGTGAAAAAATATATATATTTTTTCACTGATTTCAGTTAGGAAAATAGGCTATTTTGGCATTATTTAAGTCGGATTTTCCCACCTTTTCCCAATGGCTAACTTGATTTGGAAGGGAGAGGAAGTCCCTTCTCACAGTTGTTACGTTTTTTGGAAGGAAGTATAAATATCTTGTAGAATACATAATAGTAAAACCAGCAGATTTTTCTTCCCTAGTTTTTTAATCTTAACCGTGGATAAAGTTGATATAAAGAGATTGAGGTGTATAATTCTGAAAATGTGAACCCAGGCCCGTATTTAGGCATGGGCTGAAGGGGCTTCAGTCCAAGGCGGCAGCTGTTTAGAGGCTGCCCGGGGCGATAAACGAAAGACGATTTTTTTAAAGCGTATAGTTCACTCGAAAAGAGTACAACGATAAATGAAGAAGACTTTGCAGTTTTACATTTAACTAAAAAAAAAAAAAAAAACCTCAAAAATATGGACAAATACGAGTAGAAAAGGCGCACAGAACTTCATAGCCCAAAGGCGAAAAAAAGCTAAGTGCGGCCCTGTGTGAGCCTGAGAACAACCGAGTAATGTTTAAATTAATATTTATTAAACGTAGGTACGACATACTTTTGTACTCAAAAATCGTACATTGATGTGATACAATGAAACATTTTAAGCAGATTATGAATTATTCTCCTAGAGATGTCAGTGTTGTTATAGTGGCTTTTGAAACTTAAAGGTGTACCATCGTGATCTTTTTAAAAAACTACCATCTCAATGCATCGATGAGATAGTAAAAGAATGCCGCATTACTCATTTGGTGTTTCTTGTACGTATTTTACTGTTGCTGCATCTAGTCTTTGTTAGGGCAGTTCTGTTTTACAAAAATTTTGTAACTTTCTTCAAATTTGAAAGAAAATGAACTTATGACCTTAGTCTTAGTTTCTACTGCAGTCTAATCCAGAGTTTAGTCACGACTGTTGTTCCTTAAGTGCCTGCGGTTAAGAAGTTGATCTTATAGCTTCAGCTCCTTCTTCACCCCATGAGATCTAAAATTGACCTGCAAAAGTACAGAAATGGATGTTCTAAATAGAAGTTGAAGGTTTGAAGCTATTTATGTATAATGTCATGATGTCATTCTGAAGATGATAACTAGAACTGAAATACATCCGGCATTGAAATGAAGCTTTCATTTGAGAAAATTTCGGGAATAAGATGGAGTATAAGGTAGGGAGTGAGAATTACTTCGAGGTCAGCAATTAAAGAGGGGGGGGGGAGTAAAAAAGTGCTTTTATATCGGTTACAACGATAGAAATGTCATCTCTTTTCAACATTTTTATAATTCTAATGTAAGCCTCACACGTAGGCCAAAAGTTTTCTATCATGTTCTCATAATTTTATGTAGAGCTATCTAAAATTAAGATATCAGATAAATAAATACGTAAATGGGTATATCTGTGGATCCGTAGTAGAAGTAATCATATTTCGATAGGGTGATTCTAACTACCCCCTGTCTCCCACTCTATTCAATGCAAGGCTGGAAGAGGTAATGACGGAGTTGAACTGGGAAAGCAAAGGGCTTCTGATAAATGGAAATAGACTGAATAATCTAAGATTTGCGGACGACATCGCATTGATTGCAGGATCAAAAGAAGAGTTGAAGGACATGATAATCGAACTGGAGAGCGGAGGGGAGGTTTTCCCCCTTCTTTTCTAATTTGCTCTCAACTCGAGCCCTGGAATCCGTCCTTTCAAGCATTACCTCAGAGACGTCGGGAGGCAGTTAGGGCTGTTTCAGCCCTCTTTCCTTCTGGTCGAAAAACCGGCCTAGTTCGAAATCTGGCGAGTTGCTACGTGAGCTTGAACCCGGGACCTCCGGATTTCGAGACCAACGCGCTATCCACCCGGCCAACCAGACCTCCAGGAGAGTGGAGGGGAGAAAGCAGGACTAAAAATTAACACGGACAAAACAAAAATTGTATCAAACAAAAACGGGGAACCTCTGGCTTATAATGGGAAAAAGATGGAGTTGGTACAAGAAATTAAATATTGAAAACAAATGATCTCATTTAATATAACTAAAAGCTTGGAACTCGATACGAGATACAAGAATAGCCAACTCTTGGAAAAAATTCTCGTCTTTGAAAACAATTTTTAAAGGTAATTTTTCGAGCAGACACAAAAAAGAAATCCTGAACAGTTGTATCTTCCCCCCCCCCTGTCGTACGGGTGTCAGACCTGGTCGCTCACCAAACAAGAAGAAAAAATAATAAAGACCCATCAAGATAATATAGAAGAGCAATTCTGCGTATTAAAAGGACGAATAAGAAAAAGATTTCCGAAATAGGAAATAACCTGAACTTCCTACACGCGATAAGGAGGCTAAAGTAAGGTTGTGGGGTACACTTGGCTAGAATGGATAACAACAGATGGGTAAAATTAACGTCGGACTGGTTCCTGAAGAGGGCAGAAAACAAGGGAAACAAAGAACCAGATAGAGGGATGACTTTGACAAAATGTTTAAACACCGGATCTATCAAAGAATTGCATGGCATGGGAGGGAATGGACGCGCCTGAAAGAGGCCTTTGCCCGGCAGAGGGCAACTTAACCTCTAAGGTTAAGTGCATATAGTTGAAAAATAAAGACATATTGGATTGAATTGATTCCAACTCAGTTTCTACTTTACTGCAGGCCACTCTTCCGGCCTGGAGCTATGAACCTTTCACGCCAGCGGGAATTCGCCTCCTCGCCCCTTAGCTAGTCCGCTTCCGTCGAAGGTCATTTCAAAAGTCAGCTATGAGACTCACTAATGCCTTTTCTTTCCAACCCATTAAGACAACGTCAGTCAGTTCCTGAATGAATCGCACGTACAAGGACATGTTAAACCACCAGGGATGCCGTTGGAAGACAGTTTCGTCATTAAATTCCCATCACCTCTGTGTTTTTATAGTTTTATTTGTGTAACTCGTTATAAGTACACAGATCGCAGAAGTTGTAAAATTGTCAATCTGTTCGTAGTTGAATTTGTACTTCGTCTCAAAGTTCGACGAAGATACGGTACGTTTCCGCGTTCTGTGCGATGGGTCAACGTAACTCGTTTCACTTATCAACAGCGCTCCGAATATTTAATTTGTGACAAAAAGAGCGACTCGAAAGTTCGGGACAAGAATTCTTGTAGTTTTTCTATAGCAATAATATGCTGAGCTTTTTGTCTCTTTGTAAATTCTCGTCTCATCGGTTATTATTATTTATTTGCGTTCTACTTTTGCAATAATGCGTTTCTAAAATATTTACTTTGCGAGTCGGGTAAAACTTCTCTCCGGTATGAATGCCGAGAATAAATTGACTTCTCCAAACTCATTATAAATATTGATCAGCGAGCAGATTCTCGAGCAAGTCGAAGTATTTTAAGTCTCGGGTTAAAAACTAATTATTCATCGTTGACAATACTGAAAACAGAAGGAGTACTTTGAACGCATAGGTGATTGTTATTGTCAGATAAACGATGTCGGAAAAGGGATACGAAAAGCGATGGTACTTTCCCTATACCGAATTAACGCTACAGATGAAGGATTAATTTAGTCTATATTCGACTTGAGTTTTCAAGAAAGAAGAGAAGTTGACGGAGACTATAGAGGGTGTCTTTGGCAATGACCTCCGTTTCACCTGATAAATAGGCAACCCACCTCGACAACGTGTAGATATGCTTGCATATGCTTACTTTTGAAGGGGCCTAGTTATGGTCCAATTTTGAAAAGTTTTCTATCATTGAAATTTTTATTTCTTCTCACGACTCGAGATAGACAGAAAAATGGTGTTAGTAGGTAATACATAGCGGGTAGTTATTGTAACCGCACAGAAACAAATGGTCGGAATCTGTTCAACAGAGTGTTCATAAACTCACTTTTAGTACAAATTATATCAGAAAATTTTCACATTTTCCTTCAAATGAATCAAGTTGATTTTGCTAAAAAATTGAGCGACGTACCAGAATAAGAGGTTCCAGGGTCTCCGATTTCGTAAACTCAAGTAGATTCTTTAATACGACCCTGAATCAGTGCCCAGAATTTGCTTCTTCATGTGAGCGAAACTAATTCAACTTAGAAAATCGAACAGTCAAGTACTGGATACGGTGTCATTGACTTTCGATCGCTTGTCCTCTGTCCTAAATTTTGTCCTCTAGGTGTAAAAATTCACCTCTAAACGTTCCAGCAAAATCGGATTATACTAATCCGTGTCGATTCGAGCTTGAGATTCGAAAAACACATGTCCGAGCGCACCACTACGTGTCGCGGTTGCCATCGCCTGGCGCTCCGCGTAATACAGTGATGAACCTACGCGCGCAACACTGAAACACTAAGAACGATATTTCTCGCCACTAGAGCATTCGATTGCGTTCAAAGTCAACAGGCATTAGCTTCGAGATGTCTCTCTTTACCCACATTTAAATTTTGTTTGAAAAGCCCGGATTTTTAGGCGCTACGAACTCAAAAAAGGCCGTATTAAAAGTCTTTAATAAGACTTAATAGTCCATGAAAAGTCTCGATAAGTGAAATAGTCTCAAAACAAGAAAATAGTGCCAAAAAGTCTATAAAACTATGGTTCCAAGGCTATCAAATTAAAGGTCTTGGAAAACTGAACCTAATTTTTGCACATCTATTCCTCCCAAATTATTTACAACGTAACAATTTTGAATCAAAATACTTTATTGCAACAAATAATAAAGTTGTTACGATTTTTCCGTTTCCTTTTTGTTTTTGATTTTTGTTCTTGTTCAAGTGAAAAGAGTTTGAAAACCCGTTTTCTCAAAAATTTAAAACATAAATTTTTTCTCATAAAAATTGACAAAATAATTCCGAAAATTTCATTTTCTTCTAAGGAGTTCATCATTTTGGAATTCAAATCAAAATCTGATCGAATATCTAATTTTATCCTCGAAATGAGCGACCTAAGAAACGCTCATTCCAATTCCTTTGTTCAAGTTTTTCGGATAAAATAAACTGGACCTTTGAAAGAAGGTAGGAGGACTAATATGGAAGCAAAATCGGGGCCAGATCAAAAATTTTATTCAATTTTCCAGCTCAGCAACGCATGCAAAAGACTTAGTTCAATAATTTCTTCATTTTTTTAAGTTCGGAAAAGTCAAATCGGTCCACTTAAGGGTGTCAGATTTGTATATTGAAGCTCAGGTTGGAGCTGGATCCAAAATTTATTTGAATTTTCAAAGTAGGTGATGCAAATTACCTCTCGTCTGGTATTTCATTAACTGCTTTCGCCAGCGTCAATTTGTCCCTTTCAAAAAGGAAAAAGTCGGCTTTGGGGTACGGCCTGGGTTGAATCGGAAAACTGATTGAATATTCGAACTCAGTAATTGAAAAAAATCGTAACATATTTTTCGATTTTCCCAGTTGAACTAATTTTGCCTACTTGCAGGACTCAAGCTTGAATTTTAGAGCCCGAATAGGTATCAGATTACAAATTTGATAAAATTTTCTATTCGGAACGAGCGACCCGACCCAAGAAATCATTATTTTGATACTTAGTTCAGTTTTTGAAGACAACCTAATTTCGCCCATTTCATGCGGTAAATTAAGAATTTGAAAAACAAATCGGGCTAAATAGGGGAATTTTGTTATCATTTTCTGTATCAACAGCTCAAAAAACCCTCTATTTTGGTATTGTTCTTGAAATCGAGTCAATTTTGGCCTTTCGAAAGATAAAATGTGGAATTTTGTGTGTCAAATTGGGATTGAATCAAAATTCTCATTAACTGAATTTAGCGCCTTAAAGAACTCCTAGTTCGAGCCTCCCCTTCTCTGTCAGAGAGGAAAATTTTTCGCCAAAAAGAAATGAGACCTCGCCATTTGACGGTTCTCTTATACATTCCGTGTTCTCCCTCTGACCACTGATGCGATACTCGAAAGGGTAGTTCCCGGGGCCGGAGGTGCGGTGTCTCAAGAGCCACTTTGGCATGCTTGCATCGCCATACGTTTCACCAGACATCGTAGCGTGTCAAAGGGTGTTTTTTATATTCCGTGTTGATTTGTTTTCGCGATCCCAAAAAATGGGAGTAACTAATTTCTGAAACACCCTGTATATACTTAACTAACGGACTTTCATCAGGATATTTGGCTGTGTGTATCTGTATTACATCGCTGGAGTTTCTATCTCAGCCAACTTCTAAAAATCCAGTAATTTAGCGAGCTGCCTACATGAACGATTGAGACCTTCGGAATCATCAATTATGTGCTAGATAAGCTTACAGAAGATGAATCGATTCGGCTGTATAGTCGGGCCAATATCCGCGGTATGGTTATGCGATTTTTGGAGAAGAAAAAATGTTATCTCCGGAATATTTAGCGATTATTGATTTTATACATGACTTTTATAATATGAGATCTTCAAGGTTCCCCGCTCAGCTTATAGTACTCCGACGTGAATAGTAATAATTTGTCACAAAGATATAAAACATTTTTTCGATTTCTGACAACCGATAAATGCATGAATTATTAGTTTCCTCAAGCTATCGTTTACAATTTGTGTGTTCCATGGAACTCGTGTTCTGCATCGCGTTCGTGGAATGAGCATTGAGCGAATTATGCGACCGGATTGGTTTGAAATGAGAATTATACAAAATTTGCATCAGGCGTTTCTCAGATTAGAGACTGTTACCAGAGAATGAAATCATCCTGGGATTTTCAACTCGGAGGTTTTGTCTCCGCAGTCTCTAGCTGAGAACTCTGCTTTGTGTCCATTTCGGAGTGTGAGTGAACTTGGTAATATTCCGTTTGTAGTGTGTCGAAAGTGCTCTTGACCACAGAAGAAGAAAAAGTGATTTGGCGCATCCTCTACAAATGTAATGAGAACTGCTTAACTAGCTCCGTGTTATATGTCTGTCTGTTTTGGACGTATTGAAAAGAAACTGATAGAGGAGGGGGTGAAAATCTTCCAATTAAAAAGTCTCCGATTTCGGAAGCAAAGAAAAAGAGGTTTCTCCACTCATATCAGTCGTAAAAACAGCCAGAAACATCTCAATAGTCTCAAAGTTTCCAAAATTTTCCGCCTACGAGCTGCTAATCTTCCAACTGAAGCCAAGTATTAAACCTTTTGAGGAGGTTCCTCTTATCTCCCAGGTACACTCTTGTTGCTTTTCTGTCCTGCTTATATGAATCACCACCCATCTACAATTTTTCGGATTCAGGTAGTCGATCCCTCCCCCCTCCAAATTCTTTGTAAATATTGATAGGGAAAATGACTATTGTGATGCAGTACAGCAATAAAGACCCTAATTTGGCAAACTAAATTTTTCAGGAGAACCAAAACATGCAATGAAGTAATGAAGGTTGAAATAATTATTACAATTCTCATTTTGATGCTACAAGATAGCGGTAACACTGGAAACTTTCCGCATTATAAACAAGCTTTAAGGAACGATATCTTTTTTCAAAAATTAGGCCAGGATGTTCTACCGAGGCATCAATTTCCAAATCTGAAATGGGAAGATGCCGACAAAACTGTCGATGTAAAAGTTTCTTGAGTCGCTAATTTCGCACAACTCATCAAAATCTTGATTCAACCCTGATTGTATCACCAAAGTTCGAATCTCAGCCTTGGAACAGGAAATATATGGATTTGACTTGAAAAATCAAACAAAGCCTAGGAACACGGTTTTGTGGGCTACTAATTTTGAATGTTCTATAGCGATCTCCCGACTCGGATAGAAGTCTAAATTTCTTGCTTGGAATTTTGATTCTCAGAACCGAGGATATTCGGACGCTAATTAAGATGATTTTTTCCAATATTTTGTCTCGCGAGTTTTACTCTCGCATTCGTCGAGCGCAGAATTTGGATTTCTGGGGCTTGGATGACGTTCATCAGATCAGTTTCTTTGTCTGATCAATCTCTGGGGAGGGGAGGAGAGTATTTAACCAACATTTTTCTTATTATGAAACACCATTTATCATGATTGCTGGACTGGCCACACCTGGCATACGATACCCAATTACCCCTCTCTTTACAGTAGGACTCTAGAGTTACCCATACATAAGTACGATCCGCCATTTTAATTGCAGAAAATCAGTTCAAAAATCGGTCATATCTGAGCATTTCTAACTTTATCCAAATTTCAATTGATGTTTTGGATTTCCTGCTCAAGATGTATTCTAGAATTATGCGAAAATGATTATTTATTCATTTTGATTATTATTTATACTTACTAAAACTTTTTTGTAAAACATCAATTCGCAAATTAAGGAAATTCAAAATATCGTTGTGCATTATTTTCTTATGACGTATATACCGTCAGTCTCTAGTGCAGGGGTCTCCAACCATTTTTGCCCAAGGACCATATTGAAAACTGTAGGAGGCCTGGCAGGCCAGTAATATCCTGGGGGTTTAGGGGGTATGGAATGCTGCTGGCTGGAAAAAAATCACAGCTGCCTGTCAACAGCTGATTTGGATTTGATGCTAGGTAAAGGGGGTTAGAAACCTGAAAGGACGAAAAGTAGACGAGTATTTCACTTTCAGCTGACGTTGAAATTTCTAAACTAGGGATACATTTTCAAAATTCCAAATATATTGTGACCTAACAATTTTCCCGCTAGCCGTAGTTTGGAGAACCCTGCTCGAGTGGATGACACTTCCTAGCGGATGACATTGTTGGTGGTTGCTTACCTATAGATAGCGTTTAAAGCGTGCGTTGGCACCACTGATTATCATGATTTCATACCTTAGACATTATTATCAGTAACATGCAGTTGCTCAGTTGATAGTATGCTTCAATGTTCTTGAACTTGAAGAGTTGAATCGATTTGGTAATATCATAAATTAGATTCTTGCAGAAACGCATAGGTAAGTTGATTTACAAAATATCAAATTGTAGATTTAAAAATTAACAGAAATGCATCATTCTTATAAGTACGAGTATGAAATTAAAAGTAGAGATATGTGATCGAATTGCTGGTGTACTTGTAAAATAGTTAGTTTATAGAAAGAGCAAACAAAAAAAAAAACAAAAAAAAACAAGTGGCAGCCGCTAGAAAATGCTAGAAAATGGAATTACACAATTTTTAGTGGATGTCACAAAATGTCATCCAGTAAAAAGTTGATGTAGAATTTCATTCCTAGTTGATGTTACAAGTGGTTAGTGATGTTCATTTCATTTTTGAATAAAATTACTAAATATAGGTATTACAAGTTGAAATAAGTATAGACAATAACACTTTTGTGTGCTCTTTTAATAGGTGATAAAGAACAGACCAGGAAGAAGCTAAACCAAGCCGGATGGAAAATGCGCTTTTTGATATGAGGAAAAGCATGAAGCTTGCAGCTGCTGCAAAGAAGCATAATATGCTCCGATCAATGTTAAAAGACAAGAATGAAAAAAAGTATGCAAAAGACTCAATGGGACCGGATTCTACGTCCCCCCCCCCCCAAGATGGAATAAGATTTCATCGCCTGGATTACCGAGTGTGCCCGAAGGAGATTCCCAATTATAAGAGACGAGGAGAGACTAGCTTCCACCTTACTCAATCTGAGCCCTGTAGAGAAAATTTGTGGTGAAAAAAATGTAAGAATGGAATATTATCTTTGTTAATCTGACGCGTGAAATTCCTCTGCTAATACATAATTTGTTTATAAACTTCTAGATTGGACCGTCTCCTACCTCTCTGGCAACTTGAGAATCAACGTCAATTCCAGCAGTTTTAACGTCTATAAAATTAGCTAACAGAATTTCGGACATCGGACGTTAACCTCATTCCAATGCAATGTTGAATCTCTCTTCACCTGGAAAAAATTCTTACACTGACCAACACTGATTGAAAAAAAGAAGAAAAATAACAACAAAACAAGAGCGCAGTCCGTTTGCGATGACCTCAGAAGCCTGGTGGGAGCAAGCCAAAATGAAACTACATAGAAATAAATGAACAATTATAACGGGAAACAGCAGAAAAGAAAGTGGCAAGAGAAGAACAGGATAAGAAAAAAGAATAAGAGAGGGGAAAGACTTCAAACAAAGAGCTTTGAAGAAGGAAGAGAGAGAGAGAGAGTGCTCGAAAATAGAAACTTACAAGGATCCTCTTTTTCAAATCGTACTCTTAACCCGAGCCCTGAAATCTACTCTTCCGAGCATCACCTCAGAGACGTCAGGGGGGGGGGGTTGTTAGGGCTATCCTAGCGCTCTTATCTTCTAGGCGAAAAACTGGCCTAGGTCGAAATGTAGTGAGTTGCTACCGTGGGCTCGAACCCGGCACCTCCGGATTCCGAGACCAGAGCGCTACCCACTCGGCCAACCAGGCCCCTAAACTTACAAGGATAAGGTGAAACCTGGAGTGGCTGGGAAGAATGAAAATGACAAGGAAAAGAAAGTTAGTCGAGAAAAAAAACAAAAACAAATAAATATACCACTCGTATAAAATCGCAAACGAAGACGACTTTTTCAAAATGAAGATTCATCTGATAGCGAAGATCATGCAGTGGATATAAGCTTTCAAGAAAATGACTTGAAAGCAAATGATGCAGAATGTTTTAAAATTACCAGGGTAAAAAAACATTGTTATCTGCTTTCCTCCCTACTGGTTTGATATTGAATTTATTATGTGATTTTACTTTTTTTTCTCTTTTTTTTCAGAAAGGTATATATTGGAAGTAAAGAGGAAGATAAATGGATAAGCAGCAGCAAATGCCAATTTTGGGTTCACATGCTCTGTGCTGGAGTGGTTGACCAATCTTGCTATATCTACGAATTCTGTAGAAAGAAATATTATTAATGTTGAGTAGTGCATTTTTAAATTTTGTCCCTGAATGTGGCATTCAGTTGTGTACGTATATGTAAATGCCCAACTTTTTAAGTATGTATGGGCACTTTTGGTGCCAAATGACACAAAAATGTTCGTTTTGCTGTAGATTGTTCAATTGTGATCCGTTTGCTTCGAAACAAGAATCATAAGATCGAGCGTAAAGTTCTCTTCAAACTGACTACATACATTGAAACCAGAAAAGTATTATTATGGAGCTCAGAATTGCAATCATGTCAGTTTACAACATTCATATTGTAAAATGACGCAGTCTTATTGTAATGTGAGATAAAATAAAAATGTACCACGAAAAACATCTGAAAATCTTCAAGCTTTATTTACCAAACATTGTCAAATATTTCCGCTAAGTGTATTTACATGAGACGATATAACGCGATTCTGATGTGAGGTGGTGCCTAACTTAAGTGTATAACTTTTGATATGACCCGTTTCCTTTCTATCCGTGTGATGACAGGATACGCAAGCTCTTCGCATATATTTTATATGATAAACTATAATATGTGTCATTTTACAACATGCATTACCACACATTGGAGCTCATATATATTATTTAAAACTTAGATTATTTTACAAAATCCATAGTACCATTCGTTCCGGCTCCAGTAGAGCTACACAATGATGTGTAATGTTATTTTACTTATCCCAAAAATAGCAGGATCAAATTCGAAAAAATCCAATGCAAACTTCTGCTTTCTGAAAACAAATTTTTTCCTGATAATGAAAATGAAATCGATTTCTCCGAGTCTAGAATATTCGAATCATTATTGCACATGTTGATACATAACTGGTGAGAATTTCTGGTAGATAGCGCTAATGGAACGGGAGATCGGTACGTCGTGTCACTTTACACCATGTGTCACAATATACCAAGTGTCCCTAAATGCTTTAATCTGAATAAAACAATAGTTCAAGCATCCATTTTGACTGTGTCATCCACTAGAGAATTTCTATAACATCCACTATTTAAAATAGACCTTCCGTAAAAAAAAATCATAAAAAATGTAGATCCGAAAAGAAAAAAAGAAGAGCTTCAAGTTTATAATTGTGGCAGAATTTTCAGCTATACTGTATCCAATATCAATCATTTTGAAATTCCAAATACATAATAAGAGAAGGAAAAAAAAATCCTTTTCACCCACTGGAGAATGACTGTAGTATCTATAGGTATTCATGTAGAAACCAAAATTACAGAAAATTGGAAAAATTGAATCCATCTCATGAAACCTGGAAAAATTTGAACTGACATTCTGCAATTGAAATGGCGAATAGATTATACCCACGTGTAATTGTACAGCCTTACTTCCTGGTTAAAAATATTTATTCACAGATACATATTACAGGTATACCAATATTTAATATTAATGAAGTAATCTTAATCGAAATGCCAAAAAAAATTTTGAAAATCTGTCGAATAAGCCAACGTAAATGAAACAAATATACCTGTAGTCCTATATTTAGGCTTTATACATAATTCAATATTCATTATACCAAGTATGTATTACCCAGCACGTTCCTTCATATTATACAAGATCGGTGAAAAAAAAAAACTCGTTGCAATAGGCCGTTGTGCGTAAATTATCAGTAATAATTCGAGTACAGTTAGAGCAATTTTCGTTAAGATTGGCAACATTTCTGTTTTGTTCGACATTAGGTATTGAGTATA
Organism: Acanthococcus lagerstroemiae; assembly: GCA_031841125.1. NCBI lineage: Eukaryota > Metazoa > Arthropoda > Insecta > Hemiptera > Eriococcidae > Acanthococcus > Acanthococcus lagerstroemiae. Next base: position 60,473,957 of record CM063110.1, on the reverse strand, counting down.
CTTACCTTGTAATTAGCGTGAATTTTGGTCTACATTTCTGATAAATACCAACAAGAACCCGGGAAAGGGTTAATTAATCGTAAATTTTTTCTCTCTGTCAAGAAAAACTTGAGCAAATAAAGAGTAGAGGAATGCAGATGACTTCTGTGTACTGGCCAGTTAAACTTTCGGGGGGCATTTCTGGCGATGAAGAGACTGTTATTGCAATCAGAGCGGAAGCGAGCCCCTGTTAGCGTGGGGGGTTAGGTTGAAGATTCCAACTCGGTGCCAAAGTTTTCTGTGCAAGCCAAGAAAAAAGAAGTTGGAAACGCTGACTCAATATTACGAAGATTTTTCATCTTAACAGAATAACGATTTTTTCGTTTTGCCGCCTAATGGGCCACAGTCGAATAAGATTCGTCGGGGTTGTCACACTTTTCTTCGCCTTGATGGCCATGTGTGGATGTTTGTGACTTCGCTTACTATTCAATCATTTCCCTAGAAGAAGCAGGAACAGCGGTACCTACTTGAAATCAGCTTAAATCGTCAATGCTCTTGTACAAATCCCCGGATCTTTCCAGACTTGTTCAAAACTTCTTAAGACTTTTCAAACTTGTTCAAGATACTCATTAAGATTGTTAAAAACTTGTTTACGACTCCGTATGACTCTTCCAGACCTGACTTTATAAATCTCCGACATTTGATTTAGGATTTTTGGGTTTCTTCAATTCTATAACACTCGTATAAGACTTCAAGGCTACTTATAACTAACTACGCAAGACTTTTTATGTTCATCTAAGACTCTCCCAAACTTATTCAAGCCGGTAAGGCTCCTCTTTTAGACTCACTGACTGTTATTGATTAGTTTAAGACTATTTATAATGAAGACTTTTCAAGACTAGGTGAAAACTTATAAATTCTTTCGTGTTTGTTTGAAACTAGATACTTCTGTAGAAAAAATGCTTGCTGATGATTCGTCCAAGACTCTTTAGGAATTTCTAGACTTCCTTGGGACTTTTTAGGACTCATTAATTCAGACTACTGAAGACTGTTTGAAGCTTTTCGAGATACTACATAAAGGCTTTCGACACAATCAACCTACGAACATCTACTAGACGCGCTACAAATACAAGAGGTACCGATTGGGAGGGGGGGGGGCTCACTCACCCCCTCCCCCTTGTAGGAATTTTTCACTCAGCACTTGGGGAAATTTACCATTTCAGTCAGGCGGAGCTGGGAAAATCCAACAAGTCAAAAGGTTTTATTTTGCTTTGATATCTAGGAATTTTGAGTTGAATCAGCATCAGTTGGAAAAATCCAAGGAGTCAATCAAAAGTTGTTTTTTTCGCTTGCTGTAACATTTGGGAATTGAGTTAAGAAGTTGGGAAAATCCAAAAGTCAAAATTTTTTGCTTTGATATTTGGGAATTCTGAGTTGAGTCAGCATCAGTTGGAAAAATCCAATAAGGCAATCAAAAGTTTCTTTGCTTGCTTCGACACTTTAGAATTGAGTTGAGAAGTTGGGAAAAATCCATTAAGCATTAAGTCCAAAGGTTTTTTTTTTTTTTTTTTGCTTTGATACTTAGGAATTTCGAATTGAGTCACCAGTTAAAAAAATCCAGTAAGTCAATAAGAAGTTTTTTTTTTTTTTGCTTACTTTGACACTCGGGAATTGAGTTAAGAAGTTGGGAAAATCCAAAAGTCAAAAATTTATTTTGCTATGATATTCTGGAATTTTGAGTAGAGTCAGTATCTTTTGGAAAAATCTAATAAGTCAATGAAAAGTGTTTTTTTTTTTTGCTTGCTTTTGGGGAATTGAGGGAATTGAGTTGTTGAGAAGTTGAGAAAAATCCATCAAGTCCAAAGGTTTCTTTTTGCTTTGATATTTGGGAACCGGGAAGAAAATTTATAAAATTATAAAATCTCAAAATGACTGTGTTAAACTACAAAAAGATCTTAATTCATTAGTTGAGTGGAGTGATAGTAACTTGTTACCATTTAAAATACTGACAAGTGTGAAAAAATTACCTTTTCAAGAAAAAGATGCACCATTTTACACGAGTATAAAATAAAAGAAGATACACTTAGGTGTGTAAATTCTGTAAAAGACTTAGGTATCATTTTGGATTTGAAATTATTATTCAATATGCATATCGATCACATAACATTAAAATCTAAAAGAATGGTTGGCTTCATAATGAGAAATGGAACGTGTTATAAAAATTTTGAAACAATGAAAATTCTTTATTCTAGTTTTGTCAGATCGATATTGGAATTCTCCTCTGTTGTATGGGATCCTAAAACTCAACAAGATGCAGATAAAAAAATTGAGAAAATTCAAAAAATATTTTTGAAATAATTATATTGCAAAATCCTAACATATTATCCTTCTGAAATCGTACACAAAGAACTTGTGGTTGGCTCTTGAGGGATGTTCTGAATAACAAAATTTTGGATTCCAACAATTTAATACGTATTCAATTTAGGGTCCCTACATTTAATACAAGAAATACTGATCTATTTGTAACACTTAAAGGCTCAGCATCAGGTATGGACAATACTCTAGCATTATATAATAATATTACCCGAAAAGATTCTAGGATCGACTTATTCTTCATGAGTAGGAGACAGTATATCTCATCAGTCATTAAAAAGTACTCGAGGATATGTAGGTCCTAGTTTCTACAGTTCTTTCCCATATACTGCACAAGTGTGGTTTGTTTCGGCCCCTCGGCTTCCTTCAACCCTCAATTCTCAATTCACGATTCCCAACTACCACCTGTGGACCGGCGCGCCCATCACTTCCCGCTCTGCCATTGCTTTGGTGCCGGTCTCCCCGCTTTTTTTCTGTCATCTTTTCCTTCTTCTTTATCCCCCACCCTTCACTCGAAAAGTATTTTTTGTTTTTAAGAATTATTATGTTATACTTACTGTCCCTCCCTGTCAATGGGACCCTTGGGCACCTGTTGGGGAAGACTCAAATACAAATAAATAAAAAATAAAATCTTTAAAGGATCCTACAGTATGAGAATAAAAAGCGTGATTTTCAACTATCAACGTATACGTGGCTCAAACAAGGTCACAAACTGAAGAACAGAAACACAAAACTGAAGTAACACAAAATAGGATGGAAAGATCAATACTAAACATAAAACAGGCGAAAAAACTTCCAATAAAAACTATAAAAAAGAAAATGAAAGATAACAGAAATATAGTACAAGTGATACGGAGGTTGAAGTATGACTGGACTGGGCATGTCACAAAAACAAGAGACGAAAGATGGTTTTTTATAAACTGACTTTTTGGCAGCCTTATCAGAAAAGAAAAAAAGGATAGCAGAAATTAAGGTGGAGGGACAATGTTGATAGGTTCTTAAAAAATATATTAGACCACATTGCGGCTTGGGACAAAATTGAGTGGAAACGGTTGAGGGAAACCTTCGCCCATGAACTGGGCCAGGTGGGTAGAGTTTGATATTATAGAAATAATGTAAATAATACTTCAGATGAAACTTTGGTACCCTACTGCTAATAAAGGCTAATGAATGAATGAGAGTAAATAGAGTACCCTTATAATCGCTGTACTGTTTACGGGGCCCACGAAGAAATTACAGACAGAAGTCAATAAGGTTGAGTACTGACCAAAATTACGAACTTTGAAGTACTTGAGCGAGATATTGTCCACAGATTATATCTTAGCACCAGAGTAGCTTCCAATACTCGAGCCCTACAACTGTCAACTCTGGCTTCAAAAAACTAAGCAAAATATTGAAATATAGGGTTTTCAAGTCGCTGATTGTGATATTGTCCCAATTTAGGCTCAAAAATTTTAATTTGTCGTTTCAAAATAAGAAGGCTACAATTGACTTGATTAGGAAAATTTAATGAAATATAGAAATTTGTCAAGGCAAGGTCATTGGCCAGATTAAAGATCTGATGGAATATTCGGCATATCGACTGTAGTGTGAAATAAGGTGTAAAAACTGCGATGTTGCCGACCGTAATGCGATGCATTTACCCGACGACGTTGAAATATGAGATCAATTTAACAAAACACAAACGTTGAAGGAAATTTGTAAATGTCACGTGGTTGTTTATGGGCGCTGGGATACACGTTCGCGTTAAATATTACCCAGTTTTAAATTAAACGATCTTGAAATAAACTTTCTGTATGCAACGACTACCATGTTTGAGTACTGGGTGATCGAAAGTCGCATCTCGTCTCGAATCTACCATCGACTAGATATGGCCACCCCTCCATTGTCCCTCCGGCGGGTTTTCAGTCGAAAATCGAAAATGGGAAAACGCAGGCGATGGCGTGAGAAAAACACAATTTAATCTCGAAGTCGGAGACTTCATTTTGGAAATCAACAAGGTTTTGAAGATATTTTTCAGGCGATTCTTCAGGTAGCTCTTTTTTTATTTTTTCCGGGTACTCCCATCTGTTAGACGGTGACACTTTTACGACGCGTGCTTCCTCCAAGGCGAGGGCAAAAAAAGTAACAATGTAACGTTAGAAATGAACGCACCATACCAATCTTACACACACATAGGTGTGTTACAGTTACAACATGGAAATGGGAAAACGTTGCTGCGATATTACGCTATAATTTTATACGTTTCCGATTCGACACATAAATCTGAACCGAAATGGAGGCAGCACTGGCGCGTTGAGGGTCTCTAACACCGGCGCATCCGCGCGCTCCTACGGGGCGAAAGCGAAATTTATGTACATTTAAATAAGACAAATATCCGTTTTCGCCAAACGGTTCCCGAAATTAGAGCGCGATAATCGAGTCGTTACGCGAAAAGTAATTAAGAAAGGTATACGAGAGTAATTAAAACCCGACATCATATCCAGACCAGATGGAAATGATTTTTTCATTTTGCCGATTGTGTACACCAAACAGAAGGTCAGTTTTGAGTGTTCGATGGCGAATTTCTTCTGGCTAGTGTTGTCTCATCTCGCGTCCGCGATACGGTCACAGAAAATCCAAATCGAATTAGTCATTAAGTTATCGATGCTGCCCATAACCAAAAATCGATTCTGAAATGTGGGCAACCACCAGAATCTGAAATTCATTCGGGTCTTCAGATCCTTTTATGAGTCCTTGCAGATTAACTGACCGTGAGGCGGGACGTAATCAAGTGACAACGCATAACGAAATAACGCAACTGCCGCTTACCGCATGCAGCAAACACAACTGATTAGGATATTTCCCCGCTACATGTTTGTCAACATTGCTTCCCCGTTTCACGCCAACCAACGGGACAACAGTTCTCCCACTAAACCTCTTGCCAGGTGGTAGGTGACGTCGGCTATATAAGGCGATGCACTATAGCACAGAACACATTTATTTACTAGCCAAGCTTGCGAGAAGAGACTGAGAAGAGTATTCTTACAGCATTGTTCTAATCAAATATGATGTTAATAAGACTGATGTACTTTTTAGTGCTTGGATATCGCGCATATTGTGTAATTGCGGATGATATAATCGCGCAATCTTATTAATAATGTGCGTAATATGTCACATATCATATTAGACATTACTTAGTTCTGCTAGTAGCAAAAATTATATACATGGAAAGGTATCGTTTCTCTTAATATAAGAGTGCTAGGATATTTATCACAATCTTTGTGCTTTATATAATAAATATAGAGATAGCTATGGTATATAATAGTGAAATTCCTCAAAGCACTAATGACTAATGCTCTTACTTGATTTTTAAATTTATTTATGACAAGAGACCAGGACGCTGCAAATACTCCTCTATCTTTCCTCTCTTAGCGAGCTCACAAATTAAAATTACCATTAGTTTCTTGTGGTTTGATTCCTCAAACTCTATCAGAATTTTTTGAAGACTCATTTCAGTTATTTCAAAACTCACACAGACGGATTCCGGGTCATTATCAACAACATTTTAATGATAATAAAACGGACATCAATTTAGTATTGGTCGATTGAATGTTGATGCGTCATTGATTTGAATTTGATGGCTTTGACTGTCAATAAATTTGAATAATATTTCCAACTCTTGCAACACAGAACTTACAAATGAATCTACCTAGCTTTTACTCCATAGTTGATTCAATGTCGTTTCATATACAGACAGCAATTTGGATTCAGTTTGGTAGTTTTCTAGTCAGTTGATCTATTACAATAATTTTACTGTTTTTCAATATAAATAGAGTTTATACCTGAATTGACTGAGCTTTTACTAGTTAATTCAATGTCATTTTAACGTATATACATGTACAAATCAAGGTTGATTTGATCTAGTCAGTTGATCTGAATAATAATTTTAGGGGAGCCTGTTGTACCATGGGAAGGTGCCTGGTCCGGACATGATTCCCAACGTTGTCTGGGAAGTTGTCCACTGAGCAGACCAGTCCCTCCTGACCAACATATTCAATCGCGCGTTGCAGGAAGGGACATTTCCGAGCAGATGGAATACGGCGCAGTTGGCGCTAATCAAGAAGCCAGGAAAGCCAGATGGCCAGCCGTCCTTGTACCAAGCTATTTGCCTGCTCGACACCGTCGGCAAATTGTTTGAGCAAGCATCGTGGATAGGCTGGAGGAGCACTTTCAGAGGCGGAAGACGATTTCGAGCAGTCAGTACAGATTCAGATTGGCCGCTCAACTGCGGACACTGCGTTGAAGTCGAAGAGTCTGGCACAGAAGGCGATCCGTGAGCTGGAGTTCTGCGTGGCGGTCAGCCTTGACATCAAGAATGCGTTCAACTCCATTCCTTTACGCGTATCATGGAGGCGTTGAAATTGGGCGGGTACCTGGTTACCTCGTGCGCATCATACGGAGCTACTTTGACGGCCGCCAAATAGAGATGGAGTTGGCGGCCGGACCAATCACCAGAGAGATGACCTGCGGCGTTCCTCAGGGATCAGTACTCAGACCTACCTAGTGGAACGTCGCCTTCAGCGGGACGCTGAGGCTGGACTACCACCAGGCGTTAAGCGCATCTGCTACGCCGACGACACGCTGGTGGTGTGCTAAGCCGAGTCGACAGCAGAGGTCATGCGACGAGTTAACAAGGTGTTAGAGATACTGACCCACTGGATTGAGTCGGCAGGGTTATATGCTTAGCGGTACAGAAGATGGAAGCGGTCTTGTTCACGACGCGACGTAAGTACAGCCTACCCACCTTTGTCCCAAAAGGTGTGGATATTGGGCTCTGTTCAGCCCTGAAGTACCTGGGGCTGTGGTTTGACGGAAAGTTGCAGTTCCAATAGCACTTCTAATGAACAGCTGAGAAGGCGGACCGAGTAGCTAAACAGCTATCCTGTCTGATGTCGAACCTAGGGGGACTGAGGGAGAAGCGGAGAAAGTCATCATGTCAGTATTCCTATACGAGGCGCCAGTATTTGCCGACGCTATTAAGATTCCATGCAGAAGAGCAGAGATGGAGAAGATCCAGTGAAAAGCCGCGATGAAGTGTGTCAGTGCGTACCATACTGTTTCTTTGGAGGCAGTAGGCGTGTTAGCGCGTATACCGCCGATCGAACTCAAGGTCGGCGAAATAGCGGAGGTATACAGTGCGAAGAAGAAAGCAAAGACTAAACGGGAAGCACTTTGGGTCAAACGAATCATCCAGCAGGACACACGCTTTGGAAGTGGAAGAACGCGCTCGCCCATTCATCTGAGGGCGAGTGGACCCGAGCGCTGATAAGCGACCTTGATGGATGGGCAGGAAGAACTCACGGAGAGCTGAATTTCCACCTCAAGTCCTGAGCGGCCACGGGTGCGTCGGCATGTACCTACATCGGATATCGATAGCGCCGAGCCCCATGTGCGCGCACTGTGATCGAGGGGTGGAGGACACACATTAGCACACCCTGTTCGAGTGTGGCGCTTGGGAGCAGAAGAGGCGCGGGACAGTCACAACAGCGATCGATCCCGGCGGAAGAAGCGATGAAGACGACAGCATGATCAGCCGTCTCGCACCGGAGACTCTGGTTCAGGAGATGATGATGAACAGAAACAGTTGGAACCGGGTGTCGGCCTTTGTCTTGCCCATCCTGAAGAAGAAGATACAGACGGAGTGGTCGAGGCAGAAGACCGGCGATGAACCAAGTTTGATCCACATCATTGAACAGGACAACTCTGTACCATCCTAGGAGAGCTGCAGCAGCTGCGCTGTGGACCCCCGGCAGGGTTCCTCCTTAGTCACCACCTGACTGTGTCGCCACACGGAACAAAACGAGAGGTGAGGGGTAACTGAAGAGGCAGCGTGTCCGGCAGTGGAGGACTTGAATTCCAGTCAAGTGCTCAGGGAGCGCGGATCTCAGAAGGGGGGTTCGGGCCCGGCCTCAAAGCGTCTCTCTGGCCGCTGATGCGATACTCGAAAGGTTGTTTCCAGGGCCGGGGGTGCGGTGTCATAGGGGTCACTTTGGCGTGCGTCCCACCACACCATTGTACCATGGGACCAAAACATTTTTTTTTTTCTGGAGCGTTATAAAATAGATTAAAATATTACATACGTTGGTGGTCCATCAGGAAGGATGTACATTTACCTATGAAAAAGCACTTGATAAAAGTAATTAGAACATTTCTGATTGGGAAAAATTAATTATTAAAAAAAGAAGAAGTTTTGCACCATGGTACAACATGAGTATTGTACCATCAGAGCATGTAAAAATCCCTTGAGAAAAATAAAAAAAGGTGAAAGAAGACTAGATAAATTGATATTATTAATGTAACATACTCTAACAGCATGGCCTGCGCCCAAAATACGCAGATAATCGCAACGAAAAGTGTAATCTTTGACCAAGTGAACGATATTATTCTTTGCAATCTTCATTTTGTCTTCAATTTGGGTTATTGATGGTCTGATAAAACAAATCTTAGTAAGACAGAAAACTAATATGTTAATCTTCCACACGATGCTAACTTGCGGATTAAGTACACATTCCAGGGTACAAAACCAAAAAATTCCCAAACATCTTTACGAGAACTTTTTCATTATCTCTTGCACACGCTTTCCTTTCAGGAAAAAAAAAACACCCAGTATGTGGACTTCTATTAAAATATGGCACCTGATGACAAAAAACTGAATTTTTAAACCGAGTTTTGCGATGTGGAAAAGCTTTTGGAAATATAGCTAACGTTCATACTTTTTGTGTTTCTTCCATGTATACAGTGATAATATCGGAATCTGGTAGGCCGAATGGATAGCGCGTTGGTCTCGGAATCTGGAGGTTTCGGGTTCCAGCCCACGTAGCAACTAGCAACTCGCCAGATTTCGACCTAGGCCGGTTTTTCGGCTAGAAGAGAAGAGAGCTAAGACAGCCCTAACAGCCTTCCCGACGTCTCTGTAATAATGCTCGAAAGGGCGGATTTCAAGGCTCGGGTTGAGAGCAAATTAGAAAAAGAGATGTATACACTGATAACTCAAAAACTAAACTACAAATAATGCGGATGTCAAAATGAAAGGTGGTCCGTGTCCATATTTATGTTTGTCTCCACGTAGAGATTATCTATCAGTAATATAATCTAGATGAAAGATTAAAGTCTCAAGTATTATGCCTGTCTTTATGTCTTGTCAATAGTACCACTCGGTTTATATAACTTTCACCCCCCCTTCCACCACCCTACTAGGGTTATATTTCCGTAACAGAAAAGAAGCAGAAAAAAAGTCAATCATCAGATGTTTGAGCTGTGCCTTTCTCCCTTCTATTTATGATTCCCTTCCGGCAGTGAATAAATGATGCCGCCTACATCATACATATTATAATACTCGATCCTTTCTTCTTCTTTTTTCTTAGTCTTCTTCTTCTTCTTATAACGCCTTCTCTATTTAGAGGTTGGCTATCCAAATGGCTATTTGTATTTTGGAAATAGCTTTCCGGAAGAGTTCCGCCGACGAGCATCCAAGCCACCGTCGCAGGTCCTTCAGCCACGAGTTCTGTCGCCTCCCGATCGATCTTTTTCCGCTTATTTTTCCTTCCATAATTATCCGCAACAGCTCGTACTTTCCTCCCCGTAGTATGTGCCCCAAATACTCTATCTTGCGCCGTTTTACATTGTTTAGCAGCTCGAGTTCCTTCTTCATCTTGTGTAGTACTTCCACATTCGGCACTCTCTGGGTCCAGGCTATCCGTAACATTCTGCGGTATATGTAAAATTCTAGCGCCTGTATTCGTTTTTCAATGTCTTCATTTAGGGTCCAGCTTTCGCAGCCGTACATCAGTACCGGAAAAACATAGCATCGCACTATTCTCATTCTTAGCTCCAATTTCAACCCCGGGCTCGTGAGAATATTCCTCATGCTTAGAAAGACATGCCTTGCCTGTTCGATTCTGCTGCGAATTTCGTGTTTATAATCGTAATTTTCTTTTAGTATCGTTCCAAGGTATTTAAAGGCGGGCACTTGTTCTATAGTTTCATTGTTGATCCGCAGTTCTGATTTGACAGGTTTCTTGGAGAACACCATCGTTTTTGTTTTTTGAGGTGTTTAGTTTTAGACCCATTGCTTCGCTATGTTGGACAACGTTGTTCATCATTTTCTGTAGGTCCATTTGAGTGCTGGCTATGATTACCGTGTCGTCTGCATATCTGATGTTGTTGATTGCAAGGCCATTAACTTTTATTCCACCTGTTTCTTCGTAGAGAGCTTCTCTGAACACCACTTCTGCATATAAATTAAAAAGCATCGGTGATAAGACACAGCCTTGTCTGACTCCCCGCTGTATTTCAGCTTCTTCGGACGTAGCGTTGTCCATTCTGACTTCGGCAGTTTGTCCCCAGTATAATTCAGCAATTATTCGGATATCGCGCTTGTCTATCCCCGTGGAAATGAGAATTTCTATCATTTTATTGTGCCTTACCGTGTCAAAGGCTTTTTGATAGTCAATGAAGCACGCATGTACATTTGTGTTCATGTCTCGGCATCGCTGTATGAGCACGTTTGTAGCAAACAATGCTTCCCTGGTTCCGAGGCCGTTTCTGAATCCGAACTGGGTGTTGCTCATCTGTGATTCGCACTTGCGGTAAATTCTTAATTGTATGATCCGCAGGAAGATTTTGAGAACGTGCGATATTAGGCTTATTATTCGGTATTCATCACAGTTCTGAGCTTTCAACTTTTTGGGTATCGTGACGAAGGTCGATTTCAGCCAGTCCATCGGTATCTTGCCCGCTTTATATATGCTATTGAATAGCTTTGTCAACCTTGTTATTCCTTCCGCGTCTCTTTCCACCATCAACTTCAGCATTTCTACATGGATTTGGTCGGGGCCTGGCGCTTTATTGTTTCTTTGGCACGTGATGGCATGTATTACCTCACTGCGAGTGATTTCTGGGCCTTCGTCTAGGTGCGTTTCCTCAATTCCTGCCTTTGGATCCGTGCGCTCATCTTGGAAAAGCTCTTGCACATACTCCCGCCATCGTTTCAGCTTATCTTCTATTCCTATGATGATGGAGTTATTCGCATTTCTTAGTATGCTGGTATATTTTCTGCGGTTTCTCTCGGTTATTTCCTTAATCTTCTTGTGCACGTTGAAGTGATCATGTTTGCTCTGTAGTTTTTCGATTTCTTCACATTTCTCGGACCACCACTTTTCTTTGGCTGTACGGCAAGCTTTTTGAATCTTAGTGGGGGAGTCGAATGAAACGTTAGTTAATTTTGGTTTTTACGCAATCAGATAGCTCCCCAACTTCCTGTGAAATGCAGAAACCTCATAGACCATAGTCTTTTTCCTTTTTTCTTTTCTCTCTCTCTATTTACGCTTATGCCTCTTCACCACGGTAAGGTATCACCCAAGAGGAGGTCTGAATTAGTACTCGGCGTAATTTCAGTACCCCAAATTTCCGCGGATCCGCAAGGATGAAAGATTAATCGAGTAACCGTGTCAGTGTCGAATTTCGCACGTCAGTTGATTTCTGCGGGGGCTGGGAGTTTTAAAACTCGCGAACCGTAAACGTTAAATTTCGCACCTACGTCTACGTCTGGTCGTTCGAAATAACTGCTGAGATTTCGGTAAATTCGTTAAGGAATGTAAAAGAATAAGAAAAAAAAAGCCTGCTCATTCGGTTTTTTTTTGCAAGCTAATTCCAATAATAACTCGGGAGGCAGACCAGCCCTCTGCCAGATTACGGGTAGAAGTACGCGTTTTATATTCCGCTCGCGCGTTTATAAATCGTAATTCTTGGTCTGATTTTTCGGAAGTGCTAAATTATTCATTGAAATTCGTTTATAGTTACGCTGAATTTTGCGAACGAGAGATGGCTCGAGTAGGTGGGAGGAAAAAGGCCCTCGCACGCCGGGCGATCCAAATTCGGAATGGATGAGCATGAGCGGGAGATGAGACACGCAGCATCAGGATATAGAGAGCGACCTGTTTTTCATTCAACTCTCGCACTCGTGTTTCCAATCTGTCGACGGGATGTCACACCGACTGTCAATCGTCGAGTTTATTGAATGTTAGTTCAACGGCGAGATTCACTCGGGGTACCCATACGTGAACCGTATTTTATTTTCACGTTTATTCGCAATTTTATGTACGGTTTGTGTATTATGTCGTTCTGCGCCGGCACCGACTTCGTTTACGACCGATCCGTGACCATAAAATGCTAGATATCCGATATCCGTTAACTTATAAAAACATAATAACCGTTATCGATGGATAGACAGACCTTGTTATCTATTTTGAATTTGTAATTCGCGCTTTCCAAGAGAGCAAAATCAGATTATACACCAGTAGAATTATGGATAGGCATCATTAAGAGAGCCTGTCATTAAGAACATCATCGACACTGACGGTCGGTCGTCGAGTTGAACTTGAACCGCCACCGCGTTTCCTGCTCCGGGGTCCGCAAGAAGTGATTTACGCTCAAACGTTCGAACTTGATTCATGGGCGAATGGATGTAACCAACAGTGCCGTCGGAATGAGAGGGATGGGGTACAGGGGTGCAGTAATTCCTGTTTCGAAAATTACCCGGTCAAAATCCTGTATGGAGAGATCAACCCACCCTTTTATTCATTACTCCCCTTAACAAATGTGATTGTTTAGTCTTTATGTCTCTTTGTAATCTTAAGAAAAAATGTACTCAAAAGTTGAACATTTTCAAAGTTCTCAATGGTACCTCCTAGGGATCAGATAGAAAATGCCTTCTTCGCCTGTACACCTGCTACATCGTGTACTCCACAGCCCCTCAGAGCACGCTCAGTCAGCTAAACATATTTAGCAAAAAAAACTATTAAAGTCTATTTTTATTGCAATTCAATTCAGGAACATAATCTCTCAAGAAGTAAAGCGCATTCTTTACACAGCGATAGTTCAATCAAAAATACAGTGTAGAATATCAAGCTGGAGGGCAGCCTATAAAACTAATTTAAAACCAGTTACAGTTAACCAAAAAAAATTCTTGAAAATACTTTACAAAAAACCAAAAAGATTTAGCTCCGTACAACTTTTTGAGGAAACAAAGGCGCTAACTTTGGAAAAACTACATGAAATAAGTGCAATAAAATACGTGAAAAAACATAATTTACTAACAAAATATAGCAAAACTAACACTAGACTGACGAGGAACACACAATTTACAGTAACATTACCAAAAATAAAAACTAACATCGGTAAAACAATAAACAGCATTTACACTGGACTCAAAAACTTTGACAAACTTGATCAGCAGAATAGGGAAAAAATATACAAACTAACAACAGAACTTACAAAACTTTGATACGAAATGCAGTTACTAATACAACTACTAATTACAGAAACAAAAAACAGCGCAGCATACAGTCCGACTAATAACAACCGCAATATGTGTAACTATTGTAAAGAATAAGTAGTGCACTAACTAAAGAAATTGTAGGAAGAAAAAAAGAAGAAAAAAAAATGTAATTTAGTGCCGTTGCTAAACACGAGCCTAGCTCAGTTGGCAACAAAATACACAATTTTTCAATTTTTCAATTTTTTTCAAAAAAATAAAAAATAAAAATACCATACAGAACACTGCGATAAGATTAGCTGCAGGTGCCCTACGCTCCAGCCCCGTCACCAGCCTACATGTAGAAAGTAACACCATGCCTCTGCAACATCACAGAAATCTGGCTGCTCTGTTGTACTATTCTCGATCACACACGATACCAAACCACATATGTAATTGCCTTCAGACTAACATCCAGTGCCACTTCTGTTAGAGCATACTATGTGTGACTCTTCCCTAATTCATGCCTCCACCAACAAGACCGTATAGTTGACCGACATAAACGAAGTAGTCGAAATATAAATGGCTGCTAGTTGATCGATATTTTGAACGACTAAATGTCTGCTCAATCCAGCATCATTCGAGGAAGTATGTGGTGGAAAGTAAGGGTAAAGGTGCCTAATATCGACTATTTCCTAAATCCGACCACCAGCCGTTATCGGCTCCTAATGCTTCAGCTTCCACGGAAACATTTTTTTTTTTTTATTCGTTATGAGACCGAAATCATCGCTCTAAAACCAAAATTGGCGGAGATATTCGCAAAAAAAGATTTTGAGATATCCAAATATTTTTCAACACGTAATTTCAAATTTTAATTGTATAAATGTGGTTTATCGTAATTAAATGCGGTAAATTTTATTTAAAAGTGAAGATTTCAAATTATCGGTGCTCGATTGGTTTGAAGAATTAATTTCACGCAGGTATTTATAATTTTTTTTCGAAGTTTTTTCCAAAATTCCCTAAATTCGACCGCTACCTGTTTTTATCATTTCATGAAATTTTTTCATCTGTTTACATCCACTAGAGTGATGCCCAAAGAATCAAACAGTCGACAAAAATGGCCAGAAAAAGCAATAACGGATGCTATCAGATCGTTTCTGTGCATATGTGCCCAAATATGAGTGATTGGGGGATAAGGTTCCAAAATCTGCATTTTCAGGGACGAAACCACTGTGGGAAGGGGAAATCCCCCACCCCAGTAATTTGGCAGTCGGCAAATAATTTTTTGTTTAGTGGGGTAGTCGATATTAAGGTACTTTTTTCTTTTTTTTTTTTTTTTTTTTCAATACCCAAATTTGACACCTTTTAGAAAAAATTCGGGATAAATCGAGAAAAAAAACTTGGGGGTTGAAATTTTGGGGGTAAAACTAGAATAGATGGTCTACGTTTCGAGTCATCAACGATCTACCTACGCGAATTTGGGGCTGAGTAATTCGAAAAACAAAAATGGTGGTCGATATTCGGTACCTTTACCCTTCCAGCATCTAAGTTGGTAGCAGAGCGAAACGTTTGAATAAGTTTAGTTTCTGAATTTTTTTGAAAATGGTAGGGAAAAGGAAAACGAAGCAGGCTGAACAGGCTGAACACGAAATTGAGGTGACGGTTAAAAACGATATAAAGGAGACAGGTACAGATGGATGGCTGACAAATGATGACAAGATGAATACGATAGTTGAGGCGGCTGTTAATAAAGCCTTACTGCCGTTCCTCGACTTACTGAAAACGACGACCGCCGAATCTTCTCAGTCAAATATTGGGTCAGGAGAGATGGCGATGGAGACGAATGCAACTGATGGTTCTTCTCGAGATCGACATACAATGCCTAACTTTACAATACCAATTACCACCTAATGACGACAAACTCATCGGATCGAAAAATTTTGTTCAGTGGCACGCGAGATTAGAACTGGGTTTAAAATCTTTGAATTTATACGATTACGTAAAACAAGAATATGGTGAAAATTTACTTTCTCTGCCTCTCGAAAAACGTATCCTTTATGATGCTGAAGCTCATCAGTATTTGCGAGCTACTGTGTCTAAAGAGATCGCGAACTCGATTTTAAGAAAGAAGACCCCCTGTGAAGCCTACATGTACCGTCTCTGGCAATTTTTCCTGAGCTTTTAGCAAATATTACTATATCATCTGCAAATCTCAGGATGATTAATCTTTCTCCATCGATTTTTGCCCCCCCCCCCCCTTCAGAGGGCCATGGAGAGGAGCATATTGGAAGTAAAGAAGAAAGAAGAAATTAGGAATATCAAAATAGACAGGGTTCAGGGTTAAAAGATATTGGATATATCGTAAAAAAATTAAAAGGGAAATATGCGGAACACCTAGCGAGACAAGAGGGGAGACGGATAAGGAAAATTATGAAATGGACATCCAGGGAGGGTAAGTGCACTTGAACAAACCCCACATAGAGGGATGAAGTAGTAAAAGAATTGGGATTGACCTGGGATAGAGAGGTCAAGAATAGGAAGAAGTGGAGAAGGTGGGTAGAGGTCCATGCTCAGAAATGGATTATCGAGGGAGAACACAGCTACTATTGAACAGTCACATAAAGGATGATGTCTGTGAATGTGAAATCTGTTATGTACATCTCCTTTCACTTATATAACAGGGTGTCCATAGTTTTCTTTTTAACGTGAAATTCCCTAACTTTTCCGTAACATTCCCAATGCGTTTCGGAATGGTCCGAAAGGTGGTAAAATGAAAGTACAAGGCGTGCGAAGAGATGGACGCAATATTCAGTTTCTTGGTACTTCATTACGAAGAATAAAAACATAAAAACAAAGCTAAGATATCAGATCAGAAAAACGTTAATATTTTCTTGATTTCGGCTTTTACTACTCCAAAGGATAACACTTGAAAGTAAACTTTCGGAAGCTCTGTTATATGCATTATGCTTTTTTTTTAAATATTTCCTTAAAATTTCTGGCTTTCCCTTACACTTTTAGACGTTCCCTAACTCTTCCAGACTTTCCCTAACTTTTCCAGAATGGAGCACTCTGTTTAATTTTTTCAAGGATGTACAGAAATAAATAAATAAACTAATATCATTCGAAGTCGCTGAAAAAGTTATGGAAATAATACCTCACAATAAAGAACAAGATCAGAGGGGTAGCCCATCCAATTTCCGAAAATGTGGAAAATAACGTACACTCTCCAACCAAAAGGGGCACGCGTCAACAACGCGACAGCCTCAAGCGGCCTCTGCAGCTAATTTTATTTGTCTATTCCCAATTCCGACAGATTAACGCAATTAATTCAATTAAAAAATACAGAAGTTAAGAGATAAGATTTTAAGATTTATTTTAGGAATTAAAAAGCGCTCAAAACGAATATCCCGTTTACGAGAAACACGTTTTAGAGAGCGAATAAATCCGCAACGAAAATACTTTTTCATTACTCGCGTTTCAAAAATTATTTTTAATTTACCCATTGTAAATGATTCATTGTAAGAACGAGGCTCGTAAATCTCGAGTAGCTCCATACGTGAATTGTTCGACGATATTCGCGCCGAATATGGTTCCTATACTCAGGTGGATCGCGGGGGAGCTCGCTTATCCTTCTCGGTCTCAAAAAGGGTGGTTACCTCACTGGATACCGGCCAGACACTTTCGGTAAATCCTTGATTTACGGCACCCAAATCCTTATTGGCGATAACATTTTCGAGAGCATCGCAAGACGACCTACATACAACACTGATGCTCGTACATGTCTACGAGCACTTTATCAATCGCCAGGATATGTGACTCAAAAAATGGCGAGTTCCTTAAAAGGTCCGTATATAAGCGGATTTAACTATACCATTTCCGTCTGGACGTTCAACCGACGCATTTTTTCCCCGTTCCGAATGTTCGATCTGTTTAAAGGGTCTATAGCTCGACACAAATGGCGGGCAATTTCAGTTAAAATTCGGAGATTGCTCGACAGGCTCTGCTGATCTCTTTCTTTTCCTCTCGGCCCTGTCGTCCTCGTTATTACTGGAAAGTTTATCGCGTCGCCTTCGTCGGTATTATAATATAAGTATATACGGTTCTTCTTTCGGTACAAGTCGAGACGAGAATTTTTTTTCTCCTTCTCTCAACCTACGATGAGTAAATTTTAGAAAATTATCCAACTCGTGACAGTCATGCCGAAAAGGAGGATCTGTAGAAGCGATAACTTTTTACCAATTCGATGTAAGTAATAAAATTCGAACGAAATTCCGAAAAATTCTGTAAACGTATTTTCAACTTAGAATCTACGGTATTCGTCGTGTTAATTAAATTCGCGGCCGAAGTTGAATTTTAATACTGTCGGCGTGGATCCGATGGCACGGCCGAGAATGTGAAATGGTAGAGCGAGACAATTCATTCGAAATTTTCGGCGCTAGAAACTATAAACGTTAATTTCGCCGCTTCTAGTTGATGCTGACGTCGTGAGGAACACAGACATGGTCGAATTATTCGGACAAGGACAAGGTCAGGCAAGGGAAATGATTGAAGAGATTTAGAAAATAATAGGCCTGCCGAAATTCGAACAATTGGATCCGCTACTGGGACCGATGTCTCGTGAGCGAGTTCCAAAAAGGAAGAGAGGGATGAAAACAATGATATTCGTGACAGGAGTCAATGTCTAGGGTTATAAGATTATTGAATTTGATTTCGAGTAAATAAAAATAAAAGATAAAGCCCCGGTAGCGGACAAAATTAGTGACGAACGGATATTGTATAGAGGAAAATTAATGATCAAACGCCTCACCCAACTCTTCAACATGATTTTGGCCACAACAAAAATACCTCTATGTTGCAAAACCTCAGAAATAATTATAGGTACTATTCAAGAAAGGGGACAAGCATAACATAAAATACTATAGACCAATAAGTTGAATACCAGCCATATCAGAAATTTTTCAAAATTAATAGAAACAAGAATTTATTTATTTTATTGGACGATAACGAGTTGGTTCCCGAGATGATATTTTTCAGTATCGAGTTGGTTTCCGTACGTTTAACGAGTTAGTTCCTGCACTTACGGGTGATAACAAATAGGACTGAAACCAATGGAGAAACGAATGGATGAGTACTTGGATTATTTCTTGCTGAATTACATTGTATCTCATTCAGAAAACCCATCATCCCTGTGGGCACAGTGCACAGCCAGTCGACAGTGCACGATAAATTGCTGCGAAAATCTTTTCACAATCAACTCAATAAATGTTTCAATTCGTCGCATTCCAACATTTTTCATTTGGCTGACACACTGAAAGAAATCCAGGCGAAAAGTTACATTAAACTTCGTACAACATCAATGGGGAGGAAGACAATAAGTGTGAAAGGGCTATTAATTAAGGCCGAAATTAATAAACTAGCCGCCAACACTATAACACGTTTGGACTTTGTGAAGCACATTTCTTATAAATTCCTGCCAGATGATAATTTTGAAGCCTGAAGCACTCGAAGTTGATACACCATAGCTTACCTTTGGTATTTTATTTTTTACAATACAGCATGATCAGAAAGATGATGTTCACTTTTAGTATTTTGCCAGTGGAAAGCAGCACTCTTCATTTACAAATCAATAACCTCGATGTAAAGTAAACCTGCCTCAATGTAAAAACGTGAGTCACATTTTTACATGCAAGCACGTTTACTAACCGACACTAAGGAGTGTGGCCATACAGCATTTTGAAGCCTTCCACGCCCGTTGATACCAAATTGACTATGCAGAGCGTATCGCGTAGTAAATTCGACATTGACGGGCGCGGAAGGCTGCAGAATGGTGTATGGCCACACCTGGAGTTATAGGTGCTCTACCGACACGACGGAGCGACACGAAGAATGCCGACAGATGCTGAAAATGGCCGACTGAAGCCGAAGATGTTATTATTACGACATTATTGCAATTGTTGCATTTTGATATTCGTATTCTCTGTCCAAACGGTAGGTTTCCCTACAGTTGGGAAAATACACATGCTGAATTTTTCGGTGTTGCTTTTTCGATAAAGCTGTTCATGTTTTCCCTTTCTGATCATGTATTGTGAAAATTATCTCACAAAACAAGAGCCAAAAGTAAGTTTACATGACTCGAAAATGGCTCACTCGCTGCGCTCATTCGTAAACTTTCCCTTGCATGTAAACATATTCACTGTTGACTCTTGGTATGTAATATCTATTTTACCATACCTACTGCTTTATGTACACAGTCTTCAGTCTGAGTAAAATGGGAAGGAAAATGGAAACCCAATTCAGTATTGCTGTGGGAACCAACTCATTATTGCTACGGGAGCCAATTCATTATTGCTGTGGGAACCAACTTATTAAGTATCTTTTTATTCTTGGAAACCTACTCATTATTGTGAATAGGATCTCGGGGCCCAACTCAATATGTAGACAACAACCTTTCCTGAGCCCATAGCCTAACAGTGTAGCTCCGTGGCTCAATAATAATAAAATGGGGGAAATCGAGTTGGACCTGAGACCCTATTGACAATAATGAGTTGGTTCCCACAGCAATACTGAATTGGGTTTCCATTTTCCTTCCCATTTTACTCATGAAGCAGTAGGTATGTAAAATAGATATTACATACCAGGAGTCAACGGTGAATATGTTTACATGCAAGGGCGGAAAGTTTGCGAATGAGCGTAGCGAGTGAGCCATTCCCGAATCATATAAACTCACTTTTGGCTCTTGTTTTGTGAGATAATTTTCACAATACATGATCAGAAAGGGAAAACATTAACAGCTTTGTCAAAAAAGCAACACCGAAAAAATTCAGCATGTGCATTTTCCCAACTGAAGGGAAACCTACTGTTTGGACAGCGAATAATATCAAAATGCAACAATTTCAATAATGTTGTAATAATAACATCTTCGGCTTTACTCGGTCATTTTCGGCATCTGTCAGCATTCATCGTGTCGCTCTGTCGTGTCGGTAGAGCACCTATAACCCCAGGTGTGGCCATACACCATTTTGAAGTCTTCCGCGCCGGTTGATGCCGAATTGACTACGCGGTACGCTCTACATAGTCAATTCGGCATTGACGGGCGCGGAAGGCTTCAAAATGCCGTATGGCCACACTCCTTAGTGTCGGTTAGTAAACGTGCTTGCATGTAAAAATGTGACTCACGTTTTTACATTGAGGCAGGTTTACTTTACATCGAGGTTATTGATTTGTAAATGAAGAGTGCTGCTTTCCATTGGCAAAATACTAAAAGTGAACATCATCTTTCTGATCATGCTGTATTGTAAAAAATGAAATACCAAAGGTAAGCTATGGTGTACCAACTTCGAGTGCTTCAGGCTTCAAAATTATCATCTGGCAGAAATTTATAAGAAATGTGCTTCATGAAGTTCAAATTGTTTTAGTGTTGGAGGCTAGTTTATTAATTTCAGCCTGAATAAATAGCCCTTTCACACTTATTTTCTTCCTCCCTATTGATTTCGTACGAAGTTTAATGTAACGAAAAATGTTGGAATGCGACGAATTGAAACACTTATTGAGTTGATTGTGAAAAGATTTTCGCAGCAATTTGTCGTGCACTGTCGCCTGGCTGTGCACTGTGCCCACAGGGATGGTGGGTTTTCTGAATGAGATACAATGTAATTCAGCAAGAAGTAATCCAAGAACTCATCCACTCGTTTGTCCATTGGTTTCAGTCGTATTTGTTATCACCCGTAAGTGCGGGAACTAACTCGATAAAAATACACGGGAACCAACTCGACACTGAAAAATATCATCTCGGGAACCAATTTGTTACCTACATTTTTCATCTTGGGAACCAACTTGGACGTGTTTCGGAACCAACTCCTTACCGTCCTTGTCTACATATATGTCGCAGAGGTATCCAGCAGCGGAAAGGTAGGTGAGGGTGCGCTGTCTATGTGCTCGTGGGAGTTGAAGAGGGCCAAGATTCGACTATAGAGTTACGAAGGCAGATGAGGGAGGGGCATGGGAAGAGATGGTCCACAGTGAGAGGGTCTTCATCTTCACAGTGTGGGCAGTTGAGGGGATACAGGTTAGTGAGAAGATGCGTATGTGTGAGGCGTGTATGTCCGATCTTTAGGCGGCGAGTGATGATGAAGGTAAAAAGGAAAGGGGGAGGCCACTCACCCATTGGAGACATGAATTCTAAAAGGAGTTAGGGTCCTTGTGGAGAAGACGTACCTGGAATAGAGAGAGGAATGGGAGGCGTATGCCCAGAAATAGGCGGGTAGAGAATCGAAGACCTAGGTGGGAACGCAAATCTCCTCACTTGCTGCGACGCAAAGCTGAAAGTGTTCTATTTATTAATATTTTATCTCTGTCATTTTTGAT
This sequence comes from Acanthococcus lagerstroemiae, assembly GCA_031841125.1. NCBI lineage: Eukaryota > Metazoa > Arthropoda > Insecta > Hemiptera > Eriococcidae > Acanthococcus > Acanthococcus lagerstroemiae. Next base: position 60,451,945 of record CM063110.1, on the reverse strand, counting down.
GTTACTCTTTAAAAGTCTCACAGAATCTTAATTAACATGAAAGAACTTTATAAAATTCTAACCATATGACCGAACAGTGGAAAGGAAAACACTCGTTCCCTGTTCCAGGCAGCAATGCTGAAAAAATTAGGTTTCTTATCACTTTTTTTTTCTTTCTCCTACCCCCTGGAATTTGTAAGTTTACACTCTGTTTGTCCATTTTCTTCCTCCCTTTTTAACAGATTTGATTGTGATGGCGGGCGCTGGCTGACTTCCGTAAATTTGAACTCTTATAAGTTCCTCTTGTCAAAATAATCAAATTTATACGCTTGAAAAATAGTGGGTAGCTATCAGCCTATATTTACGACTGCTGCTAACAGGGCGAATGCGGCGAAACATAAAGAAACGAAACAAATTTCATCTGTTACATTCGCTGTATTTTCACTTTCCCTCAATTGAGCAACCGCGCTTCTTCAAAGAGCTAAGCCCTTACAATGTAACAGAGCCAGGACTAAAAATGTGTTACGAGCACGCTAAAAAATATTTCCATCGACGTATTAAGTAGGCTAATTACGAACACCTGTTGCATGCCTAGAAAAGATGAGCCAATTATAACTTCATGAACTCATTAAGTTTTCTCAGTTTCGGCACGTAAAGTAAAACTTTTGCGAAAAACGCCATCCCGAGAAAGTGTTTGAAATTAAGTTAATGTTCTTATAATTAGAACCACGCTATTGTTACTAAATGTTCGAAGATATCAGACGAGTCGGTGAAAAAAAAATTCTTGGAGATATATTTTTGATAATGCGTTTTTAACTCGGAATTTGAGTGATAACAACGTAGTACTTGACCCTGTTTCAGGTTCGAACTGAGTTCTGATATAAAGGCGGCTTGAAATGCAGAAAAATCTGTCTTCCTGAAATCGCGATTATGATGGTCTGGTCTATAACGTTATATTTGTGGTCAAATCGATGAGCTGAACCGTTTTTCAACCTCCCCACATCTATTCGTTCGCGATAGGATTGTAGCCACGGCCTGGTGAAGGCTGACACATACCCTTATGGCTATTAAAGTAGTTTCCAGAAGCCGCACAAGCGACGAGAAACAAGGAAGGAGGGGTTGCCCCTTTGAAATTTTTATTCTATCTCTAAATTAAAACCAGTGTTAACGAAATCCATACTCAGGGTTCAGTCCCAATAAATAAGTTTTCTTAGAGTCTGAGGGATCTGAGGGCATTTCATCAAAGTTTATATGAGTCCTAATGGTGCTTCAATTAGTAGTGGAAGTCTTAACCTAGTCTAAGAGAAGTTTCATCAGTCAGAAAGAGTCTTGGTTGCGAATCTATTTAACAATGTCAACCTAATCTACACTTTAGACTTCGAATGAGTCTGAACGAGAGTCGATGCATTAACAGAGACTGCATAAGGAGATATCCACGAAACCATTTTGACGTAAATTTGTCGAGTAAAATCACCATCGTGTCGACGTTAAGTTTATTTGCCGCCATAGTCAGCTTGAAAAGTAGTTGCAGCTCATTAATAACCGGATTGATATCGAAATGAATGCGTTTTGATGCTGACCAAGTCGTCGATTTGATTCCTAATTCGAAATCATTTTAGCCGTCAAATCAATGTCGACATGAACGTGTGAAATATATATGCCACTTTTTAGGAGGGTTTTGTTTATCAAAATCGCTACCAAATCAATGTCTTCTTCATAGGCGCAAATAAGGGGTGCTTGAGAGGCTTAGCCCCGGCCCAAATTCACTGAAAGCCCCTCCTCTCAAAAACTGGAAACTTATACAAGAGAAAGAGTCTTTACTTACTATGATACTCGTCAGCCACCCTCCTGAAGCGAATTCCCAGGAGCCACTGTACTCAGGTCGGCTATTTTGGTGCTCATGGTCTTTTTACTCATACCTAATTAAATATCTATTTCGTACCTCATTCATCATTTTATGAACTACTATTTGACTAAGAGTCTGAGAGATGGGTCGTCATTTGTGTGCATATGATTAGTTATCTTCAATACGAGTGAAAGGGTTACCTTCCCACATCAATCCAACATCCCAGTCCACTGTGTAAGGTATTTCAGTGCTACAAACCTAGCTGCGCACAGCTTCATCTGTGACTAGTAGACTACATTCGCATTAACGCACTAAAGACTTCAGAATTGGCGTCAAAATTTATGTCATATAGACGACGACATATTGATGTCAAATCAATGTCAAAATCAACGTCAGAATCGTTGTCAAATTCAACCCGGCCCCAAGGCGGCCCTCCGGCCACTTATGCGATACTCGAATGGGTAGTTTCCGCGGGGCCGGGTTAGCGGTGTCATAGGGGCCACTTTAGCATGCGTGCATCGCCATACGTCCCGCAAATAGAGAATTTATATGAATACAATCCTTGAAACTCAATCAATACAAAAATCTACTCGACATTTAAAATGTGTTACTTTTTGACATGACATTCTGGTCGACTTTGATATAGAATTCGATACAAAAGTTGAATCAACATATCAATATCAACTTTTGGATAGAATTCTACATCAAAATCTATGTACAATTTGATCTAACATTAAGTGTTGATAGTAACTTGTTTTGTCATTAAATTCTGTATCAAATTCGACCACAATTTTGGGTCAAAAAAGTGACACGCTTTACATGTTGATTTTTTTTCCTTCTTCAAGGGAAACCGTTGTCGAGGTCAATTTAGCAGTACACTCAATATCAAAAAGAGAGTACGGGAGCCTGCTGTACCTTGGGAATGTTGTACTACGGCACCCTCGATAAATATAGCATGGGTAAATCAGTTACCATGAAATATCACAAAACTACCTCCAACCCGCCCCTACAACAGTTCCTTTGGAATCCGAGACTGTAGTTTTTTTGTCTTTCTATAGTTTCCAAACCCAGTTTGTCAGGTAGCGAAATTCCCAGCTGTGTGATGCCGTCATCTCATCTGGGTTGCATAGCCCCTTATACCACTGCCTTTGGAATCTGAAAGTGTAGTTCCCTGTCTTCCCATAGTTTCCAAACCCAGTTTGCTCGGCAGTGGCATCTTTAGTTGCGTGATAACGTCATCTCATCTGGATTGCTTACCTGTGACATCGTCAGCAGTTTTGTAATCCTAATTTTACCTAGCAATGATGATATTTTACAGGATTCAGTGGCACGTAGCACTGAAAATGGGACTAACATGAGTGAAGCGAGTGGACTGGGTTGCAAAGCGGCCAGAGAGCAAAGACTCCTTATCGCACCAAATTTCAGAGTGTCGAGCGAGGTGTAAAGTAGTGATAACGAGCTATTAAGACCTCGACGAATCGAACTCGTCCGCGGACGCGAAGCAGTGTTGGGACCTCAACAAGGCATCATTTATTCATCGCCGGAAGGGAATCGTAAGTAGAGGGGGAGGGCACAGCTTAAACTTCTGATGATTGACTTTTTTTTTGCTTCTTTTTTGTTGGAAATATACTAACCCTAATTGGGGTGATGGATGCGGAAGGAGTGAAAGAAATTGAGTGATACTATCAATTTAAGAGTGATCGGAGATAATGTTATTCTGTAATGATACTACGCCCTTTCTATATAAGCAGCTGAAAAAGGTGTCTGACGGATCTTCAAAGCTAAAATCTTGCTTTTGGAGGATCAAAAACTACATTCTGTTCAAAATAGGGGCTAGAATTCCAATTACCTTTCGTTTTCAAAAAAGAAAAAAAATCGAATTACTTAATTTTGAAAATGTTTCGTATTTTGCTTCGCTGAATCCAAAATTTCTGTCATGTGGTGATGTTCGATCCTTGATTTAAGCACCAAATTGAAAATTTCGTGCCTCAAATTGGAGACAGCAGCTCGAATACAAAATATCGGAGTAATGGTTTTTGGGTCATTGATTTTTGATCTTGTCGACTGGGGTCTGCTTGGCCTAGTGGATAGCGTGCTGGTCTCGGAATCAGGAGGTTCCGGGTTCGAGCCCACGTAGCAACTCGCTACATTTCGACCTAGGCCGGGTTTTCGGCAAGAAGAGAAGATGGCTAAGACAACCCTAACAGCCTCCCCGACGTCTCTGAGGTAATGCTCGAAATGGCGGATTCCAGAGCTCGGATTGAGAGCAAAAAATAAAATTTTAACTGATAGTAAACAGTTGTTATGTGAATCATTAGAGCATAATTGTGAACAGAACGCTTTCGATTTGCAGCAAAATCTATCCAATAGGAGGCAAGATTTTCACAATTTTCCGACGATATTTCTTTTTTCCCGACGAGCCTCGAAGTCACCGGCGGCGTCGAGCGAGGCGAGAAGTCACAATAGCGGACTATTGAGACCCCGACCAGTCACGAACGCGTCACCGGGCTTGAAGCGACGTAATCGTGAATTCGTCCGCGGGCGTGAAGCGATGTGAAACGTGATTGTTCCGAGGAGTCACAGATATTTTTTATGGAAGTCCCTTATACGTGAAAGTAGTGATAGTGAGCTAGCTAATGAGCAAATACTTCGGGAGGAAATGCTCTATCTCAAGAAAATCTTACTCTATGACATCTGCTTTAGTTTTTAAAACATATTACGCAGAGGTGGCACTTACTTTATCCTTTTCTTTTCGATTTTCGTTACCGCACGTGTGTTCGAGCTGACACTAGATAGGATTGAAAATGTTGCGAGAAGAAAAATCTCTCGTGGGCGCGCCCTCGAGAGAAAATCTGATTTTTAAATAATACTTAATCTATAATGCTTCTGTAAGAATCTTTTATATTCGCCAATACTTGCGCGTTAAAAGCTCTTTGCAACACTTTCCCATTCTATAGTGTAAGTCTCTTTGAAACAGTCAAAAATTAGTTTACGACCTATTATGCATGTTTCAAACTTTATTATGCCTCTTTAAGGAATGATATAAAGCTGTTTAGAACTTTCAAAGCTTCTCAAGTCTTATATAAGACTGATTCCTGAGACTAACTGAAACAAATTAGCACACATTTAAGATTGTCTCACACTTTGTTGTGACATTGTTAGGGTGTTGTTTAAAATACCCTGACTATTTGAGACCGGTTCAGGACTTTATGATACTTCCAGACTCCATTAATAGGAGTAGAGAAGTAATGAGGAATTAGATTTGTTACATGTATTGTAAAAATATTGATTAAAATAAAATAATTTTATTTGAGAGAGGATTATCGTTAATTAAATTATTAAATGAAAATGTAAATTATTTTATTCACATATAATAAAACTTTAATTAATATTAAGTGCTTAAGTAATTTTGTTGATATTAAATAAATCAAGATTTGATCAAAATTTATAAGAATTCTTCCATAGTTGCTGAAGACAATCAAGCAGTTGCTCTGAAATGCTTCTCTAAACTCTTTCGAAATTCGTTAAGGCTGTTCGAGACTCTTTTAGGACACTTTATCATTCTTCCAGACGTGCTAAATACTCTCAAACTCTTATACTGACTTAATTGCCACTTTTTTAAAACGACTCTACCGTCAAAACTCTTTTATAAGTTTCGAAACGTGTCTTCGGAATTGTTTAGGATGCCTCGAAACTTAAAACGCTTTGAAACTGCGGTATGCTCAGTAATTTTTCAATTTCAGTTTCATTTTTCTCTCTCTGGAGGAGGCAATTATTTCCGCTGTGATTTTGATTTGGGCTTTACAGTCCAAATTTGAAGTATGCAAAGATTGACTTGAGAAAAAAAAAAAAAAAAAAAAAAGTAAACCGTTCTAAATTTGAAATTTTTGGGTCGATGATTTCAAACATTCTATCACATTGTTTATACAACCTCGAATCCAAATTTCGTGTTTGAAATGCGCATAGTACAAGCGAATTGAATCCATAAAGGCGAATGCGGAACCTTTTTGATAATAAGCTGGAATTCGCTGAATATTACTTCTACTCGTAGTTAAAGATCTCATACCGTGTCCCTATATTGAGAGGGCAACTGCCACCACTGACCCCTGGTTGTGGCACTGCTGATGACTATTATATCTCGGTTATAAGCATCTATACATAGTTAACTACATATATTAGATATGGAGTCAGTACTTAACATTCTCAGAAAAAAATTCCAAGACTCGCAGTCTCACTAAATCGTCTGGAAAGTATTCCTCAGTGGCAATCATGTGATGGTTTTATACCGGTCGCATATTCGAGCATTAAATAACAAAATAACACGACTCAAATGGACACATATATACCTCCCGACTACAGATTTATGTCAGTAAATAATTTATACAAGAAAAAAAAAAACAAGAAGAATATTGACATTTGTCTTCGTGAATAGAATACTTAATCGTAATTCTTGAACGTTTTGTTTTGCTCTGTAGCTCCGTACAGTTATTATTTCATGTCAGCTAGGAAACTCGACCAATTACCGTACATAGGTTATTTATTTAAATGGGCTCTTAATTAACCCGGGCTTCGAAAACGTTGATTCTTGATACGTGTTCGTTTAAAACGCGCTTGTACGCGTCAAATTAAACTCGGGTTTCAAATATTGGGCAATAATTCGTACGTGTACGTAATTAAAGGCAGGTCAGGAAGTAAGGAGTAAGAAAGTAAGAATATACTTACCTATTACACCGCATTCAGTCTGCATGGTCGAGTAAATTCAACGTAATGTTTAAAACTGAGCAGTCTTGCATTGACACAAAACGAAAAGCAAGTGTAATTGAAGAGCAATTCTTCAAAAACGGTCGTGTTCAACACTTACAATTTTGAGTTATCAGTGGCATGAGATACAGCAGACAGGTCCAGACAGTTCTATCAAACTGCCATATCACTATCAGATATAGCGACCGAAATATTTAAATTCAAAGATTCCCACTCACCCAGATGCAATGCCATAAACATTCTGTTGTTTTTTAGTTTTTTAGTTGTTGTTTTTTTGGGGGGGGGGTGGGCAAACCAAATAGAGTTGCATAGTTTAACAAGAGGAGTGATATTGGATTTTCCACAGCAGAGGGAGAGAAACAATAGATTCTTTCTTGGGCAGGAGGGTAGAAACCGGTTTTTTGGGAGAGAATGCATCCACTTGCATTCCCCTTCCCTACGTACTGCTTTCCTCAGTTGAGAATTAGTGAGCTGAAAAACATGCAAGCACACTTCGGAAGGCGCTCACAAATCCTCGCGTATTTTGAATAGTTCCCCCCTGAACTGCTTCTTGCAACCATCAATAGCTTGCTTGATGCCCTGTAATTTAAAAATTGCGCAATTTTAGGACAAAATTTATTGATTTTTCTTTTACAAAAGTAATACCCCCCCCCCTCCCTCCCGTCCTCAAGAGACTCGGGGAACGCAATAGCGGGCAGTAGTCTCCAATTTTTCCACCAAATTCGTGGGTTCTGAAACAGGCAGGTTACTGCACAAATGTGAAGACATAAAAAACTTATTCCTAAAAGGAGTTATAATTTATAATTGCGTATGTTACCAATAATCTAATGCAAACTAGAATGAATAACTTGCCATTTTTTTAGTTTTAGTAATTTTCCTAAAAATTCATTTATTAGAAATTGCCATATTTGCAATAAGGAGCCTTAATTGAGAAGGTCATATAGCTAATGGAGATTCCTAACTAATATAGACATAGAACCTTTTAATGAGGACTGGTACTCAATTGAGATGTTCAATAAACTGGTCTAACGAGCCTACCTGTTATGAAATTTCAAAGAATCCTATGTAGGTATTAAGCATTAAACAGTCTTGAAGTACATGTGTAAAGAGAGTTTTAAGGAATCCTGAAGAGGTATGAACAATGAGTCACTGGTGAAAATTTCAAAATTGTATTTTCATATTGCTTTATCTGCTTTTCAAACTTTTGCTTGCTTGGCAAAAAATCCATCATAGCCAAAGGGCCTCGCTTAACTCTACTGTAGTTGGACGATGTTAAGCGTAAGGAACCAACCAGCAAAATATATTTGTTGAGAACACGTGATTCAAAGTTCATGATCCATGAAGCAACTATATGCTATAGCATTTACTGATAAGCTTTTTTCAACGTGAGTACACATTTGGACGCTGTTAAGTGTAAGGGAACCAACCAGCAAAATCGATTTTTGAGAACCTGTGATTCAAAGTTCATGAGCCATGTAGAAACTATATGACACAGCATTTACTGATAAGCTTTTTTCAACGTGAGTACACATTTTTGAATCGGGGGCCCAATTTTGAAAAATTCTACGTTTTATGCTCTTTCCAACAATACTAATAACTCATTTTATTTACAAATGTGGGTTAATTCCCTTTTGTTAAACAGCGTCCATATGACCCAAGAAAACATTTCATCGACTAGAAAAAGCGAATTCAAGTTATATGTATTCTTATGGTGATAACATTCATGAACACCTTTTCAGGAGATTTCACAAAGGGCTACCAATTTTGGAAATTCTTAAGTTTTAGCGCTTATATAAAGTAATTATTTGTCCATTTACAACTTTATACATGTCTTAGCATTGGTAGGCACCCATTTCTAAGCAAGCTGGTCTGTGAATAATTGTGTCACTGAATGTGAACAATCATCCTTTTAAAAAGAACGTGAATATTTCACACTAGCGCTTCTTGTGTCGCTTTCAAGCAACATTTGATAAGCGTTGCACTGATAATAAGAAGTTTGCGTTCATTCCGCAAACGCTACTTTTGTTATCACAGATCATTCCATGATTACAGTCAGTTACTCCCGGCACAAGGTGCTCCCGGCAAACAATCTGTACCTACTATACCTGAGCTGGTCTTCTTGACTAATAGCGATGATGTATTGCGTTATTCAGTTATTCTCCTTATTTGAAACTGCTGCTGTTATCCGTTAAAAAATTCAACTGGTAGTGATATTATGCGGGCGTTATTCGGTTAGTCTCCTCGGTTATTTGGTGAAATGTTCAACTTGCAGTGAATTGCGTTATTCGGTTTTATTATTTTTGAAATTGTAATCTGTTAACGAGTTAGTTCTTTATTGTTTAGTTCGAGTCTTCGAGACTTGTTAATTCCTTTATTCCGGAATTCCAGATTGCAAAACATTGATGATGGTATCCAATCAGTTTGGGGTAAGTTTAGGTTTTCAAGTAACACAAAGACTTGTACTTCTTATAACCATCATAATCACATTCCCGTGAAACAAGTGCCTGATATATCAACATATTGAGTTCAACATTTTATTGGACATATTAATGTAGTAATTTTTGACTAATTTCTCGTACAATTTGTTGCTTAAACATCATTATTTGATGTCGCCTTAGCGTGGAATTATTTCTCATTTCAAATTACTTACATACGTACAGTTACAAAATGATAATAATTCTCGAGTCAGCATGTTGACATGGGAAAATTTATTAAAGATCGAATCAGAAATAGGGAAATTAAAGGACTCGATAACAAAATCAGAGTTTTTATGGTAATCAATGTTCACTTTTTCATATATTAAGTATGTATTTGAATCGCCAAAGTCGACACAAATTTTTAATTATCAAGACTTTTTTTGTACTACCTACATAATTTGATATTGACTTTGTCATCTGCTCTTGAGAAGCCGAAGTTGACAAAAAATCAGCGTCGACAGGATATTGGTTTCAACCCACTGTGTGTCAAATTCGATGATTTCATTTTTTGTTGGGAAAGTGTTGATACTTTTGTATTAGAGGCCTCCATAATGCTTTATGCATCTTACAATGTCGATTATAGGATTCATATGGTGGAGCGTAAGGCGATGCACGCATGCCCAATTGGCTCCCCAGACACCGCCCCTCGCCATTTGCAACCCGGAAACTACCATCTCTAGCATATCGTCGGGTTGCTGGTGCGGACGTATTGAGGCTGGCCCGAGCCCCCATTTCGTCGACTGTGTCGGTGCGCGCTGTCCTCAAGGGCCACTACGGCGCACCCTACTGACCGAGGGAACCGCCATTGTCGCGACGACGACCTGGAATTCGGGTGCACCGCAGACGGACGCGCTGCCGTTGCTCCAACCCTTCACCTCCTCGTCTGGGTGCGTGTGTCGACGCAGGAAGGTGGTGACGGCGGGTGAGCTTCTCTTCTTCAGGATGGTACAGGATCGATGGTGTGGGCCGAGCTTTCTCCGTCGGCCCTCTGCCTCGACCACTCTGCCTGCATCTTCCTCTTCATGATGGCCGAGACAAAGGCCGACACCCGGTTCCAACTGCTGCCGCTCTTCATCATCTCCGGAACCAGGGTGTCCGGCGCGAGACGGCTGATGTCGTCGTCTTCTTCCTTTTCCTCGTCGTCTTCTTCATCCGGCTCATCGCGTGGTGTTGAAACCGTCCCGCGCCTCTCATGCTTCCAGGCCTCACACTCGAACAGGGTGTACCAGGGTGTGTCTTCCGCCCCTCGATCACAGTGCGTGCACACGGGGCTCGGCGCTATCGCCATCCGGTGTAGGTACGTGCCGAAGCACCCGTGGCCGCTCAGGACTTGGGTAAGGTGGAAGTTCAGCGCTCCGTGCACTCTTCCTACCCATCCATCGAGGTCGCGTATCAGCGCTCGGGTCCACTCGCCCTTGGACGAATGGGCGAGCGCGTCCTTCCACTTCCGAAGCGTGTCCTGCTGGATGACTCGCTTGACCCGAAGTGCTTCTCTTCTCGTCTTCGCTTTCTTCTTCGCACCGTATACCTCCGCTATTTCGCCGACCTTGAGTTCGATCGGCGGTATACGCGCTAACACGCCTACTGCCTCCGAAGAAACAGTGCGGTATGCACTGACACACCTCATCGCGGCTTTTCGCTGGATCTTCTCCATCTCCACTCTTCTATACGGAATCTTGATGGCGTCGGCGAATACCGGCGCCCCGTATAGGAGGACCGACATCACTACGTTGACGTACAGTCTTCTTCTCTGCTCTTTCGGTCCCCCTAGGTTCGACATCAGACGGGACAGCTGGCCGGCTACTCGATCCGCCTTCTCAGCTGCCCGTCGGAAGTGTTCTCAGAACGACAGCTTCCCGTCGAACCACAGCCCCAGGTACTTCAGGGCTGTACAGGGCGCAATCTCCACACCTTTTAGGACGAAGGTGGGTGGGCTGTACTTGCGGCGCGTTGTAAACAAAACAGCTTCCGTCTTCTGCACCGCCAAGCACAACCCCGCCGACTCGATCCAGCGGGTCAGCGTCTCCAACGCCTGGTTAACCCGTCGCGTGACCTCTGCTGTCGTTTCTGCCTGGCACACCACCAGCGTGTCATCAGCGTAGCAGATCAACTTCACGCCTGGTGGTAGTGCCAGCTTCAGCAATCCGTTGAAGGCGGCGTTCCACAGGGTAGGTCCGAAATATTTAAATTCAAAGATTCCTCACCCAGATGCAATGCCATAAACATTCTGTTGTTTTTTAGTTTTTTAGTTGTTTTTTTTTGGGGGGGGGGCAAAGCAAATAGAGTTGCATAGTTTAACAAGAGGTGATATTGGATTTTCCACAGCAGAGGAGAGAAACAATAGATCTCTCTTGGCAGGAGTAGAACCCGTTTTTGGAGAGAATGCATCCATTGCATTCCCTTCCCTACGTACTGCTTTCCTCAGTTGAGAATTAGTGAGCTGAAAAACATGCAAGCACACTTCGGAAGGCGCTCACAAATCCTCGCGTATTTTGAATAGTTCCCCCCTGAACGCTTCTGCAACCCATCATAGCTTGCTTGATGCCCTGTAATTTAAAAATTGCGCAATTTTAGGACAAAATTTATTGATTTTTTGGGGTAAGTTTAGGTTTTCAAGTAACACAAAGACTTGTACTTCTTATAACCATCATAATCACATTCCCGTGAAACAAGTGCCTGATATATCAACATATTGAGTTCAACATTTTATTGGGCATATTAATGTAGTAATTTTTGACTAATTTCTCGTACAATTTGTTGCTTAAACATCATTATTTGATGTCGCCTTAGCGTGGAATTATTTCTCATTTGAAATTACTTACATACGTACAGTTACAAAATGATAATAATTCTCGAGTCAGCATGTTTTGACATGGGAAAATTTATTAGCATAAGATCGAATCAGAAATAGGGAAATTAAAGGACTCGATAACAAGATCAGAGTTTTTATGGTAATCAATGTTCACTTTTTCATATATTAAGTATGTATTTGAATCGCCAAAGTCGACACAAATTTTTAATTATCAAGACTTTTTTTGTACTACCTACATAATTTGATATTGACTTTGTCATCTGCTCTTGAGAAGCCGAAGTTGACAAAAAATCAGCGTCGACAGGATATTGGTTTCAACCCACTGTGTGTCAAATTCGATGATTTCATTTTTTGTTGGGAAAGTGTTGATACTTTTGTATTAGAGGCCTCCATGATGCTTTATGCATCTTACAATGCCGATTATAGGATTACTCATATGTAAAACGAATGTATAGTAGTAGAAGAACGATGTCGATGCGTAACTGTATTGTTCGCGAAGTGGTTTGTGGCATTGGCATTGGCATGGTAGCATCGTCATCTATATCCTGAATAGTTTACTCATATTTCTTATCGCCTCGCTGGATTTAGCAATACCATAGGGGAAAACCCGCAGCATGACGCATTTTTTACTTCATGCATACGATTCCTGAACAGTGGCTGGACGATGCGTACCATGCCATACAATTACCGGCTGTTCTTACAGATACAGGGTGATGAACGAGAAGTCGCACCATAGGGCCAACTTGTGATAACGCGCAACGGCGCCGACACGATAACACATTCTTGGCTATGCATTACGTACACGCTGCATGTTACTACATGCTTGCCAATGGTGCGACTTCTCGTTCTTCACCCGGTATATTCGACTACAGACAATGCCGATTACAGACGACTATATGTACTAATGACTAGTATCTTTCCCTTTAATTCTCGCCGATTCCATAGGGTTTTTTGCTGTCCGGTCCTTTCCCGCATTTTATTACAAATTTCCATTTTTTCAGTACTTTTGTTTTGACGGTGACTTGGCTTCAATTTTTATGAAAAAATGCACACTGGTAGCGTCAATAGCTATGTGACTCGAGAAGCGATGCATCCTTATTTGGTTTTCCGAAAGTTGTAGCCAGATTTTGTGGAGAATATCATACGTTGTTATTAAAACGTAGGAAGGGCAGCGTTTTCCGCCTTGAGATTGGATTTAAGTTAACTTGAAAATGGCTATTGAAATGCGAAAGTTTGTTCAAAGCATTTCCAAGGAGGTGCGAATACTGACAACTTTAATTAATAGCGGGCAGGTATTTTGGCTCCAGAAAACAATCTTAATTCACATTCATAACTGTAGGAAAAAACCATCAATTATAAATATAAATGTATTCCAGGACATAATTTTCTTCACTTCAAACAGTAACTTCAATGTTCAATCACGGCAACACAGTACTCTTAACATGGGTTACGTGTCACAAGAAAAGGGCTTGAGTAGTAACTGGACACTGAGGCCCTTTTCTTGTAAAACGTCACACACAGTCAACACATTTAAGCGCTACGAAATTACTGATAATCCCACAGCGAGATAAGGATAAGAAATAATGTAAACTAACTTAACAGCGAAAAGCCCTATATCCGATTACTTTTTATTCACTCGTGTAGGGCTCTGTTTTGTATCAACTACATACATATGTTTTCCAGGCTTGTACAAATATTGTATCAGGTTGTTAATCTCTACTCAGCAAATTTTGCCATTTTTGATATTTGAACGGCCATTTAAATGAGTTGTAATGCAAATGGACAAACAATATTATTGATTATTGTGGAACGATAAAAGGAAGTGAGCGCTGGACAATTGAGGAACTTGATAGAATCATAACTAAGAAGATCCGAAAACACAATTTTACAGGGAGACAGAAAACTTGAACAGCGACTCTCACGCCACAGTTTTAGCTGAAACTTGAACTGTATGTTCTTTGACTGGTTAGTATAGACTTTCAGTCGAAAAATATTTCCAAAATGTCATGGGAAACCTTAAAATCCCTTCCAAAAAATGGATATTGTGAGTTTTGACTCCAAGGCCGTAATTTTTCGTCGAAGTTCAATCTTCTGGTGCCTGATACTGATCTAATAATCATGATGCAAAACGGTTACCGTGACTATTAAAACTTTGTTCCCTGCCATACTCCTCACCAGAGTTTTGAAAGCTGAAAAAAGTGAAAAATGATTACTGCTGTAAAGAAAAAACGTGCTACGCGTTCCGATGTTTATTTCCAACAACGAAGTATTTTTTTCTCTTTCTCTTCTATCGCGGAACTAAGCTGAAAAAAAAATACACGAAATTCGTATGTTGGAGTCTGAATTGATAACATCTGTGGGATTATGCTAGTTGTGACTTGCGATTCTCAAGCCGGTATTCACAGCCCAATATCTAAGAAACGAGGCTCTGAACGTGAAAAGCCATGACATGTTTCAGCGTGTTGTTTTCTATCAGGAACCATGCTTAACTAATTTTTGATAAAATTGGATCTTCGTAGTTAGGATTCTGGCCTCCTCGACTGTGCAGTGGCGTATTCAGGATGAAATTGAAGGGGTATCCAAACTGGAAAAAAATTAATATGGGCGATAGGGCAGTGTGGTAGAAGGGGGAAGGGAGCGTAAGCTTATTCCTACATGTAAAAAAATTGAAGTTACCAGGGGATCCGGACCCCCTGGACTCCTCTTAAATACGCCACTGCGACTGTGTCATAGAGTTGAGCAAAGTCTTTGGCTGTGATAGTTCTTTGCCGAGTAAAGTGACATTTTCACAGTAAAAATGAGCTGTAATGAAAATTTTGGAGTCAAATCTGGAATCAGCGTCAAAGTACATAATATAATCCAGAAACATAGTTTCAAGTTTTCGATATGTAAGATCGGAATTTCGCTATTTTTGGTTTTTGAACGGCTATTTTCAGGGTAAAAACGGGTTTAGTTACAGTTGAAGGCAATATTCGTACTCTATGCAAAAAATTAGTCAAATACCTCTAACATGTATTCTACACATATTTCCATTGAGGTCACAACTAGCAAAAATTTGAAAAGTTGATAAGACGATATGAAAATGCGAGTACCATTTTGAAATTTTTACACTTGTTCGTGTGCGCTTTGATCTATTTTTCTATAAGCTGTGAAAATTCAAACTTCAAACTTTTCAATTTTTGACATTTTGATAATCCCTGTTGTCGAAAAATTCGACTTCGAAATTAATTACTAGTAACCCACTATAATTAATAGTCGAAATATTAAATTCATGCGATCAGTTAATATCTCGGAAAGGACAGCCTCGAATGCTTTCAAAGCAAAGCACTTCAGCCTGTAACTTAAAAATTCGACTTCGACTGACAGCAATAGTGTTTCGCTATTGTTAATAGCCGAAACGATAAAATAGATAAGGTAAAAAAGGTTCAGTCTCTTTTGTAACTCTTTGTACCGGACAGCCTCAGATACTTCAACAAAGCCAATCGCTTGAGCCTGTTAACCGAAAACTAACGTTAAACCAATGAGTCATGATCATATTTATACCAGCTACTTCGGCACCTGGTAGCCAGCAAGAGACCTCAGTCTCATTTCTGTTCAGATGTTCATATGGTTCAAATGTGAGTTTTCTTTGCGTTCTCGTACGTCGTGTAATTTACTGAGAATGTGAATTTGCGCTCGTGTTTGTGTTTACGCCGGTCCAAGCAGAATTGTGAAGATTCACAGGTCAGATAACCGTTAGATTAGGTAACTACCAATTTTCCTAAAGTTGATCTCGCTCTCTCTATTCCGCTCTTTCGATCTCTCTTTCTTTCTCTCTCTCTGTTTCTCTCCCGCTAGCGCTCGCCCACGCACTGGCCCCGAGTGGCAATACGTTGACAGGTTCTGTAATAAGTTGTGCAAAAGCTAACTATAACGAACCCTGCAATATATTCACCGACTCCTGTCGGCCAACAACAACCTGTAATAAGTGAACATTACGAATAGTGCACTTGATGTTTAAGCAATCCTTGACATTGAGTCCACCTCTGTAAGTTCCCATCTCTATTACTAGTAGTGCACTTGATGTTTGAGCAATCCTTAACGTTGAGTCCACTTCTGTAAGTTCCCGTCTTCCATTACTAGTGGTGCATTTGGTGTTAAGCAGTCCTTGACACTGAGTCCACCTGTAAGTTTTGGTGTTTGTGGTGCGTTTGATGTTCAAGCAGCGCTTGACATTGAATTCACTGGTAAGCTCTTAAGTTGTCTTCCACAATTTTGACTAATACTTGGAGACACTATAAGCCGCCGCACAAGCCGTCATCCAGACGCCTTGCACACCGCCTTGTACTGACTTCCTGAACCGCCCCTAGGATCTCCTATGTTGGCGCTTCACCTAACTAATCATACCGTTATCTTGACATCGTATGACTGACAGTATATGTGTTTATTTCATGTATACTGTTAGATGAAGCCACCAAAAAGCAAGACCGAAACCGCTGCAAGAAACTTACTTTACTTTAGGAGCTCATTATTTACTGGTATTTGTAATATACCTTCTATTGTATACTATGGCTTTTCATTCCTATAAAAGTGACTTTCACTATATGAACAACATTGCTTGCTCATCACAAGCCTTCCACTACACCAAGTTGAGCTGTCATAATTAATTGGCTGAAATAATCTATATTCCATACCCTTCCATAAATTTGCCTAAATCATAAAAATATGATAATGTATGAATTTTGGGTTGCAATATTACTCTGCTTAAACAAGATTATTTCACACCTGTGTCTATCATTGACACGAATCACTATGGTACGACGATCTCGATAGATACCTCCCTCTTAGTGGCTTTATAATGAGGGGGTTGAAGAAAATTTGAGATCGGAGTCGATTAATGGAGTCTTGGGGTTGCTCAATTCAATTCTGAAAGTATTTTTCAGATCTGACCTCACTGGGTGCCATCAAAGAGGGCTAGGAACAACTTACAATCATTAATTTATAATGATACCACCTCGAATGAATGACTATAATTTATTTCGAGCCTCCTTAGGTAGTACTCAGTGTAGTCGAATCCGAAAAATGCTTCAAGAATTAAATTCAGCAGCCCAAAGTCCCATAAACTGACTCCTATCCCCAATTTATTTTTATCCCCTTTCCTCCCTCCCTTATTATAGAGCCACCTAGAGGGAGCATCAATCTAGATCACTGCACCATAGTGATTCGCGTCATTAATAGGCACAGGATCTACCGAAATTGAAGGTTCTAGTTTTTGTAGTTTATAGCAGCTGAGAAAGAAATTAATAATTACCCAAATGATAAATTTCAAGAGAGGCTCTGGCTCATATTATGTTACTTATTCGACTGATCTGAAAAATGTTGCGGTTATTCTACTCTGCCTCACGAGAATCGATCTGGGGGGGGGGGAGTCCCGATGCAATAGATATCCACCTAAAGAAACCAGGCACTAGATTTTTAATCAGTCAAATCTTTGACCACAAAGTTCAAACTAAGGTTGCTTTAGAAAAATTTTAATATTTCTCGCTCAAATTTTGCACACATGTTTTTGAACCAGAAGACAACAAAATCGCTCTACCTGTCGAAAAAATGACTATTCGCTTTCGTGAGCATTGATTAGTAGACTTGGCAGACTTCGAGTTCAGAATAGGAAAATTTAAGCCCGGTATGCCCACCCCTCTGCAAGACCCTTTGTTGTGAGGGTGAAAAACTGCTACTCAGGACGAGAGGGTTGGTAACACTATGCGGGTTTTTCGAAATTTGTAAAAGAAATGTTTAGTCCGGACTACAGCGAGGGCATATGAAATCAAGGAAACGAGAGCGTATGTCCTGCCTGACCCATCTATAGCACTTTGAAACACCCGAGTCATCCGATATTTTGAATCGTTTGGTGCCCGACGATTCACAATTTACTACGCGGAACGTGTCGCGCATCGAATAGTGAATTATCGGGCACCGAGCGACTCAGAATGGCGGATGTCAGTACTCGGGTGTTTTCAGGTGCTCCAGCCCATTAATGGAAGAAAAAGGACAATGAGTGAGAAGAAGAACAAGAACATGTTTTTTGAACAGATTACGTACTGGATGTGCAGATATGCAGGAGACAAAAGACGTTTGTTAGACGGAGGCAGGACAATTTTTATACGAAAATGTACATTCACGAGGATAGGGTCAGGGCAACTATGACCAATTTTACATATTTTCAACTTCCGCTTCCTGGATGGTTCCCTGAATCAGCCGTCGCCCTTTTAATGTACCCAGTGGGGTCTACGTTTTCACCAACAGTCCTTATTCTAAGGAACGTAGTTCCTTGTATTATCCGCTATCTGGGTACCTAATGCCGATGAAAAGTATTGAGTAACTTTGTTTAAATAATTCTCGAGAATACCGCTTTTCTTTAATTTAATCGTGATTGATCATATTAGTTTTTTTCTTTGCCGCCCTATCTCAGTCTCATTGTCCGTATACATGTACGTGAATATCCGATTTCAAGTTGAAAAACTTTTTCGAAGATAAAGTTTTAAAAAGTTTTTGCAATTTCAACTCTCTGTTTTTATCGATAGGACGCGAATTAATGGAATTTTCTATAGGTCACGTTCGACGATAATTGCCGCGGGTCTTTCTTCACCTCGTATACGATCACGCTGAAAAATTAAATTATCGGAAAAACGGCGGCTGAAAAACTTTCGATTTTTCCGAATCGCAATTGGTCGCGATGATACGCGGTTTTCTTTTTACAATTTATTTTACTCGTCACGTTCGCGCTTGTTTTCTTTCAATTAAATCTCTCGTTCGTCGTCGTTCACTGAAAAGTGCTTATAGAATAGAGTTTTTGCACACACAGATAACTGCAAGAAATGGCGGAATTTGAATATTTACATCCAGGATCGGATTAAGTATTTTGGCACCCTCTGGTAAGGAACTAGCTGACCTCCTCACCTTCCCCTAGAAGGAATTTTTTCTTGAAGTACTGATCATCGAAGAAATATGAAAAATCAATGAAATTGAGTTAGCAACTAATTATGATGTATTTTGCGGTGCTGATTTCGAATTACTTGGCCACCGGGATGTAAAAAAAAAAAAAAAAAAAAAAAAAAAAAATATTGGAAAATGAAAAAAATCGAATACTAGCTTTTTACATTGACTATTCTTGGGGTGCTGAGTCCACATATTGGTTGGTCGTACCCGGCTGTGACTCTCCATTGCTGAGATTCGGGCCAAAAACTGGCCAAAACTGGTAACAAACCGAATTTGACGATCTGATTTGAATTTTCCTCGCGGTATTGCCCATCACTTCACCATCGCCCCTGCAGACATGGCTACACTCCTGCAAGAACAATTGAGGACCTGACTTCCAAAACGCGCTTAGTCTAAAAATCTAAAATCGAGTTTTTAGCGCAATCTGGCGGAGGAAGTCAAAAGGCACCTTTCAGAGTTGGTTTCACGATTTTATCACGACTTAGAGCCGGCTAAACCTTTCTTTTGTTCTTTTTTATAATACTGACTTAAGGTGCAGTGGGGTAATTGCAAACGACTTTTTGATTAGTGACACTTTGCCGACTCACTGTGACCGCTCTATGGCACCAATCAACATCAAATTTCTGGCACACATACTTTGAGGGATTCTCTTTTAGTGGAGAAAATTTTGTAGCAATAAATTTACAACTTTTAGGAAAAATGGAACTTTGAAACTTTTCAGTCACGTTTTTGCATTTACCCCATCATGCCAAAATGGTACATTATTTTTGCGAGGCCTTATTTTTTTGCAGTTTTGATCATCTCACGGTATTCTACATGAAATTTACTAACTATTGATCTATTCATAAGCTTCGTTCGGTCAAAATTTCTAGGAGTTATCTACTTGAGAAGAAATTTTTCAATGGAGTGGAAAAATTTCGAATTCAAAGTCTCCTTACTCGAGGAATGGCCTTCTTTTAAGGTCTTTAATGCCTCTTGCATACGCTCCTCATTGTATTTTGGTGGTGCAGTATTCCGTTTTTGGTATTTTCGGACCATTTTACACCTAAAAACATCAAAAAAAAATTGTTGGGGTAAATGCAAAAACACACATTTCCGTCAATGTAATTAAAATTTTTCAAGATCAATGGTCTGACCTTAAACCTGAATCGTTTGTGATAATTAACAGATAAATATCTTTTCAAAAAAATTTCACTGGATACACTTTCGGCCGTTTTGAAAAACAACTACCTCCACTTCACTTAGGAGTGATTTCGACATGTGAGGATAAAAACATAAAAACATTTCCACAGAACAAACGAACGCACTGATATTGTTCAAGCCGGGTGAGTAGGTATAAATAATAGATGTGCCTTAATGTACCAATAGATGGCGCGGTCAAATATTACGTTTCTTTGCCTCAAACAGCTGATTTTGCAACTACCCCGATTTTGCAATTACCCCACTGCACCCTACTTATCTTTTCAAATTTTATGAATATGTTACGATTGTAAGTCATACTTGCTTTTTCCTGTTCCTGGGGGTACAAGGATGTCTGAAGGATGGAGGGAGGGAGGGGACATTGTTCACATGTGCCTTGTTCACCGGAATAGTCATCTCTAATCCGATTTCCGACACTTTCTAGGTCAAGATATACGAATTTTGACCTCAAAACACCGACGACTGTTCACACACCAACTTTCATACTTGGGTGGTATTAGAATTGGTCCCTCCTCTTCCCATCTATGTAATTGAATCAGTGTTACCACGTATCGTTCGCGAATCAGAATGAGTTTATCGATTTCCCAACATTTTGTTTTTTGGACTAAACGCGTTTTGGAAGTCAGGTCCTCAATTTTACTCATCTTAGAACTTGAGTACCACGTTTGGCCCATTCCACATTTTTTTTTTTTTTTTTTAAACAGGTCAGGTTGCATCCTTCCACGTTTCTTTCTCCTGTGCTAATCTTTTCATTTCTGAGAAGAATTTAAACTTTGTATTCTTCATGGTCTGTTCTTCATAGTTCACTATTTGCTTTTCTCTTACCCTCAATCATTCCCTCTAGCAGTAATAACGATATCCCTGTATGTCTTCTATTTATTACGACCTATCATTTTAACTCTTCTCTTTACAGCATTCAAATTTCTTCTTCCCTTCCTATATGCCTCAATACTTCCTCATTCCTGATCTTTTGCGGAATTCAAATTATTTCGATCGACACCTATTTGCATCGATAATTTCAACTCAAATTTTGTTGACTGGTGATGATGACTTCTTGGCAAAACTTGTCTGAACTGAATTACGAAAATTACGTAAATACGAAAACTAGACGTTCTAGATTTCTTAGATGTCAATACATTTACTGACCACTGACCTGTATATCCATAATGCCGACTTCCTCATTGGTCATAACGTCAACAGTTCGGCACGGATTTTGCTTACTTTATTACAAGTAACTCAAGAAAGCAACTGACCGGAGAGTTCGATGTAAACCTGAACGAAGACGTCACTTTCCCTTGCTAGGCACCCTAAAATATTTATTTCCTTCGTATAGCCAATTATTCTTACCATCCTCAGATACCAGCCAAATATTTTCCACCATAATCACCGTCAACCTGACATATTCTTCAACGAAGTGAAGGAAACGTGAACAGAGTTGAGGTCGAAAATTTGAGATATTTTCGACACTCCGGCCCCCAAAAATTTTTCGGGCTAGGAGGTGAAACCTCAAGGTGTAAGAGATGGTTCACCCTTCGTTGAACCGTTCTACCACGCGTCTTTCACTGCTGTTTTAGTTATACTATACTTCCCCATCCAAAAATCATTTTCTTCTGGCCAGCTCACTTCACTAATTCCTATTATATCTAATTTTAATCTTTTCATCCGTTTCTTTAGGGTTTTTAATTTTCCCACCCGATTCAGTGCCCTTACATTCCATGTCCCTGTCCTCAATCTTGATGTTTTCTTATTAGCTTGTCTGCCCGGACATCCGAATTGGAGTTATGTCCGGAGTTATTTTACTTTGTGAGTTGCCATCATAATTGTGATGGTAGAGACGCATCTACATAGTAGTTTCTCCTTGCTTTCATCAGAGTTTATCTGTTGGTGTTCTCTTTCTCTTGGGCGTCTGTAGTTCTTCTTGAGGTCCCCCCCCCACTTCGAGATAGCACAAATAGAGGGGGTGTTGAAGCAGAGTGCATTAAAAAAAATGATACGTAAGTAGTAAGAGGGTTACTTTGTAACTCTCGCCCGTTCCCTATCCCCCTTCAGTTTGGCCACAACTTGTAACATATCTGATTTCTTCAAAGGTAGAGAGAGGTGCTCGCCCATCCAGACTTTTGAAAAATCAGTATTTTTGGTATACATTTGATAGTTTATTGAATCTATTTGGGAAATGTTTATTTTGGAAAAATCTATCAAGGAAAATTTTTCTTTGGGAAAATATTCGAGAATAATGTTTATTCGGGATCCCAAGTGTAACAAGAAACACTAAACAATGAATATTTTCAATCAGAAGCACTACTAGAATGATGACATTCATAGGCGGCAACTTAGGGGTTGCTTCGGGGCTCGAGTATCCCTTGAAAAATTCCCCCCAAAAAATCCATGCTTTGTTATTATACCTAAACATTATTTTATTACATTTGTCACCGTGTGCAAACAACAAAAAAGCCTTAGTGAGAATAATATAAGATCACTTTTCTCGCAACGTATCACGAATCACGATACAAAATTAGCGACAAATTTTCAGAAATTTGGGAAGCTCTGTTAATGCTGAAACTACTCGACTTGAATTGAATGAACCAGTTCTCCCGAAAATGCGAAAGGCACCTAAAAAATACGAGTCCAGTTCTTCGCCACACACTTTTAGAATTGAAGAGCATTTCAGAAAAAAAAATTACGAGATTATTGACTCCGTTTCAATAGTTTTAAATCAGCGTTTCAATGATGATGATCAAGCGTTTTTGAGACGACTCGTGGAATTTATAATTGGAAAAACTTCAGACTCGAAAAAAGTTGCTGCGGAAATTGTCACGTTTTATGAGGAAAAATTCCGTAATACCGTG
Source organism: Acanthococcus lagerstroemiae (assembly GCA_031841125.1). Classification (NCBI taxonomy): domain Eukaryota; kingdom Metazoa; phylum Arthropoda; class Insecta; order Hemiptera; family Eriococcidae; genus Acanthococcus; species Acanthococcus lagerstroemiae. The sequence continues at coordinate 60,429,049 of CM063110.1, read as the reverse complement.
GATGGAGATCGTCTTTCTACATCGAAATATGGCCTTAGACTTTATGTAGAATTCAAATTTAAATTTAACACCAAAATGTATAAATGAGGTGGTCCAATTTTTAAAAAATCTTGAAAATTTATCGTCCCTTAATTTAGTTTTAGGAATTAATATGTTGCTTCAAATTTTTTAAACTGTCCCAGTCTCGACATATGTACATGCGAGAGATCTTTCTCTGCGATGAGGAGACTTAAAACTTATCTAAGATCGATGTTAACCGCTCAACGTTTAAATCAAGTTTCGGTACTTCACGTGCATAAAAATATCACTTGCGATATTGATTTGGATAAACAAATTGATGAATGAATGGATTTCTAGACATTCCCATCGTTCATCAACTTTTTCAGAGGCGTCGCTGGATTTTTTCTGGGGGGGGGGGTAATTTTTTCAATGTGTTGACTTACATTCATCGGCGTTGATGGATTTTTTGGGGGAGGGGTATAGTATGTTGTATCAAAGCGTCTAACAGTCATTCAAGTCAAGGTCATTTAATGATTTGAGAATCAGCAACTTATACCTTGAAAGAGAAAACAAAGAATTTAGTGTTGGAAAATTCTATTATAATGACCAGGGCTGCAATTGTTATGCGAATGCATATTTTTATCTATGGCGTATATATGTTCCAAAAGATCTTCACGAATCACAGAATTCTGAGTCCAGATGAGCAGCACTTCATCTTGCATATTTCGCATATTTTGGCATTTACCGATTACCGCATACTTTGCACCAATTCTGTTATATTTCAATTCACTCCCCCCCCCCCCAAAAAAAAATGTTATTTTTATAGTTCTGAGAATGATGTCCGACTCCAAAAAAATTGAGAAGACTTAATGGTTAATGAATCAGTAAAAAAACTTTTGGGAAAATATGTTCTTTTGCACGTGAGATAACCTTTCTCTTGCCCGCATCACATTCATCAATCATCAAGAAATTACAAATAGGTGCATTATCTCTTGGGTGCATCTCATATTAAAAGAAGATTGGACTCTGAAGGAGATACTTTGCTGGATCATTTAAAAATATGATAAAAATTGTCTGGATCCAACTTAATTTTTCCTCTGAAATGATATAACCATTTTGTATTTGCATATTTGTGACGCGCCATGAGAAACCATACCTTCGGGTGAAGAGGGTCGAAAATGAAATTTTGACTGATTCTAATAGAAAAAGCCGCAAACCGCAGCTCAATCGGAGCAAAATTCTCAGAGATATGCCATTTTGAAGTTGGAAACTACTAAAAAGTACTTTTCGAGAAAAACAGCTTTAAAGTTTTTCATTCGGACATTGCTTAAATTACGAAGTTCTCCGAAGGTATTATGATTGAAAATTATCCCCCCCCCCCTCCATCCGAGTACATTTTATGAGGAATTCAGTGATTTAGGTTTCAGGTTTGCTAAAATAAAACTGACAAATGTATGCAAATAAAGTTTATTATAAAAAAAAATGAATGTAAATGACGTTGATTATAAAAAAAATCTATCATACAAAAAATTCAAAAAAATTTTTTTTTACAAAAATTATAAAAATCAAACAAATAAACAACGAAACAAGCGAGTATGGGTGCCTAAAATGTTCTTCAGATACTCTAGAACACATTTCTAGCAAAAAGTCAATTTTGATCAAAATCAATTTTTCAACGTGTTTTGGCGTTTTTCTTGAAAACAATTTTTTCACCCGAAGGTATGGTTTCTCATGGCTCGTTACATTTATGCATAGGTATTTTACAATTTTGGCGCATATGTTCGGCATATTATTTAAACTGAATTCAGCGTATAAAATATGCGCATATTTCGTAATTTTTTGTGCATAAAAATTTTAGCCCTGATAATGACGATAAATCAAAATATCAGCTTACAAGAGTCTTCGCATGTATGCCATGCTCATGTGAGTCGTGTGAGACGTGATCACTATGCGCGTATTAGGATTGGTGAGCTCAATAAGGCCCTAATTTAAGGTTTTGGCTCTCCAGACTTTCATGTTAGTGATTTCATGTTTTTCCTTTTTTGTGTTATAGTCGTCAACTGAAATATTTAAAAATTAGCTAGCTTGAAATTTTTCCATACTGCTCCACTTTCCTCAGATCTTCTAATAAAAATACCCCTTTTTCAAAACTTGATAAGGCCAGCGCACCAAAGAAGGCTGGGCCCATCACCTAACAAGACCCAACCTAATACCTATAATAAGCCTGACCTAAAATTCGGTAAATAAGAAGTTAAGCTCGGTTCAAATAGGAATTTATGAGTAAGTTATAACTGAAATGATAATCTATTGATATTACCAGGCTAGGCCTTACTAGTTTACATAACACTATGTTTCGTGAGTATTGCATACCTCAGTTCCAAATTGCTCAAATTTCACTTTTCTGGCGTCGATCGTTAACCAACTACCACTACAATAACTATCCAATGTTTGATTTCTGGATAAATTCCATTTCACTAACATACTCGTAGAACTCGTAAATCCTCCAAGATACACAAAAAACATATCGGGGAGCACTTATTACGTTATTGGAAGATCATCAACCGGCATATCACGCATCAGTGGACTCATATCAGTATCTTGATAAAAACAATTGGACAGTGTTGCCATATCACAAAGGAACAACTTTGTTGTACGTTTTAATGCAGTCTAAAGCATAGCAGTCAAGATCGGTACATTGGGCCTTATATTGGGGATCCGAGCCTTATATTGGGCTCATCTATCTTATGCAATAAAATTAGTTCTTTTCCCCATGAAAATGTAGTACACGTATTATAGACGAAGAAATATATTTAGCTTTAGTTTATTATTTTAGCGCATTTATAGCACATGGGGGGGGGAAGGTCATTTATTTTCAGATTTCGATTTTGTTAGGCACCCTTTGTATGTGTATTGCGAGTTAAACGTATGGTAGGGTACTACTAATTGTGGTATCACATGACACTAATTCGTTTATAAATTTTTTATAACTACAAGTATAAATAGAATTATTGTCCTTCAAATTTGGGGGGGGGGATTATATTGATAATTTTTACCCCCCCCCCATGGGGGAGTAAGTATTACCTGCCTACCTGCCCCCCCCCCACATGAACTTTTTACATGTTACCTAGTAATAAGTAATTTACTCGTTCATCTTTTCTAGTATGTATGATGTGTTAATTGCAACAAAAAAAGGACTTTTTTTGTTAGTTCATTATTTTGTTCGAGCATCCTTTGGAAAAATTGTAAGTTGCTGCCTATGATGACATTCGACCATTTTCAAACATACAATAAGAAAAAAAAAGAAAAAAAGAAAGAAAGAAAAAGAAACAACAAGATAGGACGAAAGCAGTAATTAGTTACAATGTATATGTGATTTTGCTAGATTTGAGCTCCTGAATAGACGTTATTCTCGAATATTTTCCCGAATAGGTTTTTCCCGAGTAAACATGTTCCCGAATAGACTCAATTAACTATCAAATGAGGAGTTATCTGTCAGAAGGGCGCTTGACATATGGGAATCCCATATGTCAAGCGCCCTTTTGACAGATAACTCCTCAAATGTATACCAAAAAGACTAATTTTTCAAGAGTCTGGATAAGCGAGCACCTCTACCTTCGAAGAAGTCAGATATGTTACAAGTTGAGGCCAAACTGAAGGGGGCTAGGGGACGGGAGAGAGTTACAAAGTAGCCCTCTTACTGCTTACATATTATGTTAAAATTCTACGGCCTTTGAAACTTTGCGCCATATGCTATAGCCTACTCTGCCGAATGGAAAATCCAGCCCTGTTTTCGACGGTTCCAAGTTCTGATACCCGATTTACTACGAGTCATTTTTTATTTACAAGCGCCTCTCTTGTTCGCGATGAATTTGATTGTAACTTGATACGTTTCACTGAACCACATAAATTCTTCTCACTTTTGTTGGTATCACCCAATTAAGCGATATCCGAATTAATTGACTTTTTGGTGTGTAGTATCGGCACAGGCTTTCTGTTGACCTCGTTAACACTGCAAACAAACAATTTTCTTCGGCGTAATTTCCTCATTAAAAGGCTCTCCACATTTCCGAGGGCGTCCCTCAATCTGTTAGTAATTTAATTATTTTTTTTTTTTTGTATTTGCCTTCTAGTATTGGGTATTCTTTTATACATTCCGGCCGTTCTTATTTGGTTTTTATACGCGAATGTCGCAGTCGTCAATCATTCGCACGCTTTTGAGTTACATTATTGCATTTTTTTTTTCTTCTTCGCGAGAACGTATGCGTGAAAATCTGCCAGAGTGTCAACCCGTTAATTCAGATTTTTTATGTGCGGAGAAAACCTCTGATAGTTCTTTTTTTTTTTTTTTCTTCTTTTTTTCGAAAACCGTACGCGAAGTCTTCAATTTTGCCATCGTAAATCACCGAAAATGATTTTTTAATTAAAATAGGTCAACTATGTGTCGTTCGAATCTGGAATTTGGGATCATGGGTCGACGCTGTTTCACGGTCTCCGAGGCGATGATGTGTGCATGTAATGTATGTAACCGCATTCCAGTGTCCCACGAATTTACATAGCACGTTTTCCGGCCAGGCTGCGCCTCGTTAATTGAGCAAAAAGTCTAGCGTAGCTGTGAACATCCATTTGAAGGGAATTTTTTCAAGTAAAGAATATTGTAGCAGTGGCGGATCCAAGAAGTAATGCTTCGAGGGGGAATGCATGCCGTATGCGTGGAGAAATTGAAAATTATATATTTAGCCCTGGGATCCCCTGTTTCCTTGTGTGTTTCGGGATCCCCTGCTCCCTCATGTGTTTTGGGGTCCCTTGCTCCCTCATGTGTTTGAATTTTAAATTCTGAATAAGTAATTGGCAGATGGCTAATAAGTTTTTTTAAGGAAGTAGAGCTGCTAAAATCTTGAATACAAGATGAAACAGTTCAGTTAAGGCCTTAATTAGAATTTGTCGAGGGCCGACTTTTCGAATAACATTGGTATATTGCAAGTTTTTTTCATCCACCTCCTGGGTTCTTCTGACCCCCTTGAATTCTGAATGGCATGTTCCGCATATAGTAACTCAGGTCGTAGCCAGCAAGTTTTTCTAGCGGCAGGCGGTGTAGACAATAAAAATTTCGTTTGAAATACTGAAGTACAAGAAATTTTAGTTAAAACTGTCGAAAAAAATAAAAAGGGTCCTTGTATTTCCGAATTGGCTCCTAGAGGTTACTGAATGCCGACTTTTCAATAATTTTGGCAGATACTACTCTCTCCCTGCCACTACAGCCCTGATGACTGGGCGCGTGGACTAGCAAAAACATTTGGAGTTTTGGAGTTTCTCTGAAGGCTTCAGCCTGCCACTCTTCTTCTAACCGTACTTTTGCTGTTTTGTCAGTCCATCTGTTTAACTGTCTATTAGTCTGGTTCGCTCCTGGGTTTATTTTTTTCGTCGTTGGTGCGACCAGGTTTTATTTTGAGCATGTGCAGGGGTAAGAGAGGTAGAAAAAAGAACAACTGCCTGAATGACTGACAAACTGACTCTTTTGCATTGTAATTAGTGTTCGGCTGTCGATGTGTATTGACCCAGAGAGATCGCTGACTCTTCACAAGCAAGCTACAACTTTGCCACTGATCCTACAGAGTGACCAAGAGAAGTTGATCTAGTTTCTTTTCTTAACAGCAGGGTTGGTAACATTGTTACAGCGACCAATAAGCAATTTGCGTGTAGCCTAGAGTTGGAGATTTTGTCACCATCCGACTCTAATAAACATGGAGCGTTATCCGGTGAAGGAACGTGCTATTTGTGTTGAACAGTATTTTCCGTTAAATTCGACTGTGATTGTGCTAAGAGCTTTTCGTGAAGAGTTCAAAGTTTCCCCCTGTAACAGAATTACCGTTACTGGTCAACAGACCATTCAGCAGAAACAACTACCCAGCCAAAGAGTTACCATGTTGGCTAATGTTGTAGAATGGGGGATTATTGGACCCTATTTCTTTACTGAAACTGTGAAACTTCATGAAGCGATTTAAGAATTGTATGGCCCAAAATGGTGGTCATTTAAATGATGTCGTACTTCATAAGTAAATTTCCATGTTGGGATTTTTAATAAAAATTTGTTTCACGGATTTCTCTTGAGCATTATTCATGTAATTAAAAAAAGAAACTTGGTCATCTTCCCTGGGTCACCTTGTAGCGTTGTCGCGTTAATCTTGAAACCTGTAATCTCAAAATGTAGTGAAGGGAGGATAAGAAAACAGAATCCTTGGAGGGTGGAGGTGTGCCCTCTGGTCGGCACTAAGCAAATTCGAGTAGCTATTCAAGGAAATTGAGAAACGGATGCGTTTCATCTTAAATTTTTCATATTTAGTCCATATATACGCATGAGGGGGCGAAGGGATTTTGTAGGCTTAGCCCCAAAAACACCGAAAAATTATATGAGCGAAAGAATTTTTAGCATTATTTTGATACTTGCCAGCACCCTTGAGCCCCCTTCCCCAGTCTAGGTAGGCTATTTGCGCTTCGTAGTCGTCATTTACGCTGTCTATACTTCTTCAACCTCAAAAAGACTTGCTGGCTGTGGCCTAGTGAGGAGAAGTCTCGTCCCAGCCGAGATATTCTTAACCTTGAATCCACGTGCGTGAATTTGCGTGGCCTGCTTTTTGAAGGGAAGCAATTGATTGTTCACTTGATATAAATCGTATGAAATTCTTTCCAGTATTATTTCGAAATAATTTTAACAATTTCCTGTATTTTTCTGTGTTTTAGGTAAGTTTGAATGAATTATACCTAACACCACTCAAAGAATACGCGCGTTTCACCATTTCGTGAATTTTCATGATTTCCAGATGACAATGCGCATTACGATTTACTGGGTAAGACTTTAGGCCTAGTTTAAACGTAAATAAAAAATGCATGGTCGTTAGATAGTCGTGCAACTTTTTTTCCCCCCTAATAAATCGTCAATATAATCGGTGCTGAAAGGAAGAACTAAAACCTGGTCCGCTAAACGTCGGAGACCTACTAGGGAATTTATATTAACTAAACTCTGTGACCTCGAAACATCCCCAGTTTGTGGAGCCTATGGCGATACACGCATGCCAGAGTGGTTCCCCAGACATCTCATCCCTAGCTCTGGAATCTACCCTTTCGAGTATCGTGTCGATGACCAGTGGAAGATCTTAAAACATCATCAGGTATCTTGATTCAATGATTAGCCTTGATGAAAGTTACGATCATTGTAAGCAATAAGAAAAGTCATTCATACCATATAATGGCATGAAAAATACAAATTTCAAATGATGGTATCCATGGGTAAGGGGCGAGGAGAGAAAAAAAAATCCAAGGGATAGGTAGATGTGATTATATAGAATCAGGCCTGATGGTATTTCGCATACTTCGTGGTTGCTCATATCGATGAGACTAGGAAAATGTCGAAAACACTGCGTTTTCACCATAAGGCCTGCCTTAATACATTCTCTGTTATTTTTTTGTCTGAGTGTTTGTTTACGGTTGGCGGGTGAACTATAAGAGGGGGGGGGGAATACTTTCTGGGTGTGTTCGTATGAAATCTAAATAGGTTTCAGGTTATGAAAATTTCAAAGCCCTCATTAGAAGAGGGCCATGAAATTTTGCCCCTCTGAACCCCCTAATTTTTTCGAATTGGACGTTTCAAAAGTGTGTTACATTAAACTTCTTGACATTATGGAAAATTTGGTGACTGTAACGGCCTGCCTTCAGAAATTAGTAAGGGATAGAAATCTCTAATCTCTAATCTATGAATATAAAAGTGTTTGTCTTCGCCCCTTTCGGCGGATCCAGGGGCGTTAGAAATATGGTATCCACCCCTTTTGGCTATCAAAGACTCTAAATTCAAAATTACATGCAACTCTGCTGGGGTCCTCCTTTCTTCCTGCTCTGTGGGGATGTTGACGTTGCTGATGGGGGAGGGTAGCTTTGTGCTCATTGGTCTTCCTGGGGGTGGGTTTACGTTCTCTGGGGTATTCTCTCTGTGATGACTCGGGGGGGGGGGCTGCTAGCATTTATGAAGTTTGCCCATACAATGTCAAAATTAGTTGAAAATATACAAATTTCGTTTCGAAACTAGAAGAACATCAATAAGTAAAAGATATAATCAAACAAGGAAAATAAATATCCCAATTCAAGATTCCTTAATATCAACAACTAACCAATGAAAAGTACAGTCATGGGCCATTAAGTACAATACAACTTTTTATACATAGGAGCAATGTTCACTCGATTTTAAATTTTAAATGGGATAATTTTTCTAAATTCTGTTGGAAATTCTGATTTTCTGCTGATTCTATCATATTCCTGACTTTTGCCAAAAATTCTTCCTGCTCAATCCAAAAAAATTCTGCTTCGATCCTAGAAATTCTACTGCAAGAGGAGAAGTTCTACCCATCTGGGAACACTGCTGGAAATAGTGGAATAATACCGATATCGAGTTGGTTTTGCGCGATAGCTACCACCTCCTTCATTGCAAATCACGTGTCAATATTTCTACACGTTCTAGTTTTCCCCTCGCGCTCGTAGGAGTAAGGTAAGGTGGCACACAATGGCACATGGTACACCGTGGCACACTCGAATTTTCCCCAAACTACCTATTAGCGCAGCCTGTACAAAAAAATTATGAAAGAGTATCATTCTATCTCATATCCAAGCACTTCGTCGATAGCGGAGTCAGAATCAGAGTTGTGTAGGGGGAGGGGGGGGGAAGAAAGGAATTTCGTACTTGAAAATTCCATACCCAAAATTTTTTTTGAGTTCTGGTGTCCGCACATTGAACGAAAAGGAATGTTTTAAAATTGTACATGAAAGAGGAAAGCTTTCTGCGCGTAATTCTGTTAATTTTGTCGAAAAAAGTAACTTGAGTAACCCTCAGAGGGAAAAGTGAAATTTGAAAAAGATAGGTCATGGTGAACAGAATGGTACTTCTCTAGGTCCATCTTATCAGCTCACCAAAGTGCATTTAAAAAAAGTAAATGTGGGCAAAAATTTGTGTACAATTTGTGTACACCGGTCCTAGAATTTGTGTATGTTCCCCGCCCTCCCTAGGATCGATCAAAGTTTGGGGGCTGCAGAAATGCCTAGCCCCCAACTTCAGACAGAGGTTCTGGAGATGGCAAAAATTTGCGTACAATTTGTGTGTTTTGTGTATCCACCTTCCTCAATTTGTGTACCCTTCCCTTCCCCCCTGTGGACGACACAAGATAGGTAACCAGTTAGGTGCTGCCCCCCAAGTTGAGAAAGAGGTTCGGAAATGGGGGAAAAAGTTTGTGTACAATTTGTTTAATTTGTGTACACCGGTCCTAGAATTTGTCCTCGTTCCCCACCATCTCTATGAAGAATCAAAGTCTGTGAAGCTGGAGAAATGCTGCCCCCCTCTACCTTCAGATAGAGGTCTGGAAATGGGGGCAAACATTTATGTAAAATTTTGTGTATCCACCTTCCTCAGTTTGTGTACCCTTCCCTTCCCCTCTGTGGACGACACAAGATAAGTAATCTGTTAGGTGCTGCCCCCTCCCTCCCATCGAAAGTTGAGATAGAGGTCCGGAAATGGGACCAAAAATTTGTGTACAATTTGTGTATTTCTTATATTGATCTCCCCCAATTTGGGTTCCTCGCTAACCCCTCTATGAACCATACAATATGAGTTACATATTTGGTGCTGCTATTTTCCATATGTTCCTACTAGGTTACCTACCTTGTGTCGCCCACAGAGGGGAAGGGAAGGGCACACAAATTGAGGGAGGCGGATACACAAAATACACAAATTTTTACACTCATCTCGAGACCTCTATCTCATTTTTGTTGGAGGGGGCAGCACCTAACACTTAACATATAACTGATATTGTATGGTCCATAAAGGGATTGGTGGGGTACACAAATTGGGGGAGATCGATACACAAATTGTACGCTAATTTTTGTCGCTATTTTCGGACTTCTATCTCATCTTTGATGGGGGGGGGGGAGGCAGCACCTAACAAGATACCTGTCTTGTGTAGGCCACAGAGGGGAAGGGAAGGTTACAAAAATTGAGGGAGGTGGATACATAAAATACACAAATTGTACGCAAATTTTTGCCCCATCTCCAGATTTCTATCTGAAGTTTGGGGGCTAGCATTTCTCCAGCACCCCAAACTTTGATCGTTCCTAGAGAGGGTGGGAAATGTACACAAATTCTAGGACCGGTGTACACAAATTTTTGCCCCCATTTACTTTTTCAAAGTGCACTTGGGGGGGGGGGCAATGATGGGCACCTCACTTATAATGGGCAATTTGGATTTTAGTTGTTTAAGATTTCTAAACGCTAATTGGCAACACTATGATTATGCCTGTTCATCTTTCTAACATGGTTGTCCTCATTGACTGCCCTAAAACCCTAAAAAGTTGGACCATTTTCGTGATAATAACTTTTGCTTGAAAAATAGGATGACTGCAGTCAAAGTTTTCTGTAGTCGTTAAAAAATAATTAAGGAACGAAAGAAATTTCTAGTTTCCATAAAGTGAGTGCTTATGCAGATTTTATTATGCAGTAAGCAGTGCACTTTATTGAAGTAATGCATTGATATACGTTGCTGGATTCATGGGTAAATGTAACGGATGCGTTCAAAGTACAAATGCTCATTATGGGGTTATCAAAGTTTGTCATCTGTCCATAGTAATGGTCTGTGTATACTCATTATTAGAAACAGTCAAATATTATGCAAACTCCAGTAATGGGCACGTTACTAATAATCATTGTTTTGGTCTTATCAGAACGTTATTTCTTTGACAGTTGGCACCTTGCAGAGCTCGCATGTGTTTATAATAAGGTAATGTTGTCCAATATGAACCTTCCCCTAATATGGACCCGTCGATTATCTCCGATGTTCTTAGCGCTCTCCGGCCGAAAAAAAAATGAAGTCGCAGATCAAATCCATCCAAAAAGTAGCATCCCGCAAGCCAATAAAAAATTTAGTAAAGAAAATCAAAAATTGATAGTCAAACTTTTTTTCGGGTCTCATGTTTTGAGCTATAATTTTCAACAAGAGAAAATGATATAAAATTTTTCAGATTCATATCAAGAGTAGTTCATTTCAAAAGCCCACTTATTAAAAATACATTTTTCACAATTTTCTTTGTGTTCATTATTGGGTGCCCATTACTAGACTTCCGAATTTTTCAGTGCCCATTATTAGGCAAAATTATGATCGTCTTTAAGACCAATTTTGAACACTAATTTTTAGCTCTTTCCTCCCATTCAAAGGCAAACTTATGGAGAATTTCGTCCTTCATTCTGTAATTTTTGTCTCACGTTCACAAGTTGATCCAATAAAATTAAAAAAAATATTTACGGGAAAAAATAGCTTAAGGTTACCGTACATATAATTATCGCAAAAATATGGCTAGAACGTCGGCTCGAAAAATTACGAAAGGAGCCGGCAACATAATATTTTCAATTTTGCTATCGCTTTACCAATTTATAATGTCCGATAATTGTATTAATCAAGTTTATACGCATAAATTTGTCTCTTGAATAAATTTTTTATACGTGTGTCATTGTGTACCACGAGGTGAGCCACTGTGTACCTGAAGTGGTACACAATGGCACAGAAATTTGAATTTCCATTTTTTATTGTAACTTGTGATATAATCGCTCAAATGTCTTCATATTTTCAGCAAATATGTACGAAAGGTTTAGCTATGCACTGAGAAAAAAAAATTGGAAATCGAGAGTTTAGAGGAGAGTTATAGGGCAAAAAGTACTTTTTGTGCCATTGTATACCACTTTACCTTAATGAAAACATGTCTGTGCCAAGTCACCCCGTGATTACAAAATCACCCTGTGTTATGGTTCTAATTTCCCTCGTTAATTTGAAAAAACTTGACTTTCGATTATTATTATTATTATTATATTTCCAAAACAGAATGCAGGGTATCCGACGACATGTTTGTCTGCCTGTTTCTTCTAATCCGCTCTTTGGAGATGGGGGCCGAGGGGATGTTTTTCCTTTGCGAAATTTAGAATGAGCGTTTATCGAATCAACAAAAATGTGGGACAAATCGGTACACAAGTATCTGGTAATCATTTTACGAAGCGATATTGATTCTGATTTCTGTAAGTGTTGCGCGAGAAATCTTTATAAGCAACCGTAATACCTACTAGGTTTTTCTAAATCTTGGTCACGTTCGAAAAACAATAAATTGGTAATAATCACGTACGCAGCCAAGCTGTACGGAAGTCGTACGCCTCCAGGAGATGGAGAGAATAATACGTAGAAAAGGACCGGAGCGTCATTTTACGACAGATTCCGTATTCTACACCGTTTATTACATTTTGATTGGCGAGTTACATATTAACAAAGTTGATAGACGAATGCGAACGCCATGTACTTATTCCAGCGCTTGTCTCTTATGCATTTATGCAAACTGTGTACTCGCATTCGTATTCGGTGCAGCGATGCTCGCTTTAGTTGAAACGGTGCTCGCTCGCATTTCTGTCGAATTTGCGCCGCGAAAATGTAAATCGTGTTCAACAAAATAGTCGGGGAATATGAAAACCGAAAGGGCTAACATCGAACAGAAGCTAAGTACGGAACAGTATTCCGATTTTTAATTAAAACCCTCCGGTTGTTCGACTCCGCGTGCAACTTCGGACCGTAATCTCATTTCCGGAGGGTTTACCAAAATCTGGGTTAAACTGAGGTACCTACGCAATGCGAAAGCTCGCTTTCTTATTTCCACCGTTTTGAACAATAATTATAGACTCTTAGTAAGTTATACGTAATTCTGAAAAATTCACTTTTCTTCGAAAGTAATTTAAAGTTTCGGCGACGCTGGGTGGTTAGTTACGTTTAAAAACATCTCGGCAACAATATTCATTCGTCTCTCCGATGAGTTCTGAGGTACTGCGAAAGTCTCCAGTCAGCTCGAATCCAAATTTTCGGTGCTCGGATGTACAAGTGATACTTGTCATCTTATCGTCTTCTTTTCGGGTCATCGCCCCGCACGGCGTTACGACATTTAGTCGGCGGAAGCAAACAGCATCGTGTTCAAATGAGAGAGAATCTATATTTTTGAAAAACAGTCGCGCCAGTCAGCGTCTTCGAGGGTCGACCGACGACGGGAAAAGCATAACCGCATTTTCACCGCCCTTTCCTTCCCTCTCCTCGTTATTGCTATCAAAAGGAACAATTAATATAATAGTAGCGAGCTATTGTGTACTGTCGAGGAGTATTTTAGTTTTAATGATGCCGCTTGTTTACTAATGGTGATAGCTTTGCCAAGTGCACGACGTTGAAGTTTGAAACAAGCCAGTTCGAATAAACTTTATAGTTTGCCAAACATAAAGCATAAAATTCCGATTCTCTGCCGCACAAGAATGGGGCGGCAATTCTTACTCACCCGTTGTATAGGAAATGCAGACCCGTTCCTGTATGTGAGTGGATAGAACAGGCGAAATGTAGACGAAACTCTGAGTATAATATTTTTAATAATCATATTCTTAGATCCTCCTATCGGGTGATACCTTGCCGTGGTGAGGAGGCTTAAGCGTAAAAAAATAAAATAAAAAAGACTCTTTATATATGAGGTTATATATATCGTTAAAATTTCGACCAAAAGCACGTAGGAGAAGACAAACACCGACAGATAAACCACGTTGAAAGCAATGAGAAACTACAGCAGTATCTCTTTCCAGGAAATGTAGTTTTCTTAATAATAATTACTGATGATGGCGTTCCAACAGGTATATAATTTTTCCGGACGTAAAAAGCTCCTCATTCGGATGTCCGGGAGGGAGTTACTTGGAGCAGCATCATCATCGCCCAGTATTAACCCTTTCAGTGGCGAGAGTGTTCCATCCATAGGGGAATATTTGTTTTCACTGATTATGATAACGACTACTATTCCAACAGACATGATGCATAAATTGCCTAACTAACTCCTGAATTCCAGTAGGGAATAGGGGGGGGGTGGAAATCTCAAATTTCCTACTTCAGTTTTGAAAGGAATCGATTGGGACATACACTGAGTACCGTAGAAAAGAGGAGCTTCAAGAAAATATGAAAATTTTTTGGAGAAAAAAAAATTGAGAAAGTGAAGAGAGAAGAATTACGACTTTTGATTGAAAATAAAACTTCACCGTTCGCGCACTCAAACCACGAACTGTCTCACTGTCACAACGATCGAATTTTCAGAAATTAATAATTAACACAAAAGAAACTAGCGCGCTAAATCTGGGATTTTACGATTCCCTGAATACTGTAGTAGAAGAACTGTGTTTTGTATGACGATGGCAGAATCACCCAATGCTGACGAATGATTTTCCAAACTATGAATTATTCCGCCTCACGATTTTGAAATTTTTTTCATTAACATAATTGTTAGGTGCTTTACATTGAAGTAATTGGAAAAGTATTCTGTTAAAGCGAATTTTGTAGTAGGAAACGTAGAACTTTATATATTTCTATCTCTAAGAAGCATTATTCTAGAGCACTTCTATTTCTTCCCATAATTTATGAAATTCAGCAAATATTTCCTTATAGACATACATGAGAGAAGCACTGCATTAGAATCATCACAAAAGTATCCGCCCAACCTCAGTTTTGTAATAAGATTTCCAGGGAGGTGCCTATATTATACATCTTGGTAAAACATTCTGACATCAAAATCCCACTTCCTACAACGCACTATAGAATTTTAGAAAAAATTGTTTGTGGAGATAACCCACTTTGCAAGGACCGTACATGGTAGACACTCAGCTGTAAATTCATTATGAAAATTAATTCCTCAACTTGAGACTTGTAGTAGGAACCCTTGAATAATGTACACTCCTGTCTACTGAAAGAATATTATCGGAGAAGTCTTACTTCCTACTATTAATCATAGAATTTTAGAAAAATCTTCTCGAGAACGTACAAGTTTGCCACTCAGCTATGAGATCAGCATAAAATTATTTCCTCAACTTGACTCCTCTAGCAGTGGTCTTAAGGGCATATACACTTACATCTTAGAAATGCATCAGGTTGGAGAAACCCCACTTCCTACTACAATACACAGTGAACTGAATACATTTTCTCAAGAATTCACAGGATCGTCACTCAGCCTCAAGATGAGCAGAAAATTGTTTCCTCAACTGGAGTTTTGTAGTAGGAATCCTCGTGGCATGTCAACTAGAATACTGTTGCAGAAGCCTTACTTCCTACTGTACAACACAGAATCTTTGAAAAGTTTTCTCAAGAATGTACAAGTTCGTCACCTAGCTTTGAGACAAGCATAAAATTATTTCTTTAATTCGAGTCAAGTAGTAGGAAATTCAAAAACCTATACACTTACAGCCTTCACATCCGTTGGCTTGGAAAATACTCACTTCCTACTACAATATACCAAGATGAAGAGAAATTCCTTTCAAGGACTTACATGTTGGTCACTAACCTTTGAGATCAGCACAAAATTATTTCTTTAATGGTGAGTGATAAATTTGTCTGATCTACAAAAAACTTTTCCAAATTGCTAGGATGTGTAGTAGGAAGCAAGAATTCTCCAAAAGTAATTTTTCAAAGACATGAATGTATATGCTACAAGGATTCCTACTTCTAGGTTCGTGGTGAGGAAGTAATTTTATACTGATTTTAAAGCTGAGTGGTGAACTCTTACGTTATTCAGAAATTTTCCCCCGAAATTTCAGGGTATGTAGTGGGAAGTAAGGACTTCTCCAATAGTGTATTTTCAGAAAATATGAGTGTAGACGTGTGAAGATGAGTCTGAATGAGTGTTACAGAATCTTAAAGAAGTTTGAGTGAGTCTTAAAACGGTCTCCATGAGTTCACGTGTGTCTGGGCAGAGGCTGAAAGTGGGGAAAATGTTGAAATCAGTCTTATCAAGTTGTAACGAGATTCGCAACGAAAAACGCGCGAAAACACGTACTAAGAACTTTTAATATCACACTAATATAAACGCACAAAACACAGTAGCTAGATCGCTTTGAGAACGCACAGTTTCGCATAGAAAAACCAGACTATACGGCGACGGGCAGCGGCCTTTATACAGGGTTAGTCAGTTTTCCTTCGGCTCTGTTATCGGTTACGCGTGCTACACGCTATTCGTGAAGAGAGACGAAACCGATAACAGATCTTCATTGTAACGGAGTTTTCCTATGGCAGAAGGAAAACTGACTAACCCTGTATATCCCGGTGTTATCGGCGAAACTCCTTATCGCTTTCGTCGACTTTAACTTAAAATAAACTCCAATTAAAATTAAATAAAAATAAAATTATCGAACTTTTATTCTGCTGCTCGAAACGGGTCAATCTTTCTTCGCTTATTTCGAACGTTCGAGATTATTCGCCACAAAGTCCAAAGGAAGTCTTAGTGAGTCTCAGAAGTTATCACTCGGTTGATAGAGTCCTATATTTGGCATTCTTGGTCAGCCTTATCTGAATGTGCCTAGGAAGTGAAGAATTTTCAACACACTTTTGACAAGTCTGAATGAGTTTGATAAGTTTTCTGCTGAACCTGAATCTAGTAAGTCTTGGCAAAGTCAGAATGAGATTAAAATGCCTGAAGGAGTTTAATTTTTGGCAAACGAGCTTGAATGAGTCTGGATAAAGTCAAAATGAATCAACGTAGTCCCAATGAGTCTGACACGTGTAGTATCTTGATCTGTAAACGAACCTTATGAGTGTTGATAGAACTTAAATGAGCTTCAAACGAGTCTGGTGAGTCTCAACAAGTTTTAAAGAATTTGAGTTAATCGAAGAAGGGTTTGAGCCTTGAAAATCTCGACAAAATCTGAATAAGACTTTGAAAAGTGTGACTCGTTACTGAATCTGAACGAGTTGTGAAGGGTTCGAAGCCAACCCGTAGCGTGACGGGGGCAACCATTTTTTTTTTATTCGGACAACTTGTCGTAAAATTACCAAGCTTATGACAAAAATTCCAAGAAGAGTAAGGACCGTGTATTCTGCAGAGGTGAACTTTACTGGGGTTCGGTACAAGCCCCCTCCTAAGACTGACTTAGCCTCCCCCTCGTGTAAAACAAGTTGACTCCTACCCGTCTAATGGAAAGATTGAAGCTTTTAAAAATACAGTTATTTTATGAAATATTCCAATGAACTTATAGTAGCTATGGCATGGGGAGTATGGGGCGGATCACCGTCCTATCAACTATCCAAGTTGATAAATTTACAATTTAAGATGCTCAGTTGGAAAATTTACGCACCCATGTTAAAAGCCTTTTTTTTTTAACTGGAAAATTTTTGATTGTTTCGTTTCAATAAATTGTAAATGTTTAATTATTACCTTCTCAATAAATTTGCTTCCCCCTGCTAAGGAGATAACTCATCCGGTTAGGGGGAAGGGAGGCAGTGCCTCATTTTCCCCACCCCTCTCCGCCTCAATGATCCGGACCTGCTTCTAAGAGAGCCTGCATAATTTAAAAAAAAAAGTGAATGAATCTTAGACGTTTGAATGAGCCCTGTCTTAGTCTAAATGAGTCTTGTTGGAGGCAGAAAAGAGCCTTAACGAGTTCTACACTTTTAGTCAAGTCTTAAATGTTCTGAATAAGTCTGACGAATATTGAAAGATTACAATGAATGTTTTAATGTCGTCTGAGTAGTCTTTGTGTTAGCAGATTCCGAATGAGTTCTTAACGAGTCTTAACAGAGTTTGACCAAGTCGTAACGTCCTAAGGTCCTATAATGCTCTTCATATGTCATGTGGTTCTTTCTAATACTTGAACAGACTCAGCTGCCAGTTTGAAGGCACTGAATCTAAGTATTTAAGAAGTTGGGTGGGTAGATAAAAACAATATTCGATTTCTACGGATTCCGAATTACCCTGCTCCTTCCAGGAATAATTCCTGTATCCCAGGGGTGAATTGGCTGTATATGTCACCGGGAGATTTTCCAATCGGTCGATCCACTTTATAATATTTAGATCGGTACGTTCGAGAGTTTTGGGTCTAAGTTGCGGCTGAAAAGGAGACGAGAAACGCAGACTTAGTAGAAGGGCAATAAAAATGAAAATAGGGGCTCATGTGGTCAATACAGTCGTGTTTTGCTGGTATGGTTTGAGACCTGAATCTATTCCTGTATCCACCACTTCTGCATCCAACATAACAGCGACTCTGTTAGAAGATTTAAAAAAATGAGTGCCTAATTTCGATTGTTCAAGTATTCCAGATAACGAATTCACTTATACAAGCAATTTGAGCGAATGTTTCAAGAGTTCTTTCAACCAAGTTTACGGTGACCTTCTTGGGCAGCCTGCCAGTGCTGAAACCGGGGTACGATTCTTGTAAATTATAGGTATATCGAATCACGTCTATACATCAACTTTCGATTCGAACACAGCAGATCGGTGTTTCAAAACACGCCAGGTATTACACGTGAAATTACGATTTGACTCGGATCCAAAATTTCTTCGACAAATGCGAACGAGAAAGCGAACTTGAACTGGCTTTTTTCGGATTTCGAAAAATGAAGTCGCTTCCAATTATATACGTGTGTCTGGTGCAGATTGAAACGTCGCTGACATATGAAAATTAATAGACAACAAGCGGGTGATTTTTTTTCCCTCGTACGGCCAACTTTTGTAGAAGTGCTTAGCTCTGTTCGGTTATTGACGCTTATTCAAAAAGATGGGTTTATGGGTCGGATGTATTGCCACATTCACGATCGTACCTCATACAAAGGCCGATCCGATGCGACTAGACAAAATGAAATGGAGTTTCGAGCTTTCCAGTCCGATCTGCTCATTATTTCCACCGCACTACTCGGTGTATTTGACAGAATGTTAAACAGGAAATTCCCGATGAAATATGGCGGATACTCAGAAAAAATCAAACGTTCCTGCTTCGAATTACCGTAAATTGTCATCTTCATGGGATGCTGATTTCTACATACATGTAACGTGTCTCTACTGTGGAGTGATTGATTCCGTCTTTTGTAACAAACGCGACAACTTGGAACGACATTCTTAAAAAAAAAAAAAAAAAAAAAAAAACGTAAAAAGATCGCGAACACGTTTTTGCCATCAGTGTCCCGGTTTTAACCTATTTACAAACTCGAATGTATGAAGGTGGACCAATAGGACAAATTAGCGGAAAATTTGGCCGATAGAACCTATCCAAAAAAATATCATAATCCCACAACGATTATCCCTGGAAATGAACTGAAATAAATTATCTCATTAGCCCGTCGGGTATTCCCTGAACTTTCGTATGCCCAGCTACATGTATCCAGCAGCCCATGTATTGTTGGAGGGAAAGTGTGAACTGTGTTTATACACTGGGCTCATTTCCTTGAGTACCAAATTTCGAAATTCGTAACTCCGCTATCGTATATTTCCAAAAACATAAAAAATCGAATCTAGCTCAGTGTCCTATTGTCAATATGTCTCCCACTTACAGTGGAAGTCTCCTGCTCGTAACATAATGAAAATTGTTGCAAATAACTCGTCTCAATATCCTCGGTATGCTCCATCCTATTGACTCATCGTTGAGCTGTAATAGAACGCTGAGAAGAGTGTGTAAAATTTGGAAAACTATATTTCGGGGAACCAGTTCCAAAATTCGTGAGCAATTCTTTCGTTACTATTACCAGAAGAACGGAATGGCGTTGGTGCTGTTGGCGATACAATCAGTTACGGATTTAGCATTTTATCGCTCCTCGCCTTCGTTTTTGGAATTCTCGGAAGAGAAGGAGGAGAGAGAGAAAATATTATGAAACTGAAAGCATAGAAAAAGAATTTACTACGTAGAAAATGTTCTGACAGTTTGTATGTATCAAAATATATCATGTTGAATGGCTGAAATTTGAAAATAAAAATCAGATAACAGTACCGAAGGACAAATAATGTAGGAAGTAGGAACCCATTTGATCATTAGATGGAAGTGAAAAAAGTAAAAAATGAAAGAGACGTAACTAATTAGTCTTGACTGAATACTAATAAGAGGCTTATGAATCTAGATAAGACTGAAAAAAATAATTAGGTATTATTAGTAAAAATATCTATTGTAAATAACAAAAAGTAGTTACTCATTTTGTCACCTGCTCACGTCTCTGAAGAGTGCTTTACCAAAACGTAATTTACGGGGGTTTCGGGCTCGGGGGGATGGGAGTAACATCTGTAAGCGAATTTTGACTGTGAATGTTAGAGAGGGATGCTATATACTCCCGATAATTTTTTCTAAATTGCGGACTGACGCCAATATTCTGAAAGTTGTTCGCAAATTGAACTCCTGCCTTTCATTTCGATTACTTTTCAATATTAAAAACAGGGTGCCCCGTTCTGGAAAAGTCAAGGAAAAGTCAGAAATTTTAGAAAATATTTCTGGAAAAAACATAATGCATATAAGAGAGCTTTCAAAAGTGTACTTTCATGTGTTGTCCCTTTTAGTGGTTGAAGCCGAAATAAAGCAAATTAATTAAGTTTTTTTGATTCTTATATCTTAGTTTTGTTTTTATTCTTCCCAGTAAAGTTGCAAATGTTTGAACATTCCGCACATCTTTTTCGCCTGCCCTGTTACTTCATTTAGCCACCTTTTGGACCGCTCTGAAATGTGTCTGGGAAAGTTAGGAAAAAGTCAGGGAATTTTATTAAAAAAAAACAAAAACACTGGGCACCCTGAAAAACCTTTCAAAAATTGAAAATTACGAACAAAAATTTTTTGCAGTAAGCAGTTTAGCAGCATATTTTTTCTGATTTTGTAAAATGAATAAAAAATACTTTCCATTGTTTTACTTCCAATAGTTCAATAGATGTGGTTGTTGCATTTCCTTTTGTCTGAAGATGGAATGTCCTGTTCAATTTTCAGTATTTTTGTGGAAGAGGCGGGCTAGGGGCCTAAATCAGTTTTCTAAAGCCTCCATCTCCCTTGAGAAGTCCATCTATGCTGAGCCGCTCTTCCAAAAAACTGGTTTAACTCCCCGACGAAAAATGACGTAGCACTGCTTCAGAAAACACTGAACTTTTAAAAGCACAGTATTTTCACTCGAAGCGTAATATTTCAGTAAATTTCTGCGTAATTTCGTTTCCTGATTTTTTGGCGATTGCCGTATCTGTCCTCTATTACGAGCAAAAAGTTTCACAAACCTTTTATATCGATTTCCCTCGAAAAAATTAATGAATTAGAAAAACGTGAATAGTTTCTTATATTGGCCGTGATTTAATTCCTTCAAAAATAAGGGCACGAAAACATACCTATTCACTGGCAAGATAAGTTGTCTTCTGCAGCGAAGGGAACACACTTGATACCCCCTATTAGTGAGGGGCTCTTGGAATTAAATTTTAAGGACCCAATTTCACAATGCCTTTACATACAATATTCAATTCCTTTCTTTTTTGTCATAGAACAAATTGTAGTAAACTGGGAACGGCCCCTTCGAAGAACAGTAGTGAAGTCTGGTACACCTGAATTCTGTTATTATTTCTAATTCAACTGATCATCATCGAAAATTTTCCGAACTACCTATCAAACTCTTCTCTGAACCCATTTTTTAATTATTGTCAAAAATAAGTCATTCTTTATAAGTTATATCTGTTTTTACAATTAAGGAATTACGTTTCAAACTTTCACATCTTTAAGCAACTTTTGAACTGCATGCTTCACTTTTTTACTTTTCATAGACAGTACTCATTACTATGCCCTACAGTCCAGTTCACTTGTAGTATAAGAGAAGTATTATGAAAGTATTTCAGCTTTTGATGAAAATGTGCTCAAAACGATTTATTTTCATGAAATTTGCCAGTAAGAAACCTGCGGCTTTCAACCGAATCCGCCCAAAATTTGAATTCAATGATAAAATTTGCAAACATATTCATTCAGGGTCAAATATGCAGAAATATGCACTTTTAAATTTTGTGTTTACGCTTTGGTATCTTTGAAACGTGAAATAAATTGCGTAAAAACGACCAAAAACCCACCTAGAAAATTTATGTACTTGCGTAAAATTCCCCACCTTAGCTATGACTTATTCGGATTACAGTAGAACGTCGATTATCCAGAAGTCAATCATCCGGAACGTCAGTTGACCGGAATGGCAAAATAAAAATATTTTGATAATCAGGGCCCGGATTTTTTAGGCATAACCTCTTTTTTCTCTTTCTAGTCTCGCCTATTCAGTCTATTAAGGTTTTCCTCGATTCTGAAACCAACGAGCTAATTTTTTGGACTATTTTCCTTCAAAATGGGTTTCCCTCTATAAAATAGGCACATGTTTCGGTTATCGGTGGAAAGCCTCTGGTCCCAATTAATCCGGATAATCGATGTTCTACTGTATTCAAATTGTACTAAAACTCATTCTAACTCAGCTAGGATTCTTTCAGCTTCCTTGGGATCTGTTTCAAATACTATCAAACTCTACTATGATTCATTTTGATCCTCTTAAGACTCTCAAAATTCAATCTTATTCAAGAGTAAAATTCTATAAGACTAATTTTGGCTCAGTTAAGAACTACCCAGACTTATTTAAAGCATACTGATTAGACTGGTGAGATCCATTTTAACTGCCAACATTAATTTTTCTCTTTTGAAAATGTTTTGAGGGTTTCAAATTCTCTTATAATTTGTTAGCATGCATTTAAATTTTGCTGAGACACATTCTACTTTAGCTAAAACTCGATATGGGAAAGGCTCCTAATTAGAGGCATGTTCCTAAATGGAGATACGAGGTCATCTCAGGCTGTATGTGGCACTGACTAATGGGAATGGATAAAGCTAGTAAAATACACTAGGAAAGGAACCTTATTCGTTTTTTGTGGCTAAAAACAAATTATCTGAGATTTTTGAAGTTACCATTTCCAATTATTCAAACACAACGGCGTTTAATGCCAAATGCCGGGCAGAAGAAAAATAGTTATCGAATTTCTGATCATACCGATGAAAACAGTGCTAAAAAAGTTTAAATTTATTATAATTTATAAAATTAAGTACATTTTCAATTACATATAAATTATTATTATGTGATAAACGTGCAATCATTACTAGAGACGCTAGCTTGTTCCTAATTATTATGTCGCATTTATGTGCCTTTCGGTGCCTGAAGTGAAAATTGGGGAGCATGAATAATAACAATAAAAATTAATGCGCTGACTTAATTTGTTTGTGAAATCGAATAAATACTTACATTCAATCGGAAAATTGATTATAGTATTTCTAATTAGGAGCACTTTTTTCAAATTCCGTTTTTTTCGTACTTTTTAGTTTTGGGGCAGTGGAGCATATGGGGTTCATAAATCGAAAATTCAGGTATAGCGCATGAAGCCAAGGATATAGGCTACAGTTTGACATAATATCAACCTCACCTAACATAATTAGGAAGTGGGATAATCAGGGGCGGATGGGCGCTAAAATTACTACCGGGCATTTGGAGTGGTGCGGCGCCGTAAGTTTTCTCCCCCTCCCCCAATACACATATATAAATTAAATTTACTTTTTTTATAAAGTTTATTTATAACTGAGAACACCAAGAAAAATGTTTAAGAAATGATAAGTAATAATGAAAATTATTCAAAAAACATGTCGAAAGTTAGAAAATATGGGGAAAGACTGGCAGAAAGGAGGAGATGCAGCTATCTATACTACTCTGGTTCCACAAAAGGTTACAAGGGGTGGGTTTTTATATTAACAAAAAAAAAATCAAAAATAATGTTGTGGAAATTAAAATAATATCTGGAAGAATATGCCTACTAAAACTGAAAATAGATGAGAAGGCAAAAATGCTAATCTTGCTAGTGTATGCACCTATAGCCGGAGCACAGAAGGTAGAAACAGATAAATTTTATGACGAGCTGAAGGCAACAATTCAAAAAGAGAAGGAATACTATCAGGTAATAATGGGGGACTTCAACACAAAATAGAAGGGGAGGCTAATTCAAAACACTGTGACCCATCTGGTGCGGGGGAGAGAAACGACAAGGGGGAAAGATTGGTAGAAATTGCCTAAAAATGTATCTTATATATAGCAAACACTTTTTACAAGAAAAAAAAGTCAAAAGGAAATGGGCATGGATATCGCCAGATGGGAAAACTAAAAATCAGACTGACCACCTCCTAATAAATGACGTGTCAGTAGTTCAGACTGCCACATATCACTCTATAAATTGAGCATCCCGTAGAGAGTCCAGTATAATGATCACAGGAAGGGTAAAGGGAGGGGAAGGCGGATATCATCCCAGTCAGAAAGAAAGAGGATGCACGCCAGAAACTAAAATCAGTGCTAGAGGAAATGAGAGTCGAGGAACATTTCTACGATAGTATGATCCAAGCTTTGGAAAACACGGTTGAAGAGTTTGGAGTGGGGCTAAAGAGAAAACCAGAGATAAGCTTTCAAAACAGACTCTCGAGTCAGGAAGAATAACCTTTGGAAAAATAGAAATAAAACACCATTGGACAAAACCGAGCTAATTAAAATATAAAAATTGGTGAAGAAAAATGTTAGAGAAGATATTAAAAAATATGATTAGGAAAAAATTCAAGATATTTTGGAGGAAAGTTGGTCCACTAAAAAAGTTAGGCTCGAACTCGGTGGTGGGAGAGACGTTATGCTGAAGCTAAACGATCAGACAGGAAAAGTGACTCAAAATCAAGAAGAAATTGTAGAGGCAGCAACAAGGTTTAACGAGCTAACAAAAATAGCAAAAACGGGAGGGGGAAAGTAGGAAGGAATCCCGGAAATAATGGAGAGAGAAGTGGAATACGTACTAAATAGATTGAAAAATAACATAGCCCCAGGACCGGATGGAATTACGAACGAAATGCTGAAAAGGTTTGGTGATCAGAAAGTGCCACACCTGGCTAAAACACTTAACAAAATTCTAATTATGAAAATATGTCCAAAACAGTGGAACATGGCCGAAATAATATTATTATACAAAAAAGGGGAGAAGGAACTCATTGAAAATTACAGGCCAGTATGCTTAACATCGAACATCTGTAAAGTATTTATGGCAGTCTTCAAAAGACGTATGTATAACCATTTGGATTCAAATCACCGGGGGAATGAACAGGCGGGATTCAGAAAAGGCTTTTCAACTGTAGAGAATATTTCCGTTGTGAACCAAATTATTGAAAAAATACATGAATATGATGTGGAAATTGGAATGCATTGCATAGGCTCTCATAAGGCATTTGATTCAGTGGATCTTAAATACATATATGTTAAAAACACTGGAAAATGAGGGAATTGAAAGTGGGTTTACCAAAGATATACAGAATTTCTATGCAAATTCGAGTGCCAGAGCTAGCCTTAAAAGCAAAGGGAGAGAATTCAAAATTGGGAGGGGGGTTCGATAAGAGGATACCTTGTCGCCAAACCTCTAAAACTGCATTCTGGAAGAAATATTTCGTAATCTGAAGTGGAAAAGAAGGGGACTAAAAATAAATGGAGAATTTCTAAGTAATTTAAGGTACGCAAACGATAGTATCTTATTTGCAGAAAATAGTAAGGAGTTGAAGAAAATGGCAACAGAGCTATTAAGGGAATGCAAAAAAGCTGGCCTGGGGAAAGGAAAAATCTGATAATTGATGGGTAAGAGATAGAAGAGGCAACAGAAATCGAATATCTGTGGGACAGATAATTAGTTTTGAAGAAAGAGCTATAACAAAGAAATTATGAGGCGTATCAAAAAGGGGGGGGAGCCACTTCTGAGCATTAAAATCTATTTTTTGCCGGGATTTCAACACCGCCCTCAAAATGGAAATACTAAATAGCTCAACGGAACCAGCCCTTAAGTATGGAGCGCAAACCTGGTCCCTTACAGGAAAGCAAATGGTGAAGCTACAAATTACGTTCAGATCTACGAATATGTTGAGGAAACTTCTAGGACTGCGATGGGTAGACCAAATCTCAAATGCAAAACTATACGAAATTGTTGGAAGCGGGGATATGGGACATAATGTCAAACAATTAAAGTGGAAATATGTGGGGCATCTGGCGAGGGCGGATAGCATCAGATGGGGAGTAAAAGTACTCAACTGGATACGCTGCAAAAGAAAAGAAAGATAGGTAGGCCAGTAACTAGATAGATAGATGAACTCGTCAGAGAACTGGGGCCCCGGGTGGCAAAGATTAGCGCAGGATAAAAGAAAATGGAAAAGCTACGTGGAGGCGTATGCCCAAAAATGGGCGGAGGTACTCACATACACGTTTGGTCGACAATCGGCGCAAAATGTTCCTGCCCATTCCAGTTTTTCAATCACTTTATTTCTCTTTAAATTAATCAGCGCCACCGCACGTTTTTCGACTACCGTCACAACATGCGCTTATTTTATTTTTGTAAGTACTTTATAAACGCATACTTTTTCTTCAACGTACCGGTGCCGCAGCGTCAAAATGGCGGCGGCGCACCGGGCATTTGCCCGAATTACCCTATGGCCCATCCGCCCCTGGGGATAATGGACAAAAAAGAAAGGTTATGGAGCCTGTCTCTTATGCTTTTTCGGAACTCATAAGGACTCTCCAGACTTTGTTATGGTTTATTTACTGTCGAGACTTATTAGTACTGAGAGAAGTCTTCTTCAGATTCCTGCTGGCACAGTCAAAACCCATTCAGAGAGCTTATACAGCCTGTTCGCACTTACATTTAACTGGATTTGAAAGATATGGCCGTAGCGACGAGGGGGTGTCCTGCATACTGTCTAGAAAGTTGATGCTCAGCAAATTCTCGTAGTCAGTCAACAGTGGGAAAGTCAGGCCTCTTGTGTCGGTTTCAAATGACATTTTTAATGTTTACACCCCGTCCGGCATGCAACGAAAATATTTTCTAGTCACTGTCCTGCTTGTAGAACTCATTCTAATATCTAGCCTCTGATAGGACTCTTTGCCCCTTACTTAGCCTATTAAAGTGTGTAAACTCATTTACGAGTTGAACATCGTCAGACTCATTCTCAATTCCTATAAGATTATGATAAGACTCTTTCACCCACTCTTTGCCAAGACTAGCTCGAGCTTATTCAGTTGGAAGTCAGTCAGCGAACAAACAATAGTGAGGTTAAATTTACCTGCGACAAACTGTTACCAATCGAGGTGAAAGGGGGCATGAAACTTTCTTCATCCATTTTTGAACGGCTGCGAGCGGATGTACAAAATTTATCGCAAAACTCGCGCGTATTTTCAAAATGGAAGTAGGTGGAAAACGAGAATACTAAACTGAACGCCCGTTATATACAAACTTACAGAGAATTTGCAACAGATGACCCAGTCAAAAACTGGCTGGCATGCCGCTTCGTCTTGGCTCGTGAAATATTTTCAACTGTCGCGAATTTGAGAGAGGCTTCAAGGTCGTGTATACTCCACTGGTAGGAAGTAATCTCTGAAAATTCACTTCTAACCGTTCTAAATGAGTATTAAAACTTTTATCTGACTTTTCGGACATTTAGCTTGTACAATATCGGCGCATTAAAATTTTTAATGAATGAAATAAAACTCGCTCGAATCTTATTGTTCCCCCAAGTAAAATAGAAGAACAATTTCTCATTTTTTATGGACATTCAAACTTTTTTTTTGTCTGCCTTCGCTGGAACAGAGACGTGAAGGTAACACTGAACCGGAAAATAAATGAAGTCGTGGATTCGAATAACATAATCTGTGTGCCCTTTTATGGTCCGGACATGAATGTGAGGGAAAAGGTCAGAGAAGGATGAGTACACGGTAATTACGTATTGAGCCAGTGGGGATAATTTGAAAAATTGCGTATAATTTAGTATTGTACGTCGCTAGGCACGTTTTTGCATATACGAATTGGATGTATGCCTTATGAGAATGGGAGTCGAAAAAAGGATCACCATGGGCCCGGATTTGGATCCTCTGAACTTTTAAAGCGGGATATATCGCTCTCTGAGTAAACTCTCAGTAAACACATAGGAAGAGGACGCTTATATCACTTGTTCGGAATCAGATTCTCTTCCCACGGTCATGATGAGAGGATGTCATAAAAAAAGAAAACCTGTCGCAGTAACGCGCAGTAAAACGGCTGATTTCTTGAATGAATCGACCATTTTTCGTTTTGTCAGTGTTATTTTTGAGGCATCGCTTTCGAATAATCAGTTATGTCTGATTTATCGGTTGTTTTTCATTAATTTGTCTTTTTGATGAATCAGTTGCTGATGAAGCTTATAATTTTTCATTCGCGTAAAGGGGTTCAATTGCTGTGAATATTTCCTTCCTTCCTCTTTCCTTCCCCGCCCTCTCACTCACACGATTTCTGAACGGAACATATTAAAGTGTCGAAATTGTGAAGACTGTAGCAGGAGTAGAGGAGACGTATTGGAGAAGAAGGGTATAACCACCCCGTATTTTTGTTAAAATGGGATAAAATAATATTTGATATTCTAAAAAAGATAGGAATAAAATTTAAAGAAAGAAGTTATTTTAAACCTATATGTCACATTAAGAATAGAAGGAGAGAAAGGGGAGGCTAATATATAGAAAGAAGCGTAAGGCAGGGCTGCTCCCTATCTCCAGTATTATTTAATCTCTGTACATTGTACAGCAAGAGGGCTCTAAAAAAAATAAAAGAAAAATTGGAAGCCAGTGTAACTAGGCATGGAGAACGAATAAAGATGCTCAGGTTTGCAGATGATATTGTCTTATTAGCTGAAAAGAGTATTGATTTGGAAAATATTTTAAATGGAATAGAGGAGATTTTGAGTATAGAATATCGTATGAGAATACATAAAAATAAAACTAGAGTAATGGTATGTAATCGATGTGAACATGATAGCTTAAATATAAATATTGGACAGGAAAATATTGAGGAAGTAAGCGAATTTCACTGTTTAGGGAGTAAAATAACAGAAGATGGAAGGAGTAAAAAGGGGTCTTAGTAGTAGAATGGCACAAGCCAAATCAGCATTTTATCGATAAAGTAATCTAAATTAATGTGGAAATCAAAGAATTGGATTTTTAAAGACAGTGTTTCTAATAACTAATTCATATTCTTCAAAAGTTCTATGAGCTTCGACCTTCTTCTATTTCGTTCTCGTAAATCATGCTCTCCATGTATCCCTTCTTCTTTTATTCCCCCTACTCTGGCGCTCCAATCTCCCATTATAATTAAATTTTCTTTTCCTTTCACCTTGCTTAGTACTTATCAGTTTCTTCATACATTTTTTCTACTTCTTCATTATAACTTTCCGTTGGCATATCAACTTGGACGATCACTAAAGATACTAGTTTAGCTGAAATTCTCACTATTAATATTCTTTCACTATTTTGGGTATAACTTTGCACTGTATCCCTACAGTCTTATTCATTAACCTATGCTTGTATTAATTACTCTACACTCCCTTCTCCAAAAATCATTTTTTTCTGGCCATCTCACTTCCCTAATTCCAGTTATATCTAATTTTAATCTTTTCATCACTTAGTTTTCGAATTTGCCTACCTCATTCAGTGTCCTTATACATTCCATTTCCCTATTCCCAATTTTAATATAGGTATAAGTCTCCGCTTCGGAGACCCGAATGAGAGACTTTTTACGTCTGGAATTATTACGTATTTCATTCGTGAGTTGCCATCATAATTATTGTGGTGGAGACCAGTGCCGGTTTTACCAAATGGGCTCACTGGGCTACAGCCCGGAGCGGCAAAATTTTGGGGCGGCAAATTTGCGACCCAAAAAAGCATTTGCGGTTGGGGGGAATCAAAGGCCCGTTTCGCCAGCCTCTCCCCTAATTAGATTCCAAAGTCAAAAACTATCTCATAATTTTTTACCTCCCCAAGCTTCCTCCTCCACTATGAACCCCTTCCAAGGGTAGGCTACCCCTGGAGAAATGATCAGTTAAAGAGCAGGGTAAGCAACCCGCAGAGGTTTCCCCCTATTTTTTTCTCCGGGAGGCGGTGGCGGCGGCGGATTTTACTAAGCTCCCTCCTCCACCATGAACCCTCTCCCATGGGTAAGCCCCTAGAGAAATGAGCAATTAAGGGGCAGGGTAGGCAATCTGAAGTAGGTTTTTTCTACCGAAGACAGTGGTAGCGGTGGCGGCGGCGGATTTTACTAAGCTCCCTACTCCACCATGAACACCTTCTCACAGGTAGGCTACCCCTGCAGAAATGAGCAGTTAAGGGACAGAGTACGCGACCCGCAGTGGGTTTTTCCTCCCAGTGGCGGTGGTGGCGGCGGATTTTACTTTTTTTAGTATATGTATAGAGAGATATAGAGATTTTCCCTCGCCCTAAACCATTCAGCTCTACGAGGGAGAGGCTAATTCCGGTTACTCTAGTTTTCCTCAAGTTCCAAATTCTTTTCGAGGACAGGATAGCCAACTAAGCTCTGAGTCGCTGATTTCGAATATCACCTCAGATTTCTGTCCAACCCCTTCCAGAGTACTGTCGTAATACGAATTCAGTTTCTCCGGCGAAAAATTGCACGAAGTAACGAAATAGGGGTGGTTTTGTGTCGCTAAGTTCGAATATCGCTTCCGATTTTTAATCTGGACCAAATTTGAGCTCCTGTGCTTTTTCAGTTGAGAAATCTTTTACGCCGTTATTTTCTATTAGCAACACTTTGAATAAATAGGACTGTATTTTTACCCTAATCGGTGGCTTTAATTTGAAAGGGTGAATTTCGAGTTAACCGTTGCTTGTCCTACGCTCTTGCTACCTCATTGGTCGCACCAGCAGGGACAGGATCCAAAAATCACCCCTAAAATCGAATGCAGCGACCTCGGAAACCTATAAACCAATTTTCGAATTTTATTCTTTCACCCCCGCCCCCGTTCATGGTCAGTATTAAGTCATACGAAAAAAAAAATCTATAAAGTCGTTAATTGACATCACACCACGCTGCACCTCATATAGAGTGCGTTATGATTTCTATCACTAAATCTTTACGCCCCCTCTGCCACAGCTTCATAAGCACACGGTAGTAAAAAAAAGAGTTTGTGGACTGATTGACGATATTCACCACTTACAATGTTCGAAAAAATGTGATTCCGCCCCCTTTTTGCATGTTTAATTAGTATTTGAAGGGTCTAAAAAACTGGAAAATTAGCCTGGAAAACCTGGAAAAGTCAGGGAAAACCATTTCCGAACAAGAATGGACACCCTGTACTATATCCCTTACTCAGAAAGAGAAAACATATACAAGTAAAAGAAATGGTAAATATCTGGCATGATGAGAAATGCCGTTGTTTTTTTTTAATTTCTTGCTGTGGAAAGAGAAATGGGGTGTCATGGGTTGCGATTGTTGCTCGTGTTGTCTTCAAGAACTGATTTTCCCGATAGTCTTTCTGGTTCCACTCCGTCGCTAAGCGAACGACAATGTAAGTTTAATTTACATCTTGTTGCTGTTGAAAATTAAACCCGTGCCAAACATCAATCACGGAGAGAGCAATATTCCTACAGCATTTGATACAACTGACTGGTTGATAGAAGTTGTTCTCTTCCATCATCATCGTATTACATTATAGCCACTGAGTCACATCCTGCATTTAAGCTAAATCAATAAGTTGTTGACTTATTGCTGCTTGAGATATAGAAGCGAGAGTGTAAACACAAATAGCTTGCCAAAGTTGACGTAAAAGTTTTATTCGTGTTCGAGAATTATCGAATATACTCAATAAGTAACTCATTCATTATAATAATAATTAATAATAATAATAATAGTACCTTTATTCCGGCACTTCACATTTATCATTTTTACATTTTTGCATTTATAGCCTATTTATGTACCGGACGCCCATTCCCGAGCATAGGTCTCCCCTATTCGTTCCCAAATTCTGCGGTTTTGCGCTCTCCTCTTCCATAGCACTCCTAGCCTTTCCTCAATGTCGTCTCTCCATCTTTTTGCTGGCCTGCCTCTTCTCCTTTTATTACTGTACGGTGTCCAGTTAGTTACCATTTTTGTCCATGAATCATTCTCCATTCTTGCTATATGTCCTGCATACCTAATTTTTTGCAACCTGATTGTCACGAGTATATCCTTTGTTCCTGTTTCTTTCCTAATCACACTGTTCCTAATTTTATCTTTTGTTCTTATTCCCAGTACGCTTCTTTCCATTTTCCGCTGGGTCGTTTGTATGCTATTAGCTCGCTCCCTCGTTAGTGCCCAAGTTTGTGCCCCGTACGTTAGGATTAGATATTAAACGCAAGCTTCCAGAATTCTGATTTTGGATGGCACTTTCATTTTACCCTTGAAGATTTTTCCCAGAGCCCAGTACCCTCCACGCTTTTTTTCTTCTTTCTTGTAGCTCTTTCTTTTGTCCTTGTTTGAACGACATAATTCTTCCCGGGTATGTGTATTCATTGACCCTTTCTATCTCCATCCCTTCCATTTTGAGATTTTCTTTGGCTCTGTTGCTCATATATTTTAACGATTCTCCAGGTCTGTCTAGTTTTAAATGAGCTGTCGCATTCTCGTATGTGTTTTTTATTATCCTAATTGTTTTGGTATCGATGCCCTGTTCTATCAGTGCTAGTAGTAAACGATCATGTTTTATCGAGTCAAAGGCAATAAATACCAGGTGCACCTCTAAATTATATTCCCCAGCTTTTTCGATTACCTGATTTAGAGTATGAATATGGTCGACAGTCGAGTATCCTCTTCTGAATCCTGCTTGTTCCTCTGGTTGTTGCAGGTCCAGTTGATTGTATACCCTGTTTTTAACTATTTTCATGAACACTTTTCTTAAGTCTGACGATAAGCTTATTGGTCTGTAATTATCTAAGTTTCTTTTGTCCACTTTTTTGTGCAACAATATCATCTCCGCTTCGTACCATTGCTTTGGTAATTTTTCGCTTACGATTATTCCATTGAACAGTATTTCTAGGGGGGTGAGCAATTCCTCCATGAATAACTTCAAAAACTCGTTTTCTATAGTATCAGGTCCGGAAGCTTTCCCTGTTTTCAGATTTTTTACAACATTTCTAATTTCTTCCTTTAATATCCTTGGCATGGGGTCTACAAAATCCTCCCTTTGCTTTAGCTTCTCTATAATTTCGTTCATTTTTTCGTCCTTTTTCGCACACTTGATTCCTTACTCTACATCTATTTCCTCTGCGTATATTTGCGCGTAAAATTTTGTTGCTTCACTGATAATTTGGTCCCTATCTGTCACTATGTTTCCCGCATTGTCAACCAGTTCTGTGATTATTTTCGTTCCATTGCTTACCTCCTTCCTCCATTTACGTGTTGACCATGTGTCCTCTATTATTTCCCTAGTTATTCTTTCCTCATATAGTCTGCAGTCTTCCCTAATTTTTCGTCTCACAACTTTATTAATCTTCGCTTGCTCTATTTTCTGTCTACTTGTCATCTTTCGTATGCTCTTTACCTGCTCCCTCTTTTCTATCAGTTTTTTGGTCTCTTCTGTGAGTTTATCGTCCGTGATTGGTTGTTTCCTTTTCGTTCCATATGTTTCTGCAGTTAAGTTGCATGTACGTCTAGTTTTCCTTTATCTTTAGTTTTATTTACTATTTTTTCCTTGAGACTTATTCCTAGGTACTTGCTTACTTCCTCCTTTTTATGTACTGGTATTATGAAGCACCCTGTTTTATTTGCTTTCTTGTGCAATTTGTAATTCTCCCTTTTTTGGTATGCTGATAACGCCTTTACACATCCTATGGTCTGATGCGAATTCAAATTTTAACTCATTCATTAAGCACATTAAAAATATTAGCGCTATTTTTTTTTTATGCGACCTCTGGCCTACGGGCGAACTATATTTAGTTTCTATGAAATTCGAGAGCGCTCTCGATTCCCCAATATTCTGACATTCTGTTTAGTCATCCAACCTTGGCGAAGGCGAAAATTTTGTTCTCGAACTTGTATCCGCTCCAGCCTATTGTTCGGAACACAAAAACATTTTCAGTGTGGTTTCTGCGTGGTACAAAAGTCTTCTTTTTTTCATCCGAGTTCCTTCTTCTGCTTTTTTTCTCTCTCTCTCTCTTTCCC
Source organism: Acanthococcus lagerstroemiae (assembly GCA_031841125.1). NCBI lineage: Eukaryota > Metazoa > Arthropoda > Insecta > Hemiptera > Eriococcidae > Acanthococcus > Acanthococcus lagerstroemiae. The sequence continues at coordinate 60,395,176 of CM063110.1, read as the reverse complement.
TCTCCTACTGGCGCGGTGCAGCGCTTTTGAATCGTGGCCAGAAAGTTTTGAATTACAGCTTCGTTATAACTCGGTGAGAGATTCTGGTGTGATTTCGGAATTTGGACGTTTGTTTTATCTCTCGCATTAGGCAGCTGTATAGTGCCGCGTACGAATTTGGACGTTGGAAATGAAGAAACTTTTGCGGCGGATCAACACGCGAGAGAATTATCACCAAAATTTATACTTTTAATTGAAATTTTGCGAGTCATACAGGGAAGGGGGTTACATTTCGAATACAGACACACGTGCGTAAGTATCCGCGCGATGATGTTTGTGTTTTCAATATGAAATCAGGATTAGTTTAATGGTCGTTCTGTCTTTCGACGGATTTACATGCGAGTCCTGGCTGGAACCATCGAAGCAGCGAATGGTGGATTCAGGAAGAGATGTTGGGAGGGGCATTTCAGAGTATGCAAGAATTTGATGATGCCTTTTGAACAGTCTTCTCAAGTACAGTTGTAAACTCAATGATTCTTGATCAGATATGGCTGTTACCAGTGAGGAAGGTTTGCAAAAAGGGCATTACCACTGACAACTCAGAGCAAAAGATAAATCCATTATTCCCTTTGCGATGAGATCCATTGTCACCACACTTCTTATACAGAAATTTGTTCCTCCAAAAATGAAGTTTATTCGCCTCGTACAGGGGACGTGATTATGGTCCCGCTAGAATGACAATATTTAGAATATTTTTAACGTTTATTACGATACAATCCAATTTTTCCTCTCGAAAAGGGAGGCACGCAACCATTAAGACCAGTTACAACTCTTCAGATTTCTGTGCTCATGTAAGATCTCTCTTATAGACTGGCTTGAAACGCAAGAACACTTGTTCGAACTCATTTGAGGTTCGCTCAAAATTCATTTACGACTCATTAGGACTTCATTATGTAGCTTAGATCTTGGATGTAACTCGAAGATCTCGAAAGTGTTTAAAAGACGTGGGGAAAGTTTTAAACAAGAAGTTTTGAAGAAGCCCGAAGAGTTTTGCGTAAGTTTTAGGAGAGCCTTAAAGAGTATCAGAGAGTCTTCAACCCAACTGAATAAGCCTTCAGTTGAGCACCTTTTTTCTACCGGTTAGGACATAAAATATCGAGTTTTACTTTTTTAAATAAAACAATACTGCCTGCTTAGACATATTGACTGATATACTTGAAATAGCGTAAAGTAATAGATGAGATCAGAAAATGAAGTTCAAATTTTGATGTTTTATTAAAACAGGTCAAATCATTGGCAAGTTTATTATTATCAACTATTATCGATAAGTGCGAGTTTGGTATTTTCCGTGTTTTTATTACGTATTCAGTTTCATCCTTCAGTGTCAAACTTATTATGCAATAAAATATTCTAATGGTTAAAATAGTGTGAAAAACAAGTCAAGTCCAAAAAAAGTGAGTAAAACAGGTTAGGTCCAAATAAAAACGTGTAGAAAAGGCAAAATCTATTTTTTATTTTTTAAATTTTTAATTACGAATATTTCAGAAGTTGTGGTGGCAAGTAGAATTTCAACCTTACCTTAGAGTATCCACAGGTTGAGTTTATATTTTCACAAAATGTTCTAGCGTTCATGTACTTCAGTACATTTTTGTTACCGAATAAATCGATTTGAATTCCTCTTCTCATGCCTACGGCCTTGCTCGCGAACTATAATTTGGAAGAAGTACAAATAATTCTTAGTGAAAACGGTGGAAATGTTTCCTTTTAATTTGCCAATAATTTGGAATAAAATTCCAAGCTGAATTATTTTCTGCTTTGAACTGGATCTGAAATCGAGAAAAAATTTCAAACGAAACCTTTTTTTCCTTCCTTTATTTTCCAACCAAAATTACATTAAAGGAAAAGGCATATACTTAAATTTTTCTTTAAAATTCTGACTGGAAACAGAAGAAAATTTAAACTAGGAACCGTGTTGCTTTTATTGACCAACCAATATTTAAACATTTAAAGCATATGCGAGTAGGAGATTACGAGGGGCATTCTAAAAGTCTGTGCACGCATTTTTTTTTTCTTCTCCGGAACGAGTAACCCTGGAGGGATGAATTGTGTACCAGATGTTCAGTAGGGTTGTAGCAGTACGCATGATTTTTTCCCGAAGTGATCGGTCGTGTTGTTCTCAAGTTATCGCCGTATAACCATAAATTCGAGTACCCCTGCGCTGTCTAATTGCATGTGAGCTCTTTCCATGCCATAGAAGCTTTTTTCGTTTCTTATGTCCAAGAATGTGCCCAGTCTCGTCTCTGGTGACTATTCGGTGTAAAAAAATCGGTACCTTCTTGCTCATAGCGGATCAAAAAGTCCAGCGCAGCTTCCAGTCTGTAGGTTCGATATTTGTCAGTCAATTCGCGCGGTACCTACCGAGTGCTCACTTTTCTCAGCTGGAGAACATCAGTTAAAACTCTGTATCCTATTGTAAGACCTACGTCATTTAGGAATTTGTCTGTCATCTTTGGGTGAATATCTGTAACAGTGTAGCGCCGATCTTCGACTAACAGCTGACGCACACACGCAATTGTCTCCTCGTTCACTCCATCTCTGTAGGTCGACCACTATGCTCCTCGTCATACGTGCTCGTTCTTCCCGCTTTAAACTGTCTTATCCACTTGTAAACGTTTCGAATACACATTACATTGTTTTCACCGTATATCGAGCATAATCTTTTATAAATTTCACTGCCTGGAATATCTTCTAAATGCAAAAATTTCATGACCACACGTTGCTCACATTTGGACGGTGCAGTGATACTCGAATTCATGGTTATACGGCAATAACTCGAGAACAACCAGACCGATAATTTTGAAAAAAATCGTGCATACGCCTACAACCCTAGTGAACATTTGGTAAAAATTTCACCGCTCCAATGTTACCCGTTCCGGAGGGGAAAAAAATGTGTGCAAGGACTTCTGGAATATCCTTTGTAGGAGGGTTAAGACGCTTTTTCTTTCATGTCCCCTAGAGGATCCTCTAATTTAGGTAGTAACACCCGATTGTGATCATTCGATAGGTATCAGTTAGTATTACTTGCAATAAAAAAAAAAAAAAAAATACTAATATCTTCAACTAATTAGTAAAAAGGTTATAGGCCATCAAAAAACCTTTTCTGCCCCCCCCTCTCCAACCAAAATGTGTGATGCATGAAATACATCATGTAGAGGGTTGGAACTGGTTACAAAAATGAAGAAAATCACTTTTACCGAAGAAAATTAAGGTTGTATATCTAAATCTAATACATCATTCAGAGAATAAAATTTTAAAACGTTCTGTAATCTCTTTCTCATGTTTCTTAAGATGATTGTCTGGGAAAGGTTGAGAAAGTTTGGGGCGTCATAGAGGGGGTCGTAAACGATATTTTATCTAAATTTTCGCAGCAGTACTATGTAAATCTACCCAGTTAAATAATTCAATGAGTTCAGTATTCAAACTGGCCTCATAATTTAACTAATATGATTTCAATATATCGCAAAGGTTTTCAATAACGTTTTGATAAAATCCTGAAGAGTGGCTCTAGAGCCTTGAAACTTGGGATATGGGTAGTATCTTAATAGATTAGAGAATAATCGAAATTTACGCACTTGTTCCTTAGACCATACACTAAAGATAGACCCCTAGCGCTTCATAAGAGCCCGTGTTATAGAGTGTGACCAACATCGCACAGCATGTGCATAAGTAGTAGTGTGTAAATGTAACCATCAGCTGATCATAAGCGGAATTAGATATTACAAGCGTGACGCGGAAGAAGGACCTCCGTCTTATAGGAAATACATTGATCGAAGGTCCTTTTTCTTCGCAGCGATCACCTATCGATGTTGGTCACAGGATTTTGTAAACATTAGCCGTCTATCATTCCTGTATGGTCTAAGACTTGTTCTTACTGTGACGCTTACGACCGTCATCAAAAATTTATAATCGAAAAATCTAACAGAACGACCACTCGAAAACCCACATTATCAACTCCACAGATACGAATCGGCAAAATGGAAACTATTAGGCTGTGAAGATGTAGTACGGTGTGAGTATAACATACATCAGTGTTGCCACGTATGCGTTTCCATTTTCTAGAAAATTGGCTTGTCTCAATCCTCTGGTGTTTCAACCATCCTAACCTTCCTCTGAGTAAAATAATTTTCTTCTTCTTGCTTCTGAATGAGAATCGAGGAAAATGGAGACCGAATTATTCTCCATTTTGGTCAAAATTTCCAGAGACTTGAAGAAAATTGATTGCAAATATTGAGCTTCTTTGTGAGCCCCAAAAATATCAGAAGTAAAATCTCAAATTTGGGACTAAATTTTTAGCAAACTATATTGCTTCTTAACCCAAAAGCTTTCGATTAATTAATTCTTACCGTGAAATTACAAATAGAATGGAAACCGAGATTATGATTTGAAATCGAGTCGAGGATAACTGGAATCAGTAACCCAAGAAAGAGTTATTCTAACATTTTTATCAGTTAAATTTCCATGTAAGGTCAGTTGTAGGTGTGCGGTTGAAAAAAGGCCATTGAAATTAATTTTTTCCTGTTCCCATTGAATCTCCAGTTTGCGGATTGCATCTATCAACTGAATCTTTTTCAACTTATGAAAGGGCGAGCCCCCTGTCCCTATGGCTGTGGCCCTGATAAAGAGGTATAGCCTGTTACAATTCCACAATGGTGCCAAGTATTCCGCAGAGTAATAATAAGCAAACGGTAGTAAAATTTCGAAAAATCACAGAGCAACAAGCGTGCATCGTTTGTCAGGATACATAAATTCTCAAATCGAACTGCAAAATTTCTATGCTCTCAGCTCCTTCGTCGTCTCGGTACAGACGCTCCTTTTGTTTGTTTTCCAGATAAAAGTTAACGAAACCGAAAGAAGAATTCTGGTACCTACACTTCTATTCAGGATTTAACCACACCTCGTGTAATAAGCCGGTGCTGGTAGATTTATTGTGGAATCAACTCACGTATTTCTTTTCCTATTTTTCTCTTTACTTTGCTTTCTCGTCTTTTTAAAAAGGCTCATATTTAATAACCGAACCCGGCAAGATGAATCGAGTTGATAGTTCGGGTACAAAAAAGAAATAGTGTGAAAAAAAGTTTTTAATTACGATGCGCGAATAACGTAAGGAAAATTTATGCGATGACCCAATTCATTTATTTTTTTTTTATATGTACGGTATACATACTCGTATACATACAAATACTATCATAACTGCCATCCACTGGCGACTTGTTTGTCTTCGAGACTTTTCTCGGTGAGCCTTGAAGTATCATGTAAGACCCCAATAGAAAATCGAGATCAATGAGTGGTCTAGGCGAACTGGCATTTAAAACCAACTCTTTCGATAACAAGCGGCATTTCGATGAAATTTATCGAGGTTGGTGCCTTAACCTACATTGGCGACTTTTGCGGTGCTACCAGGCTCTAGCACCTGATAACAGTTTTCGAGCACCACAAGGGAAAATTAATATTTTAAGTGAACGGGGAGGGTAAAGGTATTTCAAAAAACTCTGAGAGGGGAGGAGAGAATCGAACCAAGGCGAATATCGCATGAGAAAACTAAAAGTTGCCGCCTATGCTTAAATACTACCCCAGATGTAATAAGGGTATGAAAATGTGAACTTAAAACTTGTTCTTTGGGAAAGAAAACAAGATACGGCGAATATGCATCTACTAGTTGCTTATAAGAAAGAGGTTCTTTGTGGTATCATAGAGCAGGGGAAAGTTAATTAAAATCAGCAGTGTCAAATTTGCTAGAATATTTCAAATAGGCGAGTCTTGATGAATTTTTAAAGTAACAGTTAGCTACACTCAACAGTCTCAATCATTTTCCTACATATCTATAGGTGTTGTCACAATGCTCGTGATTTTCGACTAAAACCAATTTTTGAAAAATTTGAGCTTCAAAAATGTTGTAGTATCGGGGGTGGGGGCAGAGGTGAAATTTTGTTATATCCGTTAAGATGTCACTTCCAATAATCGAGGATGCACATTGGAGTGGCTGCTGCTTGGTGGAACTCGGTGGAAGCAACTTGAAAACGGGATATAGGAAAAAAATAATATACGATTATTAGTTAAATAGTAGTTAGGTATTAAGTACTTAAACTATTAAATTATTTTATTTTAATTCGACAAATTGTTATTTACGATTAGATATACGGTAAAACGGGGCTACTTTATGACTGGTGGACAATTTTGTGACAAAGCTGCCCTGCAGCTTTTACAACGCGATAGTCAGCGACAATGATGTTGGACAAAAGATTTTTTGTCATTTTGTCAGACGATCATTTCCTTTTTTTTTTTTTTTTTTTTTTTTTTGGTATTTCACAAGTTTTGTCATGTTTGGAGTTCTGTCATTTTGTTCTTTTATGCTTTTGTTGTGTCATGAGAAATTATTTTGTCATTTTGTCAAAATACCATTACCTATCAATTTACAGGTATTTTTACATACAATCTAATTCCATCAATCACCAATGTTATTCCAACAAAAGTTGCATAGTAGTCAATAACTGCGTTTTGAAAATTAAAGAGCTCGAGCTTCCCATGAAAACATCCAGCAGAACAACAGCAGCAGTTACGTTGCTGTCTGGCGACGAAGTTGAAATTTCGAAACTGACTTAGGCTGTTTCAACGGGAAGTTCCTTAAATTATTACCTTAGTATGGACATGCAAGAACAGTGTTGGCAACTTCAGTACTGCCCTGAGGCTCGGGCAACACACGACCCTACTTGGGAAATACACGAAAAAATTTCGAAAAATACCTCAAAAACCCTATTTTATTTGGATTTAAATTTGGGTTGGTCGAAATTTTTGAAATTAAATTCGCATTGTCCAAAAATTTCTGTTTTTTTATCGCATAAATTAACCAGAATAATTTAGCAACCCCTCTCCCCCAGTTTAAAAAAGTCGGTCAACACACGAAGAAAGTCTAAGTTGCCACCACTGTGCAAGAATAAAGAATACATGAACTAACAAATAACAATAGTACTTAAGCATAAGAGCAAAAAATAAGAATGAAAGAAGTGGGACAGCAAGAACGTACATTTTGTATGTAGGGTGTGCCAATTCACAGTTTCTTCTTCTATAGTCCCGAGCGCTTTCGGCCGTTAGGCTATCTTCAGTGGAGTACCCTAACACTTTTCTCCTTGTCATCCTGTGCTTATAGTGATGTGTAGTACCGTATTGTAAGCCTATTTGGTGTGTGTTCCTATCAGTTGTCTGTGGTTGTGTAGTCCGTCCAATCAGTGAGTGTTATGTTATTAATTGGAATAGGTTCTCGCTTCGGAAGTTAGTTATTGTCTTTATTAGGTCGTTTTGTTTTGTTTTTGCCTTTAGGGGAGACCGGGGTTAGTTGTCACAATTTTCAGAAACTTCAAATTTTTGAAAAAGCTATTGGACCGAAAAACATCAAACTAGGCTCAAATTGTAGCTACAACCCTTGGCTACAAAATGGTGAATAAAAAAAATTTCATACGGTTTGCCCCAAACATTTTTAAACGAGGCTACTTTTTTTGTGATAGCTTGCCTCATACCCGGGTAAGTTGTCGTACATGATTGGGTAAGTCTTGTGGTAAAAACGTTCTAAAAATGTGCTGAAATGTCTTACGAACGTATTCTCGTCATTTTCTAAAAACATGTAACAAAATTCACACACTTTCCCAGGATTGAAGGGGCTTAGATAGAACAATTTTTTTGGGGGAGTGGGGGAGGAGGATAAATGTAATTTCAGGTTCTAATACACCCAAAGATAGCAGAAGAAATTCTACTTACCGCACAGTATTTGATTTTTGCCAGTACAAAATATTACACTCATGAGAGTGAACTTCTTAGTTAATATAACGTGATTTTTTGCTAAATTTTTGTTATCAAAAAATCGAACGACAATAAATCAGGTCGGTTCCATAATCGCGAAATTTACTAGGTATGGTTAAAGCGATGGTACATTACGGAGTCCTCTGACGTCATTAGATTTGAAAAAGCACCTTTTACACAAGAGTTATAAAGGCTGAGACAACTAGCCCCGGTCTCTCTCCTATTATCTCTAGTTGTTCTTTTAATTTTATTTTCCTTGTTTTGTTTTCTATGCGTAAGAGAAAAGTGTTAGGCTGCTCCTCTGAAGATGGCCTAACAGCCGAAAGCGCTCTGAAGACCTATTATGAAACTTTTATCACGATACCACAAATCGTTACAGTGGTAACTTGTACAGTAAACCCTATCAAGTTACCACTGTAACGATTTATGGTATCGTGATAAAAGTTTCATAATAGGTCTTCTGAACTACAGAAGAAGAAATTGTGAACTGGCACACCTGACATACAGAATTTACCAAGTTCACTCACACTCCAACATGGACACCAAGAATGTAAATATACTACATAACAATAACAGGAGAATGAAGAGATGGAAGAAAATGGTTCTTTAATAAGCTGACTCATCCTTAACACTCTTGATCAATTAGCATTTGACAGACTTTCGTGAAACTATATATAAAATTCCAGATGCTCAGGTCATCTTGTCTTTCTGTTCAGACTCCGTTCAATTAATATGAAACATAGTCTTTTCGAGTATTTAATAGTTACCATTTACTCTAATATGAGAACAACAAAGAAGAGCACGTTATTTTTATTTCTGTTTATTATTTAATGAGAATCGAAAAAAAAAACCGAACGCGTAATGACAAAATGTCATGAACAATTCTTTTTGTCATTTTGTTTCATCGAACATATTTTTTCATGGTTTTCCAAGAAGGCTTTTTTGGTTGAAATCAATAATCAACCATTTCAATTACTTACAATTCATCTGACTACGTCAATAAGCCCGGACATTCCGGCTCAAAATAGAAAGTACTTTGGTAACGATATAGTTAATTTCAAAATTTACGAGTGCCAAAATAAGAGAAAAACCACCCTGTCCCGATTAAAACTTCAGATCGATCAGATAAAGGAAACCCATGCCACGAACCTCCTTTCCTCATGAGAAATAACATGGAGTTTTTACTTTTTAAACTAATCCCCCCCCCCCCCCGTTAGCCCGTAATATTCGTACACAAATTTGTGATGGTAGTTTAAATGATAGCTACTTTGTCCGTAAAACTGTATATGATTCTACGATCTGGATCGATGGATCCTTAAGGAAATTCCAAAATGAGGTGCGGGGGTGTTAGTATAGGATGGGTGAAAATATAATTCGAAATGGAAGTCGAATTTCTGTATTTATTGCTATGGAGTAATATTATTGCCATTGTAGGGAAATATAAATGGATTTTTATAAAAACTGCGTCAGTTGCCATTGCATCAGACTGAATTTTTTTGGTGGGAAAGACCAACGAAATGTAGTTCTAGTAGATGCTTACATCGTGTGAAAAATGTTCAAATCAAAATGAAAAATGCTAAGTTTCGAGAATGTTCTTTGTGTCCTGTTTCCTGTGAAATTTCCTATGTGCACGTACAAACATCCATTGCTATTATATTGATCGGAGGCGGCCTTGGAGGTAGTCTCAGAATCCTACAATCAGACGCATCGTACCAGAGGAAAGGAAACTGGAAACATTGTCCCGCTGGCAAGCTAATGGTTTGCAGGTCAAGATCTTTTTCTCCTTGCCTTCTAGTGAAATCTGCAATTATGTACGTCTCTATCGAATGGGCCCACTTTGTCGACCACAGTTCTGGCTGTACAGCCGTTTTCCTAAATTAAAAATCGATTTTAGAGTTTTTAGCGTTTTGGGTAGTGAGAACCCTGTTCTTCCAGCTCCATTTTGCTGTTGGTCAAGATCTCACTCCGTTCCAGCTCCAGATATGAATTACGTAGAAACAAAAAGGGCCCTGGTTATCGATTTCGGCGTTATCTCGTTTTTCGGTTACTAACTTTCAAACGCGTTTTTCTTGAAATTCAGTTTTTTCTTACTTCGAATCAGTGGCGTCGCTGGAAATTTTGTGTGTGTGTGTGTGGGGGGGGGGTAATTTTTTCAATAGTGCTGACCTACATTTATCGGCGTTGGTGAATTTTTTCGGGGGAGGGGTGTAGTATGTTGTATCAAAGTGTCTAACAGTCATTTAAGTCATTTATTTTCAGTCATGGTCATTTAAAAATTTAATAATCAGCAAATTATACTTTGAAAGAGAAAACAAAGAATTTAGAATTGGAGAATTCTATTATAATGACCAGGGCTGCAATTTTTATGCGAATGCATATTTTTATCTATGGCGTATAGGTGTAAGTTTCAAAAGATCTTCACGAATCACAGAGTTCTGAGTCAAATGAGCAGCACTTCATCCTGCATATTTCGCATATTTTGGCATTTACCGCATATTTCGCCCAAATTCCGCTTCTTTTTCAATTTGTTTCCTCCAAAAAATTATTTTTTTAGTGTTGAGAGTGATGTCCGACTCCAGAAAAAAATTAAGAAGACTTAATGGTTAATGCATCAGTAGAAAAGCTTTTAGAAGAATATGTTCTTTTGCACGTGAGATAACCTTTCCCTTGCTCGCATCACATTCATTAATCATCAAGAAATTACCAATAGGTTTATTATCACCTGGGTGCATCTCCTATTAAAAGAAGATTGGACTCTTAAGGAGATACTTTACTGGATCATTTTAAAATATGATAAAAATTGTCTCAGTGTATCCAACTTAATTTTCCCTTTGAAATGATAAACCCATATTGTATTTACATATTTATACATATTTTTCAATTTTGGCGCACATTCTCGACATATTATTTAGACTGCATTCAGTGCATGAAATATGCGCATATGTCGCTATTTTTTGTGCATAAAAATTGCAGCCTTGATAATGGCGATAAATCGAAATAACAGCTTACAAAAGAGTCTTCGCATGTATGTCACGCTCATGTGAGTCGTGTAAGACGTGATCACCATGTGCGTATCAAGATAGGTGAGCTCAATTAGGCCCTAATTTAAGGTTTTGGCTCTCTAGACTTTCATGTAAAAGATTTCATGTTTTTCCTCTTTTGTGTTATAGTCGTCGACTGCAATACTTAAAAATTGGCTAGCTTGAAATATTTCTATACTACTCCACGTTCCTTAGATCCTCTAATAAAAATACCCCTTTTTCAAAACTTGATAAGGCCAGCGCACCAAAGAAGGCTGGGCCTATAACCTTTTATTATTATTATTATTATTATTTTTTTATTTTTTTTTGTAATGGTGCTGTGTTGGAGAGTTTGTCTCATCAGGTATGCACATGGTTTCGGCATAGAGAAGGAAATACTCTAGTATATATAGTCAATTCTCTAGAGCAATAAATGGTGGTGAAAGCAATGGCAAACTACTCTGACTACCTAGCTTTTTTTTTCTTTCTTGCCCGGGTTGATCAAAAGACCAAACCACGGGGCTACCCCTGCTCCTCCCGCTATAGTAGCAGGGATCTGCTGAGGGGCTTGCATTTTTAATAATACCTTATAGCACCCCTTCCACAGCAGGAAGTTGTCCTGAGGAGGTGATATGTCTGTCGTATATCTACGTATAGTAGAGTTATGCTTCTTTCTGCTTCAGCCTAGGCCAGATCCCAGTAGGAACAGCTGCAGCGATCCTGCCACAGCAGTCCCTCCAGAATCGCGCTGGACTGTTCCGCTTGTCTTCTGCAGTGGGTTGTTCGTCTACATTAATGTGTGTATCCCATCCACCCTTAGCCATTGGTTGTGAGATACAATGTTATCAGAGGGGTGGACTTCTGCACAGCTAGCCACCAAGAGCGTGGTATTTAATTTTTAAATATATGTTTTCTTTACTTTTTTCTTTTTCTTTCACATTCTATGTATATTCAAATCAGTTACACTGTTGTGATTGAAATTTCTTTTTAAAATAGTCTACGGTGTCCCAGTTGCTGCTTCTTCCGCTTCAGCTGCCCACATTTCACGCAGTCACGGATGTAAGCCCTGCAGCTAGGCCTTGAGAGGTCCAGCTGCACAGGTCGACCATCGGCAAACAGCGGACACTCCGTGAGGATATGTTCCGCAGTCTGCAGACCGCCACATCCGCATCTGTCAGACACACGTCTCTTCATTCTGAAGAGGTATGCCTTGAAGCAGCCGGAAACAATTGAGATATCAGGAAATTCTGAGCCATGACCAGTCAGTCCCTGGGCTAGGCAGAAGTCCACCCCATTGACTCCCTTCGTATTTCTGTGGGAAGTAGTTTTTCGGTCCACTGGCCAGTGGGTGTATTATCATACCATGTTTGCCAGATTTTCACGCATGACTTTCCCAACCTTCTCCTCACCACAGGGGGCTTAGATAGGGCTGGGGGGTAACTCATGCCTGTTGCAATTTTGTGGAAGGGGTATTCTTTTGCGCCGCGAATATGTCACAGCCGATTTTTCTATAGCCAAACGCTGGGGGAGGATACCAGAAATATTACAGGCAGTTAGGTATGGCACAGTTCTATACAACCGGCTGCATGCAATCACCATTTTTCTGTGCATGCTATCTATTTTGTTGCGATTTGCCTCGATTCGGTAGGCGAATACTGGACTCCCATAGGACATAATGGCATTAACAGTGCCCTCGATCATAGTCCTACGGGATTTGTGGTCATATCCATAGGTATTATATGGAATACGGACAGCAGTCGCCGAAAGAGAGATTCCGATTTCTCACATATTTGATTGATGTGTGTGTTCCACCTAAGTTCGTTGTCAACAAACAACCCAAGGTATTTTATAACATTCTTACTGTCCAAAACATGCCCATTACTTAATTTTATTGCTTGTGATTTTGGTGTGATCTTATTTTTGATGTTCCCAAAGATGACTACCTCTGTTTTTTCTTTGTTACAAGTGAGACCAGCAGCCAGGAGTGTCTCATCTATCCTGTCCAGAGCTCCAGAAATGGCCTTTTCAAGTCCGTCGTTAAGAAAGTTGGCTTTTGCCCTCCGGCAATTAGTGAGGATCCTCTCCTAATTGCCAAATTCGGGAAACATGACAAAAAACCGATCTCATTAGACTTCGATTCCACTGTGAGGAGCTCCCCATCAGGAAGCTATGTAACTAACAATGAAGTGACGAATGTGCTGAAAAAGTCAAGAAATCGCTCAGCCCCAGGGCTGGATGAGATCAATTACAAAATACTAAAAATTTACAACAAATCAAATCGAAATACTTTGGCAATTCTTTTTACAGGGTGCCTTCAGACCTGCACCTTCCCACGACTGCTGGAAGCCGGGGAAGGTTGTGTGGCTTCTGAAGGAGAATAAAGACCCCACAATGAGGTTAAATCGTACAGACCAGTCACCCTTCTGTCTGTACTAGGAAAAACTTTGGAACGACTAATTATTAATGGAATTAATCAGTTTATTAGCAATAATAATATTCTGTCTACAAGACAATTTGGCTTCCGTCAAAAATGTAGCACAGTCGATGCAGTGCATAGCTTCCTGGACCAGGTACGCATCAACACACACCTATCATGGTATACGGCAGCAGTTGCAATTGACATATCTAGGGTCTTTGACGACTTAAGTTGGAGGCACCTGATTGGGGAGTTGAAGAGATTCCAATTTCCTGAATACCTCATCACGATCATTCAAAATTACACATCCAACAGAGAAATATGTAGTGGCAATGCCAGTACTTTTCTGAATAGGTTGCCTACAGGGGTCAGTACTTGGTCCGGTGCTCTGGAATATTGGCTACAACTTTGTCCTGGAGGGACTGCATACCACTGGTTGTCATCTTACGTGTTATGCGGATGATACAATCATGTTGGTGCGTGGCAACTCTCGTGACGGACTTGGGCCTATAACCTAATAAAACACAACCTAATACCTAATAAGCCTGACCTGAAATTCGGTAAATAAAAAGTTGAGCATGGTTCAAATAGAAATTTATGAGTAAGTTATAGCTGAAATGATAATCAGCTGATCTTACCAGGCTGGGCCTTTTTAGGTTACATAATACTTTTTTTCGTGAATATCGCATACATTAGTTCCAAATTGCTCAAATTTCACTTTTCTGGCGTCGATCGTTAACCAACTACCACTATACAACAACTATCCAGTGTTTAATTTCTGGATACATTCCGTTTCACTAACATGATACTCGTACCTAAAGCCTCCAAGTTACCCAAAAAACGCATCGGAGCACTTTTTACGTTATTGGACCAGTGGACTAATATCTTGATAAAAACAATTGGACAATGTTGCCATATCACAAAGGAACATCTTTACTGTACGTTTCAATGCAGTCTAAAGCATAGCAGTCAAGATTGGTACATTGGGCCTTATATTGTGGAACCGGCCCTCATCGAGTTCATCTACCTTATGCAAAAAAATTAGGTTTTTCCCCCTGAAAATGCAGTATTATAGACGAAGAAGTATATTTAACTTTAGTTTATTATTTTAACGCATTCATAGCAAAGGGGTGGAGGGGGGTGAAAGTCATTTATTTTCAGATTTCGATGTTGTTAGACACTCTGTGTATGTGTATTGCGAGTTAAGTGTGTGGTACGGTACATGGCAATTCGTTCACAAATTTTTTATAACTGCAAGTACCTATAAACATAATTATTGACCTTTGAATTTGGGGGAGGGGGTATTTTTGATCATTTCTACCCCCCCCCCTCTCAGCGAGGCCTATGCTTCGAATTCAAAGATCCAAAAAATTATCTTTCAGTAACGCTACAGAGCTGATTCAGGTCTTATTCCGCAAGGTGATTTCGTCTAGCATAACCCTCTCCCCTAAACTTTATACCGAGAAAGTGGGACCTTTTGATAAGACGTTCACAATCATATCCAGAGTTGAGCCCCCCCCCCTCCTCTTGGGGACGTGGTCACGTCCCGAGGGAATCCGTTATCTCCTTTATGTACTCTTCTGTCCCTTTGGATACAGTGAGTACACGGTTCATATACGTATTTCAACAAATGCTGGAATTCTAGGGCTCAAGATGGGTCAGCAATTTTACTTTGTCTCCACGCTCTATAGGCTGTGCACACTCTTAAACAGAGAACCCCTAATTAAATAAGCACTAATCCGGAGCGTAGCGATGCGAATCGCATTATGTGAGGCAGACAGACAATTTTCTAACTGTAGGGCATCAAATTTGGAGAGTGGAGCGAGCGAAAATATATATGAGATTTTTTACGATTTGAATTTAAAATCAGGCAAAATGGGTTTTTTCATTCTTTGAAGACGGATTTTTCAAACTTTTTCCGATTGGTCAATTTAATTTAAGAAGGGCTCCCTCCTCCAGTCGCTGTGCCCTTGGTACTGACGAAACTCATCCCGACCAACTACATAACTGTTTTTCCTTTGTTGTTTTTTTTTTTTGGTGTTTTTTGTTTCTTATGCTAATCCGCAAACCTTCATAGAGCGACTAAAAAATTTGGAAACCCTCCGTTGACGACATTACCCTTGATGTCCGCGTAAGCTTCGCCCTAATCAAGTTACTTCGCACAAGTTTGTTTTTAAAACTTTGATTAAAAAACCCGACTCGACTTGGCGATCCTCTAGAAATACAGACGTCGTTCTTAATTTAAAATTTTAGTTTCAAAATTATGTCGTTTCCTTCGATCTAATAAAAATATTGAAATAAAAAGAGTAAAGGAACTCGATTACTGGCCGGAACAGAAATTAATATAACAGGATTAACGTTTGTATACTAATGGAAGTAAAGGAATTACGTTCAACTTATAAAGGATTTTCAGTCAAATGAAAAAGGAATAATCATAATTATACGAAGAGTAATCTGGAATCTGAAATCGGAGTGCGTATATTCGCGGAAGTAGTAAGACAACACAATTTGAGACAGGTTCGGGAGTCAGGAGGGGGAGAAGGTAAATGTGGATGATTTTACTTTTGGGCGCATGAATCGAAGTGAAGAGCTTTTTTTCTTTGGGCTTGTGTGCTGAAATTCTTATTTTGCTCACCCCCTGGAAAGGGTGTCACTTTGTGGGACTAGCTTTAAGTACAGGTACGCTGGGTGGGCCATTAGGGCAATTTGCATCTCCGGAGAGGAAATTCGAAATCTGAAAGTTTGAAACATGACGAAGCGTACCGGGACGAGAGTTTCAAGTCGCGTGGAATCTTAAACTGTTATGAAAAAGTTCGAGTTTCGTATATTGTAAACGAGTTTCGAAGAGCCATATATTGAACTCTGAAAAGTCTTTAGGAGTTTTAAGGAGTCTAAAAAAGTCATGCGCGGCAAAGAAAAGGGAATTCTAATCCTTCGAGGCTACCTTTCCGACGACGAGTGTAAAAGGATACGTACCTCTGTTTTAAAACCTGATGCTATTTTGGAGAAGCGAAATCAAGCAGCATTGGCAGCGGATTTTGAAATCACTGCAGAATTTTTATTAGTATTTATTTTGTGAACGGACAACATTTTATTGGAACTTACAAATCATGTTTTATTTGCCGAAGTATAGTTGTTCATGTAGTTCTAAAAATGTAACTTCTTCCGCTCCCTAAGTATAGACGATAAATTCAGAATTAATATTTTAAGAACATCGTGTTGGTATTTCTATTTTTCTTCTCTCTCTCTCTCTCTCTCTCTCTCTCAATCTCTCAATCTCTCTCCTGCCCTCATCCACTATCCTGGAAAATTCCTCCGTTACGTTGAAATTTTCCACGAATCACGATTCGGGAACGCAAAGGGTGAAGCTCGGCAGATTTTATGTATAGCAGATTAACGGCTGCAAAACAAGGGCGGTGGATACCTTCAGAGTCTAATGTGGGAAAAAATTCTCTCTGGGCACGGAGCTGGAAAGAATACATTTTACATTTGTTTGCAGTCGACGAGTGAAAACCATATATGAGCCCTGCTTCGCAATACTGTAACCGACACGACGTGTTGCAAGAGTTACCTATAAACTTGGCTTCTCTACGGCATTTTCATTCCGTTCATTTTGGATTCCGTACACACGTACGTTGAACAAAAGTCACACATTAGTAGACATCTGTAATTAAGGAATGAATTTCCCCCTTGAATTTAATACGTCGAGTTTTTAGTTTCCGCATACGTGGATTCCCATTTTCGCCGCCATTAACGAATCGGCTGCTCGCGATATTCGTTTTTTCGCGACAACAAAGGTATATTGACTAGGTCAGGGGTCAGCAACCTTTAGTCTCTGAGGGAAAATCAGCTCTGTCTAAAACGAAGACCAGAAAAATGGAACCAGGCAACGCTGCTCTGATTCGATTCGATGTATATCTTATCATTCTTGGACCTAGAAAACAGTGAAAGAAAACACAAATACTCAGAATACCAAAACCTAAGGTACAAGTAATAACGAGTGAAGCGAGCGAACATTTTTTGGGTTTGAGGCACCGTACACCGTACACTTTATTTCAAATATATTAGTCCGGAGTGTGAACTCAAAACGCAAAGACGATCTAACTCCGAAAAATGTGACTAGAAAAGAGGGCATTCGACATTTCTAGAGAAGATTTTCTTTCTAAAATCTCTTTAGGTTAGTCTTCTAACCAACATATCAATATTCCGGCGGGACATTCTCTTCCGAGGGCGGAACGTACCCCTAGAATCAGTTTTTCTCAGAAATCTTGAGAACTTTTTATGACGCGAGGAAAAGAAGAGACCAGGTTGTTCCTCTTTCAGTTATGCATAAAAATTTATTTTATTTAGTACTGCGACCCAATGCGGGGCATATCTGTACATTACTTAAGCAACATTTATTCAGATAGACATTTCCTTCGATACTATAGGTAGATGAACCCTTATCCACCAGCTCTACCTTTGATCACTCGCTGATGGGTAGTTGTCTCCTTCACGTGTTTCCATTTCGTTCGATCTGTGGCCATTTTTGCCAGTTCTTACCAACGTACATTTCGAATTCATCCACCCATCTTGTTGCTGGCTTTCCTTTCCTCCTCCTCCCTTCATGAGGGATCCACCTCTTTGTAATTTTGTTCAATTTATAGCTTGAGTCTCTCATCATATGACCGGCATATGTAAACTTCAGCCTTTTAGCAATGATTCAGACGGCTTTAGCTTTAGTTCTGTTCATGATTGTGTCGTTGTTAATATGGTCTTTCAATCGGTTCTGGAGCACGAGTATACTTTGAAGCATCGCGTTTTGGGTTGTTTGTATTTTTTGGATTTGTTTTTTAGTGGCTCATGTCTGTGTCCTATATGTGAGAACTGGAATAACAGTGGTGTTCAAGATTCGTGTTTTCGTTTTTGTACTCATTCTGCCCTTGAAGATTATTTGTTGAGCTCAGAATGCTTTCCATGCGTTTGTCTATCGGACTTGGAGTTCTTTTTCAGTTTTTCTATTGCAAGAGTTTTCACAAAGATTTATGATGTTTGTTATAATTTTAGTTTTGGATTAATTAATTGACAGACCTACCTCTCTACTCTCCCTTGCTAGGTCCTCAGCCATTTTCTTCAGATCATCCGCGTTATTTGCAACTATAGGAATATCATAAGTAAATCTTAAGTGCGGAAGACCTGTTCTAATACTGCATATTAAAAATATAAGTGGGTCCCCCTGCTTGACTCCTCTATTTATTTTGAAGCAATCTGCTTTTTTGTCTAGTTTTATTTGAGCCAAGGAGTTAGAATAGAATTTTTTTTATAATTTTGACATTTTTATGTTTTTACTTTGGCACACAATGGAAAAAAGTGTTACTTTTTTGTGCACAAAAGAGGGTCACGAAAATAGCGTTACGAAAAACGCGCTGGGTAGGCTGACTGGCAATGGAAAACTAGACTGGACTGAACTGGACTGGACCGGACCAACCGATCAACTGACTTACTGACCAACTGACCGACCGACCAACCAACCAACCAACCAACCGACCAACTGACCAACCAACCGACCAACCGACCACCAACCAACCGACTGACCGACCGACCGACTGACCAACCGACTGACTGACTGTATCTTACCCTAATGTCAGAAATTTCAGAAATTTTCGAGAAGATTCCTTTGATTTCCGAAGAATTTTATCGCAAATATTAACGAAAAATTTCCGATCATTTTCGAAGAATTTTATTGGACATCATTGAGAAAAATCTCCCACGATTTCAGGAGAATTTTGTCGGAAATTCTAAGGGAAATCTCCAGTGATTCTAAAGAATTTTATCAGAAATCTTCGCGAAGTATCTCTGATGGGTTTTAAAGGATTTCTTCCGAAAAAAGTTTCGATGATTTTCAGAGATTTTTTATAATTATTTCTGGAACTCCTTGGATAGCCAATGTGTCCCAGATTTTGTCATGAAAGAGTGAATCGAAAGTTTCATTAAAATCTACAAACATGCTAGCCAATTTAATTTGAAATTCGTTTGCTTTCTTTAGAATTTGATTAAGGGCGTAAATATGATCAGTGGTGCTACAGTTTTTTCTAGAACTTGCTTGCTCAACAGGTTGTTGGCTATCTATAAAGTTGTAGATTCTTTCTTTAATAATATTCATGGAAACCTTCCCCACATTCGAAGATAAGCTTATGGGACGATAGTTATTGATTTCAGCCCTGTCACCTTTTTTGTAAAACAGAGGTCGCCTCGGTGGCGTAGCGGTAAGAATGACGGCTTTTGAAATCCAAAGGTCCCGAGTTCGAATACCGCTACAGCCAGCGTTTCAGGTAATGTCTACGTGCATTGTACAACTATTACCTGGGACGTACCGAGGCGCAACAAGTTAGCAGCAGAGGTAATGGAAAAGCACGCAATCTGTTACCAGTATCTAAACGCTGTTAACTGGCCGGAGCGTCGGTGGGAGTGCTCCAACGGAACTCAGGGTGGTAATAACCCGGCTAGTGAAATTGGCGTAGTACTACACGGACAATGTAGAAAGCAACCTGGCGCTACTACACATGGCTCAACACGTTAGAGGCATAGTGCAATGGACATTAAAAGTCTGAGCACTCGGTGTAACCACCACCTCTCCCACAACATTTAACATTTAACATTTGTAAAACAGAACGATTTCTGAGAGGAACCATTGCTGTGGCGAAAGGCCGGTCAAGAGAGAGCAGTTGAATATGTTTGCTAAAGGTTTGGCTATGAGGCTACAGAATATCCACAGATTTTCGTTTTCGATTCCGTTCTGGAGCCCGTCCTTGTTTTAGGTTTTTTGAAACTTTTTCGATTTCCTTATGTTCAGTAGGTTCAACATCCCCTTTATTTGAGCAGCATCTTTGCCAAGTGTCCGGATCACCTCCCCCTAGCCTATGATCTTCATATAACTCACGATAAAAATCTGCGGCTATTTCAGATATTTTTTCTCTATCGTTAAATACGTACCACCCTGAGACTGTTTTCAACCTTCGGGATTAGGAACCTACCTCTGGATAGTGCTTTTTAACTTGCCTTGTAGACCAGGTACTTTCTAAAATATTTTAACAGTTCCTTGTTCGTGGTTTCTAACATCTTCGCGAATTTTCCTTTTTAATTAATTTGTTAAGCCCCGCAAGTACTATTTGTTCTTGAATATTTAATGTTTTTCCTTGTCTAATGTTCCAAGAGAAGTTCATCAGCATTCTTCGAGAAAATTTTCTAACAATTTTTAAAGAATTTCATAAGAAATATTCGGAGAAAAACTCCCATGGTTTTTGATGAATTTCATCGTAAATCTCCGGTAAAAATCTTGGATTCATCGTAAATATTCAAAGAAGAAGTCCAGTGTTTTTCAAAGAAGTTCCTTGAAAATTTTCAGGAAAATTTTCCGATAATTTTTACGGAATTGCATCGGAAATTTTCGGAAATAACTCCGATAATTTCCGAAGAATCTCATCGAAAATTATTCTAATGAAATTATTCTGTAGAAATCATCGGAGATTTTTCCCGAACATTTCTGTTGAAATTCCTCTAAGATCATCGAAATATTTATCCCACAAATTTCCGATGAAAATATCTAGAAATCAGCGAAATATTTTTTTGAAGAAAACTTTCAAGAATCATCGAAGGTACTTCTCATAAAATCCTCTCGGCATTTGCATCATATTTGTTAAATTACATCTAACTTATAAAATTAGTTATAAAAATTAGTCTAGATATGGTGTGAGAGATTGTTGCGATTTATGAGGGTAATCAGATGTTGTACATTATCAATTTGTAGGTATTGAATGCGGTGATTGCGGCTATATGATTTACAGTGTTGGATGATATGTAGTATAGTAAGAGGAGAAGAACATAGGTTACAGATTGGTGGTGGTTGGTGAAGAAATATATATTCGTGGGTAAGACTTGAGTGGCCAAGGAAGATTCTATTGATAGTTGTTTCAGTTGATCGAGAGGTAGCGCATAAGGTGCTGAAGATGTTGGTCCAGTTGGATATATCCGATTTGATGCTACGGAGTTTGTTGTCGGTGGTATGGATCCATTCTTCGTTCCATAAGGCCATAATTTGTTGGTTTAGGTAGGCTTTGATGTCTGGATTATTCAGAAGTGGAATAGTTGTTTCTGGTTTGGATTTAGCAGCAGCGTCAACAAGATCTTGTCCTATAATATCACGGTGACCCGGGATCCACGTTAATACTATTGTGATGTCTTGTTGAGCAAGTTGGTTGAGAATAAACTGCGTTTGACTGGTCAGGGCATCCGTGTTGGGATTTTCGTTTGGGAATCCGTGAAAATTAGAAATTTCGAGAATGTTGTGGTTGGTAGGTTGATCAAACACTGGTTGATAGCGACCATCTCGACTGTGTTGATTGAAGATAATTTTGGTACAGCAAATGACAGTATATGTGAGTCTATGAGATAGGCGCCAGTAGCTCTATCTGTCGTTTTTGAGCCGTCGACAAAGCAAGTTAAATGTTGGGGGTATCTATTTATTAGCGCATCGAATTCTGCTTGTATTTCTTCAGTTGTAGCCGTTTTCCAATTGGGATGGGTAAAGGTCCAGTCAATTTGCGTGGAAGGCTTTTTCCAAGGAGGTATATTTGAGGGTATATATTGGAGGATGTAGTGTGGGCAAATTGGTGGGGTCTTATGGAGAAGGGGGTGTAGCCGACTTGTGTGGGATAGATTGGGAAGTTTTGACAAGGAGTGTACTGTATGATTGGCTAGGAGGATACTTCTACGATAGGGGAGGGGTGGAATACCTCAGAGGGAGTGGAGGCTAGAGATAGGGGTTGTAGGGAAAGCTCTTAATGCGAGTCTGAGACATGTGTTTTGAATTGGATTTAGTGCTTGGAGAGTTCGTTCAGAAGCTGATCCATATACAATTGATCCGTAGTCTAATTTTGGCCGGATAAATGTGGTGTAGATCTTGATCAGTTTGCTGGATGTCGGTCCGTGGTATTTATTATTCAGCATTTTGAGTATGTTGACCGCTAAAGTACATCTTTTCTTGAGAGCTAATATCTGGGGTTTCCACGTCAGTTTTTTATCGAAAAGTAAACCAAGAAATTTGGCTTCGTCGTATAGGGGTATCAGTGAGTTATTTAGATGGAGCTGAGGTGGCGTAATATTCCGTTTACGAGTAAATATAACACATTTTGATTTAAGCGTTGAGAATAATGATGTTCGATAAATTCATTGAAAATTATCGGAAATTTACCCTGAATATTTTCGATAAAGTTCGTCGGAAATAATCTTTGAAAATGAAGCTAATCGTCCCGAATATTTTTCAGAAAATTCCTAGGAAATAATCAAAGGTTTTTTCTGAAGATTTTCGGTACAGTTCTTCAAAACTCTTGGTATTATTCCCCGACTGCTTTCGATAAACTCTCCAAAAATTATCAGGCAGTTTTCTCGAAAATTTTTATGAAATTTTTTGGAAAACAATAGAGATTTTTTCTGAAGATTTCCGATGCGACTCTTCGGAAATTATTGGAAATTTCTTCCGAAAATTTACAATGAAATTGCTTAAAAATCACCCGAGATTTTTCCCGAAGATTCATGATGAAATTCAAAAGATTTTCGATGAAATTCATCAGAAACCGTCGGAGTCTTTCTCCAAATATTTCCTAGAAATCCTTCAAAAATTGTGAGGAAATTTTTTCTAAAAATTTTCGATGGGATTCTTCGGAAATTATCGGAGTTGTTTTCTGAAAATTTCCGATGCAATTCTTTAAAAATTATCGGAAAATTTTCCCGAAGATTTTCGAGGAAATTTTTTGGAAAACACTGGACTTTTTTCTGAATATTTCCGATGAAATTTTCCGGAAATCATCACATTTTATCTCCAAGATTTCTGATTAATTCCTTAGAAATCATTAAAGATTTTCCCCGAGCATTTTTGATGAAAATCTCTAAAAAGTATCAAATTTTTTTTAAAGGATATTTTTCCAAAATCTCATCAGAGATATTTCTCCCAACATTGTTTAAAATCATTGGAGATTTTTCCTAACATTTCTGACAAAATTCACCTGAAATCATTGGAGATATTTCTCAATGATGTACGATGAAATTCTTCGAAAATTATCGCAAATCTTTCCTGAATAGGAGATTTTTTTCGAAGATTTCCGATGAAATTCTTCGGAGATTTAGAAAATTTTTCCTGAAGATTCTTGATAAAATTCTTCAAAAACCATCGGAGTTTTCCCATGAAATTCTTGTCGAAGGGACCGCTCGCCTGGCGGAACAATTGAGTCATACGTAATTCAGCGTAACGGAGTTTTTTTATGGCGGAAGGAAAACCGACTAACCCTGTTTAATGTATTTTCGTTTTGATGATCTCGTGTCCCCTTCTTTGCTCTCTGTGTGCCTCATTTCTAAAATGAGAGTCATTAACATCGTTCAATATTCAGCTGTCTCTGAAACCTGAGAAATTGTATTCACTCTGTGATTCTTGTCGTGTTAAATTTGTGATTCTGTCCTGCCCCCAAGTGCCTCAGTTTTGAAACGAAAGTCAAACGATATACAAAAGCCCTAAAAGAGGACTGATTTTTGTAAAAAAAAAAAAAAATTCTAGGGAGGGGAAGGAAAAACTCTAACCAGCAAACAAAACCATTTTTTGGATCGTAGTGTGCTTAGCTAGATATCTCGAATACAGTTTTTTTTTCCTTTCTTTCTTTCGAAAACGTGACGAGCTTGATAAAAAAGACGGTGGGCCTCGGGTTGTCAAAATTTTCCTTTTTAGAAATTCACTCATCTGCCAAGGGCGCACCTGCGTCGTACTTTAAATTTCGTCTTTACATCTCTTTTCAGCTTAATGGTTCACGAAAACAATGCACATCTTCCGCTGTCAACAGTTACAAACTAGACTTGATTACTTTACCAGAGCAACCCGCTTTTCGCTTTTTCCTTTTTCCCCCTCTTTTTTACTTTTTTTTTAAATCCACGCTGACACACTACAATGCATCACCGGGTATGGTCCTTGGCATGGCAAAGAACACCAGCCACTTCAAGACCGTAATAAATATACAATTCAAAACCGTTAACAGGTTGTAACCCCTAACACACAAACACACATTACTCGTACATACACGCTCTTGAAATAGGAAAAAATTCAAGGGGGGAAACTGCTTGAGCTTTCCGCTTTAAAACTGGCCTTTTTGCCAGACACAAACGGGAGAGATAACGTAACAGTCGTGATTGGGTCCCGGGAACATTTTTGCACTATCGATTCGGCCTCAACTCCGGTGACTGCTTACACTATCTAGAAAATAAATGCAACTTTTTATTTAACCTTAAGAACAACCGTCTATATTCTCGTCCACCGAGGAAAAGCGAAGCGAGTAGAGCAAGACGGGAGGAGCGTCGGGCTCGCTATGGCTTAGAACTATTTTATCGTCGAAGGAGAAAAATCGACTTTTTGTAATATCCTTCTTTAAATTCGAAATTTAAGTGAAAATTTAGCTTGTTTTATCATCGAAATCGACGACTCGCGGGTCCCGTCGCCTGGTAAAACGATATTCAAATCGAACGTTATTTTTCGTATCAGTTCGGAGTAATTTTTATAATATGCGCAGCGAGCGAAGAGAAGCTATTGAACTCTCGAACATACTTCCTTATTAACAGTACACAATTAAAACTTAGAAGGTTGTTCGCGCTGTCAAACTTCTAAAACTATATTACAGTTTGAGTGGCAGACATTTACAGATCGTATCAAAAACACAGTTTCGACGAAGAAAAAGTTGAACACGATGACTGGGACATCGAATTAAGAATATTATACGTTGTTAGCGAGAATCGCTCTCATAATCTCTGATTACAGCGAGCTCTGTATCGTTTCCGTAACCCGAACCCTCTCTCTGAAAGTCGGCCCGTTTCTGAAATTGCTACTAAAGAATTTTCTAAAATGAGCCTTACTGGGTACGTGTGAACGAGTATTGTAATCGAATTTCATTACGAGATTACAGAAGCATTCCGTGAAATCTTTTTGCGACCCTGGAATAACTTGGATGCTTTCTTTCCCTCGATTTCAGAAGTCTAATTAAGGCATCAAGCTCTTACCTTCTGCAGCAACCTCGAAGAACCGTATACATAATTTTATCTAAATGAACAGAGCTAGAAGCTCAGTTATTTCACTGAGGAAGACTAAACTGAGAACCAGGGTTTCTTAATCGTCTCATGGGAAGAGGATTTCCAGTGTCTCTCTGTCCATCTTGCTATCCAAACATGGGCAAGCTCCAGTGTCATGTTGGCTTATGTTTGGGCTCCAGGCAAATGAATCCTCGATCCCGTCTTCCTACACAAACTATATCCTTAAGAGTTCGTAGGTAATTGTAACATTAATTTTGTACGGGGAATATATAATCGCACACACGCGAGAGAAATACACAGAAAAAAAATGAAGATAACTTCTTATATATGTGATCCATGCGATGACGCACACACGACCTTTTTAGCAGGTTTCGACAAGATCCCTGATGTAATGCTCGAAGGGGCGGTTCTAGGGCTCGGGTGAGAGTAAATGAAAAAGAGGTTTCGACAAGAAATGTAATATTTTAACGCGGTAAAACTACAAACAGCCGACCATAATTTGACGTGTCAGAAAGAGTAAATCTAAGTGGCAGGGTACGTACGAGTAGAGCCCTATAAATATAAGCGAAGACACGCCGTTTTGGCTCATACCGTGCCCGTAGATGCCGAATCCGACTATGCGGAGCATACCGCGTAGTCAGTTCGGAATCTACGGGCGCGGTGTGAGCCCAAACGGCGTAATGTTTTCACTCGTATCTATGCATGGCCTTAGTACGAGGAACGAGTGTTCATTAGATACTCAGTATATGATTGTGTGCGAGTACTCCTTGAGCCTTAAAATACAACAGAAAAAGATGGTGGTATCCGCGGCTGCGAAGACTGTGTCCCTCAAACGTAAGAGAGAGGTTTACCAGCGCTGGCGAAGAGGTCTTACTGATGTAAACTTTAAGGTACTTAGTCTTTCTATATCGCGTGCCAAGAAATGTCGTTTAATTTTTTTAATACTACTTGATCAGAAAGGCAATGTTTACATTAGTGTTTTATGGACGACAAGAAGCGCCTATCATTCATGCATCAAGTGCTAACGAAACCTGCATGTAAAGTAAACGTCCCTCAATGTAAAGCGTTTTTACATGAAAAAATTGCTGGCCAGTAATTTTGTATCGGGGAATCGAATCCGCGCCCACTAAAACATTTGACTGAAATGCAGCGATTGTCTCTAACCACTCAGCTACAGAGCGAATTACAAAATAGCGACTTACAAACGCATTTAAATATTCACAACGTAGTACAGCTGTTACAGTTTGTTGTTAACCGTCGTTAGGTACGTTTTTGCTGGCCACTACCTGTGTATGCTGTTTGTGCATGTGAACAAACTGAAGACAAGACTGTGATACTGTACTTTGTGGTCATTAACTGAGCAAATTAAATTTTTGAATTAATTACGCACACAAAAATCACATGTCTATAATTTAAGTAAATAATAAATAGATTAAAAAAAAAAATACAGACCATGTCAGCAAAAACCATTGCCGCTTCTGATCAAGTAGTATAAAAATAATCTTCCACAACAAGAGCCAAAAGTGAGTTTACATGCCTCGGAAATTGCTCACTCTCTTCCCTTGCCATTTAAACACTCACTTTTGACTCTTGGTGTGTAATATACTATTTTTCCTCGTTTCATATAATAACTGTAGCGTTCAATAACTTTTTTATACTACTTGGTCAGAAAGGCAATGTTTACATTGGTGTTTTATGGACGACAAGAAGCGCCTATCATTCATGCTTCGAGTGCTAAAGAAATCTGCATGTAAAGTAAACGTCCCTAAATGTAAAGCGTTTTTACATGAAAAGATTGCTGGCCAGTAATTTTTTATCGAGGAATCAAACCCGCGTCCACTGAAACATCTGACTGAAATGCAGCGATCCTCTCTAACCACTCGGTCATGGAGCGAATTACAAAATAGCGACTTAAGAACGCCTTTAAATATTCACAATGTAGTACAGCGGTTACCGTTTGTTGTTACCCGTCATTACGTTTTTGCTGGCCACTACCTGTGTATGCTGTTTGTGCATGTGAACAAACTGAAGACAAGACTGTGATAGTGTACTTTGTAGTAATTAACTGAGCAAATAAAATTTTTGAATTAATTAAGCACATAAAAAGCACCTGTCTATAATTTAAATTAATAAATAGATTTAAAAAAAAAAAAATACAGACCATGTCAGCAAAAAACACTGCCGCTTCTAATCAAGTAGTATAAAAATATCTTCCCCAACAAGAGCCAAAAGTGAGTTTACATGACTGAGGAATTGCTCACTCGCTACACTCTTTCATAAACTTTCCCTCGCCATGTAAACACTCACTTTTGACTCTTGGTGTGTAATATACTATTTTTCCTGTTTATCTTTTTCTCTTATTGTGAACTTCTTGTTTTCGTGTTTATTTAAATTATACGTTTGTGTTTTCCTCTCTTTTGTCGCGTGCCGATAAATGTAACCCATTTTGTATGGTTTGGCATTACTGTCATACTCTGCGATTTTCAAGCATTCATATAATAATTCATATTTTTAACCGGCTATTCGAATAGCTGACTGAGTCTGCGATGTGTTGGTCATCCGAAAAATTAATTAGTGAAATATTGCAAATTATTGAAAACTTTTGACATGAATGATGCTGGTCACTATAGGGTGATTCATTATTATAAAGAGATGGGACGATAATTTTGTATTTCATTTATTTTGCCTGACTTGTAAAGTGGAATAACTTTTGACGTTTTCCATATTGTTGGATAAATACCTGTCTCAAGGACAGTATTGCAGACATAAGTTAAGGGAGTAATTAAAAAGTGTGAGCAAGCTCGAAATATGTATGGTGGAATGGAATCAGGGCCACAAGATGATTTAGGTTTAAGGTCATACAGGGCACGCTTTATATCATCAATAGTAGTCACACTCACCGATATAAGGCGTTCGCCACCAGAATTCCCCACCCTATTAGCACTCTGAGTTTGGTTCTGAGTTACACTTTTATCCCTAAAAACATTAGAAAAATAGTTTGCATGGTATCTGAACTTGTGTAGATGTGTTCACCAAAGGTATATAGCTCAATGCCAGACCTACTACTTTGCCTATTGGCAATCTCTCGCCAGAATTCTTTTGGTTGAGACTTTATTCCGTCCTCCAAAGCATTTTTATAAGTATTCCATGCTTTTGTCATTAAAACCTTGATTTCTTTTCTTATGTGCCTGAATTTTTGCTTCAACTCTTCATTAGAAGGTTTCTTTTTAATTTGTTTATGTAGAGAGGATTTCTTTTTCAATTTTTTAATAATTTCATATATAAACCAAGTAGGATATCTTTTCCGTCCAGTATTCTTTTTTAATGGCATTGTGCTTATGGTCTCAATGGTTTTCATCTCGGCGAAATTAAAATCCTGTCACCTCGATGAAGGAGTGCCTCCTACAACGTCTTCCAGAGTTGTTCAATTTAGTAAAATTAACCCTTACTTAGAAAAATTTGAATGGAAATCAGGGCCGGTTTTAAGTGCTTTACCGCTCTGGGCTGCAGTATTCTTGCCGCCTTATTTTTTTACATCCCCCCTCTCGCAAATGTTTTTTTGAGTCGCAAATTTGCCGCCCCAAAATTTTGCCGCTCTAGGCTGCAGCCCAGTCAGCCCCTATGGTAAAACTGACACTGCTCTGATCCAGTGGGCATGTCGACTCTTGTGTAAATATATTCCCACTTCAAAATGTGTGAGGTTGGTCATAGCTTGCCTCTTATGTTACCATCCCTCTTCCTTCGATTATGGAAAAACGCTACATTAATCGATCGTATCTGCCTGACTATCGGATTATGTGGCTGGCAGCAGTTGCCCAGGCACTGGACCCCCATCGCCCAGGTGTGAAAGTAGGCGAAGTTATTTATTGTCAACGTTCGAACCCTCGATCGAAGGGTAAGTGTGTCACCTCATCCAGCTCATTTCACATGTACATAATACGAGCGCCATTTAAAAACATAACACACGAATTTGTTGGAAGGGTGAAACGCGCTCGTAGAAAGTTTTTTTCACAAAGTTTTTTTCACAGTGTTGTGGGTTGAGAGAAAACGAGAAGCGATCGCGTAGGGGAAAGAAGAGCGAGCGAAGAAGTTTCCTTTCCAATGCGACATTCGAGTCGTAAAAATCTTATTTCGATTTGCGAAACTCGTTTTTGAAATCAAGTCGAATTCGCGATAAGAGGCGAAATGAGAGAACCGTTCGTGCTTGATTTATATTGGTGCAGAATAGGCGGACTCCGTATACGATTTATATTGGCACGAGGGAAATAGACACTTTGAAATTTTGCATCGGCGCCGCCACTGCCGCCGTCATAGCCTACCGACATCAACAGGACAGGTCAGGTCTGACTCACCGTCGTCCTCAAGCCTGCTTATTATTACGAGCTCTACTTCGCACACGTGACTGTATGCGCGTGTTTTGCACGCAATTACGAGATATTTTCATATTTCGTCGGCGACGAATCCCAGATTAATTCAAAGGCTACTCGAACAGTACAGACGTCCTTCGTCTGCGATAGAGGTGAACATGGAGGTATATTTCGGGCAGGCGTCAGAAAGCTCATTTTTCCAGAAAAACGGGGAGGAAGTCGGAGGAATCATATTCTCTGGGTGGGGGGGGGGTCGGAAGTTTCTTTGCGAGGTTCAAGGCAGTCCAACATCGTTCAGCTTCACCCCTGATTAGCTGCAACTACAATCTGAATTTTTCGAACCTTTGGTGGATGAATGGAAACTATACGGAGTTCCTTTTAACCTCCCTGATGGCTGGCAAGCCCCCTTGAAATGAAGAGTGACGGTACTGTTGTCAGCGGGAACAAACCTGCTATGAGCTAAAAACCAATAAACTTTTTGGGGGAATGAAAAATGTAGAGCATTTGGCTCGGCCCAGAAGAGGTTCCTCCACGGTTAGATTGAGCCGTTATGGAGAAATAATTGACAAAACCGATTTTACAAACTGGCGCTGGGAGTGTCGAAGTGCCCAAAATCGTTAAAACCTTGTTTTTAGAGGGGGGGGGGGCACCAGTAGATTTGTCCTCGTTGACGACAAAGTGATCATCATTTATTGAAGATAAATTCGTAGGTAGTTTAAGATCCAAAATTACAACCAGATGGTCTTTTCTGTTACAGGCGAACCTCCTGACCCTGATATTATCGGACTTATGTACGAGCTGCCAAGCCACGGATTTAAGGTCACAGGTGAGTCAACAATGCATGATCACTTTTTGTACACTTTGAAGTCGTTCATAACTTCTGCAGCGATATTCATTTTGAAGGATAAATAAATTGTAAAAAGGAAGGCTTGAAAATAAGAAGTGCTATCGGTTTTGGTAAACAGCCAAGATCGAGATTTATTAGGACCAGTGAAACTTTTGATCTTCAGATCAGTAGGAAAAATTAATACGAGGTCTGAAGATGAGAATCAACTTGATTTGCTACTTTTGAGTGATTTCTCTGCAGGAGCGTAGTGATATCGTTAGATTATTAACAGTGTGGCATGAGATTCCGGGAGATGTAATTATTAACGATTTTTAGTCACGTATCCATAAAAAATACGTTAACTACCGTTTCAGCTCAAACCATCCAGGGACCCCACGCTTGTAGCTCGACCGTAATATGGGAACCTGAAACTCTCCAACTGGAAAGCCTTTTTTTCCCAAAAGGGCGGCCACTCCGGCACCTGGCCGGTGGCTCCGTGTATCAACTATGTAATATCTGTTTCCCAACTTACGTTTAAGTGACAGATTCCTGCTTCTGATGGGGCCCATACTTTGCCCGGTTTTTGCCCAACGGTTTCTTGCCGGGTGCCACGGGGAACTCCTCACATTCAACTGTCACTTGTCATTTGACCAAACTGGACCGCCCCTTTTGGGCGAGGCGGGCCTTAAAATCTTACTCTTATGCTCTTTCAGTAGGTTTTGTCTTCTTCTCACTTATAATGGAAGGCGTCTCCGGCAACAACGCTGGCAGCTGCGACCTCTGTTCATACCCTGTCTCCGTACGGAGGACACGTGGACCTAGTCAACACCCAACTTACTATATGGTCTTACCCACTAGGTTCGCAGTCCGCCGCCCATGGTTGGCGGCAATCGACGGCTTCTGCGGCTGCAGGGGCGACGGCAACGGTGGGGGTGGTCTCTCCCGGGTTCTTCAGTCTCGTCCGGCCTGGTCTTCATCACTTGCGGGATATGCTGGGTTCTCGAACCGCCACAGCCTCTTCACGCTGGGAGTCCATGACCTGTTAGTGCATAATAGGCGGTTCAGTGAAGAATTCCCACGTGGTTCCTGGGGATTCCGGACGAGTTCTGATGATCCACATCCCGCGTCTCATTCACTAGAATTATCTAAAGATCTGAACCCAAAGACATATCCTATGAGCAACCAAATTTCAGACAACCCCCCCCCCCCTCCGACCAAAGCTAAGGAACGGTTCACCGATGGAAAAATAGTAAAAAACCCAGGGATTTATTGAGTTAAACTTTTATTATCGACACCTTAGAGCTAAACAGTGTATCTACATTTTATTGAAATTTGCAGAAGAGGGAGAAGAAGTTTTCAATAGCCTATCACTCCTGTGTTACGAAATCGAAACGTCATACTTACGTAAATTTGATATTTTGCCAGCATCAACATGCAGTGTTGCACGTGAGAGAGTGTGAAATTCCCTTTCCAATGATACCAATAACTCATTTCCCCCCAAAAATGTAGATAATATTATTTTGCTCTAAGGTGTCGATTTACATTATTCGATTAATATTTCGATGTTTAATTCCACGAGTTAATGATAATAAAATAAGAAAAGGCCTAGAGAAATGGTGGTAGTGCCGCCACCAATCTTCGAAGTTGACATTTTCATGAAAATTTGGCCATTTAGTCAGCATTTCAGACTTCTTCCTTTTAGTCTGTATGAAAAATTCTCGTACTGAGTCGGTCGGTTTTTTCTGACACGTTTTCTGCCATTTAACCGACATTTTGGACATCAGTCAGCAAAACATAAAAGCCCTTAAGTTTTTCTTTGTCATTTTGTTCCAAGTCAGTATTTTTCAACAAGTTTGCAACATGGACGCGCGCAGAATTTTTTGATGAGGTAGCAAGAGAAAATGCTGACGACCATAATTTAACCCTGATTTTTGTATTTGAATTGAGATTAGTGAATAGTCAGTGCTAATTACTCAATTTTCCGAGACGAATTCGAATCTGTAGTCAAATTTGAGCAAGAATCATTTTTTAATCCATTTCGATCACATCATCGAATTTATCTTGGGAACGGAGCGTTGCCGCCAAATTTGAACACTGAATTCCAACTCAGCGTAAAAAATTAAGTAGAAAACAGTCTTTAATTCAAAATTTTTGATTTTTCAAATTTTGAAAATTTCTCTATACTATATGAGCTTCGGCGTCGGCGCTGGTGCTAATTACTCAATTTTTCGAGACGAATGCGAACCCGTTGTCAAATTTGAGTTAGATTCATTTTTTGACCCACTTCGACCAGCTTTTCGAGCCTACTTCGGGAACGGAGCGTCACCTCCAAATTTGCACACTGAATACGAACTTTGTGGGTCCGGTACACGAGACCACGCCCCCCCCCCTACACAAAAGAGAAGAAAAATCCCTGACTTTTCCAGATTTTTTTCAGATTTTGCCAGTCCATTTTCCAATTTTCTCATGAGAAATAAATTATTAAAAAAAATTGTTCAATTGAGTTTGACAGGGAAAATTGTACAATACTTGCACATCATAAGATTTTCTTCAAAATTTTCTGACTTTCGATTTTCTTTCAAAATTCCGTGGCTTTTCCCCGACTTCTCCAGGTGTCCTCACGTTCCCAGACTTTTACCGGTTTTCCAGAAACCGGACGCCTTGAAAGTGACAGAACAGGGTGTCTACCAGAATTCAGTTTTGTAGTTCCGGCACTTTTCCGGGACTTTTTGTAAGACACTTCCGGGAAAAATTGGGGTGCAAAAAAATACCGTGTTTTGCTCAGTATACACAACCGTGTTACCTGTATTCTTCTACTTTACAGCGCGTGCTTGTATTTGAAGGGTGATGGTTTTATCGATCGGAGTCTCCATGTATCGGGAAAACAGTCCAACCTTTGGGGGAAAAACTGTGTCCAAAATTTGTAAAAAATTCCGGGACCTTTGGCAATAGTTAAGTAGATTCCGGGACTTTTCCGGGGCTTCCGGGAGTTTCGCGACCGGTAGACACTGTAGAATATATTTTCGTTTTTTCGGACTATCAGTCCTTCACCATTCCTTTTGACCTCCGATAAGCCAATAATCCCCATGTATTTATGAGGCAGGGCGTTTTCAAATTCTACCGATCTTTCTTCGCTAGCTATGGGGGCAGTTGAAGTACAGTAATCCGAAGTAGGCAGTAGTTTCCTTGTTTTCTTTTCGTAGGTCTTTTTTTTTAAAAAAAGTTTGTTAGTTTTCCGGAATTTTGACATTTCTGTTGGATTTTGTGGACCTGAACTGCTTAAACTTGACTTAATGCCCCCGGCGCCCAGATGCTACATTGGGCACATCGATAAAAATGAGAAATTTTAAAGAAAGGAGGGAAGCAAAAATATGATTTCTGAACGGCCCATGATTGTAGAAAACATATTTTTTGTAGGTTGAACTATGGAAGCAGACGAGCATACCAAATCGACTTCTTTTCAAGGGGCGGCTTTAACTTCCTATTTTTTTTTTTTTTGAATTTCGGCAGCGAATGAAATTTTGAATTTGACACAAACCATTTTTCGTTATCCCGATTTTGTCGATTGGCAAATTAGAAATCATCGGAACGAGCCTCCTGCCCCTTCGATATATTCCTATTGGAATCCAAAGTTTCAAATCTAAAACTATTGCTCAAGTTTTTCGAATTCCCTGGCAGCCCCGCGTGACATACTTATTTTGGAATATCATCTTCCCCTCGTACAGCACCCTGTGTAGGTGACTGTGCTCCGAGAGAGAAGTTAACGTGCAACGGAATGAAAAAAGTATTCGCTTTTTCACGCTCTAGTGTCTATTACTTTTAATTTCACGAATGAGAATTGACCCTCGTAATCCCAATTCACCTCCGCTGAATGAGCTCATTAGTCTGAGACATAATACGAACAAACGTGCTCTAACCGTTTGCATAGCTTCATTAACCGAACCATCAATTAAGTCGTGTATACAAAATCAATGCGCAACATTTCGCAATCGCGTCGCATGAGGACAATTCGCAAAATCTCTAATAAAATGATCGAGAAAGCGGTTAGAATCGAATTTTTTTTCAATTTAGTTATGATTTATGCGAGGCCGTTATAAAATAAAATTTATTTGCTCGAGTTACCGCGACGCTCTAAATGACAGCCAAAATATTTATCGGGTAGCGAGATATTGTTGGCGCGATCGTCAAATGTTCCGACTAGGACCGTGAGCGCGACTCGAAAAGGTCAATAAGTCTGATGTAGATCGCCGACTCGAGAATCACGGCCGATTTCGGTTGACTGAAAATCAGGGCTGAATAAAAAATACAATCTGCTAAAAGTGTAAAATTGCGAATGGATAGTAAGCCCCCTCCCCCCTGGAGTCATAAGTATTTTTCTTTTCTCGGTGTTTCCTTAGTAACTTATCAACCGTAAGTCGCACTGCAAAAATGTAGACTGCCAAATTAATCTGCACTAAATTTTACATAAAAATGGTTTCCTGCATGTTTTCGTATCGCCACCACGAAATGAAGGGAGAAGGGGGGGGGGTTTAAAAGTGTGTCTGTATAATACATCATTCAAACGCGGGCCTGCTGGGAGAAAATAGAATTTTTGATATTTTTACGATCATATCTATTTCAGGGAGCCAAATTCCTGCAGATCTCTCCCGGAGTCGTTTCTAAACACCCCTTGATTTTCCCACTTTTCCCCCCGCCTGCTTTCCTTGAGCTACCACATCGACTTTTTACATCTTTCATTAGCTCGATTCACCGAATAGATACACCTTCTGGGGAGGTTCTAAGGTCGCAGAATTCGATTTCGATGGCTGTAAATTCAAATTGTGACCTCAGGGAGGGTCGGAGGCTCAACATTTTTATGAAATGCTATATGGATGTATTTTAGCGTTCCTAAGAGTCACTGAACACATCGTGTCTGTAAACGATTCGCACCTAGTCTGCAAAGTGAGGAGGGGGTAGAGTCTCAAATTTCTCAGTAAATACAACAGAAAAATCTTTTCATAGGCAGGGTGTCTACAAAAACGTCAGGAAATTTCGAGGAATTTCGGTAATGTTCAGAAAAAAATTAGTGTACCTATTATCGAATGTCCAAATTTTTGTAGATTATTATGAATACACGTTTTTGAAAGGTGATGAGAGAATTACGATGATTACCTTAATTACATTCATTATCAAGTCTTTACATTTTCATACTCGTGGCTCATCTTTGAAATTTAAAAA
Organism: Acanthococcus lagerstroemiae; assembly: GCA_031841125.1. Taxonomy (NCBI): domain Eukaryota; kingdom Metazoa; phylum Arthropoda; class Insecta; order Hemiptera; family Eriococcidae; genus Acanthococcus; species Acanthococcus lagerstroemiae. Next base: position 60,359,401 of record CM063110.1, on the reverse strand, counting down.
AAAACCGAAAAATTTTATGTCTGAAATTCTTCGAATACAAAAAAGGTCAGGAAAGAGTCAGGAAAAAACGTTGAAGAGTCTGTAGACAGCCCTGATAGGTTTTCAGGGCCACTGAATAAGTTTCACTCAAACCTGGTAATTGTGATATTTTGGAATAGGGGAGGAATGTGTGAGGATCAAATATGCTATTAACACTGTTATGATGTCATTATAGAGGGTTATCAGGGTTGCTGAATTCAATTTCAATAGAATTTAGAAAGAAAAAAAAAAAACTTGAGCAGGGGTGTAAGCTCAATTTGGTACGTACCTGAATTGGTACCTACTTGTTTTCATGAGCTGTATATTTGTACGAACCTACGACGCAACGTAACCGCATCAGGCCATTGGCATCAAGTTTTTTCGTTTCACAATTAATTTTGAAGAATTTGGGGGTCCATAGCCCCTGGCCTCCTCCTTGGTTGCGCCTTTGCCCTTGTTATTGTTACTTCGCTCGTCATTGTTATCAGATCTTTCAAAAGTCACAGTGTAGTTAAATGTCTCTATTGTAGTTTTCTGTTAGCCACAAGTACAATAGAGCCATTATTCCTCAATACTATTTCCTTCAAGTTGCATCAGAATCACAGTTATTATTAGGGGCCGCACTCTGGATGTTAAGCCTTTCCTCACTTTACCTGCCACAATCTCCAATTGAAGGTGAAGTTCACATTGAAATTGAACTCAGCAATCCTGAAACGCTGTAAAATGATATCAATCGTCTATTTAATGGCGTATTTGATTTTTACACATTCTTCCTTTACCTCAAAATGTCCCAAGTTTGAGCTGGGTGACGAGAAAAATATGGAAAACGGATTCAGCGACGATATCCATATTGTGTTTACTGGTGAATTTAATACTCTGCTCCCTCCTAGGTGCCACACTTCCCACATTGGGGACAAATCGTTATTGCACATGAGTTCGCCAACTTTTAAGAACCCTAAACGTATATCCATATTGCATTTCATAAAAAGGTTGAGTCTCTGCCCTATCCTAGGGACCACAATCTTGAATTTATAACCGAACCATAATCAAATCGAATTCTGCAATTTTGAAACCTGCAAAGTGGATACCTTGAGTTGGTGATTCGAGTCAATGATGCCATGAGAAAGTAATTTATGATTCTAAAAAACTCAGGTAAACACAAATTTCAAAATTGTGTATCTAGGGCAGGGCGTCTACGGGTCCAATAAGTCCAATAAATCCAATAAAAGCCCAATATTCGAAAAATAGTCCAATAAGTCAAATATCATTCCAATAATTAATATTGGTCCAATAAAAAATTGAAAATTAAGCAAATACGTATAATATGTAAATATCATTAATGTTGTGAAAAATTTGCTTAGATGCATTATTTGAGACAAGGCCAATTTTTGAAGAAAAAAAAATTCTTCCAGTGTTTAAAAGAAAAAGAAAAAAAAAAAGAATTAAAAACGGATGAATTAATTAAAAAAAATTGCGTGGCGTGCCATTTTTAGTTGTCATTAGGCTTGTGAAGAGGTCCAATGAAAAGTCAAATAAAAGTCAAATATTTTCTATTTTCGAATCTGTTAGACACACTGTAAGGGAAGAAAGAAAAGAGAGAAAAAATTCCAGTTGTCGGTAGATACGGATGTCTATAAACGGGTTCGGGAGAGATTCGCACCCCTTCAATTATCTGAAGTGAGGGAGAAAAATGTTAAAAAATTTTATGTTCGCTTCCATAAAGTCTGTGTTCAGGTGTTACAGCTCATTTTAACCCTTCCCCCGTTTCGGAATGTTCTAACACAGAGAGTGACGATAGAGGGCATGCCAAATTGGCGCCGGGACACCGCACTCATCCCGGAAACGCCCCGAATGGCCTGCGTCAGGATAGGGGGGATCGCTTTGAGGTAGCTCCTGCTACCCTCATTCCCCCTTTCGCATCTTCACGGCGGCGAATCCATGGCGTCTTATTTTTCTTCTACTTCGCTGTCAAGTTGCGCCGGATCGTCTTCTCCGTCGGTTGTTGACAGCAGCGACATCGTCGTCGATGTTGGTGGGATGGCGAGTGCCGGCATAGGGTGCTGTGTCGGCTGTCTTTGTCTTTGCCACTCCAGCTCTATCTTGTGGCCCAACGTCTTCTTGACGAAGGCAGCTGCCTGATCCCATCCTGCTCTACTCTTCAGCATGGTCGGGACCAGGTTCTTCGGTGTAAGCGGCTCAACACCCGCGTTTTGAAAAGCGGCCGCCGCTTCTTCCCTGTCTTGGTCGAATGCCGGACACTCGAACAGGGTGTGCCAGGCATCATCATCTCGTCTTCCTGCAGTGCAGTGGGAGCACCTCGGGTTTTGTGCTGTGCCCATCCAGTGCAGGTACTTGTTGAACACTCCATGGCCGTTCATCACCTGCGTGAGGTAGAAGTTCAGCTGACCATGGCGTCTGCCCAATCACGCGTTCAGGTCGCCTACTAGCGGTTGGGTCCACTCTCCCTTGGTACTGCGGGAGAGCCACTCTTCCCACATGCGGAGCGTGGATTGCCTACTATCCCACTTGACCCATAAAGCCGTACTTCTCTTCAGTGGCAGCTTCCGCGTTGCGCTGTATACCCTCTTTCGCTCAACCGCTAGTAACTCCACTGGCGGTATACCTGCTTGCATGCAACCTGCCTCTGTGGAGACAGTGCGATAGGCACTGACACACCTCAATGCAGCCTTCCGTTGGACACCTACCAGATCGGTTCTTCTGATGGCGTCGAACCAGATTGGAACCCCGTATAGGGGGAACAACATGGCGACGTTCGCCAGCAGCCTACGTTTCTTCTCTGCTGGCCCCCATATAGGTTCGACATGAGTCAGTTTAATTCGGCTACGACTCTCTCCGCTGTCGGCGCTATCCTCTTCGCGTGGTCTCTGAACGACAGCTTCCCGTTGAACCACAGCCCGAGGTACCTCTGGGCTGTACAGGGCGCAATCTCTGCTCCCTTTAGGCGAAAGGAAGGGGGGTTGTACTCTCGACGGCGCGTAAACAACACCGCTTCCGTCTTTTTGGCTGCTAGGCACAACCCGGCCGACTCGATCCAACGAGTCATTGACGCCAGTCCCGCGTTCACCTTGCTTTCGAGCGTGGCTACGTCGTCTTTGACTGCGACCACCGGTGTCATCGGTGTAGCAGATGATGTTCACCCCGTGGTACCACTGCTCACAGAATGCCGTCAAACGCGATGTTCCACAGGAGTGGACCAAGAACTGATCTTTGCGGAACCCCGCACACATCTCCCTCTGCACCAGGTACTGATACGTTCTCCAGCGTCTCCAATATGCGCGTCCATGGCATCGTATTTAACGCATTCTGTATGTCGAGGCTGACGGCTGCACCGAATTGGAGCTTTTGGATCGCTGACTGTGCCAGCCTCTTCAGCTTTCCGGCGGCATCAATCGTCGATCTTCCAGCTCGGAATCCATACTGGTTGGCGCTCAACGCGCGCCTTCCCCAGTAGTGTTTCTCCAGCTTGTTTACGATTATCCTCTCGAAAATCTTACCAACTGTGTCCAGCAAACATAACGGCCGGTATGACGCTAGCCCGCCGACTGGGTTTCCTAGCTTCGGCAACAGTATCAGGCGAGCTATCTTCCATCTGGCTGGGAATACTGCTCCGCTTAACGCTGCATTGAGGACTGCAGCCAGTATTCCCGGGTCTGCCTGATGGATGACGTCTGGTCCCGGCGCCTTCTTCGCTTTCGGACGCATCCTGTCTACTGCCGCGTCGATTTCCGCTGTCATCAGTGGTGGTACGGCTTCCACTTCCAGAGGTGTGTCCACTGGTGCTGGGCGCTGCGGAAACAGATGGCCAACAATCCGTTTCACAGCGCTCGATTCCATACGCTCGGTTATGGGAGGGCCCTCCAGCTTTTTCATCACTATCTAATAAGGCTTTCCAAAGGGGTCCTCCTCCACCTAGCTGCTGACTGCACAGCTCTCTCTAGCATCTCAGCTTGCTGTGGCTGATCACAGTCTTCAGACTTCTCCGAGCGCGCTCGTATTCCTCGGTCATCTGTTGCGCCTCCTCTCGGCTACGTGTACGCTGATATTTTCTGCGCAACTGGTTGGCCTTGGACTTCAGATGTGCAATTTCCGCGGCCCACTAATAGGTATGTATCTTCTTTCTTCCTCGGTGGACCATGGCGAGGTATTGCGGCGTCGCAGGCGGTGGCTATTCTTCAATGTAGCTTCTCTGCCGCCTCTTCCTCGTCCTCCCTGTCTTCTTCTGCCTCTTCTCTGTCCCAACTGCTGAGTAGCAAGGTTGCTTCCAGCTTGTCTTTGTCCAGCTTGCTAGCCGCCCATCTTCTCAGCTTCCTTGGAGTAGCAACCACTCTCTCCCTTGCCACAGCAACGGTGATGTTGTTGTGATCGCTTCCCGACTCCTTTTCCAGTACCGTCCAGCCCTGGATCTGTCTGGCTAGGCATTCTGAGGCAAACGTCACGTCGATGTTCGACCCGTACTCTCGGTGGAAGTGGGTATAGGCGGCGCTGTTGTTCATCGGCACCAGGTGCTCGTTTCCAGCTGAGTAAGATAGGCCTGGAATTCTGCCGGCGGTCTGTGGGCCCCAATCTCCACCGCGACATAGTTCTACGACAGATACGAAAAATTTCAAAAAATTAATTTTACATGAAACTTATTGTAAATTGATTCTGATATTTTTACACTTTTTCTATGCGACTTATAATTGAGTAGTTATTGAAGAAAACTGAGGAAGGAGACACATAGGACCCCTTGGGGGACGGCGTGGGATTCGGGATTGGCAACGTATCTTAAAATATCGCTTAGCGTCTTAACTACAAATGCGTCCAGTGAATCTTTACCCTCGGATAGAAACAGCCATAGAAAAAAAATCAGCTGCGCTGGATAGGGCATGTCCATCGCATGGAGGAAAATCAGCTCCCAAAAATCACCCTGTATGGAGAGCTTGAACATGGCAAGAGAATACCTGGTGGGCAGCGGAAGCTATATAAGGACCAGAGGGTGAATGGATGGAGCGGCCTAGAAGAAGATCGAAATCAGTGGCGGAATGTGGTACAGAACTACCAGGGAGCAGTGGTCAAGCGGAGAGGGAGCGCTGCAGGAGAACAGCAGGTGCTGGAGTGCGACGTGAGCGGAAGAAAAATCACGTCCAAGATTGGCATGATCGCGCATCTCAGGAGTCATAGATAGCGGAGAATTGAGGACTGTAGTCGAATTCAACTAGTTGGAAGAAGAAGAGAAGAACTTTCAGCTAGCCTCCGGACTCGAGCCAGGTTTCGCCCAAAGCTTATCTTGATTTTTGAATTTGATGCGCGTTCCAGAAACGAATAAAACCAAATTTCGGGGCGTTTCTTTTGCGAAAAATGTCAAAGGTCGTATGATTTTAGTGTTAGCGAGTTTTCACATGACTTTCAATGACGACCTTCACCACCGTCTCTCGGAAATCTGTATTATGGGTAACGATACAACAGGGGGGGAAAAAACTTCGCTTTATAATCTCGGTCTTAAATATCGACAAACTGTCCGAAGTGATCCGATTTTCAAACAAAGGTTTACTCGCGAAAGTTTCTTTTTCTTCGTCCCGCCCCGCCCTTTGTCGTCACAACTTGTAAATTAATCCGCGCGAATTTTCTTCAAAGGCGATTTGATAATTACAACGGACATTGTCAACTTTTTTTTTCGTGTCACTTTAACAACGGACTGAACGAATATTTATAAAGCTCTCGGCTACGCTGTAACGAGAATGTTTTCGACACAGCTTCATTTTGTCGTCGATTAAATAACCAATTAAAGTTCGTGTCTGTAAAACTTATTCGGAACTGCTGTGCTGCGAACTTCGGCTCGACATGAGCCTTTTAAATACTCGACTTCCCGATTGTTTGAAAAGCCGTATACGTTTTTCTTTCGCGCTATGCAGGGCGAGGAGTTTCAGCTTGCAAGAATGAGGCAGATGGTGTCAAATATGGCCCCTGGCCTTATTACGGCCACTTTGAAAACTAATAGGCTACCAATATTGCAAAACCAATGGGGATATGCCTCGAAAATGAAAATTAATACCTAGGGTAATTCGAAAAGAACTCTAGAAATGAGTTTAGCGATTGAAAACCCCTCACCAATATAGTTACGGTAAATAATGTGGAAATTGGGAAAAAATAAAATAACTGGAAGTCAGCCCCTTATAGAGCCCCGAAAATGAGAGGAAGGAGGAAGATTCCACGAATGGATTCAGTGATCATGAAAATGTTTTTAGGCTCGCATTGGGGGGAAGGCTTCCTTTTTCGATTCAAGCTTAATTCCCAAGAATCAACGTGACTTGAGGCACAGATTACCCTTCAACGATTTACCTGAAACATAGCAGATTTTTTTTTTTCAATTTAGAACCGATTTAGGGGGTATGCCAACCGGAAACATGATTTTTTTCTCTACCAAGAGCAGCTAAGGATTACTATAGTGAATATACAGGAGGATAATGGAGGGAATTGCCCTTCCCGGAGAATAATATTCAAATTGTGCCTTCCAAAAAATCGAAGAAGCTAACTAGAGTCTCTTAATGAGCTTCAAATGATCCCTGAAAGGGGTTAAGGAGTCTCAAACTTCGTAAATAAGTCTTCAAGAGTCGTAGCGAGTCTTACAGAAATCTACAAAAGTATTACATAGACACTTAAACACATAATCGAGGATGTTGAACGAGTCTTGAAAAGTTTTAAAGAGTCTTCAGAAAACCCAATAAGTCATGATTAAGTCTTGGAGGGTGTTAGAAAATCTCAAAAAATTTTGTGAAGAATTGGTAGAAAACTAAAAACAGAGGTGAATGTGGAGCGATGGAAAGCACAGTAAGAAAACATTTTTAGAAGTCCACCACCTTTATGATTTGTAAAAGTGATACGGTGCTATAATAGCCCGCCCCCTTCACCAAACAAAAAGATAGATGACTTTGCTAGGTTGAGGAATTCATTTCTAACCCAAACTGTTCCACAGAAGGCTGAAACGTGCAGTATTCAAAGTAAAACATTATTTTGGTATACAGTATATCAAAACTAGGATTTATTGAGTCGGTGAGATCGTTTCTAACCGTGTTTCCGATGTACGCTCCATCCATAGTGTTCCGCAGGGGGGCCGACTCGTTAAGTATTTAAATATGCAATATGCACATTTGAGTATTTTAAGGGTTTCTCTGTGGCTTAAGCGAAGAAATAACACCGAAAATGAATTAATCGACTCAGAAATCCCCACTTTTGGTATATTTAAAGTGTCCATTCCTAATTTTTAGGTTATAACTCCCGGTGGAGCCTGTTGAGTAGAGATAGGGACCAAACCAACACCAAAAATGGATGTAACGTGCCTGAAAATCATGTAAACAGATATTCATTTTTATCTCATTTTCGTGAGCTGTAAGTAATGAAAAAATAGTTCCACATTCACCCTAATGTGTAGCAAAAGCCAATAATCTTTTAAATTTTTTTTTTTTTTTAAACCAAATTGTAGGTAGGTACCATTTTACATTCGATCCCATTGTGTACCACTGGAAGAGGTGAGAGTAAAATATTCATTTTTCCGAAATGGTATTCGATTTACAGGTTTTTGAGGTCACTGAATTCAATTCTGGGGGTAATTTTCACGTTCGACCCCATGAAATACCACTGCAGAGGTGTTCAAATATTAGTTATTCTTTCAGGATGAATTATTCATACATTTATAAGTTTCAGTAATTTTGCTGAAATTCAGGAAATTATGTTTGAAAACTTTGAAAACCTGCAAATCGAATACTGTCTCAAAAAAATGACAAACTTTCGACCCGTGTCCTTACAGTGGTACATCACGGGGTCGAGCGTAAAAAGCATCTCAGAATTGATTACAGCTACTGGGAAAGGCTATAAGTTGACTACCATCTTGGAAAAATGACTAATATTGTGATATCCTAACGGGTCAGGTGTAAGAATTACCCAACAACTGAATTCAGCGACCTCCGAAAACTTATAAATCAACCCTTTCAAATTTCAAGTTTTCATTATTCCTCCCCTCTTCTGAGGCCATTACCTCGGGGTCATTAATCCGCATTGAGAAATTAAGCCATTTTACTTTTGATCTCTATATCGAATGAAATTTCAATATCTGAGATGATGAATTCTTAACACAATTAGGGACTGAGGAAGGAAAACGTTGCAAATGTCTGGACTATATGTGTGCATTGTTCCACAAGAAAGGGATGAGGCCTGAGGCATCTCCTCAGCTTATCCGATCGATCTGAAACTTTGCTAGAATTGTATTGTATTATATTGAAACCGATCTACAAGAGGAGAGGGTTCTGTATAAAATCTGAAAAAAAAAACAATCTCCGAGTAAAGAAGGGTTACATAAATGCGCAACCGTTCCACAGTAACAAAGTTCAGTAAATAAGGAGATTCTAAAATCCAAAAAATGGCGCAGAAATGAAACTTGGCAGGATTGTTTCATAGAAATCTCCTGATGATTCCCCGAAAATTTCTCAAAAGTTCGAGGCGAGATAACGGCGCCTACAGGGGGAGAGGGAGGAGAAGTAAATTTGGGTGCTGGAAAATGTTTCGCGTCTTATGGCCAGTACAGAAAAAAAAGTTCTCTACAACCCTATATTTAGCGGCATAGTAGCTTGTATACAGGGTGTCTCATTATCGTAAGATGCGTATCAAATGAAATTTTAATATCTGAGAGAATGCATTTCTGACGCATTTAGGGACTAAGAAAAAAAATCGTTAAAAATGTCGAACTCTTGTGTTTTATTCTATAATAAGGGGAGGGGACTTCAAGCAAGTCTTCCCCTTATCCAGTCGATATGAAACCTTGTTGGAATTCTTTTTTTACATTTTATAAAAACTGATTTAGAGGGGGCGGGATATAAAATTCGGATGATTGATAATAGAAGCCGTCCTCATCCCGAAAGAACTGAATTAAAGGAACTGAGAAAAACTGCCGTGAAAATGGTACAAAAACATCTACATGAGTTCGAAGAAGAAAGGATCCTTAAAATAATTATGGCTACAGACTGAATTCTTGTTGTGTGTTAGTTGTCAAAGAATACTACAAAATTTATTTATTTACAGCTCCGAGAATGGGTAGATGGACTGTCATCAGCTTCCTACTCAGCCATTTTTGAGCACAAGCCTCCGTCAGCTCTCTTCATTTGTCTCTATCGTATGTGAGGCTGGGCCTCTCTACACCCAAAATTCATCTCGCCATTTAGTAGTTGGCCTACCCCTTCCTCTTTTATAGTCATACGGAGTCCAAAAGTTTGTTTGTGCATTCAGTTTGTTCTACCTATCTCTAACTAGGTGCCCAGCATATCGAGGTCCCGAATTTTTAGTTTGCGTTTTAATTCTGCAATTTTTACTCGATCTGTAATTTTAATATTGTGGATGCTCCTCATCGTGGAGTTTGGCATTATTTGGAACTTTTTCATTTGTGCACTTGTTAACAATCATGTTTGGGTTCCGTATGACGCCACTGGGAATACACAGATTTCCAGAATTTTTGATTTATCCTCTAATGACGTTTTTCCTTTAAAACTTTGTTTCAAAACCCAAAATAATTTCTACGAATTTGTCTTTTTTTCACTAATTGCTTTTCCCTTCCTATTTTCAAACGAGATTATTTGGCCCAAATATTTATACTGACTCACCTTTTCAATTTGTGTATTCCCAGATAGCAGTATGCCATTCCCATTCTTTTCTTGAGTCATTATTTTGCTTTTTGACATGTTAATTTCTAGGCCTACTTTCCTACTTTCTTTAGCTAGTTCCTCTATCATTGCTGAAACTTCTTCATTGTTTTTTCCAAATAACACGACGTCATCAGCAAATCTTGAGTTTGTTAGCAGCCTGTACCATTTACTTTTATCCCCTTTTCTTCTTAGTTTAGCTTCCCGAAGACACTCTAATACATTGTGAAAAATACAGGTGAAGAAAAGGAGCTTAGTTTTATACTACCTAATTATAGTGGCAAATTACTCCAAAAATCAATTTACCTAATTTATTAACACAAAGCCGAAGTTTCGATACTCGCTGTCATCATCAGGTAACAAACACGTACGTGAGAGCGAGTATCGAAACGTCGATTTTGTGTTGATAAATTAAGTAAATTGATTTTTGGAGTAATTTGTCTTTATAATTGGGTAGTGTGAAAAATATTTGGCAAAACCCTCCTTTTCAATTAGAAATGCTTCTCCTTTTTCATCCTATGATATACATACGACCTTGAATTTTTGATAAATATTCCAGTATGTTTATTATCTTTGAGGGGACCCCTTGTGTTGCTAGTGTTATCCAAGCACTGTGGTGGTAAATCGTATCTATCAAAAACTTTATTAAGATCTATAAATGCTAAGGTAACTTTAATGCCATATTCATTAGTTTTCTCACGGAGTCCTGCTTGCTCATCTGGCTGGCTTGTGTCTGAAATATTGTAAATTTTCTCTTTCATAATTCTCGTAAAAACTTTCCCAATGTTCGGTGAAAGGCTAATAGGGCGATACTTATTAATATCATTACGATTGCCTTTTTTAAATAGAAGAATGATTTCTGAATCGCCCCGCTATGATATTTTCCTGTTTTATTGTTCCAGGGCTCTGCTATTGTATCGGCAATCATTTTTAGAAATTCGTTTTTTATTAAATCAGGCTTGGAGGCTTTCCCAGTTTTAACTTTTTTAAGAGCTTTCTTTACCTCTTCTTCCAGGGATGGTAGACAATTATCCTTATTACATATATGTCTTCTCCAATCCTCCCTCGGACTTCCATTTGTTATTTCCTCCTTTTTTAAAACTATACAGGGTGTCTCTTTTGCAGTGATCTCCCTTCCACCCGATACATAGGCAACCTACCCTGCCACTATGTAGATATGTTTGCATGTTCATACTTTTGAAGGGGCTGAATTATGGTCGAATTTTGATAAGTTTTCTATCCTTGATTTTTTTTCCTCCTCACGACTCAAGATGGACAGAAAAATGGTACCAGTATGTAATAGTAGAGGGCAGTTGTGGTAACCACAAAAAACAAAAAAACAAAAAAAAACAAAAAAACGGTGTGAATTGGTTTACAAAGGTGTTCATAAAATCAATTATTTTTAGTACAATGTATATTAGAAAATTTTCACAATTTTTCAATTTCCTATGAAACTTGCTCTCTTAAGCTACTGTTTTTTTAATTTTTTAATTTGCAATACATTGGACGTTAAATTTCCAATAAAAAAGGTCATTAGCAATTTTCTTGTATTCGGATGAACTGCTCAAAATGGAGTTCAAGTTATCCCTATTAAGAATTACATATTACTTTTTAACACAGATGCACAGCCCTTATGAAGATAATAATAATCTTCTTCAGCTACTTTACCACTTCACACAGTTATATAGTTTATGGGGCTTATTCATCTCCCTCCTTTCATCTATTTACCCCATATTTGAAATTGAGGTCCATGCAATAGGGGGACCGGTTCTAGTATTTAGTAAAGCTTAGTGCGAGTATCCAATAATTGGTTTCAAAGGTCGCTAAATTCGGTTATGGTAACATTTTGGCCATATTCCCCGAACTGTGACGCATACCGATGGGGAGAAGGTGTAAGATATGATAGTTGTAGTAACCACACAGAAACAAATTAAAGATCATGGAAAGTAGTGGAACATGATTTTCATAAAATAAATTTCCCTTAGTGCAAAATTGTATTGGGAAATGATGGTATCTTTTCTATTTACTGTCACACTCTGGGGGGGGGGGGTATTGATTTAGTGATGAGGAATGTTATTTATATAGGTTCAAGAATCTAGGCCCAAGAAATTGCTGTTGACATGGATAGAAGAACCAGCTGGATTATTGTCTTATGGTTATAAATAATGAAAAAAATCTCCCCCCATATTCAGGTTTATTGCAATTATATGGTAGAATCATAAAATTATTGCTAACTAATCAAATTAATGTGAAAATTTCATTTATTTTTTGCTGACTGTTTTGGTTATATTCTTTTTCTCTTCCCTTACGTTTTGAATGTTAGTTATCTTGTTTTGCAAAGAATTTTGTGAACTAAAACTTTCAAAATATTTCTGATTTCAATAGTTTTTTTAAAAAGTAAGTTGATATATTGATACAATGCCTGGGAGATATTCTAACTCAGATTGCGCCGATGTAGTGTATTACTATAGTTTATGCGGTCAGGAAATAATAAGGAAGCAGCTCGACGTTATGTAGAAGATTTTCCAGAATGGCGCCACTCGCACAGTAGAGTATTTAGAGAAATTTTTATCCAACTGAAAGAATTTGGTTGCTTCTACCACCCGATCGTTGATGAGAGGTCTACCAATCCCTCCGTGAATGTCGACTAGCAAATATTTGATCGGATCCGAGAAGATTATGTTTTAAGTACTCGTCAAATAAGCATCATGACTGGTATAGATCGAAATGTGGTTTGTCGGGTGATGAATAGCAACGGGCCTTATCCATATCACAGAACACCGATCGTTACTATACTTTCCGGAGATTACCATCCTCGACAAATGTTCTGCCAGTGGCTGATTAAGCACAGACTATTATGGAGTAAGATACTGTACACAGGTGAATCTCAGTTCACGCAGTATGGCATGGCATACTAAATATACATTATAGTCATACGTGGACCGAAGAAAATCCGTATGCTATTTATGAACGCAGTATCCTGCAAAAATTCAGTGTGAATGTGTGGTGTGGAGTTATTCGGAAGTACCTCGTGGGACTGCACATTTTTTCGGATACCTTTTACTCAGAAAAAAACAGTAGCTTCAGACGGCATCAAGTTTGACGGGAAATTGAAAAAATGTGAAGAATTTCACGTATAATTTTTACTAAAATTGATTTTATGAACACCGTGTTGTACCGATTCCTACAATTTTAATCTGTGGTTACCACAACTGCCTTCTACTCTTACCTACTGGTACCATTTTTCTGTTTATCTCGAGTCAAAGATAGAAAACTTTCCAAAATTTGACCATAACTAAGCCCCTTTAGGAGTGACAGTATATGCAAACATATCTACATATTGTCGGGTAGGTTGCCTACTTACCAGTTGAAAGGGGTCATTGCAAAAGTGACACCCGGTCTAACAATTTGTAAAAGTTGATAGCTCTGCCCACAAATTTCCCTCCCATCATACACTTGTGAACCCTTAGCATCTTTTATATTAGGGAGTACGTAGACACCTCTGATCAGTACTTTTTTTGCTTTTTTAATTGACCATGTCCGTTCTCGGATTCCTTTCAACTTCTTTTTTTCATAATCTCTTACATCCTGCCTTATTTCTTTCCTGATTGACGAAACTTATGTTATGATGTGTAGAACAAAGGCTGTTTCATTCATACTCATGTATACTAATTACATAAATACAAACATCTGGTACCGTCATATTTTATACCAAAATTCAAAATGCTGTTACACCGGTGGATCATTCATGCGAAGTGGGTGTATACTAACCTAATGAATTAATTCAGAGTCGAAATACTGAAGATTTCTGTATTTTTTGTCCCCGAAAAATTTACGAGGGTGTTCAGAAATATTTCAAAAAGCGAAAGATTGGTGTAAACGTTTCGGAGGTATCTCAAGGCAGATCGAACATGTTTCATTCCAGTTTCTTATTATTAATCTTACGAAATCGCGTCCTCCGACTTTTTTTTTTTTTTGTAATCAACTCACGTTTTCGACTGTGGAGCTCCACGCCGCAGATTTTCATTCGCATCATTCAGTTCGTGCACTTTGATGTCCACTTCCCTCGAGTGGATCTTTCATTTCTTGTTTTCTTTTCGTTTATTAGTTTCCAAGGATTTTTATTAATTGAAATTATCCAGGCACGAAGAACGAATATAAATCAAAACAGGAGCCCGATGGACGCGCTCCGCGCGCCCACAAAGTAAAGAGCTTTTTCAACCGCTCTAATTAATTCACCTTCGAGATTCGAATATAATCTTATCGGCGTACCTCGAGCGGGCAGCTACTTCGCAAATTGAACGTCTTGCGCATAATCAAATCCCACGTACATTTTTCAACGAGAGAAAATGCCGACGTTCAGTACACTGCAGAGAGAAAACGGCGGGAAATTTCCGATGATGATAAATTCTGCAGCCGAGAGGAAACAGCTCCTCTAATGCTTTTTGGTGTCGAAATACCGGCAGCGAAAAGCAGATGTTACACGAAGCCGAAGCTGATGTTCGGCGTACATTTTATCACGCAAAGGTGTAAACTATAAGCCATGAAATTAGGTGCCCCGTACCCGTAGCTAAGCATTTTTAAATATTTAATGAAAAGGAAGAAAAATAATTTTTTAATAATAACAAAGCTCCGACGAGGAGGAAAAAAAAAGTTTTCGACGCCGGCGAAAGGCTTTTATGTATTATTTTACTTTTAATTAAGATATTTTCTTCGCTTGAAATAGAAAATTAAATTAATGGGGAAAATGTTTTACTGAAGTAAGAATACAAATCATGAAATCTAAATACCAAATCCGCGAGTAAAAATTATTTTATTCAGTTTTGCGGAAAGGAAGTTAACGGTTCGGATGTGCGGTTTTGTTATCGTACTTCAAAATGGCGCGATGATATTATTTTCATTGCCGCCGTATTCAATAGGTTTCAGGGTTGCCGGTTTCGTGGATAGTTAAGTTGTCGTGGGAAGAAGAAAAGCAAAACTTCGCTCCGAAATGTGAATTTCTTCGAATCTCCTGACTCCACGTTATGTGTATACTTTCTAACTTTCACACTCTAAACAAAAGCTCCTTTTCCTTCAGCGTAGAACACTGACACTGCGGTTAAGAATCAACATTTCCGAAAATACCAAATGGGATGAATAATAAAGGTGCTTGTGAGAAGGAAAGTTCGCGCATATAAATGAAATCAAGGTCATTTTCAAAACTGCGGACACACGGGTAGGCAATGGGAGCAACTGCGCCAGAGAGAAAAAATTTTGGCTTGTTGAAAATGCTTCAGAAATAGTTGATTAGTGGGTAGGTTTCGGAGAGTCGCACAAAATCCTGACAGGGTGTCTACCTGTCATGAGTCATGAAAGTCAAGAAAACTCATAAACTGAAGTCAGTGGTCATGAAAGTCATGAAAAAGTCATGAATTGAATATTGTATATTTAATTTTTTTTTTTCTTTTCTAAAAATCATAAATTCTCTCCAAATTTGAAAAATTTTAATTTTTAGTGTACATTTTCTTAAATTTATTATTATCTTCCTTTTTATGAAGAGGTTAGAATCAAAACGCACTCTTGCCATTTCTTTCCAAGGGCGCAAAAAGACAAAATACTGTATACGGGTGCAGAAATATCTCTTGCTGCACCTGTGAACGTAGAGTATGTAATACATACCGCACATTCACAGGACAGCTAGCAAGAGATATTCCTACACCCGTGTACAGTATTTTGCCTACTTGCGCACTTGGAGTAAAATGGCAAGTGTCGGTTTTGATTCTAACCTCTCTTCTAATATGAACGCCAAAATATTAGTATAGAAAAACATTGAATAGGTATCACTGAAGTATGTCAACATTAGTTTATGTTTTTGCCATTTAGGACCCCTAACGTGAATAATGTGAGCCTATGAAAAAAGTCGTGAAAAGGCCATGAAAAAGTAACGAATTTCACAAATTTGTACTTAGTTGACACTCTGTATACATTTATAAGAAACCTTATACAGCATGTGTAAGACTGCTAAATTTCAGGCTGGCCTTTTCAGAACGCTTTTCACAAAAACTTCCCAAAAGGTTCGATTCAGTTACTTTTATTAGGATATAAGTAATTTATTTCCAGAACTATAATATATAATACAATTTTTCGAAAGATTACTAGTACTTGAAATGAATCCCCGACCCAACATGAGCAAAGGTATGCTTCAGTCGCTTCTACTCTAAACGATTTTGAGCAACTGTTTGATAGTTAGGACTCATTGAAAATTATGTGAGGTCATCCCTCCGTCTAATAATTGGTCTTCCTCGTTTCTTTTTATAGTTACCTAAATATCAGAAGGTTGTTTTATATACCAGACGGTTTATGTCCATTCGAGCTACATGGCCCGCCCACCCGAATGCTCGCTCCTGTATTACTCAATCAGTTCAATATCATTAGGTAGTCTAGCTTTAATCATTTTCAAAGGAATGCGGTCAAGTTTTTTCAAACTAACCATTAATCCCTCTGTAACTTTTGACACCCATAGAGCAGTGTGGGAACTACACACATAAATATAAACATACCCTTTTTATTTTTTTTTAAAAGTCATTTGAAGGGTGAAGAATCCAAACTCACTTTTGCCATTTTACTTCAAGAGCGCAAATAGGCAAAATACTGTACACGGATGCAGGAATATTTTTGCCGCGCCTGTGAATGTTCCTACCCCCGTGTACAGCATTTTGCCTGTTTGCGCCCTTGAAGTAAAATAGCAAATGTGAGTTTTGATTATTTTCCCTTCGTTTAGTTTTTGCTGAAGAAATTCGCTTGTCAGTTTCTCTCCATTCGTCTATCTCAGGCTATGAGCTGTCCAAGACAGGTCACTTCCTTTTCTATTAAAACTATTCTGTTGTCCAATGAAATGTCCTCAGTAATGAGGGGTGTCCAGAATTTTTGTCTTTTTGTCTTTATAATATTGATAAGTAGTATAAACGTCACTTCATACCACTTGTGGTTTCTCCTAACTTCAGGAGTCCTTATACCCGAAGAAACGTTATAGTGAGAGAGCCGATTCTTACAAAGTGAACAGAGGTGAAATATGCTCAAATGAGTTTTAAAAAAATAATCCAAAATATGCGCTAAAAATGTGCTAAGAATATGGCTGTCATTTTAAAGAGCGTGAAGAGCTCAACCTTGATCCGATGTTGAAAGAAGAATGAAATCAGTTAATCAAGCCGGTAACAAAACTACATACAAGTACAATAGCATTATCAAAACAGGACTGAGATTGGTACTACAAGTCCAAGGTCGGCCTTACGAATTGAATTTTATGAAATTAGTAGCACAAATCTGCACTTGGAGTACAAAACTAAAGAAAACACTTTTTTTTTTCTTTTCCAACACGCTTATAAGGAATCTTGAAAAGAAGAGTACTTTCTTTCAACTTTTAAGAAAGAAATATTAAAAATTACGGGAATATGTGCTAGAAATCTCAGAAAACTTGAAAAATATGCGCTATAAAATGGTTACATATAGGCTAAAAATGACCAAAATATGCAAAAATATGTTTTTGTAGGTAAAGAGTCAGCCAGGTCAGTTAGTCAGGTCAATCGGTTAATTAGTCAGTCAACTACCTAAAAATACATGTATTTTATATGCTTTTGTACCCTAATAAGAATAATTTGGAGTCGAATTACATTTGAAAGACCACTAGAGGGTCTTGGACAGAAACGCAGCTAAAGACGCGATAGCATATGAGAAGAAAATCAGCCTGGTCAGTCAGTCAGTCAAATTAGTTAGCCAAATCAGTCAGTTAGGTCAGTTTCTCTCTATCTCTCACCGTTCACGAGATATTTGCAATTTTCCGGAAAATTTGTAATTTTTCTTCCAGGTTTTGAAAAAAAAAAAAAAAAAAAAATGAAAAGAACCAATTTCGAATTGGCATGTTATTCTTGGTTAATCAGTCAGTCGACTACCCAAAAATATGTGCCTCCTACAGAGACATGTAGTGTAACATTTTGTATGCTTTTGAACCCTAATAAAAGATGAAGAGCTAAATCATACTGACTGGCTTTGTGTCGGGGGCATGAAAATTTCTGTCAACAACATGGCTGCAGACTACAACTGTGCAGCAATAATACGACTGCAAATTGTAAAACGTTAACCACTGAATTTGTGTTGGGGGAGCGTTAGGTTTTTCATTAGGGTTTTTGTTAGGTTTTTCGCTCAAGTATACCCAGTAGTAAAAGCATATAAAATGCTAAAATGCAAAATACGTGAAAATAAATAGGGTTTATTTTGTTCAGGAAAGCTTGAAAGATAAAAATATGTCAAATATATCATTCCTCACTCGACACAGACAAATATTCGATTCCATTAAAATTCATTCCTTGATTAAAGCACACTCAGAGGACATTTTCCCAATTGGACTAAACAAGGAATATTTTTGACAATTTTACCCAAAATTTGACTACTTTAAATGGAAAAACGATCATTTTTAGCGACATTTAAAATGGTCGAGAATATTAATTGTTTGGTCCATTGCGGAAAATGTCCATTGAGCATGCTCTAATGCTTCCTAGAGTAAGGACTGCTAGAGTCAGAGAGACCACTAGTGGTACGAAGTGACGCTTATACTACTAAGCAACAAATAACACTACATCGTATGCAAATCTGTGGTTTGTTAGTTTATGTCCATTAATACTTATCCATTTATTTTCCCAATCCAATTCCTCGAACACTTCTTCGAGAACAGTGTTGAAAATGGTTGGGGATAGTGGATCTCCTTGTCAGACACCATGTTGAATTTCAAAGTGGTCTCCATAAGCTTCGATTTTTATACTTTACTAGCTGACCCGCTTCGCGGCTCATCTACACCGTGGACTAAAGTGAGTTGGCTAAGATGAGCTGGCTAATGTGAGTTGGCTTAAGTGAGTTAGATGAAGGGGGTGCCACAATTAGAGAGAAAAAAAAAACTATTTGACAAAGTTGTGAGGGGGTCCCGATCTCCTGGACGCCTGCTCTTCAAGTCACATTGCACTTATTCGGAGTGTCCTGATTCATTGGCAGTTTATCGCTTTATGTTTGTGTTGTTCAGACAAAGAGGTCAGGGTTCTTAAAAATTCAATTGGATAATTATTTGTGTGGTTCTACAGTTTGATAAATACCTACAATAGATGATATAAGTATACAGTTCGTACACCGAACACTACTCAGACCCTTTGGGTATGGGGCTCCCCATCTTTTTTGGTGGGCTACTCTTCCCCACATTATTCCCGTAATTATTTTTATATCAATACGCCATTTTGTACCTGGGCTTTCTCTCCTTCTTTTCTTGTCGTAAGATCCCCACTCAGTGATAATTTTGTTCTATCGTGTCCCTCCTTGATGTGCGATATGTCCGGCGTAATCCCATTTTAATTTCTTCATCTCCAACATACCTCTTTCATACCCGTCTCCTTTCTAATTTTTTTCATTTTCACTCTGTCTTTTATTCTTCACCCCAGTATACATTGTTCCAGCCCTCTCACTCAGGAACGTATAGTGAAGAGTATTTCCTTGGAGAGCAAAAATTGTTCAATTCCCAACTGACTGAACTCAAAATTCCCAAGTATAAAATTTTTTTGTATTACCTAAAAAGGAAAAAAAAATCGAAATATCTTTTGACTGGTTGAATTTTCCCAATTTTGGATCGATCTGCTAAAATTTCCCAACTCCGGCGGATGCCGGAGGCTTGGGGCTGCCCTCGTGTGCCTTCCCTTAGTTTCGTGCTTGTTCTCACTGTGGTAGTTGATCTTTTTATTTGATTTTAAGACTAAGAAAACTTTAAAAACTAGCCTTAGTTTAAGCCTCTTCAATCATGTTTCTCAAAAGACGTACTTCATTCGTCTTCACTTCTAGTTCATAAATTCCAAGTATTTTTCACTTACTTATTTATTAGATTACTATTTTGAACAACCACGGACTGGCTGGGGGATGAGGGAATCCCCAGCCGGGCCCCTTGGACTGCGGGCCCGCCCAAAATATGACTTGTTCCAGGAATGGGGGGAAAATGAAAACGAAGGGCCCCAACCAGTATTCCCCCTTTACAATTCCCTTGCTAGTCCGCGGGTGATTTTGAAAGGAGTAGAAATGAGCCAAATACTCAGAGACGGGTAGGGGATGGTATTCAGTTGCTATGCCCGTTTTAAATGTCCCTTCCGGAATGGATTCCTGTATCTGCTAGTCTGTTATACATTCTGAAACATTGGAACGTAAAACATATTTCTTATACAGACGTATGTGTTTCTAAATCGTGTCGAATTTGGTATCAGAAATGCTCTATCAGGCATTGTTGTCCTGAACAAGCCATCTGAAAAGACAAAAAAAAAAAAAATCAATTTTGGATTGATGATGGCATAGCAGCCGAAAGCACTCTGGACTACAAAAGGAAGAAATTGCGAATTGGCACACGCCAAATATAGACTTTCCTGAGCTGTTTACAGTGTTGCCTCTTCCACATTGGCCTTTCAAAGATGAAAATGTGTCTCTAGTGTCTCTATTCATGCCATTGTACGGTACCCCCACATATGGTGCAATTTTTACTTACTTATAGTAGTTGCTATACTCTTATTTAGGGTCGTAGGCGGGGTTTGATTTCATGGGGGAGGGGGATTCTGCAGTAGTTCTATAATGTTACCAGTGAAGATGAAAATAACGTACCTTCTCCATAACGAAAGAAGAGGGTAAAACCGAGCCACCCTTGTTCTTATTGGTGGAGAAATTTCTGTTTTTGGGCTGGTCCTCTGTTTAGATTCCAAATCAGGCCTTTGAATTTGAATTGAATTACCTTCGCTGAAAAACCTTCGAGTACAAAGTAAGACTCATTTTTCACCTTTTTGGTATTGTTAAAAATGTAGGTATAGATAGTTTTTCCTCACTATGAAAATGATTTTTTAAAGGGTAAAAGGGAGCAGATAATCCGGATCAAGTTTCTTCGCTTATTTCGAATCTGACATTAAAGTTTTGATTAAATCTTTTTTCCGCTTAAAAAACGATTTTTTAGAGGCTAAAAGGCCACATGGCCAAAATTCAAACCTCACATATCTACGAATCAAAAATGTTCCGAAATCAACCTGTTGCTCGTTTTCGAATCTGATCTTTAAATTTAGATTTAATTCTCCCCCCCCCCTTCTAAGAATTATATTCAAGTGTATCTTAAAATTTGGATTCCAGTTCTTCCCCCTGAAAATTACCTTTAAATATACGTGGAGCAGTGAAAATCGATATTCCAAAAAGTTATTCGCGCTCTGATCAATTCTGAAACGTTTACTTAATTCCCACCAAATTTCGTGACGGTGTGCCAAGTTGTATTTCATAAATTGAAAAATTGTGGACCCAAATATCGCACTTTTGGAGAAAAAAAGCAATATCAGACAAGTATAATTAAATTAATTGCTCTTAATGGTTAGTGAGGTTTACGAGAAAGGTCGTGCGGAATTGACATTATTATTATATTAGATATAGTCCACTTAAATTAGGTTCTAACTAGGAAAAAGATCATAGAAAGCTGAAATTTGGCACATTGGTCTAATGAAGTGTCCTGAACAACATACTAAAAATCCCAACGAATTCGGTGCCGGCGTCATCCCTTAAGGGGCAAAAATTGGGGCGTAAAACAGTTTTTTGCTTATATCTCGCTAATATTTGAGTTTAGAAGAAAAAAGTTGAATCAAATGTAATAGAGAATAGAAAAATACACAAAAGATTATCCTACACATTTTTATGTAGAGTGCGTATTTGTCGAGTAAGTTCATAAGATGTTTTCTCCATGTATACGTTTAATACAACTTATTGTAATCGATGCAGCGTAGACTTGTACGCATCTGAGGAGACTTATTCCAAATACTCGCACCAGTGATGGAATGAAGAGAATCTCCCCCTCCATTTCGCACTGCCTGAAACGTCAAAGTACTCCCACTCCATACATAAATCACAATTTAATTGAAAAAATTCGAAAATACATATAACGTACTCTACAGAAATTATGTAGGTAAAAGTAAAATTGAATTATTCAGGCTCTTCAAAATTCAGTTCCAGTTCATAATTTGAACAATTCAAACAGAGGCAGGCCCCAGAGCAGGTCAGTCCCATTTTACGGCAACCGCGCTTCTCGCCGCAAGTGCCCTTCTTACATAAACTAAAAATTATTTTTAAAATATTTTCGGGCGCTGCAATTGTGCGGTAGTTGGGATAGGTGTTAATCCATTTTCCATCTTTCTCCAACTCCTCTGGATTCAATCTCAGACCAAGCCAAGCTTGCCCCTGGATACGCTCGCACAAAATGTTGACGCGCAGCCGCAGTGGTGGTGGGAATCGAACATAAGTTAAATTTCTTCTTTCGTATACTTTTTTGGAAATATATAAAGTGAAAATTGTCCAGCAATAACTCAAGGAAACATAATTCAAACTAGAGTTTTCCCCAGTGGGGTTGCTACCGGGGGGGGGGAGGCAGAGTTGGCATTTACCCCCCGTAAAAAATTCCGAGGGGGCAAAGGGGGGCATGGAGGCACAGACAAATCTTAATGGACGTAAAAATTGCTAATAATGTGCACATGGGAAGAACAAAAAACGGACGAATAAAAAATAATAAATATTATTCAATTCTCGATATTCTTGCGATTTGATCAAGAAGATCTAAAAACACTTGCATCTCTGGAAGTTTTGTTGATCGATGCATGCAGTGGAAATGTGCCTTCAATAGAGGAGTTTCCGTCAAAACTCGGAATATATGCAAAAGATTTTGATATAAACATTCTCCATGCGCAGCTCACAACACTGCCCAATGTACCTTATGGTTCCAGTGTACCAACGTGTGTGAAAGGTATTAGAAGTATATTTGTTGTAAACTCGTCCACCCTGAGAGTACTACTCAATGAAATTGAAAAATTACTGATTTTGATTATGACAATTCCAGCATCAGCAGCAACGGCCGAACGGTTGTTCAGTACTCTTAAGGCGACTAAAAACTTACCTCCGAGCCACCATGACCCAGAAACGCTTGACTCACGTGCTAATATTACATATTCATAAAGATTTAACAAAAAGTTTGAATTAAGTAGATATAGCTCTAGAATTTGTATCACGTTTTGACAGAAAAATTGTGTTTGGTAAAATTTAAAAATTACATACCTAATAAAACTTCGAAAAAGAAATTTCAGCTTAGTTTTTCTTACAGCGGAATCAGCCTCCCCTTTTAATATGTCATTTTGTCCTTATAAAAAGTCTGCCCCCCCCCCCTTTGGGAAAAATTATGTAACGACGCGCCTGGTTTTCCTTCTACCTTTTTGAAAAAGCCAAATTTTTCAAATTTTTTTTTTAACTTTTCAGTACTAGAACAAGGGTTTTCGAGAAGTATTAATAAGTCCTGCCGCAAACGAACGACGAGCACTCTTGTGAATTTTGTTTACATTTTTCACTGGTAACTCGGGAGTTTCTTTCGTAAAACGGAGTATAAGGGCCGATTCATTCGACCTCAGACGTATAAATTGTTTGATAAAGTGAATAGAAATTAATATATTCATGCATGCGCGAGTCTACACTGCATGTATTACAATAAGTTGTACTAAATATGTACACATGGAGGAAACTTTTCAACGTTTGATATTAATTTATTCGACAAATACGCACTCTAAGTAAAACTGTGTAAGATCATTTTTTGTGTATTTTTTCCTTCTATATCACATTTGCTTCAACTTTTTTTTTTTTTTTTCTAAACTCAAATGTTAGCGAGGTATAAGCAAAAAACTGTTTCACGCCCCCATTTCTGCCCCCTAGGGGATGACGCCGGCACCGAATTTGTTGGGACTTTTAGTACGTTGTTCGGGACACTTAATTAGACCATGTGCCAAATTTCAGCTTTCTATGATTTTTGAGCAGTAAAAATCGATATTTTAGAAAATTACGTACACTGGTGAATTCAAGGAACCGTCTGCTTAATTTCTCTGATATCTTATGGCTACATGCTTAGTAGTTTTTTTCATAAATTGGAAGGCGGTAAACCCAAAACTCGTTGTTTTAGAAAAAAGCTAGATGCAGTAGGTAAGCATTTTGGAATTAATTGCTCATAGTGGTCGACGAAGCTTATGGAGGGAATTGTGTGTAGTGTGTATTATTGAATAGAAGACCCAAGGGTCAATAAAGCCAGGTTTCTGAAAATATTTCAATTTGACGATTTTGACGTTAAGATGCGCATCAAATTGTTTGGCATCATCGTTCAAAAACTTTGTTAGTTCGCCTATAGCATAATTTTCAATGTTTAATCCACCAATTTGATAAATCTAAATTGTTTGCACTCGCAGGGCACTGATACAGATTTCAAGCAGTATCTTAGATACGGTTCGAATATTTTCCAGGATTTGCTGAACACTCTGTGTTGTCACACAGATACTTTTTTTTCAACAGAACATTAGACTAGCCTTATTTGTAGCTACTAAAGCTCGAAAGACCGACTGGTTGGAGTGCAGGTACATTCCCGAAAGTTGTTTACTTACATAAAGTAGCAGTTATTAGGCCCGGGGTGCTTTCGCTGTCAAAAAGTAAACGTCGAATTGTGGTTGGATGAAGGCATAATAAACATTATTTTTACGCGAGAATGTCGAATGTTGTCGAATGTTTACATAAATAACTTGGCATTCAGCTGAGTAAACAGTTGAAGGGTAAGTGAACGGTATCAGTTTTTACCTATACAACGCATCTACCTACATAAACGATTAACTCGTAGTTAAGTACGATTAATATATTTCCGTCCGATGAGCAACAAAGCGGCGAATTTAATCCGCAAAATATTATATCCGAAATGTTGCTGATAATCGAATGGAACTGAATCGCGTGTGGCATCGTTAAAGTTGAAATATCGCTCGAAGTAATCCAGTAAGACGCAGACTCACTCATATATACTGGGTGTTTCACAAATTAGCCGTTCACCTTATTTTGCTGATAACGAAACCAGATCGAAACGAAACTAAAATGAACGTTTAGTTTATTTTCGAGCGAAGAAGTTGCTCTTCCTCCAACGAAGGGCTCGAACGTATCACCTTGGAATTTGAAATGGAATGGTATCGAACAAAATATGGAAATAAAAATGTCTCGTCAATATTTTTGACCCGGTCCTGATTTGGACCCACAATTCAACATTTTACCCTTCAAAGGGCTTAAACGGATCTGCTTTAAAACACTCGAGAAAAGAACCCAAACAGGGATTTCCTGCTTTGTCAATTTCGAAAATGACAATCGATTTTTTAGTCAGTTCATATTTAGGGTTCAACATTCAACTTTTTCCCCTTTCTAACCGACAGAACTATGTAACGAAAATATAATGACTGTATTTGCGTTGTTGATTTTGGATAATTTACTAGATTCAATCACTTAACTACTGCCTCAGGTCTCGGAAATTTTTATAAATGTTGAACACACTTCCACCCCCCCCCCCAAAAAAAAAGTTGGACTGTATTCCCGATTCATGGAGACTGATTTGTGCATAGTTCAGATCGATAACGACTAGAGATGTCGCTAACCAACATGAATTTCCAAGAATTTGAAACAATAATTCTTTAAAAGTTAACTTTTGTGAACTCGAACGGATTTTTTGCAAACTTCTGACAATGCGAACGAATGTTTGTGAACTTCGAACATTGAACGATACGAATGAATTTTGTGCAAACGTGTTGATCTCTGATAACGACAATGTGTGCTCTCACGTGAGTATGAGTAAGGTGACACTGCAGTTGAAATTTTTGATGATGAACTGAGCGGCGGAGAAAATGCGAGGGGTGTTCAATAGAGACTCGGACGACCTTTATAAAAATTTATAAATCCGGTTCGGTTTCCCGTTCAATATACTCCTCTCCGAGTGGAATACACTTGGCCCACCTTTCCTGCCACTTCTGGAACACGTGCTGGACCCCCCCCCCCCTCGGAATCCTCTTGAAAATCGCCTCCACAGCTCCGAAAGCCTGACTCTGTGACTCGAATCAACGTCCTTTCAGGTCTTATTTCTCATATTTCGCGGTATAGGATATATTAGGTAAAAGTCGCTCGGGGTCTGGTCCGTAAAATAGGGGGGGGGGGATCACCTGCAATGTTCAAATGAAATTGAAGTTCTGATTTATTGAAATTCAAAGTGCGTGCGTGTGTTTAAAGAGTGATACGACTATACAGTAGAAGAATACACGTAACACTGTTGTGTATATTGAGCAAAACATGGTATCTTTTTGCGCTCACATTTTTCACGGAAGTGTCTTAAACAGAGTTTCGGAAAGGTCCCTGATTTCCGAAACTGAATTATCATAGACACCCTGAAATTTGACGTTTTTCTCTTCTTTCAAATGAGTTAAATGACTATTTTAAAAGTTTAAACAGTAAGTTTCCTAGTCGCTAACTTTAAATATTTCATTTTATTTCCTATCTAACTTCAATTTAAGTCTGAACTTTGACATTTCAATCTCAAAAAGAGACGGAATTAATTCAACTAGCTATCAAAAAAGTGGTCTTTCAAGTCACTGATTTCAAAAATTGCCCCGGATTTTTATTTATAGTCTCAATCTTAACTTCAAAATTGAATTTATTTGTGCCGTTAATGTGAAGGCAAAATCACCTCATCAACCTAAAACTTTCAAAATTGAAATTATTTACGCTGTTAAAGTTCGTGAAATCATCTCGTCAACCTAAAACTA
Source organism: Acanthococcus lagerstroemiae (assembly GCA_031841125.1). Lineage (NCBI taxonomy): Eukaryota > Metazoa > Arthropoda > Insecta > Hemiptera > Eriococcidae > Acanthococcus > Acanthococcus lagerstroemiae. The sequence continues at coordinate 60,333,033 of CM063110.1, read as the reverse complement.
ACTGATAATTTAAATATCGGCTAAAAATTTGACCAGCATATCTTAATACGTGTCTTTCGGATACATGATTTCATCCCCAAGTTCAGTTAATTTTAGCCCTTTTCAGGATGAAATTTGGATTGCGGAGGCCTGACGTTGCCCCGAATCATAATTCAAATCTAAATACCTTTATTGGGGATTAGGTACATTAGGTTTTTTTCTTCTTTTTTTCCTCCTCAGAAGCGCAAATAGGGCTCAGAACTGAGGGGCTCAAGCCCCCTTATTATGAAGCAACACCATTCCCTGCATCATTTTATTTAGTAATCTTTCAGAGTATGGGGCTATTTAGAAGTTTGGGGGGGAGGGGCATGTCCCCAAGCCCCACCTATTTGCGCCTATGTTCCTCCTAATTATTCTAATCTATATCCGAATATAATTTCTAATTATCGCAAACAAATCAACTTGACCATTTCTTGTGCAGTCAGCTTTCCAGTTATTTAAAGGGTAAGATTTTAATTTTGGGGACCAAATAGAAGCTAAATATGAAATGCAGCATTTGAAATTAGCGATCCAAGAAGTTCCTTCTTTCATATTATGTTACACTTTTTTCCAGCCGACTAATTTCATCCATAGGAATGGTGTAGAATATTTAAATTTTAAATTTTAAATCTGGACTAAATGAAAAATTCAAGGCTATTAAGGCTATTTTTAAAATCTCTGCCCCCCCCCCCAAAAAAAAAAGTTATATCGATACCATGCTCGATTTTTAAAAATAGAATAAATTTTGTCGTGTGGTCCCTTTTTGAAGGGAAAAATATCAAATTTCGGGCTCGTATCGGAGTCATATCAAAAATCAAATGTAATGTCCGAAATCAGGAACCCAGAAACTCTTAATTTCGATACTTAATTGAAATTTTATCTATTTGAAGGATCTATCGAGTTTAGGGTCGTACAAAAATCCTACTGGGATAGTTAATAAGTTAATAATTGTGTCGCATTGCGTTCCTTTCGTTTTCTTTCTGCTTCCGCCTTCAGAACTTGTTGGATCTCTATTTAATTTTTATTTGCTCGGCGTTTTACAACACAACAGTTACAGAAGGTACAAAAAAAAAAATTTAAAAAAATAGAAAAGCTGACAGAAAGTAATTACTTAAGTTGATAACACACTCGTCTTCTTCATCATGATGAGTAAATTACACAAGTAGAGGAGAATAAAACAAATGAGAAACTGTCTTTAGTAATGGAAAAATTGAGCTGTTAGCAAAATCGAAATGAAGACTTTTTTGTTTTGATCTTTCGATCGACCACAAAAATCATTTTGCAAGATTAATTTGTTCGATTGTGGATTCGCAACATTCTCAGTTTAGGTTGGAAAATCACTACTATCCTTACTCCCTATATTTATAGATTTCTGCCGGGACCAAATTCAATTTTGAGTTCATTTCCTCGAAAACCGTGATCAACAGCAGGAAAATTAAAAATTGTGACAATTAATAACACGGGTTTAAGAATGTTATTTTGATGAAGTCGAGTGTTGATAATTTTATTCGGAGGCGTCTTAAATCCTATCGCTGCGGGGGGGGGGGTGAAAATTGGTTGAAAATGCCGATTCGGTACAAATACTTTTTATGTAAGCAGCAAAACCAAACATCACTTTTTATGTTTTGCCAACTGATGTCAAGTCCAGAATTTCGATATGGCCGAAAACTTGCCGGAAGATGCAAACTCAGTACAAAGATTTTCAATCCTTCTTGTGGAAAAAAGAGGCTAATGGTTTTCTTGTTTGGCCAACTGGTAGTCCTAAATGTTAACTAAATGTTCAAATTTGTCGAAAAGGTCCGACTCCAAGGATTCGTTGAGTCTTCCTTCACTATGCCACTGGATTTTCAATCATTAACCGTAACTGTTGCACTCATTATTCCTAGTTGTAAATAAAACTATTTGTAATTAATGCTTGGTCTAATGTTTCTTTTCTGTTTTTGTTTACAGGTAAGCGCTGCAAAACTATATAGACAAGTTAATTAATAGTGATGGTGTATTAATCTCACATATCCGAATTCGAGTGCAAAACTGAGAATCGACTTAACGGTGTTGGTGAGTTACTAAATAAAAAAGAAAGAATCCAACCGCTGCAGAGGGGAGTATATTGTTACATGGATGTGTCGTCCAGGTGACCGCGTTGTCGCGCATACTCACATTCGAATGTCTTCGTTATCGCTCGGTATTCTTCGTGTCGGCCGGTCGAAACGTGATGGAACGAATGACCGGGTAAAGAGGAATATGCAACTACATCACGATGGTAACATTTTTCTGAGGAACGTTTCTGCGGAATTTTTCTCTTTCACGTGGCATGCCAGTAGACATACCCATATCAAAATCGGCAGATGGTAACTTCAGCTGATAGGATGAGAAAAAAAAATACAGATCACGAAAGTGTGATTAAGAATAAGGTGAAGTAGGTAACTTCAGCTGACAGTACGCTCGTTCTTTCTATCAAGATAGTAATTCAATTAAACAGCTTTTTTCCAAAGTGGTGTAAGTCAATTTTTGCTGTTCTGAGAGAATCGATAAAAACAGTTTGTACGCCACCCAATCGCTACAAAGAAGGCGGAAATGACAAATGAATCGAAAGTGTCGAGGATAGCACTAATCGAGTGTGAACAAAATTATCATCCTACCATCTTTCAAATTATTGTGAGAGGCTGTCAAAGTAAGTGACCTACCTGACTTAGGCAACTTTGGCATAAAATACTGCATTAACACAACAAAAATAAATAGGTAATTGTATTACTGTTATCAGCATTTACAATAGAACTTAGGCTACTTTGGAAACCAACTTCAACTGAAAACGCATAGAACATCAAACCTAACACAGATACAGGGTTCAGACAACGACTGGATTGTACTTCATCATATTCTCCATCAGATATCAGATTGCGTTGCTATCTCAGAACTGCCAAAAACTGACTTAGGCCACTTTGGAAAAATACTCTTCAGTTGACTTGGTTTCCAGAACTAGGCTCACGCTAAGCTGATCTAGGCAAAAGGCTTTTCAATCATGTCTCTCAAAAAACCGACTAAAGCCGTTTTCACTTTTAGTTCATTTACCAACACTTTCTTGGTGTTAACTGCTTCAACATCACTCGACTGGCAGACTCAACTCATTATTAGTTTCACTTTAATCGCACACTTAGTGACATCGACTCCAGGTTACGCAACCCGTTCGGAAAAATGCGTACCTCCATCCCCAATACCATCGGACCAGCAGGATACTGACCCCAAGTAGGATGAATACCCGTACTCTGTTGGCAGTGCATCAGATTGACACACAGTAACCCGACTAGTCCACCCTTGACATTACAGTCCAACCCTGGTTTTGTGTTGTCAGCTCGACAGTCTAACTGCAGATTGGAACTCCGTTGGAATAGCTGCAGCACACTTCCCGTTAATAGTTATCAAGTAAACCGGAGGACCACTCCCAGCATGAAGAAACAAGCACTCCTTCCATGCCGGCTATGATGTACTATGGATACTGCGGGATCATATTTCGGTACCCTGTCATAGTGCCATTGAGATCCAACGTGGTCTGCGGACAAGATCATCCCCTCGTCAACAGCTACCATTGCCCACATGCCAGCCTACTGCTTCGACTATCTCAAAACTTCATGTCATGACATCAGTTCCTCTGAATTGCCGTCCAACTACTCTTTCCTATCTTTTTTCCACTTCTTGGTAAATTTCTACCGTCACTTTCGGGCCTCTTCTGCTCGGGTGAAGTACGGAACCCTGCCTTTAATGGGTAGCATCTAACTTCTAACTATCCATGATGGACAGTCGTATGGAAGTAACGTTTACGGAGCAGAAGATGGATACCTCAGTTCGGGCAACAGCCGGTTTCATCTCCAGCCGATTGAGGTCGTCAACCTACGATGGAGACCCAACCGCCCACTCGGTGGTCCAACGATACTTCGTTCTCCGTAATCCTGACACGGATTCAGACGACGAAGCAGACATAGACGAGATGCAAACAGACAGCATGGCCGAGCAGAAGAAGACATCGACGACAACGACATCCTCCACGGCTGGCCATCACCGTGGAGCATACAATATAAAGCTGAAGAATTGCCTGTATGGCACTTCGGTGCGGCAGCTCGGCAAGTCGGCCTCAGACTTCCATTCATGCAGGGTGAGAGAAAGCTTGGCCTATAAGAAACACTCAAGACGCAATGCTTACTAGAAGCACTGCCACCAAAGGCGACGAAGAAGAGGGCCAAGGCGACCACGACATCTGGAGCATCTGAAGAGGACGAGAAACGACAGCGACAATTATGACCGCAACCACAACAGCAACCAGAACAGATGCAGCACCTCCAAGCCATAGTGGAAGGGTTGCAGAAAGAATTAAAACAGCTACGTGTCGACTTGCTACGCGAAAGACAGGCACGCGCGAGTGTTGAGGAGTTGGCTGAAGAGCGACAAAGGCGACAGCTGCCAGCCGAACAAACAGCAGCAAAACCAAGGACTACGACGATAACGACCACAGTGAGAATCGGGAACTAGCCGAACTAATCCAGGACACCATCAACCAGCTGCTTACCATTCATGGAATAGACAGCTGGGCCTTCAACGTACCGGTCAAAGCCAGTGGTCTCGGCCGATCCTGCTGCCGGTTCACTGACCACCCAACGGGGGCGGGACAGTGCCCAACCAAGCGGGTGCGAAATATGAAGCAACTCCGCTGGCTGACGTTTTCGTCGAAGAGGTGAGGGAAGCCTCACAGGTATCGTCGTCTTTGTCCTCATCATCAACATCATCTTCATCGACTGCTGGGGGGGCAGCCAACAGGGCTACCAACCATAGCCTCCGTGCCATGGACGCGGCCCTCATTGCCACACTCGATGAAAAAGCGGACGCCATCGCTATTACAGAGCCACACCCGGAAAATGGACACCTGCTAGCTCCCTGGATGACTACAGGTACGTAAGAGGAGGGTAGCGCTACTCATCCGAAGTGATGTCTGCTACACGTCACGGGCTAGCCCCTCGCGTCTCAATCCTGTGTGCCTACACGTCGCCCAACGAGCCGCTGGATGACAACCTGACAGGGCTCTCTGACACCCTGCTGGCGGCACACGAAAATCCTACAATTGTCGGTGACTTCAACTGCCGCACAGCCTTGCTGCCGGAGTACCAGAGCAACGCCCGAGGACGACGCCTGAAGGAATTCATCTCGCAATCTTGAACGAAGCGACGTCGACTTACCATCGGGCCGGATGCTGGGGATTGAACAACTACTTGCTGGCACCCGCGCACCTGGCGGCACAAGAACATGAGTCCGAGTCCGGGTGCTCGAAGCCGACGTTTTGCAGCTGATCAACATCGACACGGAAGCTGAGATCAACCGCAGACCGCCGTACACCCGCCTCAACCTGGAGAGGCTGGTCCGGGGGTCGAGCGGCTGGACCTAGGTCCCCGTCCGGAGCAGATCGACGAGGACGTCTTGCACCTCCAGACTCAACTGCAGGGCGCCATCGACGCGGTTTCCGCAAGCCGGGAGCGGAAGCGGCCGATATACTGGTGGACAGTGGAGCTATCGCCACTTAAAAGGTTGCTGGGGAAAGTCAACAGGTGACTAAGGAGAAGTTGCGACCCCATATCAGCTCGGCGATACTCTGCGAGGTACAGCACACCATCAGCCAGGCGTACAGGAAGGCGATGAAGGAGGCAAAGCACGCCACATGGCGTGACTTTTGCACATTGGACCAGCCCTCGGGCAAGGCCTACACCGTCAGCAAGGGCTGGGAGCGTGCAGCGATGCCCTATCTCCGTCGAGAAGACGGAACCTACACGAAGAGCGAGGAAGAGTCTATCATGCTGCTTTTTTGTAAGCAAGTACTCTGTTGACCCGAGTGTCGGGTCCGCTTTGGACACCGCCACCATCCAAAGTGACCGCCAGTCTGGTCACGAAGCTGATCAAGAACCTGGCCAATCGAAAATTAGCAAGACCCTACGGTGACCCTCTCTTCTCTAATGTACATTTTCGTATAAATTGTTCTGCCTGGATGCTTTCTGCATGGTACGATGCGAGCGTCTTTGGAACGTCTTTTGTCGTCTGCATTCTTGCACTTCCTATACGTGATTTTTTCTGAACCATGCTGTTCTTCTTACTTGCCGTTCTTTTTCTCCCTTGATCGGCCTGGCAGGACATCCGTTTAGTTCAGTCACCGTTTATATTACACTTTAGCACTTGCACTAAGATCTACTTTGTCAATCGATCGTTCAATACTAGCACGCACTTTCGTTTTTTGATTTCGAATGCTCTCGCTGCGTTCCTGACTAAATACTTTGTTTTTACAAATCTCGAAAACCCCGCAGAAATCAAAGAGATTATAACAGCGCGAGAGAGGTCATACCCCGTTTTTAATCCTGGTCGGTTCCGTGAAGAGAAAATCGGTTGAGCGGTAAGCACCGCGTGACCAGTTTTCGTTTCGTGAAACAAGCGGGATTAAAAATGGCGTATGTCTGCGCTTGCGTGTATGTTCTAGTGCTGTAAGGTAAAGTAGCCTAATATGGACCACTTCTTTTTGCGGCGCTATAACTCGACCCCTTTTATTTATTTATTTATTTTTTATTTATTGCTCTTGTACTCGGTTGGACAACGAATCTTAACTATTACTATAACATAACATTTAGTATTTAGGTAAGTGGAGATCCACTTGTCCCTCACCCAGTAACACATTTCTGTGTATGAGCTTCGATCAAGCCAATCCAAAGTTTTCTGTTTTTGGCTTTTTGAGGTCAGCTTGGCCCGGCCACTGCGACTACTCCGTCAGCCCATCTCAGTGGAGGTCTGCCCACTTTGCGCTTGCCTCCTCTAGGATGCCAAAACGTGGAGATCTTACTCCATCTGTCCTCAGGTTGCTTTGCCACATGCCCTGCATATTTAAGTTTTAAATTTTGTATTTTTTTAACTACACTTTTTGCATTTGTTTTTGTAAAAATATCTGAAATATTGATTTTGTCTTGAATTTTAATACCCAAAATATTCCTTAACATTGCGTTTTGCGTTATTCCTATTTTTTGTAATTGTTTTTTTTTGTGCACGCCCAAGTTTGCGCCCAATAGGTTAGGACCGGATAAATAGTACTTTCCAAAATTTTAATTTTAGGTTTTAGTTTCAGATTACCTTTGAGAATGGCTTTTTGGGCCCAAAAGGCTCTCCAAGCCTTAGCTTTCCTCACTTTAATTTAATTTTTAGTACGATTTTCAAGTGTCATCTTCTGGCCTAAATATGTGTATTCTTCAGTAATTTCAATGATATTGTTTTCAATTTTGATTTTCTCGAAATTGTTGATATTTGTCATGATTTTAGTTTTACCAAAGTTTATTGAAAGACCCCACTTTTTGCTCTCTCTCGCTAGGTCAGTTGCCATAGCTTTTAGTTCTTCGTTATTTTTACCAATTAGCACTATGTCGTCAGCAAAGCGCAGATTGCTCAAGTATTTAATTTTTCCAAAGAAGTGGTTTTTCCCCATGTTGATACCCATCCCTTCCCAGTCAAATTTTCTAAAGACTTCTTCGAGCACTGCATTAAATATATAGGGTGATAGCGGATCGCCCTGTTTAACCCCCCTCCTGATTTAGAATTTTTCTGTGTTACCTTCCAACCCAATTATTGCTTCTGATTTGGAGTAGAGTTTTTTCAGGACCTTCAATGATATTATGAGGAACCCCTTGGTTATTCAGAGCTAGCCAAATTTTATCGTGAAATAACGAATCGAATGCTTTATTAAAATCCACAAACATAATTGCTACTTTTTGTTGGAATTCCCTAGCTTTTTCAAAAATTTGACTTAGTGTATGAATATGGTCAATGGTGCTGCAATTTTTCCTAAAACCAGCCTGTTCGGCAGGTTGCTGTGAATCTAGAATCTGATAGATTTTATTTTTGAGAATTTTCATAAAAAGTTTGCAAATATTGGACGAGAGGCTTATGGGCCGATAATTGTTAATATCTGACCTGTCACCTTTTTTATGAAGGAGTATAATTACAGAGAGATGCCATTGCTCTGGCGCAAGACCCAGCGAGAGAGTGCAGTTAAATATTGACGTTAGCGGAAAAATGAGAGCTTTTTTGAATGTTTTTAGTGTTGAATTTTCTACTTTATCCGGCCCTGGTGCACAATTGGATTTTAAAGAGGTAATTGCTCCGTCGACATTCCTCCCCTGAATTTTTGGACTGACGACTGGGTCTCCGCAGTGACCAGCCTCACTTTCCTCCTCCTAAACTCTGTTGTCATCATACAATTTTTTATAAAATTTTGTTGCCGTTCTAGCAATTGTACTTCTATCATAAACTAGTTCGCCTCTCTCATTTTTAACTTTGGGAAGAAGCCATTTGCCTTTGGCTAGTGCTTTCCTAGTCTGTCTAGTTGACCAGGTCGATTCTATGATTTCTTTGATTAAATCTTGGTCAAATTTTTGAATATCATTTCTGATTTCTTTTTTGATCAGTTTTTTAATTTCTATTAATTCAATCTGTTCATTTCTAGTCAGGTTAATTTTTTGTTTGATTGCTGATCTCTTGGCTATAAGATTTTTGGTTTTTGAGCTAAGTTTGTGTTTCGTTCTAATATCACTTTTATTTATGCCAAATTCGTTCCTTACATTTTCCAGGGACGAAATCAGCCAATCATAGTTTTCCTGAAAGTTATCTTTATTCAAATTATTCCAATCGACCTGGCCAATATAGTCTAGTAGAACTTGTTCAGCATCGCCTTTGGAGGAAACCGGGATTATTTTATTGGAATAAGACTTACCCTTATTTCGGGGATTTTTTGAGAGCTCATTTTTTATTACAACAGTACATAAACCAGGTCTGTGATCCGAGGAGAAAGCAAATCTACGAATTGTTTTGATATTGTTTATCATGCTTAGATTTGGTCAACCCAGTTACTGAAGTAAAAGGGATATCCGAAAGGATAGCAATACTAAAAATAAAAACAATCAATAATAAAAATATCTCGTTGATACAAGTCTACGCCCCGACTCTGGCAGCACCGAGAGAAGAGACAGAGGAATTTTATGAGGTACTAGAAAATTGTTTAAGAATTGATAATGGAGACTACAAAATTGTGATGGGAGACTTTAATGCCAAAGTGGGAAAAAATTCATGTCTAAACCTAGGAGTGGGTCCAGAGGCGGCTGGTGTGACTAATAAATACGGGTCTAAATTAATCGAATTTTCGAATAAAAATAATCTTAAAATTGCAAATACTTTTTATAACAAAAAACCCCAAGGAAGGTGGACCTGGAAGTCGCCTGATAACAAAACAACAAACGAAATTGACCACTCGACCCCTATTACTCCTAAAATGTTGAAATTTGCACTGAATTGTAGCTCAACTATTCTAGTATCACTTCCTGAAAGGATTTTTCGGAAAAGTGGAAATTGGATTTTTCCCGATTTTTTTGTGGAAGGTACCATTTAAGGTAGATTGAAATTTGGGCTCCTAATATGGACCACCTATGGTACCTTCCACAAACAAATTCGGGGGAAATGAAATTTTCACTTTCCCGAAAAATCCTTTTGGGAGGTGATACTAGAATAGTTGGGCTACAGTTCAGTGCAAGTTTCAACATTTTAGGGGTCATAGGGATCGAGTTATAGCGCTGCAAAAAAAGTGGTCCATATTAGGCTACCTTACCTTATTTTTGCCATCTGATGAAAAAAACACACATTGTTATGGTAGTCCATATTGGGAGCCCAAATAGAGATTTATTTGAGTCGACTTACCACTGCTCTCCTCAAGTTGAGATCAAAAATGAGTACACGAATGAATAACTTATAAGATACACTTTCGATAATTATATTTCGAAGAAATCGATTTTTATACCATTTTTGTACCAAAATGTACTTACCCAAAAAAAAAGTGAAAACATCGATAAATTTTCGTTTTTCATGCATAACTTTTGTTTTTGGCTTGCGAGATCCAACTTTTTCTACCACATAATTTTTCATCCTCCGTGGAATGTAGTAATATTTTTTTCAGCCAGAGTGCGCCATAAACAGACGAGATATGATGGTGGTCCATATTAGGGACATGGTCCATATTAGGCTACTTTACCTTACGGAAACTAGATCTCGTAGCTTTTTTCTGCTTTTGATCCAACTTCGTGATGAGAAAATTTGTAGGCTCTAGAGGAGTTCGGTGATACTTGAAACACTTTGTACGGACATTTTTCTCTCTCGGAAAAGAACGAGCTGTCTCACTTGTAATTCTACACCGAAAGCTGTACCGCAAAAAGTTTTCACATTTGCGCGAAGAAAGTAGAAACAATTATGTACGCTTTTATCACCAGACGTTTATAAAAAGCGAAATGTATTAACCTCGTAAACGCGTGAGACCTGCGTTTAAAACATTACGCTCGCTTAAACGTATCTAATATATACGATTTGAAGAGCAGCCGAAAGTAGATACAAAAACTATACGATACCGAATCTGGAAAACATTTCACACGAAAAAAAAAAAAGTTCATCGAAAGCTCGAACTTTCGTATACTTTTATTCCGTTTTTCTATACACCGTTTTCGCATTTTATAACTGCGTATAAATTTTTACGATCGCGGCGCGATTTTAACGCGCGAATTTTTGGGTAACGTCGATGCGAGCGCACAGCTGCGGGTCCATTTGCGAGATGGAGTCGAAAAGATGGTACCTCCTCTATACACGCCGAGTGTCTGCCGCAGCTTTGCATTAATCTCGCCGTTCGAGTGGAAAGAGTATAAACGGGATGAACAAAATTCGTTTGTTTTATTCATTCTCGTATTTATTTGCACTGCTCGAATTGCCGCTTCAAAAACATTAAGAACGCTATACAGGCTAGCCGAAAGAATAAAATTATGTCGTCGGTGTTCTTGGCGCCCAAAGTGGTACTCAAAGCGGAGACAGCTGTCGTTTTCCCTACCTAGATAACTCGATGTAACGATAGGCTGGACTCAGATCCGGGACCAGCGCAATGCTTAGACGAGTGAGACTGTCCAAAAATCTGGTGACTGTCGTGAGAAATCAACCTCGCCGTCCCACCGTACTTCCTGCTTACCTAAAGCACCACTCTTTTAGGTGGTTTGATGGAGCGTATGGCGATGCACGTATGCCACAGTGGCTCTCCAGATGTCGTCCGACCTCGTTCTCGAGGATCCGCGCATCACCTTCGCTCTCTATGTATTCTCTGGTGGCTCATCAGGCTAATCCGCGATCCTATCATCTGCCCACAGTCGAGGCATCTGACGGGTGTGCTTGCTGTGGTTCTAGTCCGGTGTTGCCGATTGCAGACTCCGCCGTTTTGGTGAATTGCCGGTTTCCGTACTGTTTGGTCCTCGTATAGCTCTACTCGGTTACGGTTCACTTTGACATTCTTCAGGGTTACATGAATCATATCCTTATATCTCTTGATCTGACCACCTTGCGTGCTCCGGCCTTGGCCCAGCTCACCGTACAGGGCCTACTTTGGAAGTCTGGTATCGTCCATTCTCCGGACATGCCCTATCCAGCGAAGTTGGTTCCTGGCCAGCATGCGCTCAATAGGGTCGCAATTTGCCCGCTCCAGCACTGTTGTATTTGACACTACCCTTTCGAGTATCGCATCAGTGGCCAGAGGGACGTTTTGAGGCCGGCCCGGCGCTGTGCTGCCAGTGTAGAAATACAATCTCAAAACCCAAATATTATTCAATAATTATCGGCTAATGAATTATGATTGATTTGTCGACCCCCTTAATCAATCTCGGAAATGATGTTGAATGTAAATTTATGAAAGCTCCGTTCAGTATAATTTTCTCATTGCTAAATAAAGCAATATTCATTTCTGTCTTTATTTTTCGAGTTATTTAGAAAAAGGGTTTACTATAGGTTATGGACCCAGCCCCCTTGATTGATTCGCGAATTATTTTTCCGAACTTATAATTTTTCTCCGCAATACGAATTCGAATTTTTTAGGTAACGTATACGAATTAATACGAATTAACTAACATTTTTATTCTGCTGAAATTCTTCGCGAAGTTCGTATATGAATTGATTTCACTATTGCGAAAATTTCGTTAAGCAAATAATGTTTCACAAAAATTAGTAAAACTGATTTTCCACATCGCGAAAATTCGTAAAACTAATTTTTCTATCGCGAATTTGTTAACATCCGCGTTCCATCGTGAATTTGAGTCATGGCATCATCGTCACAATCCACGTCATCATCGAAAGAAAAGGAAACCAACATCGCTCCATTTGCGGGAAAAAATTTCAGCATTTGGAAATTTTGGATGCTTATGTTAATTCGAAGAAATAGGTTTAGGGTCAATTATTTTGGATAAAATACTGATTAATCCGAGTGCAGGCTGGAACAAACGAAATCAACAATGTATTTTTCTCTTGATAAAATACATCGCGGATGAATGTATTCAGTATGTCAAAGATTGACAATTTGCAAAAGAAATGTGGGACAATCTTATTCATACCTTCGAACGTACCAGCGCGGCGAACCAATATCGATCAGGGTAAGGTTACCGAATATGGACCCCATCTGGTTTTTGGACTCCGGAAAGGGCCCCAAGGACACTTAGGCGGGTGGAAATGGGCTTAAATTGTACCTAGGATATTTGGCTATAACCCCCTTCAAGTAGAATTTGAATAATGCAATTACTCGATTTTTACATTTTTGAAAAATCAAATTTTTGGGCTCCTATTATGGACCCCTGAAATGAATTTTTTTTTCAATGTAGAAAAATGCGAAATGAACGTATAGTTGAGCAATACAATACATGTAAACGTAAATATCATAGAAATAATAAAAAAAAGTATAGTTTGAGGATTATAAATTCAAGCAAGCCGAACAAATATACTTCGTTTTACTTTTGAATTCTTCAATAGCAGCGTCACATGCTTCGTGAGCCCACAAATAGCACTTCCGGCACATGATCCACTTCTCACTTCTAACATCTTTCTTAACCAAAAATTGTCCGAAAGTTGAAAACAAGTCATTTAAGAACTTGAAAAAACTCATTAGTGTAAGGGGTCCATATTGGAGTCCCATGTAGTGAAATTTTCAAACGAACTTACCTTGAATACGGAAGCTTCAACTTGAAAAATGAAGTAATCCTCTGAAAGTGTTTGGAACGTACTCAACTTTACAGGAAAGGAAAAAATTTGATTACGAATTTTTCGAAAATGATAAATGAAAAAACTGAGATGAAAAAAAAGTTGACTTATCAATTTTTGTTTTTTGTCTGTAATTTTTTTTCGGCTTCCGAGGAGCGACTCTTTGTATGATATTGATCTGTGACGAGAGAGGTACAACATATATTTTTTGCCGCTTGGTAGCGCTAATAGTTTCCGAGATAAACTGGGGGTCCATATTAGGAACGGGTCCATAATAGGTAACCTTACCCTATGTCTCCAGCTGTCGAATTGAAAATTTTAACCCAATTCTACGTCGTTGTTGAAGCATTTTAATGAATTTGAAGACTTGGTACGTCAACTAAAAATTTGTGGAGCTCAACTTTCCGATCAAAACCTCATTATTCAACTTCTTCATTCGCTTTCGCCAGAGTACAAACCTATAATCAATATTCTCACGACCATGAACGATGTTCTCACAATGGACCTCGTCAAGGCACGTTTGTTAGACTTCGAGGCAACAGAGCAAATGGAGTGGGAGCGTTCACAGATTCACTCAATTCAGAATCCTCAGTCTTTTTACTCCAATTCAAAATTCTATCAACGTAAAAATCGTCAGTCATCGTTTTCTGGTCGTCGTCATTATCGCGAGACTCGTTGCTGTAAATATTGCCTACGATTACTAATTTGGAAATTGCATTCATCTTTTTTATCCGGCTCCACTTGGAGCGTTGAAATTAACGAAAATGCTGGGCTTCTTGTAGTGAAGTTCGAATTTCGGAAGTTCAAATCGGAGTTGAATCAACCAATCGATGCAATAATCAAATAGTGTTGATCGTTATGTCGATATTTTTAATGATTTTTTCGTCATTTAATTTTGTCGATTTCAAGCTGTATACTGTGTGACCTTACTATACGATCCAGGATGGGAAATTACAGTTTTTTTCAAAATATTTTCTAATTTCACTTCTTGCAAGCTACATAACAATATTCGTATAGATGACATGTAAAAGTTATAAAATCGTTACTTTCATCGTGAATATTCTGATTTTGGGGGTCTAGATCTGATACAGCATTCGAAACTAGCAAAAAGGAATTATATTTCAATCGTTTTCTTAATTCTGTGGTCTAGTCGATTTTACCAATTTGATGGATCCAGAAAGCAATCCTGGGCAGTGGCGTGCGGTGAATTTTCCTAGAAGGTAAGCGATAAGCGTAGGGGTGAAGTAAAAACCAGAATAAAAGTATGAAACATGCTACTACCAAACGACATTGATAAAACTATTCAAGCTGTCGTATCCCTGTGTAGGGTCATTCCATATACAATTATACATTTAGTATTTTCTGTGACGAATAATAGGCACAGGGATGTATAACCGAAGAGTTTTTCTGTGGGGGTGGGGGGGGCAAGAACTGTTAAAGTCCCAACTGACTCTACTCCAATTCATCAAATATTAAAGAAAAATAAACTTTTTGACTTGTTGGATTTTTCCAACTGACTCAACTCAGAATTCCCAAGCATCAAAGGGGAAAAACAAAAAAACCCTGTGACTTCTTGGATTTTTTCATATTCTCAACTCAATTTGCCCGTATATAAACAAAAATAAAATTTTGATTTGTTGGATTTTCCCAACTCCGCCTGATTGAAATTGTAAATTTTCCCAACTGCTCAGTGAAAAATTCCTGCCGGAGGAGGTGGGAGTTGCCCCCCTATCGGTACTTTCTTGAATAGATATAGCCAACAAAATAGTTTTCCTCTGTCTTCATAACCAGCTCACCACAAAATGTTTTCATATTGCAATACGAGGAAATGTCTAGTAAAAATAGAATCCCCTTTCTTTTGCTTAGATTTCAAAAACGGTAATTTTGGTATCGGCTTACCACCATTAAAAAATTCTAATTCTTCATTAAAAGTAAATCGCTAAAAAGGTTTTTCAGTAAGATCCCAAATACGCATTTTTGTGCGCAAAAATGCAAAAAAAAAAAGAAAAAAAGGAGCATTTAAACATGAACGCGTTGATTTTAGTACATAGAACACTGATCACGTTTCACTGCCAACTTCGACGTTCGACTAGTCATAAGCGATATTAAAATCGCTAAGAAACGCGCAGTTTTCGTCGCGTTAAACATGCTAGTGTGTTTTTGTGTTGGTCATCAACACGGAGGCGGAGCGTAAGTCGTTTATAAGTTTACGTGTAATATGAAAAATAAGCGATTTTCAGATCGCTGTCCTGATACAAATAAATACAAATACATACGAGCCGATTGCCGAACAGTGAACGCTTTTGTTTCAACTGTCTGTCTCCTCAACCACCAGAAGACGGCCCCATTTGTTTAATGTGAATTTACGAGTACATGAGTGTAGTAAGCGGCAATACGATCGCTTTTTTCTTTACTCAATGTTTCATATCTTTTATTTGTTACAAGTTGATATATTACATGAAGACTTATTTTCTCGGGATTTTTCAGGGTAGGCGGCGCTTACCTCGATCACCTGGAATGCACGCCACTGATCCTAGGAGGGGAAATTCAACGTGTATAGGAATTTTGCATTACCTTTAGAGTCTGTTATCCCATTCTTTCACCATTTCATCTCACTATTTCTCGAGGGCAGGGCCATAATCGAAGGGGGAGAGGGCAAATCGATGATTTACCATTGGGAACTTGGTTTTTTCCCTTCTAGCAAACGAGAAAAATCCATTTTCCCCCTCTCCTATTGCTGTAAACTCCATTGTCACAATTTTTCTTGCTGAAATTTGTAACCTCGAAAATTAGTCCTTCTCCCTCTTCCTTGTACGAGTACAAAGAAGGGTTATATGATCCTGCGACTGGGTGATAATTTTTAGAGTGTTTTCTTTTAAGAAGGGAGATGGAGAATTCCTCAAGACTAGGTAAGATTCTTAAATCTTCAGTACTCATGTAAAAATCTTCCAGATTCTTCCATACTTCTTTCAGCTCTATAACACGTTTCCAAACTGGTTTGAGACTCGCTAAAACTATTCAAATTTGCTTACGAGATATTATAACTACGGCAGCTTGAAACATGACCAAAACTTTTTAGAATTATCAAAACTTCTCAAATAAAAACGGATAGATACGTCAAACGCCTTCAACTTGCATCACGTTATTAGGTCATTAAGGATCAAACTTGTGAGTACTATCCAAGGTATCCAGTTGATCGGTCTTATTCATTCTCTATCCGCGAATCAAGGTATCTGGTCTGATTTTCATGCGAAAAGAAAAGAAGCTCTATAGTAACAAACGTATATATTCTCCATGAATCTAGTCATCATGGAAAGCGGATTCTGTTTCGTTATCACCCTAGAAACTTTACCATATATTTTACAAAGATTCTATCATTACCTTAATTTTCGGCCCTCACCCATTAGTTATTTACCCATCAATCAGAAGTCAGATAGACATTGCCTATTTCCATCATCGTCTCCGTTTTATTGCATAACTGAATCTAATTTGCTGTTACGTGTTCCACGAACTGCAGAAATTAAACTGGTATTTCTTTTTGAGTTGGCTTACTTAAAAAAAAAAATAACAATAATAATAATAAAATGAATGATACGATAATGAGACTAATAATACGTAGCATAATTTTAATTAAAATGAGGGAGCAGTCGTTATTTTCATTTCTTTATTTCAAAAATTGGACAAAAAAAAATTAATTAAGAGGCATCTCTGGTAGTATAATTTTCGCCGTTATGTTTTATATTTCTGTTTGCGTAATATTGATACTGTGTAGGTTGGCCCACGAATTGGAAAGGCTTAGCTTTTGCTCTTTGAAAAATACATATTACCGGAATAGTTTTCCTTATTACCTTCGCAGTCCTTCTTTCTTTTCATTTGTCTGTTACTACGTCGGATTATTTGTTTGCGAACTTTATACAATCTGAATATCGTGCTTGTTTTCACGTAAAAAAAAAAGGCGAATCTTCTGGCACTCGTATTTATTCACTCATCGTACGGAGGAGCTCTAATGTTCGAAAATACAATATATTTGTCACATTCTAGGTAAACTGGGGGTTTGGATACGAAGGAAAACATAAAAGAAAAATGTAACGAAAGGTTTTGCAACGGATTATGTCTCAGGAAAGTCCCTTCATTACCCCTTTCCCTCCAATAAAAAAACGGATACTTGGCTCTCTTCGTATTTACCTCTTAGAAGAAGCAAATAATGTTCACATTTTTTAAATAGTTTTTTGTCTTTGTCTTGGATACTTTTGACACAGAAGAATTCGAGCTGAGAAGTCATGGTAAAAAAGTACCACGCAATGTCTCTTTGTTTTAAACCATACATGCAAAACACAGACTGAAAATAAACCTTCAAATACCAACTCATGAACACGCAAATTATTGAAAAAAAAAGTATAGTTTTGGACATTTACTATTTTTCTTTCACTGAGATCTGTCCAGTGGGGGTGATCTTAGGAGTATGGGACAGCTTTCACCACCCCCGCTTCGGTTGTGAAAATAAACTTTAGCATTTTTACGAGAAATACAGTATTTTTGGCCGAGAAATCTTCATGCCTAAAACATAAAACGTCATTTAGGGCATCTAGTACGAAAATATTTTTACCCCCTCCCTTCCTTCCCACAGGTAAAATGAGCGATCTCCATCCTTGGTTTTCCAAAAACGAAACAATTTAAATATCCTTGCAATGGCTTCTGAAGGGGGAGTAAATTTGGTTTTGGACAATATTTCGCTTCCTATAGGACGTACAAAAAAAAGTTGATTAAAATTGAAGGAGACTAAATCTGCCGCAAAAAAAAAAAAAAAAATTCAGTACTATTTTTCGGTAGAATCAAAAGTTCGTTAATAGTCGAGCTATTAAATTATACATAGTGCCCTCGAATTTGAGATTTCTGTACTTCATCACTCTTGGTCACCCTTATCGTTATTAAGATACTAAAAACAATTACTTATATGCTTATAATAATTTCAGACTAATATTTGATGGCATTTGTCTCATTGTACCATACGGAGAACATGAAATTGGTCTCACATGTATCCAAAAAGGTTTCTCCGGGTTCTTTATTTGAATTTTAATTTCCATTAAAGAAGAAATTAATTTTTATAGAGCAAACATACCTTTGTTAATTTTTTGAGAATTTGTATGTTAACCTCATGTGAAAAAGGCGACAGTGATGTACCAACTTTAAGACGGTTCTTAATATCCCAGGTTTATCTTTTTTTTCTTCTCGTGTACTACTTGTTGATCTCAAAAATCATTCGACCAAATCGGAATTCAGTTCCTTGCCTAGAGTTAAAAACGTACGAAAAAGTAATTGTTTTCCTTTATTTTTATTTTTATTTTTTTTTTATTGATTCCAAAAATAGTTCCAGTTTGCAAGATTAAACTCCCCGTCTCAAAGGAATCTTGGGGCACATTATTTCAAATAAATATTTTTTTAGACCTCGTCAAGAAAAACACTGAGGTTTCACACAAAGTCAATTCAGTTCATCCCTGCCAATGAAACTAATTCGGAGAATATTTCTTCTGAGTTGAGGGTTCTCCAGTTAAATTTGAGTCTATCGAAAATTGCATAAAAACGACCCTTATATATTCTTGGTGAATTTTTTCGATTTTTCTGGGAACGCCCTCTAGATCAGTCTCGATGAGATGACAAAAAATGTTTGCAAAGTTTCATCAGATTAATCAAGTATAAGAACATGACCTTTCCTCATTCTTATAAAAAAATACACTAGAATTGATGTTTTTAAATGAATTTTTGTCTTCACAGCTTATAACATTGTTAAAATGTATCTTTTGTAGATTACGAAAATGTGTTCAATATTAATTTATCAAATGTAAAATAGTTTCATTTCTCGATGTTCTTTCATGGCCCGCAGACGAGTGACCTCAAAAGAAAGAGAGGAGTAAGGAAAAGTTAAATTTTGAGGTAGGGGGATTGATTAATCGATTTTTGAGGTCTGCGAATTAATTACCGGGGATATTTCTTACCTGCGACCTCTGTCTGAGAGTGCCATTAAAGTAAATGTTTGTAATTTTTCCAAAATGAGATTCGATTTGTGAGTTTTTGAAGCTGCTAAATATAATTATTGGGGTAATTTTTACATCCTACCTCTTGAAACACCACTTTTACAACCCCGTGGAATACCACTGCGCAAGGTCGGATTTAAGATTTTGTGGCCCTGGAGTCAAGGAAGATATGGAGGCCCCAAAGTGTCAAGCAACCCTCCCCCCTCCAAAAAACAAAAATTAAAAAAGTTCAAAATTACGAGTAAAAATAATTCAAAGTACACAGAAAGTATGAACTACATATTATATTCGTAATAGCGACACTTTCGCTACTAATTTGTGGAGGCCCGGGGCCCTGGGCTCCGTGGGCCCCTCCTTACATCCTGCCCTGCCCCTGCGATTACGGAGGTCAAATATTAATAAAATTTTCAAGATGATATTTGATTAGTGAAATTCAGAAATTCATGTTTGAAGATTTTGAAAACCCGCGAATTTTTATTGGAAAAATTACAATTTTTCGACCCTTGTGCCTGCAGTGGTACTCTATCTGGGACTTCGCCGGAATTTTTCTTATTAGGACTGGCATAGGCGAGGGACGAGGGTTCCGTAAAAAATTCGGACGGTCGAAAATAAGGGCCACTCTGTCGTGCATGCCGTTGCGATTTGGAAACTCAATTCGCAACCACCCCTCGCATACCGCGAAAACAAATTTTATCGGAGGATTTCATCTTCAATGCTCACATATCGTGTGCATAATACGGGGGTACACCAAGTTATTCTGACAACAAGCAAGGGGTATGTACCTACGATGGAAATTATGTAATAAATTATTATTCTAACGCGGAGGAGCCAAAGAGTAATAGCTGTTAACGAAAGCGCCTGCGCTTTCTCAAAATCAGTCGGCGGGTTTTCGACTATTCCTCTGGCAACCCTCCCGAGTCTGGCGGGAAAAAACGGTAAGTATATGTCAGGTTCGCGTGCAGGTCCTGTAGCTGAAAGCGTTTAGTTTCTGACGCGAGTCCCAAAGTTCATGTCATAAAAGCTTCTTCATTCATCGGCTCGAGAAATTACGACGTCGTGTTTACGCGTTCGTCGATAGTCATAGAGTAATAAATATAACGAGTTGAATAGTTTCGAAACTTGTAAAAAAATTACTGTCGATTGCGTGTACAGCGAAATATTTTTTAGACTTGATCTTGATTTTTTTTTTTTTCAAAAGAAATATTTTCGGTGTGTCATACAGCGTGTTTTATTGGGGTGTAGGTAAGTCGTGTGTTAACTCGTAACATGTGCTTTTATCAATTCGCGATACATCAGAAATTGTGCGTCAAAGCTGCGACCAGCTTTTAGTGTTTCTCTTCGAGGTTGCGAGTTTCGAAGCGGAGACATGGTGGGAAGAAAGTTCTGTTTCATGCGGCCAATGCTGACACACCGAACCGGGGTCTGAAGGTTTCCAGTGAGGCACACTTCTGATCTTGGCCAACTGGGTACTCATTGGTGATCGACACTGCCCAGTGGATTAGCCACACGTCATTTCTAGGGTCCTACATGAATTCAAACATAATGTCGTTAATTCTGGTCATTAGGTGGTGTGTGTAAGAGGACTGATACAAAGGCACGCGTGAGTGACTCCTTAATCTAATCCACCGATAATATCTGATCGGCCACGATAGCAGATCCACTGAAAAAGGGCCTTGCCGGTAGAACTTACAAATCAACAAGACTGTCGGGATATTTCCCTGTTTCCTGACAGTTACCAAATTTTTGACAATACGCACAGCAAATGACTGCTGGATTTCTGTATATCAAAGATTTTTGTAAGTCACGCAGTGAACCATCTAAACAATCTAAAATGGCTGAGGGAAAATAACGCTGACTTCGACCGAAAAAGAAATTCGATCGGTTGCATTCGCTTTCACCCGAAGAGTGCAGGTTGCATACTCCTTTACCTTCAGTTTGCGATCAATACGTATTATTTATCTACCATGTCATGTGATGAGGAAGTGAGGGTGTTCAAAAGCCACCTATCAAACTGTTTTGAAAACGACAGCTAGGCCTAAGGTCTAGCTCGACGGGCTGCATTACTCTTCGAAAATATGAATGGTGAAGAGAAAACTGCCTTCGTGACACACGCACATAGAAAAGCCATGTCAAAGCTGACAACGGAGACGATCCACCCGCGCTCAGTTTTCGCACTGACCATTTTCATTTTGAATACCCTGCAATTTTGCTTGAAGAGCGGGATTTGCTATTTGATACCAAGTCAAAACAAGTGAAATTGAGTTTCTGATGGTGGATTGAAAAAATTATGATTGCAATTTCTTCCAGAAACGCCGGAAGGAAATGATGAAGAGGGGGAGGACACATCAAACTCCTGTAACCTTTTCTTTTCTATTCGAAATTCTTTTCTAACTCGGGGATGGGAGTGAAAGTTAGAATCCAAGGGGTACAAGTGTAATTTTCGAACAATCGAGGATAATCCTGTTCAGCAGCGATACACTGTACACTTCCTAATGTAAGCGGCTGAGCAAGGATCCAAACAAGATCGTGAAATTGTAAAATCATGTTTTGTTTCTTGGAGCAGGGCAGCCGTTCTTCCTCGAACAGGGAGGCCCTAGCAGCTTTAAACATTCTAAAAAAAAAATTTAACAATCAACTGATTTGTTTTTTGATTCGCTGAAGCTGATTATCCTAGTAATTGGAAATATTATTTGAGCCCTGCCTCATTTAGGTCGCAGGATGAAAATTTCTGGCTGGGTTTGAATCGAAGCACAAGTTTCTTGTATCGTTGACTTCGAGTATTTCAACAAATTTGTGATCAGGTGTAATCGAGCTTAGCTATTATTCTTACAATTTTCTTTGTTGAAACCAGGAAGAGGTGATGCTACTGGCCTTCACACCTTCATGAATGGAAAGGGACAAGTGTACCCTCTTGTCCCTCAGCTCCAGTGTCGTTGCCTTCTCAAATTCGCGATGTTAGTTATGCAGGAGACAGGAAAAGTGACGGAAGTGACTTTTACGGTTGCATTTTCTTTTTCTATATTTTTCAGACTCGGGTCATTTCATATTAGTTTGAACATAAAACAACACATTTGCCTACAACCGTAACTAAGAAGTTTTCTGTGTGGAGGAAGTGAGCAGCAACAAGTTCGACTAGAATATAAATAATATCAGTAGAAACTCAAAAACTGCTTTCGCGAAGCGAAAGCAGTAACGACTTTTCGGCCTTCGGCCGAAAAGCACTCGGGACTCGCTTCGCTCGTTCCTCGCAAAATCAAGACACTGTCGACACGTTTTAAGTCGTTAGCGTTTTAAAAAACGCAAATGTCGACAAGGACTAGTGGTATTCGGCCGAAATGTTTAAGGCCATTCACGTTTTAAAAAACACAACTCTCGACAAGGAATAGTATTATAAAAAAATAGAAAACTACCCGGCTATCAAAATTAAAGTTCGTATAAATTTGAAATCGACACATTCAAGGCGGAAACGTGTAAGACCGAAACATTTGTATAGTACAACATAACTACGCGGCTATCAAAATTAGATTTCATATCAATTAAATACCAGTACCTAAGTCGCCTCGCGCTTCTTATGCTGAACTTAAATTGAGGAAACTCGTGAACGACTCGACTGATTGTCATCAAACTTTCACCTGCACAACTTCGAGTACTTCTCTATAATCTACCAAATTTTGGAATCAAATGATTCAATAGTTCCTGAGATTTTTGTGCCACACATTTTGTCCTTAAGGAAACCGATTGTCTTCAAACTCTCTACTGCACAATTTCAAGTAGTGCTCCATAATATATCAAAATTTGGAATCAATTGATCCAATAGTTTTGAGATTTTCGTGCAAGTATTTGATGCAATTTGTGGGAAAATTCAAGACGCATATATTTAGATTGTAGTGGCACCTTCAAAACTGATGATAAGCACCCGATAGTGTCTACAATTCTTATTCCATCTTCTAAGTACTATTGATAACTATAACCTAGAAAAATGCAGTAAGTACATTCCGATAAAATTTTACTCACTAAATGTTATCGAAATTTTAAGTTTTGAAATACAGCATTTTCCTGCTGACATCATGGACAGGGACGTGCCGATAGGGGGGAGGTGCCCCCTCCCCCGTAAGAATTTTTCGCTCAACAGTTGGGAAAATTTACCATTTCAGCCAGGCAGAGTTGGAGAAATCCAACAAACAAGTCAAAATGGTTTTTTTTTTTTGCTTTGATACTTGGGAATTTTGTTTAAAATATTTTTTTTTGCTTGATTGTTACTTGGGAATTTTGAGTTGGATCAACTGGAACTTTCACGCTTCCCTCCCCCCTCCTCCGGGCCTCCCCAGGAAAACTCTTCGGTACGTCCCTGATCAAAGAACATTACTTTGAGGATGGACCAAAATTTATTGACACTATATTTTTTGCCTATCTTCAATCTGGAAAGTTTTATCAAAATTCAAATTTATGAGACCAAACTTTTCGTTCAAATTATGTGACTAAAATTTCCAATTTCGTATAGGCAACAACTAGTTCCGTAAATTTTTATTCCATGGTTTTACTGTACTTGTCGTTACCGTACTCAAACATTTACTGGAAAAGAATTTGTGATCAAAAGCTCTAGGAAACAGGAAAAATTTTCCTGTTTAAAATTTTCCTGTTTCTCCAATATCAGAGATTGTGTATTTCCTCCGATTTTAAAAGTATGCCACTTTTCCAGATCATAATGTTTTTATTCCCCCTGACATACTGTAACGTCCTTCTAGATTGTTTTCTAAAACTGGAACACCTTGTATACTTCATACAAATTTTTACCTTTCTTTTTTTTTTTAAATTCTGTAAAATTTCGAATTTTGGAAAGCGCTTATGAACGTTGGGCAAACACCTATGTGTCCTAAATGAATACATTCGTCCTGATTTTTCACGCATTACAGCTAAGGACCTTAACTCCCTGTTACAATAATGGTGACAAAAAAATAGGGGAGGCCGGGGTGCATTATCAGAAGTGTGAAATATCACAACCTGCAGCTTTCAGCTGTATATCAACGTACAAATACGGTAATTAGATGAACTTGTATGATGAATGTGAACTATGCGGCTCAGAAATAAATTATTATTGGTATCTCTGGATAGCCGTTTTCAGTGATTAAATTTTTCTTGCGGTAAATAACGTAATTTGAAATATCCGTTGTTTACGTAATTCAATTATTTTAGCACAGAAAATGTTACGCTGTACTGCTGAGCGAAATATGGTTAAGAAAAATAGTGGGCTAATACTAAAGGTTATGAGAAATTGATCTAGACGGAAGAGAAGTTGTTTCTGAGCTTGTACATTAATCCTATGTAGTCCATTATGTTCTAGCCCTGCAATTCTTTGAGAAAAGTGTCATTAGAATTTCTACACTTTCTAATTGAAAACGCAGGCGGCGTATCACCTCACCCGTTACGATTCATCGCCCCGCATTGAAGCGTCATGCTACAAAAAATCCTGCAGCAAAAAAAAATTATGAATAAGTAAAATCGTCATTTACAGCCGTCAAACTTTTGGAGTATGTAAAATTAAGAAATTGACATCTGATTATGCGGGGAACTTACACAGATCTGATCCAAATGGCTCGGGGAAAAGAGTTCTAGATTGGGATCCACTACACCATAAAAGGAAGAAGAGTTGACATCCAATTAGATGACTGATGAAATAATAAAAACGGCGGGAATGCTTTGGGCAAGAGCTGCGGAAGATCACGAAAGGTGGAGAAAGGTGTGGGGCCTATGCTCAACGGTGGGCAGAGTATGGCACCCTACGTCCCCTTAACTTAGAGTGGGATATATAGTAAGAAGAAAGACTTTGAAAATGGCCGTCTTGTAACAAAGTTGAAAACCCAGGAACGAATGTGAGTGGGTGAATCTCTGAATTCTCAGAAAATTGCGGTAAACACTTGCTTTCTCTATAACGAAGAACACTAGCGTAATTTTTTTCCATGAGTTGGTAGTGATAAACCTCCTTTATCCCATACACCAATGACTTACCCGCCCGCACCTCACCAGATTTGAGAAAAATACTTAAATAGAGGAAAAGTTCCATCGTAGTGTCCTAAAACGAAATCAGTTTTCTAACTAAAGTTGGCTGTAGCAAAGTGTTATCAACAAAAAAATATCATACTTATGGTTCACACGACCAAAAGCGATGTTGAAGTAAGTTTATGAGGGAAACCAAAATTTAGAATTTAAACATATGTCTACCAGTGGTGCCAAAGTCATGAAATAGATTTTTTTTTCCATCGTACTATACAATATTGAAATCATCCTATAAAGGGAATATATGTTATATTATTGAGTGCAAAAAGTGATCTTAACTGATTATCCACTGTGTACGTATAATGACTCAATCATGAAATTTTCCCAATTTTTAAATTTAGAGTAGACTTTTTGTCAAACTTATGTTAGAAAACAGTATTCTAATTTTTTTACATCCCATGGTAGTATACAAAAATACGCCGGTTGACTTCAACTTCATTATGTCAAGTAACACTGTTTTGATGCTGCTGTACTCTATTTCTGCATGTTGACCAGTTTTATTCCCTTCCAAATTGGGAAAATGTTAAAATCTTCTATCGTAGTATACGATTTTTTTCCATGGTAGTATCAAACTATATTTTGAAGAATACCACGATGGAATAACGTTGCTGATGACTTCAGATAATGATGAAA
This sequence comes from Acanthococcus lagerstroemiae, assembly GCA_031841125.1. Lineage (NCBI taxonomy): Eukaryota > Metazoa > Arthropoda > Insecta > Hemiptera > Eriococcidae > Acanthococcus > Acanthococcus lagerstroemiae. The sequence goes on along the minus strand of CM063110.1, from coordinate 60,307,189 downwards.
TCCTTGGACCTCAGTCATATCACTTGTTGATCTTCATTCTGGTAACCCAGGAACATTAATAATATCTCTTTTTTTCTGACACTATGATGGAATTCCATCGTAGGGTATAAGAAGTTCTCCCCGCCCCAAGTAGGACGTTTCTTGTAGGACCACCCTTGTACATGTGTTCACCTATATAATTATCTACCATGTATTCCACCAGAAAAAAAATTTAAATAAGAAGGTTGAAAATTTTAAAATCAGGCAAGTGACTTTTCAAGTTATTTCGAAATTTACCCGAGTGATTATTTTGCAGAGCGGTTACACAGGGGGTAATATCTGGTGGGACGGTGGATGGCGATGCACGCGTGCAAAGTGGCCCCTCAGACACCGCACCCCCGGCCCCGGAAATTACCCTTTCGAATATTGCATCAGTGGCCAGAGGGATGCTTTGAGACCGGCCCGAGCCCCTATTTCGCCGTTCCACTTCCAGTGCACGCTGTCCTGCAAGAGCCACCATGGGGGCCCCCTACTGACCAAAGTTAACGCTCCCAGCACTAGCCTGGAATTTGAGTGCCCCACAGCCGGAAGCGCTTCCTCTTCACTCATCCCTCACCTCCTTGTCTTGGTACGTGTGGCGACGCAGGAAGCTGGTGACGGACAGGAAGATAGTGGTGTCCTCGAGGCTAGATTTCAGAGGAACTAGAGCTCATGACATGCATGTTCTGACAGTGTCCTGAGATTTGTAAGATAGGTCTCGCCTCTCTTCGTATTTGGCATTTTGACGCATTCGATCGACATTTCCGGCAAACGTCTGCATTTTTGCTTTCTAATTTGAAAGGAGGTCTTCCTGGTAAGGGCCTTGAGATCTACGTAGTTCATCCCCTAAATGCGACCTTAAGCATTCGAATAGAACAGATACTAGCGTCTTTCCTGCCAACTGCTTGAAGTGAGAGGAATTGCTGACAACATCTGTTCGAGGTTTTGAACTATTAGCAATATGAATCTTCCATTTTTAAATTGCGGTTTGTAAGCCACTTATAAAACTTTCCATCAAGACATGAAGAATGGACAGAAATACTGGAAAAAATTATCTTTTTGTTAGTGAATTTGACGTACTTTTCAATCTACTTCGTTCAAATCTGAAATTTGATCTTCTAGTTGAGAATACCGTAAACAGGGGTGACTTTGCCGACAATTTTGAGGTTCCAGATTGGTTGAAGCCTTGGAAATAAGATTAGCTAGGGGAATCAAAATTTCCCTCTCCCTCCCCTCCTAGAAAGGCCTGAAGATAAATCGGCAAAGTTATCTGTGCTCGGGGTGGCGTTATGCCGATCCATAAGAAATGCGTGGAAAATGAGCGAAAATGTTCAAAATTTATTACAAGAAGCCATAAAAACGAAAGAAAAATTGCAATTATTCAAGTTAAATTACGTCTTCGCGGAAGATAAATAATTCTCGGGATTCCGTGGGTTCAGAAAAAACTCTTGATGGCAGCAAATTTCACGTAATCAAAATCATCCTCCAGAGGATAGTGAAATTTGTCTTTTCTATTTTGATATGGCTCGTCCTCCCGGATTCCGACGGATATCATTATCTGTTTTGTAAAGATAATTATAAATTGTGTTAGCTGGTACCTTGTATGTGGCTGAAGCTTCGGTTCTAGTCGTATCATCATTTCGAAATTTCTGACACTCTTCAAGTGTTTCTCAGGTATAATCAGAATAGGTGCGACACCCTACGTGTCTGTTATTTATATTCTTGGTATCTCAAAACAACCTCGAATGACATCTAGGTAAATTCAAAACTCAAAACAACCTCGCGAATTCGTCGCGAATTGTAACTTTTCAAACTGATAACAGAGCATAAATTGGCATGCGGCAAAGTCACTCCAAGGCAATTCTTCGCTTATACCTTGTGATTGCAGACGGGAAAATGCTTAGACCTATAAATCCTTGGAAAGCTGAGAGTGCAGGCTTTAAAATGACACCACAATAATTTTTCTGCGAGTGCCTGTGAGGAATCCACAGACCTGATTTATCAGGCTACTGTTTCGGAACTTTTTCTGCGCTTGAAAAACAGCCTACCTTTGCCACCTATTTCGGCCTGTGATACGTCTCACTGGTTTTTGAAGTGTTGTATCTACGTCCCTTCATCGATCTATGCCCTTAGACGTGTTAGGAATGCATTATTCGTCACAGAGTCAGTAATATAGTCAAAAATGAAAATCGGCCAAGTCACCCCGATTTACGGTAGTTAAAAGGAAGCCATTACAGAAAAGTATTCTCGAAGGTATAGATGGCAGTTAATTCAGTGGTGCTGATACCGATGTATTAATATTTATAGGGATGAAAGTGCGCCATGCTACCATCGACATACCAACAGGTGTCTGCGAAATTTTTGTCTTTTCCGAAATTAAATGGAATAAGTTTTAAAAGGAGCCCGCAGTCGACAACTGCTTAGAATTATTTTGAAAAGTTAAATTTCTCGCCGAATGAGATACAAGTTACACTTTTTAATTTCGAACCTGAAGCTGCCTCTCACGAGCTTATACGTCGCTTTATATGGCTTCCCATCTCTTCCTCTTCCCATTCCTTTCCAATCAGGAACGAGAAATCGAGTCCGCATTTTCACGAACTGACCTATGTTGATAGGAAACGAAACCGTATCATCAAAACGCGGCAAATCCTAACCTTTTTGTTATTGTTGGCCTTTCAGAATTCTTTAATAAACTTGCCGAAAACGTATACAAAAACGGGTCTTTCGCGGATGACGATAAAAGGTGTTCGCAAAAAGGCAAGAAAATCATGTCAGAATACGTTACTGCTTCCTCGTATAGGGAAAAGTTTCTTTCATTTAACGCTCCGTTGGTCCTGCATATTTCGAATTCTTATATTACCAGTTTTCTTCGTGGCAGGGTCTTCCCAGTGGATGGGGGACTCACAGAGTCTAGATATCTCGCCAAAAATGACCCCGAAAATTGAACTACTCGGAGAGAAATTTATTGGCGAATATTTGATTTTTTTTTTTTTCAAAATTCATTCGTCTCGTAAATACGGGGAAATTGAATAGCAAATATTCTCAGGCACGTTATTAAGTGAAGGTTGATTTAAACGATACATTTTTTATTCGTATTTTCCGAGCCGTTTTTGCCGCTCCCAATTTCTATTTATCTTTTCCTTTTCCGCCTTTCCTCTCGCTTAGACCGTCGACATTTTATTACACACTTTGACTCGCGGACGAGATTTCTTTTACAGCCGTTATAAAGTCGAAGAAAATACAGTTCAAGTGTTCCTTTGATCTGCGGTCACGTTACAGAAGCCTCATTCCTTGGGCCGTTATCAGAGCAGTCGTTGCAATTATTTGACGATTCTCGGTAGTGTATGTGTACGAAGTACTTATATCCAAAGCAGAAAGTTAATCGTCTGTGCTTGGCTCTCTTAGTGCAGTCCCAGCCGTATACAAAGTACTTCATAAAACGTTTTAACTGTTTCGACGATCTTTATTGCCATTTTAGCCAGCTGCTTGGACGTCAAATTTGGAGAAATGTTTCCAAAGGCCGACTTTTATTTCATTTGCACGGACGAATAGGCTGGGAGCCGTATGAGAGATGCGACAAAATTGCGGACTTATTTCACTGCCAGATTTAATTGCTCTTCTTTTTCGGTTCTACTCGACTTGAATTGTTTTCGTAGATTAGGACAATTAAAAGGCGGTTATTTATTGCGGATTTAACTGCAAATTATGCGATATGCGGTGACATTGAATCGTTTTTTGGAGGCGAAGGATATAGAAATAACAGGAAAGACGGACATTAAACAGAAAATAGGTTCTGGAAGACATGGCAGAAGTAGCATGAAAAACGGAGAATGAAAATCAAAAAGCAACAAAATAGGCGGAAGGGACAGACATGAAGTAAATCACAGGAATCATAGGAATCATATATAGAAAATATATGAACGTCAGAAAAGTCAAAAGCGGTACAAGCAACTGGAATGAGGGAACTGACAGAAAGGACAGAGCGGGCAGAAATTACAGGAAAAATCTTCTATTTCTTCTTCAGGCGCCATATTCGATGCCCGATGTTAGGGGTCGCAGTTTCTGGGTGGCAACTTTCCTGGGCAGGTTAATCGGGTTAGTTTGCCGTTGCTTTCCCCACGGTTTGGTTGCGTTCGAGTTTTCCTTCTCTGTGCCGAAGAGTGTGCAGCCGCAGTTCACTTACTAACTGCGTGTTTCACGACGTTGAGTAAGCTACCCACGACGTACACACGCACAGTACCAATCTTTCTGATCTAGTGGTGACATGCTCTGCGATTGTAATGCTTTGTTCACGTGAACTAGCAGGGGTTACAAGACGGGCTATGTTTCCACCTTGCTGTGTTCGCTTGGATGTTAGTGGGAGTATTCGAATATCACTACCTTTCCAGCGCTGGTGGGACTTGAACACGACACGTAAGGATTGCGAAGCGGGCACATCACCACTTGGCCACATATCGACAAGATAGAAAAAGCAAAAATGACGGAAATTTTAAACATGTCTGGAGCGAGAGGCAAATGAAAAAACGAGGCACTACGATAAAGACGGGAGTACAGAAAAGGTAGAACTGTTAGAAAAGACGAAAGTGACGAAGACGACAAGAATGTAACAGAGCTGACAGAATAGACAAAACAACACAGAAATGACAATAGTGACAGAGATAACAGAAAAGCAGTACAGGCGAAAGTGATGAGAATTATAAAAATAACAGAACTACTGAAATGAAAGGATAATCGGAAAATATAGATATGGTAATAACATGATAAACACATCTAGACAGACAGAAAAGATGGAAAAGACAGAAATAATAAAAGTGGTGAAAATGATGGAACATACAAGAGCGTGTAGATAAAGATATCAGGTACGATTAGTACTACAGAACTTATGAACTTTGGAGAAGTGTCACAACATATGGAGATGATTGAACAGACTAGAAAGGAAAAAGTGATGAAAATGATTGAAGAAACCCGATTGGCGAAGTATTGGTCACAGAGCCTCTCAGTAATCAGTTCATAAGAACGCTATAAATGAAACTTTTGTGGCAAAAAAAAGTTTATTTCCAAACAATCAGAACGCAATGTTATTCTCAATAAGGGCGGGGCCAACAGAATCTTGCCACAAGTCTCACATGAGGCAGTTTTGTGTTCATAAACTGTTGTTCCAGATGAAGTATTTTATTAATTGAACTGAAACGAAAGAAGTCATAAAATTATGGATAGGTACTTCAGAAAAGGTACTGCCCAAGATAACAGTGACAGACATGACAGGAATGATAGAATCGGCAAAATTGACAGAATAGGTGATAAGGGCAGAAAAAATAGGACGGACAAAAATGGCAGAAAGGATACTTTTATTCAAGAACAAGAATGCCAAGATGGACAAAAAGTACGCATTTATCCAGGAACGAAAATAATGCCAAAATGGATAAAACTGAAGGAAAAATTGGTAGAAAAGATAGGACAGTCAGAAAAAACAAAATGATGAACATAACAGGAAAGACGAAAGGTAAAAATGACGAAAATAGTTACAGTAATAGAAGGGAAAGCAATAAGAACAAGAAATCCGACGATAGAAAATACAGAGAATATTTGAAGGTCAGAAAATACAAAGCTGATAGACATGATGGAAATAATAGAACTAACAGCAGAGTCAGAAAAATGAAAAACGTCAGAAATTATAGGAAAGCTAAAGAAAGAAATAATGGCAGAAATATTATGAAATGATAATCGTAACAGAAATGAAGGAAAAGTAGGAAATTCAACGCAGGAGAAATAGGCATGCTCAGGACTGATGTGGAGGAATGGGTGCTGCCCTCTTCATTAAATTTCTAAATTGACTGTCTTGGTGTTTTCCCAAAATTTGCCGGCAGAACTCAGAACTATAGAACCTTTATTTTACTTATGTATCAACTGAAAATTATGTGTTTGTCCGAATTTTTGTTAATTATCTCCTCTCTGTCCAGTTTCCCTTGAAAAAAAAAAAAGTTCACAAGTTCACGGCACCTTTGGAAGTGAAAAGAGAATTCAGAGGGGATTGACCACTTCCTCCCCTTTCCCATCAGGCCTGCCTAATATTAATGCTGAGGAATATTTGCTAAAAAAATCTTACTTCATGTATCCTGATATTTTGACCACTTTCATTCGAAAATTCTGGTTTTCTGAAGAAGAAAAAAAAAACTTGAATCAAGAATTCATATTTTTATATCCCAATAGAATTTTCGAACAAGAATTCTTGATTCCTGACTTTTGAATATTATTCAGTTCTTGTTCATGGATACTCGATCGTTCTTGATATTCGTTTGTTTGTCTCGGAAATTCCCAATTTCCTGAAATCTTGATGAAAGGGGACAAAAAAAAAACAAAACAACATATCAAGGCATACCCTTGGCTGAACATAACGAGTGTCTCATGCACACGTGACCTAAGTAACATTTTGACGAAAAATGAGTTTAATACATATTCTTGTAGATCTCGATGCCCTCTATCGGGCTACCCTCGCAAATAACGAATTACTTTCTTTTTTAGCCCGCTAGATGGCGTAAACCATTTGAGCCACGTATATAACACAACGTTATTTATAATTTTCAAATTGCTCTCCTGAAAAAAAAAAGTTTTTGTCTCTCAGGTCAAGTGTGCATGAGACACTCGATAATCAGTTTGAAATGTGAATTTTTTGGATACCAAATTACGTCAATTTGGCATAGTGAAGTCAATGTTATTTTTCCATGCAAATTGGGACTCCAATGTAATTAGTATAATTTGTAATCCACTTTGGCATGCGTGCATCGCCATACGTTTCACCACACCAATCCTTTCCTTTGAGACAAAATCAACGTCATTTGTACGTAGGTACGATTGAGACGTCGAATATAATTGGTATAATTTTTAATCCTTTCCTTTGATACAAAATCGACGTCACTTTGGTATTGTAATATAGACCTTCATTTGGTAGGGTAAAATTGACCTTACAACTCGCAGATGAAGTAACGCACAACAAAGTAGAGGAGCGTGGCCTTAAGATGGCGCACTGTGAATTTCTTGCAGCTGGCAACGCTGATGTCAAAACTGACTTAGCACTGCCGAATAATGCTTGTTCTTGCCTTCTTAACGTAGGAACACTCGCTCATACAATTGCCTTACTTTCGCGATAACGTCTTGTTTTTGTATGTTGTCGTTTTGGTTTAAGTACCGCATGAGTCCAAAAATACACAGACGTTAGAAAACACAAAATACCTAACAGAACATTTGGATTAATAACTTCATACGCTTTTCTTGAAATTTGAAGGTGCGCTATCTTTGGAATACATGTTTTAAGGATGGCGAATTTGACAGTTCTTCACAATTTTAATTACTGAGGGAAGAATATAAGAACGAATGACATAAAACTTTGGGGATAAGCAGTAGACAGTCCGAAGGACCTTCTATCAAATTTTGATACATTTTAGTTCCACACATTTGGAGAAATCGGCATTCAGTAAAAAGAAAGTGCGCCATTTTAGGGACACATGTCTTAAGATAGTACATATGACTTTTCTTCACAATTTTAATTACTGAAAGAAGAGTTTGAGAGCGAATGATTCAAAACTTTTGGGAATAAATAGCAGACAGTTGAAACAACCTTCCATGCAATTTTGATACATTTTTGTCCCATACATACTGAGAAATCGGCATTCAAAAGAGTGTGCCATCTTAGGAATGGGGTTGCACTATCTTAGGAACACATATCTTCAGCTGGCGCGTTTGACAATGCTTCACAATTTTAATAATGGAGAGGAAAGTTTGGATGCGAATGACACCAAACTTCAGGAATAAGTAATAGACACGCCAAGTGTCTTTTCATCAAATTTTAATACATTTTGGTTCCAAACATTTGGAGAATTGGTATTTTATATTAGGCTTGGCAAAAGCCCTGAGTTTCCCTCGGGAGAGAACTAATAAGTTGCACTTAGGGAATTCGTATTATCGACGTTATAGGACTAACAAATTATATAATCAGAAATAAAACGACGTCGATTTTAGAAGTAAGCGTCAGTGTGACTGTTTAAACGATGTCAATTTGTCGGAAGTTTTCATATTCAAATTGCCGTTAATTTGACGAAAGTTTTTACCTTCAAATAGACGTCAATATGATGAGAATTTTCACCTTCAAATTGATATCGAATTGACCGTAATGTTTCCTGTCAAATGGACGCCTGGATCACTGTTAAAACGCGTTCATGTTGATGTCAAATGAGCGTTCACTGTGTTTCAAGTTGGCGAGGTTTCAACTCATCAAATTGACACCGATTTTGTTTTGGAAAAAGAAAGAAAGAGTCCAACTGTTGCAAGGAAAGGCATTGTCACATGGATATGTCGTCCAGGCGACCGCGTTTACGTGTATGCTCATTTTCTAATCGTCCATTTTCGGCTTCTCTCGGCAGTCTCCGCGTCGAAATGTGATGGAACGAATGACTGTGCAAGTGTACGCAACTACGTCACGATGGTAACGTTTTTCTGTGGAATTTCTCTCTTTCGTGTGCCGAGCCATTAGGCATACCCATGTTAACAAGACGTAAGACCGACTTCAATTTGTATGTAAAATAGGCATCAATTTGAGTATAAAATGGACGTCGATTTGAATGTAAAATGGACATTGATTTGTATGAAAGATCCACGTTCAAACGAATGTGATTCTACCCGTTGAATCCGCGTCCAAATGATTTTGTAAGCGGCAAAAAGTCAGAAAACCAAAGTAGAAGCATAGTCAACAAATTTTGTAGCTCGTCATACTCAATACAATAATTTTAGAATTACGTAAAAACTTTCAAGAAAAATCGGACATCTTGTGTTCAGCATCTGGCAGTCGGACTGGAAACTTATGGGCGTACGTTTCTAGGCAAGAAAGTGGGCGTCTGGCGGCACTGCTCTGGGGGTTTGTGATGTGCCCATTTTTCTACATGCTTGTCGCCCCGAGTATACAAGCGCGAATATTATTTCGAGTGCTCGATGTTGAACCCCGTTTTGTATTTCGTGCGACAGCCACGTTTCAGCGATGTACACGGAGCACAACTGTAAGCTATGCACTTTCTTCGTTTTAATCCTGGCAAAAGTCTGCTCGCCTTCGAATTCCGGCGACTAAATTGTCTCGCAGATTACGATATCACGCCGCCTGGGCCCGAAGCAGACTTAATTAAAGATACAATTCAAATTTCAAAACTGCCAGAATGATAAGTTCGTATACTTTTCCGCGATATCGCTCTTCTTGTCCGGATTAGCGAATAAAGCGTTAATTTTATCAGCCCGGCTCGCGTTTTTAAATAGCAGGATGTCAAAGATGCGCGGCTTAAAAGTGAATTTTCGAAAGTTTTCTCTTTTTCGAACACCGGGCGAAGTTTTTGTTCGTTTATGTCTCGCTCGAGTCCTGAGAGGATAAACTCTCATGCGAGAGGCGCGAACGAGTGTGCCTTAAGATTAATGAGTCTTCGGGTCGCCGAAATGGAACATGTAAATAAGAAGGGCGGCATCTGAAGTACGGGAGCGCGTGGTGCGTCTCCGGAGTGGAACGCGGATGCAGGAAATTGGCGCGGCCGGGCCCCCGCATGCGAATAATTCACGGTTTAAGTACCGTAAATCGTTCGTCTTGAACTTGTAAATAGAATTTCCGAGTGCGTATGACAGCTCGTAACAAGTTTCAGAGGCGATGTTACACAATTACCTGCGTGCTGGTGCACGCGGTGTGTCACCGAGGTCTGCGAGACCGTCGTGTGCCAGCCACATCCGCTAGACTCGATCGGGCTCGAGCAGTTCTGCGGCGACGAAATGGCGATCGTCAAACGCGAATGTGCTTACATTTTTAATTCACATACATGGTGCGCTCTGAAAATGCTACCCATTTTCCTCGATGGTTACCTAACGGGATTTTTAAATAGCATATATGTGTGGTGGGACGTATGGCGATGCACGCATGCCAAAGTGGCCCCTATGACACCGCACCCCCGGCCACAGGAACTACCCTTTCGAGCATCGCGTCAGTGACCGGAGGGACGCCTTGGGGCCGGGCCCGAGCCCCCATTTCTACGTGCCGGAACGGTGCGCGCGTCCTACCAGGGCCACCATGGGGTTCCCTACTGACCGAGGTCCGCACTCCCAGAGCGCTCGCCTGGAAATTTCAGGTCCCCCACGGCCGGACGCGCTGCCTCTCTTCACTCACCCCTCACCTCCTCGTCTTGGTCCGTGTGTCGACGCAGGCAGGTGGTGGCGACGGGTGAGCCCTACCGGTGGGTCCGCAGTGCAGCTGCAGCAGCTCTTCTCTAGGATGGTACAGAGTTCACCTCCTGATCGATGGTGTGGGCCGAGCTTGATGAATCGCCGGCCCTCTGTCTCGACCACTCCGTCTCCATCTTCTTCTTCATGATGGCCGAGACAAAGGCCGACACCCGGTTCCAGCTGCTTCCGTTCTTCATCATTTCCGGAACCAGGGTGTCCGGCGCGAGACGGCTGATCACGCCGACGTCGTCGTCCTCCTCTTCATCGTCGCCGCCGGGATCGATCGCTGTTGTGGCCGTCCCGCGCCTCTCCTGCTCCCAGGCCTCACACTCGAACAGGGTGTGCCAAGGTGTGTCCTCCGCCCCTCGATCACAGTGCGCGCACACGGGGCTCGGCGCTATCGACATCCGATATAGGTACGTGCCGAAACACCCGTGGCCGCTCAGTACTTGGGTAAGGTGGAAGTTAAGCGCTCCGTGCGTTCTTCCTACCCATCTGTCGAGGTCGCGTATCAGCGCTCGGGTCCACTCGCCCTTGGTCGAATGGGCGAGCGCGTCCTTCCACTTCCGAAGCGTGTCCTGCTGGATGACTCGCTTGACCCGAAGTGCCTCCCGTTTCGTCTTCGCTTTCTTCTTCGCACCGTATACCGCCGCAATTTCGCCGACCTTGAGTTCGATTGGCGGTATACGCGCTAACACGCCTACTGCATCCGAAGAAACAGTGCGGTACGCACTGACACACCTTATCGCGGCTTTTCGCTGGATCTTCTCCATCTCCGCTCTCCTGTATGGTATCTCGATGGCGTCGGCGAATACTGGCGCCCCGTATAGGAGGACCGACATGATGACGTTGACGTACATCATACGTCGCTGCTCTCTCGGCCCCCCTAGGTTCGACATCAGACGGGACAGCTGGCCGGCTACTCGATCCGCCTTCTCAGCTGCCCGTCGGAAGTGCTCTCGGAAATGCAACTTCCCGTCGAACCACAGCCCCAGCTTTTTTAAATAGCATAACTTCTGGGTGTAAAAAAAAAAATGACGTCGACTCTGCTACTGTTGCGTATTAAAGTAGCTGTAGTATATAAGGCCCAGCGGGTAATAAGGCCCATTGCGAACTGGAACGGTGATAATAGAAATTCAACCTCAAAACAGTGTTGCCATATTATGTTTCGTACTCAACCATGCATTACGCTTCGTTTTGCTGCATGACTGCGTGAGCTGTGTCCCAGGACCAAACCATGGGCTGTATTACCCGCTGGGCCTTATATACTGCAGCTACCTTATATTAAGTGATAGGATATGTGACTGTATATCTTCCCTATATCCCCACAACATGTGCCCAAAGATCCCAATAATGGTGAGGAAGAGATTGTACAGTTGTACAGAATGAAAAAATAAAAATAAAAACAAAAAATAAAGAACAATAACTGAAACTAAACTATAGAGGGGGAGAGGTTAGCGCAGGGATAGACATATGGGATCGGCTGCGGAGGTCCAAGGTCACCGTCGAGGGGCCCAGAAACTAAGGGGTTTAATAGCCAAGGGATGTACGAGTGTACCAGATAACCTTAAATTCGCATGGGGACACAACAAGGGAAACGGACCTCCATCCTACATCTGTTGCAGTACCCTGCTAACAAAGCCGATGTACTGGCTTCTGGACATGTAAAAAAGTCAGTTGTAGGGTCACTATGACTAACATTATTATACAAGGCACGGGTTTTTTGTATCACTGATGATGAAATTCCCCCCGTATCAAATAATTCTGAATTTCTTCCATTAAAGGAAGAAACCCTAAACCGATTACTTGCCAAAATCGTGGGACATAATATTCTGATGTTGAGAATATCCCTTAGAAATATTAGTTTTGCCAAGTTCCTTCTATTTTCCAGGCTCAGAAGCTCATTATAAGTGATATCAAGAGGACAGTACATGAAAACTTTGTAGTGTAGATATTTAAAAAAACTTTTTTTAATTTTTTCAATTTCAGTAACACTTTTTTGAGTTGTAGAGTCCCGAATAATGGCAGAGAATTCCAAAATTGATCTAACAAATGTAGTATATAATATTTTCGCAGTTTCAGAATTTTTATAGTGTTTTCCATTTATTTTTATTAAAACAACTATTCTTTTACATTTCAAGGATACGTGCTCGATATGCATGTTGAACAATAGTTTTGAGTCCAGAGTAACTCCCGAATCGTTTACAAAACTTACGCTTCGTAGTGACACTTTTGTTATTTTGTAGTTAAATGAGATAGGCGTTCTAATATTAAAAATAAAAATGGTCCCGAGACAGACCCTGAGGATCGTCTGATATACTCTTGTGGTATGTAGAAACCACCCCCTGTATTCAACAAATTGCATTCTATTATCTAAATATGAGTGAAATAGATTAGTCAGGTCCTCTGAAAAACCAACATTATGTAACTTTGCTAGTAAAATGTTTTATGATTCACTGCATCAAAAGCCTTTGAAAAATCTGTGTAAATTGCATCTAACTGCCCTCCATTAGAGAAAGTTGTTCGGATATCATTTGTGAGGTTCATCAAATTTGTTTGCATTGAATAGCCTTCAACGTCTCCCACAAAAATTCTGGGTCCACCGTATCGAATGCCTGTGTAAAGTCAATAAATTAATAGCAAAATTAATTCAAATTTGTATTCGTCTTGAAAATTTGATCAATTGTAGAACGATTTCTGCGGACACCCGCTTGTTCACGTGGCTGCTGTGCATCCAGATGGGGGTATATTCTCGCCTTTAAAATTTTCATAAAGATTTTGCCCAAATGGGGGGGGGCAGACTGATTGGTCTATAATTTTTGATTTTCTTGAATAATTGAATAATCTCAGCTTCTCTTCATTGTGTCGTAAGTATTTCTGAATCTATAATTCTGTTAAATAATTTAGTTAGGGGTGTCAACTCCAACGCAAATTGTTGTAAGTGTCCGTGGTCTAGCCCATCCGGCCCAATTGCTTTTTCAATTTTCAGTGTGCCTAGCGACTTTCTAATCTCTCGGCTTGGAGTCTACTAGAAAAGTCGTCGCTTTCCCCTGAGGACTCTTGCTTTGCTTCCATACTTACCGTCAACCCTCGTTTTACTTTTTTCGAGTATAGCAGTCGAGAATTTGGACCCAACATTATTGATTTTTGAATACTTTGTTTCATGTTTTTCCAAAAAAGTATTTCTGCCCGAAAAAGTTTTTTTATCCGAAAACGTATTTTTATTTCTGTTATCAAAGTGAGTAATGCAGCTTACTGCACATAAATTAATCTTAGAGATTTTTAACACGTGCATTACCTCGGACCTTAATTTTTCATTGCATTTATAACCATTAGAACGACAAGCTTTTTCAAACGCAGTAATAATAACGAAAAATCGAGACCCGTAGCCAGAATTTTTTAAAAGAGTGGCTCACTGAGGGCTCGCTAAGGATACCCAACTTGTAAAATTTTTTTAAAAAAGAGAGAGCAGGGTGGTGATCCGTGACCCATTTATTCATACTTGAATATCATCTTCTTCCCCCGCCCCTGAACTTAGATCACAAAAAATCCAACTTTTTCACTTACCTCGTGTACCCCAGTTTTCTCATTAAGGCAAAATTTATCGTGAAACATGAGTTCAGCGAGCTTTCAGATCAGTGAAATTATAACCAATTATGGTGATTATTTTTCCAATTTTGAGTCCTCTTCTTTACTTATCTCACATCCCCGATTTTCGCATTGAGGCAAAACTGTCACGAAACGCGAGTTCAGCGAGCCTTCAAACCATTGAAATGATACTCGTATATGCCGATTGATTTTCCCACTTTGCGTCCTTTTCCTTACTTATTTCATACGCCCCAATTTTCCCACTGAGACAAAATTATGAGTTCAGTGATTTTTCGAATCACTAAAATGATACCCATTTGTACGTATTGATCTTCCTACTTTTAAGCCCCTTTTCCTATTCCGCCAGATTCCCCAATTTTCACGCGAGGTTAGAATCATCATCATTAATTTGTTTAACGGCTTCTTAAACCGCTATATCAACATTTGTGCTTTTCAGCCCCCTCTCTTACTCTCCTTCGATTCCCCAATTATTATTTTAAGTTAAATATTCAATTCAAACCACTATAATGATACTCATATCGGGCTTTTTTACTTTTTTCCGCATTTGAGCGCTCCCCCCTCTCTCTCTCTCTCTCTCTCTCTCTCTCTCTCTCTCTCTCTCTCTCTCTCTCTCTCTCTATAGATATCTCTCTCTTCCAAATGCTCCATAATTTTAATGTACAAATATAAGTTTGACCATCATTCAAACTTTTGGAACGGCGTCTGTAATGTATTTTATGATAATCTCAACACCAACCAAATCTGTTTCAAATTTTGTACTGACTTCCAATGAATCCGAAAAATATCCTTTAGATCTAAAAACTAGAATTTTCAACAGTGTCAAACTACGCATTTAAAGCCGAGATTACCAAATTTCTGATTTAAACTCTGAACAAGGTTGCAATAACGTCTGGAAACCTTCTATCCGAGCTCTGTGGGACGATCATGATCTCTCTCCCAAAATGGAGTTGAGACGTTCCCACAGTTTTCAAATTTTAAATGGGGAATTATCTAGAAAATTTGTTATATAGGACCTTCATTAGCAGTTGATTTGGAAAATTTCATTGGAATTTAAAACCGTCTCCGATGTCGGTCCCAAAATACAAATTTCACAATTAAAATGAACAAAATTGACTCGAGTCAGAAAATGAAAGAAAATATCGAAATACGTGGTTTAAAGATTTGTGTCCTGATTCCAACGATGGCCAGATGTTTGAATTTTAAACATGAAATTTAGATTTTAAAGATTAAGTGAATTCTGATTCGAAATTTGATGGACTATTCGAAGTCAGTGACCTTAACGAACCCATATTTCGATAATGTGTTATTATTATTATTATTTTTTGGTTAAAGCAGTTGTACCTCTGGAATGAAACTGGAACTTTGTTGTTTCAAATTGAGATAGACCAAAATCTAATCGGATACTAGAAATCACGGACCCAAAAGCCTTGTTTAATTCGGAAATCTTTAAGGCAGATCATCCGCTCCCCTCTTAACCGTGTAATTTCGACATTGGCGGTTCTAATTGGCACCGCATTAGTCCCATGAAAAATTTGAAATCTACTTCAACGGCTTGCTTATTAGCTTGTTACCTTTGAATTTAAATTTCAAAAGTAGACGGTACATCTTCGCTCTCTTCTGGAGAAGAGGATTCTTCGCTGGAAAGGAAACTAGACCGTGCCACTTGAAGATACTGATTAGTCCTCCATCGAGCCGACTTCACCTACACAAAAATATGAGGAGGTTTCTTTTCGAGACTACCAACGATTTTTCTCTCAAAATTTGGGACTTGTCCTTTTGATTTTGATAATGCCGTAAGTCCCTCATTTTTCAACTTATGAGATAGTTACACACCTGCTGATGTATAAGAGACAAGGTATAACTTGAAAATCCGTTCCGATTTTTCCGACTTGAAATACCTTTTCTTGGGTAGTATCATATTTACAAGTACCTATTTAACAAATTCGGCAACTTCAGAACTTTCACCAGACATGGGACACCGGATACGGAAGAAGGTCGGAGAGGGCAAATTTCGGTGTTTTGAATGAAAGCTTACAGGATCTGCATTTGTAACTAAAAATCGGTCATGGTTTTCTGAGCAAAGATGAAGGAAAATTCACATTTTCCAGGCTTCATCATTTGTAGCAGGCTTCGAAAATGAGAGTCGGTTGAATTGGCGATGATATTTCCAATTCAAACTATGTTTATTTATGCGAGATTTTCATCGAAAATTCTGAATATTTCAACCCGCTAACCTATTTAAGATTAAAACAAATAGCTGCGATACTGTATACATTCTTTCGCTGTGAAAAATAACCTCAACTCGTTCTTGAAATAAATGTAGTAATTCAGAGGATAAATATACGTACATGGATATTCCTTAAATATCAATTTCGGGTTACAAATTGCTCTATATATATTTACACACCGACTGGCGACTTATTCTGTTTTGTAAAACACAATGTCTGGCTAAATGAACGACAAGAATTTATCATTCGATTTCCACGAGCAGTTTTTCCGCTCAACACACATTACAATTTGCTGGGTATGCTATTTATTACAACTTACACAAAATGAGTGCTTTCGAGAATAAAATCCTTCTAAGGGACCTTTTGCAACTATCAATAACGGAACTCATACAAAGAATGCGCCAGGAACCTCATTTTTTTATTATAAAGTCGGATTGACGCGAGCAAAAAGATCTTCGAGTGATATGGTCTAGTTTATTTTAGTAGGGTAAGAATTTCTTGTCAATGGGCTGGAACGTTCCCCCAGCTGTAAAAGATCAAATGGAAACATATCGAAAGTGTGAGGATAGAGGTTTTTCTGGTCGTCGATTTTCTGTTTGATTTGACAGTGTTTCCTAAATGGGTCTTATAAAATTTTAGGTAAAAATTAATTTTACATTTTTGAAAAGGCTGAGCTCGCGTGCATTGCTGGTCTTCAAATGTCGAAATCATATTTGGCTGAAATTGAAGCAAACAAGGAAATTCAATTAAGCCGCGAAGTGTTCCGAAATTTGGCAGCCGGACAGGTGGTTAGTTGACACCGCCCTGAAGAACCTGATTTAGTTTCAATTATCAAAATCTAAAAATCGAAATCGAAGGAAAAGAAATAGAAAGGGTGTTAGAAACAGTATATTTAGGCCAAATGATATCTTTTGAAAAACGCTCAGTTAAAGAGATCGATAGGAGAGTCGCCGTGGCGTGGAAAAAGTTCTGGTCGTTAAAAAATATATGGAGGGGTCCTTTTAAGGTCGAACAAAAAAGCAGAATATTTAACAGCTGTGTGGTTCCAGTCCTAACTTACGGCTCGCAAACTTGGGCTCTAACAAAAAAAGAAAGTAACCTAATATACACTACACAAAACTCAATGGAAAGATCAATTCTGGGAATAAGAAAATCGGATAGGGTCAGAATACAAATCTTAAAATCAAGAATGAGAGGACATTTAAACATGAACCAAGTGGCAAAAAGAAAAAAATGGGACTGGGCTAGACACATCGCAAGACATCAGGATAACCGATGGAGCTACAAAATTTCGAATTGGTTTTTGAAGGAAGGTAGGAAAAAGGGTAGACAGAAGGCGAGATGGAGGGACGAAATTTCGGATTTCTTGCAAAATGAACATTACAAAAGGGTAGCCAGGGACAGACTGGAGTGGCGTAGATTGAGGGAGGCCTTTGCCCAAAATATGGGCTGTATATAACTAGTAATATCAATTAAGTTTTATTTTGAGCAATAAAGGCTTTGATTGATTGATGATTGATATGATTTTAAAATTCCTCTTACAGACGGTGGGGGAAGGATACCCATAAATATTTGATTAATTTGTGGCGGGACAGTGTTTCGAATTTTTCTCTTCGATTCTTTCCCAACATTTTACCGTGTATTTCACGTGATTTTGTGCCAATTAGCATTAACCAGTAGAGGCAAAGGAAATCTGAGTCAAAAAGAAGTCTAGTGCTGCTGTGAGGCAAAGACAAACAGAGGGAGTTTCAGACTGCACAGTTATATCAGAAAGTTGTAAAGAGGATATGGAGGACGAAAGAGTGGGGATTTTCACTATTTATGTATTTTTTTCTGTTGGCCCTCTCTTAGTTAGAGTTAAGAACGTCTAGATCTGAAACTACTGATTCAGTTATTGTGCAGAGGAGAAGAAAGAATTCATTTTCCACGAAAAAAATATCAACCATATCAGTTTACTACTGTTAGCACTCAATCAGAACCTCCTTCTCTATTAGGACTCATGCGGGTACCGAGCAAAGACTGGAGAGGTTCCCAAAGTTTTTACTAACTGGCGAAACAGACGTAACTGGTGGAGTATCAGGGGAAGGCAGGGTGACATTCTGGCATCGGTTATTTCATGCCAAAACCAACAGTGGAGCTTCAGAGCCACAGACCGCCGAGGAGAGGCTGTAGTAGAGTAGCCAGCGGGCCTGGACCTGCTCATTGTCAACTGTAGGCCGACCGAAACTTGCACTCGTAGCAATGGTAGATCGATCATAAATATCACCCTACGTAGGGAGCAGTCATGGGGTCCATAGAGAACCGGTAGGTGGACACAGAGACCGATTCACTGTGTGCATCGATATATCGCGTTCCGGTGGGGACTGTGGCCGATGTGTCGATACGAGCGGTCCCTATCTTCCAAAGAGAGAACCTGAAAGAACTCGATGCAGCTAAATTCAGGACTGGAATCGCGGCCCCTGCAGACGGTGGCAGTGCTACGATCTTGACAGATCCAAATGCCTCACAGACAGCGGAATGGATCATCGAGTAGACCAAGAGGGCGTGTAATGCTGCCACGCCGATAATAAAGGCAGACAGGCCCAGCTCGCTGGAGCGTATACTGATAGAACGATGAGATTAGGCTGCTGCACCGTGATTGTTCCACCAAGCGCCGGTGGCCCGTAAGAAGCTGCAAGTCAGGATAGGCAAACCAGGAATGGCTGGTGGCCAAGAAAAAACGCCGCACTGCTGTGAAAAAGGCCAAAAGCTCAGAAGTGGGCAGAGATAATCGTCTAACGTAAATGCTCACCGGGAATGGGTGCTTTGGCAGTTTATCTTGACCGTTGGAACCAGGTACTCAGCCGGTGCTCGCACTACTCAGCTGAGGTCGATGATGCGCAGCACACCAGTTTCAGCTGCACCACGTGGAACGACGAATGAGCGGAATTCGAAGCGTCTGCAGGAAGTCGCATCACCTCGGAGGCACTAGTGGAGATGATGCTGATTAGCCTGTGGAACTGGGCAGCAAGATCTGCCGACCGGGTCCTGCAAACTAAAGAGGACGCTGAACGTGAGCGACAACGCTTCTAGTCTGTCGCACTACCGACGCAGCTGGTAGTAGTAGGTGATTAAGCGCCCCCCCCTCTGAATGAAGCCGGACACTGGGCCACTGTCCCATTGCCGCATCCAAGAAGAATGCCAGACAGGTGATACTAGGTCGTGGCAACCATATACAGGGGTAGGAAGGAGGAAAAGAGAGGAAAAAGAGATAGAGACGCACCTGCTTCATCAGGTGTCTAGAAGAGAGCTATTTTCCAGTAATATGGAAGACAGCGAGGTTGGTCCTGCTCCGCCAAGGGAATAACAAACCAGAGAGATTACCCTCCTCATACCGCCTCCTCTGTATGCTGGATGACATAGGCAAGTTACTGGAGCGCGTTATTGCGTTGCGGATAGAAGCGCATAACGCTTTCAAAGGTGGGCTGTCCAAATCCCAGAATGGATTTCGAACTGGTCGGTCGATCAATGACGCGGTGTTGTATGTGCAAAAGATTATTAATACTGTATGCAGCACACATTCAACGAAGCTTACACTGCGCTTGAGCTGAGGATCAATGCTGGCAAAACTAAAATAATTGAGACCAGAGCCACACAACACCTGTTTGCTGTGAATGGAGGAATAATAGAAAAGGTGGATCACTTCTGCTACCTGGGGAGCACCATCACAAAGAACCTAGACATGGAGGCTGAGGTGCAAAGACGAATACAATCAGCCACAAGGGCTTTCTACAAGTTGAGAAGTCGTGTCTTTGATAACCGTGACATCTGGACCACCACACAAATAGCGGTCTTTAAAGCTGTGATACTATCCTGCTTGCTTTATGCCAGTGAGACTTGGACGCTGTACCGGAAACAGATCAAAGAATTGGAAAAGTTTCAGCAACGCCAGCTGCGCAGAATATACAGGATCAGATGGGACGACTTTATCTCAAATAAGGAAGTGTTGGACAGAGCGGGCTTACTGCCGGTGGAAACAATCATAGAGAGGAGCCACACTGCGATGGGCTGGGCACATCCGACGCATGAAAGACATCCAACTCCCTAAAGTCACCCTATATGGTGAGCTAGAGCATGGCGCGAGATCATCTGGCGGGAAGCGGAAGTGCTACAAAGACCAACTGCACACAACACTAAAGAAACTGAAGCGAGAAGATAGCTGGGATAGGCTTGCCGAAGATAGAAGCCGGTGGCAGGGCATAATCCGGGACCACAGAGGATCGGAGCCTAGCGGAAGGAGAAGTTCTAACACGGCGATGGACCCACTAGAATGCGACGCATGCGGCAGAATCATCTCATCCAAAATTGGCATCTCAAGACCCATAAATAGCGGGAAAATGGAGGAGCAATGGTCGACTACGACTGGCTGAAGAAGAAGAAGCCGTTGGTCTCGATGTGAGGAACGCTTTCAATACACTACCTTGGACGCATATCCTGAAAGCGATGGATGAGTGGAATCTCTCGGGGTACCTACGAGCGATCATCAGGAGCTACGTAGCGAATAGAAAGATAGCGTGTACAGACGCGAAAGTCGCCAGGTCCAGAAGATCATCTCAGCGGGTGTACCTGCAAAGATCGGTCTTAGAACCTGTCGTGAGGTGTTAGGTCGGTTTTGGAGAGTGCTCCGGTGCGGTAGCGATGATAGATCCAGAAGTCTGGGCCAAATGCCCTCGGGCCGTCGTCACAGTTGGTTAGGACGATGTAAGCTCGGTCCCGGAGAGAATAAGAACAACCGCGAACGTTAGAAAGGAATGGCTTTATTCGTTATCACGAGAGTCTACTTTTATACAGCATCCGCGCAGCTCACGCAATTCTCACAGCAAGTCTTAAGCGATGACTCCTCATAAGTAGGGAAGGCTCCCCCTCTGAAGCCCGCCGCCGTGTCCGAGAAGAATTCGGAAAGGTGATACCAAGGTCCGGCGGCAGTAAGGGTGAGGACGGACACGACGACGATAGTGGAACCGCGAATAGGGAAGAGTGTACTGTTGTGTGTAAAAAAGAGAGAGGGGGTAGTATGAGAGAAGAAGCAAAAAGAAAATTGCAACTGCCAAATGAGAGATGCTAGTACAGCATGAGTTTCTAATTTCTATTCCAACTGGCTTTCGCTCTGCAAAAGGATGAATTGTAAAAACCATTTCATCGGAAATCCGAAAATTATTCCAGAAATGTGTACCTACAAAACTCGAGTTAAAATGCGAATATTCCGCCCTCGGATAGGGGACGCCAAGTCAAAAAGGAACAAACACAGTCTAATTAACAAACTAATGACTCGTAATCAGATGTCGCTTGTCGTGACAGTTGAAGTGGCATCATACTGCCGCGAGCTGTAAACACGGCGCAAAGTCGATTACGTCGCGAATAAATTGTGCGGCGCGACGCGCCGCACACGTGAGCGAGCGGGAAGATTATTATCGGGAATAAATGGTGATCGGGTTCGCGTTCCGTAAACATCGAATATAAGTTATGCGACAAATGCAGACGCTGCTGTCGTACCAATTTAA
The DNA here is from genome assembly GCA_031841125.1 of Acanthococcus lagerstroemiae. Classification (NCBI taxonomy): domain Eukaryota; kingdom Metazoa; phylum Arthropoda; class Insecta; order Hemiptera; family Eriococcidae; genus Acanthococcus; species Acanthococcus lagerstroemiae. Next base: position 60,285,552 of record CM063110.1, on the reverse strand, counting down.
CACGCCAATTTGACAACCCGAAGAAAACAGCTTCGATGAGCGGGCACGTAAAATAGAGACGATGGATTTGTCACTTGGGATTCGTAAATTCGATAGTATGGTCAGAAAGTTCGTAAAATAGACAAAAAATCGATACCAAGTTCGTTCTATATGTTTTCAATTAACGTTATTCCAAATCGTTGCGAACTTGGAGCTCAAATTCTTCACGTTTATAGAGTACAACCAGATAGCGAACACGGTTAACTTCTTAATACCACACCTGCTCATCGAACATCGCTTTCATTTCAGTCACTTATCGTCTTAACAGTACTTTGAAATACCATGCCACGAGTTCACAGTAAGTATTCAGAACTTGCAGAGACTGCATAGTTCAGTCATTACCTCGGTTCACTCGATTTCTGATGGTCAGAGCTTTCAGCCAGGTATCAGGGTCGAGGGTTCGCGATTGCTAGACCGGCCTGTTAGAACGTAGAGTATTCCAAAACCGAACAGTTTTGGAAAATCACTTTTCATTATTATATCGTATCCGGTCGACATTCTAAATTCCAGCCTCTGTCCAGTGCTGTAAAACCTTGATAGTTTCCCCATCTATATCCTGAGCTATTTTCGCCGCGTCAAATTTTCCAAATATTGGGCGCTCGAAAGGGTGTCCTTATAGTCCTGTAACTGGCCGCAATCGCACAGATTGTCAGCTGCTTTGCCCCATTTAAGGAGATTATTCCTCGTGCGCCCGGTTCAGCTTCTTATTCAGTTCAAGGTCCTCTGTTGTAAGGCAGAGTTTCGTAAATACTCTCTTCTTCCTACGACATCAAAATAGCTCCTCGTGCAGCCACGAAATAACGGTACCCGCGTGTACGCAGGCAACCGAACTACGTCATTATAGCGAAGGTGCACTCCCCCAAGGCACTTACCAACCCAAAAAGCCTAAAAGCATCGTTAGAAAAGCACCGTTATGGATACCGTTAGAAGCATCGCCCAGACTCTTGCAAGATGATATCGACCCAAACAGCCCAAACGTACCGTTAAAAGCACCGTTAGGAAAGCACCGTTATGAGTACCGCTATGCGGGAGAATCCACCATATATGCCCCAGTTTTGAACCAGCAAATTTTCCGTACACAAACTCGGCCCCAAACCAATGCGGATCGTCTTCTGATCTCGCTCTTTGGTATCGCAACAAACGTTGTTGCGTTTTGATCTGTCGTGTGGCGTTGTTCAAAAGCCTAAAGTCAATCCGGTTGTGCTCTAATAGTTAATTGTGTAATTAACGTAAAGCATCAGTATTGTCACCGAGAGAAGAGACAGATGAATTTCATGAGGTACTAGAAAATTGCTTAAGAATTGATAATGGAGACTACAAAATTGTGATGGGAGACTTTAATGCCAAAGTGGGAAAAAATTCATGTCTAAACCTAGGAGTGGGTCCAGAGGCGGCTGGTGTGACTAATAAAAACGGGTCCAAATTAATCGAATTTTCGAATAAAAATGATCTTAAAATTGCAAATACTTTTTATAACAAAAAACCCCAAGGAAGGTGGACCTGGAAGTCGCCTGATAACAAAACAACAAACGAAATTGACCACTTGCTAACTAGCAATCTAAGCATGATAAACAATATCAAAATAATTCGTAGATTTGCTTTCTCCTCGGATCACAGACCTGGTTTATGTACTGTTGTAATAAAAAATGAGCTCTCAAAAAATCCCCGAAATAAGGGTAAGTCTTATTCCAATAAAATAATCCCGGTTTCCTCCAAAGGCGATGCTGAACAAGTTCTACTAGACTATATTGGCCAGGTCGATTGGATTAATTTGAATAAAGATAACTTTCAGGAAAACTATGATTGGCTGATTTCGTCCCTGGAAAATGTAAGGAACGAATTTGGCATAAATAAAAGTGATATTAGAACGAAACACAAACTTAGCTCAAAAACCAAAAATCTTATAGCCAAGAGATCAGCAATCAAACAAAAAATTAACCTGACTAGAAATGAACAGATTGAATTAATAGAAATTAATAAACTGATCAAAAAAGAAATTAGAAATGATATTCAAAAATTTGACCAAGATTTAATCAAAGAAATCATAGAATCGACCTGGTCAACTAGACAGACTAGGAAAGCACTAGCCAAAGGCAAATGGCTTCTTCCCAAAGTTAAAAATGAGAGAGGCGAACTAGTTTATGATAGAAGTACAATTGCTAGAACGGCAACAAAATTTTATAAAAAATTGCATGATGACAACAGAGTTTAGGAGGAGGAAAGTGAGGCTGGTCACTGCGGAGACCCAGTCGTCAGTCCAAAAATTCAGGGGAGGGATGTCGACGGAGCAATTACCTCTTTAAAATCCAATTGTGCACCAGGGCCGGATAAAGTAGAAAATTCAACACTAAAAACATTCAAAAAAGCTCTCATTTTTCCGCTAACGTCAATATTTAACTGCACTCTCTCGCTGGGTCTTGCGCCAGAGCAATGGCATCTCTCTGAAATTATACTCCTTCATAAAGAAGGTGACAGGTCAGATATTAACAATTACCGGCCCATAAGCCTCTCGTCCAATATTTGCAAACTTTTTATGAAAATTCTCAAAAATAAAATCTATCAGATTCTAGATTCACAGCAACCTGCCGAACAGGCTGGTTTTAGGAAAAATTGCAGCACCATTGACCATATTCATACACTAAGTCAAATTTTTGAAAAAGCTAGGGAATTCCAACAAAAAGTAGCAATTATGTTTGTGGATTTTAATAAAGCATTCGATTCGTTATTTCACGATAAAATTTGGCTAGCTCTGAATAACCAAGGGTTTCCCATAATATCATTCAAGTCCTGAAAAAACTCTACTCCAAATCAGAAGCAATAATTGGGTTGGAAGGTAACACAGAAAAATTCAAAATCAGGAGGGGGGTTAAACAGGGCGATCCGCTATCACCCAATATATTTAATGCAGTGCTCGAAGAAGTCTTTAGAAAATTTGACTGGGAAGGGATGGGTATCAACATGGGGAAAAACCACTTCTTTGGAAAAATTAAAGACTTGAACAATCTGCGCTTTGCTGACGACATAGTGCTAATTGGTAAAAATAACGAAGAACTAAAAGCTATGGCAACTGACCTAGCGAGAGAGAGCAAAAAGTGGGGTCTTTCAATAAACTTTGGTAAAACTAAAATCATGACAAATATCAACAATTTCGAGGAAATCAAAATTGAAAACAATATCATTGAAATTACTGGAGAATACACATATTTAGGCCAGAAGATGACACTTGAAAATCGTACTAAAAATGAAATTAAAGTGAGGAGAGCTAAGGCTTGGAGAGCCTTTTGGGCCCAAAAAGCCATTCTCAAAGGTAATCTGAAACTAAAATCTAAAATAAAAATTTTGGAAAGTACTATTTATCCGGTCCTAACCTATGGGGCGCAAACTTGGGCGTGCACAAAAAAGCAAATACAAAAAATAAGAATAACGCAAAACGCAATGTTAAGGAATATTTTGGGTATTAAAATTCAAGACAAAATCAATATTTCAGATATTTTTACTAAAACAAATGCAAAAAGTGTAGTTAAAAAAATACAAAATTTAAAACTTAAATATGCAGGGCATGTGGCAAAGCAACCTGAGGACAGATGGAGTAAGATCTCCACGTTTTGGCATCCTAGAAGAGGCAAGCGCAAAGTGGGCAGACCTCCACTGAGATGGGCTGACGGAGTAGTCGCAGTGGCCGGGCCAAAGCTGGCCTCAAAAAGCCAAAAACAGAAAACTTTGGATTGGCTTGATCGAAGCTCATACACAGAAATGTGTTACTGGGTGAGGGATAAGTGGATCTCCACTTACCTAAATACTAAATGTTATGTTATAGTAATAGTTAAGATTCGTTGTCCAACCGAGTACAAGAGCAATAAATAAAAAATAAATAAATAAATCAGTATTGTAATCAGTATAAAGTAATTATTGGCGTTACAAATAAGTCTATCTTCATACGCTCGCGCTCGTTCTCATTTTCTCCGGGTCAAAACGTCACGTCGTCCTAACCGACCGAGACGACGGCCTAAAGGCCTTTGGTCCATCTTCCAGATCCACTATCGCTACTCTTGAGCCGAGAACTTCAACTTTGGTTCACATCTTTGGCCACATCGGAACACCCTCAAAAACCAAACCAAACGCCTCACGACAGGAATTGGCGCCCGAACTAAAAAGAACTTCGAACCAAACGCCTCACGACATCCTCCATAGCGGGTATCGCAGTTGGTGCCTGGCCGTCAGTCTTTCGGTATCCTCCCGGTTTTTCAGGGGTTTGACCGTACGAAGGAAACTGTTTCTTGACTTCAGTCGGGATTCAGCACGATTTTTATAGCCGTTCATGGGATGCCTGGCGTCCTCATCCACCTTGGTTCTCTCTTTCCTGGCCAGAATTTCTCGCCGTATTTTTAGGGGCGCAATACCGGTGAGTTTGTAGAGCTTCTCTAAGGGTGGTGATTTCAGACAGCCGGTATTATTCTGCAAGCATCGTTCAGCGCTACATCTATTTTAGATGCATGTGCTGAGCGGCTCCAGACCGGACATGAGTAGCAGAGTGCAAGGGAAGAGGTTCGCAGTATATTGGGCTTCGCTCCCTAGGTACTGCCACTAAGCTTTCTAATAATGTTTGTTCTGCTGCAGATCTTCATCTTGGTATTCTCGCAGTGTTTTTTATATGTCAGTGATCTGTCTAATGCAACTCCGAGATACTTCGGATATTCTCTGTGTAAGAGCCTAATGCCTCTCCAGTAAACTTTCAGTTCCCGTTTAGCTTCCCTGTCACAGAGATGGAAAGCAGCTACCTGTGTTTTTTGCGGGTTCGGCTTTAGTTCGTTTTCTATATGTAGTACTCATCTAATTTCTGCGCCATCCTGTTCAGAGCTCTTTCTGCACCCTCGAAACTTTCATGTTGGGCAGTCAGAGCGAGGTCATCGGCATATAGGAAGTTATCAGTGTTGGTATACACGTTGAGCAGGATGGACGAGAGCACGCTGCTATGTGGAAGTCCGTTCTTGTGGTTTCGTCATCTACTTTCTACTCCATTTAATGACACATAAAATCTTCTGTTTTGTAGAAGCATTTGGATAATGCTGGTGAATTTGTAGTCTTTAGTCATGTTGTAGATCTTTTAAGCCAGCAGTTGGTGAAACACTGTGTCAAAGGCGGCTGTAAGGTCTAAGAATACTGCGGCAGTGACTTTTTAATTTTCGAATCCGTTCTCGATGTGCTGTGTCAAGCGCAGTATTTGTCCCGTGCAGGACTTCTCGGGTCTAAATCCGGCCTATTGACCTATTAGTCCTCTTTCGATGGCATCTGTAACTCTGTAGAATAACTCGCTCGAAGATCTTGAACAGGTGGCAGAACAGAGATATGGGTCTGAAGATTCTAGGGTCACTGTGGTTCTTTCCAGATTTCTGGATAGCGATGACATGGGCCTTCCTCCAGAGTTTAGGTATCTGCATTTTGGAAATACAATTGTTGCACTGTGTTTGGATCCACATTTTCGTTGTTTTTCCAAAGTTTTTCATTTGTTTGCAGAACATGCCGTTCACTCCCGCGGCTTTCCTATTTTTTGCTGTTTTGATTGCCTTTCTGACTTCGTCATAGGTAATCGGTTCCGTAAAATGGTCCTTTTCTTCTATAGGTGTGCGGATTATCCTTCCTCACGGGTTGACTCTGTTGTTGGTTTTCCCATTGAGTAGTAACTGATGTGCTACCTGGTTTGCTGTGACGCCCGGCAGTACTTTCACCGTTGAGTTTCTTCAGAAAGAACCACCCTCTCCGACTGTCTTTGCTGAAACTGAGGGTTTCAATGAGGTTCTGCCAGTTACTGCTTCTATCTTTTGCAATCTCTTCCACGATCTCGAAACCCATTTCTATTGTGTTATTGTCGAAAGGATCTTTACCGAACTTATTTGTATAGTCTTGATATTTACACTCAAGCTGCTTCTTCATACCCGGAATGTACACCTTTTGTGCCTCTCTTGGGATATAAGTTCCCGAGATCACCTTAACCGCTGCCACGAAGGTATCGTATTCCGCCGGTTCCGGAAGGATGCTGCTTACTCGGTTGTCAAGCGCTTCCTTGAACCCCTTCCAGTCAGCTTTTTTTAAGTTATAACGAGGCCTTGTGTCGTTGGTGGTGGTTTGCTTGATTGTCGGCTCGATATCGCATATTATTGGGCGGTGTTGTGTGTTTGGGATGGGTTCTGCGACTCTTTTATGACGCATGTGATGTATGTTATCAGTAACGAAGATTTTTTCAGGATTATAACCTTTCCTCCATCTACAACTGTTGAAGGAGGCCGGTAGCTTTGGTCATGTACCAGGTTTAGACCGTTTATTTCTGCCCAGTCCTCATCCACCAGGATGCCGTTTGGATCAGTTTCCTCGTATCCCCATCTTGTGCTGTGGCTGTTGAAGTCCCCAATCACGTTTTCCGTTTCTTGGTTGGGGTTAGGGTAAACAAAAGTTGTCCCTGGTGGTTTATATATCGATGGAGTGAAGCAGTTCTCCAATTCGATGGTCAGTACTTCGATGTCCGTCCCATTCGTCTGCGTTGCATTGAGAACCTGATTATTATGAGCGACCAGGATTGCGCTGCCGTGTTTCCCATGGGATACTAGCTATTTTGGGTCCGCGGTGGTTGATGTCACGATGCGTTTCCTGGATGGCCAGTATGCCGATAGAATTATGCTTAATTATCTTAACCAAGATTACTTCTTTGACCGGCGTAAGTCCTTCAATGTTTATCGACATCACCCTGAACGAGTGTGTCATCGTCCGCGGTGGCCCTGAAAAGGGTCTTTTTAATTTCTTGTTGTTCTTTGACATCTATAATTTGGAAACTCTGTGAAAGAGTATTGTCGACCGGGAATGGAATGATTAGCCTGAGTCGGTTAGGGCTCAGTTTCCAGGGGGCGCCAACTGCTTAGTGATTTGTAAATTTCTTTTGTAAATCACTTATCTAATTCGCTTGTGTATATTGTGGTCGTTGCAGCTTTCGTGGAGGCTCATTCCGTGCCCTCCGGAAAATCACTATTATCGAAGAAGAAATACATTTCTGAAATTCTTGTAAGAGTTAACGCCCTTTTGCTTCTCTCAGAAACTTTAAAGTGAGAGTTCTCACAATGTGGCTTTAAGAAATCAGCTCGAGATCTTCTTCAGGCGCCATATCCGATGCCGGACGTTGGCCGTTCCTGACGCAGGTTTGTCGGGGTGGTTTGCCATTGCTTTCCTCACGGTTTTCCCTCTCTTCGTCGAAGAATGCGCAACCGCAGTTTGCTTACTAGCCACGTGTTTCACGACGTTGAGTAAGCTGCCCGCAACGTGCCGATGCACAGTACTAATCTTTCCAATCGGGTGGTAGCACGCCCTGTGATTGTAATGCCTTATTCGTGTGAACTGGCAGGTTACAGGACGCGCTATGTTTCCTCCTCGATTAATACTGTAGTCGCTGTATTCACTAGGATGTTAGTGGGGGCATTCGAACATCACTAACTTCCCGGCGTTGGTGGGGCTCGAACCCGAGACGCAAGGATTGCGAAGCGGGCATGTCACCACTTGGTCACACAGCGACTTCAGCTTGAGATACGGTATTGAATAACCAGACCCTGCTACAAGCAGCAGGAATCTCAAAAAGTAAATAAAAGAAATTCTGTAAATAGGTCAAGTATATCTAATATGTGAAGGAGGATTGAGGACCGTAACACAATACTCGTACTAAACAGTACAGTCCGTAAAGGTGATTATATGGATTTAGCTTATGGAAACCTGTAACTCAACTTATATCTGAAAGTTCAAGCAAAGTCGAACAGTCGCCAGAACGCGACCTATGCAGCAGTGATTACCAATTCCTATACCAACACGTGTCTTCTCAACTCTCGAGCTATCCTTATTCCCTTTTGAAGAAAGCGAATATTGGAGGTATTCTTTAGTTTCGGGCACATAAAAGTTTACAATACGATCGTCGCATCGCATCGGCAACTAAATAAGAACTGAGAGAAGTTCGCTTCCCGAAACTCGGCTTAACGACCGCGCTATCGCGACTGAAACTTCTCTATATACTTTTCCAGCACAGTAGAACCGAGAGATATATTCTCGTACTTCGAGGAGTACCTACTATCTGACGACTTACGAGCTGCATTATAACAATACGTTCGTATCTGAGATTATTACATTCCGGTGATAGCGATCCTCTCCCGCATCAGCTGTTTTTGGCAGCCTTATTCAATTTAAAAGGTGCCACTCATACAGAGACACAAAGTGGGAGTAAAGGTATATACGGGAAAAGCGTGTTTACCAGAATTTATATTTACTCCTGTTTGGGAATTTGTATGCATAATAGTGAAGTCGTTCGTCGATTTACCTCCGGGCTACGAGATTTTCTGGATAAAATACGTGCTTCGATCGCACGAAGTAAGTTTTCGTTTTTATCTATATGTTCTCTCGAAGCCGACAACGGGAAATTGTCTCGAGTGGATTTTCTCACCGGCCCTGGACACGCTAACGACTTACAAACTGAGTACAGGAGATAGGGCGAGAGACTAGAACAGAAGGCTGAGGTTGGCGGAAACTGATACAGTGACTAGGGGTAGCACGAGGATAAAAATGAAACTAGTATCTACACTGCATATAGATACGCGTACATCGGTACATGGATAGGTATTATGGCTACTGAACACGTTCCACACATTCAGTCGATGTAGGAATGTCGAAGTCGATGAACTGAGTGTCACAAGACACGTCTTACCCTCGGATGAGGCAAGGAACCGAACGAGTAACTACAATCTAAAACCGAGAAAACTGCGCGCACAACTGAGGAACGACAGCGAATACGGCGGTGCAAGTAGTGAAAATGGGTGACAAAACAATTGTCGTGATGACGTCATTATTGTGACATCCGAGTGTCAGTCAAAATGTTGCACGCGCACAGATTTTGGTTAAATGCCAGCCAATAGACATATCTCTGTCAAAAGAAGACACATGGTTGGAGGACACAGACAAACAGAAGAGAAATGTTAAGCCGGGTACACGCACATGCAACCAAACTCTTGAATGTACACGGCTGCGTTTGCATCGCGTATCAAAAAGTGTCATGAGAGTGCAGCATCCATCAAGAGTAGGTTTTTTGTCGTCACATCAAAGAAATGTTGCGCCGCGAAGTTATGAACTGCCGCTGCTGGACGCCATTGGTGTGCCGGATACCGGTATCTTTATTCATTCAATCATACATTATTTGATTCTGTCATTGATTTAATGAAGTTTTTAAGGGTTGAAATCATTTTAAAATAACAGGTAGTATCTGCACTAGTCTTGGATAGGAAAATTTGGCTTTTCACAGATAGGAATCTAGGCATTGATCATACATGGAATGTCGAGCATCCAATAATAAAGTCATTAAACATGAATTACATCAGCTATTCTCCATCTTTATTCGCGATACAGAATACCAAACCAACGACTAAAACCATCTTGACGGATGTCATTAACAGACTTCCGTAGATTACAATCATGTAGTACCATGTACATCGGATAGCGCCGCAGAGAACAGAAGCTTAATGAGGCAAATGGGTGTAAAACTAGGTAAACTTTATTATCTTTCATTCAGCAACAAGGAAGGAGATAGTGTACTTCCCTAATGTTCCTTATCCTCTGAAACTGTTCTGAAATCGGCTATCAAGCAACGAATATCATTTATTCGCATAAATCGAAGATTGTTTGAAAACTAAAAAGTCTTGCAAAACTAAAAAAAAAATAAAATTGTTTTATAAATTAAAGGATGAATACTTATATTCTTGCTTTATAAATGTTTCTCTGCCTCCTGCCTATGGTTGTCCCTATTTTCAAACATTCTGATCTTCATGACATGACCCATCAGATCAGTTCCAAATAAATGAAAAAAAAAAAAAGAAGAAAAATTCCATGAAGTTTTAGTGGGATTGCACACATAAGCAATAAAGCAACTAGCAATAAAGTGATGGCGATATCACTCGGCAATATTGCGCAGGAAAGTGCGCATACTGGAGCAATATGTTGCCGGAGATAATGCACGTACTCGATCAGCTGACCGCAAAAATCACGTTTATCGACGGCAATATATCACCAAGCAATCGCAGAACATATCGCTCGGTGATAATATTGCTGTGATATGACAACATTCAATATCGCGTTGCTCCAGTGTGCGATATCCTGTACATGTGAATATGTTTTGTTCACGAGTAATATGTTGCTTTATTGCTAGGTGATATAGCAATAGGCGATATTGCTTCAGTGTGCGATCCCACTTAGTTTGAACGTAGAAAGGGAATACGTGCCGCAAGTCTCCTCTCTTTCTTATGGGAAATACATTGAGTTATGACTGTTTTCACTAAATTGATTTTTTTTCAGCCTGAAATGACATCATGTTTTGGATTGGAGATTGGGTACTATTTGGACGATCCAATTTAGGTTTGAAATTCTTCAAATTGATGACTCCAGTAGCAAGGGGGCTGACAAGGGGTTTAAAATGAGTCAAAAAATGTTTGCTTCTTTTTTCCCGATGTTGTAATTCAGTTATAGTTCTCTGCAAAGTGTCACTAGAGCAGCTAAATCTCCATTTGTAGTCTATTTTCGAGATGGTAGTCGATTTTTAGGTTTCTAAAGTAGTTAAATTCTCGTTTTCAAGGTTTGTTTTTGGTTTTGACTCATTGAGAGGTCAATTTAGGCGGAACTAGAAAATGGCCTGAAAAACGGATTCAGCAACCTAGAAACTCTATAAATCGACTTCTACTATCGCGAAGGAAAACCAATGATGGAAATTCACTTCCCCGTAGTGGCATCCTAAGGGGTCGAAATCAAAAACGAACCCGAAGCACGGATTCAGGGACTTAATAGAAGTATAAATAAAATTCAACATCGGGAAGAAGAAACAAAAATTTCGTAACTTATTTTAAACCTCCTGCCAGCCTCCTTCTCACAGAAGCCGTATACTCGAAACGCTCCAAACGAAATTTGGGGTCAACAAGTACTAAATCCTGAATTTAAAACATGTATCCGTATATTTTAAGCGTCATCACAGGCTGAGAGAAATACAATTTAGTTGAAAAAGTCAAAACGCAATTTTCCCATGAGAAAGGAAGGGGGCTTGTGGCATATCTTCCTCTCTAATCGGGTTGAAACTTCCTAGGACTTTTTTTTTTTTTCTTTTCTTTGAAACCAATCTGGGAGGTCGCATTGTGAAATTTCGAGAAAAAAACTATTCCACCGAGAACAAATGAAGACCACCCTATTCATGCCCAACATCTTAATTTTGTTTTTCACAATTTCTGATGAATCTTGTTTATTTTTCAATTTTTGCTATATTCTCATTTCTCTTTTCTTTAATATTTACGTTGTTGTAGTACTGCCAGTCAATTACAATTATTGCAGGAATTTTCGAGCAATTTTTAAAACGAAATTGATGCAGAAACGATTTTACTTCATTGCACGAACTGCTTGGTTTTAAAAACTCCTGCAATGATACGCTTCAAAATAACCTTGAAATTGTCATCAAAAGCTACAAATAATTTAAGTATTGTTTTTCCCTACCTAGGAACAGAGACGAAACTTGACTTTCAGTTGGGAGGGGGTGGGGTATAGAAGAATTTGCCGACAAATATTTTTTGAAAACTAAAAATTCGTCGACAAAATTTAAAAATTAGAAAATTTGCCGATTTTTTAATCAAAATATTTTTTGATTGAAAAAAAATAATAATAATAAATAAATTAATAAACTTCTTAGAAAATGATAAATTCAAATGAACAGTTCCAAAATTTGCCGACTGCCAAATTATTCGGGGTGTCCCCCTCATAGTTTCGTCCCTGCAAATGCAGATCGGAAACTTATCTCCCGAGCACTCACATTTGTGTACATATGCATACCCTAGTCTGAGAGGGTAAGCTGGACGGATGTTATTAGGAATGTTTGAGAAGAACACACAACTTTCCTTTACACATTAAGGTGGTCGTTCTTTACTGTTGGTGATATTTTCTTCTGAATTTCCTCTGATTTTCTCCTATATTCACCAAAACCAAAGCCCGTAAATTAACTAATGGATCATTTGCCATCGATCGGATTCAGCTTGTGACATTGGAAAATATGTCTTTTGCTTTCAACTTTTAGATTTTAATAAAATGTCCAACTTCCTCAAATTTCAGGCGCTAGGTCAAACAGAGAATCTAGTTAAAACAGAATAATCACTGACATTTGAAATTCAATGTTTGCTACCGACTTTCAGATTTTCAAAATGTCTTCCACATTTCGGCTTTATTTCAACCTTTCAGATAACGTTCGATACTCAGCTTGAAACCTTCGGCTTTTGACTGACTAGTCTCGAACAGGAGTCCAGGGTACCCCATTTTCAGATACGAAATTTGACTTTTAGTTTGAGGAAGTGGAAAAGAAAAATTTGCCAACAAATATTTTTTTTTTTTAACTGAAAACTCATTGCCGACAAAATTTTGTAAAAATTAAAAATTTTTTGATTTTTAATCTAAATATTTTTAATTGACAAAAAACAAAAACAAACAAACATTCATAAAAATGGAAAATTCAAAGGAACAGTTTCAAAAGTTGCCGATTGCCAAATTGTTGGTGGTGGGGTGTTTCAACCCCCACACCTCCTATAGTTTCGTCCCTGCCTAGGAATTGTCGCATTTGAAACGCAGTAATCTTGCTAAAAATATTCACATAGAAGAGTATAGACTCGGCACTTGCTCTGTAAGCATTTCATACATTCAGTAAAATGAGTCCCTCTGGCCACTCATACGATATTCGAAAGGATAGTTTCTGGGGCCGGTGGTGCGGTGTCTCAGGTGCCACTTTGGCATGCGTGCATCGCCATACATCCCACCACACCAATTATTCAGTAATATGAAATCTGTATTATTCATGAATAATTCCTAATGAAGAATCTCAAAATTCCATCGTCTTCATCTAAGTATAATTTTCCTAAGCGATGTCCACACGTTCAAACTTCAGTTAAACTTAAGTTTGGTGGACAAGACTGTGGAAAATTACGGCATCTACACGCGGCAGTCTTTTCATAAATAAACGAGAGTCTTGTGATGCAAAGAAAAGTTTGCGGTATGTTTGGCTGTTTGCTTTGGGAATTCAGTTTAAATTTTTTCATATTTAGAAAGGTGGTTTCTTTTTGTGTTGATTATTTAAATTTTCGCTCTAAAATAGACGAAATGTTGTTATCATCAATAATGAGTGATTGTGCATTTCATCGGCTAAAAAATACATACAAAAAAGAAGTGCAAGCGGTGGTTCAGAAAATGGTTATTAGCTCAGAACCAGTTTTCCCATGTCAGGTTTCTGAAATTTAGAGGAAGAACAAAGCCAGATGACTGGCGGAATTATTTAAATACTACTAGAGTAAGTTTGACGACAAGACGGTACACAACGGAGCGAGGCTTCAAACTTATGAAGTTTGCGCAAATTTTTTTCCCGTCATGCAAGACTGTCGTTTTATTGTCCACACACACGACGATGTGTTTTGATAAACCAAAAGACAACTGGACAAAGGACGGGGAAAAAATGAAGAAAAAATGATTCTGAACAATAAATTACTAACGGTTACTATTGGGATGTTAACCTGAGTTTCCGAAGTTGGTATCCCTGCCGGTAATAACGAGGTGATAAGGTACGTAAGGGGGATGATTTCACGAAATCATTCCCCTTTCAATTCTTATCAGTTGTTCTCGCCATTGTCATCATACCGCGATATTAGTGCTACCTAGGTGAGGTTAACATACCAATTATAGAATATCCGAATAATACTGCGGCACACTAGTGACGTCATGTATTGAGGGTTGCAACTGAATGGGCCATGGCCAACCTCTTAATATTGTAATACCCGTGTGTGCAACATACAAACTCGTGTAGATAAGAAACCAGGATAGGTAGTAATGGTGGTATGACTGCTACTACATATGCTGCAAACAACAGCCTCAGTATCCCGAGTATGAATCTACGATCAGAAATCAAATCTGTTGTGGCATTACCACTTCTATGTTGATGTAATGCTATAAACATCGAATGGTTTGTGTTCAGCGTAGCCCATGCCGTTGGGAGCAACATGCAACTGCAAATATATAAGAAACTAAAGTAGTAGTATTACTACTATCGAATATGTTAGTATCTTAAATACGCTCATCCGGTGTGAGTTCGCACTTAGTGTTGTAATTGCATTTGTGTGTAATGTATAGATATATGTACTGATATGAAACCAAAATAGAAATGGTGTTCTACAAGATGCCGCATTGATAACTGATGAAATACACTGTACAAGCAACTGCGAGTTAACACTGAATGCATTGCTGCATTTCCATTTGTGAGAGCAACAATGCAAATGCGATAGGTTAGATTAGAAACTCAACAGGAAGTACAGTCTTACCACGAGGTACTATCTCTGATTCTTAACCATACTACTTAAACAGCAGTAAGTTTGCACTCTCTGTTTCACTTGCGTTTGTGTGGAATGTATTATAAAGACCTGCACCTGTAGGGGAAAACCTAAAGAAGTAATAGTAGTGGTTGTACCAGCAGTGATTGCTCATTACATTACGAGCATCGATGAATTCGCCCTTAGTTTCGCGAGTAAATTAGTGGCTTGTGGTTTTCTACCGACGAGATACTGTTGGTCACTCTATTTCTGAGTCGAGTGAATAATATCTGTTGTGGAATCGTCTTCTATCCAAAACGTTGTCTGCGAAGTGTGTTTGTCAAGTTGAGTAATTTAAGTATTTCGTGTATAATTGGTATTGTATTGAAATACTGCAGTATTGGTGAGTTTTCACTGGACATTCGCTATTGTAGCTTACTTTTAGCTTTACATCAGATTATGTGGCTGTTTTAACTCTCGCGAGTACGAGATTGAGAAGTTGAGTATGGTAGTTCAACCGGTCTGCGAGACAAAGAATATAACTTTGGGAGTTGACATCATTTGTGAAGATCATGCACAACTTATATAGTGCTTGAATGTTGCATTGTTGCAAGATTCTTCTTCCTTTTCTTTTTCTTATGACTTCTCCTTTAATCTCCTTCGATCGGTCAGGTAGGATAGCAGCGTAGTTGTAGTTACAGTTTAATGGCAATTGCAGTTCATGTTTTAGCACTCTCGGGAAGATATAGATCGACCAATTTGTGTTTGGACGCTAAAGAGTCGCTCTCTAGCGGCCTAATGAAATTCGGCGCGCAGATGAGTGTAGGTATTTGGACAAAAAGATGATCAGCGACAAAAATGTTCTGCAAAAAAACTGAAGCTGGGCTCATCTGAAAGGAAATGATAACGGCTAACACCATGTTCTCTTTAGTATTCCATAAAAAACAACATTGAAGATGCTAGAGCTCATTTTACTAGTCCATGTTTTTGTAGTAAAAATACCCGGATCATCTTTTCTTCCACGACATTAGCGCATCCACAGAAGTGTCCAAACGCCAATACCCGTACTTGCTGTACACTTCCTAATTTCTTTAGATTTCTTGTGTCCTCTCTCCGGTCCGGACCAGACACTCCTCTCTCGTAAAACTCGATAACCTCCCGTATGTTTCAAGGTGCAAGGCTAGGAAAAACAAACCGACAGAAAAATACTTCCAGGTGAGACAATACAAGGACAGACAGAGGGGACACATAGGCTTGACAAACTAGCGAGAGATAAACAAAATACAAAACAAGACATACAAAGGGTGGTCCAAAAGTCATTGTACGACACTTTGTATGGAGTATGGACTACGTGCGCGATCTAGCGGAGCGCGACCGAACTAGAAATGAGGTCTATTCAACTTCCAGTCGAAAGAGACCAAAACGAGCGCGCTTGCGGACATAGTCGCCGAGCTACAGCGGTTTGAAGTTAATGTGTTGGGATGTCGCCTACACGCTAAACATAACTAGTCTGAGCAAACAGACCCCAGTTGTGAGGAAGTTAATTGAGGTATCCGGCAACTGCATTGTGTATACCTTAAGCTTTCCTCAGAACCATGTATACTATTGTGCTGCTCAGGTACATGAGTAGCTGCACTGCCGCTCTAAATACTAGCCGGTTTAGCGATCGCTGCCATTTTCAATGCCACCTATAGGTACCTTTCCAGAACAAAACTGTCTGTAGAAAATGGAAGAAGGGTAAATAACGGTTATTACCGCGACGTTGTGCCATAATAAGCTGGACGACTTTGCCGCGGCTAATTCGAATCGTCGATTACAATACGAATAATATAATGCTGAAAATTAACGTGCAAATTTATTTATACAAACGATGAGTACGCGGGCGTACGGCGGCTCTGTCGGTGTATTGTATCCACTGTTTCGTTTCAATACGCGAATACAATGTCTAAGTGTCGAAGATATTGCCGACAACTAGCATTTCCAGCCTTAATAAAGCCGCCTATTGTGTGATTTCCTTTTAGTAACCGACCTAACCATCGCCGTCGTGTTTAATCGAGCTTTTCTGGCGAAATAAGTCGAATACGCTAATTAAATCGCTGTAGCAACAGAATAACTCGCGGCGTATCTAGTGGTAATGTGCCCGCTTCGCAATCCTTACGTCTCGGGCTCGAGTCCCACCAACGCCGGAAAGCTAGTGATATTCGAATATCCCCACTAACATCCTAACGGACACAGCGACTACAGAGCGCGTCTTGTAACCCCCGCCAGTTCACACGGACAAGGCATTACAATCACAGGGCGTGTTATCACCAGATCAGAAAGATTGATACGGTGCGTGTACGCGTCATGGGTACCTAACTCAACGTCCTGAAACACGTGGCTAGTACGCGAACTGCGGCTGCACGCTCATTGGCACCGACACACATGGACTGGCTTTTTAGGGCGCTCCGGGAAATTTGAGAACTGAAAGGGCGCTTCGCAGAAGCGAGGCGGTAACAGGAGCGTTTTTTAACTAGCAGTTTTTTTTTTTTTAGTCATTTCGCAGCAAAAGGACGGTGATACTACGACTTTTTCGCGTCCAAGTATCACATATTCATAATTTGATTGATAAATGATTATATTAGCCATGTAGCCCAAGCGAATTACTAATTTTGATTGGAATAAATTCGCACAAAAGGTTGGACTGCTGAAAAATGTTGAGGAAGGTGTCGATAATTAGGGTGAAAACCCACCGCCACTGCACTGGGAGCTTCCACCATTATTTACAAAGGGGGCTACGGAAAAATGAATTTTAAACGGGTTTCTTGATTTTTCTCAAAATCGTAACATTCGAGGAAGAAAACACCTCAGTAACAAAATGTTCCTTGTAAAATTTTCTACAAAACAGCTTATTACAAGAATTTACTCACAAGTCATACTTGAGGAGTTATAGGCTTAGAAAAGTGTATTGTTTTATATTAAGTACTACATGTACGTGTAATCATTCATCATTATCATTAGACTCATCTACATCATCTAACTGTGAATAGCGCGACCCGGTATTGGGGCAGGACAGGCCGTGACAGGACTTGCAACCGTCTGTACAAGGTTATTTTCCTGGAAAAAGAAAGGAAGACAGTACACTTTAAGTATTTTGTAGTTTATCTGAATGCAATGTGTGCAAACCTAAAGAACGACAGTCACATTTATGTCCACATCCTTTCTTACAGCCGCAGAGGATTCTCGCCATCAGTTTCTGTGGAGCCATTTGAGGTTTTGTTTTGACTGGCTGTACAGATCTCGTGATTTTCATTTTAATTGAGTGGGATTTCTAATTATTTTCCTGTGTACTTTATTCCTGTGCAAATGCTTTACTTTCCTGTGCTATTATATATTCCCCCTTATTACTTGGTTTTCGCATGCCAGTTTCCTCGAATAAAGGAAGTGGATATGGCGCCGATGTGTACTTGAAGTAATTCTTCTCTTCAAGAATGCAAATACGATGAAATAATGAGAAGGGGTCAGTGAGCGGAGGTTTTGCCTTTTTTTCTTTTTCAGGTTCGTTTCTTTTTTTTCTTTCTTTTTTCCGCATAATTCGACTGGATTGTCATGCCTTCTTTACTAATTTACTCTCAACCCGGGCCCTGGAATCCGCCCTTTCGAGTATTACTTAAAGAAGTCGAGGAGGCTGTTAGGGTTATCTTAGCCCTCTTCTCTTCTGGCCGAAAAACCAGCCTAGGTCGACATCTGGCGAGTTGCTACGTGGGCTCGAACTCGGGACCTTCGGATTCCAAGACCAACGCGCTATCCACTCGGCCAACCAGACCACGGAGTTTTCGCCTTGTTAATAATAAAAGAATTTGTTATTGCGGCTAACGACTTCACTTTTCTAGATATTTTGAATTTTATACCTGTGAACTTTTTCCCTTCCTTTTTAGGGTCGGCGCTGCCGAGCCTTATACAATGGAAAAAATAGTTCTAGGCGACGCAACACTGGTGACGTCAGTGGTTTGTGTTTGTCTTCAACTGGCTCTTTTTCTATCAATCGATGTTCGAGGTACACGGGAATGTATCGCGTTTGCTTCCGACAGTGGCGCTTGTGGTTTTAAATGTAAAAGTGAACGTAATCGTGTGTAAAAGAAACAGATAGGAATATCGTTTTACATCGTGCTTACAGTCTCAGCAAAAGTGACTCGTGGTATCAACATAAGAAATCGATGAAAGGAGTTCATTTCGTGAGGTTTGTAATATTGTGTATGATTCTTGCTGAAATTAGGGTCGGCGCGAACCAACTGACATTTTTGTATACAAAATCAGTTATTCGTATCGTTGGAAAGAGTGTAAAAAGTAGAATTTTTCAGAATTGGGCCCCGATTCAAAAATTTGAGATTTTGCCGATTGGTTCCCTTACTCTTAACAGCGTCCAAGTGCGATTGTACTTCTTGTTCGAAGTTGGTTAGTGAGAATGGCCGCCCAGACTTCAGCTGAAAGGCCGAGGTCGCAAAGCTACTTGGCTTGTCTCTTAAAATAGTGATCCCAATTTCGTAAACCTTGGGCGAGTTCACATCACCTCCTACCAAGCCTGTGCTTATAGATATTATTTTGTCTCTCTCAATAAACGGCATTTGACTTTGGAGCCAGATATAGATAATGTTGATATCTCTATCATCGCGTATTCTCCGAGCGTCGCGCCAGTCAACATGTTGCTCCACTATAGCTGATTGTACGTCGCAGCGGTCTTCTAATTTCGAGCAGAGAAGACCATTTGTTGTACTTCCTTGGATCCATTGAGATCGAACACTTTCAAATGTACCTACCTCGACCGTGTGTTATACCGCCAGAAACTTTCAGTGATCGTGTCGACCTTTGTTCAATCACCATGTCTGTCTAGGTCTCGCTAAAGAACTGTCATTTTCTTGCTCAAATTAGCGCTATCTTATAGGTACCTATATAACTGTGCCGCTTTTCCATATTGAAAATGACCAATTTTTCAGCAGCTGCATGTGGCATTACCGTAGCGACGTAGTATTAATATGGACGCTGTTGAGCAAAAAGCGACCAAGCGACAAAATCTGTTTTTCGAGGACATAGGATTTCAAGTTCGGGAGCCACGAGGAAAATATATGACATAGCGTTTACTGATAAGCTTTTTTCAAAATGGGTACGCATTTTTGATTCGGGAGCGCTATATTTAAAAAATTACACTTTTTATGCGCTTTCCAACGATAGCGATACACAACTCATTTTGTCAAAAAATGTCGCTTGGTGGCTTTTTGTTTAACAGCGTCCATAACAGGGACGATCAAAAAGTAACCTTCGCTACCTCTGAAAACCAAAAAAAAAAAAAAAAGAGAAGGGAAAAAATCCCAAAAAATAGGACATGTTCGTGAGGCTTCTGAGACAAAGATTTCAGGCGCGTACGACGAACGTGGCAGGCAGCGGCAGGGCAGTACGAAAACGATGGAGCTACCGTTGAAACGTGTGTCGAGAATTGAAGTGCGCGCAGTAATATTTTCGAATTTTTTTGCGCTTATACGAACGCGAAGCGGAACCCATGCTTGACCATATTATGACTGGAGAAGCTCCATGTCGCCAGCAGCACATATACCAGGGATGTGGATCAAACCTATACAGAAAAATTGTGTACTATTTGTGTATTTTTGTGTGGCCGTAGGTCAATGTGCTGCCGGCAACATGCTGCACAAATAACGAAATTAGGTGTGACCAACCTGCAAATAAGCTCAAATAATTGTGTTCTAATTGTGTATTTTTGTGTGGATCTTCCCAACACGCTAAACTACTCCCCTCCCCTCCCCCCTGAATAGGGGATGAGAACATTTTTTGGACTTGAGGATGCAGAATACCACAAAAAATTGTGTACTATTTGTGTATTTTTGTGTGGATCCGAATGAGTCAACCGCTTTTTTTCGTGTGGTTCTATGTTCATAATTTCCGAATTTAAATGTCAACCGTGGGTCGTAAGAAGGTCGCCCATAAAAGAGGAGAGTGATCGGAAACTTTGAGAGCTTCGATTCGTTTTTCAAGGTCTTTGATCTTGGCTTGTGTGTCGGACAACTTACATATTGTGTCCAATTTATTATCTAATAAAATGCGAAATTCGCGTAAAATTATCGGCAAAATCATCTCTCCCTTTTTTGGAATAAAAAGTACTTCGTTATTTTTTCTTTGGATAAAAAAAAATAATAATAAAAAACAATAAACGACAACCCATTTTGTATTAATAACAAGTGAGTAAAGAAATTGTGCACTGTCGGCTCAACTGTCTAAGTTCAACCTTGACTTTCATTAGTACCTCTTCTCAAATTTTCCTCGTTTTAAGATTTAAGAAAATTACTTTCGTTTTCGTTAATATTTCTAAAGGATTTTTTCTATGAATTAAATTTTTGAACGCGTGTGTATGTACTGTTGTTTTTTGGAACTTCCCAAAAACTTTTGGTACTGCACATTAGAGCCACCGAAAAAAGCAAATAAAAATATTCAGAATAAAATATCGTGTTCCAAATTCGATTACGAACACACCAAAATTCAAATACCTGAGCATAACTACTACTGTAATTTACAAGTCAGACTTGGACAAATTCAAGTCGCAAAGGAAACAATTGAAATCAATGAAGGATTATGATGGAATGCACCAGAAACCAAAACTCAAAATGGGAGATATAATTGTAATCCAAAATAAAATAATTTAAAATGGAAAATTAAAAAAGCTATAGGCCGAAGCATTTTTTTTAAAGTATGTATTTAGTTTTTCTCGCTGAATAAAATAAAATACAAGCCACCCCTTCGATGTCAATTAAAAAATAAAATTGTTTTTTGATGCGAAGAAATTTGTCCTTTGGCTCAAAAGTTTCTACCCCCCCCCCATCCAAAAAAATGAAATAAACCAGCGAGTAAGAAAAGTACTTAATTTTAAATGCTTTCATTTTCGTTTTTGTTTAACAATTTTTTTTTTTAAATAATAAATGAATTTTTTAAACAATGTGTTTACTGTTGCTTTTGGGAACTATGCCCAATAAATTTTTGACACTACCCATTGGGGTCACTGAAAAATGCAAATAAAAATATTCAGGATAAAATATCATACTTCAAATTCGATTACACGAACACATTAAAATTCAGACATCCTTAAGCTTGACTACTACTGTAATTTACCCGTCGAACTTGAACCAATTCCAGTCAAAAAGAAAGAGTAAAGTAAATAAATTTTATTATTTTCCTTACTTTCCTTAAGAGTACCTATCGTCGCTTTAATTTCGCAAATTTAATGGACTTCCTTCCTCTTCCCCAAGTAAAAAACCTAGTCCTTTTCCTAAGGAAAAAGAGGAAAATTATGCCTTCACATTCCTCAATGAAAAAATTGCATTTTCTTCTTTTTTTTTCTCGTCTTTATAAGAGAAAGTAAACTGCAACCTGCGAACGAAAAATCCTTATTACAATACATTGTCCAATTTTTTTTGGCATAGTCAAATTGACTTCTTTGGAATTAGCGTGCCAACAGGGGTCACACAAAAAATCTGATTAAATTTTCGAATGCAGTGACATAGAACCCTCTATTTCGATATGTTATTTGATTTTCTCAGCTACTTAGGTTAATTTTGTCTAATAGAAAACCGTTACGAATTTTCAAAATCAGTAACGAGAAAGTGCTTGAGTCAAGTTCGCCTATTTGAAGGGGTCAAATTAGGATTTGGAAGCCTAAATCGAAATTAGCGGACTAAAAATTGACACTCATTTCGAACTCAACGATGTGAGACACTCCTATACCTAAAAATACACAAATGACAAATAATTTTTTGGGGTATTCTGCATCCTCGAATCCGAAAAATTTTCTCACCCCTATTCAGGAGGGAGGAGGATGGGAATAGTTCAGGGTGTTGTGAAGATCCGGAAAAAAATACACAGTTAGAATACAATTATTAGAGTTTATTTGCATGTTGGTCACACCTAATCTCGCTATTTGTGCGGCATGTCGCCAGCAGCACATCGACCTACTTTTGGGTTTTTGGTTATATCTTTGAAAGGGATGACACACAAATTTTGTAATTAGCTACACAAAAATACACAAATGGTACACAATTTTGTGGGGTATTCTGCATGCTCGATTTCAACATATTTTTCTTACTTCTATTCATGGGGGAGAGGGTTGAGAATAGTTTAGGGTGTTGTGAAGATCCACACAAAAATACACAATTAGAACACAATCATTTGAGCTTATTTGCAAGTTGGTTACACTTAATCTCGTTATTTGTGCAGCATGTCGTCAGCAGCGCATTGACCTACTTTCGATTATATCTTTGGAAGGGATGACACACAAATTTTGAAATTGGCCACACAAAAATGCACAAATGGTACACAATTTTTCTGTATAGGTTTCATCCACATCCCTTGTATATGTGCTGCTGGCGACACGGAGCTGACAGGGGACGAGACATGGGTTCACCAGTATACTCCTCCGAGCGGACTCGCCGAGCGCGGTAAAACGTATTACTGTGCGCACTTCAATTCTTGACACACATTTCAACGGTAGCTCAATTGCTTTGGTACCACCCTGCCTGCCTCGTTCGTCATACGTGCCTGAAATCTTTACATTGTTGTCTCAGAAGCCTCACGAACATGTCCTATTTTTTGGGAATTTTTCCCTTCTCTTATTTTTGGTTTTCAGAGGTAGCAAAGGTTACTTTTTAATCATCCCTCGTATATAGTCCGCCTTATAGGTATCGGTGAGTTCGCGATAAGAATAATACATGAAGAATTTATTCCAGATTTGAGAATGCATAAATAATTATTCCGAATTTCGACAAGGCTGTGTCTCCTCAAATATGACTTGTGAGTAAATTCTTGTAATGGGCATTTTATAGAAAATTTTACAAGGAACATTTCTTTACTGATGTATTTTCTTCCTTGAATGTCACGAATTTGAGAAAAATCAAGAAAATCGTTTAAAATTCAATTTTATGTAGCTTCCAATGTGAAGGCAGTGGTTTTTCATTACGTATTGTAGACACCTTTCTCAACATGTTTCAGCAGTCAAACCTTTTGTGCGAATTTCCAATCGAACCTGTTTCTTGATTGTAATCCGCCTGGACTATTATATTGTGGGGAGCCCTTCAATTTGGGGCCGACCACATAATTTTGTCAAGTTGATCCGAGCCAAACCCTCCCCCTTTGATACCATTTAGTCATAGAGAGAAACTAAAATATTCAAGTGAAATTATAGCACGGTAAGGACAAGCGTATGACTCTCCTACAACTGAAAAGGCTCTGGGGTCGCGTGGACTCATTGAACCCTGACTTATTATTCGGACAACCGACGGAAAATTTGAGCAGTGGGCCTTTTAAAGGGGTTCCACATCATCCCTAGTTTCGGGGTTTTCCTATCCGCATAATTCTATCATTTTAAGTTCTCGGACTTCCCTTTGGTACGAGCTTTGACCGGACAAGCCAGTTACTTAGTCAATACCTCGGGGGTCCGAAAGAAATAAAATGTCCAAGCGCTCGAACCTTGAGTTATACACTGATTCCGGACAAGCCAGAAAATCCAGGAGGTATAAAGCTCAATTTCGAAGTTTCGCTGTAGTAGAATATTCGAATACGGAATTTAGTGCGAACAGAAAATTATTAGGGGAATTCCGGATTGCGACCGAAAAAGCACTGTATCGTATCCCAGGCGTTCGAAGGAGCCCCCGCCCCCAAGACAACTCACATGTTGAGTATCCTGGGGGTTAGTTACTAGGGACCTAAGGCATGGCTACAGCTCCCCCTGAAACCACTATTTGATTTTTACGCGCACATGATCGATTCGATAATTTTACACATAAAAAGACTTAGACCGATTCATGACGGGGAAAAATGGTTCACCACTGAGTACGGCAACTGCTACTCACGTTGCTTGTCGACTCACTTGCAGAAATTCATGAAGCGTTATGTACGAATTTTAATACATATAGAAAATGCGTAAACAGTTTTATCTTTACAGATTACTCAAAAGATACTTTGCAATAAAAAATCGCGCTACTATTAACAATCGTCAATGTTTATCGAAAAAATCGCGGATCGGCGAATGCAAGTAGTGAAGTTGAAAGCTCAAGCGAGCTCTTGCATACCCCAGAAACACTCTGATTCTTCACTCAAAAATCCTCTTCGAAGTCGATGCGTTTTCCTCTATAGTCCCAATCGATTCCTCTATTTTTCGGAGGGGAAACCAATCAATCTCGGCTGCGTAGTGACGTGTGCACCATTGTCTTTCGATCTAAAATTTCTTGGAAAATTGTATTACCGGACTGCGCCGTGTTGTCGGGATGCTCGAAGCCTACGTATGAACGCTTCGAGTATGAAAATTTCGATCCATCGATTTTCGAAATAAAAAAAAAACGATATGGGACCCTCGAATTTACTCGGCGGCTCACAATATTTAAAAAAGTTGAGAATTACAAATTTGGGGCGCACCAGGAAATTTCCTGGTTTCGCGTTTAGCCAGTCCGTATGTAGGCACAGAGAAGGAAAACTCTAACGCAACCATATACTGTGGGAAAAGCAACAGTGAACTACCCCGACTAACATGCCCAGGAGAGTCGCGTGTCAGAAAAAACGCGACCGTCAACGTCCGGAATCGAACACGGCGCCTGGAGAAGAAGAAGAAGCAACAGAATATTCGATTCGATGCATAAGATTCACGCCATACTTGTCCATCAAAATCCACCCGGTGCTAAGACAGGTGATTTGCCGTGCCCTTGGTATTCCCAGTTCCTTGAGAATTTCGTCATTCGAAATGCGTACTATTCAAGTTATCGTCCCATGTTGAACCTGTAGCTGCATGTTACTTCGACAGGTGATACATTTTTCGAATCGCGCGCGGTAACCTGGAAAGCGGAACTCATCCGATCCGGTGAATAACTCAGAAACGAATACAAATGCTAAAATCAAGCGACCGCCTGAATTCTATCACGTATTTCGTAAATTTACGAATCACCCAATTACGCGAATACACTTTATCGGCAAGCGGGAAAAACTTGGCGCCGCGCCGCTTGCCTCGCCCCAAGAGTGGAAAATTAAGGCGAAAACTTTTATTCTTCTGTGTGAAAGTAATCGTCGACTTACACAATTTGCGATTCGCGGGGCCGCAATCAGCGCGGCGTGGATGTTCGAACGGGTCGCGCTCGAGTTGGAACAGTGTTTCGGCACCAGCGATTCGAAATCGACCTATCTCGACTCTTGATTAATACGAGTCCAAATGACAGAAAAATTCACAAAAATTCCCGACTGAGATCTGACAAAAAATTGCAAATAACCTACGAATAAAAAGTAACCTTCTTAATTTTCCTAACTAGTTGCTGGATTTCCCAAATTTTCGGTGGGATTTCTCAACGGGAGGAAGTGGCTGTACGTGGTTACTCGTCCTCTCTAATCTCCCTGTTCCCTCAGATTTGCCTGTCTTCTTTTCCCTCAGCTGTATGTAACCTTTTGTCTGTCATGGTGGAGATTCACATCGGGAACAAAAGACATCTGTTTCCAGAACTTTTCCATGTTGTTAACACCTCCAGAAAGTATTTACATCGCGGCAATAACGTAGCTATCCGCGTGTTGAAGGGAGGGTCTGGTCTTGACCAAAGAAGGCGGTGGTTGTTAAAGGCGTGCTGAAATTAGAAAAATCTCATTTGACGAAGTTGTAGAGGGGGTCCAGACCCTTTTCTCATTGACTACGCCATTGCATCTCGGTTGCGCAACATGTCCTGGTGGTGATTGTGCCTTATTGTGTCGACGACTACATTACCCAAGGCACATCAACTGCCCAAGTCATATCAACGCTGGATTTTCTAACATCAACATTTGTTTTCCAAACAACATTGTCTCGACCATCATTAAGAAGAAGATGTAGATAGAGTGGTCGAGGCAGAAGGCCGGTAAACAATGCTCAGGCCACACTAGACATAACGACGCTGTACCGTCCTAGAGCTGCTACAGCTGCTGCGGACTCCCCGGCAGGGTTCACCCGCCGTCACCACCTTCCTGCGTCACCATATGTACCAAGACAAGAAGATGAGGGGTGAAGAAAGGAAGCGCGTCCGGCTGTGGTGCACCCCCGTGAGCATTGCCTTGATAAGTAGGGTAACCCAGTCTGGCCCTGGCAGGACAGCGCAAATAAAAAGCAGCGAGGCGAAATGATGGTCTGGGCCAGCCTCAATGTGTCCCTCTGGTTACTGATGTAATACAAGATACTTTACGGGGCCAGGGGTGCGGTGTCTGAAGAGTCAATTTAGCATGTATGCATATACATCGCCTTATTCCACTAAACATTTTCAAAGAATGTGAAGCTCCTCGGTATGAATCCACATTCAGTCTTGTTTCTTTATCATAGGTGGTGGAACATGCTGTACAGATTTTGAGGGAATCTTTGTTTTCCGGAGAAATGTTGGTGACAGAGAATTTGCAGCATATCCAAACTTCTTTCTCTGTAATGGGAACGGCAATTTTGGTCGGCAAAGTCAAGGTGCAAAATTTCCTATATCTTCATAACTCAGGATTTTCTTTTTTTCAGTGTATTGAGGACGGATATTCTTCTTGGTTGTCTCTCTAGTTCGACTGATATAGTGCTCGGACCAATCTTGATATTCCGCAGTATATGTATTTGCTAACATCGCTGCCTAGAAATTGCGAAATCTATATCCGCGATAATTATCGTAATTATCTTAAATGACAAGAAACAGTGCTTTTTGCTTACAATTTTTGCTACTAGCAGCTCTAATTGCACGTAGTAGATACATGCAGAGTCGGTACCAGAACTTCCCGTGTGGTATAAAGCCAAAAATAATATACCACACGAATCCCGAGTACATAATATACTGTATAGGGTATACCATATTATTTTGTCTGTATTTATTTTAAATTTACGGGTTTGAAGAAGTTACAGTACTTAATGAGTAATTAAACGTAAAACCCGACGTCCAAAACTAATTGTGACCTGGAATCCGGAATGTGTCTCTGGTGTCAAAAAATCATTTTTCACTTTCTCGACAAGTTTTCTAGAAAAAAATCACGCTCTTTCGAATGAAATAAATCGCAGCTTCCTATCTTCATTAGTTTTCCCACAAATTGCATTTAAAAATTACGTCAAACGTTTAAAAACATCCATTTACATGGCGTTGTGTGAAACGGGCCTATTGGAATGACAGAGAACAATAATTCGAAAGGCGGTTGTCATAGCAACGCATAAACGCACCACCACAGATATATACGCTGTGTACATCTGTGCGCACCACTACCACCATCCCATCTTTACATTCGTTTATTTCGAAACCCGTTTTCGCACAAGAGGCCTATTTCATGATTCCACGTCACTATTACTTTGACTTCTTTTCTACAGATGAAATCATCAATTAGAAGGTCCGAATTCAGGTCAACTTGCTGATGAATATTCAACACTGATACATGATTTAAACGTTCAGCACTTAAGGAATTTTCTTGACAATGATGATAAACTCCTTAGTCTTTCTACTAGTCGGTTGCGTCAATCCACGGCTCAAATACTCTAGTAGAGAGTAAATTAAAGCCTTGTAATTATCTTCCGTAATTATGTTGAACTCTTATGATTAGTTACGATTCTTTAGTGCACATTGAAGACTCCCCATGACCCTCTCAGCCTTGTTTAAGACTCATCAAAATTCTTCTAAACTTGTTCAAGACTCGCTGTAATCATTCAAAACTAGTCATCCTTTTAAACTTGATTCAGTCCTTCAGAAGATGTTTTAGGATTCCTACAATATTCTTCAAGACTCTTCAAAATTCTTTAAAATTCTTGCAGACGTGTTCGAAATACTTCCAGATTTGTTTATGATTCACTAGGATGTTTTAGGAACCGATCGCAACGTTGAGACTCTAGAATTCATTCAAACCTGGAAGATAACTCTCGGATTTGAGTGAAGTGCGCCCTCGAGCAAATAATTAAAAATCGCTTAGAAATGCTCCATTTCTCCTGTTTTTCCCCTTCTTACTTATTTTTATCTTTCTTTATTATTTCTTCGATTTTACCTGCAGTCCAGGGCACTTGCACTATTTACCCCTCGTGTAAATTCCACGCTAAAAATGGAGAAAGTGAATGTTGGAAATAACTGTCTATCCAGTGGGCAAAAACATAAATTTTCGCAACAATTTTTTGCATTTTATTGTGTTTTCCGTACAAATTGTACCCGACCAGTCAGCGAATTTGTTGTAGTGTGTATTGTAACACGTGTGAGTTGATAAATTTTGTATAAAAATGATTATCTTTGAACCTATTTTGCGGAAATTTGTGTTGAAACCTGACGAAGTCTCATTGTATAAAATTGTGTCGATTGCCCATCGGGTATACCTGTTTATCATTCTTGTTTTTTACCTGTCTTCCTGACTGGTCTCGCGAACTAAGTGGCTGCCTCTTGGCTCTATTAACAATTTGTCTCTTTGTAACAGATTTATTTCTGGATGGAAATTTGCCATCCCCTTACGATTTCGTGGGGGGGGGGGGGTGAAAGCCTAGTATTCCATATCAATTATCCCCTGACTACGCACTAGTTGTTCAAATTTATCGTATATTATCTTTTTGGTCTAGAATTTTGGAAGCATTTTCAGTTCAAGTACTTCTCTCTGGAAGAGACAATTTCTTCAATTCCTTCCGCGTGTATCCGAACTGGAATCAAAAACTCATGTATCTACATTTGGGTATTTGAAGCGCACTTTCAATGTTCTAACGTACCATGTTTTGTTTGTTTCAGGTGAGTGTTGATTTCTTTATGGTATCATAACTAAGATTGCGAAACTAGCACCGTATTCGTAAGTACCTTGGTATTAGTACCTTTTGGAGTATTTTCAGTAAAAATATTTTGCTTTGAGGGGGGCAGTTGCCCTCCTCAGTCTGCGCCAATTGTAAATAAAACAGCGATGATCGAGACTGTATTCTAAATTCTAATAATAATAGTTCTGTGGGTGACATGAGATCAGTGGCGGATCTAGAAATTTTCCGAGGGGGTGGTGTGGTGGGACGTATGGCGATGCATGCATGCCACAGTGGCCCTTATAACTCCGCACCCCCGGCCACAGGAACTACCCTTTTGAGTATCGCGTTCCAATGAAATTCCTTAAAAATCATCGGAGATTCTTCTTGATTTCACGAACACTGATATTGACAATTTTTATCACCCAGTAGTGTTATCCGTTGCTAATTTAAAACGTGATTCGTATGTCCTCCAGACAGGCACGAGAATAAGGGGGAACAGGGGCAGCTTGTTCCCCCAAGCCTCCGCCGGAGTTGGGAAATTTCAGTAGATGGATCAAAAGTTGGGAAGATCCAATAAGTCAAAAGTTTTTTTGCTTTTTCCCCTGGGGTTTGGTTGGCCGAGTGAATAGCGCACTGGTCTCGGAATCCAGGAGTCCCGGATTCGAGCCCACGTAGCAACTCGCTACATTTCGACCTGGGACGGGGTTTCGGCCAGGAGAAAAGAGGGTTGAGACAGCCCTAACAGCCTGCCTGACATGTCTAGGGTAATGCTTGAAAGGGCGGATTCCAGGGCTCAGGTTGAGAGTAAAATTAGAAAAGAGAAGCTGATACAAACAAATTTTGATATTTGGGAATTTAACAATTTTTACGTTGCCCCCCCCCCCCTCGGCTACGGGGCTGAGCCTCGTCCATAAGATTCGCATTTTAGTAATTGTATTCTAAGTGGAAGCGTGCCTAGTCTTAACGATATTTTATTATAGCATGCGAAAAGGGTGTTCTTATTAATTTATGTACCTACGCTTATTTTTCAACTTAAGGTTCTATAATTATTTATATAAAAGCTTCGAATATTCTCAAGAATTTTAATCAAAGAAAAACAAAGACCAATGTCCTGCCGTAAACTCGCAAACTCTTGTTTTCTAATTAATCTCTTAACGAGCTGATTTTTCCTAATTTTCTTCGCCTACGAACCCGTTTTAGAAAGGCGTCTGTATGGAAATCTCATTGCGGTGAATACGATGTCAGTTTAATTTGCCTTAAAAATTGCTAATTGGCGTTCGCAAATTGCAGTGTTCCAAATGGGGAAAATAATCAAAATGCAAATCGATTGATGTGCCGATAATTTCATCTTTGTGCTATTTTAATCAGTGTTGCGCCGTAAAAATGAATAAAAGTTTTATGCTTTTTTTTTTTTTTTTTTTTACCAAATTATGAGGAAGAAATACGAAGACCTGGGCTGTTTTATTCCAACTCTGTTTTTTGAGCGCAACATCGTATCGAAATGGAACGACTGTTCAAATCTCCAAATAGCTAATTTCAGTTTTTCCCCGGCGAAAAAATGTTTGCTGCCTTCCAAAGAGATAGGTAGACAGCCAGAAGACTACCGAACGCAACCCGTAACAAAATGACGTCACTGTATGCAAGTGTTATGTTAGTTAAATGAGAATCGAGAAATTTTCAAAGTTTATTACAGTAAATTCTGAAATCGTTTCAACTTGTAGAAAATTATAAATTAGATGAATTTTATTCTCTTCCTCGTTGGACAAAAATCAACAATTTTTGAGAAATTAGCATAAAATGAATTTTGTCCTTATACCACTTACTGGGTGTTGCATACAGTGACGTCACTGCTCGTTATATGCGCCTTGCGGATCGAGCTAACCTTCGGGCGTACAGATCTTGGGAACGCTATGCTCGCATGGGAATACAGGCTGATACAAGGAGTGTGGCACTCGCAGGCGAATTAAGCATTGAGTCAGTCAGTCCAGTCAGTCTATTTTTTTCTTTTTTCTCAAAGAAAAGAACGAAGACCTTCTCATTATTTTAGCAAGGATGGATACTTTTCTGCTCCGTTCTCAAAAAAATTTAACTTCCTCGATTATTCCTCCTCTTCGTATCTCTCAATCAGGAAAGGGATTAGCCTGTATACTGCGGATCGAACTCAAGGTCGGCGAAATAGAGGAGGTATACGGTGCAAAGAAGAGAGCGAAGACGAAACGGGAGGCACTTCGAGTCAGACTGTACACATACATCTAGCAGTTTTGAAAACTTTGTCAAAAATTGCCCATATCTAGGGATTACAAATAGTAACGTTTTAATGAAAATATAATGAGGTCCAAAACTGTTCATTATTAAATTAACATAAAGGTGAACCTATTAGGCTTCGCAGTTGGTCTCTAATGTAAAGTCCCATAGCTCGACCAGAAGACTGTATGGTTGTACAGAATGACCCCAGATTCTTTGGAACTGTTTACCAAATAATGTTGAGAAATGCACAAAGATAACATACACGAGGAACACCACAAATATAATTAACCAAATATACAACATAAATAACTTTCCTTTAAAAAAATGTAAAACTGAACTTGGTGATAATCATGGATACAAACTTATTAAAAAAAAAAAAAAAAAGAACAGATTTGCGAAACTTATTTATCAAAACTAAACTTAATCCAAAAGATCTTTGAAACCTCATTCCAATCTTACGAAGGAAAAAAAGGAATAGATTCACAAAACTTATACAAACTTATTAAATCATATTCTTCTAAAATAAGTCAGGAGTAGGGAAGTACAGCGCTGAATTTATAATAATGAGCCAAAATAGTTATTGCTTCGAAGTGCCTGGCCAGAAAGGGGTGCCTAGAAAATGAGAGTGAAAAGAAGGGAAAATGAAAAAAGAAAGGCGAGAAAAGAAAAAAAATCTTCCCTGAAATCATTTATCCTGACTGCCTTAAAGTTGTTGACATAAAGAAATGAAAGAAAGAATGTAAAAAAAAAAATGCTGGCTACTCTTATAACCATTCCAAGAGTAACAAAAGAAGAGAAAATATTTGGGTATTAATATGATGTGCATGGCAATTGAAATGGACTTCCTCAGTTAGGAATAGCGCTCTCTTTCTCTCTCTCTCCCTCCCTCCACACCTGCAAATAAGTGTGCGTACAATCCAGAAAAATATTAGTACGAGGGTCGTTCAAAATGTAAGGATACAAATGCAATAACTCAAAAACTAGAAACCATAAAAAGTTTATTTGCAAAAACTCTGAAAGGCACATCCTTACTCTACTTTTCGACATAGTCACCTCCACAGTTGAGGCACTTATCCCACCTATGGATCAGCTTAAGGATACCCTCCTCATAGAACGTCGCCGCCAAGTTATTGAACCAGTTTGAAACGTCTTCCTTGAGTGCCTCGTTGGTCAAAAAACGTCTACCACCCAAGTAGGCCTTCAGAGAAGGGAAGAGGTGGTAATCTGAAGGTGCGAGGTCAGGTGAGTAGGGTGGGTGGGGCAAAACTTCCCATTTAAACTTCTCCAGTAGCGTTGTCGTTACGCGTGAAGTGTGCGGCCTCGCGTTGTCTTGCAAAAACACTATTCCTCGTGACAGTAAACCGCGTCTACGATTCTGAATAGCTCGTCGTAATTTTTTTAACTGATTGCAGTACACTTCTGAATTTACTGTCTGGCCATAGGGTATGTAATCCACCAGCAAAATGCCTCGACGATCCCAAAAAACACAAGCCATGACTTTTTTGCCGATAAGGTCTGTTTAAATTTCACAGTTCCAGGGCTGTTGGAATGTTTCCATTGCATAGACTGCCGTTTTCCCCACCCACCCTACTCACCTGACCTCGCACCTTCAGATTACCACCTGTTCCCTTCTCTGAAGGCCTACTTGGGTGGTAGACGTTTTTGGACCAACGAGGCACTCAAGGAAGACGTTTCAAACTGGTTCAATAACTTGGCGGCGACGTTCTATGAGGAGGGTATCCTCAAGCTGATCCATAGGTGGGATAAGTGCCTCAACTGTGGAGGTGACTATGTCGAAAAGTAGAGTAAGGATGTGCCTTTCAGAGTTTTTGCAAATAAACTTTTTATGGTTTCTAGTTTTTGAGTTATTGCATTTGTATCCTTACATTTTGAACGACCCTCGTACTTGGAGATATTTTAAATAGTGATGCTTGCAGGCATTCGATATGCGTAGGGGCAGATAACACTACACAACAAACTGAGATTTTTTGGAAACCGCATGAAGGAAAATAGATGATTCTTAATGTATTTTTCACGCTGAATTCAAATATGATATTAAAAATGCTGAGTTAGCTAATCATTTTTTACGTTTGCTGGGAAATTTAATAGTGTATTATGAGAAATTGTTCTATTTTATGTGGCGACACTGATGTTGTATTAAACTGATATTACCGATAAGCTTCGTCTTCGACGGTACTGAATAGAAAACTTGCGTGTTGTTCTCTGTCCGTCTGTGTTCCTTAAGTATTATTCCAATTCAACAACGAACGTTGTGATTATCATGAATACTCATGCATTGAATACATATTCATCAAATTTATTGTCGGAACACATTTATCTAGTTCACTTACAGTTCGTAAAAGAAACAATAAACTGTAATACCGGAATGAAAAGGCGTTATTTTTTCACTGAAGAGATCGCCTTCCTCAAAACTGTTGTTCCATCACTTCATCGTTAATGATAAAATCTTCGAATCAGTTGAAACTGTTTAGATCGTCTCGATATCAAAACGTCAAAACACATTCACACGTGTCACTGTGTTGGCGAGTTTGTTTTGTGATACATGCAGTGTGGCCACAATCACTAATATTTCTAACACGTGAGGGAAATTACGGGAAATAATTCAGAATAAATTTACGAGAAAAGGAGAGCTAATTAAGAAAAACAAAAAGCGGCATTGAATTCAGCGTGAAAAATGCTTCTAGAATCGGCTACTCTCGTTCTTGCGGTTTTTTGGCTGTTGGGTAGTGTAATCACTAGATGTGAGCAGTGCTGGTTTTACCATACGGGCTGACTGGGCTGCAGCCCAGAGCGGCAAAATTTTGGGGCGGCAAGTTTGCGCCCCATAAAAACATTTTCGGAAGGGGCAACGTAAAAAAAAATAAGGCGACAATGTACTTAAAACCGGCCCTGGCTGCAATTAGTTTGCAATAAGAATTTCATTCGTCTTTGCTCCCCCATTCTCTTGGTTTCTCTTCATCTAAACAATACGAAGGATTATTATGGTCTTGTGCAATTCCATTTTGATGCTCTTCCTCTATAATATCCTTGTAGTGATTAGACTGTGGCACTGGTATTAAACCTGAAACAGATGTTACAGTTATGTCTGTACGTCTGACTTCTAGCTTTGCAGATCTTTCGACGCTGTTTCGTATTTTTCTTTCTTTTGTGCTCAGTTTTGCTTTTCAAATTCCGCGAGGTCGTGGGGAATAAATATGTGTGCCTGCGAAGGCACTCAACTCCAGGCAAGTTGTCCCATTCTGGTGTCTGTTGATAATTATCAGGGCAAAAACCCTATCACTGTTACTGTTATTTTCGCCCAAAATAAAACTATATATATATATATTTTATTTTTTTTTGAAGAAACAGAGCTAGAGTAGAACCAACTCAAATGATGTAACATGGTTATTTAAGCTCGTAGAGAAACCCAAACGATACTAAAATGGAAAACGAAATGAGAAAAATTTGTAATGATTCATTCGTAATTTATACGAACATGGCGGCGAATTCGAGATCCTATAACTGAACCAAAGACGTGTATGGTATTACCCACCCAGCCATACATTATGTACCATTAATCATCGTACCTCGAACGTACCTACGAATAGGTATGTCATTTTCAGTGTATTCCATTTACGAAATCCGTGTATATTTCCTATTTTGAATATTTTACACTACAATGATTGCGAAATACATTAAAACACGCGTCGGTGATGTACGAGTATGAGTCGAGGCGAGGGCTTTTCGCGTTTTTCGAAAACAAGTGTCACGTTCTTCCCGATTCGGCTTCGGTATTATTGAATTTAAATTCGACCTACAAATTCAGTTCCATGCGCATTGTTCAACACTGCAATTTCAGACAAACGTTGCTCTTTTAATACTTCACAATCTATTTGATATTTCAGGAGTTGGCCGCCTTTATTCGCTTGCTTTTCAGTAGGCCTGGCGGAAACTTGTCAGTGAGATTTTGAATTGCATTTCGACAAGTCAAAGCCATCAAAACTTGTTTTCTCACCCGCCAGCTTTCCCCGAACCGGTGGTAGAATAGCTTACACTTCGGCAAGTTTCCTTGAGATGAAGAAAGGGGAGGAACTCTTATGGCAGCCCTTCTTCGCCAAGAAGAGAAACAGTGGTAGAACATCGCAAGGGCTTACAGCGACCACCCAGTCTTCACCTCCTGCGTTCTTTTGTTCACATTCCGCCCTTGTTGGTATCACTCGCTGGGAGCTTTCCACAAATAGCCGCCTTTTAGTCGCCTTCTGTGACACGTAGGCTCACGATTAGGATATTCCCAAAGCTCCCTTATCCTACCAGTGAAGGGAGACAAAAGAAAGAAGATGGTGGCAGACGCAAAATCGGCGGGACCGGCAGAACGATGTAATCTCGTCACACAGCGAATATTAAAGAAAACTCGAGTTTCGTCAGCGAGAAAAATCGAGAAGGGGAGCGCTGACATCGCGATACAAAAGTATAGATCGCGTATCAGCAATTGAAGGGTATTGAAGCGGCATCAAATTTGAAAAAAAGTTTTAAGGAGCAACCAGATATGACAAGTTCGGGTATCGAAGTATGCCCTATTTTCTAACTTTCAATAAACTGTGTAGTGTACAGGGAAAAACAACTATAAAATGACAGCTGTCTTAAGCCCGGCTGTATAATGTATCAAAAAAGTGATTAATGGATTTTACCGGGGTATTCACGGTAGTCGGCCTTTTGTACGAGTCGAAAAATATAGATTGTTTCGTAATTAATTAAAAAATTTCTTTTCGCTAGCTTTGTCCGCCGTTTTCGCTGTACGTCGTTTTTCGAATTCGCTGTCGTTATTCCGGTAGCATGTTTTCGTATAGATGTTATTGAAACGGTTGCTCGAATCGATAATTTCACGTTAGCGATTCCAGTTGAGAGAGAGAATTAATTTTAACGTTGAACCGGCTCACGTGTACTTGAATCGTAGGCAAGTAGAAAGTAGTACTCAATTTCAAAAGGCAGGCGCGTATCCAAATGCGGCGAGATTATTAATCTTCAGGTTGGATATTACATCAGGAACCCTAGACTCGAGTGGCTTGAAAAGTTTGATTGGGGTCCGCGTTATGTAACTTCATGGAATTACAAATTTCAAAAAGTAGCAATAGGTAACTGATTGCTGTTCAGATTTAGTCTCAGTTTGTTAGAAGTTACTCACGATTAGACTTTTCAGACTCATCCAGACTTTCTTAAGACTTCATAAGATGTATTCGGGGCCGTTAAAAATTTGTTACCACTTATTAAGGCTCATAGGAGACTAAGAGTAATTTACAAGGTGAAAAAAACTCGCATAAGGATTGTTTTTAGGTTCAGCGTCAAATGCTATGATGGTGTAGAAACTTTTGTGACATTTGTAGACATATAGGAAGTCTGAATTTTGGCCTTTCAAGACTATATTGAGGGCGAAAAATGAGTCGGATCAAGATGACAGGACCAGATTTGGATTCAACGTAATATATTAATCAAGAAACACTGTTTTTCCGATAATATAAAACGTGTGAAATTGATTTTTCTCAGGAATTTGAAAGTTATGGACGAGTGAAAAATGTATTAATTTTCCAAGTGATCAAAACACTAGAAAAGACTTTCTTGACATCCCTGTTGTATTACGTAAAGTAGGTACCAATCGCGAATTTTTCTGTGTAGCCCAGCCGTCCTCGCCTGGTGTTCCAACCACCCCTTTACATTGGGGGATGAATATGACAAAAACTGGGATTTATGAAAATGTGTTCTTCCGCATCTAAGCAGCCTTCATTCAGAAAATGCAGAGATATTATTTCTGCGGTAACCCTCTCCTCCCCACTATACGTTTTCATACAAATCATCCTGTCAGCCTACTTTCAGCGTAGCACGATGTGAGCGTCTAACAAACGTCTTTCGTCCTCTGCATACCTGCAGCGTGTTTTTTTTTTCAAACCCACGTTCCTCTTCTTCTTCTTTCTTATTCTCATGACTCACTCTCCTTTTTCTCCCTCGATCGGTCAGGTAGGATATCCGTTTATGTAGTTCAGTTACAGTTTATGTTTAGCACTCACAAGATCTGTTTTCACTATCGATCAGTACACGCACTTTTTCTACAAACTCTCGTGTTTTGATTTCGTATTCATTCACTCTGGTGCAGGCTGAAAACTTCTCTCGTACAAAATCCAAAAAACCGGTATTTTTTCTTCCAAAAATATTCTACAAATGTCATGAGTCAACGAAGTTCTTTCGGTAAGTAGTTACTACTTTTAAAAAGAAATTGAAGATGGCGAAGCGAGTCCATAATTATCCCCATGCTCCTTTAATTATACTCCAGAAGAAATATGGCCTCACTCATAGTGAACATCCTGAAAAATAGGTTTAAAAAAATGACTAAACAAAAATTAAATCTGTTAGAAAAGTTAGAAATTGATTCAACAAGATCAAAATTCTTTTAAAAATTTAGAAATAACCAAATCTGTTAAAAAACGATGAAGTGTGACTAAAAACGACTAAATTTGAGTTAAACTAACCTAAACCAAACATGATCAATATCAACCATGAATGACTTAAATCGCCCTAAGTCAGCAAAACTGCGGTCTAATATCATCAAAATTCAGTGAAACTGTATAAAAATGATCTAACGAAAATCAACTCAGGTAAAATCGAAACAAAATTTTCAAATTCATCGTCCCCATAAGATTAATGTGTGCGTCTTTATAGAGTTCAAATGTTCAAAAGAGTCTGACTCAAGTTTGAATGAGCTTTCATGAAAGGTCTGAGATCATCTGTTTTACTTAGATTTTTTTTTTTTGTTTTCCTTTCTTCTGCTTTCTGGGAGCGAAATTTGCAATGTTTCTAACTTGTCCCTTCGAGAAAGTAGTCACGCCATGAGCTTGTATCAAAGGCTTGCTGAAAGAAAAGAGAACACGGAAGTCGATGGCTTTCTAATATGAAGTTCGGATTCTGAAAGACAAAATACTGTACGTCTGAAACGGTAATGCTGAAAAAAAAAAAAGTTAAAGATAGGGAACATTTCGCAATATTTTTGAGAAAACCTGATTACGCTGGGCACTGATATTATAAATTATTTAAAAAAAATTATTGAACAAAGAATAAAATTTGTTTGAAAATTTTGAAATTTATCCAAGAAGTTCAAAAGTTATGCCCTATTAGTTTATCTCTCCTTCTCTTCAGACAATTCCAAATATCCATTTTATCTCCTACTCTGTTATTACATAAATGGGGCTGTCTTCTGGTGGTTGAGGAAACAGACAGTTGAAACAGAAGCGTTCACTGTTCGGCAATCGGCTCGTATGTATTTGTATTTATTTGTATCAGGACAGCAATCTGAAAATCGCTTACTTTTCATATTACACGTAAACTTATACACGACTTACGCTCTGCCTCCGTGTTAATAACCAACAAAAAAACACACTAGCATGTTTAACGCGACGAAAACTGTGCGTTTCTTAAGCGATTATAATATCGCTTATGGCGCATCGAACGTCGAAGTTGGCAGTGAAACGTGATCAGTGTTCTATGTACTAATCAACGCGTTCATGTTTAAATGCTCCATTTTTTTTTAACCCACAAAATGCGTACTTGGGATCTTACTAAAAACCCTTTTTCGCGATTTACTTTTAATGAACACTTAGAATTTTTTAATGGTGGTAAGCCGATACCACAATTACCGTTTTTGAAAACTAAGCAAAAGAAAGGAGGTTCTATTTTTATTGGACATTTCCACGTATTGCAATATGAAAACATTTTGTGGTGAACCGGTTGTGAAGATAGTGGAAAACTGTTTTGTTGGCTGTGTCTATTCAGGGATGTACCGATAGGGGGACAACTCCCCCTCCCCCGGCTAGGAATTTTTCACTGAGCAGTTGGGAAA
Organism: Acanthococcus lagerstroemiae; assembly: GCA_031841125.1. Lineage (NCBI taxonomy): Eukaryota > Metazoa > Arthropoda > Insecta > Hemiptera > Eriococcidae > Acanthococcus > Acanthococcus lagerstroemiae. Next base: position 60,246,254 of record CM063110.1, on the reverse strand, counting down.
ATCCAACAAATCAAAAGTTTATTTCTGTTTTTATACGTGGAAATTGAGTTGAGAAGTTGGAAAAATCCAACAAGTTACAAAGATTTTTTTTTTGCTTTGATGCTCGGGAATTCTGAGTTGAGTCAGTTGGAAAAATCCAACAAGTCAAAAGGTTTCTTTTGCTTTGATACTTGGTACTTTGGAGTTGAGTGAGTTGCCCCCCCCCCTCCCCAAAGGAAAAACTCTTCTGTTGTACATCCCTGTGTCTATTATTCGTCACTAAAAAGACTAAATGCATATGGAATGACCCTACACAGGGATACGACAACTTGAATAGTTTTATCAATGTCGTTTGGTAGTAGCATGTTTCATAGTGTGGCGAATAATCCCAAACATTCGAGATAAGCGAAGAAAAATCGACACGTTTCGAGCAGCAGAATAGAAGTTCGATAACGAAAGCGATAAGGAGTTTCGCCGATAACGCCGGGGTGTATAAAGACCGCTGGCCGTCCCCGTATAGTCTAGTTTTATATGCGATAAACTGTGCTTTCTCAAAGCGATCGAGCTACTTTTTTCGTGCGTTTGTATTAGTGTGACATTAAAAGTTCTTAGTACGTGTTTTCGTGCGTTTTTCAGTGCGAATTTCGTTACAATACTTTTATTCTGATTTTTACTTCACCCCTATGCTTATCGCTTACCTCCCTAGGAAAACTCACCGCACGCCACTGTATAGCACCACATTTTAAAAGCTTCGACCCTTCTCTTCTCTGGTTTTCCTAATGTTCAAGTTTCACATCCATGTACAAGGCTGCACTCCAAACATAAGTTTTCAAGTAACCAATTTTCTGATTTCCAGATTTTTTTGTTGAAAAGATTACGTTTTTGATGAAATGCCAATTTAGCTTGTGTTATTCTACTACTAATATCTCTTTTGCTCCTTCCATCTTTTGTTATTTTACTCCCTAAATACCTAGCAAAACTCGCTTACTTCCTCAATCTTTTCCTGTCCAATATTTATTAAGCTGTCATATTCACATCGATTACAAATCATTACCTTGGTTTTATTTCTATTTATTCTCATACAATATTCTATACTCAAAATCTCCTCCATGCCATTCAAAATGTTATCTAAATCAATGCTCCTTTCAGCTAATAAGACCATATCATCTGCTAACCTGAGCATCTTTACTTGCTCTCCGTGTATAGTGACACCTGCTTCTAATTTTTCTTTTATTTCTTTTATGCTTCACTCTATGTACAGTTTAAATAATACTGGAGATAAAGAGCACCTTTCCCTTACACCTTTTTCTATATTAGCCTCCCCCTTCTCTCCTTCTTAATATGCCTCTTTGTCCTTTGTATAAGTTTAAAATAACTTTTGTTGTATTTATTTAAATTTTATTCCTATCTCTTTTAGAATATCAAACATTTTATCCCATTTAACATTATCAAAATCTTTTTCAATATCAAGGAATGCCATAATATATGTATCCGGCCCCTTATTAACTGTCTCATCTACAATTAATCTCAAAGCTAACACTGCTTCCCTAGTACCTCTACTTTTGGAAAATTTTGAAATTTTTATTTCGAACAGGGTATTTACAGGTCACATGAATCCGAGTGAAAAAAGAAAATAATAAAAAGTGTTGCAATTCCATGTTTTTCAAAATTTTACTGTTTATATGAGCTAATTTACCAGGGTTATTGATATAATTCATACTTCCAGTGTCGAAGTTCAAGATTTCACTGTTTCAAAAAATATTTTAACACTTGACACGAATAAACATTTGGCAAAAAATTTTCATGCTTGAGATAAGTGCCAAATAGTGAAAAATGTTGACCAGATCAATGTTTTATATTTTTTAAAAATGTGCCTAGAAAGGAAACTATTGTAATTTTAACTATCCGGATGGAAATGTATGAAATGTTTCAGTGTGCAAGTAAATGTAATGAGCTTGAGATTAAAATCCGTCTATGGATCAACATTTGATACCGGGTGTTAAATGTTGTTATCTTGAACCTTTGTTGAAATCCCTGTGGGTCAATACTGGCTAAACTTTGAAAAATTTCAAATGAGAAAAATGAAAGTAGAATGTTGAGATTTATTATTAATCGCGATTTCGGGGCTCAATACTGATATGGGGGGGGGCAGCAGGGGCCATTTGAAAGAAGTAGATCAACGTTTGGCATTTTGCTATAATATACTCGTAGGAGTTTGAATGTCTCTAGATGAGTCTCAAAACTTTGAACACTACAAGAATCTGAATACGTTTTCACAATAATAAGCTGACGAGATGATATTTTCCAAAGTTTATATTTCCCCAAAGAGTTAAACCTAGTCCATCAAAAAGTCATAACCGAGCGAATTTTCAGTCAACACTGGTTTTCCTATCGCGGGGGAGGGGTATATACCTAATTTTCGCTGTGAAAGTGTATGTTGTTGGGAAAAGTTCTCCACCCACGTCCAGATCCGCCTATTCGTTTTTGCTTGGAGACGAACGCAGAACGAAAACGTAAATTTTTGGAAAGACTGTTCCAAAAACAGAAGACGACTTTTTTCTTTTTAACTCCGTGTAATTCGTGCTGTCCTAATTTCCACGTAGAGACCGAATGACGCTGCACCCTGCACAGCTATTCGTGTATTTTTCTGGGGCAGCGCCGCTCCCACTCGTAGGCTTCGACGTAATTCGGTCGACTACACGCGGCATCCACCAACGTCGGAAAAGCGAGGAAAAAGGAAAAACAGCTATATATAAATCATATCGCCGAAATTAAATGATTTTTCAGCATTCGAAAAAGCTCGCAGAGAAAGAAGCAGGCGAACGTAGAATAAAAAAAAAAATCCCCACAAAAGAGAGAAAATGATAATAGAGTGAAAAACGCAGAAGGGAATACAATCATTGAAAATTGGAGTTTAGCACATTTAGTCATCTTTTCACGGAGCTATTCCCTACAAAGCTTCGTATTGTGTTGTATTTTCGAATGACCGCGTCATAAGTTTTTTTTTTATTTTACTTTTTTTTTGTTTTTTTTTTTTTGTTCAATCCTTTTCATCCGCTGCGGCCGCTTTTCGCTTTCTCACGGGCTCATTTCATACGTACGTCCACCTATACCGCCTGGAATGAAAAATTTCCAGGTTGAAAAATTTTCTTCTTCCGAATATACTCGGTTATATATCTTTCTCGCTCTCTTTATCTTTCTCCCGAACAATCGGCGTTTGTCAACACGACCTCTCGCTGCCGTCGGCGATGGCACGTTATTAATTCGAAGCTGTCGGCGCTGGTCTGATACCCCGGCTTCGGTCCACGCGAAAATACACCGAGGGGAACTGAACATTCAACAAGTTGATTTTCGTTGGAATTTGCTCGCATTCTTCTCTCCTTTTTGGCCGACTAGATCTCGTATACGACATTGTAAGACTATAACTCGCTCCGAAAATTGGAAGAGCTTTTCGCGCCGGGAGTACGCAGCGCTCGTTTTTGAAACGAAAATTGGAAATATTATTTCCACTCGCGACTCCCCGGAGAACGTTTAGACTATGGCCGCCATTCGAAGCGGCGATAGCGATCGTCTACTTGATACAGCGTGGGAGGAAGTGATGAAAATCGTTGCCCAAGGTGAGACATTTAATTTGTAAACTCGTAGATGGCTTTGTCGCCGTCATTTTTAATCAAACGCACTTCTTGTCTCTATACCTGCTTTCGATATTCGCTCCGAACGCCGGTCCATGAATCTCCTAACCACTTCCTGGTATGTATCACTATGACGTCTTCATCTTTGTTTTTACGACTTTCTTAAGTCTCATTGAAAAAAGGGCTTCGGCATGGTTCATAAAAATGTCCCTAATATACTCACACACTGGATGATGCCGGGCTAACTGAAATAGAACATCGGTATGTCGATGTAAGGTGTCTCAAGTGAATGATTCTCTTTTGAATAGGGTAAGTAGGCTACTTATCTGGATCGCATGTTGATATGTTTGCCTAGTCTCATCGAAGAAGGGGATCTGGTACGGTCCATTGAAGAACATTTGGGTGATTCTCCAAACGTGCACATACTTCGCATATTGGTAACTATTTCCAAAACTAGGAGCGCTAGAATGTTATTTTTTTTTTGTTTAACAACTATATCTCTTTCATAACATACTATGGTTAATATTTTCTTGGAAAAAAACTAAAAAAACTAGTCTAAATTTTCTTTCGGAGTGGATATAACTACTCTCGGTTTCATTCTGTAAAAAGTTCAAATCAACTTCTTATTCAATAAAAGAGAAAACAGACTACAACATACATTTGACCATGATAAGTTATTACAAAAATTTGACTTTATTTTTATTTATTTATTTCGGTACTATAAGACATTATATTCTCGTAGCTCCACAAATATTGATTTATATGCGAAAATACTTCTTACCTAAATTAAAGAACTTAAATTTCTCTACAAAAAAAGTCGCTTTCACTTTTGTCCTGGGATCAAGACTGACCGACATAATCGACCAAAAAATATCCTAAAATCATCAATACCTCATAGTATTCATATAGGCCTATTATATGTATGTATAACTAAGTGACCTACTTCATGACTCATTTAGACTGTGGGCTAAAGTGAGTTGGGTTCAGTAAGTTAAATGGGAAGGGGGCTAAAATTAGAAAGAAAAAAGTATTTGACGAAGTTGCAGGGGGGGGGGGATTCAAACCTCCGAGATACCTGCTCTTGAAGCCGCATTGCTTTCATTCGGAGTGTCCTGATTCATTTGCAGGTTGTTCAGATAAAGGTGTTTGGGCTCTTAAAAATTCAACTGGATAATTAAAATATAGATGCTGAATATGGTTTCCCAATACTGAAATCTTTAGGATTGTAATTAATATCGGCCTTTAATTTGTGTATTTTCAAGGTTTGATAAATACGTACAATAGAAGATGTACACTTCGTACTCCGCACTACTGAAACCCTTTGGGTATAGGCCTCCACAGCTTTCTCCCGTCTTTTTCGGTCTTGAGCTACTCGTCCCCACATTATTCCCGTAATTTTTGTTATATCATCCCGCCATTTTGTACCTGGGCTTTCTCTCCTTTCTTGTCGTAAGATTCCCATTCATTGATAATTTTGTTCTATCGTGTCCCTTCTTGGTGTGCGATATGTCCCGCGTAATTCCATTTTAATTTCTTGATCTCCAACTTACCTCTTTCATACCCGTTTCCTCTCCTATTCTTTTGTTTTTCACTCTGTCTTTTATTCTTCATCCTAGTATACTTTGTTTCATCCTCTTTACTCGCGAATGTAGCGAAGAGATTTTCCTAGGGAGGCAAAAATTGTCAAATTCCCAAACTAACTCAACTCAGAATTCCCAAGTATAAAATTGTTTTTACATTACCTATGAAGGGGGAAAAAATCAAAATCTCTTTTGGCCGGTTGCATTTTTCCAACTTTTGATCCATCTACTAAAATTTTCCAAATCCGGCGGAGACTTGGGAGAGCTGCCCTCCCGTGCCCCCCTCAGCATCATTCCTATTCTCGCTGTGGTAGTTAACATTTTTATTTGCTTCTTCGTTAGGGCCCACGTTTGGGCTCCATAGGTGAGAATTGGTAGAGGGCATCTTTTCAATATTATTTTCGTCTTTGTTTCAATCTTCATTTTACCTTTATACACATTTTTTAAAGTCCAGAAGCTTGCCCGTGCTTTATTTATTCTTTTAGTTACCTCTCTATTTGTTTCTGTGTCTGTCCCAAATAGTCGAATTCGGAGATTCTTTCTATTTCAGTTCCTTGTATTGCGGTTTACATTCCCCTTCCATATTGAGTAATAATTTTTTGTTACTTGTATTCATTTCTAAACCCGCCTCTGCACTTACCTTCGTCAATTTTTCTCCCATTTCCTGTAGCATCTTTACATTCTTGTTCATCAGTACGACAGTGTCCGCGAATCTTAGACGGTTCAGTTTTTCCCCATTTATATGTATCCCCATATATTCCCATTCCAGTTTTCTAAATATTTCTTCTAATACGCAATTAAATACATAGACGGCATTTTGAGCTTTTATTGAAGATTTCAAATTTTCAATTTCCTAATAATTTCTGAAGGGAGAGTCACCGCTACCAAATTTTAACATAGTGTGAAGAAGTTCAATGTAAAACAATTCCAAAAAGTTCGAGTTAAAAGACCTCGCGTGAGAGTGCAGTTCCAGACGATTCAGACACTGAAGATCTATTTGCATTATAATTTTTTCTTTTCCTTTTCTGTGCTAAATTTTGTATAAGATACACATTTTTTAAATACATTATTACTTTATATCCCCCCTCTCCACTTATACCGCATTGCAAAATGCTAATGATACTCGTATCTTTCTATTACCGCCTGCATGCATTACAACATTGTCAATAGTTCGCTGACCCGCCTTCTAGTTCATTACCGATATATGAGTACTACGAAATATTGACGATTTTGGAGTATTTCTTGGTCGATTATCTCGGTCAGTCTTGATCCTAGGACGAAAGTGAAAGGAAACTTTTTTGAAGAGAATTTTATGCTCTATAATTTAGGTAGGAAGTATTTTCGCATATAAATCAATATTTTTTGTGGAGCTATATACGGTCAAAAAACTGTTTTTTGGTACGGGTTTTCAGCTCTATGGGGTCACGCTCACCCCTGCGGGGCAGGGGGTTTCGTATGTTTAATAGGGAGTTATCCTTGAGAATCATGCCAAGTTTTGAAGTCTATCGCTAGTTTTCCCTCTTCATTTTCTAAAATGCTTGGACTAAAGAACGGCTGGTCCGATTTTTATGATCTTTGATTTGTTGGAATTGTCTCCGCCCAGAATAAGAGAATAAACTATTAAAACATCGGAAAAATTTCGCAAAAAAAATTTATCAAGAAAATTTATTTTCTCATGCATTTTGCATATGGAACGGATTTTTTCAATTTTAAGGAAATCTTATTTTCACCTATCCATGAAAATCGGGTTTCGCCCCCATGACTGGAAGAAAAATAAAGTTCCATGGAAATCTCTATAATATAAAACAAAGTCGGATCGGTTTTCGCTCAAGTAGGTATATTTAGGGCCGGAAGAAAAATAAATTCCCATGGAAATTTATGTGTGCATATATAAAGCATAGGGTGCACATGCTCATAAACGTCGGTTTTTTTTTTCAGCTCTTCAGTTTTCTAACATTATTTGAAATATCTTAGTTTCGCCTATCCATGGAAATCTTTGGAGAGAAGGTGATTTGTCTCCGCCCCAAAAAAACAGAATACAACTATTAAAAAATCGGAAAAATTCACGGGGGAAAAAAATTATTAAGAAAATTTATTTTTTCATCCATTTTTCGTATGGAACGTTTTTTTTTCTCTCAGTTTTCTGAAATATGTATCTTATTTTCGCCTATCCATGGAAATCGGTCTTCGCTCAAGTACACCCATGGCTGGAAGAAAAATAAATTTCCACGGAAATGTCAACCACTGAACTGAATTGTTACTATGAACAGCTAAATTATAAGGACTGGCCTCGTGTCGAGGGCTGGGGGGAGCGTTACGGTTTTCGCTAAAGTATACCCAGTAGTAAAATCATATAATAGGCTAAAACCTCATGAAATTGTCCCATTAAGCCATGATCAGTATTGGCGAGTCTTAGAAGAGTTTTACCAGTTTCAAAAAGTTTTAATCAGTTATAAAAAATCTTCTACTATTTAAATTTTCTAAGTTTGTCTGTTTGTTTGTTTGTTTGTTCAAAGTTGGCGGATGAACCATAAGAGCTGGGGGATTCGTACTCTCTGGATGTGTTCGTATGGAACCCGGAATAGGTTTTAGGCTATAAAAAATTTCAGTACTGGGTTAGTTATACCATTTATAACTCATGAACGGCTGGACCAATTTTTATGATCTTTGTTTTGTTGGATTTCTGTATCAGGTAACATTCAGTACACCCATCTACTCACACAGTGGGAAGTCCCCTCTCCGACACTTCCCGCATTTGTGATCATTTGAATTAGAATATAACTGGTTGGGATATTGTTTCGCACTCATTTATGTACCACATGGCCCATTTTCAATCTCATATCTCTAAAATTTCAGTTTTTGGAAACTTATGATCAGCATTTCTTCTAATATTATCCGATTGAATTTTTGAAAACACGATTATTCTCAGCTTAATAACACAAATATGAAGCGACCAACGCTACCCATCCACCAACACATGCATACATAGAACAGGAATCAGTTGTTGTTGTTTGACTGTTCTGAAACTGTGTCGTGTGTTTCATATATCACAGTATGAAAGAATTAGAGTCATAAGTACGCACATTATTACTTAGAAAACTTCCGATTTGGTGAACAAGTTTACCTACCCATCCCAAAAAAACATGTATCTACCCGCTGTTAAGTAAGTATCTGCATGGAAGTCATTTGGGTACTCAATAGTTTGGAGTAGCTTCAGCTGGCCATCGGCTTTGCCTCAGTATCTTAGTAAATAACATTTCAAAAAAGCTTTGCATTTATTAAATTCCATACGAAACATCGTCTTTATATTTATCGACATTAATGACTGCCCCCCCTGAAAGTTCAATTGCACCCTCTGAAAAAATTCATGGCTACAGGCCTGAGCTTCAGGATCCTGTTGCTACCATTCAGAAAGAAAGATTGAAGGTAGGTGTCAAGATGTATGTTTAGTAAGATCGAATTGAGAACTAGATTTAGCGAAAATATCAACAGAGTTCAAATATGGAGCCACTGTCTCTCCTCTCTGAAATTGAAATGTCTCCTCTTTCTAACAACTTGCTGAATGTTTTTTTTAATCCGCCCCATTTTTTGTGGCGGGGGGGGGGGGGTAGACTAATACTCCGCATCTCAACTTTTTGGGGAGCCAGGCAGAATGTAATAATAATACTCTGTACTACCATTTTTTGTTGGGTGAGAGGATACAGTGTACCCCTATACCCTCCAACCATTGCGACGCTACTACTGGCTACGAGCCTATTGTCTATCGAATCCAGCAATCAATTGGCAAACAGTGTGTATACTGAAACCGTGGCCTCCCCTTTTCTATTGAGAAATCCCGCTGGTTGAGTTGCCCAGCTTAAAACTAAGTTTCCTTGATAAAGGACGGAGGGCATTTGAATTGATAAGTAATTGCAATACACCTGTTGATTTATACAGTCATCTAACCAAAATTCAACCTCACTGTTCCCCTTTCAAAAATGTCCACTTTTCCACTCCTTTTTTCTGCATTTTGTACCGATCTATCTCGGAGATTATGGATGACATCGTACTCATTTTTGTTACGTTTTGAGAGACATCTTATTTAATTATTTAAATGCCAATTAGGGCAATTAGAGTCGTCTGGAAAGAAAGTACAGTTTCGAGAGCTACTTGTTGCTCGCTTTTGATTTGGTTGTTTACGAGGCAGAAAATTAGTTATTCAGAAAACGAAAACACGAATTAATTAGGAGGAGCAACGGCGTCGGGCGCCACGGCGTTTCTCATTTCGAATGCTCGAAGATTTACAATTCTGGTGGATTTCTTGCTTTCGAGAAGTATACAAATTCATCGAAAGTATGGCGTTCCGATCCTTTTCAATTTTCACCAAAATATGTTGGTAATTAAAAGTGTAAGTTTACGAAATCAGAAACAGAAATACACGGTTCATCGCATTCATACCCCCTGCGCAATTCAGAAGTTTGACTTGAGGAGGCATTTACGGAGTCGAAAATAAAATGCACCCGGAGAAGCTGGAACTGGAAGTAGATTTTAATGAACGTCGAGCTCGTGAAAGGTCGGTGGGTGGTTCTTTTATTCCAAAAAAAAACAAAAAAAAAAAAAAAACAATGAACTGTTTATGAAAATCCGAAATAGACCTTTTCGTTTAAACAGCCGCCCCCGCCGCACTGAACATCCTCAAATTTTTCATTTCAAACTTCGCGGGCGTAAATAAATCTACTGAAATCGGACGGACAGTGAAGCTTCGCAGACAAATGAGAAGACAATTAAATGACGTGGGAATATTATAATATTTATAACAAAAAAGCATCGCAGGGTACACAGCTCCACACGCTAGAAAAAAAAACAAAAACGCTCCCCGGGGATTAAAAGTAAACCTCTCAACCGGCCAACTATGAAGGCTGTGTTTGCAATAAGAATAATACGAGTGAATTTCCGGCCCGAGGGAGACCCGATAATCAACAACGAAACAAGACCGAATTATGCGGACTGTCTGAAAGGTGTGTACCCACGGTGCGGCGGCCGGGCTCGCCATATTTATTCTGCGTACGAGATTTGAAAATACAATTTACTGTTAGATTTCCTGGAAACATTATACGAAAGCGCGGAGGGTCTTAACTTGCTCGTGCAATTTCATTTGCTGACGTGAATTTTAAGCGTTCTTGATCTTCGAGAAGTTACGCAGCACGATTCAGAAACTGGTCGGCTGAAGTCTAAAACTTTTACTGTGCCGTTCCGTTCGTAAGATTTTCTTTCACCTTGAAAACAATCAAGCGGCGTTTTCATTTCTTCGGGGTAGAATGTCGATTCTAGAATCTTCGGTGTGCTGTTAACCGAAGCCAGGTCAGGTCGGGTTTCGTTGCGTGACGACCGATGAAAATCACAAAATGTGAAAATTTGAAGGTCGCAGGTTCGCATCTCAAGGGTGGCACCAAAATTCAGGAATCAAAATTTTGTAGTCTCCGTTTCAATGTGATCCAAGTGACGTCAAAACAGAGGGGAGAGTAGAGGTGCGAAAAGTATCGTTTGTCTCTCTCTCTCTCTCTCTCTCTCTCTCTCTCTCTTTCTTTTTTTACCCCTAACGACACACGCTTCCCTATTCGCGGTTCCACAATCGTTGTCGTGTCCGTCCTCGTCCTTACTGCCACCACGTTCTGGTATCACCTTTCGGTTTTCTTCTCGGACACGGTGACAGGCTTCAGCTGCAGAGCCGACCGTCCGATGGAGAAGCCTTCCCTACTTATGAGGAGTCCTCGTCGCTGAAGACCTGCTGCGTGGATTGCGTGAGCTGCGCGGATGCTGTCCGCTGTCTCGCGCGTTCGACGTCCTCCTTGGTCCGCTTCACTGTGCCGGCGGATTGGATCATCGCTGACCAGTTCTGCGGGATAGCCAGCATCACTTCAACCATCGTCTCGGGAGTGATGTGGCTGTTGACAGACGCCTCGAGCGCTGCTCGTGCGTCGTTCCACGCAGTGCAGCGAAAGATGGTATGCTGCGCGTCATAGACCTCTGCTGGACAAGCGAGCGCTGGCTGGGTAACTTGTTCCAACGGTTCAGATAACCATCGAAGAGCACCTGTGCCCGGTGATCATTTGCGTAAGATGGTACGTCAGCTCACCGTGCCGCCGCGAAAGCCATGCATCGAGGTCGTGTACTAGTCTTGAGGTCCAGCGGCCACGGATGGTCTCTTGGAAGCGAGCCTCCCATTCTTGAACTGTTTGCCACCGGACTTCTCTCTTAACTTTCTCCTTTACTCCTTTCTTTTTTCTATCAGCTGGTGGGAGCTTCTAGAGGCGATGATAGAGAGTAGCCCTCTCCCTAGCCAGCAGATCAATAGGAGACATTCGAGCTGGTACAAGAGCCGCCTCGTACGAGACAGTTCTATACGCGCAGAGTATGCGTAACGCCGTAGCCCGCTGGACCCTTCCTGTGTCTTTCCTGTTCTCGCGGAGTGCCGCGACTGGTGCTCAATTGAGTACTCCATAGAGAAGAACCGAATGGATTACTGTCGAATACATTCTTCTTCGACTCTCAGTCGGCCCCCGGAGGTTCGGCATAAGCTGACGCAACGCTTTCAGCGTCCGCTCCGCTTTCTCTGCCGTCGTACGGAGATGCGGTTTCCAACACAGCTCGTTGTCCACCGTCATTCCCAGGTACACCATCCGGGGCTGTAGGGATACCGGTTCACTCAGTACCACTAGGTCAAATGGTTGTGGCCTGCCCCCTTTCTGCCTATGGAAAAGGATGGTCTCTGTCCTCTGGGCAGCCACCTCTAAGCAAAGTCACCTATACCCAGCGAGACACCATCTCGATGCTGAGTATGTAATTGCTACGTACTCCCTGCTCCGACCTGCCTTCGACAAGAAGAAGGGTGTTGTTGGCAAAGCAGACGGGTTGGGCTCCTCTCGAAAGTATGAGTCGCAGGACGCTGTCAAAAGACATATTCCACGACAGCGGTTCTAAGACCGATCCTTGGAGTACACCCGCCGAAATGATCTTCTAGACCAGGCGACCTTTTGCGTCTGTATACGCTATCTTTCTATTCGCTACGCAGTTCCTGATGATCGCTCTTAGGTATCCCGGGAGATCCCACTTATTCATCGCTTTCAGGATACGCTTCCAAGGCACTGTATTGAAAGCGTTCCTCACATCTAGACTAACGGCTACGCATAAACCATTTTTGCTGCATATGGTGTTGATGATCTTTAGCACGTACAATATCGCGTCTTGGTCGACCAACCAGCTCGAAATCCATTCTGGGATTTGGACAGCCCACCTTTAAAAACGATGTGCGCTTCTACCCGCAGAGCAATAACCCGCTCCAGTAACTTGCCTATGTCATCCAGTAGACACAGAGGGCGGTACGAGTAGGGCAACCTAGTTTGTTATTGCCTTTGCGAAGCAGCACTAGCCTCGCTGTCTTCCATATCGCCGGGAAATGGCTCTCTTCAAGACACTTAGTGAAGCAGGAGCGTAGCCATTCTCACTTCCCAGGCTAGGCATGCCATCCGGCCCAAGGGCTTTCCTCTTTCCTCTGATCCGATCCACGGCTACTCTCAACTCATAGGCTGTGACTTCCAGCCGCGGATCCCAGTCCTGCCTGATGAGCTCCTGCCTTTGAGGTAGCGGCCGGTGTTGGGGGTAAAAGGTGGCAACGATTTCCCCCAGCGTCGTGGTGGTAGCCTGGTTATTGAGGAGGGGACGAGAGTCGCTGTAGGACCACCTTATATGGGCGGCCCCATCAGGGTGTCTATCGGTCAAGGAAGTCAAGGAATTCAACGAAAAGTCAAGTATTTCGGCGAGTGGTCAAAGAAAGTCAAGGAAGTAAAGGAAAAGTCAAGTATTTTGGATAGTGGTCATGAAAAGTCATAAATTTTTCATTTAAATTTCTACAAAATTACTATCACGATTTTTTTTTTTTAAATTACAAGTAAATTTAAAGTAACGTAAATATTTTTAGATAATTACATAATATCCTTTTTCATAGTATTTTTTAGTGTTTCTATTTATTGTGAGTCCCCCCCCCCCACCTTGGTAAGGTTGTACGAACAAGAATTTATTTGTATGAGTGTAAAACGGTTATGGAAAAAGTGAGAAAAGGTCAAGGAAAATTCAAGGAATTAGAAAATTTGGACCCGGTAGACACCCTGCTCATGGATCATCGTCCACCGTCTTGACGAGCTCGGCCCACTTGTCTGCCTTTGCTGTCTTGATGGCTGCTCGCAGTGCTTTCTTGGCAGCTCTCTTTCTCTTTAAAATTTTGACAAATGAGTCTTTTTTGTTTTCCTTGACGGCTCACGGATATAAAATTTATGACGCGGATACTTAGCTTGTAAACTTAAATTTTCGTCTCCACTTCCATCCGTCCTCCCAAGAAAGAACCTTTTAACGCCATTGGTGTGACATTCATTCCGACCTCTGAGCGTTCCTGCCTTCGAAATATTAGCTTTTAACTGCCCCTCTGAAAGCCTATTGCTGGACATAGTTTAGTATTTGAATCATATATTTCAGAAACCACATAAGTCCAAAAAGCCTAACTTTTCAGGAACAAAATAAAACAATTTATAGCCTTTTAACGTGGTCTCTGCCGAAAAAATTGCTTGGCACTCGATGCATCAGTAATGAGTAGACATTGCCCCACAAATTTCCGCATATTTACGCAAAATTTTGTTTTTGTAAATTTTTCCATAATAATAACATGTACACGTGTCCGAGTCAGTGACGTCAATTTTATTGCGGATTGCATCGCGATCGAGCAAACCTATAAGTCTAACAACCTTGAGTAACAGTATAGAACAAGATAAAACAAAACGGAACTCGTTTGGAAATTTTTCAATTTTTCATACTTATAGTGCAAATACAACATAAGTCCGGAGTTAAGTGGTTTTTGCATTACACGTAAATTTCTCAGTGGTGCTACGTTCTTTATTCATCTGAGAAAATTCTCATTTTTTTCACCATAGGTGCGCGTAGGGTTAATGAAAATGTTTCTGTAAAAAACCGATTTTCGAAATTTTGGGACTTACGTTGTTTTTGAGTTATGTGGTTCATTTAGAGTCTAGTTACACTTTTTCCACAACACGCCACGAGGAAGATTACTTCCTCATGCCGTTTAAGACCTTCCTCCATAATCGAAAGCATCGCCAAGGTTAGCTGGAAGATAATTGATATAAATTTGCACTCTCAAAGGGTTGAACTTGCTATGTGACGAACATTTATCGATATTAGAACCGTAATCTTGGCCATCAAGATGACGGGAATAAAGCTCAGCAGCTCCTCGCTAATAGTCGGTTGTATAACTTGATTGAGATTAGCGCAGGGCATCGATGGAAAAGGGCACCGTACTGGAATACACAATTACTAAAGACTCTTCCAATAAGCATAAATCATTACCTCAGCGTCGTCAAATCAATTTCTGATTATAGTAGATGCTGCCCACGAGCAGGAGGCTAAATAAATAAATTGTATTTGTGAACTAACTGGCGTCATTCACACTGCCACGCCTCGTTTTCTAGAATTTGAAATATCAGCGCGAGTTTCAGGCACGAAGTCTAGATGTCTTCATTATGAGGAAAAGCTGAAGTCCACCTATAGCGCAATTTTGCCGTGATTCGTGCCAAGATAAACAGAATTTACCAAAGCCGACCTTCGGCCCCAACTTTTATTCAGCAGTTTGTACTGCAAGATCTTTGAAAGCTCGAGCAGCTGTAAGCGATCTACCAAAAGGTATAGGTATATTAAACAGGCTTTTGAAAGTCGGGGTCTTTCACAGGGCTGTGGAGAAGAAGGTGTCACCTCCCCTTATGTTGTTTGTAAAGTTAGCACTCGGCAAATTTTAGTTGCCAGGAAGCAAGATTGTAAAAGTGAAGACCTTTTGCTGTCTACACTCTGCCATCAAACACAAAAAAACATGCAAGCGCTGGATCTTTGGGCCAGGACCGGGAACTTTAATTTTCAAAGACGAATCAATTCATAATCGGCCTTTTTTTACTCCTTAACATACTCGTATTATGAATGTTACGATCCGTAGGTAATCGCAGCAAATATGGCGCATGGTTTTACGAGGCGAGATGGTCGATTTAGTTTGCCATTGCATTCTCCAAAGTTGATTGTGATCCGTGGCTGAGCTGAGTATATAGCTTCAGCAAGCAGAATCGAAGAGTAGGCTGAATTTTCGTACTCCACAATAGGATATTTTTCGTGGCTTTATATCAGATTATGGTAAAGATTGGGAACTTTAGGGTAAATCAGTGAAAATTGACAGCCCTCCTCCATATCATCAAAATAAAACTTTCATTCACTTATTATTCTCATTTTCTCCAGGTTTACTTTCATTTACTTCCAGTCCTTTGTATTTTTAGACACGCGTTGCCACATAACTGGATGGGTTCCGGTACCAATCATTGGAAAGCCTTCTCCTTCAAAGCAAAGTAGCCGGTCAAATTATTTCTTTCTTTCCCTCTTTCTAATATTCTTTCTTCTTCTTCTTCTCATGGTTCTCCTTCTTTCTCTCCCTCACATTTCTCCTCATTCTTCTAGACGTCGCCTTTCGACAAAGGGAAGGAACACAGCTTCTTTGGCTTCTCGCATAAATTTAACTTTAACCAAAACTGATCAAAAAGCAAAACCGACCAAATAATCGAAATCGACCATGCAGGACCAAATGCAACTAAATCAGAACAAAACTGGTCAATAAAGTGACGACATCCGACTAGAGATCAAATTATGATCGCAAATGAACTGAACTGATGAAAATCGTACTAATGTCACCAAATCCAACTAGAAACGACCAAATTTGATCGAAAGTAAGAACAACAAATTCAACGACCTTGAAAAGCTTTACGGAAAAGCTGTAGCTGGAGAAATAGTGCCTAATGGATTCGAAATCATTATGAAAAGTGAACTAAGAAAAGTTATTTCGCCTTAGGAGCACCAAAAATATCAAAATTTCCAAATCACGAACTTAAATTCTTCTTTAAAGTAGAATTCTAGAATCTGAATTCAAGAATTTCAATACTCACTGGAATGAGCATTTTGGAATCTAAAACAGTCCGAATCTAGGAAAATTTATTTAGAACTAGTGATGTAAATGAGAATATGCTAATTTTTAAAATGCTCAGCATTTTGAGAATATTCTCAGCACATGCTCGTTGAGTAAGTGCTCTAAAATTTGAGCATATGCTCAATGAGTAAATGATCAGCCAAGCATTAAAATAATGAGCATTTTCCCGATCATTTTCTCATTTTCCCCGAGCATTTTCTCATTTTTAGTTGAACATTTTTTTCTTAGGAGGGTGCCTTGGAAAGAATTTATAAATTTTCCAAATAAGTCTTTATGGATAAAAAATTTAAAATTTATGGAAAACTTTAGAAATTTCAAAATTTGTAATAAAACACATTCTTCTCTCATGTACTACACTTTTTGTGAAATTAGCATTATTAAAATAAAGCCGATTAGTTAACTATCTTTTTTCTTAAATTGAGGGTAAATTATGGAAGTAGTTCTCATAATCTTCCATTCGGAGTTTTATGTCAAAAAATTCTCAATACTAGGGATTAATGAACTAATTAATAGTCCAGTACTAGTAGCCAGGAATGAAAAAAATTGATTCTCAGTTTCATTAGTACTAACTTATTTTCGTGAATAATTTTAAAAAGATGATATTCGTATTATTTCTCTCAGAATAATTAAATGTCTATGTAGGAGAAAAAAAATTATCAGTTGAATTTATGGGTAGTAGCTAGTACCTTTAGGATCTAGAAAGGAAAATATGAATTCCAAGAATATCAGATCTTCTAGATTTCTATCTAAAGTTAATACAGATCTTTCCGAGCTTAAATTTCAGTGGGAAGCCCTAAAATATTTTAAGAAAGGAAATTGAGAAATAAACGGTATATTTCTTTCCAAAAATTTCTTACTTTTCCAAGTAATATTTCCGGAAATATTTCCAAGGCACATCCCTATTTTTTCATTTACACAGATAAAACGAGTATAAATTTCGACAAATGCTGAACAAATGCTCATCCAATAGAAAATGCTCTGCCATTTTGAGCATATTCTCATGCTCAAGCATTTTCCTTCACTATTTAGAACCCGAAATCACGGATTCGGGTATGGATTCTGACTCCGGAATCACAGTTTTGCATATGGATTCAGAATTCTTGTATGAATTGAGAATATTCAAATTTATTCAGAATTTTGTGGAAATTGTATTTTAATTGATTTTGTGTAAAAACAAAATAGAAAAAAATCGAAATCCAGACAAAAACGATTTAGATTAAGGATTCTTGGTTTTGGATTCTGGATTCTGGATCATACTCTGGAATATAGGCACAACCAGGAATTACCTCTGGGAGGCGCTGTACCAGAGAAAAGGGGAGGGGTAAATTTTGTACGAAAAAGTAAAATACATTACAACATACAGATGTTTTTCAATTTTCAAGTTGTTGTTGTTTTTTTTTTTTTGGGGGGGGGGATGAGGGTCATAATCTCCATAGCTTCTCCCTGGTTGCGTCTGTGTAGAGTGTAGCTTTCATCTATGGTCCGGAAAAATATTTTGAAGTATGATAAAAATGTTGAACGCATCCTGAAGAATCGAAAATATTTCTGCAAAAATTTAACAAGTGTTTTGAAAAATCTTCAATAAGTCTAAAAATTTTAGAGATTTTGAAGCAAGTTTAGAACAATTCATTAACGGGATTTCAATCGGTGAAAACCAAGGGGGGTTAAGTTCATTTTTGCCACTTTTCAGAAGCAAGAAACTGATTTATAGAAAAACTGAAAATTTGTGAGAAACATGGTATAAGGCAGTAAAAGGGAACCATGAAAGAGGATTTTTAAGACCTGCAAAAAAATGTGGCAGTGCAGGGAATAAAGTCCCACTTTGTCGACGTGGAGTTATGAGTACCGGCATATACTACATAAAATTTATAATAAAATGAGACCTGACGGAGCTCTCTAGCTCCAAAATTCGCCGACATATTGCTGTTTAAAGTTGAGATTTCAAAAAACTTAACTTCGAGGAAAATGCAAATTAAAAAATAGTTTCACAAAAAAAAACACGAAAAATTTACAAATTCAAAGTGACATATCTCTGAAACAAATAAAGCTAGGGAGCTCCGCGAGGTCTCATTTTGTCAGACATTTGATGAAAAATTTCGTCGACCAAGTGCGGACCTTTTCGAAAAAATAATACGAAAGAAATAGTTTCATTTCCAGTTATAACAAAACGGAACTGGGGGGTCAAAACAGAGAATAAGTGGGTTCATGTTTTTGTCTGTAATGAACCAACGAAGGCAGGCATACAAAAACGGTTAAATTCATTCGAAAGAGGAGGGTTTATTCTACCGAAGTCGTCACGAATCCTGATTTTCGACAGTTTTGACCTTGATTCATAAAAATTATAAACTAGGTTCGATAAAGTGGGACCTTTCTCCCTACACGGCAACAAATTTTCAAAGTTACCGGAGATAAAGCTACTCAAAGGTTTTGGACTTCGCCTCTCTAGGTTCCCATCGGTGACCAAAGGTGAAAATTATGGCTAGAAATTGTATGAGACTCTTTCTTGTACTAAAGTAGGCCATTGTAGTCTTATTTCCGTTTCGATTGAACGAAGTCCCTGGTAGTAAGGGGGGGGGGCGTAGCGCTGAAAAAATTGTGTTTTTTCCCGAGAAGTCGCCGATTTTCGAGCCAAGAATGATAAATTAAGAAGCTGAAAAACAAAACTTTTCGGAAATTTTCTTTATTTTTTGTACAAATACGAGAAATTTTCGGGAGCAACCTTGCCAGAAACCATGTTCCCGACGCATGAGCGAAACTGTAACCACACTAGTCGATCCGCCATGCCTTAATTCCTCAATTTCCGTCGCCAACTCAAATCTACCCATTTTGAACTTAACCCCCTTCTGGTTTTCAACGGTTCATTTGCATCTTTAGAAAATTTCGTGGAACCTAGATACACTAAAATTTTACACATGTACCGCAATGGAAGGGTTCATGTGGAAAACTACTTTAGTCAGTTTTTGAATTCTGACTTTGTAGACAGATAGGGCTTTATCTACAGCCACTGTGCTTCAACATAATAGTGCATTTGAACAAGGCAACATATTTGCCGGCAAACTCACGCTGACAGTTCACCTAGCTGAAGAGAACTTGCAGCGCTATCTTTCGGCGAAGTTGAAATTTCAAAACTGGCAAAGGTTGTTTTTTCACATTTATGACGAACGTGCCATCAAAATTCAAAAAAATGTTTCTTTCCATTTATGCAACCTTATTCCATGAGATCATGGTTAACATAATATGAACTTATGAATGTGGATTCATGGAAGTACGTCTCCCTGGATCCTTAACTGCAGTGCCGTGGCGTGATCACTTTTCTAGCAAGGACAATTTGTGGCAAAAGGAACTAAAGAAATATCTTCACCTCAATTTGGTGCCCGAATTCGACAAATAAAATCGCGCATGGTCCCATAAATTCAGCTGGAGTTTCTGTTTGCCTTCTTCCTCGACGCTACGATTCTACCTGCGTAAGACCGCGGCAAAATTGATATGCTCTAGCTGTAAAGCTCTGTTTCGAATGATGTCATCGCTAAAACATTATTCAATCCTACAAAAAAGAGCTAGAAAAAAAAATAATAATAAATAAAAGCGAAGCATACTGTCTACCCATAAGATGAAAATACGGCTCGCAGAACTTACTTCCTCGGTACAGCTCCACCTGTCGAAAGAAAACAACACATTTTCCCTAAAGAAATTCCGAGTGGGAATGCATATACGGTAGCTTGACCTCTCTGCTTTATTTCGAAGTAAAAAACATAAAATAAAACAAAAAAAGAGATAAGCTACAAAAAAAAAAAAGGGAATTTTCAGTTTCAGCAACCGTCGAATTCCAAATCACATTTCGTCCAGCTGTTGGAATCATAAATTTTCTGAATTTTATGATCGTTTAATCCGCATCGACGCGATACGATGCGATGGTGCAAATGGCGATTTTTCCCCTCTTCCGTGTGTAACGTATAAGCCTTTTTCTCTTTCGTGAAAATAGCTTTATACCTACCGAGTGTTATTTAGTAACACGGTGTGATTGGTCAGTTGAAGCAGGGAAACAAAATAATAAAAGTTGGAAATTACTTTACGACTTCGCCGAAGCTTTTTTCGCTCACCTAACTACAGCTACCTTTGCACGTTTGTTAAGACGTTTCAATTTAGCTTTTGCGCTCCGCTAATATCAGCTCGCTTAAATTGGAACCCATTCAAGCCATCTGCAGAGTACATGATACCCTGTTTCGCAGTCTCGCCTCGAGTGCCGCTCTAGGTGCGAAAACGTTAGATACGATCACTCTTCCCCAGTAATAGTTGAAGGATTTCTTCGTCGTCGGCCCTAAATTCTAACTTGCTGCATGTCAGTGCGAAAAGCTCCATCCGAGTTCACGCTGCTTGATCAGTAATTAGTGAGCGATATTCCAGAATGACGTAAGTCCATTAAAAAGAGAAAAAAAAAATCAAAATCGGGATTATAGCAAAATTCATCCAACGAAAAAATAATACATACATACAATCTATCTTACTTTCGCCATTTTAAATGGATGAATATGATCACTTGATGGAACGTATGGCGATGCACCCATGCCAAGTTGGCTCCCCAGTCACCGCACCCCTCTGGCCCCGGAAACTACCCTTTTGAGTATCGCTGAAATGACCAGAGGAGCGCCTTGAGACTGGCCAGGGCCAATATGGGACAACGTACTGACCAAGGGAATACTCACCTAGCGATAACCTAGAATTCGGGTTGTCCACAACCGGACTGCGTTTCCTTCCTTGACCCCGCACCTTCTCGTTTTGGTACGTGTGGCGACGCAGGAAGGTGGTAACGGCTGGGTAAACCCTACTGGGAGTGTAGAATAGCTGTAGCAACTTTAGGGATGGTACTGTCACTTGTGTCGAGAGTGGGCTGAGCTTTGTTCGTCAGCCCTCTGCCGCGACCATTCCGTCTCCATCTTCTTTTTTATGATGGTAGAGACAAAGACCAACGCCTGGTTTCATCCGCTTCTACTCTTCAGCATTTCCGGAGCCAAGGTGTCCGGCGTGAGATGGTCGATCACGCCGTTGTCGGTGTCGCTGTCGTTGCTACGATCGATCCTTATTACCGCCCTGTGCCTCTCCTGCTCCCAGCAGGCCTCACACTCGAATAGGGTATGCCAAGGGTTGTCGTCGGAATAATTTTACAGAATCGCAAAAATTTGATGTGGCATAATTCGCACTTCTAACATTCATAGGTTACGAATTCATTTTCTGTTATTTTCTTGAAGAATTATTTTTGCAAGTGGAGACCTGTCGAAAAGATCGGTGTGTATTAAATTTTCAGAAACTTTTTTTTTTTTTTGTTGTAAAGCTGATGCAGTTTACTGTTGCCGATCTAACGACCTTATCAAAATGAACGAACAATCCCGGCAAGTAGTTCATAAAACGACAACAAGATGTCCCACAGGAACGAGTTTTTTCGTTTGTTTGTTTTTTTTAATGTTTTTTTTTTTATGTGTAATATGTCACATATGCCCATCATAATTACAGTATGAAGTTCCAGTGAGAAAATTAAACCCCTACATCGGTTGCGAGTAAATTAAAAAAAAAATTCTGTTACATTTCAGCAAAATCAGTGGAGGTAACCCAGGCCTCAAGGGAGTTAAAGTTCGATCTTATTGGAATTAATATTTGATTTTTGAATTCAAGCTTCAACTGAAGGACAAATCTGCTCACGTGAGCTTTAAAATTATTTTCTTTATTTAACTGAGCGAGGTCTTCAGGTTCATTGAATCCATTTTTGGGATCCTTTTCTCTTATTTTCCTCCAAGTTTCATAAAGCGCTGATTTTCAATTACTTCAATTTATTTCCCGATTTCCGCATTATTTATGTCTGAATACGGTTTTTTTAATGCACTGAGTTCATTTTTGGAGTTCCTTTTCCCCTGCTTCTCACTTTTGTTTACTTATATCTTTTGGGAAGGTTTTGATCGTTCACTGGCCCTTGTATACTTCTGCAAGAAATCTTTTCAGGCTGACTTACACTGATCCCACACTAAGTTCATTCCATTCGTCACTCTCTTTTTTTTTCGTTTCATGACAGAGAGAAAAAAAAAAAACAGTTTTGTAACATACACTGATCTTTTCGATGGCTCTTAATTTGAAAAAATAGTTTTCTATTTCAAAATCCTAATTTTAAGCTATTTGGTTTTTAATTTTCCCCATCTCTAAGTTTAATATAATGTAAAAAGAGGGTTTTTTTAAAATGATTCATGGCTGACTTTCAGAATCGATTATTTCGATTAACTGATCAGACTCTGGTGACATTAAATTTAGCTCAAATTCTGGAATTGGCTCCGGTAGATAATTGTTTCGGACTCCGGTAAATAATTATTATGGAGCTTCGCCTCTAATAAATTTTTGATGGCTCCGAGTTTTGATTTCAGCTTGACCAACAAGCTAACTTAGTTTTCGCTCCGGTCATTTACGTTGGCACTCAACCTGGGGTAAGTTTCTGGGAGATGACGGAAACTTTTGAGGTGGATTGGGTGGTTGAGTGAGTGTAGGTTAATGTTATGAAGCCTTGGGAGTATTCTATGTTGGATTAAATAAAGTCTGGAAGAGCTTCTTAAGCCGTGAATCCTTAAACAAGTTTCGAAAAGCCCTGAGGAATATTCCAGAGTCTTCAATCCGTAATTGTCTTAGCGATGCTTAAAGAAATCTTAAAGATCTTCAAGAGTGCCCAACAAGCCTAAAATATATTTAAAAAATACTTCAACAGTCCTGAACTCATCTTAAGCGAGTCCGGAAGGGTGTTAGAGGATGTTGAATGTGTCTTGAAAAATCTGGAACATTTCTGCAGGAATATCAAATAAGTCTTGAAGAGCCTAAAACACGCCTGTACGAGTCTTAAATTTATTTAACCAGGGGCTGAGTGGCCTGCCAGACAACCAGACAACCGAGTAATTTCCCGGTGGCCTGGCACCACCTGGCAGAAAATATTCAACCAATACAATATAAAACTCGGAATCAGAAACAGATTACCTCTGATCAAACAAATAAACAGTGACAAAACAGAAACAAAGGACAGGCACAACAGCAACGGAGTATACAGACTGGACTGCGAACACTGTGACATGACCTACATAGAAGAATGGCATAAGTATAGCCTGATGATCCGATTACTGATGATTTAACATTTTCAAGTCTCCTCAATGCTCGTTTATGACTCTTTAAAACTTCTTTAAGATTCTTGCTATGTTTTAGATGTTTTAAAATTCTTCACGATAAGTTCAAGAATTTTTACGTATTTTACAAACTTGGTCAACACCATCCCAAGCTTCGTGACTTTTTGAATATTTTTCAGATGCTTTGATATTTTCCTGACTTCTTTCAGAATCGCTGAGATATGTTTTCATAACTAGGTCAACTTACCTATTTTAAACTCTTTAAATTCGTTTCAGTTTTTTCGACATCCATGTGGATGGGATTAAAACTCTTTGAGACCCTTTTAGGCTTCTTAAATCGTGTTTAAAACTTTTCAAGACTTCGGAACTTCTGCTTCTTGTTTCATTTAAGTCTCTTTTCATACATTAGTCAAGTTAATTTCGTTAGTCAATTTGTTATTTTTGTCTCTTTTTCTTCCGTTTTTAACTGAGGGGTATTACTCTTGTTCTGATGATGAGAGTGCCAGGGAAGGGGAGGTAAACTTTTCTCGACGTTATATGACAAAAGACATGTATAATCGTTTCAGAAGTAAGGTCACACTGTCTCTAAAACGCCGGGAAAGTGATACCATACCAAAATTAGACATTATTTCTTCCATCATATTTAGGAGATATAATTCCCATCCCATTATGCCTTGGATAAGAGTACCACAGAAATAGACATTTCAAAGGAACATGTTTCACTTGATCCAGATTTGTTCAAAATTCAATAACAATTTACGCACATCATTGGTTAGAGAATTCACTGAGAAGGCAAGAAAACCCTACATTATCCACTCGAACATGCAACATCGCTACTGCGAAAAGAATGTACCTACTCTGCTAATAAGACGTATTTCGTACTGGACATTTTCGAATTGGCTCGATTCAAACGTTTTGTACACTCACTATCAAAAGAACCCATTTTATACATTAGCGAGCAAATTAACTTACCTCTTCCAAATCCAGTGAAGAGTTTACCTCAATTTTCAACTGTTTTTCAACGGGCACAGTGCCCTACAATAACTAAAGAATAAGTAGAATAAAATTGAAATTGTTACTTATCAGTTTATCATTGTTCTTTTTTTATTTCATCTCCTGGGTTCTATACATTGGAGATGAAGATCAATGAGCACTACTGAAGGGGGAAAAATGAAGAGAAAAAAAAAGTGACTGCAGGAGGCTCGTTCCCGACTCTAATAAAATCGATATTGTCACTTATAGTTAGTTTTATTATTTTCAACTAATTGTTTTTTTGAAAATAAGGAGCCACTGAACTAAATTGTAACTCAGATCAATGAACACAGCCGAAAACGACACATCTGAAATGTCGCGCCTCTGAACTAAACTGTGACTGAATTAAGAAGAGAAGAAGAAAAAAATAGTGACTGCAATAGGCTCGGCTACTGAAGGGGTCTGGTGGCTGAGTGGATAGCGCGTTGGTCTCGGAATCCGGAGGTTCGAGCTCGCGTAGCAACTCGCTACATTTCGACCTAGGCCGGTTTTTCGGCAAGACGAAAAAAGGGCCAAGACAGCCCTAACAGCCTCCCCGACGTCTGTGAGGTAACGCTCGAAAGGGCGGATTCCAGGGCTCGGGTTGAGAGTATAATAAATTAGAAAAGAGACTCAGATCAGTTCTTCTTGTGCGGGCCTATCGCGTGGGAGTTTTTTACATAAGTTTCGAAAATGAAATTTTCAAGCATCCGGTATTTAAAGTTAACTTTAGTCAAAAATCCGAAGAACATAAAATTGAGATACGTAGGCAGTTGGTTTGTTCTCTGTATTGTACAGAAGTATATGAAGTTACTGCGGTTTGAAAGGGCACTCCTCAACTTTCTTAATGGTGGCGCAAAATCAAATCGCTTTAGGTAAATAAAAAAGAAACTATAACGAGTTCAGCGAGTGAATCGCAGTTTGGCTTTAAACGTATATTTAATTGATTTTTTAATTAGCTATTGTACGCTCAGATACTCGGCCCCCGATTAAAATAAATATTTACATAAACAGCTCGCAGCGGAGAAGTGATTATTAATTCGTTCTCAACTTACTGAAAGTAACGCCGTTATTAAATTCTGAATCGTCGTTAAGTGAAGAATAACTTTTTGGAAAAAGGCCAAAATATGAGCGCCGATAATTTATTAGGCGACACCGGGGTGACAGGGGACTGAGAAAGAAAAAAAAAAAGAACAACTAAAAACAATTTCAAACGGAAAACGGAAATGAAATAGTAAATCTCGAAGGAACTGATCTCCGGAACGAAAGAAATACGGAACTAAATTTTCGTTGCATCGATTCCTAATTTGCCGAACTGTTCGGCGAAGACCTCGAAATGAGCTTTTTTTTTAGTTTCAACTTCGGGTGAATGAACGTTAAGAAAATCATCGACACTGCCTCTGGAGATACGACAGGCTCAGGGACGCTTGATTTTCGTAGGTTTTGATGGAGACATAGTTCTGAATATGGACAATGTTCTCCATAATCTGCGGCTTAGGAACTATCTACTTCTCTTCAAGGAGACAGTAATTGAAATAAAAATACATAAATCGCCCAAATATTAGCGGGCGATAAATGAAAAAAGAAAACGGCTTCTATAAGAAAAAATAAATTGACAGTCCGTGTTCTTATTTACTATTTATAGTATATATTATGCTAGAGTTGATTCATACCCACAACAGGGTGCCATAATTTCCAAGTAAAAGTCCATGAGCTTAGTCTCCTTCCTCCAATGCCATACATAGTTATGAATATAATATAGATTCAAATTGCTTTAAAAAATTTCAGCTGCTATGAATACTTTATATTAGGTACTCATATTGCACTAAATAAACTTTTCGATCGTGGCTCCCACTCCTATCCCAAAAGTATTCAAGATTTAGTAAAAGACTCCCGTTCCCCAGGTGAGAGCCAGGAAGCTCGCCTCCAATCGGTCCGCATCTAGCTTCCTGATCGCCCGCATCGTCCCAGCTTCTTTGGAGCAGTGATCACCTCGGTTCCTCGGTCCAGCTTGAAGGTGATATACCGGTGGTCACTCCCTGACTCCTCATCCAGCACGGACCAGCCCTTGATCCAACGGGCCAGCCCGGCTGACGCGAAGGTGACGTCTAAGACCGACCCCACGCCCTGATGGAAACGGGTGGGAGTGCCGCCCGTGTTCATCGGAACGAGGTCGTGCCGGGCGGCAAGCTCCCCCAGAGCGTATCCTCGGGGGTCGGTCTGGCCGGCGTGCCATTCCTCTGATTTGACGTTGAAGTCGCCGGCCACGATGACTCTCGTCGTCTTCCTCGCGATGCTCTCCTCGAGACAGGCGAGGTAAGCCTCGAACTCCTCCAGTCTCCTGTTTGGAGAGAAGTAGCAGCTGTATACGGTGGTATCGCCAAACTGTATAGATACGTACCCCTCCCCTTCCTCTACCTCGCCCGGAGCTATCGAACAGTCAGGGCATACGCCAACGGCTGTCAGTCCAGTACGGTCTCTGTACCATCCTCGAACTTCGTCCAGCCTTTAGGGCTCGCTCGCTATTACCAGGTCAACCTGTCTCTCTCCCACCGTGCTCCACAAGAGGTCTTGGGTTACTGCATAGTGGTTCAGGTTGACCAGCGGCGTTGATTCGGTCGCCGCCAAACTATGGCCTCCCCCTCCTTGGGCGCTCGCATCCTGGCATCCCTTGCCACCCAGGATGTGCGCGGAGTCGCGCCCCTCTGCCCGGCTACACAACGGGTACTTGGGGATTGCCGAAACTGTATAATCTTATGGCGCCCCCCCTGAATCGGCAGCACACGTCGCCTATGCTTGCTGTCGCTGCGCATCTGTTCGCGATGTGTCCTATCTGCAGGCACCGGTAACAGCGTGTTACCTGCTTCGTCTTCTGGAGCGAGCGGATCCTACAGTTACTCGACCCGAGCGCTAGCTTCCCGCGCCTCAACGTATCAAGGACCACCTGTATGGGTAACTCGACCTTGAACGCCAGGGTGCCGCGCGGCATCTCTCCTTGCCTGATGACACGTGCCTGGGGTAGCGCTGCTACGATCTCTTCCGGTGTCACTGACTGCTCCACGTCAATCAGGAGCAGGGTGGTGCGGCGCTGCGGTCCTCGGATCTCCGCATCCGCGCCCAGTACTTCGGTGAGCTTGCTGGCGAAGTTGTCGACAGCAGGCTCCTCTCCACGGAGCTCCAGCAGCATATCGCCGCCCTTGGTGTGCCGGATCCCCGTCACTTGGACCCAGCACGCTTTCGGGTCTATTGCTGCCCGAGCCCTCCTGATCAAGGCCGCGTACTCTACATCCGCGCTTTTTCGTGCAATGATGACTGCGGCTGCACGCGGCCTTCTTCTCTTCAATACCTCCCTCTTACGGGCCTCCCTGCCTTAGGGCAGGGGTACGGGCCTGGGCGTGGCGGATGACGTCTTCTTTTCTTCCTCCTGGGCTTTGGTGGTCCTCGGCTTCTTCCTGCGGACCACCTCAGTCCATGTCGCAGCATCGGCATCGGCGCGCTCCCCCTCGGAGGCCGGTTCGCTGCGGAGCAACGCCTCTTCCTGCTCCTTAGCCTCCCTCAGCTGTTCCATCAGCTTTTGTATATGTTCGCTGATGGGGGTGAGTGACCGCGTCTTCTTCTCAGGTATTGCCGTCTTCGTTGTGTTCTGCTGCGGCGCCTTCTGCAGCTTTTTCTTCTTCTGCTACTGCTGTTGTTGCTGCTGCTGTCGCTGTTGCTGCTGCTGAGTTTGCTGTTGTTTCAGCAGTTCGCGTATATGCCGCATCTCTGTCTTCATCACCTCAATCTCCTTGCTAAAATCTTGCCTCAAATGAGAAGCTACGAAGGTAAAAGGAATCCAATGCATGGAAAATTTGAAGCTCTCGCGTTGTCAAAATCCCATTAAGAAAGAAAAATACTTGAAAAACTGGTTTTTGTTCTGTGTCAAATGGTGCTGCTCGGGAGACTAATTCTACACCCCCCCCCCGTCCATTTATGACGTTTCTGGGGTAAATACGTAAAAGTACTGAAGACCATTTGTATGGAGAATCTGGTGTCGGATAATTTCTCTCGTAAAATCCGCCGCCACCACAGCCTCCGGGAGAAAAAAAACCGCACTGCGGGTTGCCTACCTAAAAATCAGAAAAATTGCAGGGGCAGATCTGCTATTTTCGAGGACATAATCTGTTCTAGCATAAAAGATCTCCAAGTTTTAAGACATAACTGACATAATCTCTCTATACATTAAAAACCAAAACTCCTCCCTCTCTCCCTCTCCCCTCATCCTGAAAAAAAAACTCCAAGGAGCCTGATATCTAAATCCCTGCCTTCGTCTAAGACATATTATGACATAACTCTCTATATATATTAAAAACCAAAACCCCTCCTGAAAAAACTCACTGCGGGTTGCCTATCTAAAAATTAGAAAAATTGCAGGGGCGGATCAGCTACTTTCAAGGACATAATCTGTTCTAACATATGAGATCTCCAAATTTTAAGACATAACCGACATAATAAGACATAAAAAGACATAAAATGACATAATTACCCATTATCTTCAAGATCACACTGCCCCTTAATTGTCAATTTTCCAGGGGTAGCCTACCCTCAGGAGGGGCTCATGGTTGAGAAGGGAGCTCCTGAAGGGGGAGGAGGGCCCCTATGGGGGCAGGGCTGTGGACGGAGATGAAGACCTTGGGTGGGGCGGGAGTAAGAGGACCTGGTGGAGGAGAAAGTCCTTGGTGAGAGAGAGGACCTTGGAGAGAAATGGCCGTGGTGCGGAAGGGCTGGTGGCGGGGTGGGGTTTTGAGGACGGGGGAGGGCCGGCTCCTGGGTGAATGATCAGTTATCTTCAAGAGGGTTGGAGGGCCATAGTGAGGACAGGGGCTCTGAAGGGAGATGAAGCCCAGGGGGTAGTGGTGGGTGAGAGGGAGGAAATCTTTGATGGGAGAGGGTGGCCATTGAGGAAGGAGGAGGTAGTGGTGGGTGAGGATCCTAGAGGGGCAGTAAAATTTTGGTAGATAAAGGCCTGGGGTGTCAGAAGTACTCATGGTAGAGGAGGGAGCTCCTAAAGGGGAGGAGGTAAAGGCCTCGAGTGGGGAGGACGGTGAGTAAGAGGTCCTGGTGGAGGAGGAAGTCCTTGGTGAGAGATGCGGCCGGGAAGGCGAATGAAGGCCATGGTGCGGAAGGTTCTGGTCCCGGGCAGGTGGTCTTGAAGGGAAGGATTCTCGTGGGGGAGGGGTGGTCAGAGTGGTGGAAGCTCGTGATTGGAGTACCAGGAGATCTTCGTGGTGGTTGAGCGAGAAGGCTGTAGGGTGATGGAGCCGCGGAAGGGGAAGGCTATAGAGAGGGACTAAGGCCGCCATTGGGGAGGTCGTAGTGATGGGTGCAGAGGTCTTGGTGGGGGTGTGGTACGTGAATAGAAATGAAGGCCATGGTGATGTGGGTTGATCGAAGGACGTGGTCCTAATGGAGGGCAATCGGGGTGGATGAGGATGATCGGAGGAGACTAGTTGGAGGACTATGGCCATTGTGGGGGAGGAGTTTGTGGTTGAGGAGGGCTGCGACTGTTGAGGTGTGACCGTGGAGGTGGAGAGCAACCATGGTCAACGAGGGGTTGTGGTGGTGGAGGAGGAGGAAGAGGCTCGTGATGAAGAAAGGATGGAAGGAGGTTCATGGTGGAAGATTGAGGACCGCTGATAGAGGGGGAGCAAAAGAAGCACAAAGCAAACCTCAACTCTGGAACAAAAGTTTCAGACCAAACACTGAGGACTGTGGCGGTTGGACGAGGCGCGAAGCACCGAGTAAGGTGATTGACGGCGGGGGTAGGGGGCGAGGCCTCCTAGTTTAGTTGAAAAAAAAATTAACAGAAGGGCAAGGGCGGGGACTTTTACAGTGCCAAAGTGTAAGGACACCAACAACTTTCATCGTTAATTCTCGTTTGTCATCCCTGCTTTCTTCTGAATTTCTTGATTTGCTCGGACTACCTATTTGCCTAGACTCGAGACTTTTTAAACTTTTCAAAACCGACTTAAATTTTATATGCGTAGCGGACACCCCATATTGGATGCCCGCTCAAACTATTGCGTCTCTCCTTCCATTCTGACCACGCGGTTATCTAGATAACTACAGACCAGTTTGAGTGTATCTTTACGACAACTGAGCCTCTTTCACTGGGTAAGTATCAGAGGCCACATGCTCGGTCAACGGCTGCCTTAATGTCCAGGAAGATTCCCAGCTCACACTTCTGTGTACTCTCATCATCGGTGCGAAGCACCTTCAGAATAGCTGTCTGCGTTGACTTGCCTTTTTGGTGAAGCCGTACTGGTTTGGTGACAGGGTCGGTCCCACCTCAGTCTTCACTCTTTCCACGAGACATCGTTCCAACAGCTTCCCCAAGTTATCAAGAAGACAAATGGGTCGCATGTTTGGCCACGTCCGTGACTCTCTTGCCTGGATTTTTCGGGATGGTGACAAAATTAGACCTTTTTCAGACCTACGGGAATGCTTGGTTGAACGTTTCCAGGATCCGTTTCTTAAGCGGTTAGTATCCTTCGAGCAGCATTTCTCTGGCTCTGAAGTTGTTGCCATTCGTAAAGCGTATCCGCTTTTCATATTTCTCTCCAGTGGGGGGCGATCGCCTGCATTGCCTTCCCCGTGAATGGGCGCCCGCGAAGGCCGACATCTATTCTCGACATCGTCGTTGATTTCAAAGAATAACTTGAAGAAACGTGTCGTCGTTTACAATATTTCATTATCGAGAGCGGAATTCGGCGCGTTATAAATATTATCGCGAGCGCGTGCATTAAATCAAAATAGGATCGCAACGCGGATATATATTATTAGATCGAGTTTTGATTTACGGGTTCGTGAAAAGCACACATAAGAAAAGAATGCTGGCGGTAATAATCGAACAACGAACCGCGTGCGCGATTATTAATAGCGGAGAGAATCGACCTGGCCCGAAAAAAAAAAGATGCGACGGAACGCGATCGGAAATCAATTATAATTTCCTTAATAGGTTTCCCACGAGCGTCAACAAAAACCTTTTTACATCTTGTAAGGCTTTCCGCCGTGGAAGAGGAAAATCAAAAAGGCAGCGGGCGCCTTATAATAATTCGGCAGACTTGATTATCCCTTGGTACGCTCCGCTTTTTCCAGACACAACATCGACGGCGGGCGGATTGTTGCTGGAGAAACCTTTCATCCGTACGACCCGTTGTGCTTCACAGAAAACGTAAACGTCAGTTCGCCGAAAACTTTTCCGACACGATTATCCCCCTTTTTGGCATCCTTTTCCGAGCCCGACGAGGGTACTTACCTGCGGATCTGTGTCACCGTTTGCCAAAAGGGACCTTCGAAGGAAAACGGTTCCGAGAAATGCGAAGCTGGAATCGGCGAAGAAAAAAGTGAAAAGAATTTCGTGGCGGAAGTTATGAATTAGAGGGTCGCCTTCGAAGTGTTTCTCCGACCAGGGAATCATTAATCGCGAAAAGTGGAAATCGTGATTCTTGTATATAAACTTTGGCCACAAAGTTAAATTCGATTAATCTCGCGATAGACGCCATAGATTTGCAGCGTGAAGTTGAAAGGCTAAATTTTTGAAAAGGCGTCAGCGAAGCGTTTTTTTCTATCTTCTTCTCTTGCTCTCTTTCTCGCCAGCCCGCCTTCATTTTTTCTCCCTTATGCTGGCGAAAAAAGCAAAAACCGAACTCGTGCAAAATTTTTAATTTCGCGAAGTGAATTCGTTTTGTTTCGAGAATATTACACGTATTCGGCGTGTTGTGTTTTGTTTACTTTACCTACGTAATATTACACGAGTCTATGTACGTAACGTGAGACCGTGTTTGTCGAGCGAAAGTGGCGCTCGAAACGAAATTCATATGAACGGAAACCGAAACGAAACGACGTACGAGATGAAAATGTAAAACTAAATTACCGGATGGAACTTTTCAAAAACCGGGGGATCGGAATATCAACTTCTGAATACTTACTCGGTTTACACTGTTAATGATCGCTTTTCAAATATTTACTCGCTTTTCGTTGCGGCGGCGACAACATCAATAGTAATTACGACGTGAGGTACACCGTCGATCTCTTCATCGGTCTAGAAACGTAAAATGAAAATACGCACCGTAGCTTACCGGCTGCTCCTCCTGATTGCCAAACAAATGCAAATTGATTTCGCAGTCGAATTATTCAGCCCCGGTGGTGTATGAAAATCGTTGATTTGCTACGTTCGAGTATGTGCAGATTGTGTACCCTGAAATTACAGGCACAACTGCGGCGACAATGCTCGACTATGACTGAGTGTAGCTCGCTCCGTTACTCCCAATAGAAGTTGAAGGTTCTCAACATACAGTTTGCAAAATTGTGGTCTCAAAAGCAGGCACCCGGTCAGGAGCAATCAGTTTATTTGATTCGAACGACACTTTTTCAGGCGCCGTATTCGATGCCGGACGTTGGCGGTCGCAGTTTCTGACCCGCGACTTTCCTAGACAGGTCGGGGTAGTTTGTCGTTGCTTTCCCCTCGATTTTGTGGCATTAGAGTTTTCCTTCTCTGTGCCGAAAAGAATGCTTACAAGTTGTCCACGACGTGCACATACAGAGTCCCGCTCTTTCTGATCTGGCAGTAACACGCCCGGCGATTGTAATACCTTGTTGTGGGGGTTGCAAGCTGCGCTATGTTTCCACCTCAACTGATACTGTAGTCGCTGTGTTCGTTAGGATGTTAGTGGAGATATTTGAGTATCACTAGCTTTTCGGCGTTGGTGAGACTCGAACCCGAGACGCAAGGATAGCGAAACGGGCACGTTTTGTATAACTTGGCCACAGAACTTTAAAACCGAAACTTACCAACGTTCCTAAAAGTTGAGTCATTGGTTGACGTTTATCAGGTTGGCTAAACGTTCCCTTGGACCACAATCGATACGAAGATCTAGGAGACGCTGTTGACATTAATATCGCTTTTCGAACCATGTCTCATACGTATGCGCGAGGACTCGGATAACTTCGTTTTCGTTATTTTGGTCCTGTTCTCTCAGACTCTTATCACCAGCCTACCCTCAGGAGGGGGGCGCGAGCATGTTAAATCCGGTCCTGATGACGTCATACACTGATAGAGAGTATAATTGAGAGAAAACCTGTTATTAAATAAAAAAATATTCGACCATGGTAGTCGGTTGATATGACATGATAATGTAATAATCGGGGGTTCAGCCACGAAGCTCCTCCTCCTCCTCCTCCGGGAGAAAAAACCCACTGCGGGTTGCCTACCCTGTTCCTTAATAGCTCATTTCTCCAAGGGTAGTCTACCCCTTAGGAGATAGTTCATGGTGGAGAGAACTCCAGAATGGGGAGGAGATCCATGTTGGTGTGGCCTCAGGAGGGGGATAAAGGCCCTGGGTGGTGGGGGAAAATGGTGAGTAAGAGGTCCTGGTAGAGGAGGAAGTCCTGAGTGAAAGACGGACCAGGGAGGGAAATGAAATCCTTGGTGGGGGAGGGGCTGGTGGCAGGGGTCTGAAAAGGAAGGTTGGTCAGGTGGTGGGAGCTCCTGAGTGGAGGACTAGGGATCTCTGAGGAGTTGGGACGAGGAGGCCGCAGAGAAGGATTAGTGGAAACGGAAGGCTGTAGCGAGGGATCAATGCCGCAATTGGGGAGGGCGCAGTGATGGGTGAAGAGGTCTTTGGTGGGGGCGTGGTACGTGAAACAGAAATGAAGGCCATAGTTGTGTGGGGGTGATCGGTGGGACGTGATCCTAATGAGGGAGGGCACTCGGGGTGGAAGAGGGTGATCGGGGGGGGGGGAGAGACTAGGTAGAGAACTGGGTGATGATTGGAGAGCTGAACAGAGGGTGCCATGTGGGGGAGAAGCTGTGGACGGAGAAAGTCATGGAGCGAGGGAGAGGGTAATGTGAAGAGATTAAGGTCCAGGTGGTGGAGGTCGGTTGTGGTGGTCGATGATTGTAGAGGTGAGGAGGTAGTTCAAGGGAGAGGGAAGGGTTCGCAGGGGATACTGGGGAGGTAAAAGACCATGGGGTGGGCATTGAAGCCTCTGGTCGATTATGGCCGTTATGGGGG
The DNA here is from genome assembly GCA_031841125.1 of Acanthococcus lagerstroemiae. NCBI lineage: Eukaryota > Metazoa > Arthropoda > Insecta > Hemiptera > Eriococcidae > Acanthococcus > Acanthococcus lagerstroemiae. The sequence goes on along the minus strand of CM063110.1, from coordinate 60,211,796 downwards.
AGGAGTTCGTGGCTGAGGAGAGCTGCGGCTGTTGAAGTGTGACCGCGGAGACGGAGAGCGACTGTGGTGAACGAGGGGGCCGTGGTGCAGGAGGAGGCTTGTGATGAAGAAAAGATAGAAGGGAGTTCATGGTGGAAGATTGAAGACCGCTGATAGAGGGGAGCAAAAGTAGCCCAAAGCAAACCTCAACTCAGGAACAAAAGTTTTAGAGCAAACACTGATGACTGTGTTGGTTGGACGAGGCGCGAAGCGGCCAGGGGGTGAAGCCCCCTAGTTATTATTATTTTTTGACGCGTCGAACACGCTGGCCATTGGCCTCGGTGCGTGTTACATACTTGTTGCTAAACTTTTTTTATATAATCATAATTTTAACAAAAGATCTACTTTTTCGGGAGTATCTTCCATAACTTCTGCATCTTCAGTGACAGATCTCCCGTATGCTTCTTTTCGAGGTTGTGTGTATTCTGAACAGATGTTCAGCAGGTGGTTGACTGCTAGGTAGGAACCAGGACAGTGTTCACATTCAGGCGAGTTCGAGTTGGTGAAGTATGGTAAGTGTGTGGTGTTGGTGTACCCGATTCGCAGTCGCGCTAGGTTCACTTCGTTTCTTCTGCCTTTCAAGTGTTCCACACACCATCTTCTATTTTTATCTCTGGTTTGAACTTATGCAGTCGAAACCGGTCCTGATTTTCATTCCAATTTTTCTAAGTAATGGTTAACTTTACTAAACTGAACAACTCTGGAAGACGTAGGAAGCACCCCTATATCGAGGAAGGTTTTTAATTTCGTCGAGATGAAAACGATCGAGACCAACAAGCACATCATCGAAATTTTTTTCAATTTTGACAACTCAGAGTTTGACCTAGTCAGGTAATAAACATTTTCAAACTTGACAAGCAATAAGAAAAAGTAGTGAAAGTAAATAATACAGATAACAACAGCGTCTTGCTTCTATTTCTCCACCTGCTGAGCCACTTTTCTAAATTATCGAGGCATTCAAATTTTGAAATCCAAAAAAAGAATTTTGGGGAGATCTTCCTCCAGCATTCTTCAGTACATTTTCTCGCTTATTATTTTTGATATATTTTAAGATTCGTTAAAATTCGTCAGGGTTGATTAAGGTTCGTAAAAACTCGACTACAACATTTTAAGGCCCATTTTCTGCTATGGAGAAGGGAATTGCAGACCAGATATTCAATATTTAGTGCGATAGTATATGTATACCTAATACGGAATACATCAGAATAAAAAGACAGTCCTAAATTGATGACATTTTACCATATTTCTCTACAATATAGATGAGGTGGTAATGGAAGGAACAGCAACTCAACAAAGTTATTAACTTTTCAGGGTTGCTTTTGAAACAATAGGTCAGAATAATACTTTTTTCAGATTTGCCTTAGGACTCGGGTGTATGTGCAAAAAATTTGTGCTCCTTGTATATAAAGTGATTCCTTTTGATTGACTCTCAACTCACTTTCCCCTGTGCATAAATTATCTTTCTTCCCTCTACCTGTCGCAGAAGTTAAAATATTCCAGGTTAGGCTTGGACCTACTACTGGAGACTGAAATACTTTTGCCGCCCTACTTGTGGTATGCCCCAGGAGAATATTGGAGCCCTCCCACCAATTACGTATATTTGAATTTGCATGTAAAGACTTAAGGTGAGAGTGGAAGAAAAATATAACGTGTTTTTTTTTAATTTGCCGTCCCTTTGTCGCCCGAGACTGAAACCTCATCAGCCACGGGAAATCAAGGCTTAGTTTCAACATTTCTAACAATCAAAATTAAATTACATGGAAAATTGTTTTTTTCCAAAATTTAAAAAATATTGGTTAAAGGTTTTTCTTTTTTTGATGTATCTACTGGGGTAGTTTTTATTCAGTCTCTGTGGGAATTTATTTTTTATATTTTTTCTAGGGATCCTACCACCCTCAGTCAGTTTTAATAAAACACAAGAAACTTTCACGAAGTTTTAGTTCGAGCGAATGAGGGGGACATACGTGCTACACGTCATTTCTGCATATACGAAGTTTCGATATTGTTAATCGAAAGTTAGTTTTATTAATGTGTTGAAAATTAGTTCTTATCGATTTAAATTGGCTGTGGGACTGAGCTAGAAAATAAAATAGTTTGGCCCCGCAATCAAGATCAATGGCCCCAGGGGATGGCTTCAGAAAGGGTGCTGGAGGGCCGAGAACATACAATTGGTTTTTCAGGCAACTGAATTCAACTTTGAAGTAGTTCTTACATTCAAATAACAATCAGTCGATCGAGAAGGTGTCCTAGTTACTATTCAATAATAGTTCCAAGAAAAATCATAATTTAATTTGGACCCATAAACTCGAACCGACGGCTGTGTGGCTGATTTCTTCAGAGTCGAGGATCACAGGCAGTTCTGCAGAAGCGCAAATAGGGCTCAGAACTGGGGGGCTTAAGCCCCTTATTATGAAGCAACACCACCCCCGCATCATTTTCTTTGGTAATTTTTCAGAGTTTGAGGGGCTAATCCTCCCCAAGCCCCCACCTATTTGCGCCTATGCAGTTCTGCATTGGTATACTCTACTGCGTACTGCATCCAGTATCTGATGCACCGTTAAGAATATCCAAATTGAGAACCTTCGATACGCTCCCGTCACGGCATCCAGTTGTCTGGTGCTTTGAACGCGAACTGAAGAGAGGTCGCGTTCTACTTCAAGATACTCCGCTGCGTTCTGCATCCAGCATCTGGTGCACCGTTGCTGATATTCGAACTGAGAATCTTCGATACTCTCTCGTCTCAGCATCCAGTTCTCTGGTGCTCCGGAACAAAACTTTCGCAACACCTACGACCTCTGACCTAACTAGGGAAAGTACTAAACCTCGTGGCGAGTCGCCCCAGGCCTCTGTCGTTTGTGTTGCTCGTTTGTACATAGAGTAGACCCTCGATTATCCGCCACCGGTGTATCCACCCTCCGGATTATCCGCCTCGAATTTATCGACCCGCCTTTCTGGGTCATCCGCCTAACTAAGGACGGACAATCCGATATCTTATTAATATCACAACCCTATAGTCCGTACCAAAGCTAATGATGATGATGAAGAATAGGTAGGAGAAACGTCAGTACATATTATGGATCCTAGCAATACTTTTTCAGCGCTGGAAAAGTCGCTGGTGTTCAGAGAACAACAGCCTGCAATTCTTTTCAGTTTTTTCATCATTGTTTTCACCCTGCATTGTGTGGTATATTTTTAAGCGATAAAGAGCCGACCGATGCATCGCTACCCCCGCCACGTGGGTCGTTGGACAGCTAGCTCACCGGCTCGACGAGACGTTGAGACGCGAAGGCATTAATGGTGGAGAATTCACGTACGAATTTGCGGAACGAGTTTTTCTTTCGGTTTTTGGAATGCTTATAATATGAACCTTTTAGTAGTTTCTTCTTATGCGGTTTTTCGTTTTAGCTCTTCGGGTTATGTTGAATAAAATGTCTGACAAAATAATGTCCTGCTGATTTGTTTGTATGGGGAGGGTGGAGAGAACCGGAGCTGATACACTATGCTGAGATGGATACGTAAGTGAGTGTTTCTTTCTCGCTTTTGAGTTTCTTCTCACGTCGAATTGATCTACACACCAAGTATGAATACCGATCTTGTATGCTGGCTCCTTAAAGCTGAACTTTTGGTCTCTAGCAATTTCAGATGATCTCATGAGCAAGGGAAGGCCGCTAAACAAACCAGATCTCCACCGACTTGAGCTAGGCCGGGTGTAGTCTGTAAGTGATGCTGGCTACAAATGGACATCACGAGTAAAAGAGGATTATTTAAAATCCTTGTGGTCAGTCGAGCTGGTGTACGGAGGCCGGAGTTGAGGCTAAGCACATCATTCACTTCGTGGTGTGCTTCACTTCAATTTCTAGTTTCTGGTACAAAGGCGAAATTTACCACAATTGACCAAAAAGCCTAAACGCTAATTCTTTTAAACTTAATTTTTTTTTTTCATCATATAAAATAACTCATTTTCTATAAAAGTTATTTTCTCCATTTCTCAATGTTTTTGAACCAAAATTACATGTTTCCGGGTTACCCACCCTTTTCGTTATCCGCCCTATCTTCAGCCCCCGATTAGGGCAGATAATCGGGAATCTACTGTACTACATTAAGAGTTAATTCCTCCGGCGCTGACAAACCTCACAACCTCATATGTATTTAAATATTGTACCACCTCAGTTCGAGGAAACCAGACATAATACTGGGAAGCTTGCCCAACGCAGCCATGGCCACTTCCCCCAGCGTAACAATGGCCACCCTGCTAACTTTCACCGGTGTAACATCTCTTATCGACATTCAAAATTCGTCACTTTTTCGCTACGACACTGGGATACTATGTATTTGATACAGAATTTGATATGAAAGTCGAGTTAACACGCCAATGTCGACTTTTGTGTAGAATTCCATATCAAAATTGATGCACAATTCGATACAAAAGTTAATATTAACACGTGAATCGATTTTTGCATCGAAATCTGTATCGAATTCGATTATAATACCTCATCAAATAAGTGACAGATTTGGCGTGTTGGCGTTAGTTTTGAAAGGATAAGCTTGTGTAGACCTAGGAAACATGAACATGGTATACCAGTTAGGTCTGAACAGCTGCCCTCAAAACAAATGTCAGTACAAGTTGCCATACCGATATCAACTTTTTAATGAAATTTGTCATCGACGTTGATGCACAACACCGATCCGAGAATCGATGTCGAGCAACTCGACTTCTGCATCGAATTCGGTATCAAATTTAATCGCAATATTCCCTAACCTTTATATTGGATACAGGGCGGCTTTATTGATAAAATGGAAATCATTTCCGAGGTCTTTTACCCCCTTCTAACCCTTCAGGCTCAACAGTGGGCTGGCACTGCGAGCCCCCATTTCGTCATTCGGCTTCCGGTGCACGCTGCCCTGTGAGGGCCATCATGGGGTCCCCTAGAAGAATTATTCAACGCTATTAGTCATACCGTGTAAGGAAAAGTCATATTAACGCGATTGGCATTTAGGTGACTTATCACCTATACGTTGAAAGTATCAGCTAGAACTTCCCTTGGAAATAGGCCCCAGCGTTGGCAGGTCTTATTGGCCTCATATGAGTCTCTTATCTCGGCGAACTTATTGTGTGCTCCCCTACTCAATACAGAAAGGAGTTTTTCATTATAAACACAATCGCCAATACGGCAGCGATCGCGCCGACATCGGCCTTCTGAAGGTGTCGAAGGAGGGCATCGCATCGTCTCTGTAGAGGCTCGCATCGTGAATTCCCGATACCCGATATAAATCAATTACTCCTCGACATTGCCAGGGACAATTTGATTTTAATTAAATAAGACTAGACGAAGTACACTCCATTACGTTGTACGGATTGCGGATGTACAATGTCCTGCACGGCATGTGTCGTCAGTCGGGCCCATATTCTTAACCAATTCGCTCGGCAGGTCGAATTTCCTTCCGCACGTAGTGACCAGCTAGACGGTGAGAAAATTGAATTCGTGTCCCCGAATGTGTAAACAAACACGCAGAAATAAACCGGTGAAGTGACGTCTTTTCCCATTTCGATTCGCCCCCTCCCCCCAGCAACGAATGAGTACGATCCGTCAAACTGATTCGGAATGGCTGAAAATCGACGAAACGATTTTTCCGCCAATTGTAAACGAAAAATCAGAGAACTGAGAGCCTGGCTCGACGTAGCAGCAGAGCTGTAAATTGACGCTCGTACGTTAAGCCTCAATACGTAAAACTAAATTCGGTTATTACAAAAAGGAAGCTGCTCCGGCAAAGTAAAGCGTAAATCAGATTTTAAAGCTCATGATTTCTCGGTGCACGAAAATTAATTTTTTTTTTCCCCCGTCATGCTGTAATATTAATCGGATTTGGCGAAAAACGTTTTGCAGGCGGAAGACGGAAATTGAATAAAGCCGGCGAAATCAAAGGCATATCGTCGTCACAACGAAACGGAAAAAACCTTTAAAACGTATTTTTTCGACCTAATCGAATTCGGGAGATTCTCCCTCCGGCGTAATTGGAATAATTGAGGAACGGGGAGGACGGAGGAGCAAAACATATTTCTAAACGAGGTGTCGTTATCAAGAAAAAAAAAAAAAAGAAATATAGAAAGAAAAAAAGAAAAGAAAGAAAGCAAGCAAGAGGGTGGTTTTTTCGTTGATTGACCACGCATTAACCGGAAGTCGGATGGAAAAACGAAAAATTAAGAGAAATCGCCCCATTCGCTAGATAAAAAATTGATTAATGTATTTCTCTTGTAGGCGAAATCGTTGTTCCGGTTTCGCCGTTGAAGCTTCCCAAGCCGCGAAGAAAAATGAGGGTGCACCTCGGCATCAGGGTGTAACAAGTGCCAGATATGTCTATTTTGCACGCCGATGTACGTAATATACAGCTTCATTTACAACCGATCGAGATCGAATTAGGTACCATTGCTTAAACATCTCGACTTTCGAGACCTCCAGAGCTGCGTTCACAAATCACACAATCGAGTACTGCAGAATACGCATTTTTTTCCTACGATATTCTAAAGACTTGAGGTACTAGCAAGGTCCAAATGGAAAATTGGGGTTCCTGTTTCTCTAGAATACATATTATCAGGGGGAGCTACGAGAAAATTCTGCAACGTGAAATTAGCTTTCCACTTTTACTACCTCTACGTTATATCTCGTTTCCTCCTCGTCTCTTTCCACCTAATACAACGGCCCAAGACTAACACTCTCCCAAAATCCAGAGACAGATTCGAGAAGCAATCCTGGGAGGGGTAGTTCAACCTGTGTGAAAATGTAATAGTATACTTTTCGAAGTGTGTTGTCACATCTCGACTGGACCGGATCATCACCAATAACTAGAAGTTGCGAATGGGGGCACTATCGACCAGTAACTAGAGTTGCCATCTACTGAAAAAAAAAAAAATCCATCTTGTGTCCCTTTCCTTGATGGAAAATCCAGTCTTGCCGTCATTTCGCTAAGATTTGCTGTCCCAGAAATTTTATCAGCTCCCACTCCCCCGCATACGAGAGACTGTCTACAATTTTCCCGATGCGCAAAATTCCGCCAGTTACGCGGGTAAATTGAAGGGGAACCAAGGGTAACTGATGGATTTCTGGGTGATCTGAGGGTAACCGAGGGTTGCAAATGGGTAACTTTTCCGCGGGTAACTAGAGGGTAACTGACTGTGCATCGGGTTGCGACTGAATAACAGAGGTTTTAGTCTTCTTCATCTTTGGTGTCGTGACCCTGTCACATGGGTTCATCCTACGACCGCTTGCATAATCTTGTCGCTGGTGTGGTAATCTCATAGTCCCGCTGCATCCACATTTTGAACCAGCAGCCGCGAGCACTACAGAAGATGGATTTGATCCGGGGGGGGGGTATTCGCAGTCGCAGTCTCCATTTTCAGCAAGGTCCCATTTCTTATTGCTCCGTTTTACATCTGCTGTCCGGGTCACTTGGGTTGTTTGCTCCTCATGTACATAGGCTGTCGCTAAGTAACTGAGACTAAAATTCGTACGGCCCACCAACGCTACCTATCGGCGTTTCAACGTAGTAGGGGAATCATTTGGTTCATTAGCTATTGATTGAGAACACGCCGAGCTCATTTGATTGAAAACTCGCTGTTTCAGACCAATTTGAAAAAAACCATATGCGTTGACCCCTCCAGGTTTTTGAAAGATTTTTTCAAAGAAGGAAGAAAAGCATACGATTACAAATTTTTTGATTAATCATCATCTCCATTAAGTACACGAATATCTTTTTCAAAATAAGCGCCATTTATGGCTATACAGGCGTCCATTTGTTCTTGCCATTTATCAAACGTTTTCACGTATTCCGCCGCCGGTAACGAGGAGAAAAACATCTGCGCCGTGGTGATGACTTCTTAATTCGTGTTGAATTGACGACTGTGTGAGGCTGCCTTCAGTTGAGGAAATAACCAAAAGTCGCAGGAAGCGAGGTCAGGACTATACGGAGGGTGGGGGTGAATTGTGATTTTTTTTTAGAAGTCATCACCGCGGCGCAGATGTTTTTCTCCTCGTTACCGGCGGTAGAATACGCGAAAACGTTCGATAAATGGCAAGAATGAATGGACGCCTGTACAGCCATGAATGGCGCTTATTTTGAAAAAGATATTCGCGTATTACTTAATGAAGATGATGATTAATAAAGAATGTTGTAATCGTAGGCCTTTTTCCTTCTTTAAAAAACCTGAAGGGGTCAACACATATGGTTTTTTTTTTTCAAATTAGTCTGGAACAGCGAGTTTTCAATCAAATGAGCTCGGCGTGGTCTCAATCAATAGCTAATGAACCAAATTATTCCCCTGCTGCTTTGAAACGCCGATAGGTAGCGTTGGTGGGCCGTAGGAATTTTAGTCTCAGTTATTTAACGACAGCCTACGTAAATTCTAGGCTAAAAGTGGGAAAAAGGAATGATGGAAATAAATTATTGTCTGTCTATACCTGTTTGTCTTTCTTCTTTTCTGCCTGTCTTCCTGACAGGTCTCGCGGACTAGCTGGCTGTCTCTTGACTCGACTAACAATTTGTCTCTCAGTCTGGCTGGATCTTGAGATAACAGATTTCTAACTTGCAACTCGCTTATTTGATTCCGTGAGCGTGAAAGTCCAGTTCTCCGTATCACTTGACAGAGAGCTAATTACTCATTGATTACACACGAATTGTTTGAATTTATTGTATTATCTTTTCGGTCCAGTAATTTTGAAGTATTTTCAATGTAAATATTTCCCTCTGGAAGAGGCAGTTTCTTCCGAACTGGGATCCAAAACTCATGTGCCTACATTTGGGTATCTGAAGCGCACTTTCAATGCTCTAATGTACCATGTTTTATTTGTTTCAGGTGAGTGTTGATTTCTTTGTGATATCATAACTAAGATTGCGAAAAGAACAACGTATTCGTAAGTACCTAGACGGATATAAGTACCCTCTTGGAGCATTTTCAGGGAAAATATTTTGCTTTTAGAGGAGTAGTTGGCCTCCCTAGTCTTCGCCTGTTGTAAGCTAAACAGTGATGATCAAACTGTATTCTAAATTCTATGATAACTCAGTAGGTAACCTAAGTAGTAATGTATCTAAGTCTACGATGGCCACCGAAATGACATCAGAAATAAATGATGGGTTTTATTCTAAACTGAGCTAAATGTGAAAAACGTAATTTTACAGGAAACAAAAAAAATATTTGAATTTGGCAGCGTAGGCACTAGTTCGAATCCAATATCCAATGGAGGGGGGGGGGGGTTGCATTGGATCTGAAAAATAAATTCGCACATTCTTGCAGTTTTTGTGATACTGCTTGCCTTCTATAAGCGTAATGACCATACCATTAGTATCACATAAGCTTACTATGACGTCTTCTATACAATCCAAAAAGAAATAATAATAATAAGAAGAAGAAGAGATATACATCATTTCAGATAACACTCTTAACATTTGTATCTAGAACATAAAAACTAGCATAGAGTTCCGCTTTTAATATATCACGCACTCTCGTGGCCAGTATCGAAAACCATCTTAATCGTAAAATCGTACCGGAGTACCAGGGGCGGCAAATTATGATTTTATGGTGTGTAGCTTGAAGCTCAGTACTAATTTTATACCTACCTACCCCTCCACTTAGGCTCTTATGCATAATTTTTTTTCCACAAACTTTGTTCAGTCACTTACATTTTTTTATTGACACTAATCCAGGGTTGGCAGGTAAAATACATGTAACATGTAAAATAGTTGATATAAAATAACTTTTTATTTTAGATTTTATGTGTAAAATGTAATATTAAAATGAACCAAAATGAGTAAGTAGGGAAAAAATGGAGTTCAATTTTTCAATACAAATTTTTAGAACTTGCACACACCTGGAACTACAGTCAAAAATGGTCGTCTCCTTTATCGTTCAATTCTATAATTTATACTCCTCAAATTCACTTTAGGTAACTCATAAGAAAGTAGAGTGTTTTATACTGAATTACAAAAGATGAGAAAACAATTTTTAAAAAAGTGAGCAATTCAGGCCAAAACAAATTTTAACATTTTCCGCAAAACTTTTTAAAATTTAAACTTAAAATTCGAAAATTCCAAAGAACAAAAACTAATTTATTATTAATAAATCTCATAAATTCCATTTAAAAAAAAAATCAAGTTAAAATTCATCGGACTTTGTGGTATCAGCAATTTTTACTTAAACTGGTCTACTTGATTTATTTTACCGTCAAAATTTAATTAATTTCATCTCATTTATTTCATAATTCCTTTTCGATTTTTCATTCTCATTTCTTATCATATATCACTATATCATCTGTCAATAATCAATTTACTACATTTTTTTTTGTTTTTTCCTCCGTAATTTACATTGATTTTACATTTTATGTACAGTGTAAAGTAAATTATTTTATACATGTAAAATGCCAACCCTGCACCAATCATTTCAACTTAAATATAATATTTACTAAAAACAACAACAACAACAAAAATATATACCAATTCTAGAAATATTTAGCCATTTATTATTCAATAGCACAAGTATGCACTTTTGTTTTGATTTTGAAATCCATTTTTTAAATTTATTTTAACATTGAATAAGAGCGTTACAACATTTCCCCTTCTTTTAGGGACCAAGCACGTGGGTCACCAACCTGTTCCACCCACTGTAGGGCATATTTTTCCGTCACCCTTTTCCAGCCTTGACCGTCGATTGCTGCTCGTCTCCAGCATGGCCCGAGCAGGGAGAGGATCTCGTTTATCCAGCGTGTTGCTAGTCGGCCTCTATTTCTCCTGTACTCCCTTGAGATCCAAATCGTGGTCATTATGTTCCATTTTTCTGGAACTCCTCTTGACATATGGCCGGCATATTTAAATTTTAGTTTTTTCATTTTACACCTAATACTTTTAATTCCAGTTTTTTCTCGAATTTTTGTTGTTTTAATTTTATCCCTTAACCTGAATCCTAATATACTCTTCAGCATTGCGTTTTGTGTATTAGTGAGACGCTGCAATCGTATTTTCGTGAGTGACCACGTTCGGGCCCTATAGGTTAGCACCGGCTCACACAACTTTTCAAAATTTTGGCTTTCAGTTCTATTCTCATTTTACTTTTTAAAATGGATTTATTTGCCCAAAAGGCTTGTCACGCATTAGAGATCCTCTCTCTTACTATTCCTCCCATGTTATTTTTAAATCTTATAGTCTGTCCTAGAGACCTGTATCCTTCCACTCTAGATAATTTTGCCCCATTCAACCAAAATTCATTCATTCCCTCCCTATTTGACATACATTCATTAATTCATGTAAATCTAAATTTTTACATTTATCATTATACACATGTAGCACAGAAGATTTATTCAAAGTAGCCGTTGTAATTGTTGACCTAAAATACGTTTTGAGTCTCCTTAACGATGAACATGATCGTTCGCAAGTACATGTGGAAATAGCACCCTTCGCCTTCAGCACGACTCTCGACATCGTTCCACCTCGAAAAAATGTTGGCTCTAGTGGGTTTTTAGATAAATGAATCGAAAATGTACACGGTAAACCAATAATTGACATTGTTTAGTGTTTCTATTATCATCACAAAAGGGTATTTAAGGTTAATTTTATCCTTATAGAAAAGGTCTACATTATTGCTACTGTGCTGAGGAAATAGAAAACAACATTCTTTGAATGTCACAAAAAATTTTCTTCATCTAGCGTTCTCAGTTCACTAGATATTTGGCTGGTACAAAAATTTTAACATTCTCGTAGAATTAGCCAGCTAGAGGAAATATCGCCTCTCCAGATATCTAATATGAGCCGTATTCCAACCCGTAATCAATTAATTAACCGTATCTACAATTACAGGGCAATTAAAATTTATAACCTAACTTTTTCACTGCAAAAGATCGATCAACCGGAGTGCTAATTTTTACTCCTGCCCGGTGTCCTGATACGCGCGATGACCAAAAAGAAAGTACGAAACGTTTTGAAACAAAACCGCAATGGAATTTCATTTTTAAATTTACACGTCATAAATAGTCGGCCTATGTACGGCACTTCCTGTAATTACGGTCACACCATTTTAATTAACCCGGGATTTAAATCGCATCCATCCTCGAGTTATAAAATAGTAGGGCTGAAAAAATGTTTGAAAGTTGGTCGTGGCGAAAATTTATCTTCGGCTTAGCTACACGGCGCCAGTTGTTTTGCTGGTTTGTGTTCGGTGTTTTACAAAAAGCATCATCTGTCTGTGTAATTAAGTTTTAAAGCGTGTCGACGATTAGCTTGGTCAAAACACAGAATTCGTCACGTTTACGAGTGTTCATGTATACCATAATATAACCATTTTTGTGCCTCGTGACAATGAAACTGAACTTCGGTGTAAATACTCGGCTTGTGATTTAATCACGTACCTGTAGCGAGCATCTTCTCTACACATTTCTGAAAACTACACTGCCGGACAAAAGTCTCGTTATTTATGTTCTGATGGCAAATAAACGCACGCGAATGACTCGAATTGAAGATATAATATTCTCATACTGTCTTTCTATTTAGGTCTGTTCCATAGAACACGCAGCCATACAGAAAATTGAGGAAAATATTTTCCAAACACCCAGTACTGCATGTGAACACATCTGGATAAAGTTAAAACCGACAAATAACTGTGCCTCAGTTTACTTAGGAGCTTTTTACTTCCCTCCAAATTCACAACGAATCGACTATTTAGATATTTATAAAACGATAACCCACCACAATTTAACCTGTCAAAACGTATTACTAATTGGAGACTTTAATCTTCCCCCGGCGACGGAAATCGCCTTCAGCTCACTAAGTAGCAACAAAGCACCACAAGGAAACAAGATTTGGGATCTTCAGATTTTTTTAATTCTCAATAAACTCACCTCATACAACACAATCATGAACATATCTGGTAGAACTCTAGATCTAATTTTAAGCAATATATCATTGGTAACTGTACATCATAGCCTTCCCCTAGCATCACCTCCGGACATGTACCATCCTCCCCTAGAAATTGATCTGTCTCTCAACTGGGAAAAATCTGCACGACGATGTAATTCTACTGTCCCGTCATCATGTTACAATTATGGCAAAGCGGATTTCCTGGGCATGTATTTGCTGTTCAAAAACAAATGCTGGAAAGACTTGTATAAAATCATTGACTGCAATGAAGCTACCAATTATTACCAAAAATCTTTGCGAGACATTATCACAAGTTCCTTTTGTAGGGTGTGCCAATTCACTTTTCCTTCTTCTGTATTCCAGAGCGCTTTCGGCTGTTATGCCATCATCAGTGGAGTACCCTAAATGAGACTTGTCTGACGAATACATAAATAAAATTGAAACTTACATCCAAAACAACAATTACAAACCACTAAACTCGGACCCGACCAACAAATACCAAGCCAAACTAAAGACATAATGAAAAACAACAACATAAACAACAAGAAACTCGTAGAAATGAACCCCAAGGCGCCACAATTAAAAGGACTCATAAAACTACACAAACAAGACAGACCAATAAGACCGCTAATCAACAGCATACAATCACCAAGCTACAAACTCGCAAAAACAATAGCCAAATTCATGAAAGAACACTACAACTACAGAACAGATTACAGCATAAAAAACACAATACAACTAAAAGACAAACTGAACAACAATGACAAACTAGTATCACTGGATGTAACAAACATGTTTAGGAACATACCAAAACAGGAACTAACAACAATACTGACAAACAACAACTACAAAAACAACACAGATGGAGCAGCATACGCAAACATCACAAAAGAAATCATTTACCAAAATTACTGCCAGTTTAATAACAAATATTACGAACAAACAGAAGGCCTAGCAATGGGATCACCACTGTCACCCATTCTAGCCGAAATATACATGAATAACTTTGAAAATGACATACTAAACAACAGCAAATACAAGAAAAACATAAAGCTATGGACACGATATATAGACGACATATTGATCATCTGGACAGGAACAGACAGACAACTAGACCAATTCCTCACAGAGACAAATAGCATAAACAACAACATAAAGTTCACAATGGAAAAAGGCAATAATACCATCAACTACCTCGACCTTACAATACAAATAAAAGACAACAAGATACAGTACAGCATCTACAGAAAACCCACCCACACTGACGCAATAATACCCAAAGACTCATTTCACCATCAAAAACACAAAATGACAGCACTACACAACTGCTGCCACAGAGCAGTCAACATACTAAATGACAACAACCTCAGAACAACAGAAATTAACAAAATTAAATAAATAGCAATTAACAACAAATACCAACCACAAACAGTAGACAGAATAATTAACAAACTAACACAACCAAAAAAACACAGACACCGAACCAATAACCACAAAAACAGACAAATACGCAGGAGCAATACCATTCACAGGAACACATACATACAAAATACAAAAAATCTTCAATCAATACAACATAAAACTAGGAATCAAAAACAGACCACCTCTGATCAAACAAATAAGCAATGACAAAACAGAAGCAAAGGACAGAAACAACAGCAGCGGAGTATACAGACTGGACTGCGAACACTGTGACATGACCTACATTGGAGAAACAGGCAGAAAATTCACAACCAGAATCAAAGAACACGAAAAATCACAGAAGCTAAATGATGACAAATCACTGTTTGGAAAACACTGCAATGACCAGGGACACAAAAATGACAAATTGACAGAAAAGTACAAAATCCTACACACAGAAAACAACACAAGAAAAAGAAAATTAAAAGAACAACTAGAAATAATAAAGGCAAAAACAAAACAAAACAACCTAATAAATACAACAACTAACTTCCAAAGTGAGAACTTATTCCAACTAATAACATAACACCCACGGATTGGACATACTGCACAACCACACACAACCAATCAGAGCACACAACCAATAACAATAACCACTGATTGGACAGACTGCATATTCACAGACAACCAATAGGAACGCAAGACTAAACAGGCTCACCATACGGTACTACCCTCGACTATAACTACAGGACCACAAGAGACAAGTCTCATTTAGGGTACTCCACTGATGATGGCATAACAGCCAAAAGCGATCTGGAACACAGAAGAAGGAAAAGTGAATTGGCACATCCTACAAAAGGAATATTACCAAGTTCATTCACACTCCAAAATGGACACTAATTATCACAAGTGCCGTGCCTTTTAAAAGGGACAATAAGAGAAGACAGGAACATCCGGTGTGGTTTACCAAAGAAATAATCAATAATCTGAAAACAAAAGGCAAACTGCATCTTAAATTTTAGAAAACAAAATGTCCTTTTATCTATCAACAATTCTCTGTATGCAGAAGAAACATTAAGAAATTAATCAAGGAAGCCTGGCAACTATTTACAACCTCAATGTAGAAAAACAGCTAAAATCTGATCCAAAACAGTTCTGGAGACATGTGAATAGCTTTCGACAAAAGGTATACACAAGCAACACTGCTTTTGAATTTAGGGGACAGACGGTGCGATCTTCCGAAGATATTGTTGCCGCTTTTGCATCACACTTTGCTTCGGTATATCTTAAGGAGGAGGATTATACCCACAATCTACATTCTCTAAATTTAGAAACCATTGTGAGTACGAACACTGTATGTATCAAAACTATAGCTGTTGGTGAGGTGAAATCGGTAATGAAAGGACTGAAACCTAAACATTCTAGTGGGCCCGATGATATCCCGCCATCACATACGTTATCAATGTCTCTCTTAAGCAGGCTAAGTTCCCTGGACTTTGGAAAATCTCAAAAGTAATACCAATACCAAAGAATGATAAACGGAAAGACCCATATCTCTCATATCCGTTTCGGCCAAGGTTTTCGAAACTGTGATTTATAACAGACTGTATCCCAAAATAAAAAATTATATATCTCCCCTCCAGCACGGATTTGAAGGGGGAAAATCAGTACAAACGAATCTAATTCATATGAATCATTCCATCTTAAAAGCTTTCGATGAAAGAACTCAGGTCGATGCGATATATACAGACTTCAGTAAAGCATTTGACAAAGTGGATCATTTGATACTCCTAACAAGAATGGAAGAACTTGGCTTCTCGGCTTCTCTGGTTAGATTTTTTGAATCGTACTTAAACAACCGGGAGCAATTTGAACAGTTCGGTCCAAGTCCTTTAAATGCGCCTCGGGAGTGCCACAGGGGTCTATTCTGGGGCCTCTGCTATTCGCAATCTTCATTAACCAAATTACTACCACGGTGAAACATTCTGAGGTACTACTTTATGCCGATGATATCAAAATTTTTAAACGTGTAAGCTCAATTCAAGACTGCGCCCTTCTACAAGAAGACTTGAACTCTCTAGTTGTCTGGGGTCTACAGAATAGACTTTCCTTTAATGAGGACAAATGCAAAAAATTACTTTCACAAGAAAGAAAGAGAAACTCGAAAACAACTATCTACCTGATGAAGCCACACTACAACAAGTGAATGAAATAAGAGACTTAGGAATAATTCTGGACTCCGAATCAACTTACAAAAATCAGCTGCGGGAGGTTACTCTGAAATCAAATAAAATAATGGGACTCATATTCAGGAACGGGAAGAATTATAAGGACGTTGAAACGTTGAAAATACTATATTCCCGATTGACGAAAAAAGACACAAAAACGCCTCAGACACAAAATCGGCACAAGTGGGAAAAATGTCCGAAATGTAGCTTCATTTTCCACCAATCAGATCACTGGACTCAAAATAGACACGAAGGCACAATGAAGCTAAAATGTAACCATTTTGTGTCCTTCTGAGGCGATAATGTAACCGACGGGATTGGATACGTTCTGGACACATTGCGGACACGAGATACTACTTTGTGACTGTTTTGAAGCACTTTTGTGTCTGATTTGTGACCGAAACTTTATTGGGTCACTTTTGTAACCTCTTGAGGCAGTATTGTGTCCATTCTGTGAATATTTTGAGGCATTATTGTGTCACTTTTGTAACCTTTTTGAGGCAATATTGGGTCGATTCTGTGACTATTCCAAGGCACGGGTCGATTTTGTAGCTGATGTGAGGCATTACTGTGTCGTAAATGTTGGTGTAACATATGTAAGTATACGACTTGATAATAAAATCATACAAATAAAATGCATGAAACTTTGTTGTATAAAATTTAACAAACACAAAGAAAATTGAGAAACAAAAAATAAAAGATCACATTCTTTTCAACATACAAAGAGGAATCCAAGGGAAGAACTACGAGCGTCAAAAAATTTAATTAGGTACAAGTTTCATTTACCCAACCTTCTGAATTATACGACGTATCAAAATTTATTTAGCTCATCAAAGGATGAAAGTGCAACTTCATTTTCAAGTTCATTTTTTCTCTTGTTCACATGATTATTAAGTTTGTAATACTCGTAAGTAAACTTATTCGAAATTATAAAACAGTTTGAGGTTTAATAGGTTTTTTTCCAACACATTTCCATTATCTAAAATCTTCATTTACCCAACGTCCAACCGGTTGTTCATGTCAAATACGCGAGATTCTGCTTAAGAAAAATAACCGCAGTAATAAAAAGCTCTGAAATAGCTGCCAGAAAAATTTTGATTAGGTAATTTTCATTTCCGCTCTGACTTTTCAAGTTTCCAGGTCTTGACTCTGGGCTTAAAAATGAAAATCCTTCAGATTTGACCTATAAAAAATTTTGATTAATTTTCATTTCCGCTCTGACTTTTCATCGAGTTTCCAGGTCTTACCTAACTCTGGGCTTGAAAATGAAAATCCTTCAGATTTGACCTATTTCCCTCTGAACACACTTTTTTCTATATGTCAGTTAAATAACTCCATTTACAATTTACACTGAAAGACTAAATTTACTTTGAAACGAGAGGCGTCACTGAAAACGCCAGCCGAAATATAAAGAAAAAAATAAATAACAAGTTGAAATTTTAAATATTTTAGTTTTGCTTTCCCGTTTCCATTATGAAACTTTCAACTTCCAAACCTGAAAGCATAAGCCGTTTTTTTCTTATCCCTGTGACAGCCGCGTTCAACAATTTTATGGTGTAACTTTCTGTTTTGGGTATAGAAATATATGCATGGATTTACTCCTAAGGAACTATATCTGGCAGTCATACAATATTCATGTTCTTCCCATGGCATCCTTACAAAATATTCTAAACTAATGAATAAAGTTCGTAAATTGGCAGGAATCACACACGATGAAACACTAGTAAAACACTAGAAAATAGAACAATCCGGCAATATGTTCAATTAAAGTTTTCATAGGAACGATGTTGCAATTAAGACTTTAAAGATGGATTATACCGAAACGTCGTCGTTGTCCTAACCTTACTTTAACATCTTGTCGGTTTGTGCTATTTTACTAGTGTTTTATTCTAAACCAATCGTTATAAAACAGGAACTCTTTTAAAAAAAAATAAAAAAAATAAAAAAATACAACAGAGACTTATAAAAAATGGTTTAAAGTAATGCATAAAGAAAGTGAGAAAAGGAAAACAAATGAAGGGACAGAAACCAAAATAGACTAGAACTAAAATGTTAAGATCGGCCAGATAAACTGAATGCAAGGAACCAGTGAAATAAAAGTACAGGCCATAGAGTAGGAGATTGAGAGACCTTCAGCTTTGTTGTAGTATGCAGACAGGAGATTCAGGGATAATTCCTATCAATCTATATTAGGGGCAGGAACTCTAATCTAGGACCAGAGCAGAATGAAATGGTTAAATAAGCGGTTCAAACAGAGACGCCTAGTAATGAACAGATGGTAAGTTTCAACTTCATACCGAAATTTCAGGCCTCTTATCAAAAATTAAAAAACGAACGAAGGATAGTTCACTGGGAGGATGAACCGAACACGATATTATAAAGGCGGTTCACGACGTCTTCGTGATCAGCTGGCGCGTCTTCTGCCATAGCTGGCGCGTCTTCTGCCGTAGCTGGCGCGTCTTTTGTTGTAACTGGCACGTCTCAGGGCATTATTCGCAGATTGTTCTACAGGAAAAAAATGCACAAAGTGAAGATTAATTTCAAGAAAAAATAATACAAGAGTGCATACCTATGTTAATCTTACCCTATAAAAAATGTTACAGGGGCAGTAGGTAAGGCTAGTACATAGTATACCATGGAATAGTTCGAAGTAATTCAAAGTTGATAAAAGACTAGAATATCTGAATCCAATGTTTCCCAATAAAGACTTGAACAGTAATAACAAATCGGGTAGACTTTTACAAATAGAATGTAAACCTGCACTGATGTATTAAGTTGTTTACTTACACATGATATTATCAGATGAGGGTCAATAATTCTACGAATCGACAAAATTTGGAAAGTTTCTGAATAGGTAATTTATACAGTAGTAATTCCCTAGAAATTTGAGAGTCACACATTATTGTTTTGTTTCCATCTTTTTTATAAAAATGAAGACTTGAGGGATCCTGCATAAAAAATAAAATAACATTTTTTGACATTAGTAAATAACGACCACCCTAAGGAGGAGAGAGAAGAGCAGGGGGAAGAAGGAGATGCTTAGGAGTAAGAGGAAAGCAAGACATTTGAAGAAGAATAGAGATTAAGGGAGGCGGAAAAGACTGAAAGGGGTGGAATTTAGAGCAGGTGAGGGAAACGGATAGTAGTGTGATGCGGAAATGGAAGCTAATGATGTTTCCATTCCTCTTTCGTTTCTTCTTCTTCTTTCTGAAGGAAACAGTGGGCAGGGGAGGGAACAAGATGCAGATTGGCTGTGGGAGGGTTAGAAGATTCCCTGGATCGTTCGCAAAGATATATGTTCAACTCTTTGTCAGAAAATTCACTGATTCTAAAACAGTCTAACACTTCGCTTCCATCGCTGATGATTTTCAGTTATTGCTCAGACGACACACCATTTCGTTTCTGCCTCAAAAGGTGTGTATCAATTAATTTTGTTCTATAATGATCTCGTACTTCTTTTGTCATAGGATGTTCCCATTCTAATCCATCTTTATACCAGAGTAGGTACATTCTTTCCCTCATGATCATTCGGTTCTCTTTTAGAAGATCCAGTTGATCATTTCTCGGTCTAATTATCCACAAGTTCTCTTTGAAAAGATTTAGAAGTTCAGTGTATCTGAAGATTTGAAAATTTCTGAATAATTTTGAGTATTACAGTTTTAATTACTGAGACTATACATATCTGCATTCGCACTTGCTCGCCAATTTCTACCCGGGACTTCAATTCTAGCTTTTGACTTCCAATTCTGATTCAACACAACATAGACCCATACTCCCATTCTCCTTCAGGTTCAATAATGATCCCATCCCCTCCTTAAGTTTCAACTCCGAACAGACTTATTGTACTTCGAATTTTCCACTTTTACTTTAACTTACATTTCAGTTCTAATATGAACTTTACGTTGACTTCGGCTCTACCTTCCACTTTCACTGTGCGATGGACTCAAATTCGACTACTGAGACAGCACCGGCTCCAACTACCACTTCTAAGTCCATTTTCAACTCCAACATTGACGCTAAATTGGACACCTACTCCTGAACAATTCCAATTTCAATATTTGATTTCTACTGTGACTTCGGTCCGAATTTCACTTCACCTCTATTAGTGACGCTGCTTTGACTAATGTCTTTTCATTTCTCCTGTGTCTTCGGTTCTAACTTTAACTTGACTATGACTTAGTATTTTGCTTTTGCCTCTATTCTCACCTTGAATTTAATATTGATTCCCACTTCCCTTCAGGGCCGAGGTTTACATTCAGGTTAACTCTGTCTTTGGACTTCATGTCCACTATGAGCCCACTCTTTGATTTCACTTCAGTTTTGCATCAAATAGTAATTTCTTCTCTAACTTGGATTTGACCTCAACTTTGACCTCGAGACTCTCAGTTCTCTGACTTCTACTCGAACTTCTATACTAGGCTCAAAATTCTATAGGCTAAGATTCGACTTCAAATTTGACTCTACACATGTCGACCTTGACTCGACCGAACCAAACACCTCTTGACTTTGACTCAATCCTTCATTCTGCTAATTTTGACCATAATTTCAACTTTAATTTCCATTTCCACTCTTACTTCTACTCTGCCATCCTCTTTCTTTCTACCTTCGACTCACCTTTGACTTGTATTTGTAGTCCGGCTTGCAAACTAAGAAAAACATAGGAACATTTCAGTCAAAGGTACTATTATACTTCGAATTTCACTTACACCTCCTCTTCAAGCTCAAAATTCTACTCTGCTCAGACTGGAACTCTGAATTCCATTCTCAGGTTGA
The DNA here is from genome assembly GCA_031841125.1 of Acanthococcus lagerstroemiae. Taxonomy (NCBI): domain Eukaryota; kingdom Metazoa; phylum Arthropoda; class Insecta; order Hemiptera; family Eriococcidae; genus Acanthococcus; species Acanthococcus lagerstroemiae. Next base: position 60,190,461 of record CM063110.1, on the reverse strand, counting down.
CTGTGTTAAAGACTCCAACTATGAGACTTACTTAGACTCTCACTTCGACTTTGGCATACCTACATGTTCAGCTCTGATTTTTATTTCAACTTTCAAATCTGGCTGAAACCGTAGATTATTAATTTTAATTCGTCTTTACTTTCGTTATACTTATTCTGTAATTCAGCTCAACATTAATACGACTTTGACTCTCAAATTTGATTATAATATTTCTGACAGAACTTGGAATCAGACTCTTATACTTTCATTTTCATCGAAATTTATTCTCTACCTTCGCTCTGACTTCCACTACTTCTTTATCAGTGACTTCCATTCTGAGTACAGCTTTGAATCTGATTTCAATTTTGAGTCCGACAACACGCACTGACTTTTCCTCTTTTTTCTAAATCTATCTACAATTGACTCAAACTATTAACATAGATTTCTACTTCTAATTTCAATGAATACAGCCTCGGCTCTGACATCGGCCTCAATAACTAGGGGATTTGGATACCAATTTTAACGTGACTCCAACCCTGAGACCCCTTTTTACTTCGGCTCTCATTTGTACTCTAACTTCCATTTCTATTTCTCCTACGATTCTAACTTTTTATTATTTTAAACTCCTGACTTTCCTCTTCATTTTGCTTTCTACTTCGCTCCAGGATCGTATAACGTGAGGGGGCAAATGAGTGATTTGCTCTTCCTAGGCAAGAATTTGCCCACTGATGACTTTTTTTTTTTTTTTTTTTTTTACAATATTAGTATTTTCATGGTAGAAAATGCTTAAGAAAAGAAACAAAAAAACGCTGCCATTTCACTTTGAAGAGTCACTTTGTCCCTTACTTGCCTCTCCTGGAACAGTGGTCACATAATAGGCCCTTCGATTCGTAACTTTAACTTGGATTACAACTTTGATTCAGACTTCAATTCCAATGTCAGTTCGAAAATATACTTCAACATTGATTTCAGCTGTGGACTTGTCCTGAACACTCCCAACTTTTATTTCCAGGTTATTTGTTAATTTCAACTACAATTTAGATTCTAACTTTGATTCATTTGACCTTTGCTGCCGTCTCCATTTCAGCTGGGAGCTCGGACTTCAGACCACCTGTAACTTCCACTCTAATTTTTAATTTACGTCTTATTCATATTTACTTTCTTTTCGTTAGTAGACTTAACTTATTGACCCCAGGTAGTACTGCTATCATTCTTATTTTGACTCGATTGCAACTTTGTAACTCGAAGTTCTATTTCCACTCAGCTTTTTTATTAGGCTCCAACAACCATACATTGTACTTTCATTCCAGCTATTTATTATCACTTTAAATACAGTGATCTTACACAAGCCCAAAGAGAGTCCAGTTTTAGAGACATTATAGCTATGCTGTCTACTGATATAGGCAAGAGGATATAAAGGAATTTTGGCTTATAGTCGTAATTCGAGAAAGGATGATTTTTTTAGCTCGTCACCTTCAAATTTTGAGCTGGAATATTCAAGAATATGACAAAGCATATACTACAATAGAAGTAATCACAGAACGACTTTGGAAGGAGCAAAGTTTGTAGGCCAGCGAGGTAAATGTGGAGTATAAATACTTACTTTGCGAAAAATACTGTAAATGGCGAATGTCTTTATCAATATTTATATTTAAATAAAACTACATGATAGCAGAATGGGCTGGGGCAGGTTGAAAAAGGGAGGAAACTCCTGTTTATGTTCCTTTTTGCAAATTGTTGAAATTTGCCTTTTTCTACTAAAAATTCTATATTTATTCTTTGCACTTGTCTCCCTCATCCCTTCCAATTGAAAAATGAAGCTAGCTACGCTATGATTGTAGTCAGTTCATCATATGAGCTACTTCGGCCCATCTACAGTCGATATACTCAATCTGTGAGAAGAGAAGCCTAACAATTTTACCAGCAAGCTAGTTCTGTACAGAGCCTAAATCACAGTGTCAAAAGTTGGTAGGACTTTCGCTTCAAAATTTACCTTATTACATACGGTGATTAAAAACGCCAAATGCCTTACCTTATTATAATCTTCGGTCGACATCTTCAGTGTGTAAAACGCACGAAGGAATGACCAAACGAAAACAACGAACATACAAAACAAATAAACTTATAATCAAGCATCGGCGAGCCGGCGACACACGGCGAGTGCTGCAGGTGGTTTTCTGAGAGAAAAAAACACGAATACAAGAACGACACAGAAATATACACACTGCTCGTCTGATTTCACAGGAGTCTGTTGGTTGTTTTAAATCTTTCACAGCTGATGATTTGCAATAAAATATGATTTTTAATGTTTTAAACGTAAATTTCAGTAATTTGTTAAATTTGCTTTTTATTCTCTCACATTCAAACTAACTGAACCGTTATAATCAGCTATACTTCACGTATGTATCTGAAATGTTTACATGCGCACGCACCGGAGCATCGGAGGCAAATTGGTGTCCGTTTTGTAACTGCAAAAAGAATTAGGACACAAAGTGGCGACATTAAGAACTCAGTGGCTATTTTGTGACTGATTTGAGGCAAAATGGTAACTTTGTGTCCGGAATGAATGCTGAGGCGATTTTGTAACCCCTTGTGTCCGCTTGATGTGGGCGGGGCCAAGATCTGAAGCTTCACTTGAGACACTGAGGCGAATTTGTGTCTACAATTGCGGACACAAAAGCGGATTTTCGTCAACCGGGTTTTTCATTCGTAAGATCACATCTAGAGTTCGCCTCATTGATTTGGAACCCAACTACTAAAAGTGGAATTAAAATGATTGAAAAAATTCAAAATCGGTTCTTGAAGTACCTACCTATATTTCAGATTATTTTCGTATTATCCATACGACGTGAGCCGTAATGAATTGCGACAAGGTTTTGGGTTTCTTAGATTGGAAAAACGTAGGCAGATTAGTTCACAGATGCTACTTATGATATTGTGCACAACAAAATAACAGATGAAAATCTGTTACAAAAATCAATTTCCGAGTTCCTTCATATCAGGGGCGCTGTAGAAATATTTTTGATACTCGAATTACACATTCGAATGCATACAGGGAGTCTACTCTGAACCGGGCAAAACGTTTATTTAACAGATTAGTGACTCTGAACCCTGAAATCGATATATTCTTTCTAACCCGAAAAAATTTTCAGAATAAGATAAGTGACACAATAAAAGTCTCAAATGTTGAAATGTGAAGTCGCTTTGTAGTTACTAGTAACAACAATCAGCCATCTTGCGTTACAGAGAGGAACTGGCCTCTGGTGTATCCTGGGGGAGCTCGGCATTTTTTCCTGACTTCCTTGCTTTTCTGTTCGCACAGCTGCCTCTTCCTTTCATCCTGCACTTTTCCTTTCAGGGCTTTCCGTTCCTCAATTGTCCTCTATATATCATCCGTGATCCATTCCTTCCTCGTTTTGGCTGGTTTTGGTACCATCCTTGCTGTTGTTTCTAGACTCTCTTTCATTCTGAGCCATGTTTCCTCGGCGTTCAGGTCTGGGATTTCTCTTTGGGCAGCGAGTTTTTCCGGGGTTTCCTTGACTGCGGTTTTTTATACGGGGTAGTACCATCTGGATTTTTCTTCGTTCTTAGTCTTGGAGCTATTTCTGCTACTAGTAGCTGGTGGTCGCTACCGCAGTTTTTTCCGGGGTACGTTTTAACGTTCCATATCAATGTGTTCCAGCGGTTGCTGAACATATAATAATTTATTTCATTCAATTTGTGTGTGAGGTGGCGCTGTATGCGCCAAGCGTTCAGACTTTGCAGTCCATTGCACTATTCCTCAAGTTGCTGTTAAGGATCAGCTCAGTAGCCTCACTTTTATAGCCAAAGTGAGAACTTTACTTAGCTCTATCTCTTTGACTTCACTGGGCGCTGGATATTCTATAGCCCCAATGCCTCGCGTCTTGTCCCGGCTATTGCTGGGCACCGACATATGATATGGATCGAGGTTTCTTCCTCTTCTCCACAGTACCTACAGGAGCCGCTTCTTACCACTCCTATTTTATACCACATGTGTTTTGTGGCCCCATGACCAGTTAGTAGTCCGACCATGAGCCTTGCATGTTTCCTGTCAAGCCCTAGTCGGAACTTGGCATACTTACTGAAGGTGTCCCCTATCAGTATTTTGCCGATGTTCATACCATTGGCCAACCGCCAGTGCATTTCCGTCAGCTTACTTATCCTGGCCTTTACTTTGGATTTTATGATGCTGTATATGCTACAGGAAGACAAGGCCTGGGTGTTGCCAGTTCTTTTTTTGTGCCCTCCTTCGCTAGCTTGCCAGCGATTATGTTCCCTTTTATGCCACAGTATCCAGGTGTCCATAGTATGGTGACCCGGTTCTCCCGAGCAATGGTGTATAGTTTGTTAACACACTCCGCCACTACCAGGGATGTAGTTTGGTGTGACGATAATAACTTGATAGCCGATTGACTGTCTGTACAGATATAGATTTGCTTATTAACGAGGCCCTTCTGCTGGCTTCTATCAAGGACCACCGTGATTATCTCTGCTTGGAGGATAGTGACGCCCTCGCCCAGTGCCATCGAACAGTTGTCAGCGTCTTTTGCATTCGTGATTCCGATTCCTACACTTTGGTCATTCTTAGAGGCATCTGCAAACCACACATTCTCCTCTTTTCCTAGAATGCTTGGCCGCCTCTTTTCCCAAGCCTCCCGTGTGGGTATTAGCGCAGGGTATGGCTCGTCAAATTGAAAATTGAAGAAAATTGAAAAATGGTGTATAATTCCTTTAGTTAGTGCACTACTTATTCTTTACAATAGTTACACATATTGCGGTTGTTATTAGTCGGACTGTATGCTGCGCTGTTTTTTTTTTTCTGTAATTAGTAGTTGTATTAGTAACTGCATTTCGTATCAAAGTTTTGTAAGTTCTGTTGTTAGTTTGTATTATTTTTTGGGCGGCATTTATCGCCCCACCAGAAAGAGGGATATAAACGACGAAAATCAGAGATTTGCACGACAGAAAAAGAAATACGCAACAAAGTAATTGTTTAGCGATGGAATAAGGTTTTGAGCGACAAAAAAATAGGTTATAGCAGTTAAATAATATATTGAACGTCAAGAATAATTTTCAGCGACGAAATAATAACATGAACGACTAATTAAGGTAACACACGATTGAAGGCTGGAACAAACATCCCACGTTATGAATATAAAAAATGCGCGACAATGGGTACGAATTAAAACGACGAAAAATATTGAAGCAATAAGTAAAAAATGAAATAGAAAATGGAGTCAACACAATAATATTATACAAGTAAAGCTTTCTTTGATTTGCTAGGTTTTCCTCTCTTACGCTTGTGACCCAGAGGAATACACTTTGCTTCGATAGGCACGTCTATATAAGATGCAATCGAATATGCATTCCCACTGAATGCTTACACAACTGTTGTTTAACAAAGGAAGGACAAGTGCATGCGGATTTTCGTACATCGGTTTTGCAAAGTGTGATGCACCACACACCATGCATTTCTTTTTTAAATTCCTCAAACGTTTTCCATGCTCCATATTTCCGAGTGTATCTATCTACCATTGCCTTAGTAATCGAACTTTTACCAGAAGAGGAGGAGGCGGTATAGAAAAGCTGCACGTTTTTGTTAGTTGACTCAATTTCTAATACTGATTTGTTTGCAACGGCCCAATGGTACGATTTCGTCCAGATTGACAGGGGGATGGGGCAAATGTCACAGAAACGTATTCAGTTAACAGAATGGGGATTTCTCACCAACGACCATTTTTTAATCAATTCGGATAAACTACGCAGAAATTGCCCTACTGGTAGTCTTTCCCGAAGTGTGTGCCCCTGCTTAATGTGAGAATTTGTCGATTCAATTCCATTATTCGTTGAAGGATAACCATCAGGCGCCGCACCTTCAAACCAGGCCGAGTTTTTCTGCAACCATTGAGCATCGAAATAATCGCAGAAGTCGGAAGTCTTCCATCCAGAAGCCCTCCATTTCGCCAAAAAAAGATATTTTGATAAGGAAATCAGATGATGAATAAATACTGTACCGGGAATTATCGTTTTAGCGACGGGCATTTCTGTAATCATGTCGTGCAAAACTTTGTCGTCGAGAGCTGTCGTTAATATACCCTGAAATGTCGGGCAAATTTGACGTTGAATGCTGTCGTTTAAATACCCGATTTCGTCGTTGGATTTATTTGTCGTTCAATGTTTTGTGCTGTCGTGCAATTATATATTCCCCTTATTTTTTCCCTATTCTGCTGATCAAGTTTGTTAAAGTTTTTGAGTCCAGTGTAAATGCTGTTTGTTTTACCGATGTTAGTTGCAATTCTATCCTTCGGCATCCCAAAGTATTTGTCTGTCGTCCCCGCCATCTCCCATATTCTTCTGTGGCCTCTTTTATGGGCACGAAAAGGTTTGGTTGACCCAGACGATTAGCGCCCATTATCGCCGCTGCTTCTATAGCAGTGTGAAGTGGTGACAAGTTCAGGAGCCTTTCCAGTGCCTTTGTCGGCACCGTACTCATTGCCCCCGTTGTCATCACGCACGCGAGCCTTTGCAGGTGTTCTAGTTCCTCTCTGACTTTGGCCAGGTGGACCCGGCCCCACCACACAATGGCCGCGTATGTGATTTTGGGACGTATTACACCGGTATATATCCAGCGCATCATTTTGGGAGACAGTCCCCATGTCCTGTCGACATAGGTGCGGCAAGCCCAAAGAGCCTAGATCCCTTTTCTTATTTTATCTGGGACGTGATCCCTCCAGGAAAGTTTTTCGTAATAATCTATTTGGTTTTGATATATCTCTCCTGGAGACCTCCAAGAGTACAATTTCCTCAGATGATGTCGGTAGGTCGTGCTGGCTACAAATAGTTTCTTGTCTAGGCAGAAGTCTGTTAATCTGTCACCTCTCTCTCTCGTTCCTCTCGTCGATACTGTATCTGCCTATTACGCGGTTCAAACCTGCGTCATGGGCGGGTCTGCCTATTTTGGCATTGAAATCTCCCATGAGTATGGGGAGTTTTCTGAAAGATACATTTCCTTGGGATTTGGCTCAATTCGCTGTAAAAGTGCTCTATGTCATCTTGGAATCTGCGGTTGGTGCGTAAACTTGTATGAGACACAGGTTCACTGGTTTAGCTCTTATTCTCATCATCATCATGCGTTCATTAATCGTGTCGTAACCCTGCCAAATCTAGGTTATTTATTAGTGCTCGGAACGCCCCCACGGGTAGTTATGAGGCATCGACAATCCTCGCTCCCTACGACCGCTTCTACAAGAAATAGCAATGACCGGGAGTAGCAGGTTGAGCAAAATTATATTTTCCACAGATGTGTTAGATGTGTTAGTGCCGATTCACAAAACCACAAAATACGAGGTAGGCTTCTGTAATGTTCGCTAAATTCGACGAACTGCCTTTTCTTCGCCGCGAAGTTATAGTCGCCGTCGACTGAAATTGGGCAAATTTGCTCTCGAATATAACATACAGAGGGTTCAAACACCGTCTGCTGTATCGTCGTACACCAGACCCGAATAATTCGCTTTTACGAGGGCACACTCGAAAAATCGCGACTGCAGAAAATCTCTGCACGCTCGCTTTTCATGCACGCCGCGATGAACTTGAAATCTCTTTGCCGTCGTTATTCGAGAACCATCAATTTACGACGCGTTATTCCTGGATATTTTGGAATAGTTCGCGAGTGTAATCCGTTACACCTCTTTTAACGCTTCAACTTTAGTCATTACTCGAAAATGGTTACATTAACACCAAATTGGGGCGCGAATTTAGAAGCGTGAAAATGTTGCACGTCAAATTAAATTGTCGTATACGTGTGCGGCTCTAAATGGCAACGAGAGCTGGCGCTTTCTCGACTAAGCCGACTTTTTCTTCGATAGGAGTAGTTTCAAAATGGAAAAATTTGCAGGGTGGGGTGCGAAGACGATCCGTTGGCGAAAAATTAGACCAGCTGAACTAACTTCGGTTCTGCAGCTTGATTGCGAACTGTAAGGCCACCGGCGTAGAAATAACACCCCCTACCTACCGATACGAATTTCGAGGCGAATTAATGTAATGCAAGCCGACATTGCATTTACGAGTTTGTAAAACGTTGATAAGGCTGCAGGAAGGCATCTTAATTACATCGTCTTTGTACTAAGCAATTATAATTTGATGCGAGTTGGCGGCGAAGCACTTGGCTGAGCAAAGTTTCAAATTGAGATCGAGGAGTCGGCGCTTAAATGCAGTTAGTTGCGCCGCTGATATAAACCGGAAAATATTTTTACGAGCTCGCGTTTTTATTTGAGTTTATGCATTTCATTTAACGAGACAGATAGTGATGTTGAATTAAGCGTACATATTAACGATGTTCTTGTTTTCATGTCTTTGATGCATGTTTCGCCCACTCCTGGTCGATTAAACATCGACTGGACAACCTGTAGCCTGTATTTTGCTAATAATGGAATTCACAAACCGCTTGTAAATGAAAGCACTAGGCACATAATGTGTGTGTCGAGACAAAATTAATCGTACTTAACCATTTAAGTAAACGTTATTGCGAAGAAGTATTTTGAAAAATGTTAGCCGCAAATTCAAGCAATAAGCTACGGTGCCGCGAGTCATGAAGAAATGTACAGTTTGAACCGCCAGTGACAGGGAAGTTTATGATCGAAGAGGCTGAAAATGGAAACGATGATGAGGGTATAAATCGAGTAAAATCATAAATAAGACCGTAGGTCGGGCGAAGTTGCCGACAGTGAAGGAATAGTTGCAGAGACATTCGATTGCAGCAGCAGCAGCCTCGAGGAAAACAGAAACTCGATCGTCGCAAACATGATTTATGTAATGGAAGCAATATGAAATATTTTTGGAAGTACGAATCAAAAAGTGTCATAATCGAATTAAAACGATTAATGGTAACACAGAAAGCTACAATTCACCACGCGGTTTCTGATCATCATAAGAACGGATGATGGGATGAAGGGAGCAGGTATTTTTCCGTTGCATATTAATCAACACTGTTACCTATTTCACGCCGTCCAACCAGAAAGCAGTTCTCCCACTGGACCTCTTGCCGGACAGTACAAGACTACCAGTGCTGCCAGATGATATTTTCAAAAATCCGCATTCGCCATTTCGTGTGGCAGTTAAATACGGATTTTTACGGATTTATTTTCCGAAAACGGATTTTTACGGATTTTGGTTTTTAGTGAAAACTGATGACTTGTTTTTCATCCCTCTTTCTTTACTGCTTTTCTCTCTGCATCTGCTGAGGCTAATTAACGAAAAACTGCTCTTCATTGACTGACCCATTCATTGTCATTATGTTTATTGTTATTATTCATTTATTGTAGATTTGTCGAAATTTTAATTTCTGGTTTTCCTTCTCAAGTTTCCGTTTTGAATTTCGACTGGCCATTTCGGGGATTTCAATGAAATAACGCAAACTATGAATACTCACTCCCGTGAATTCATTTTCGAATGACATACATGTGATATTGTATGACAAAACTAAATACAAATCGTTTAATATAATATCGAGGATAACCCATGCCATCAAATTCGTTCCATTCCGTTCAATCTTCAGTCCTCAGCAGCGGTCCTCAGTCGTTTCCATCATCGATCATCTAATCTATTTCAGCGTTGCCAACCTATGCGTCCAGAACGTGTAACAAAAAACTGGTCACGTGGTCGGTGTTTCCCTAGCCGATTTTCGTTCGACGGACCGAAGCTGCAACGAAATGGCGCCTAGTGTAGTGCTAGTGTACTCGCAGTAGTGATTTTTTTTTCGTATTTTCCTGTTTTTTCCATGAGGAATCCTCGTTGTTACTATTTTAGTCAAAAAATCCGTATTAGAGCCCGAAAATCCGTATTTTTTTAGAAATCCGTATAAAAATCCGTAGGTTCTTCTGAAGCATCAAAAAAATCCGTATGTCTGGCAGCACTGGACTACTGGCATGCACTGGGCATGCGCGACCTAACAATAGTGATGCAGAGGTGGGTACGTTCACTTGTGAACGTCTTTCAGTTTGTGAACTCGTTCAGTTTGTGAACTCGTTCACATTTGTGATGAACGTGAACGAGAATAATATTTTTAAGAATGAACGTGAACGTGAACGAAATTTCTGACGAACGTGAACGAGCGAACGAAAATTAACGAGATTTCTTTCCTTTCTGAAGAAATGAGGGCGAGATGCCAGAGGCTACTCGGCTACTGACGTTGACATTTACTCTTTACTGATAGGGTGTGGTACCAATAAACGTCAAGGTCAGACACAGGAAATCGGCAGATCGGCAACATGCGAACAATGTGAATATAGCTGGATACTGGATACCACGAAAATTAGAAAGGATGTGAACGCCGTTCATTCATTCGCAAACAGCAAAAGAACGTGAACGCGATCGTGAACTACTATATTTGTATGTGAACGTGAATTGAACGTGAACGAGCAAACTTTTAGGTGAACACGTGAAAACGATTTTTAAAGTTCGTAATCTTACCCACCTCTGTAGTGATGACAATATTGAGGAATTTTTCATAACAATATTATCGATAATTTCATTGCCAATGAGGGGCGAAACTATAGGGGGGTTGAAACACCCCCTCTCCAATAATTTGGCAGTCGCCAAATGTTAAGACTGTTCATTTGAATTTTCAATTTTTATGCATGTTTGTTTGTTTATTTTTTTTCTTTTTCACTTAAAATTTTATTCGATTAAAAAATTGGCAAATTTTTAATTTTTTTAAACATTTTGTCGGCGAATTTTTAGTTTTCAAAAAATATGTATCGGCAAATTTTTCTTCTCCATCTTTCCAAACTGAAAGTCAAATTTTGTTTCTGAGAACGGAGTACCCTGGACCGCTGTTAGAGACTATAGTCGGTCAAATGCAGAAGGTTTCAAGCTGAGTATCGAACGTGTTATTTGAAAGGTTGAAACAAAGCTGAAATGTGGAAGACATTTCGAAAATCTGAAAGTCGGTAGCAAACGTTGAATTTCCAATTTCAATGACTATTCGGACTGCCAGCGCGAAAGAGTCGCCCTCTATAATTTTAGGCACGTGAAAAAAAGGAATAACTATTGAAACCCTACATATTTTAGAAAAATTCATCAAATTGAAATGAAGATGGTCTCAATGGAAGGAAAATTTTATGTACTATGAATTTTGTCCCAATCATTTTTTCGATGATATTTTGAGATTTCTTCGTATTTCTGTAAATGAAATATTCCCCTCGATCAGGGTTACATTCTGTAATGTAGTTATTCATTCACTTCCTCACTCCGTCACTCACTAAAAGAGTCAGTGATTCACTCACTCCCTCAATCATTCGCTTACTTATTTAGTGATTCACTCAGTTAATCAATCACTTACTCCGTGATTCAGTGATTCACTCACTTACTTAGTCATTCACACATTCCCTAATTTAGTTATTCATTCACTTCCTCACTCCATCACTCAGTCAATAAGTCAGTGATTCACTCAGTCACTCACTTACTCAGTTATTCATTCATTCACTAATTCAGTTATTCATTCACTTTGTCACTCCGTCACTCACTGAGTCAGTGATTCACTCGCTCACTCAGTCATTCGCTTATTTATAAAGTTATTCACTCACTCGATCACTTACTCAGTGACTCAGTGATTCACGCAGTTAATTTCGTACTTATTCAGTTATCCACACAGTTACCCAATCACTTACTGAGTGACTCAATGATTCACTCAGTCACACGCCTATTTATGGAGTTATTCAGTCATTTACTCTGTCACTCACTCAATGAGTCAGTGATTCACTCACTCACTCACTCACTCACTCATTCAGTGATTCACTCAGTTACTTGCTTACTTATTCAGTTATTCACTCGGTTATCCAATCACTTACTCAGTGACTCAGTGATTCACTCAGTCACTCGCTTACTCACTTAGTGATTCACTCAGTTACTCACTTGCTTACTTAGTTATCCAATCATTCTGTAATGTAGTTATAAAAACTTCACCTTTTGGTCATTAGCGCTGTATGGCCCGAATAGGAGGGAAATTTAGTCTGGAACAAAAGTCAAAACTCCATGTATTTTTCCCATAAGAACGAACAGGAACTTCTGGCACGGATTCCCCTAATCCAATCGACAGGGAACTTTGTATTTTTATTTTATTTGATTTTATTGAAATCTTACTACCCGCATCAGAAAGTTAATGGACATCTACGAATCGTATACGCAAAATAATATAGACCAGACCAGTTGCGGTACCTTAAACTAGTAGGGTACAGTTGCCAACCCAAAAAGATTTAATTTCAATGAAGCTGACGCACACATTTTTAATCCCACTTGCTTCTTGCAGACAGTCCTAAAAGCCTGTTGTAGGTGAGAAGGGAAATGTGATGCGCAAAGTCATTACATCTTTTTACCTGCCTATCCCACCTTCATTTGCGCAATATCTTTGTGGTTTTCCCTTCCTATTTTTCATCTAATATCCCCAACTTCACGTGTATCTTCTGATTCCATGCACTCTCTGCAGATGCTGGTTTCAGTGATTCTGAATCTTTTCAAATATGCTGCAAAATTTCCATGACCTGTGAGATATTATTAGTTTTTAAATCCTTATTTTCTAGTCTTATTGCAATGTCTGGTATTAGCTGAAATGTTCTTCTTCCAGTGGTTTCTTCTTCGTACATGCTTTGCCAGGTTCCTATGCTTTTTTCGTTTATTTTTCCAATTTTCATTTTTAGCGATTTTTTACTCATTTTTTTCAATTTTCCATCTGTTTTGATTTTTTTTTAAATTTCATTAATTTTCTCGAGTTGTATATTAATTGGTGGTTGCCCTGATATAGCATAGGTTGAGGTGTATGAGATTGTTTTGTATGCCCCTATGACTCCTATTAAAAATATTCTTTGTACTGATTTTAGTTTTTTAATGTCTGATTTCCTAGGTTTTTTGTAGTATGTTAGTGATCCATATTCAGTTATTGAACGGAATAAGGCGTTATAAAGTATTTCACGTTTTGCAGTATCATATCCCAGTTTGTTGGTGTACAGGGATCGTGTCGAATTTTAGAGCTTTTTTATCTTGCCTATTATGTAGCCTACATGTTTGTTGTAGGTTATTTGGTCTACTATTATTCCTAGGTATTTAATTTCGGTTTTGAATTGCAGGTTTTCCGACCCTAGTTTGATTTCAGTACCTATGATGTCTTTAATTTCGTTTCTGTTTCGTTTTTTTGAGATGAATAACATTTGTGTCGTTTTTGGTTTCAAACTTAGACCTTGACTTTTTAGGACAATGTTGATTATTTCAATTTTTCCATTTATTCTTTGAACTTGTCTTGTTTCGTCGATCCCAGCTATTAATAATAAATCGTCGGCATAGCTTAGTAACTTTATGTTTTTTGTTTCTGAAAATTGTTGATGTACTTCCGACATGGCAATATTAAAGAGTGTAGGGAAGAGGGCCGAGCCCTGAGGGACACCTGCAGATAATGCATATTCCATGATTTGCTTGTTTTCTTCATCGAAAAGACCTATCGTCCTATTTTCCAGGAATTGTTTAACTGTTTGCACTATATTTTTGCTTATTTTATTTATTACCATTATTCTAAGTATGCTGGACCATCTGATTTTGTCGAAAGCGCCTTGTACATCAAAGCTTAGATAGTGTTGCCCTACTATTGGCTGAAAAAGCTGTTGGGCGGCACTTTAAATACACGCTCTAAAATAAATAAATAAATCTATTTGCGCAAAGTCATTTTGCGTCCACTCGAAAGGGTAGTTTCCGGGACCGGGGGTGCGGTGTCATAGGAGCCACTTTGGCATGCGTGCATCGTCATACGTCCCACCACACTATCACTGTTGATTAAAAAGGTTAAAAAGTGATGAAACGAACGACCGCATAAAGAGGAATATGCAACTACATCACGATGGTAACGTTTTTCTGTGGAACGTTTTTTTGCGGAGCGTTTTCTGCGGAACTTTTCTCCTACGTGTGGCGGGTCATTAGACATATCCATGTCAAAATTAAAAATACCTTCCGTGTTACGCAACTAGCAGCCAGACAATGTTCGTTATTTGGTTCAAAGCGGTCATCGCACTTTACATTAAACTGATGAAGATGCCACAAATGCGACACTGTTGTTCATTAGTGTGCGTCGGAAACGATCCCGGTATTCGGCATCGGTCGGTTTGGATGAGCGGCTGGAATTACGGTGTGGGCTAACATGGTAAATACGAATATACAAATCAGTGGAAACGACTAGTGTAATTAACTGCTGGCAAGTAGATACCTACCGCATAGCTGTGGCGCAAACGGGTGGAAAAATCGCATTTGGGTCGGGCGTCGCACCGCAAGCACAGAATCGGAAAATGCCAATGGTGGAGATGAGTGATTACGCATCGAGCTGTAATTCCAATTCGAACAATCAGATACAAACCGCCTATCTGGGTTATCTTAACGAGGCCTCTTTTACCGCGCACCGATTACCCATACTCGTATACTAATGAGGCAGGCTGAAAAAATACGGAAGCCAACCTTTGATCGTATTTCAAAGAATGAATCCACCGTTCGGCTGACTGGTAAATCTGGAAGCCGGCGCTAAGACACTGCACACATCACACACAATAGAAGCAAATTACCGATTTTGAACTCGCTAACTGGCGCGCTGAAAATTTACTTACGGTTGGGAAGTTCGTACACATGGCGCGTGAAAAAAAAAAGAAAAAAAGAAAAAAAAAGAAAAGCGGAAAAATGGAACGAGCGAGAAGCCGGAAAAAAAAGAAGGTTCTCCGCGGGGAAAGTAAAATAAATTCGAAATACGGCATCGAAAGTGAATAAGAAAAGCTAAACTGGCCGCTTTTCATTATAATAAATTTCCAGCACGATCCGCGAGCAGTTTAAGTGAAGTGAAAATGTGGTGAATAGTTAAAAGGGATCATCCAGGATTACACTGGATCGAGGTAGGGTAGAAAGGTATAATAGAGGTACATTATTAACTGATAACAACTCGGCCTTTTCGCCGCATTATACTTCCGTTTACTGGGTCCAAAATAGCTTATATATCCGTGTTAGTTATTACTATAGAAGGTAATATTATTATTAAGAAGTATTACCATAATAATCATTTTCTAATGGTACACGACACTCTTCTCTGTCTGGCTCTCTTCCTTCCCATCAAAACTCGAAATTGACAATTTTTCTCACCGTTTACGTGCACTCGAAACTGTCAGCCAAATAAATTCAGCCGACGATCTCCTTTTTTCCCATGTTACAGGATTTTGGGATTAAAACAAAAAAAAAAATACTTTTTTGCTTCGTTTCCGGACGTTGACCTAAATTAATCGAAGTGGAACGGTTGCGTACTCGGCGATCGAAGGCGAAATGTTTCTCTTACAAACGTTTTCGAATCGATGTGCTTCGAATGTTCCGGTGGCGGACCTCAGCTGTGAAATTTATTGAAGACGAGGAAAACGGTTAGAGCTATAATTTTTGGATTTTTCGCAGAGGCACGTCGGAAAGTGACTGTAGGGGGAGACCTCTACTTTCCAAACTGGAAAATTTCGAGATCGACAGTGATCATTTTCTAAAGGCTGAATCACATATTAATATGGGTGAATCGGCCTTCGGTGATTTTTTCGATTTTTATTCTAGTCTTCGATGAGTATACTGATATATAAGAAAATTTTGGAGCGTGTGATGACGTTCCCATCTCGCTCTGGGAAGATGTGACCTTGAAATATGTGATTTTTATGTTTTTAGTATTATAGCAGGTATCTTTTGACCAGTTGAGCGAAACTTTTGCTTTGATATTTTGGTTAGGATTCACCAAAATCCGGAAAATACTACGAACTAGCTGAAATTCAGGAAACTCCAAGGGACTTGATTGTTTAGATTTCTCATTTTATTATTATCGAGCAACGCAGCTACACTCTCTCGGGAAAGGTTCTTGTCTATATGTTGCAGAAGTATCCAGCAGCGGAAAGGAAGGTGATGGTGTTGCTTATGTGCTCGTGGAACTTGGAGAGGGCCAAGATCCGATTATGGGGGACGTGGTGAGAGTTACGAAGGCAGATGATGGAAGGGCATGAGAAGAGGTGGTCTACAGTGAGAGAGAGGTTCTTCATCTTCACAATGTGGGCAGTTGAGGGGATATAGGTTAGTGAGAAGATGCGTATGTGTGAGGCATGTATGTCCGATCCTTAGGCGAGCGATGATAACGTCCTCGCGGCGGGGGAACGTTGGGACGTTGACCAGGGGACAGGTGTAAGCAGGACCGGCAACTTTTCATAATCTCATACGTAGCGGAAAAAAACAACGCTGATTTTACACAATAACGTTTGATTATCGCATCATCAGGCCGTATGCATAAAAATTAAGCTTTAACATCGAAGCAAAAGAGCGGAGTGAGAGCCTTCGCTCCGAAGGGAAAGATAGAAATTGAAGGTTTTGCTTCATTCTGTATGCATACGCTTTCTCCTTCTCTTCAAAGCGAAGGCTCCACAAAATGAAGCGAATGCTTCAAAGATAACAACATTTGTTCAAGTTGTTATAAGGAACTTTTTCTAAGTCGAAAATCATTCAAGGTAGCGAAGACAAAAATGGTGGTGATGTACAGGTGGTGTACAGGCGGAAAACGCACCAAACGTGCAAAATGATGAAATAATCTTCGGGGGAAGTCTCCGATGATTTCCGAAGAATTTCATCGAAAATATTAGTGAAAAATTTCCGATCATTTTCGAAGAATTTCATCGGACATCATTGAGGAAAATCTCCAATGATTTCAGGAGAATAGAATTTTTCGGAAATTCTTTCCGGAGAATTTCACTGGAAATCTTCATAAAAATTTTGCGATATTTTCCAAAGAATTTCTTGAAAAATCTTCAGGAAAATTTTCGGATAATTTATGAAGAATTTCATCGGAAATATTTTTGGGGAAAAACTCCGATGGTTTTGGAAGCATTTTATCGAAAATCTTCAGGAAGAATCTCCGATAATTTTCAGAGAATGATTTCATTGGAAATCTTCGAGAAGAATCTCCGATGATTATTAAGGAATTTCATGGGAAATTTTTTGGGGGGAGGGGGGGGGGGAAATTCCGACAATTTCCGAAGAATTGAGACTGTTTTCCACGCATGCGATGGGATCAGAGATTTTTCCTGAAGATTTCTGAAGAAATTCTTCGGAAATCAGCCCATAATTTCCGAAGAATTTTATCAAAAATAATTTGAGAAAAATCTCCGAGAATTTCAGAAAAAAATGTCATTGGAAATCTTCGAAAATAATCGCCGCTAATTTTTGGTGATTATCTTCAGAAAAGATTTCCAACGATTTCCGAAGAATCTCATAAAAAATCTTCGGGGAAAATCTCTGATCCCATCGCATGAGTGGGAAATAGTGTCAATCCTTCGGGAATCGGAATTTTTTCAAAAAATTCCCGATGAAATTCTTTAAAAATCATCGAAGATTCTTCTTGAAGATTTCCGATGAAATTCTTCGAAGATCATCCAACATTTTTCCTGAATATTTTTGATAAAATTCTTCAAAAACCATCGGAGTTTCCCTCCCGAGTATTTCCTGTAAGATTCTTCAAAAATTATCAGAAAATTTTCTCTATGAATTTTGATGAAAATTTTTGGAAAACATTGACAATTTTTTCTAAAGAATTCCGATGAGATTCTTCGTGAATTCAATGAAATTCCATCAGAATCGTCGGAGATTTTTCCTGAAGATTGTCGATAAAATTCTTCAAAAACTATCAGAGTTTTCCCACAAATGAATCCCATTCAAAAATTATTGAAAATTTTCTCGAAGAATTTTGATAAAATTTTTTGGAAAACACTGGAAATTCTTTCGAAAGGTTTCTAGTGGAATTCTTCGAAAATTTTCTGAATTTTTTCCAAAAATTTCCGATGAAATTCGTTTAAAATCATCGGAGATTCTTCTCAAAAATTTTCAGTGAAATTATAGTTTGGAAATCATCAGGGATTTTTCCTGATGATTTTCGATGAAATTCTTCAAAAACCATAAGATTTTTTCAAAATATTTTTGATGCAAATGTGTAAAAATTATCGGAAGATTTTTGAAGAAATTCTTCGGAGAACATTGGAAATTTTCTCTGAAGATTTTCGATGAAATTCTCCGGAAATTATCAGAGATTGTTCTCAAAGATTTCTGATAAAATTCCTTGGAAATCATAGGAGATTTTTCCGAAATATTTCTGATGAAATTCTTCGGAAATCACCGGTAATTTATCTCAAAAATTTCCGATGAAAATCTCTGGAAATCATCGAACCTTTCTTCTGAAGAAATGCTTCAAAAATCATCAGAGATATTTCTAGATGATTTCCAATAAAATCCTTCGGTATCGTAAGAGATTTTTCTTTAAATTTTAATCAAAATTCTCCTGAAATCATCGGTGGGTTTTCTCAGTGATGTCCGATGAAATTTTTCGAAAATGATTGGAAATTTTTCCTCAATATTTTCGATAAAATTCCTCGTTAATTATCTTCGGGAATCTTCTCGG
The DNA here is from genome assembly GCA_031841125.1 of Acanthococcus lagerstroemiae. Classification (NCBI taxonomy): domain Eukaryota; kingdom Metazoa; phylum Arthropoda; class Insecta; order Hemiptera; family Eriococcidae; genus Acanthococcus; species Acanthococcus lagerstroemiae. The sequence goes on along the minus strand of CM063110.1, from coordinate 60,171,986 downwards.
AGATGAATAACTATATGTGTTTTTCGAAAAGAAGTCTACTCGGGACTAGATGCAGGTTATCGCGAGCGAAAGCTTCACTCTCGAAGTTAACACTCCTCTTTATGCATACAACTCGAAGGGAAACGTTTTTCCCGAGCTCTCACTCCTGAGCGCAAGCTTTCTCTTCACTTTTTTTATGCATACTCTCTGCAGCTTGCACTTCACTTAGCGAAGTGAAAGCTGAAGCTTCTCTTTATGCATACCTCCAATTGTACCAATAATTCCCCGGTGTTGCCGTGTGTAGCGTCGCTACACATGAAATTTCTCGTGTAGCACTTGCTACACCCGCTATACATGGGTGTAAGCTTGAACTATGCGAGTTTGTTGTACCGAGAGGTTTGATGCCGCCACTCTTTGAACCACTTACGCAAAATGATCTGGCAAATGGCGGAAGTGAGATCTGTTGAGATAGGGAGTTGACGAGTGATATACGGGAGCTGTGTAGCTTGCTGAGCTGCTTGACCAACTATCTCATTTCCTGGGATACCAATATGGATTGGGATCCAGATGAGTGAAATGCTCTTGGTGGTGAAGGGAATAAGATGGTTTGAATTCGTCTCCATATGTTAAATATATTTTACCAGGTCCCAGTATGGAAGCTATCTAAAAATTTTTTTGTCGAAAAAAATACCTGATAAACATAATATACCTACTTAGTATGGGGAAATTTTTGAAATTCAAAAAAACTGAGATAACTAATTATTTGCACTCAATTTTTCTCGCTGAGTTCAAATTCGTTAACCAAAGTTTGCGTTTGACTTTCAGTGCCAAGATACAATCAAAAATATGGTGATACTGAGGGCGGGGGCTATATTGGGTCCTAAATTGAGTTTGGACCAATTCTGAAGACGGATTTGAATTCGCGTCGATATATTAAATATATGTATATTTCACCAGGTCCCAGAGTGGAAGCTTTCCGAAAAAAATGCCTGATGTATTAGTATGAAAAAATTTTCAAAATTTTCGAATGAAAAAAAAACTGAGATAACCACCTATTCATTCTCAGTTTTTCTCGCTGAGTTTAAATTCGTTGACCGAATTCGGCGCTGACCCTTTTTTGCCGAGATACATCACAAATGTGGTTATACTGGCGGCGGTGGGTGGTCTATCCTGGGTCACAAATTGATGTGGATCAGTTTTGACGACGGATTTAAATTCGTCTGGATATGTTGAATATATTTCACCAGGTGTCGGCGCGAAAGTTTTCCGAAAATATTTTCCCCGAAAAACATGCCTGATGTATGGAGAAATGTTCAAAATTATCGAAATCCAAAATAAACTGAGATAACCACTTATTCATACTCAATTTTTCTCGCTGAGTTCAAATTTGTTGACCAAATTCGGCACGGACCCTCCATTACCGAGATACAATCAAATTTGTGGTTATACTAGCGCCGACAGTGAGGGTGCTATACTGGGTCAAAAATTGAATGTGGATCAATTTTGACGACGGATTTGAATTTAACTCGACATGTCGAATGTATTTCACTAGGGTCTGGCGCGAAAGCTCTCCGAAAATTTTTTCGTCAAAACAAATGCCTGATTTTATGTAGAATCAAATTATTAAAATTTTTGAAATTAAAAAAAAAAATTAATTAACCACCTATTTCATTGAAGTTTTTCTCGCTGAGTTCAAATTCGTTCATCAAATTTGGCGCTGACCCTTCTTTGGCGAGATAGAATCAAAAATGTGGTTATACTGGCGGCGGTGAGTGAGCGCTATACTGGGTTAAACATTGAGAGTGGAATAATTTTAACGACTGATTTAAACTCGACATGTTAAATATATTTCACTGCGGTCCGGCGCGGAAACTCTCGGAAAATTTTTTCGCCGGAAAAAATGCCTGATGATATATGTAAAAAAACAAATTTTGAAAATTTTCGAAATTCAAAACCACTGAGATAACTACCTAATCGTACTCAATTTTTCCTACTGAGTTCAAATTCGTTGACCAAATTCGGCGCTGACCCTTCTTTGCCGAGATACAATCAGAAATGTGGTTACACCAGAGGCGGGGGGAGGCTATCCTGGGTCACCAAATGAGTGCGGATCAGTTTTGACGACGGATTTGAATTGAACTCGACATGTTGAAAATATTTCATTAGAGTCCAGCGCGGAAGCTCTGCGAAAATTTTTTCGCCGAAGAAAATGTCTGATTTTGTGTAGAAACAAATTTTTGAAATTTCTGAAATTAACCCTCCCGACCTAAAAGATCTTCTGCGCAGTCTCCTAAACTCAGCATGGCTGAAGGAATGGAGGAAGACCACTAACAAACTTGGCCGCTTCAAGGAAGACGTTCGTGATTGGAACAAATCAATTAGTACCATATATCCAATCAATCTCGTAAGCTGGAAACTACGATTAATCGGATACTACTTGGACACACTCGCGCTACCCATGAATACATACTATCACGCCAACCCCCTCCCCGGGGCACGGCCTGTGACACCCTTCTAACGGCCCATCATATCATACACGAATGCGTCATCTATCAACCACATCGGAGCCAATTATTGTCCACCAGCCTTGGAATCGAATATATAGTAGACCTAGCTCATTTTATCGAACATTCTGAATTACCGTAATCGTTCGCATATAAGACGCACTTTTTTCTTAAGTTTTCGAATGCAAAATCAAGGGAGCGTCTTATAATCGAGCGCGTCTTATAATCGGGTCATAGGTGGAAAATATTATCCCTGGCGGTATGACTAGCCAGCTTCAGCCATTAGACGTCTCAGTAAACAAGCCTTTCAAAGATAATGTAAGACACGAATACGAAAAATGGTTGTTCACTGACAATTTACCTCTTACTAAATCTGGAAAAATTAAGAAGGCTCCTCCGTCTGAAGTAGCCAAGTGGGTTTCGATCGCTTGGGGATAAGTGTCATAGAATGTAGTGGCCAAATCATTTAAAAAGTGTTGCATATCTACTGCTCTCGACGGGACTGAAGATGATATCGTATGGGAGGAAGCAGGTATTGATGAACGAGTACATGAAGATTCCTCTTCGACCGACGATTCTTTTTCGAGTGACGATTCCTGCTCTGATGATGATGATTAAGACGTTAATTTGAATAGTTATTATTATTGTTAGCAATACCTACTGACCTGCGTCTTATAATTGCACCTAAATAAAAATTTTGACAAATCAATCTCAAATTTGGGGTGCGTCTTACATTCCGGCGCGTCTTATATGCGAACGATTACGGTAGATGAAATTTCATAAATTCTACCCACTGTCGGGATTATAGCCAATAGGCATTAAATGTCTCGTAATAATAAATAAATAAAAATAAAATAAAAATATATAAAATAAAATAACCACCTATTTCTTCTCAGTATTCCTCGCTGAGTTCAAATTCATTGACCACATTCGGCGCTGACCCTCCGTTGCTGGGATAGAATCAAAAATGTTTTTATACTGGTGGAGGTGTGGGGGGGGGGGCTATATTAGTTCAAAAATTGAGCGTGGATCAATTTTGACGACGGATTTGAATTTGTCTCGACATGTTGATATTTCACCAGGTCCCGGCATGGAAGCTCTCTGAAAAGTTTTTCGCCCCAAAAAAAAAATTCCTGATATGTTTAGTATGGAGAAATTTTCAAAATTTTCGAAATTAGAAAAAAAAAGTTTTTTATGGGATAACTATCTATCCGTACTCGGGTTTTCTCGCTGAGTTCAAATTCGTTGACCAAATTCGGTTCTGACCCTCCGTTACCGAGATACAATAAAAAATGTGGTTATAGATAAGCGCTGTTTTGTCTTTATTAGTCTTCTCATGGTATTTTTTTTTTAATCATTTCAAATTGATCTGGTGATATTTTGTCATGGTATTTTTTTTTTAATCATTTCAAATTGATCTGGTGATATTTTGTATCTTCGGATCTTTACATGGGAATTTCGGTTTTCTTTCTTTTGTTTTGCTTTTAGTTGCATAGCTCTCATTTTTTCAAATTCAGTTGGGCTGCTTTCAGTTGGAAAATTTTGTTAGCGTTTGGTCTTCTCTGGTCTTGTGTTGATTTTTTTGAATCTCGAAGTGGTCTGGTATATGGTTTGGTCTCATAGATCTTACTTTTATATTATGTTCAGTCTTCTCTGTAGGGAAAGTTTTTTACTTAACCCTTTTCAACCTCAAAATGATTTTATCATGAGGTAAGAAATTACATTGGTATGTCTTCGTTTCCCTGTAACCCTTTTCGCTGTCAACTCCCAGGTACGTCACTGAGTGTCTTCGTAACGTGCGTCTAATGTTTGAAAGTATTGTAGCGAAATTCGATCATATTCTCCGGGCACCCAGCGTATTAAGATTTCGAATGTAATCTTGTCTCCGTCATGAAATTCGGAGGCATTTCTGGACATCCACTCACAACCCTCGGAGCCAGAACGCAGAACAGTTCTGGCTTTTCGTGTCCATTGACGAAAAATGGCGCGAGTAAGGTCGCTTTTTTAATTCATAGTCTGTTGCGCCAGATTCGGTTGTATGGCTATACAGTCGATCGATTTCAATTTGGGAAACGAATCATACTCTTATCCCATTTCCGCAGCCAGTGTTACATTTGTGTCATCCTTTTACGGAGTTCCATTTTCACAGCTAGGACACTACGAATACACAATCTGAGGTTGTGTGCTCCAGAGATCAGAAGAGCTTATGCAGACGTGTGATTGTTTTCCGATACTTGGCGTTGCAGAGCCGAATGTTTCCGACGTACGAATATTAACCGCAAATTATATAAGTCTATATTATCAATATTTAGGAAACATGTACCCGAATGTTTACAAGGAAGACTCGCATTTGGTAGAACTGAAAAAGGCAGCTCGAGTTCGACTTTAGTCGCCCGCGTCCATACGTACAATTTGTGTTAAAAAAAGAAAACCACGACCGCCTCTCGTTCGTATTTTCCAGCTCACCGAAAAAGGAGCACAGCGTTTTACATTTTGGTTATTTAATCCAATACGTAAAAGATCTATTTCGGGGGTATAAATAACAGCACCCTCGGATGTAAATCTTTAGTAGGCGTATTGACACCGCTAAAACAAATAACCCCGAAGCCAATCTCGGGCTACGTCGGCAGCGAGTGTGGTGAACGTGAAAAACGTGTTAAAAGAGTTGCAGATGTAGATCTCTAAGGCGATACGACGTGCACATTATAACTTTTTGATTTATTATTACCACGCCGGTGCGCTTTCTAAAAGGAGACATTTCTCTCATGCACTGACGTATTATTCGCTAAAAGGAGAGGTTTCGATCATTTAATAACGACATTGCAACCTTTCCCGAACCAGGCAAATGGATACGATCGTTCATTTTGGTTTAAAAGGGGGGCGGGGGATGCCAATACAATCTCGGGTATTATTGTATCCGTCTTAATTTTTGAAGCACTATCCTGTCTCACCGACCGCCATCATTGGACAACAATACACAATCCAGGAAGTATAAATAGCAGAAACTCCTCCGTGTACTTTTAAAAGATGGCGATTTTCTTTTTGTCTTGGAATACTGAATAAAAAGAAAATCTAGTCCAACAAACCTCGGTGGAATAATAATGAATTTTTTCAACAAAATTAGAAGAACCATTAATTGATACATTAATAATAAAAATAATCAATAATTAATATTAGTATTACTGAGCAATAACCTGAGTGAGTTGCAAGATTTAGCCGAAGAACTCTTTATCAAAAGCTTCAAGATCGGATTATCGTGAATACATCAAAGACTAAAGTAATGACCATAATAAACTGGGGGGAAGAAATTTTGAAATAATATAATTACCTTGGTCAGATGGTTGCGTTCGAGAAGGGGGAACTGAAGTCGAGGGCAAGGGCAGTGGAAGCTTGGAAAAACTTCTGAATACACAAGGTACTGAAAGGCAATCTAAAGATGAGGGCAAAAATAAACATTGTAGATCGATGGTGGATATCCGCCCTCCCCTACGGAGCTCAAGCTTGGTCCCTGACAAGGTCATGAAGCAACTGTTTGTGGATGATACAAATGTAGATAAGAATAAGAGAGATGCATTTCACTTATAGAAAATAGCAGGAGGGGGGGAGGGCGAAACTCACCAAAACCGAAGGGAAAGAAATAAAATGAAAAACGAAACGAAATCAATATAAACTGAAAATTCCGAAGTATCAAAGCAAAAAAAAAAAAACTTCTGCCTTGTTGAATTTTCCCAACTCTACCGAAATTTCCCAACTCCGCCTGACTGGAATGGTAAATTTTCTCAACTGCTGAGTAAAAAATTCCTACAGGGGGAACTCTCTCCCCCCGTCGGTATGTCCCTGGTCATTTGTTTGTGGAGCGAGCAAGATGTTTGCTTTTAACTTTGTTAGTACGAACGATAACGAGGCAGGCTATCAAAGTACGTAATGGTATCCATTTTACATTATTCAACATCAGTAAGTTATTCTACATTATTTTGCATTTTACACCATTATTCTATAGTATTATTCTACATGTAACGTAAAATATTGAGGTTGGCAGACCTGCTACTGTATGCATTATTATCTAGGCTCCCCCGTTCACAAATCCTTTTCTTCTTGCCGTCTCATTTTACTGTCCAATTTTAATATTTTTATCTCTTTTTTAAGAAACGTTCTGGCCATAGGCACAAATAGCAGGGGGTTTGGGAGAGCTTAGCCATCCCCAAACTTCTAAATAGCTCCTCAAACACTGAAAAATTGCCAAAGAAAATAATACGGGGGGTGGTGTTGCTTCATAATGAGGGGGCTTAAGCCCCCCAGTTCTGAGCCCTATTTGCGCTTCTAGTTCTGGCTCAAAAATAAAATAAAAATCTGAAGGCAAAAATAGAACTAATCGAACTAAGGAAAACAATTAAGAAAGCAATTAAATACGATATACGTACAAACGCGATATAAAAATCATGCAGTGGCGCATCCAGAGGGGCTAGGGGGCTATAGCCCCCCTTAGACTCAGCCGTCCCTTGAAAATTTTAAATGTTACTCCACAAGTTACAAATATTTATATTCAACTGATGTTATCTACCGAAAGTGCCCAACGTTTGAACGTTAGAATCATATTTTTGAGACCTAACTTGCATCGAATTTAGCCCCCTCCTTAGATAATTTCTGGGTGCGCCTATGACATCATGTATGAAACAAGAAAAATACCTATCGGGATCAGTGAAAAGAGCAAGACAGGAAATTTTTCAGGATCAAAACATAATACCAAACATTAAAAACAGGAAGGGAACGTTTATATTCGACAGGAGAAAAATTTTTCGAGGGGCAACAGAGATTTCTACAAAAAAAACTTTATGAAAAGTATCCTCAAGAACCAGACGGAATGCCCTACTTGGGGTGAAACAACATGGAGCAAGTACCTCAAATTTTATAAAGCGAAGTCCTTTCAGTCCTGAGAGAGCTAAAAAAAGCAAAGCATCAGAGCTAGATAAAATTGGAAATTACGAATTAAAAATCCTCGCTAAGGAGTGAACACCAAGTTTAACAACACATTTTAACCTGATACTGGAAAATGAAGCAATGCCAATACAACGGTAACTTTAGGAAATCATATTAGTATTTAAAAAAGGAGATAAAAATGATACAAATAATTAAAAGCCAATAAGTTTAAGTTCAAAAATTTAGGAAAAATTGTTGCCAAAATAATGAAAAACCGCATGTATCCACGACTGGATCAATGCCAAGGTGCTGAATAGGCAGGATTTTGTAGAAATCATTCTACCATGGACATAAACAAGAAATATAATCACCATTGTACCTATTATTAATATATTTTCGGAAAGCTTTTAATTTTATATATTTATCATCGCTTTGGGAAGCTCTAGATCGTCAGGGAATACCAGAGAAACTGATAGGAACCATAAAAGACTTGTATAAAAATTTCAGAGGGGTGGGTACGTCTACACAAATCGGGGCCAAAATTCAAAATAGAAAGAAGAGTTGAACAGGGCGACCCTCTCTCGACCGATCTATTCAACTGCTTTTACTAGAAGATGTGTTTCAAAAATTAAAATGGGAAAGGGAGGGCATAAAAATCAAAGGGGAATGGCTCAGTAATCTAAGATTTGCTGACAATGTGGTGCTTGTTTCTCAGGACGACAAGGAACTGGAAAAAAGGGCAAATGAGCTAGCTGAGCAATGTCGGAAAGTAGGATTAGAAATAAATGCCAACAAAACGGTGCTACTAACAAACGCTAAACTACGTAAAGGAATCAAGATTGGAAAAGAGCTAAAAAAAAGTAGCAGAAATAAGCACAACATACCCAAGCAAAATTGTATAATTTGAAAACAATATGAAAAACGAGATATCAAAGAGAAGATCAGAAGCTTGGAAAACCTTTTGGGCTCTGAAACGTGTATACAGAAGCAAAGTGCCACAGGAAATTAAGAAAAAGATTTTCGAATCGTGTACAATTCCTGTCTTACTATATGGGTCCCAACTTTGGGCAACAACAGAAAGACAAAACCTGAAACTTAGAACGCAATGGTCGGAGTAAAACGGAGAGACATGCTAAATAATAAATGGATGAGGGCAAAATCAAGAACTAAGGACTGCAGGTACACAATGAAAAACCTAAAATTTGATTACGCAGGCCGGCTGGCCAGAGGGGAGGGGAGGGACATATAGGAACGGAAAATTTTGGAGTAGATACTCAGAGACTCAAAAAAAAAGGAAGACAGGGAAACCAGCAACAAGGTGGGAGGATGAATCAAAACATCACGGGGGAGCTGCATAGGGAAAAGATGCCCGTGTCGAAAACCGCTGGAAGAGGATGGGGGAGGCCCATGCCCGTAAATGGGCGCATCAAAAGTAGTATTGTGTTATTCGTATGATGTCATAATCAGCTGTAAAAATAAATTAAATAAAATAAATCTCTTTTTTAATTTTTTTAAAATGTGCCTACCTCATTCAGTGTCCTTACATGCTATGTCCCTGCTCTGAATTTTTCTCACTAGATAGTCTCCACCCGGCCATCCGAGTAGGAGGATTTTTAGTCAGAAATTGGTGTATCTATACTTTGTGAGTCGCCATCATGATATTGTGGTGGTGGAAAAACGCATCCAGGGAAGAATACTGATGAAGTTTCTTATTGCTATCATCAGGGTCTATCGTTGGCGTTTTCCTTCTCGTATTTGCCTTTAATTCTCCTTTGAGCCCCCTCACCACGTTAAAGTAGTACATATAGAGGGAACTGTTTTTGAAAATGACAAAAATTTTTTGCGAGAGAAGATTATCCTCGAAAGTTGCTCAATCTACGCCGCTAAAACGCGATAATGGTCGAAACTCGCACGGTTAACAGAGCGAAAAAATTTCTGGGAACTTTTTTACCCATTATTCGCTCTGAATGTTAATGTACTAATTTACAGATGTACACGCGAGTAGAACCAGTACACATTATACAACACACGTGCTTTTTGGAAAATTGAGCAAAATACTTCGTCGACTCTGTACTTGTATTATAGAATAATAAAAGAAACTTTTCTGCAAGTTGTACAAGTTACATTCGATATTTGGAAGAACTGGAGACAAAAAAAGAGAGAAAAAAAAAAGGACAAGAAAAAGAAATAAAGAAAAAGAAAACGATCTTGTACCGCATTTAACGCGGAAATGGCACATAATGCTGTATAACGAAATATATATGGATTTCTGCTGCTGGATTTTTGGAATCAATAACACATAGTATTAGTGCTGTGTTCTCGTTTGTCCTGTTAAATGGCAAAAAGTTTCGACTGATTTATGGTATTATTACTTTTTTCTTCCCTCTTCTTCTTCTTCGCTATACTGTATGCACGCCTGGTGTACGTGTGTGCTAAAAGCTTCGGAAGTTTTCGTATATCCAACGAGCTTTTGAAAAGTATATGAATACTCTTGAACGATATCGATTCTCTTAAAAAATCGGCGTTAATAGAAAAATGTTGGTGTAGTTTTCGTTGAAGAAAAATAATGTACTGCGTTTTCGCCATGTCTGCTCAATTTTTTTCCCTTCGGCCCGACGAAGTACCTCGAATGACACCCCCGGCTATTTATCAACATTTCTCCGGTTACTATCTCCTGTATCTATTCTATCTCTCTCGCGCATTCAGTCGATGAATAATATTACGCCAGAGTCTTTTTATAAATGTTAGCTCTTAACCTCGCCTCGGTAACTCCCCGTACTGTTTTTCATTTTGGTCGACGAATGGATCCTCGGCTCATTCAGTCTACACTGTACAGTCTACGGCATCGGGTCGATTTTTCATTTGAATTGCTTTTCCAATATCCATTAATACGTTACGTATACGCGCGACAGCAAAAGTTCATTTATTTAACCCCTACGAGAGGCCAGTTGAGACCAAGTTCGGCCTAATAGTCCACATAAGTTAGCCCAAATAAGAGTACAAAAAGGAAAAAAGTCATAGAAAGCTGAAATTTGGTACGTTGGTCTAATTAAGTGTCCTGAACAACGTATTAAAAGTCCTAACGAATCCGGTGCAGGCGTTGTCCCCTAGGGGGCAAAAATTGTGGCGTAAAACAGTTTTTTGCTTATATATCACACTAAAATTTGAGTTTAGAAAAAAAATGTTTTCACAAATGTGATAGAGAATAAAAAATACACAAAAAATGTTCTTACACATTTTCCGTAGAGTGCGCATTCGTTGAATAAATGGATATCAAACGTTGAGAAGTTTCCTCCATGTGTACATTTAATGCAACTTACTGTAATCGATGCAATGTAGACTCGCGCACGCGTGAATACATTAATTTTTATTTGCTTTGTCAAACAATTTACATGCCTGAGTGAGATCTTAAGTGACTTGATGCAATGATTCGAGACTCATATGCCAGAGGTGGAAGCTTGAGGCCCCACAGCTAAACTGTGGATTCAATATTTCCAAACGGTATCATTGGTAAAAAAATTTGTTGCTGCATAAAGAATGGGTCACTAGCCGTGGCATCTTGAGTGCGTGCAGCAGATAATTTTTCCACGCAGCTGGACATTTAACCGTCCGCCAAGACTGCTCACCTTTATCTACAAGATGCCTATCACCTACAAAACAAAATTAGTGATTTTGAGTACCTACACTGATTCTTCGAAGTATTTCACCATAAGAATAAGTCAGAATTACTTTGTCGGTATTTGGAGTGATATAACCATCGAACAGACCTTGATGAGACTCATGAAAAGCAGAGGAGGATTGACACGTGATCGTGTTATACAGCCAAGTGTTATTCAAAAACGGATTTTAAGTATGCCCGTTGTTATGGCCAATTGTGAAGAAATTGAGGAGTACACAGGGTGCAAGAGACATTCAAGCAAAAACATGTCGACCTACGTCCTTTTCGAATTTTGCGTGATACTTCAGATGTTGAAAAATTAACACAGTGACTTTTGACACCGAACCCATTCCCAGAGTCGCCGAACAGCATCCGTATCCGCAGGTGTTATAGTGGATGCTTCAATCAATTGCCACGAAAGCGCATTGGTGGGAAACCTTGGCGTCCAGTCCATGGTTGGCAAAACATTTTCCGACATAAAATTGAAAAGAGGTACAAGTATGTATACCACATCACATCTTCGTAATAAACCAAATAACAGAAAAATCTAACGAATACAACCTAGAAAATTTCCTCCCCTTCATTAACTTTCAGAAAGCCTTCGACACAGTGGAGCACAACTTCCCATGGGGGGGGGGACTTTGCAGAAACAGGGGATAAACCCAAAATACATCATAAATATCAAAAATATGTATAAAGGGACCGAAGCGTACATAAAGACGGACAAGGTGGGGGAACGATTCAAAATCAAGAGAGTGGTAAGGCACGGCGACTCACTCTCCCCAGTCTATTTAATAGCACGTTCGAGAAAATTTTCCGGGGATTGAACTGGGAAAGGAAAGGCATAAGAATAAATGGAGAATATGTAAATAATTTACGATTCGCGGACGATGTGGTGGTTATAGCTAATTCAGTAGAAGAAATACAACAATTAGGAGAAGGGTTGTATCAAGAAAGCAAAAAGGCGGGACTGGAAATCAATTGGGAGAAAACGATATTGTTAACAAATAGGAAAATATGGAAACAGCAGTAACAATTGGGGGAACAGAGGTTAAAAGAAAGGATGAAGTAACATACCTAGGCCAAATGATATATTTTAAAAATAGAAGGGATAAGAAATTGAACATGAGAATAATGAAAGGATGAAAAAGCTATTGGGGGCTAGAAGAGATTTATAAGAGGAAAATAAGGCATGAATTAAAAACAAAGGTAGGGGAAAGCTGTACAAGTCTAGTCCTCACGTATGGTGCCCAAACTTGGGCCTAAACTAAGACAGAAATAAATAGATTAGGAAATACACAAAAAGCAATGGCGAAAAGTATGTTAAAAACGGAAGGATGGAATAAAAAATACAGCAATCAGGGGGAAAACTGGATTAATTAGGATAGAAGATTGCATTAAGAAACTTACATAGAAATACGCGGGACATATTAGCAGGCACACAGAGGGAAGATGGAAAAGGAAAGTGGAGGAATGGTGCCATAAAGGAGGAAAAGATCGGTGGGAAGACCAGTGACGCATTGGTGCGACGAATTCAAAAAAGAAGTTGGGTCATTATGGCGAAGGGACGCGGCCATCCGGAGAAAATGGAGAGACGTCAGAGAGGCCTATGCCCAAAAATGGGGCGAGGCGATACCGGGGAAGGGGAACACCTACCACCTGACTCAACCATAACAGATGATAAGTATAGAAAAACGAATGTATCGTCTGCTTATCAATAAATAAAATAAATAAATAAAATGTATACCGGACAAGAAGAAAAGAGAAAACCAACGAGTACTAGGTATTCTTAAAATTTTTTTTTGGATCAAAAATTGGGAAACAGGGTGGTCTATTAACAGCAGTACTTGTACTAGAGGAAGCGTCATACCTGTCGACCCTCTCTTAGTTTTCCAAAGAATCTCGTTCTTGAAGACAACCGATGAAGAACTGAAAATCTGCTTTTCGCACGAACTCGCTCACTTTCCAACATCTCTTTTCACGGAAGATGGAAGGGGGTAATTCTCTTCATTCCATGACTGCTGCGAGCATTTGAAATAAATCTTCTCGTATGCGTATAAGTCTACGTCGCATCAATTACAATGAGTTCTATTAAATGTATACATGGAGGAAATATCTCAAAGTTTGATTTTAATTTATTCGACAAATACGCACTCTATGGAAAAATGTGTAAGACAATTTATTGTGTATTTGTTCATTTTCTCTCACAATTGTTTGAACTTTTTTTTTTCTAAATTCAAATTTAAGCGAGATATAAGCAAAAAACTGTTTTCTGCCCCTATTTTTGCCCCCTAGGGGACGACGCCGGCGCCGGATTCGTTGCGACTTTTAGTATGTTGTTCAGGACATAATTAGATCAATGTACCAAGTTTCAGCTTTCTATGATTTTTTTCCTAGTTAGAACGTAATTCATGTGGATTATAACATAGGAAAACGGGTTCCATTTGCCCAAAACGAAAGCTTAGTTCCGCGTTGGGTTCATTGTAGTCCAGGAAAATGAAATCGAAAAAACATCGAAGTCGAACAAAAAATCCGACCAAGACTTTCTCGATATATATTTTTATTTTTTTTTGGGGGGGGGGGGGTGAATATTGGAAGACATTCAGCCAACTTGAGAAAAGCTCTACCGCTATGACGGAAAACTTTTGATATGTTCGTGAGGGAGCTAATACAAATACGAAATTGGTGAAAAAAACCTTTGTTGAACTTTTTCTTCAACTCAAACTTTAAATTTCCTGGGCTATTGACACATTTGAACGTGGATGCGAGTAGGTACGATATGCGAATCGGGCCTGCTACATATAAACGCTTTATATGTATTATGTACTATCTCGATTACAGCCAGACACGAGCCTTTGAAAAAGGTACCTAAAACGATATATGCGATTGATTGCAGCTCGTTTGCGAAACAGTACAAACATAAAATTTCTATACAGATTCGTTTTTTTTCCCTTTTGAATTTATGTTCCAAAATAAAAGCCTATTGGTTAGCCTCTTTCTTGCAGACGAAGTTATATTCGCAAAATTGTGGTCGGTCTAGTTTTGGGATAATAAGGCCGATGAAACTACCTCGAAATTCGATCACTTTTCTCTACTCGCATTTTATACTTCCATTATATTACTCGTATTTTGAAATAGATTTTTCGCAACATAAAAACAAATAACTATATCGACGGTGTAAAGGCTCCGAAATGAATGACCCCTCATTATTAACGAAGGTAATACCGAATCTTACAATGAATAAGAAAAAATGGTTCGGAGCCACTTTCATAGAAATTACTTAACAATCCTGTCTAGACTTGGGCTAGTGTTCTTGACCTTGGAACTCTCAGCTGAGGAAAATGGTGTCTGGAGAAATGAGATATGAGAGCAGAAAAAAGAATGAAGAAAGTGTAAGGGAAAGAAAGAAATACAAAATCTAGTGATACTACTCGGAAAATTTGGTCTAAAATTATTTTGAGAGGGGAGAGAATGGTTCTTGGTGTTGGATTTTGATGCAATTTTCTGATCTTCTACTCAGTTTAAGTTATGATTTCTTCGTTTTTAAACAGATCAGTCATTTGCGGCCAATTTTGGATAAGATTTGTTCGGGTTTGGGCATTATTGGTCATTTTTTACATCTTTAGTCATTTTTGTTCGCTATTGTTCTTGTTTAGTTTCGGTTGTTTTTAGCTCTTTCTGCTCACATTTAACCGAATTTAGTCATTTTTAATATTTCCTGTTCACATTCGGTTATTTTTAGTCATTATTGGCTTAGTTTAGTTTCGGTTGTTTTTGGCTCTTTATATCCACATTAATTTAACCTAATTTGATCATTTAAGACATTTTTTGCTTAAATTCGGTTAGTTTTGGTTGCTTTTGGCTATCTTTAGTTTTGGTTGTTTGGCCCTTTTTGGTCAAATTTAACCAAATTTTGTCCGTCATTTTTGATATTCTCGTCTACTTTCGATCGTTTTTGGATTTTCAATAAAATCAGACATTTCAGGCAAATTTTGAGAGTGATCTGTTCGATTTTAGGTATGTTTTGGTCATTTTTATAATATTTGATATCTTTATCTTCTATTGATCACTTAGTTTTGGTTGTCTCAGCCAGTTTTATTAACAATTAGATCAGATTTGGTCATTTCTGACCTTTTATTGTTTACATCTGACCTGACATTGTCATTTTTGATAATTTTTCCTTTTAATTTTTGTCATTTTTATTTCACCAGATACATAGTTGTTTTTGGTACTTTTTTCAACCATCTTCTAATTGTTGATCGATGTTGGTTTTGTTAAGTTCTTGTTGTTTTTGGCTCTTTTTGCTCACATTTGACCAAATTTGGTCATTTTTAGTATTTTGTCTGCTGTAGGAAAAGAGGGGAAACCGGTTCACTAGCTTTCTGGCGCTGAGCCTGCGTCGAAAGGATACGAGTCAGGCACGTGGCCAAAGAGTGCCTTCTCGCCTAGTAGAAATTTTCTGGTCAAGTTCCCTGTATGAAAAACGCATACTTCTTGCGATATTCCGCGTCTACCTCTTTTACTACATTCCTCAGACTTACGGCGAGAATCCATGTAATTTACGTAGTTTCGCGAACCTCCACTCATCTTTCTTCCGACAGCAGACTAACGCAATTTGCAAACTTAATTATACAATATAAGATCAAAGATACGAAACTCTCAAAACTCTTTCGGGACTCACTTTTTACTATTCAAACAAAATGAGTACGAAAACTTCGAAGTTCGAACATAAGTGACGGAGGAAAAATTGTCGAGGAAATTAAATTTTTATTAGAGTTAATTTGTGCGGCAGCAATGAGCGAAGCTAAAAAAAAGCTCAATTCCACGAGCCGGGTCCTATTGACGAAACAAAAACGGGCGGCGGGGGAAAAGCGAACCGTGCATTAATGTAACTTCGAGTGTAATTACAATTAATTAAATTAGCGGGAATAGTGATATAAATCATTTAGAAAAAAAGTTTTACCTTATTAAAGAAATTCTAGCGTAATTAAAGATGCTGTAATTAAACGGGAGAAAAATAATGTCGCGATTGTACGATTTGTAACTCGTAGCGCAGAAGAAGCAAGCAACGCTCCGGGAAAATGCTAATTTAAATTCGCGTAAATTTTACGGAAATGTAATTTTGATATTTGCGTGTAGTGCTCGGTTGGAGTGCGAAAAGCGCGGAGGATGGATTGAGGGCGCCGTGAAATCGCGTTCACCAGCCCCAATGTGACAATTTTACAGCTGCACACAGTTCAGCCCCTCTCGGTGCCAGAGAAGCTCGCGATTCCCGGTGGCGAAATCTAATAAGGGCGCAGTGTCTGCGACCTCAAATTCGCCAGATGTGAAAAAAGTTTGCAACGTAACCGAGGATGTACTAAAGCGGCTTTTCTGGCGAGTGTGAGCGAAGACATTCGAACTTGGCCATTTGCAGTTCAAGGGTTGACAAGCGAATTTAAAGTGGCGATACAACTGTGACGAAATTGCTACATTATGCAAGGAAAAATACTGGAATGAAGGATAGCGGATCAGAACAACGACCCGGAAGGTGGAGCATATCAATTTGCAGGCAGGAAATGATTGACTTTTGCTTTGCACGGCCATCGTTTCCAGATGTTTGCCAGTATAGTGCGGCTGGTGACGTAGCCGAAGTGGACTGTAAAGGTGGCAGACTCCAAAAAAAATCTAATCAAGCTATCTAGCCTTTAAAGAGTTATTTATGAATTGACCGCATCCTTCCCTGAAATTTGCCACAACCCTGTCACTGGATACAGCTCGAAGTCGGATGTAGAAATACAGAGCCATGAAGCTCCTGCCTGTCTTAAGCAGAGGTAGATTTGGCCTCCGTCCCGCCTAAAACGGCTAGTCAATTTATCGCATCTCGGCGCTGCCGGCAAGATAGTCATAAATTCGTCTTCTAGGTTTGAGTATTTCATGCGGATAACTCTTTCTCTCACTTCATTTCCGAAACATTTTTTCCGCGAGAATGACAGTCGCAAGTCCGAGTTGATATTCGCTTTTCCTTCATTACCATCTCACGTTTTGGCAACGACGAGCTGTAAAGGCGTTCTTAAGTATCCGCTACCGAAAAAGGAAAGACGTTTTTCCAAATGACCAACATCCGTTTTCATAAATTATTCATTTTTAGCCCTCATTAATCTTCCGACATTTGTTTTGCAGAGGAAATGGTATAGTCATTTTGCGACCGCGAAATGGTCTTTGTTTGTTGTACAATACTGCAATGACCCGATAACATTGGTAATTTAAGCACCGGTGTTCTATGACAAATTACCGTACGTGGATTACTTTCTCTCTCGTCCCGTACCTGGGAAGATTTGGTTTTCGACAGCACCAACAATTTAAAAGATACTCACTTGCCTCGGGTTAGTTTTCCTCAGATTCTACTCAACTAGAAATGGTTTCAATTTTCGACAACCGCACTCGGAGTTTCATAGGAAGGTGGTTTAAAGGAACCCCTGGAAAGAGATCAAAACTAATCGAATCTGAGCATCTTTATTATCGAACTAGGAGACCAAAATAACTTGAAGCAAACCCGATTAATAAAAACTAAAATCCGCCCTTATTAATATATTGGCCAGAAAGAAGCGAAAACAAGTTGAGCTGAACATTATGACTAAAAATGTACAAATTTGACAAAATCCGATTGAAAACCACTCAAGCCAAACGTGATCAAAAATGAAAAAAGTGACCAAAAGCAAACAAGTCTGACTTATTTTCTACCAGAAGTAACTGAAAATGACCGACTCTGATCAGACTCATAAAATAGAAAAGAGAAGAAGTCTGACTGCTGCATGAGAGGACACTGTTACATGGATATGTTGTTCAAGCGATTGAGTTAACGCGCATACCCACTCGGCATCGCTCGGCATTCTTCGCGTTGGTCAGTCAAAATGTGACGGAACAAATGACCGAGTAAAGAGGAATACGCGACTACATCATTATGGTAACGTTTTCTGCGGAGCATGTTTTACAGAATTTTTCTTTTTTGCGTATGGCGAGCCATTAGACATATTCACGTCAAATTTACCGCATATACATGGGAGAAAAGACAGAGTCCAACAGGTGACAGGACGAATGACCTAGTAAAGAGGAATACGCGACTACATCATTATGGTAACGTTTTTCAGAGGAACGTTTTTTGCGGATCATTTTTTACGGAATTTTTCTTTTTTGCGTATGGCGAGCCATTAGACATATTCACGTCAAATTTACCGCATAGACATGGGAGAAAAGATAGAGTCCGACCAGTGGACAGAAAGACATTGTTACATGGATATGTCGTTTAGGCGACTACCTTGTGTAACAACGATCTTGATGAGACAGACTTTACTATTTCAACACCTGCACTGCGCAGTTTATTAATAAATTAACGCACAGATTCATTCTATGACGTATAAAAAATAAATGCATTCCGGCATTCGTGCTTCCAGTCAGAACAAGGCGCGCTTAAGCAACCAGTGTTGCTAGATTCCTTTCATGAAAAAAAAATCGTGAGATCACAGAGATGTTTTGTGGATTCTAACAACATTAGAATTGACTTTTTTTTTTTTTTTTAACTTGATTTAAATGTCCTTATTTTTAGAAATCGGATACTCAGTGGGTGCAAGGTACAGTGACATTTAGTTGTGTGTATCACAAGAATAAATACATCGGAGCTTACACTTCTTTATGTGCCAGAATCTCATTAAAAATTAGCTTGTTTATCAGTTATCAACGGAAATCAACAAGAAAGATTGAAAATTGGTTACTTCCAGACAGTGGAAGAGGTTGCAATCAAAACTGACACTTGACAAAAAAATAAGAGAAAGAAAGGTTAGGGTACCAGCCGATAAAGCAAAAAAAGTGCTATATCGTGGTCATGACGTGAAAATCTGAGATACAAGATATCTTAGTAAAATCATCTGTGATAATGTACCCACAGAGAATTAAAACTAACACTTTCCAAGGCCAAGTGTCAGTTTTAATTCTCAGTGTAGGTATCTCAAATGATTGTAGAGTGAATACCTTGTTACTCAGAGTTTCACGTAATGACCATCTTGTAGGACTTTTTTTTTCTTCTTTTCTTGAACGGCTGGTGCCCTAACCTTGTTTTTCACTTTTTTTTTTTGGCAAGTGTCGGTTTTGATTTTAACATCTTCATCCGTGAACAAATTTTATTTTGTTTCATCCAGCGTAGTATAGTATATTTTCGTTCTAAACCGCATTCCATTACTACATGCACTTTTCTACACGTTTCACATCGACTTTAGAACAATTTTCACGATGCAACGGCCAAGTGAGAATCAAAAGTGACATTTGCCAAACGTCCCCTTCAATTTAAGCAACTGCAAACATTCTCACACAGTCGATTTCACGGTAGTCGGATTTCCCACGAACACTAGATACACACCACACATTCACGATGCAGCAAGAGAAATTTGTTTTGCTTATTTGAGCGCTTGGAGTAGAATAGCAAGTGTCGGTTTTGATTCTAAGCTCTTCGATTTATGAAAAAACTGGGATTTTGTCGAGATTATTCGAGGCGAATTAAGCAAGATATTAAAATAATAATAATAATAATAATAATAATAAAAATCGTGAGAATCTGGTAAAAATTTGTGAGTTTGTAGGAATTCCTTTTTTTGTTTTTTTTTTCTTTCTCGAAAACTCATGAAATCTCACGAAATTTTGTGAGAGATGGCAACACTGCAAGCAATGGATTTGTCACACTTCCCTCGAATCGTATGCACAGTTAACCTTCCCTCTGCTATCAAGCCCACATACATGCCCATGATCCCTTTCCTTATTTTCTCGTTGAACTTCATAGTTGAATCGACTATATTCGGACCTAATGACGTAATGGCTGACATCTGGCGGAAGTTTTCAACAACATCTAGTTCTTTCATGTTCTTATCAATGTTAGGATAAAATCGTACACTTTTATCCTAACGTTGATAATAAATTCAATGTAAAGTCGTAAAACGACATCAGCGCACCACCACGTTGCTAGGTCCGAATAGTCGTCCATTCTCGGCATAGCTCGGCATTCTTCATGCAGGCCAGTGAAATGTGATGTAACGAATGACCGTGTAAAGAGGAATATGCTACTACAACGCAATGGTAACGTTTTTTGCGGAGCGTTTTTTTCACAACTTTTAAGTTGTTATGGAAAACAAAAGTGAACAATTTTTTAATAATTAATTTGAGCTTTCTGAAGAATTGAAAACTCTGAATTTATTGGTTTGAATATGATTTTGATATTGATATTTTCCCAATATTTCTGCTGTAAATGAAAAACGAGAACAATACAAAGAAAAAGAAACATGTTAACAAAATAAAAATTATTTTCACGATAAGAAATTTTTGGTTTTAGCAAAAAATATGCTCTTTTTATTCGTGGGTTCAAAGTATTTTTTATTAACAACCTGCCTTGTCAAGGCTGGTGTTTTTACTTCTTTTTCCGTTAGCAAAAGAATATTCAAACAAAAATACTCGTAAATAGAAAAACCAATTTTTTTTTTTTTTCCAAAAGCTGTACTACTTTTTTTTCTTATTAGTCATGTTGTTATCCACATTGAAAAAACGCAATTTTAAATTTTAAAAACAAGTACAAAGTGTTTTTTCTTTACAGCGCTCAAGCTGCTGTAGGCAAAAAAGTCAACAATTTTCGTAATTTATATTCATTTTTCTTTTTTAATTAAAAACAAATTTGTCATTAGTTTCTGATTTTATCGATTTTATTAATTTTTTTGATATTTTCAATACTGTTTTGATACTTTGGTAAGAATTTGATAACCGCGAGAAACAAAAAAATCCCTTTGAAAAGAAAAAAAAAAGATGAATGCAGTATAAAAGCAAGAAAATTATTTTGTCTTAAAATGATGTTTTTATCAAATGTTTGAAACCTTGTTTCCTACGTGTTGTATGCGTTTCTGTTTAAAACAATATGGGTGGAGGTTGGTAAAAAAAAAAAAGGAGAGAAAGAAAGAAAAAAACAGTAAGCGTAGTACATTGTTTTTCTTTTTTTGTAATTTAGTTTGCGTTTTCAAAAAATTGAATACAAGTTTTGATCTTTTTTAATTGTATAGATATTCTTTCATATCCTTTTAATATGTATTTCCCTGATACCTTCGATATAAATTTGATAATCCTCCACAGAAAACAAACAGAAGACACATTTAAAATGAATGAAAAATGAATAAATAAAAATTGTATAAAACGTAAAAAATTAATCATTCTATTTGATCTTAACACATGCTATTTTTATTGGATTTTCAAAAACGATTTTTTAAAATATATTCTGAAAAATTTTGGTTCAGAATTTAATCACAAGATCAAAAAGATAAGAAATGTCATGATATGAAATCGCCAAAAGTACATTTGTAATCAGGATAATCATTATCGTTTTCTGTGTTTTTACGTGATCTAGGATCAAATAGATTACAAAAATTTGGCAAGATCGGGTTTTATACAAATCAAAATGAGCTAGAAGATTGCAACATCATGATGTAAGATTTTACTTTTTACATAACCAGGAATGTACCGATGGAGGAGCGTAGGAATTTTTCACTCAGCAGTTGGGAAAATTTACTATTTTAGTCAGACGGAAGTCGAAAAATCTCCAACAAGTTGAAAGTTTATTAATTTTTTTTTGTGCTTTGATAATAGGACCTTGGAAATTTTGAGTGAAGCCAGTAGGGATTTTCACAATTCTTTTTACCCCCCCCCCCCCAGAAAAACTCCTGTACATATCCTCTTGACCTGAATCCGTGATTTTTTTCTATTTTTAAAAGATTAGCAGTTTGCTGATTATGATTATATATAGGGATGGGCAAAATCTTAAGATCTACGGATCAAAAAAATCACATAAGGCTCAAAAACATCATTAAAAGATCACCGAAGGATCATTAGATTCCTGATTTGATTGATCGTAAGTTTTATTCGGTTTCCAAAAATTATCTGAGATCGGGGGGAAAATATCATAAGATCTAACCTTATGCATGATGTAAGGTCCTTTTCTTTTTTCAGTAGTTTACTTATTATTTAAGTAGGAATTCATTTCTTTTAGTTGTAATGACTAAGTCTAGCATCAACATCGTAGATTGGTCAATTCTGTTTAATTACCTAATTAGTAATATTAATTCTAAATCACTGTTTTGAAATCCTGTCATAAAATATACAGTGTAGTAAACCGCTGGCGAAGTGGTGGCAGTTGAGATAATGTCAGATACATGGAAGTACATATGGGCGCAAATAGAGGGCTGTTTCGGGGCTCAGTTTCCCAAATTCACTGAAAGCACACTCGGGTTCGAGTGTAGTGTTGCAATATGGTTATTTTGACCCCCCCCCTATTCATGACGTACATGTGTAACGAAAGCTCAAGCAGTATAAGACTTTTTTTTTAACGGAATTGAGCTAGGAATAATTTTTCTCAAAACAATTTCTCGCATAGACGATATTTTTAATGATTATCGTAAAACGACAATGAAAAATATTAAAGAAGTGCCTTAATATCGAGCTGACAAAGCCGAAGTTTGTGCAACCATGGCATGCCCAACAACTCCAAAAGGTATTGCGAACACGAGGAAAATAGCAAGAGAAGCAGGCCTATATGGAAAAAAAAGTGATGCCGATATAGTACAACACAATGAATATTTTATCAGCCTTCTATTAGTATATTGTATTGTGGAAAGGCATTGCTTTCAGTTTGCACCACGAAAAATAAAACTAGAGTCGATAGAATTCGCGCCCGTTTGTATTCCAAAAAGCTTTACATCATAATTAGAGCCGGTGTTAGGTGGTGATTGGGGGAAGAGGTGGGTGGCCCAAGATCAAGACACAAATTTTTTGGGGGAACTATTGACATTTGGAAAAACTAATTGGAACCCAATAAGGTACAACTCTGGCTATCATACCTCTGGGCTACATATTTTTGTTAATTTTTTAAATGCTTCAACATTTGATTTTTTTTTTAATTTGTCAAGTGTGCCTTAGGCTATATGGTTGATAAGATGACATAGGTGATACTTTTTTTAATTTTTCAATTCTAAAGTGCAAGAAAAAGTGAAAAGTGAACAAATTTAGGTTTTTTTTTTTTTTTTTAAATCAAAAATTGCTTTATTATATTAAAAAACAAGTTACGACATTGACTTACTGTGAGTAACAAAAATATTCGGACATACAGTTTTTTTCGCAATATTGAAAGAAGAATGGGCGGAAAAAATCCGAAAAAGTTGTATGTGGCAGGAGGTAGAGTAGGGAGTCTTAGAGCACCATTTTTCTTTTTGGAGAAGTACCAAAAATTAAGCACAGAAAAAGAAAAACACGAAATATGTAGCCAAATTAATATTTGGACACCGTGTATTTTTTCCATAAGAAATCCGACTTGATCTTAAATTTTCCTGAGTAAGATTCTAGAAAATGTTCCTTTGATGATCAAAAGTTGACACCTGAATAATTGAAGCATTGCAGATTATGAGTTAGGTAATTACGACATCGTAGCATGACTGAGGTATGGGTTGAAAAAATATGAAACAAGAAAACTTCCTGCGTCCGCCCATTATAATTAGCATGCAACCCAAAAGAAACAAAATAGTTACGACCCGTTTCTAACTCAACAGTACAGGAGCAATGAGGATGTGGGTTAAAATTTCGTATTCAGTAAAGCTTTTAGTTTACACAAATCACTTGTGATCATCAAAGGAACATTTTTGGGAATCCTACTCAGGAAAATGTAAGATCAAGTCGGATTTCTTATGGAAAAAATATACGGTGTCCGAATATTAATTTGGCTACATATTTCGTGTTTTTCTTTTTCTGTGCATAATTTTTGGTACTTCTCCAAGAAAAAAATTGGTGCTCCAAGACTCCCTACTCTACCTCCTGCCACATACAACTTTTTCGGATTTTTTCCGCCCATTCTTCTTTCAATATTGCGAAAAAAACTGCATGTCCGAATATTTTTGTGACTCACAGTACATACATATTTCACCATTGGCTTCCTTTTGATGGCATCAATCACAGATTTCATATTTCCTTTCGTCCAAGAATCTTTTTCAGTAGTTCTGGTGCGATGAGAATTATTCATTTTGTCTGAAACAAGGTATTTCAATCAATAAAATATTATGAAAGTACTTATTTGGTTATATGTCATCTTGCCCTCCTCCGCTCACTAAGTCCACTTTTGTTTGCTTTCGTATCATATTTTCGAAATGGTGAGGGAAAAAAATTGAAACCTAATTTTAAAGGGGTATGTAATATGGTGTTTTGAAGCTCACCTTTTACTCTTTCACTTGGAATCATTCTTGACCAAAAATAACCAGAAATGAATTTACCATCACTTGTTGATATCTATCTCGAATAAAAATCATACGTCACGAAGAATGTGAACATAAGTTTTTTAGCCTTACGCAGTTGAAAGATCAGTTTGGCTTTGACTCGCTACAGTGTGACCAATATTTGAAGAGAAGAATTGTATTTTTTGCGTGGGTAGATCGTCGCTATGTCGTCTTCTCGACTATGTAATCTTGGGCTACTCTACACCCTAGTCCTTCCCACGACGACCCAAAATATAATTTTTAACTGAAGTTTTCCCAAAAATTGAGAAAGTTACTTTTTTCTTGTCAATGAGTGTTTCGTATGACATTTCGGGGCGAGCACCATGAAATGCACCCCCATCGTGGAATTGTGGTACCCGGCCTGACTCGAATGCCAGCCAGCGGTAATATGGAAACTTCAGCTAGATATGAACCGTAGCGAATTATTTCTTCAACCTTGGTTGCTTTTCAAAGTCGATGCTTCTATCTGCTATTTGATTCCAGGGGCCAGAAAAGGAATATGTGCGAGTTCGAATCGTATATTAAATCGTGCGTGACCATGTACGACCAGAATTTCCTCTTCTTCGCTTCAGTTCTATCTCGTGCATGACTTTTCCTTCCCCAACTTGGCTGTTCGGTCGCTCGAGTAATAAATAACGTCGAGTATTCGAAATTTGATGCCGGCGCTTTGGAACACGAGCTGAGCTCGCTGATTTCGCAAGTACACTGTATATTTTTGACTCGACTTCCCGGTGACAGCCTGTCGCACTCGTTTTGTCTCTGTATCCTTTTTGCTAACTTGCGAAACTTTTCCTGCAACAAGGACCATCGAGCTCGAGTTGGAGTAACCTATTTCACGGCTTAGATGAAGCCGCTGTGTTACACAAAGCAACAGCACCGGTAATAATTTATCGCAGTCGAGTAACAAAATATAGTATGCGAGTAACTTATATATATATGGCAACTTCCGCGAACTTGAAGGGTTATCCACCGAAGGGGGTGGGATTTTTCTGTACTGTCTGGCTACCTTAACTTTTTAACGCGTGAGGTGCTACTCTGAGTTGTAGAAATTGAGAGTGTGGCCTTCTACTGACGGCTGGCAACGACTTGTACAATCAGCGATAGATTTGCATCGGGGATGAATCCGATGAAAAGCTCTCAGCCGGATGTGATGTCTGAAAAATCCAAATAGGAGATTGGTTGAAAATCAATTGCCAAATAAGAGAGTGGATGTCGACCAGAGAGGGTTCGACTGTGATATTTTCTGGTGCTAAGGACGTAGCTAGAAATTAATTCAAATGGCGGTTTAACAGAAGAAACCTAAAAGTATTTCTGTTTGTTTCTTTCCTCGTTCTACCCCTGGACTAACGAAACCATTTTCGGAGTGAAATTGGTTGTAACTGAATCATTTTCCGCAGTTGAACTCTCTACCGCAGAGAAAATAAAATACAGCGAATTACGACTTAACAAGATAAAAAACACGAAATACCTCTGAATTAAGACCAACACAGAATAAAATTGTGTCGAATAACTGAATTGGAAGTACTATTTGTCGGCGTAATATAAAATCTCCTAAATTCAAAGCCGAAATTTTTCTGGAGGTGTAAAAAACTGGTTTAAAAGATAATCATTGCTCGAGTTCCATTTTTATTTTTCATGAAGTCCGTGTAAAGCTGTTGTACACACATGTCCTATACAACTCAAAACTCTCTAAAATTTACTCGTTGAGCTATTTATTGAGGTTTCTTGAGATTTAAGGACCAACGTAGTTTTGTTTCTGCAATTTCAAGAATTACAGGATTTTTTTTTTTACATTTCCAGAACACAAGGTTTTGTTTTCATATTTCCAGGACGAAAAAAGTTTTGTCAAAGGTGTATAGCGACTTACCCGATGCGCAATCAGTTACCCTCTAGCTACCGGCGGAAAAGATACCCATTTGCAACCTTCGGTTACCCTCAGATTACCCTTAGATTACCCAGAAACCCATCAGTTACCCTTGGTTCCCCTTTAGTTACCCGGGTAACTGGCGACATTTTGCGCATCGGGTTGGGTAGATGTAAAAGTTTGAATCTTCTAAACTAGACACTCGATAATTTAAAGATCGTCAAGCACAGTAGCTCACTGTAGGCAGTGCTGGATTTAGGGACTTGGCCGCCTGAGGCTAAATATGTCTGCCACCCCTAAGTTCAAAAAATAAAAAAGCTATTTACCATCACATATTTACACTTTCGAAAAATTTGCCGTCTTGGCAAATTTGCTGCTCGAAGCCACAGCTTCGTTGGTACTAGGAAAATACGGCGCCGCTGTAGGGGCTAAATTACCAACTCTTGAAAAAAATTCAAATTATTTGGCGGGGAGGAGGTTGTAACTAAAAACTAATATTTCAAAATCGTAATACAAAAAAAAAGAAAGAAAAAAAAAACAACAAAAAAACTTGGTACTTTACAAATTTTGCCGCCAACAACCGCTTTCAAGTTCATCTGCTCTAGTACAGTTTAAAATTAGTTGGGAGGTGGTGTGCTTCAAATGACATCTAAAATTTCAAAATCGTGAAACAAAATAAATGAAAAAAACAAGGGAACAATATTTTTAATTTAGCCTACTGCAACTACTGTAGTTATCATCAACTCATAAATGTTTACGAATTGTTGGTGGAGGTTTCCATCTAAAACTAAGATTTCAAAATCGTCTAGAAAATTAAAGAGAAAAAAAAACCTGCCGCATTTTGGTATCTCCACCCGCGGTTGTTTAACTCACTGATTCTTGTATGATTTTGAATTATTGGTGTGTGTGTGGGGGGGGGGGGCTCAGCTTACCAACTTACCAACTATTGTACGATTTTAAATTGTTAACAGTTTGTAATATTTTCAACTTCGACAGTTTATATCCTTCAAAATTTCCAACTCTTGTAGCATTTCAAATATTTAGGGGAAGGGGGAGCCAACCAACTGAAAATTGAAACATCAAAATCTTCAATCAAATACAAAAAAAAAGAACCAACTTGAGAAACTCCTAATCTTGCCCCCTAAAACTGCTAAATTTACAAAATACAATTTTAAATTATAGGAAGGGAGTCCAAATAACTAAAATGTTGAAATCGTCAAGCCAAAAAAGGTTGCTAAATTCATAAATTTTTAATTGCAAATGAATTATCACACTCCGAATAGACGCAATGCGAGTGGAAGGGGGGTGTTCAGCGGTCTAAAATCCCCCCCTCCCCGTTTGTGACTTTGTCAAATAGAGGTTTTTTTAATTTTAGCACCTCCTCGAACGCCCCCTCCTCCTTTCATTAAGACCAAACCCACCTGAACACTGGGCTGGCTATCCTACTGCACACACACAGAAAAGAAACCAGTTGTTATTGTTTTGACTGTACATAAAAATGTGTCATGTGTTCCATGTATCAAAATATGGAAATACGAAATAACTACAGCTAAAATATCGTTCATTGTCGTAAGTATACGCATTATTACTGACCAAACTTCCAGTTCGGTGCACAAGTTTACCTACCCATTTCAAAGAAACATGTATCTACCCAATATTAAGTAGGTGTCTATACTCGCGGAAATGTGCGGTTACAACAAGGGATACCTGAGTAAAATAATATTTCGCTAGTCTGAAGTCGGGAAACTAAATGTAAGGGAAATTGAATGAACGCCAAATAATTCGTTGGATTAGTAATTAATCACTTGCGTGTACTCCGTTACAGAGCTACGTAGATACCAGTATTCCTCCATCAAATTCACTTTAGCCAACTCACTTTAGCTTACCGTCTAGATGAGCCGCGAAGCGGGTCAGCTAGTCTTCTTATGAAAGACCTTGAGGTCTCTGGACCACCTTTCAAATTTTCTGTTTCTAATCCTTCGAGATGTATTATTTTTACCCGACAAAGTACAGATTAGGAGGGGAGACCTTCAAAGTCATTTATTTTTGTTTGAAATGCACCTTAATAGTCACGATTGTAATTAAGACTGCGTAGACTTATCTCAGACACTTGAATTGGCAACTTTGGCCAAGTTTTTCTTCTTCAAATCCAGTTCTTAGATTGGAAATTGTTATCAGCGCCGGTTTTACCATATGGGCTGACGAGGCTGCAGCCCAGAGCGGCAAAATTTTGGGGCGGCAGATTTACGACCCAATAAAAAAATATTTGCGGGAGGGGGATGTAAAAAATGGCGGCAAAAATACTGCAGCCCATGGCGGCAAAGTACTTAAACCGGCACTGGTTTCCATTCCAATTTTTCTAAGTAAGGGTTAGTTTTACTAAGTTGAATAACTCTGGAAGACACTGTAGAAGGCACCCCTTCATCGAGGTGACAGGTTTCTAATTTCGTCGAGATGAAAACGGTTGAGACCAACAAGCACATAATCGAAATTCTTTTCCATTTTTCAATTTTGACAACTCAGACTTCGACCTAGTTAGGTAATAAACATTTTCAAATTTGAAAAGCAATAAGAAAAAGTTATAAAAGTAAATAATAAAGGTAGCAACAGCGTCTTGCTTCTATTTTTCCATCTGCTGAGCCACTTTTCTAAATTATCAAGGAATTTAAATTTTGAAATCCGGGGGGAAAAAATTTGGAGAGATCTTCCTCCAACATTCTTCAGAACATTTGCTTGCTTATTATTTTTGATATATTTTAAGATACGTTAAAATTCGTCAAGGTTCATTAAGGTTCGTAAAAACTCGATTACAACTTAAGACCCATTCTCTGCTGTGAGGAAGGGAATTACAGACCAGATATTCAATATTTAGTGCGATAGTACACGTATACCTAATACGGAATACATCAGAAAAAAAAACCGTCCTAAATTGATGACTTTCTACCATATTTCTCTACAGTAAGATGGGGTGGTAATGGAATGAACAGGAACTCAACAAAGTTATGAACTTTTCAGGTTTGCTTTTAAAACAATAGGTCAGAATTATGTCTTTTTTTAAATTATCTTTAAATCAGAAATCAGATTTTTCTTAAGATGTGTAAATATCGTATGCTGCTTGTATGTAAAGCGATTCCTTTTGATTGACTTTCAACTCACTTTTCCCTGTGCACAAATTATCTTTCTTCTCTTTACCTATCGCAGAAGTTAAAAAATTCCAGATTAGGTTTGGACCTACTACTGGGGACTGGAATACTTTTGCCGCCCTACTTGTGGTATGCCCGAGGAGAATGTTGGAGCCCTCCCACCAATTACGTCTATTTGAATTTGTTTTTAAAGACTTAAGGTGAGAGCGGAAGACAAATATAACGTGTTTTTAAAATTTGCCGTCCTTTTGTCGCCCGAGAATGAAACCTCATCAGCCATGGAAAATCAAGGCCTGGTTTCAACAATCGAAAATAATTTACATGGAAAATTGTTTTTTTCAAAATGTAAAAAAGGTTTGTTGAAGGTTTTTCTTTTTCTGATATATCTATTGGGGTAGTTTTTATTCAGTCTTAGTGGGAATTTATTATTTCTATTTTTTCCAGGGATCCTACCACCCTTAATCCATAAGAAACTTCTGCGAAGTTTTAGTTCGAGCGAATTGGGGAGACATACGTGCTACACGTCTTTTCTGCTTCGTAAGGAAAAATACACGAAGTTTCGATATTGTTAACCGAAAATTAGTATTATTAATGTGTTGAGAATTAGTTCTTATCAATTTTAATTGGCAGTGGGACTTGGCTCGAAAATAAAATAGTTTGGCTCCGCAATCAAGATCAATGGCCCCAGGGGATGGCTTCAGAAAGGGTACAGGAGGGCCGAGAACATACAATTGGTTTTTCCGATAACTGAATTCAATTTTGAAGTAGTTCTTACATTCAGCTTCTAAGGGAGTTAAAACAAAATAACAATCAGTCGATCGAGAAGGTGTCCTAATTACTATTCAATAATTTCAGAAAAAAATTATAATTTAATTTGGACCCTTTCTGTGGCCACCAGGGTCGGATACGAATCGGCTTCAGTGACCTTGAAAACTTTCAATGAGGTGATATCTCGAAGAAATTAACATTTGGTGCCAACCTCCGTTCGTGGTTCCTCGGTGGATGAGACGTGAAAATTACCCGCAAATCGATACTTAAGAAACCTAAAAACCTTCAAGTCAATCCGTATCTCGAGTTTCATTTTCCGCCCTCCCTTTCCATTTGAGAGCCATCCCTTGAGGCCATTGATCCACACTTTGCAGTCAACCTATATTTTATGCTTTACCAGCATCGTATAACTTATTGAAAATTATGAGAACAAATTTTCAACCCAATTAAATTCCATGGAAAAAAGTTTTTCAATTAAAAATTTGTATTCAATGTATTTCTTCAAAGAAGGGTAGAAGGCATGGCACGCGTTCCTCTTTTCCGATCAAGCTAAAATTTTATTGGATTCTTTTTGTATTTTGTTGAAATTGGAGGGGGTTCCGGTAGAAATTCCGGTGTTCAAAAATGACGATCACCTTTTAATATCTATGTCCGTTAATTAGAAGTGGAAAGGATTTTTCGAATTTTTTGAATACTTCCAAACTTGTACTTTTTCGAACAGGGAAAACTTTAAGTAAATCAGTAACATTTTAGGCTCCTTACGCCTTAAGATGAGAATGTTTGGATACAATAGAGCGTATTGAGAAATTTTTATATGGTAAGTAGGGTTTAGACATGGTCTTGTGATATAAGACTGAAATTCAAAAATTTTAACTTTTACTAGTTACTTTTTTATGCCTTTAGGCTTCCCAGTCCCCTTCTCCCACCGGAATCACCCTACAGCATACCTTCTACCAGTGTCGTCGTGCTTGGGTGTTCACCACTTAACTTTTGTCTTACAACAAAAAGCCCAGAAACAAGGAAAGATTTAAATTTTGATTAAAATACAAAATATAACCTTAAAAAATTGAAAAATAGCTGGATCTTTTTTCTTTGCGCTTCGCGTGGTTCTTATCTTTGTCACATACTATGGGAATCGCGTAGGATGTTCACTAGCAACATTGCACACTCTTGTTGGTGTTGTTGCAATGGCGTTATCTTTGTCACATACTATGGGAATCGCGTAGGATGTTCACTAGCAACACCGCACACTCTCGTCGGTTTTGTCGCAATAGCGTTATCTTTGTCACATACTATAGGAATTGCATAGGATGTTCACTAGCAACATTTCATACTCTTGTTGGTCTTGTTGCAGTGGCGTTATCTTTGTCACATACTATTGGAATTGCATAAGGATGTTCACTAGCAACATTTCATACTCTTTGTTGGTCTTGTTGTAATGGCGTTATCTTTGTCACATACTATAGGAATCGCATAAGGATGTTCACTAGCAACTGTGCACACTCTTGTTGGTATTGTCGCAATGGCGTTATCTTTGTCACATACTATGCGAATCGCGTAAGTTATTCACTAGCAACATTGCACACTCTTGTCGGTCTTGTCGCAGTGGGGTTCGCAACAAAGACCACAAAGAGTGAAGCGGAGACTTGGCTAATTTAAATGGCAGGGTGTTAACCAGCAAAAATGAACATTCTGGAAGCGCATGCGCATGCTGCTATGTGGTGAGTGGATGGATGCAACTTCATTCTTCTGATGCAGGGTTACAGCAAAATACATTCTGGAAGCGCATGCGCATGCTGCTATGTGGTGAGTGGATGGATGCAACTTCATTCTTCATTGACACTCGTTATTTATACATACTGATACTGAACATACGTTTTTAATCATACTGATTTTTGTGTATGTATGTGTGTGTGTGGGGGGGGGTAGACCCGCCAGTTGAACACCTAAGAAAGAGCACCACGCGACGCCACTGCCTTCTACTCGGAAGGAGGCACTCTACTGGTTACCTGTACAGCCTGAAATTTCAGAGGTTAGCGTGAAAATGAGAAAAATTACATTTATGGGGTATGGGAAAGGATATATCGAGTGTCTCACGCACACTTGACCTAAGTGACAAAAACTTCTTTTTTTTCAGGAGAGCGATTTGAAAATTATAAATAACGTTGTGTTATATACGTGGCCCAAATGATTTACGCCATCTAGCAAACTAAAAAAGGAAGTAATTCGTCATTTGCAAGTGTAGCCCAATAGAGGGGATCGAGAGATCTATAAAAATATCTATTAAGCTCACTTTTCGTCTAAATGTCACTTACGTCAAGTATGCATGAGACACCCGATATGTAATATTTCTAAAAGTGTTTCCACGTTGAACATGATTACAGACTGACTCCAGAATGTTCTAAAACTATTTTACCACCAACGGATGATCTTATGTGATACATTAGGACTGATAAGTTTTGATTCAGCGCCCGTTTTACCAAATGGGCTGACGGGGCTTCAGCCAAGAGCGACGAGATTTTTGGGCGGCAAAATTTGCAGCCCAAAACCCACAATTTCCTCAATTTAGCGAAAGGGAGTGTAAAATAAGTTAGGCAGCAAAGTACTTAAAATCGGCCCTGACGTTACTCAGTTACGTTTTCTTTTCTGCTTGCAGGTCAGTCGTCTCATCGAAACGAGAAACTACAACAGAGCATCCCAACCTTCCATTTTCTACTCGTCGACGCACACGCCGATTGTAAGGTCGATCGTCGAGCGCGGAGGCATCTCGCAAATGAACCGCTCCGACCATAAATTACTATATTTAATTAAGACTGATTAGAATTAAGATCCTCTCTCTCTGTTCTTCCACATCAACCATCCTCTCGGGTGAGTACGTATTCGCGGATACGGCCGCATAAATAATCCGCACCTTCGAGCGTTAAATGACACATAAGTCAGCCGTGTGTACTCATCGTAACCGGAGCCGATCTACATTGTGTGTCTGCAACGCACACGCCACTCGATTCTTTGCTCTAATTAGGAAACAATAAATAACGAAACTGATATTCCACGTACGATGGCTGAAATTTCGAACAGATAAATTGGCGGCCAGACTTTAATAACGCGCCGAAAATGGCGTCTAGTTTATGAACCAAAAGGGGAAAAAAAGGAGAAAAAGAAAAGCTTCGTCGAGACACGAATGACAATAGAAGAAAAGAAACGATGAGCGGAAGAGTGGCTAAATTGAACGGCGATTTACGATTACGATAATGGGAGAGCGACTTTCGATGCTGGCCATTTCGACGGACTTCTTATCAAGCGTCGCCCTCCCCCGAAACTGAGGCGTATGGAAACCGAAAACGAGGCCGCGGATGTGATCTGTGGCGTAAGATAATGTCAGGGTCCCGCTCTAGGCTCTCTGATAGTGGTGGCATGAACGAAACCGTCTGTTCTGACTTATTAGAATCGGTAGACTGGACTAATTTCGAATCAATCGTAAGCTTGGTCATATTGTTGTGCATCGACCTGGTCGTCATCGCCGGCAACACCATGGTAATTATGGCCGTTTACTACACCTCCAAGCTGCGCACGGTTACCAACTTGTTCATCGTATCCCTGGCGGTGGCAGATTTGATGGTGGGAGTCGCTGTGTTACCATTCAGCGCGACCTGGGAAGTGTTCAAGGTAAGATATCTTTAATAAGCACTCTTGTATATTTAGCGATCAATGGGAGCGAGAAAAATCGGTCACAACATTCGCGAGATGAAAAGATATGCCCGTAGAGCCAGTGGTGCTGAAAAGAGGGGCAGGAGCAGTGAGTAACAGTATCCTCTACCCAAGTTTCAACTAAACAAATGGTGAGAATGAGAGCTGCTTACACGAAACAGTATGTAACTGGGGACCGGGAAACTTAACCCCCCATCTGCTGGCACGGAATCGCCGCCACTAAAAAAAGAGAAACTCATGGCCGATTTTGACTAGAGGTGACCCTTATATTTATTTTAAAAAAACAACAAATAAACACGATACAACTATTAAAATCCCGAATAAATAAATAATTAAAAGAAACACACACAACAAGGTACAAATTGTGGGCCACGGAAACGAAGATCATAAGCTAACGCATATAACAAATTTCTGGTAGTGCAAGAGGTTACCCCTTCCTGTGGGAAACACAAAACTGCCTCCAGGCTACGTGACCCTCCAACAATAACACCGACAATAAGACAACTCACATCGACTCAACTCACGAACAACAAAACTAAATGTATACAAGATTAATAATCTGGGGATCCACCACGGCGAAAAAGAAGAGGCCTCCGCTCCAAATTCCTTTCCAGTCTAAGAAAAAGAAAAAGACGAAGAAGAAAAAAAAAAGAGGAAAAAACCGAACTGCCCTGTGACTAAACCGAATACAACTCACCGCCAATCTTCTCGTTACGATAGCACACAACCCGAATCTTCCTGCCTATGAGTATCTCTTTAACCCTTCCAACTCCATCCCTGTTCCTAAATCTTCACTCTACTTACATTCACAATTTGAAGGGTCACTGTCCCGTACCTTTTCCTACAATTCACTACCAATAATCCATATATTACCCCCACCCTGGTTGTGAAACCTTCCCCCATGCAAGTTTGAACTTACGGACTTCCATAAAAAATCTACGCCCTCCAAGTTTATCTTCTTGACCGCTTTCCTGACCACTGATGGTACAAAGTACAACCGACGCACCGCTTATTCCTACTCCATAGATAGTCTACTACACTCCTTCCGACTTAAAAACACAGCTTCCACCTACACAGCCGAACTGCATGCTATCCTACAGTGCCTCGTCACAATCTCCTCGCTCGAAGACCCACCCACCCCCACCCACTATCTGGTCCTCTCAAATTCACTTTTTCCCTTTAGGTCTATTTCTGATCGCCTTTCAACGCACACTCTCGTCCAACGCATCCGTCTCATCGTCCATCTCATTTCTTTCACCACCAAGAGCATTTCACTCATCTGGATCCCAAGCCATATTGGTATCCCAGGAAGTAAGGCAGTCGATCAAGCAGCGCAGCAAGCTACACAGCTCCCATATATCAATCGTCACCTCCCTATCTCAACAGATCTTACTTCCGCCATTCGCCAGGTCATTTTGCGTAAACGGTTCAAAGGGTGGCGGCATCAAGCCTCTCGGCATAGCAAGCTCGCACGAATCAAGCTTACACCTGTCCCATGGTCAACGTCCCAACGTTCCTACCGCCGTGAGGAAGTTATCATCACCCGCCTAAGGATTGGACATACACACCTCACACATACGCATCTTCTCACTAACCTTTATCCCTTTAACAGCCCACACTGAGAAGATGAAGACCCTCTCACCGTGGACCAGATCTTCTTATGCCTTGCCCTCACCAGCCTTCGTAACTCTCACTACGTCTCCCATAGTCGAATTTTGGCCCTCTCCAACTCCCACAAGCACATAAACAAAACCCTCATCTACCTTTCCGTTGTTGGATACCTCTGCGACGTATAGACGACAACCTTTTCCGAGCCCATAGCCCAAGAGTGTAGCTCCGTGGCTGGATAATAATAATAATAATTTAAAAAATAAAAAATGGGGGGGGGGCATAATCCCATCTTCTTTCAAATTTCATAGAAACCTCTCAAAAACCGAAAAACTACGACCCGTGGTCCACCATTTAAATTTGGAAGCATAAAAATATTAAAATAAAACAAGTAATTTCGCTACTCGAAGAGGGTCGGCAATATCTTCTAATATTGCAAAGCTGCGCTGCAGTCGTGCAGTTCTATCACTTAGCAACTTCAATCAATTACAAGCAATTCAGATCAGTGAGCTGACCCTAATCTGTAATTTTACCAATTATAATTCTTCATACGCTAAAAAGACAAAGACGGAATTTTATTTCAGTTTGAATAGGCATAACCAAGATTATCACCCATACTATCAACACTTGTAAACTGGCATCCAGTTTTGAGAACATTGGAAGTCATTTGTTCCTCATAAATACATACTTCAGCGCTGACATAGAATGAACAAAAGACAGAAAAGCAATCTGTCGCAACTTATACGTATATCCTCAGGATGAATATCTTCACTATACTGAAGAACTCAACAGCAAGCTACAAAATTTCGTTTATTTGCTTGATAAATTTGTAGTCTTTGTTGTAGTATTTCTCCTCGATGCTTCTTGTAATAGGTAGGTATGTATGTACAATTCTGCTTCTGGTGTTTTGATCTACATTTACAAACCCTCTCCGCATCATATAGTTAGGCTTTATCATGTACTTGTTCACTAGCTGGTTATTCATTTGCCTCACCACTAGGGATGGGATTTTTATGTTTTTACATATTTTTTTTTGGTTGATTGCCGGTAGGGATATTTACAATATCTTTGCGAGTCATAAAGTTCCGAGTAAACTGAGGCCAATTTGTATCAGTATATTTTTACATATTTTTCGTAGAAAGCATAATTTTATTTATTTTTGGTGTTTTTACCTGTTTTTAGATATATTTTACCCTTTTTTCCATTTTCACATTTTTCGCTAAATACTCGAAAATCCACTTTTTCAAAGACAAAAAAAAAAATTGAAAAATTGACTTTTTGTCAAAATCTGTTCCTGGGAGAAAAATTTTTTTTTCTGTGTTTTCTTATTCGCAAGTATTCCTCTAGATTGCGACTGTTTTAAACTCTTTTTTTTAACGTTTTTTGTATAAATGAATGAAGTTTTCGTTTTGCTTTTGTCGTATTATTGTTCTCCTTCAAAAACCCTGAATTTTGATACCCATATTGCCCCTCTTTTATCGAACATATTTTGGCATATTGTCGAATTTTTTAGGAATATCTTTCGACATACTCGTATTTTAGCCCGCGAAAAACATAAGTTATGCGCATATAACACGATTTTTATGACATAAAAATTGCATCCCTACTCATCACACATTCCCACCATCTCCACAGAGGGTAACACTGGTGTTTCTTCTTCAGGTGAAAATAACCACAACGCCAAGCTTCATCCCTCGAAACCTGAAACAGAGTACCAAAATTACCATTATTACTTTTACCATATTTATGAAACATAATTCAAGTCGCATTATTCCTTAGAACATTTACTGATAACAGTACCACAAAAAGTTGTACGTACTTGGTTCGATTCGAAGACATTCTACACAAATTAAACTGAGAACCCATTTCATACATTAACAAACAATACACTTACCTCTCTTAAATCCAATTAATTTCTTCACCTTACTCGAGGAAATAGTTCCTTTTGTAGGAAAGTACGAAACGCACACAATACTCCAGTCGTAAGTAAAATCCGAAATAAATAGGTACAAATAAAACATAAATAATCGCATTTTTAAAATTCCATCTCCGTGGCTTTATACATTGAAAATAACGCTTGCACAGTAATGAAGATCAAGATCAATGAGCACATCTCAAGAAGAAGAAAAGAAAAAAAGTAATTGCTATAGTGGTTCATTATCGACCTTAATAAAATCAAAATTGTTGCTTATAATTATTCTTATTTTCAACTAATTGATGTCTTGGAAATAAAGCGCCACTGAACTGAAGTGTAACTCAGATTAATGAACACTACCGGAAACCACACATCTCTAAGGAGACAGCACTGAACTGAACTGTGACTCAGATTATACTGAAAAAGAAATGAGAAGAGAGAAATTTGATTTCAATAAGCTCGGCTAAATGATAAGACAACAAGAAGTACAAATCAAACAAAATAAGAGAAAAATCCATTGGCGACTGGCTCGTATAAGGCTGTTGGAGATGTTGACCTCTGTTTCTACTCCATCATCTTCGGGGCTGGTCCGTGATCATACCAGGAATAACTCGAGGACATCGCAATGCGAGTTCGGTGTTTGACTGCTGGCTACCCCGTCTCGAGTATGGTCATGTTTGGTTCAGGGTCGGCTTAACATGGTACGGTGGCCACTCTGGTGGCCCCAGTGGTATAACTTTCAGCCTCTCATGGTGGTAGCGCACAACACAAACGAATTATAGAAGAAGAAAAAAACGTAAGAGAACATGTGCTTCAGCACAGGGTAAATACTATTGAAGTTGCTTCAAATTTTTCGCCACACAAAAACCCAAATAAATTTTCCCGAAGTTTACTCGGCCATCGGGTTATGTCAAGCGGAGACGAACCTTCCCCACTCCGATGACCGCAGAACGTCCAAGCGACCAGTTGAACCGGTCAGAAATTTCGAACCACGAGTATCGATAATTGAAATCCGTTATCCATTCAACTGCCAACCGATTCAACCTGCACACCTCTTCCGGTGACCGCTACCCTCTCCCACGCTACAAGTGGGAAAACCAGGCAAATATACAGGTTGCTCATTCTCCTTCAAACTGGAGAAAAAGAAATGATTTATTTCTTCTGAAAAAACCTCAATTACCGTTACAGCTGAGGTGGGTGGTAGACAAAAGGGTATTGCAGCAATATGATTGCATCGTTGAGTAAACTCAGCTTAAACTCAAGCATACAAATTGTCGGCGTGGGTTCCACGTATCCAAGTGTTGTATGAAATCTATACCCACAGTACGTGGGTCATTCTCCAGAAACAGAATATTTTGTTATCAATGAATTCTTAATCCCTAACTTTCAATTTCTTTATTTCTTTTTGTGGTAGGAGAGGGGGGTTATTTTGGGTTACGCGATAAAATCCGCAACAAATTCCACCAATCCAATTCATCAGACAGGACAATTGAATCGGCGCATGCAAAAACAGGTTAAGTCACCGATTTTGCTAAAATCTGTTCTGTGCACGGGCAACACTGTCATACCAAGACCGACACATAGGAAAAATACTGGCTCCATTCGTCGAACCATATTGTGCCAAAAAAATATATTTGAAATTTTCATCGCGGAAAAACAGGTCAAGTCCAATTTTTTCATGCAAGACTAGGTTAAGTCCACAGTTGTTTTTATCAAACCACATGTCGATGGTCGTGCATGCCTGTAGTTTTCGTAATATTTTGCTAGTGCCTGATTGTACATTTACTTCATGAATTTCGTTTCACTATGGAGAAAAGTTCTCTGCAACCTATTTCTGCCAAATAGGCAAAACAAAGTCCGGTTTAAGAAAAGTTAAAGTATGATAGGATTCTTAATAAAGAAAAGAAAGTGAAACGTTTGCCGTAATGAATTTTGATTAGGTATTTCGTAAGATTTGAAAGAAAGTTTTGAATAAAATTAAAATTTTGATTTTTAATTTCGATTATTTTGTAAGACTTATAATAAAGCGTGCAATTATCGTACATTATGATGTAAAAGGTGAGTTTTCCCCTGAATAGAAATAATTCTGAAAATTTTCCCAAAAATTTTCCATAGACAGGATTTTTTGGAACTTCGCGCGTAAAAACAGGTTAAGTCCATTTTTCTTTTTGCAATATCGCGCTAGCGCTAACAGATACACGAAAATCGAGACCGGCACCATTTTTCTCATCAAAAATACCATATTTGGATCTAGTTATACCGAGCGTCAGTGTTACCATTTTGCCGTAAAACGTTTTTTTACTCTCCTGTAAAATTTCAAAAATGTGACTTAACCTGTTTTTGCATGCACCGATTCAATTACCATCTTCTGAATGGAAAAAGCACAAGGAGGTGTCCAGTGTCGTAGATATCACTGTCTTGTCTCAATACCTGTTATATATTTTAACATTTTTGTTTCAAGTTATTTTCCCCCATAACGTGGTATTATTATTCCGAAAGATTGAAAGTACATGATAAGAAGTTCAGTTTGCTGTCAGCGACTTCACATGTCCAGAGGGAATGGCGTATAGTTCTGTTACCAGGGTTAGTCCATGGCGTGGTCAGTCTTGGACTGGTACAAAGATATTTATACATTTTTCAGCCCACAAGTGGCAATACTGGTACAGTCATCTTGATCCCTCTGAACTTGATGAAGGTGCTAGATCGCAGTCACTGGCGCATGTGATGGCACAGTTTTCAAAAATTCCTTGGAAGAGTAAATCATTGAAGTTTTTCTGTCCATAGTCGTTAGTGCTTTCGCCACGGATAGGATGTCTATTCTCGAGGATAAAAGTCGTCCCCCTCCCTAAATTTTGTTACTCCTGCTGTGTAAGTGTAATATATTCGGTTGTAAAATCCACTATCTTAACCTCAAATGGCGATCTATTACTCTCTTTAACATCAATATCAGTAGCAATCAAACTATCAGAGTTAGGGACAAAAGGGGGGGGGCTTTGCCCGCCCAAGATTTCCGGAAGCCCCCAGGGAGAACATTTTTTTAAACCGCAAGCAAATATTTTAATACTTTGCCTTTTGGGTATTTTTCTTTGTGCTGGTTGAAATATTCAATTTCGCCACAAATGCTAACCCCTCCACCTCTCTTCGTCATATAGAAAAATGAGCGCATGAAATGGGACCTTCCAAGAGATGACCATTCAAGTCCGCCTCGAGTCGTATTTTAGTATTATCAAAGTTGCACTCACACTTTCTCTGTCTTCTCAAAATTTCTTCCACCAACTCAGTCGTTCCATTGTATCCATTAATTTCGTAAGCGGATGATTTTAATGTCTTCACGCTCCAGTTTTGCGTTTGATGCTCTGATGATAAAGTGAATGTCGAACTTATTATCTGAGAATATCTAACTCGTGTAACGCTCTATTGAGATGAAAAGGTAATTGCATGTTGGAGCTGGCTTTTAATCAGTGCGCTGTAATGGTCAATCGCCTCGGCCGTGGCATTTGCTTACAGGCACTCGTCTACATACAGCGTCTATGCGAATTCGTGTATCGAATCTCTTTTTCCCTTCCCCACGCGTCACGCACGTATGAAAACATATCACAAAGGGATGATTTTTCGACTTGTGAACGTGGAGGACTGTCACCCAGACTCGTTCAGGCCTCTAGGTTATCTCAGAAAAGTCGAAAATATTGAGCTTTCAAATAATTTTGCTACGGTGGCAGGAAAGACGAATCCCTTCTGAAGCACCGTAATTTCCGTAAGTAGCCCTAAATCAAGGCACCAACTCTACCCTGAAGCCAATCTGAGAAACGAGCAGCGCTGCACCAGAAATCTGGAAACAAGAAATTATCAATCCGCAGAAATAATAAGGGTTGGCTGGAACACGTCTGGGGTCATAAAACATAAATCCTCTTAAATAAATTTCGACGTTTGCCTATGATACTCATCGTCGCGACTCAGCTCGCAGCTCGGTTGAACAGCTGTCGCGACGGGATTTAATTTCTCCGCAGCGCCCTCCTGCGCCCTCATTCGGCGCGAAAAGGTGCCTCGTCTTCGAAACGATAGATAAGGAAACTCGGGGCTTTATTGTTGCATTAGTCCTGGCCGCATATAAGAGCGCAGCTTGTAAATAACAGCTCTTAAAATGCTGCAAACGTGTGCTTTTGAAATAATAAGTAATATTCTCACCGCGAAGAGGCGGCGCGGGGCGCCGCGATGTAAGCTTTTTATATTGTGTTTTGCCACCTTCATATAATTCCCACCGAGCTAATATTTTAAAACGAAATCCTCGGGCGTGCCCGAAATTCTATCCGATTAGCATTTCGAAACGAAGCCCGGCTTTTTCGGCACTTTACACGGTCTGGGCGAAGACAAAAAGAGGCGAGAACAGCCACAAGCGACCACCATAAATACATCGACCGTGGAATAAGCCGACGACTGAATCAGAAATAAATCCGATGCGTCGCCTTTAGGTCTGGTCACGACCCGGTGAAGCTCTTTTTAACGAATTCACGGTGTTTATTTATCCTTTGCAGCATAAAATATTGATATACCGAAGTCCATAGCGTCTTGCAAAACTTAAGTATACAATGAATATGTTATACGAAATGAAACGTTTCTCTGAGTCCTTTCATGAGGATTGACTTGCTCTGGTCAACATCACCTTCCCCAGCTAAAACTGCGAAGAATACTATTTTTTTAGCGTGGTGAATGAAATTATTTAATTTCCAAGAAAATGCTTTTGGAAGAATCACATGTTGTCTGATCATGAAGACCTCCTTTTGGGTGATACCTTGCAATGGTGAGGAGGCTTAAGAGTAAAAAATAAAAAAGAAGACTCTCTATAAAGTTATATATATCGTTAAAATTACGACCAAAAGCACAGGCGAACTCCGACAGATAAACTCTGTTAAAAGCAATGAAAAACTACAATCGTACCCTTTTCGAGGAAATGTAGCTTTTCCAAATAATATTAATTACTGATGATGACGTTCCAGCAGGTAAATAATGTTTGTGAACGTAAAAAGCTCCCCATTCGGATGTCTGGGAGGGAGCTACTTGGGGGAGCATCATCATCGGAGAGTCTTAAAAAGAAAGGTGCAATTAAAATCTCTCTCTCTCTCTCTCTCTCCTCTCTCTCTCTCGTTGTGGGGGAGGAATTTGTGGCTGAGGAGGGCTGCGACTGTTGAAGTGAGACTGTGGAGACGAAGAGCGACCATGGTGAATGAGGGGGTCGTGGTGGAGGAGGAGGCTTGTGATGAAGAAAGGATGGAAGGAAATTCATGGTGGAAGATTGAGGACCGCTGATGGAGGGGGAGCAAAAGAAGCGCAAAGCAAACCTCCACTCAGGAACAAAAGCTTTAGACCAAACACTGAGGACTGTGATTGTCGGACGAGGCGCGAAGCGGCCAGGGGGCGAAGCCCCCTAGTAGGAACTAGGAATGTTTAGCTTGAATGGAGTTGGAAGATTAGAGAAACTTAAGAGCAGAGAGGTGTGAAAATTATCCAGCAATTAGTCTTCTTTCGCATGCGTCACAAATATTAACTAGGATAATTCACAGGAGAATCGATAATAGAATAGATGCAGAATTAGGAGTTGATCAGTTTGGATTTAGAATAAGTAGAGGTACTAGAGAAGCTGTGTTAGCTTTGAGATTAATTGTAGATGGGAGACTCAAAAAGGAGCAGGATACATATATGGCATTCGTTGATATTGAAAAAGATTTTGACAATGTTAAATGGGATAAAATGTTTGATATTTTAAAAAAGATAAGCATAAAATTTAAAGACAGACAAGTTATTTTAAACTTATATAAACGACAGAAAGCCACATTACGAATAGAAGGTGAGAAAGGGGTTACTAATATAGAAAATGGTGTAAGGTATGGGTGCTCCTTATCTCCAATTATGTACATAGAGTGGGCCATAGAAGAAATAAAAGAAAAATTTGAAGCTGGTGTCACTGTACATGGAAAGCGAATAAAGGTGCTCAGGTTTGCAGATGATATTGTCTTATTAGCTGAAAGGAATATTGATTTGGAAAATAACATTTAAAATGGAATGGAGGAGATTTTGAGTACAGAATATCGCATGAGAATAAATAAAAATAAAGCTAAAGTAATGGTTTGTATTCGATGTGTACATGATAGCCTAAATATAAGTATCGGACAGGAAAAGATTCAGGAAGTAAGCG
Source organism: Acanthococcus lagerstroemiae (assembly GCA_031841125.1). Taxonomy (NCBI): domain Eukaryota; kingdom Metazoa; phylum Arthropoda; class Insecta; order Hemiptera; family Eriococcidae; genus Acanthococcus; species Acanthococcus lagerstroemiae. The sequence goes on along the minus strand of CM063110.1, from coordinate 60,128,413 downwards.
AATTTTGCTATCTAGGGAGTAAAATAACAAAAGATGAAAGGAGTAAAGGGATGTTCGTAGTAGAATAGCACAAGCCAAATTAGCATTTTATCGAAAAAGTAATCTTTTAAAATCAAAAATAAATCTGGAAATCAAAAAATTGTTCTTGAAAACTTATGTTTGGAGTGTAGCCTTGTATGGATGTGAAACCTGGACCCTAGGAAAACCAGAGACGAGAAGGATCGAAGCTTTTGAGATGTTGTGCTATAGGCGGATAAAAATAACAAACCTTTATTGTGAATGTACATGTAGTAATTGCTTGCATTGTCTATTCTAATCTATTAATTATTCCTCGGTCCGTAACGAGCAAAGGTTTCCTGCAATCTTTCCCATTCGGTTCTCTCGTTTGCAACTGTTCGTATTTTTGTTTTCTAGAAATTGTGTGATGTCGTCCCTCCATTTTGCTGGTTGCCTTCCTCTTTTTTCTGCCATAGTTTATGGGTTGCCATATCGTGGTCTTGTATGTCCATTTGTCGTCTTTTAGTCGTGAAACATGCCCTGCCCACCTCCATTTTTGTCTTCTAATGTATGTTACTATGTTTATATTTTATTTACATTTTTGTTTTCGTTGAAATTTTGATGAGATCTTTTCTTCTTAGGTTTAACATAAACCTTTCCATATTATACTGTGTGATTCTTATTTTTTCTGAATTGTTTTTGGTCAGTGTCCATATTTGGCAACCATGCGTCATTGTAGGGACGACACACATATTAAAAACCAGTCTTTTACGATAGTTATTAAAAGGACCCTTGAATATGTTCTTTAGAGACCAGAACTTCGACCAGGCTTTTGATATTCTTGTATTTATTTATTTTTTCATGTTGTTCTCGGAAGGTATTTGCTATCCCAAACATGTGGCTTTCCTCACTATTCGGACCTAGCAACGTAATGGCTGACATCTGGCGGAAGTTTTTAACAACATCTAGTTCTTTTGTGTTTTTATCAACGTTAGGATAAAATCGTACATTTTTTCTTAACGTTGATAAGAAATTCCATAGAAAGTCGTAAAACGACATCAGCGCGCCACCACCCTGCTAAGTCCAAAGTTCGAATTTTGTGATTTTTGTTTTGATATTGCCAGCCAGTCCCTTATTGGTTGATATTTTTGTTTTAGTTTCGTTTATTTTTAATTTAGAGGGTTTCCCTGTTCGTCTAACTCATCTATCATTTCTATTAATTCTTCTTCTGTGTTCGTTAAGAGTATAATATCGTCGGCGAATCTGAGATTTGACAGTCTTTCTCCATTTATAACTAACCCCTTTTCTTTTCATTTTAGTTTTCTAATAATTCCCTGTAACGCACTATTGAAAAGGATTGATGATAATGGATCCCCTTGTTTTACCCCTCTTTTAATTTCAAAATACTGTCCTTCAACGTCCGTAATTATCCTCCCTTTTAGCCCGGTGTACATTTCTTCTATTATATCTATGTGACATTGTGGGACCCCTTGGTTATTCAAAGTTTTGATCATAAATTGATGGTCTATAGAGTCAAAGGCTTTTGTATAGTCTATCATTGCTAAGAACAAATCTTTTTGATATTCAGTGCATTTTTCTATACCTAATTTGATTTATACTATGCAGGTGATCCCTGTAGTCGAGAATGATTTTCTTAAGCCTGCTTATTCGTTTTAGGTTGTTGAATATTTTTAAAATTGCTCGAATACGTTCTTCTATTAGTCTCGAAAATATTTTAGAAAGGATTGGCCCTAAAGTTATGGGGCGATAGTTTTCTATCTTGTGTTTCTTTCCTTTTTTGAATGTTATAATTATGTCTGCAAGTTTCCATTCGCTTGGTATTTTTCTTGTTTCTTCGTTAACTCTCTGATCAAGTCTACCCCCCCCCCCCCCGCTTTAATATATTCTTTGGTGATTTTATCGTGTCCTGGGCTCTTGTTGTTTTTTAAATCTCTTACTACTCTCTCTACTTCTTCAGTTAGGAATTTCGGTTCGATTTCTTGAAGATTTCCTTCTACTCTTTTTCGATTTTAGGGCTTTTGTCTGAAATGTTATGTAATGTCTCGTAATATTTAGATATAAACTTGTTTATTTCGTTTCTGTCACTAATCTTCTCCCCTTTGCTGTCTTTAAAATGCGTTATCCATTGTATTCCCAGCCTCAATCTCTTCTTCATTCTTTTTATATTTTTGCTACCTTCTATGGTTTCCCTCACTATTTGTTCCTTTTCAGTTTGATCTCTGTGTCTTATCGTATTTCTTATTAATCTTGAAATTATATTTAATTCTATTCTTTCGGTTTTTGTTCTATTTTTATTTTTCAACAGAGCAGCTCTTTTTTCATGCAATTTTTCTATTTGGGTGTCGTTCTCGTTTTGGTCTTTGTTTTCGTCTTGTTCTTTTCCTTCTGTGGAACTTTTAAAGGCGTTTTCTATTGCTTCTGTTAGATCTTTGTACATTCTGTCTATGTCATTACATTTCTCTCTTTTTCTAAATTCTCCAACTCCTCGTATAGTTTTCTCTCGTACTTATATGGATTAGTTATTATTTTGTGATTTGTTTTTGTTTGTTGGGGGGACATGGAATTTCTTAATTTTTAATTTTAAGTTCAGAAGTTTATGGTCTGTAAAAAATTTAAACTCACTCATGCCTTGAAAATCGTAATTTATTATTAAATTACTTTTAACGTGTACTAGTGCATAATCTATTTGACGATTTATATTCTTGGTTGGGTGCTAGCCATGACCATCGTTTTCCTTCTCTCTTCTTGAAATAGCAGTTAATAATTTTTAAATCAAATTCCTGGCAAAAACGTATCAGTCTCCACCCCCCTTTTATTTCTCTGCCCGTATCTGTATTGTCCCATTGTTTTCTTTAATTGGGTAGGTCGGCAAAGATTCCAGTATATTCAGCGGATAATCGAGGATGTCAAATGTAAGTGCTATTACGAAATGAAAGAACTTGCACAAGATAGGGAGAAATGGAGAGGTGCATCAAATCGGTCGTAAGACTGATAACCTCTTATCATCAGGGTTATTCTGTCCGAGATATCTCAAAATTTGAGTCGTTTGAGATTTAAGTTCTCTTTTATGAGGAAACCGACTTCTCTCTGCCCACCTGTGATCCTGTATAGCACAACAAGTTGCTGTTATTAGTTTTCATAACGGTATCTCCTTCTCTTTTGACCTCTGCCACGCCTAGAATATCTAGATTTGAGTTCTGGAAGGCTGATTGCAGTTCGTCTAGGTTTTTTGGTTGTTTCAGAGTTTTTATATTGAATGAGGCTATCTGTATCGTCACGGATGGCTTTTTTACTCTGTTGAATTCTTGGGGATTGGGTTGGTTCGTCAAAGTAATTTGAGAATTATTGATTTTGAATTTACAGAAGATTTTGCTGTATTATTATTATTATTATTATTATTATTATTTATTATTAATTATTATTTTTAAATGGAAATTGAATCACTATTTGACAACTGACAATATGGTACAATTCGTAATAAAATTCATTGGGTTAATATGTCAGGTACTCCCCTACTTGGGAGACTGAAAAACAACATTTTTCATCCCGACGTTAACGGTGTTCTGCGCGTTGGAGAAAAACAGGGCAAACCAAAATGCCCCCACTTGTTGCTACGTTCACGCCTGGGGAGAAATGAGTGAATTTGCAGTTTTAATGAACTTTAGGATTCTGCAAGCCTGTAACTAGCCTTTTACGTCAGGGAGAACGAATAACATCTATGAACTTCTTTTTTTTTGGGGTAGGGGGGTAGGGGGAAGGCTAATTGGAGCGAAGGAAGACGTAGTAACAAGTATTCTGTTTTGCTGAAGAAGGGTGTCAAATATTTTCTCAGAAAGAAAGGCATGCCACCGTTTGCTCCCCTTTCTCTTTGGTTACGGGCCCGGACTTCCGATTCGATCTAGTCGTTCAATATAACACAATGAATTGAAGAGGTAAAAGAAGAGGCAATAATCAAAATTCCCTAGAAAATAGCTGCTTCCAAGAAATATTCAAATTAAAATAAACACAGGAGAAAATGAAGAATGAATTGGAAGAAAAAGCTCTGAAAAATGAACAGAAAGTTTTTAAGAGAAAGGCGAGTCGTTCAAAAGAGTCTGGAACGAATCTGCTGGACCGTCTGAAACCAAATTTGACCAATCTCAGCGAGTCTGCAACAAGTCTGAGGAAGTCTTGATGACTCTAGATGAAAAGTCAGAAAGCAAGTTATAAACAACACCGAATTGACAAATAGGGACAACTTGATACCTGCGAAGATGAAGTGAATATGGGAAGGTTTTCATCGGGGAAGGAGGTTGCACAAGTTTTGTAAGCCCGGCGCTGGTCACCAAATCTTGTGTAAGTGCCTCGAATAACGAGGATCATTTCGTTTTACATTGAAAAAAAAAAACAAAAAAAAAAACGCACGCGAAATAATTCGCTGTACATTTACAGTTACTATATCATGTTGAGTTTCCCCTGAACCCGATTAAGAGTCATTTTAACCTCGGGTTGTAAATTTTCGTTCACTTCACTCGCGTTCAACCACTATATTACACAAAAAGGCAACAAATAAAATTACTGGCACGATTTATTGATCGCGTGTCTAGTCTACTGAAACATCCTATCTTTCATCATATTGGGGTAATATTTCCTCTATAGTCGAACACGAAGCCCGTACACATGAATCTGTTGTGCGCGTAACACTCCATAAATTTCGCCGAAATGACGGGATTTTTGCACAGATTTGAATAAACGAGTGTTTGCTTCTAATATTCTACAAGTACAAGATGTTCATGCCTTTTCAGTAGAATCGCCTTTCCTCTAACACTGTTGTCATATTTACGTACCTAATTTCAGAAATAATAAAAATTGCATGATTATCGTAAATCCAAGTTTATTCAATGAGGTGACAATATTATTCTATAGCAGCTATTGGAGCAAACTGATTTTGTGTTCTACGGAGGCACGTGGGCACGCGACTCTTTCATATCGTTGCTTACACTTTCGGTAATCAGGATGTCTACCGATCATCTAAGTCATCTAAGGTCATCTATTTTCAAAAGAGGTCATCTATTTTTCGCTGTAGAGGTCATCTGAAAAATTTCTATTCTATTAAATGGTTGGAAATAACTATCAAAATAAGTTTATCGTCCAGACATTAGCTAATGAGTAAATAGTAAGCGAGTATGAATGAAACGAAATCCTCATAACAGACGATACTCTCGACCTCAACAAAAGAAAAGATAAAGAAATAAGATTGCAAGTAACACAAGCCCAACCAGAAAAGTTTCTTTTGGGGGCAAGAATTAAGAAAAAAAAATTGGGCAGGGGTGAAAATTCGATTTGGTACCTGCCTGATTTGGATACCTACCTACTTTCATAAATTTATTTCGATTTTTTTTTTGGGCGGGGGGTTCTAGCCCCTAGCTCCCTTTTTGGTTGCGCCCTTAGCAAGTAAAAACAACAAATCGTAAAAAGAAAAACTGGAATTATTAAAATGTAAGAAAATGTTGAAAACGATATTCGAAAAGATGTAAAAGCGTACGACGAGGAAAAAATTCTAAAAGTCAGAAGAGAATGGGTCTATAAAGAAAATGAGGAAGGAATTAGCTAAAGGTAAAAACTTAGTCTTAGCGATGAAAAACGAAAAAGGGGAAGCCACTCTTAATAGACTTGGCATTGTTCAAGCAGCTACGAAGGTCTACGAATCGCTATATAACAAAAAAACGATCAGCTCTAGAAGGCTTGGACTCAGCGGGGAGAGGGCGGACTTTGAAGTAGAAGAAGAGGTACCAAAAGTACTGACCAGCGAAATTGCCTATGATTTGAAAAAACTGAAAACCAATAGAATCGTGGGTCCGAATCAGGTAGAGAACTGGTTCCTGAACGACTTTGTGGAGGAGCTGGCAGTACCTCTTAGAGACCTATTTAACAATATATTTGAGGAGGCAGTTATACCACTACAATGGAAAGTAGCAAAAATAATATTACTATTTAAAAAGGGGGACGTTCAAAATGTGAATAATTATAGATCAACTATTCAAATTTTTGCAAAAATCATAAAAGATCGCATAACCAATCAACTCGAATGGAATCAACTAGGATCCAGAAAAAAATTTTCAACAACTGACCACCCATTCACTATAAATCAAATTATAGAAAAATCCAACGACAGCGGCGTGACTAGGATTTTTTAACGGGGGGCCAGAAAGGGCCACGAATTTTTGAAGGGGGCCCAGTTTTAAAAACTTTTGCTTTATTTTATCTAATACTATAAATTTTACAAAATTTTCAAATTCAGCGGGGGGGCACACTGGGGCCAAGATTTTTAGGGGGGACTGGCCCCCTGGCCCTCCCTTGGTTACGCGCCTGTCCAACGAATATAATCTGTGTACTTACTTCCTCCTCATTGATTTTGAGAAAGCGCTCGACTCTATAAACCGGTTTTTTCTATAGAACACAATGGCAAGGCAGAGGGTAAATCCAAGATTCATCAAGTTAATCAGAAAGTTATATGAAGGCTCCGAAGCCTACAGCTGTTTGGATGAGAAAAGTAAAAAATTTTAAACCGATAAAGGTGTACGGTAAGGAGATCCTTTCTCCCCCAATCTATTTAACTGTGCGCTCGAAGAAATATTCAGGAAACTCGAATGGGAACAAAAGGCAAAGACGTACCGAAGAGTTTTCCCTAGGGGTGGAAAGGGAGGGGGGGGTAAAACTCTGCAAGTCCCCACTGACTCAACTCAGAATTCCCAAGTATTAAAGCAAAAAAAAAACCTTCTGTTCTGTTGAATTTTTCCAACTCAAAAAAAAGAAAACCTTTTAACTTGTTGGATTATCCCAATTCGCCTGACTGAAACGATAAATTTTCCCAACTGAGTGAAAAATTCCTACTAGGAGGGTAAGTTTCCCCCTGCCCCTCCTGTCGGTACTTCCCTGACAAAGGGGCTTAAAAATCAATGGCGAATATATCTGAACAACCTCAGATATACGGGCGACGCGGTTATCATGGTTGAATCGATCGATGAACTGGAAAAATGGGGGAGGAACTATGGATAAAAAGTAAAAAAGCAAGGTTGGAGATAAACTGGAAAAATCCTTCATTTCGACGAACGACAAAAGGACAGGTAAAAACTGAAGGATACACGAGGTCAAGTGGAAGGAGGAAGTAGTATGTTTGGGAAACATTTTGTCATTTCAAAACCGGAGGGATAAAGAATTAAATAATAAATATCATGGTCAAAAAAGGGTGACAAAAGTACTAGGCACAAAAATCAATTTTTAAAGGAAATTTTGGCAAGAATTTAAAAACAAAAAATATTGGAAAGTTGCCTGCGAGATCGGTCTTCTCGTACGGGGCCCAGACTTGGGCCCTAACAAAAGGTGGTACGCAGAAGCCTCAAAGAACTCAAAGAGCTATAGAAAGGAGCATTTTTGGCATCATGAGGAGAGACAAAATTAGCAAACAAGTTTCAAGGAAAAACCTAATACGATGGACGTAGGATATTTTGTGGAGAAACTGAAATAGAAGCACGCTGGACATGTTTCAAGACAGAAGGAAGAGAGGTGGGAAAGAAAAGTAGAGGCTTGGGCGTCATACGAAAGAAAAAGATCGCGTGGCAGACCGATGATGAGATAGGGAGACGAATTCGTGAAGGTAATTCGGACCGGGTGGAAGAGAATGGTGACAACCGTCAAAAACGGAGAGCTTGCCGAGAGGCCTATGCCCAAACTTGGGCTTAGTCGCTGTGTCAGTGAGGAGGTACATTTCCCCCTGATATCAACATCGACTGCGGCTTGTAAATAAAATGAATGAAATGGAAAGAAAGGTGTATGTAACATAAAGTAGAGAAGCAACAGAAAATTAAGCGATCGGAGCGAGCAGGAATTTTCTAGCGTCATTTTTTTACATATAAATTCTAATATGTAGACGAAATAATTGCACTTTAGTGGAAAAGTTGTCACAAAGTCGCCCCGTTTTCCGCTGATTACCCTGGCAATCCATTTCAATCCTGATGACCAGTCAAACATTTAGCAGCTAATTTAAGAAAATAATAATAATAATAAGCGTCGCGGTCGCTAATTCTTAGGTGTAGTTTAGAAACACGAAACTAAAAACCAATGTTAATTTTAGACGCACGCCTAATTTGGGACACTATTTACGACTAAAAGTCGCTAGTTCCCCACAGAAAATGAGAAATTTCAAAAACGTCGACTACTGCGTTAGGTGTTGCATGTTCAACGCGTCGCAGGCGTTACCTTATTAAGTTTTTATTTTTGTCCAGACTTACGAATTTTTGAAAAATGTGGTGTCGCCTTCAGGATGTAGAATATGCAATACAAGATACACCAATATGCATTTTCGAGATTTCTATTGTTCTGGGGGCAACTGGTAAAACGCGAAAAACTTTTGATTGGAGACAGCTAAAGCGAAATGGTTTGAAATTTCAGTGACAGAAGGTCATTTAAGACAAAATTAAGGTTAGGAAAAGTTAAAATCTCTCTTGCGCGAAGCAAAATTTTCTGTGACTTGCTCTACCTCTGACAGGTCTCGAGAAAAATGAGCTTTTCTTGGGTGAAAAGTCCCGTCTTATTTGCAATTTTCTCCTCTATCCAGTATTTCGAACCGCGCCATTCTAGCTGTTTCCAATCAGAAGTTTTTCGCGTTTTTCCAGTCCCCCCCCCCCAGGAAATGAGGAATTTCAAAAACGTCAATTTGTGTGTTTGGTATTGCATATTCGATACGTAGAAGGCGTTACCTCATTGACTTTCCACCGTACTGTAAATTTTTGGAAAATATAGCAACGCCTTCAACACGTTGAATATGCAATACCAAACACACAAATTGACGTTTTCGAAATTTCTCATATGGGCGGAGCTGGAAAAACGTGAATAAATTTTGACTGGAGACAGCTGGAGCAAAACGGTTTGAAATTTTGGTGAGAAGGGATCGTTTCTGACAAAATGAAGTTAATGAAAAATAAACACTTCTCTTGGGAAAAGCAAAATTTTCTCCAGTATATGCTCTACCTCCTACAGTGACTGGGAAAAAAACTAGCTTTTCTAGGTGAACTGATAGACTTGTGAGAAAATATCTGCTCTGGGACTACGTCAAGGTTTTTGTTCCCTATTTTGATTTTTGTTGAGTTCGTTGAGGTTGTTGGTACATCAGATAGTGGCTGTTTAAAAAATAAAAATTAGAAAAACTATCCTCTTTGTAGCTATACATTAGTAGCTGGTGTCTATTCAACCACTAACTGTATCTCTCACTGACGTACATTTTATTGTGTATTTGGCGATGTATTGGTATTGGGCGCTGATAAGAGGTAGAATTAAGCGTGCAACTAACTTTACGCCTTCAAAATGTTTGTCGGAAAATAATTTATCCGATCAACAATCGTACAGCTGCGCTTGCCTAACCTTATTTTTGGAAGAACTGTGATATTACTGCTAATGCATTTATAAGGACGAGGCGCTGTGATATCATGACCAATGCAGTTAAGAAGATGATGCTCGAGAGAATAGTTTTGTGAGGAACTCCTATCAGCCCCAACGAGTTTTTATAATTTTTGGCCTAGACTAACTAGTGGGCAAAGGAGTAAAAACGTGTCTCCTGCAGAGACACATAGTGGAACATTCTATATTATGCTTTCGTTTTTTTAATTTTTTATTTGCAGCCTGGAATAGACAATTGTGTATGTATAAATTAGTTATTATACTTAGGTGAACTATCGTCTATCCAGCCCGCTTTTGGGCCATCTGCCGCATTCTGCCAAAGTCTCCTGTCGAGAGCATTATAATAGCCCAGTGAAGGTCGATATATCTCACAGTCTCGTCTATCCATCTTGTGGGTGGCCTCCCTCGCTTCCTTTTCATGTCCCGTGAGACCCAGTATGTTGCCAGCAGGTTCCACTTGTTCCTGTCCCCCCTGGCCATAATATGTTCTGCATACTTAAATTTAAGCCTTTTAATAATATATCCGATATTTATATTATGCTTTCGTACCCTAATAAAAGAAATTGCCATGGAAATTTCTATTAACAACACGGCTGCAGATTGTAGTCGCGCAGGGCGCAGCAAATGTCAACCACTGAATTTGTGTCGGGGGGAGCGTTACGGTTTTCGCTCAAGTATACCCATGACTGGAAGAAAGTGGAAATGTCAATCACTGAATTGAATTGTCACCATGAAGAGCTAAAGAACTGTGAGCTGAACTGAGCTGGACAGGAAAAGAGAGAAGAAGAACTCTAGTCGCGTAAGGCGCAGCAAAGATCAAGATCAATGAGCACATGGCTGGAGTTACGGTTTTCGCTCAAGTATACCCAAGGCTGGAAGACAAAATAAATTTCCATGGGAATGTCAGCCACTGAATTCGTGTCGGAGCAGCGTTACGGGGAGGGGCGTTACTGTTTTCGAACGTTACGGTTTTCGCTCAAGTATACGCAGTGGTAAAGGCATATAAAATGCTAAAAACTTCTTGTCATACTAGGATTACAAGTGTAACATTTCACTCAACTTTTATTATTCGTATAAAAGCCAAACGGTTGCAGGATCTTACACGAATGTCTAGAACGTAAAGCATAAATATGTATAACGAAGTGTGCACTGCAGAATGAATGTATGTAGCTAGTTGCAGACCTCTGAATTGAAAGAAAATTTAATTAACGAATTGTCTGTTATTGAAGTATTACTTAAACCTCCGGAATCTCATTTGCAAATTCTGAATAACGTTACCGTTTTTCCTCCTCGTTTTCCCCGTCGCAATTTCAAGTTTTAGGAACGAGCCGAAAGCGTTTTAAAGCGAAGCTTAATTTTTCTATTTTCATTCCGTGCGTGAAGCATTTCTCGTTTAATCATCAAAAACTTTTCTCCGCATTTCATTTGGCAATTTTTGGAAATTTACTTTCGGCGAGAAGTTGGTTTCAAGTAGTTATCGAAGGAGCAGCAAAGCTGGTAGAGGGTGTTTCGCGAATTACCCCTTCACCTTTTATTCAGACACGGAGTCGAATTGTCATTAGTCCAAGCCGGATCTAAAAATATCACAGCCAAAGGTTCTGGTTTCCTAAGTGGAAACTTTTTGGAACACATTTTTAATTTGATTCGCAGAATATACTGAACTATGTGTGTCTATGTGTGAGTGTTCCGCGCGCTTACCCCGTCATTGTAAACGCGTGTTAGAGTGATCAGTGTGACCAGTAGGAAGTATTTTATATAACACATTGTGGATATAGAACGATCAGGCTGGCCATGCGATATCTATAATATAAAGACAATCTTGGTTTCTTTCATCTAAAAGCGTCTCAGTATGCATACTGCGGTTGATCAGGCCAAGTTGCGTTTTTTTATCATTGAACTTTTACTTTACAAATCCTTTTTTAGGGCTTCATGAGTTCAAGACTTGGGCCATGTGTCGTTTTTTTATTATAGACTTTTCATTTTACAAATACTTTTTTGCTTCATTTTTCATTTATTAAAGAGATTAATCTAATATATAAAGACAAGTCTCGAATTTTCCTCATCGGTGTTCTCTGGTATTACTGAAAATGTTTATACTACTGCGAGCAAAAAACCGAAAACAAATTTGCACGAGAAAGCACGAACATACAATACGAATAGTAAGAAATCTTTATTACAAGTACATTCCTTTTCATCATCATTTGTAATACTGCCGACCGACACAAGTCTCCTCTGGCCTTTCCTTTTCTCGCATGACTCATCAAAGTAGCAAGAATATGTTTGATTTGGCCTTTGGTATAGATAACGAACACAATAGCAATAGTCATAGGGTAATTTAAGTTACGGATGATCATCAAGAACCACTAGAAAGAAAACCGATTCTATTTATTTATTTATTGGAAACATCTTTATAGGGCTTCATGAGTTCAAAACTTGGGCCATGCGTCGTTTTTTTATTATCAAATTTTCATTTTACAAATACTTTTTTGCTTCATTTATCATTTATTAAAGAGATGAATCTAATATATAAAGACAAGTCTCGATTTTTCCTCATCGGTTCTCAGGTATTATTGAATGAAATCTTTAAAAAAATGTCTCATATGGCAGTATGTAACATTTTTGAACCGGGGGCCTAATTTTGAAAAATTATACTTTTTATGCTCTTTCCAACAATACTAATAACTCATTTTGCTTACAAATGTCGGTTGGTTCTCTTACGCTTAACAGGGTCCAACTGAGGGTTGCAAATGGGTATCTATTCCTCGCGGAACTAGGGTAACTGATTGCGCATCCGGTTTGGAGACAGATATATCAAGTTCAAAACACAGCTCATGTTTTGCGTTTTTTTACTATTGATCTTTTATTTTACAAATACAAATACTTTTTTGCTTCATTTTTCATTTATTGAAGAGATTAAAGTGATATAGAAGTTTCATGTTGCGTTTTTTTACTATCGAACTTTTACTTACAAATAATACTTTTTTACTTCATCTGACTGGGACTGTGCAAATTGTAGAAGCGCTAGCATCGTATCTTTAGTGCGTTCGTTAAACAATGATAAGGAGAACATATTATCGCGCTACCTGTGATACAAACATACAAACTGTTATCAAAGCCGTTATCTTTAATGTTTTTGAAAGCCTCTGACTGGGACTCTCGGACTGTGCAAATTATTTGGGCAAAAGAACCCTCAGTACTTCTATTGAGGACGTGAAATGTTCAGAATAATTCGATCATTTCTCATTTTGGAGATAGAAAAGAATGTGTAATTCTATTTAATTTCCAAAGATTACAAAACTTTCACATTTATGAAAAAACAATTTCATGCTTCATTTTCTTTCTTTTATTTTCAAAGTTTCATATTATTGCATACGTTTGATCCTGTCCAAAGGACGGGTACTACAGCTTGTTTGGATATAAAATGCATATTTTCGCATAGTGACCGGCTCCGAAGAAAAGTCTATAGTGTGCGTAACGCGTTTTTGAGAGTGCAAAACGTGTTTTCGAGAAAAATGCATTTAAAGTTAGCAACACTGGCAACAGTAGTCCTGTATAAGAACGAGTACTCTTAGCGTTTGTCCTGCAGCGTTATCGAGGTTTGTAGAAGTGTTGTTGCCAGTGTTGCCAAACTTTGAACGCGTGTTTCTCGAAAATGCGTTTTGCACACTATAGACCTTTCTTCGGAGCCGGTCACATTTGCATTATTATTAGAGAATATTGGAGAATATTTTACAAATTTTCTCTTTTTTTTAGAGCTCTGTATACTTCGTGACTTTGGCATGCGTGCATCGCCATACATCCCACCACATCACTTCGTGAATCCGACTATATGCGGAGCATACCGCGTAGTCAATCCGGCATTGACGGGTGCGGTTGGATTCAAAATAGCGGGCGATTGTACTCTCTCCTATCTAGAGCCTTACTTTTTTGGGAATATTTTCCTAATTTTGAACAAAATTTGTAACTGGTCTCATTCGATAGAAAATTACAAGACAAATTAATTTTATTCTTAACATTTTTGTATCAAAATAAATTGGGATATAAACCTGCTCTAGAGTGTGCTGCAAAATCACCTTTGCGGGTGGCAGCGGGGGAAAATGAAAGGATGATCATGTGTACATTCAAATAGAAACACTGCTATCTTCAGGAAGGGAACAAACGAGTAGAAATTACTCCACCAGTGGAACTGATTATAATTCAATTTTTCAGTGATGATGCAGTTACATTTTAGGATAAATTTTCTTTGAAAGTGAATTTCTAATCGACTTAATGATAGTTGAAGTTTGCTAAACGCTTACGGATAAATCTTCATAATCACCCATTCACATCACTGATAAGACGCAATCGTGCCAGCATTTGCCGCTCTAATTAATATCCCAATTGTTCACGAGATATTTGAGAAACTTGCACACGCGCAACCCTGTCGAGAGGGAGGGGGGAAAGGAGGTAAATAACCCAGGCCCGGACTTTCATATAGTAAAATCTTCTAAATAAACTCGAAAAATGAAGACGGAAATAATTAGTGCTTTATTTAGCAACGAGAAAATTATAGTGAACGGAGTTTTCGTAAATTTACATTCAACGTCAACATTATTTCCGAGATTGACTAAGCGGATTGATAAATCAATCACAATTCAGTAGCCAATAATTACTGAATAATATTTGGGTTTTGAGATTGTATTTCTACATTTCAGGAGGGCCCAATATTTTTAAAATACCTGAATGTCAGTGCTTACGGCTACATCATACGGTACATCAAATCAGCAATCACTCCTTACACCATGAAAGAAATCTCTTATCCCGTAGCTTACAATTTTTTTCCCAACTGACAAAAAAAAAAAAAATGAACTGGAAGGAGGGTGCCCGTAGAAATTCCCCTCATGCCCTCTTTTTCTCTTTACGGGGCTGCATACGCGTAGCTATAGAGCGCTTCATCTACTTGACCTACTTGGCAGGCGCAGGTTATACTATGAACTTCCTCGCCTTATCGTGCGAGACCTGTTTTTTGATATCCATACCAGTGTCTTGCACGCGTGAGTACAGCACCGTCCGAGTGGTACAAATACTCGTTTTACAATGCTACAATGCCGAAGTAGTACTCGTACTCGTGCACATAAATGAGTCGTAATCGGCGAGTAGGCATCGTGGCATCGTTCCGACTAGTAATCGGTACTCGGCATTGTAGCTTCGTTAATGCAGCGGTGCGGAGTGTGCATGTACGTACACGCGTCTCTGTGGTTGCAGTCAGTCCTTGTTGGATTGTGGTATTCAGAGCCGAATTAGGGTATTTCGCGCCGTGCCAATACTTAGGTTTTTTAAATTTTGTTTCGGAAAAAAACGTTTTAAGTAAGTAATCAAGAAAGAAAGTTTTCATAGAGTTTTTTACGGCGCGAATTTTTGGTCAATTCCTTAGAATGCGGTGCAAAATTTACGCGGTCGTTTTGTCTGCCGGGTGAGTGATATGGCTCTGTTAGTATTAGTCAGTCGTGTGCCTCTTGATCGATGGTCCCATTTTTGGTTTTATTTTTACTTTTCAGTGTGGTTCACTTTAGAGAGAAAAGCACCACAGAAAATTCTTGCTCTCCCCAAAGAAGTGAAAGTGGGAATTTTTAGCCCCCATTTTTTAAAATAATTAAATAAATTAAAATATTCAACAAAGTTGGGAGACTGTCAAACTTTTACACTATATTTCTTTAAAACGTCCTATTGCCAGAGGAAACTACTCGGCTCCATAAGGCAGCCTCTGACGCTGGGCACCTTAGCATTAGTGTTTATTTGCCTACTAGTAGCCAATGCGTGATAATTGTTTGCTAATCATTTGATGTTTTCCGGGTCGGCTAGGAGGCAGTTGCGCGGGTTGTTTTAATGTGAGTTGTAACTTGAAACACGACGCAGTTGAACTGTCAATTGTCAGCATTAGTGTTTATGTTTAGTGTTCTGTTTGATTACCGTGTAGCTCACATTAAAACGGAAAATGAATTCTGAACGCATTAAATGAAACGGGATGATATGGAAAAGGAAGTCTCGTTACCTCTGTGGGTTTTCGAATAAGCAGTGTGTTCTGTCGTTCTGTGTTGATCGGGTATTTTTTGTGGAAGTTTGTATTAGGGCCATTGAAGCCGTTAACATTTCCTGAATTACATTGTTTTGATTATTTCATGATTGATTTTAACTATTATCAAGCTACTTTCTATTGTTCTTATGTCAATGCTGAGTCTAAATTGGTTGAATTGAGTAACTAGATGTAATATGTAGCATGTCAAGACGTTATCAGTAACTCAGTATGTTGATTATCAAGGGAACAGAGAATCTGCTAGCGTAAATATTACCTTATTTTCATTCCCTTAGAAGTGGATAATTGTTCGCTAATCATTTGATGTTTTCATTAGGGTCGGTCAGGAGTACTGTTGGTCTTTTATCTGCTGATCAATTGCTCTTAGAAATAAGAAATAGGATGAAATCTTCGACCAGATGGAAGATGGTCGAACCCGTTGAAGTGTGATTGTTGCGGAGCCTACAGCTTTGCAGTTTGAAGCCTTTTGAACGCTGTTAGTGTGTGTGTAGTGTCATCCCAATTACCTTGTATCTATCAGCTCTTATATTCTGAAACAAAAGATCTTGAACATGATTACTAATAGGTAATAAGTCTTTTTCTTAATATCTTTTTTAACGACCGCCAATAAGAGATAGACTAGTCTCTAATTTTTCAGCTGAGAGCCGACCCTGTTCCAGCAGATAGCTGCTTGTTTTTGATTTTCTCTGCTGCCAATAGATAGCGTTTCCGAGGCTCTCTCCAGTAATGCCAAAAAGTGAAATTCGAACATAGTCGACCACGATGAGTTTTGGAGAAGGACTACTCATTTCTAATTTTTATCCACACAAAGCTCTACTGTATCAATCCTTTTTTTATTAACTTTAAGTATCACAAGGAACGCTAAGAGTATCAGTTTCACTTTCTTCATTTTGTAATTACAAATTTCACTGTATTGTATACTACCAATTTCCGAGGTTATGAAGTTCCTGGAAAAAACTTCTATATTTTTTGTTAAATTCAGTGAAATTCTTTACACTATATCAGTACTCTTTTCATATTGATGACTATGGTTCACAGATTGATTGCAAGATTGTTGTGTAGAACTAGTCTATGTTAGTATAAGTCTTAGGTTGACCTAGATTTTGACAAGCGTTATTAATAACCTTGTTTGCATCATTTTTGAATATGTATTGACCTAGACAATTTCTAGTCATCTCATAACTTCGGTATTTTATGTTCTTTTAAATATTTTAGGATAGTCTTCTCAGTTATTTTATACTTCAAAGAGAAACTTCTCGCACTATTTTTCTTGAAATCGTATTCTTTTAATATTCTTATCAACTCATTATGAGTCATTTATTTATATTAAAAAAAAAAACACCATACCGTACAGTATTTTTATACAGTACTTTCCAATTTCTCTTTTGAGGAAAAGAAAATTTTCGTCTATCAAATAAAAAAAAAATTGAACCTTGCCTACTTGAAGATTTATGGTCGATCTGGCTTTGCTTTGAAAAACGAAACGTATGGTAATTATCTGTTACCTTGTAAATGTACGTTTACAATTAGCATTATCTCTCCAGAATGTGTGTCCCAAAATGAACACTCAGGTGATGATCGAATCAATTCAGTTCATTCTGTCTGTTTGCGCTTAGATTCTCTGTCGTCGAACCTGTTCGCCCTTCTGCCTTCGGGATCTGAATTGACTGATGTGGCGGGAAGTATCACGCCAATTCAATTCTATACTCGTTTTCACGTTACTAATTTCATTTTTTAATCTGACATGGCTTTCGGATTTTACGTTACTCTATTTTATATACGTAAATTTTTTCTTTCCTTCTTTTTCGTATTCATTTTGTTGTCGGATGTACAGAGAACGTATTTTGCACGAGTGTTGCTACTTTGTTATCCTTTGTGAACACACTCGGGGACCTACAGAGGTTTCAACCTTAGGTACTTGTAACTACATATAGTTGGTCAGTAAAAGGTCAGTTGGAGTATAAATGGTTTTTTAATTCAGATCTCATTGGAAGAACTGTTTTTTCATTACTTTCGTCCGCTAGCGTAATCAAAATTAACCATCATTCGCCATATTACATTCGCTAGTTCAACGTGTGTCGCATTTATGATTCACTCGTGTGTTTATTCGTATTGTCCTTGTTTTATGCCGCTGATGACTTTTTGATATATATGTTTTCGTATTCTTAAAAACTACCTACTTCCCAATACTCGCAAACAAAAATTCTGTAGAATAACGGTTTTCTGTTTTTTAATCATTTATTTCGTCACCGAGAATTTTTTTCTCGCTCGTTTTTATGATTTAAGTTTCATAAGCATTTTCAAGCCAGTAAATGAATGGCGGAACGCTGCCACGGTCTACACATTTATAGTATTAGCTGTGAAGAACGGCTTCGAGTTCTCTCACGTAGCGGACGTAATTCCTTTTTCATTAACATTGGAAAAGGACCCTTCTGTGTAAATAGTAACTGACTATTTGATTTTTCGAAATTGAAAACGAATTTTGTGATATATATAATTGTTTTAAGGTTGTTGATTCATGTTTTGTAAATCAAAAACGACAAAAAGCGAAATATATTATTTTGTGTTGCTTGATCGTTTGTTTCCTGTTCGCGAATGGCATTCTCGGATCTACATTTATTGCCTTATGAAAATGCTAAAAGACCATAGCCCTACCTAAGCGGCTTATCCTTGGTGACAGAAAGAGAGTTGTCCCTTTGTGAAAACGGTATGCAACCCAACTGATAGGGAAAATGCTTCAAATTTGAGTAATTAGCACCAGTGTCAACGCCGAAGCTCTCCGAAAATGTTTTCGCTCCAAAAACAACATTATATAAATATAGTATGGAGAGATTTTCAAAAATCAAAAATTTTGAATTGAAGAGTGTTTTTAACTCAAGTTTTCACGCTGAGTTCGAATTTGGTGTTCAAATTGTAACTTCAGTCAATAGGCTAAGTCAACCAGCAGCTTAAAAGCAATTAGCTAAGTATGAGCTCGTGACCATTTACTTAACACCCTGGATACCTCATTGCAGTTATAATTTTCGTCTACACTTTTGTAAGTTTTTTAAAAACATGATCACGCCCTCAACACGTCGAATAGGCAGAACAGAACACACTAATGTGCATCCCCCCCTTGAAATTCATCATTTCCTGAGGCGGAAAGCTTTTGTCTGGAGACAGGTACAGCAGAACGGTTTGAAAGTACGGTGACAAGAGGGCATTTCGGACCAAATGAAAGTAATAAAAAGTTAGAACATCTCTTCCGCCAGGAAGAATGTTCTCCGTTTTGCTCAACCTTTAATGGTTCTGGAGGAAAATGTGCTGATTGCAGGTCAAAAAACAGTCTTATTCGAAATTGTCTCCTGTATCAAAAATTTAAAATCCGAGTGCTCTACCTGTCTCCAAGCAATAGTTTTTCGCTTTTCGCCAGTTCCCCTCAGGAAATTAGAAATTTAGGAAATGTCAATTGGTGTCGATCGTATGGCATATTCGACGTGTTGAAGGCATTAACAAATTTGTTCGAAAATTCGATGGCGTGTGGAGGAAAATAACATCAGAAATGTAGTGACGCCTTCAATGCCGTAGATATGCAAGACCAACGACGCAGATTTACGATTTCAAAATTTACGATTTCAAAATTTACAATTTCCTGAGGCGAACTGATAAAATGCGAAAAACATTGGAATGGAGGCATCTACAGCAAAACGGGTTGGAGCATTGTTAAAAGGGCATCTTGTCGCTCTCAAAATAACAAACCGTTCTCCTCTAGCTTTCACCAATCCAGAGATTTTCGCCTCTTACCAGTTCGCCCCAGGAAATTCGCAATCTTGCAAATGCATATTGGTGCGAATTGTTTCAGTTTTTCGAGACGAATTCGAATCCGTTGCCAAAATTGAGCTAGAATCAATTTTTGACCCAATTTGACCGCATTTTCGAGTGTATTTCGGCAATATTGCCAACTTTTTAAAAAGGTAGCGACGCCTTGAACTCGTTGGATCTGCAATACAATTCGCACCAATATGCATCTACGAGATTGCGAATTTCCTGGGGCGAACTGGTAAAAGGCAAAAAACTTTGGATTGGAGACTGCTATGGGGAAAACTGAAAAATACCTTTTATTCGAAATTTTTTATTATTTTTTGAAAAAAATGTGTTGCGCCTACCAGTAGCAAGTTATGCTGCCTACCTGCAGCGAGTACTACATATTAGTACAAATATGTCTTCTACACAAATCATTTTCATCTGGAGTACCTCCCCGGGAGAAGCCCCAAGGAGCGGGGGCGAGTTGATTTCAAAATGTGGGAAATGAAAAATCAGCACTTCTTTGCCTTAGATTTCTTACCAAATTTTCTCCATTTTTCTCTATCTCTCACCGTTCTCGAGATATTCGAAATTTTCCGGAAAATTTTCGATTTTCTCTCAAATGTTACAGAAAATAACTGAAAAAGAACCAATTTCGAGTGTGGATGTTACTTCAGTTGCATAACGCACTACTCGCAGGGACGGTTATTATTTTTTGAAAAAAATGTGTTGCGCCTACCAGTAGCAAGTTATGCAACTTGAGTAACACGCGAATTCGAAATTGGTTCTTTTTCAATTTTTTTTCGAAGCCTGGAAGAAAAAATCGAAAATTTTCCGGAAAATCGCGAATATCTCGAGAACGGTGAGAGATAGAGAAAAACGGAGAAAATTTTTCAAGAAATCTAATGCAAAGAAGTGCTGATTTTTCATGTCCCACATTTTGAGATCAACTTACCTCAGCCCCGTGGGGCTTCTCTGGGGGGAGGGGGCTCCAGATGAAACTGATTTGTATAGAACTCATATTTGTACTACTCAGTACACGGTACCCGCCGCTAGCATGCCCCCTGACCCCCTGGGGGCATCTCTTGGGGAGTGAGTGCAGATAAAAATGATTTTTATGCAGTACACATTTGTACCAACTAGTTATTGGTACCCTCTGCTGATGGCCAGGATATCAGCATGCTCTTGGCCCCTTAGAACTCCTCTCGGGCGGAGCTGCAGCTGGAAACGATTTGTCTAGAGGAAGCAGTCCTTGCACATTGATCATTTGTAAAAGCATTGAACCTATATCTTACTTTCTTTCTTGGTAGTGGAGGGGAGGGGGTAATTGTAACAAACATGCAATATGTAGCGTAAGGTACTGTGATATCCACCTTGCCGCAGTCCATTCAGTTGTTCCTTGATAAGATCCTAATGAAGTAATTTATTTAATAGTTGGTTCAGGAATACAAAATTACAGATTAAGTGTGCAAATGGTTTCCATTTACAGCACCTCCTTGAGAGCAGCCACAGGGGGCTAGGGGCATGATGATATACCTGCCTGTCTGCAGCGAGTACTACATATTAGTACAAATATGTCTTCTACACAAATCATTTTCATCTGGAGTACCTCCCCGGGAGAAGCCCCAAGGGGCGGGGGCAAGTTGATTTCAAAATGTGGGAAATGAAAAATCAGCACTTCTTTGCTTTAGATTTCTTACCAAATTTTCTCCGTTTTTCTCTATCTCTCACCGTTCTTGAGATATTCGCGAACTGTTGGTTCGCCCCAGAAAAATAGAAGGTACAATGAGTTGGAATTATGTGCGATGTGTGGTATATGCAACGTGTCGCAGGGGCTATCACAAAAAAGTTTTCAATTTTGCGTTTCTCGGCAACGGTGCGGCACCGCCAAATTTGAACTCCACATTCGCACGCGGCGTGAGAAACTGAGTAAAAAACAGTCTTTAATTCAAAATTTTTGATTTTGAAAATTTTACCAAACGCATCATGTTTTTGTGGGCCAAAAAAATTTTCGGAGAGCTTCGGCGTCGGCGCTGGCGCTGATTACTCAGTTTTTTTAGACGAATTTGAATCCGTTGTCAAAATTGAGCTACAGTCAATTTTTGACCCATTCTGACCAACTTTTTTCTGTTAGCCCCTTCGACACGTTGCATATGCCACACATCGCACATAATTCCAACCATTGTACCTTCGATTTTTCTGGGGCGAACCGACAATTCGCGAATAATTTTGGAACGGAGACAGTTAGAGCAGTGCGGTTTGAAACTCTGGATAGAGGAGAGAATTTCGAATAATATGTATTTTTCAGTTTTCCTCTAGCAGTCTCCAGTCCAACTTTTTTCGCCTTGCACCAGTTCGCCCCAGGAAATTCGCAATCTCGCAAATGCATATTGGGGCGGATTGTTTCAGTTTTTCGAGACGAATTTGAATCCGTTGTCAAAATTGAGCTAGAGTCAATTTTTGACCCAATTTGACCGCATTTTCGAGTGTATTTCGGCAATTTTGTCAACTTTTTAAAAATGTAGCGACGCCTTGAACTCGTTGGATCTGCTATACAATTCGCTCCAATATGCATTTACGAGATTGCGAATTTCCTGGGGCGAACTGGTAAAAGGCGAAAAATTTTGGATTGGAGACTGCTAGGGGAAAACTGAAAAATACCTTTTATTCGAAATTTTCTCCTCTATCCAGAATTTCAAACCGCACTGCTCTAACTGCCTCCGTTCCAAAATTATTCGCGAACTGTTGGTTCGCTCCAGAAAAATAGAAGGTACAATGGGTTGGAATTATGTGCGATGTGTGGCATATGCAACGTGTCGCAGGAGCTAACACAAAAAGTTTTCAATTTTGCGTTTCTCGGCAACGGTGCGTCGCCGCCAAATTTGAACTCCACATTCGGACTCAGCGTGAGAAACTGAGTAAAATACAGTCTTTAATTCAAAATTTTTGATTTTGAAAATTTTGAAAATTTCTCCAAACTATACATCATGTTTTTTGTGGGCCGAAAAAATTTTCGGAGAGCTTCGGCGTCGGCGCTGGCGCTGATTACTCAGTTTTTCGAGACGAAATTGAATCCGTTGTCAAAATTGAGCTACAGTCAATTAATTAAAAAAAAGTTGGTCAGAATGGTTCAAAAATTGACTGTAGCTCAATTTTGACAACGGATTCAAATTCGCCTCGAAAAACTGAGTAATCAGCGCCAGCGCCGACGTCGAAGCTCTCCGAAAATTTTTTCGGCCCACAAGAAACTTGATATAATTGATGGTACATACATTTCAGTGCATTTCGGTTACATTTCATGCTGCACAAATTTGGTGAAATTGGAACAAATGCGGGGGGGGGGCTAACGTTACCACAGCCCCACCAAATAAAATCCTTCCCCCGCGGCTATAAAGTGGGTACATTTCTGATAATTGGTGGTACATTTCGGTACATTTCGGATACATTTCATTCGAACCAAATTTGACGAAATCAGACAAATTGGGGGGGGGGGCTCATTACCCTGGCCCCACAAGGACTTTTGTTCCCCCTTCGTAAGGGGAGGAGGTACATTTTGTAATATTAGCGGTACATTTGGGTACATTTCGGGTACATTTCCCCTACCCCAAAATCGGGTCTAAAATCAAATTTGGGGGGCCAGGTTAATGGACCCCCAATTATACTACGTTTTCAAAATTTCCAATTCTCTGGGGCGAACTGATAAAATGCGAAAATATTTGGAATGGAGGCAGCTACAGCAAAACGGTTTCCAGTATTGGTAAAAGGGCATATTTTCGCTTGCAAAATTCCAAACCGTTCTCCTCTAGCTTTCACCAATCCAGAGATTTTCGCATTCTACCATTCCCCCCCCCCCAGAAATATAGAAAATTAGAGAATGTCAATTGGTGTCGATCGTCTTGCATATTCGACGTATTGAAGGCAGTAACAAATTATTTGAAAATTCAATGGCGTGTGTACGCAAATAAAAACGGTAATGTGGTGACGCCTTCAACGCGTTAAATATGCAATACCAACTACGGGAATTGACATTTTCAAAATTTCGAATTTCCTGGGGCGAACTGATAAACTGCGAAAATCTTTGGACTGAAGGCAGTTACAATAAAACGGTTTGCAGTATTGGTGAGAGGTCATCTTTCTGCTCTCAAAATTCCAAACCGTTCTCCTCGAGCTTCCACCAGTCCAGAGATTTTTGCGTTTTACCAGTTCAGCCCAGGAAATTAGAAATTTAGAATATGTCAATAGGTGTCGATCGTTCGGCATATTCTATGTGTTGAAGGCAGTACCAAATTATTTGAAAATTCGATTGCGTGTGGACGCAAATCAAAACGTTAATGCGGTGACGCCTTCAATGCGTTAAGTATGCAATACCCACTACGTGAATTGACGTTTTCACAATTTCCAATTTCCTGGGCTGAACTGGTAAAACGCGAAAATCACTGGATTGGTGAAAGCTAGAGGAGAACGGTTTGGAATTTGAAGAGCAAAAAGATGCTCTCTTACCAATACTGCAAATCGTATTGCTGTAGCTGCCTCCATTCCAAAGATTTTCGCATTTTATCATTTCGCCCCAGGAAATTGGAAATTTTGAATACGTGAATTCGCGTAGTAGGTATTGCATATTTACTGCGTTGAAGGCGTCACCACATCACCGTTTTAATTTGCGTCCACACGCCATCGAGTTTTCAAATAATTTGTTACTGCCTTCAACATGTCGAATATGCAAAACGATCGACACTAATTGACATTCTCTAATTTTCTAGTTTTCTGGGGGGAACTGGTAAAATGCAACAATCTTTGGAATGGAGGCAGCTACAGCAATACGGTTTGCAGTATTGGTAAGAGGGCATCTTTTCGCTCTTAAAATTTCAAACCGTTTTCCTCTAGCTTTTACCAATCCAGAGATTTTCGCGTTCTACCAGTTCCGCCCAGGAAATTTGAAATTTTGAATAATATGTCAATTGGTGTCGATCGTTTGGCATATTCGACGTGTTGAAGGCACTTCCATACTGCACTAGAATACTGTCGCATATTTTGAATTTTCAAAGAATGTTTTCGCATGTATCAGTTTGTTTTTGAGAATATAATATGTCCATATTTCGCGGTTTTTAGGGAATATTTCTCCTTGCCTCGGCTAATAATGAAGTTTCCACGGGCTTGCGGTGTTGCCATATCTACAACACGAGCGCACATTTTATTTCTATAATGTTAAATCACCGGAGCACCCTCGTTTCCCGACTGAGTCATCTTACTGGGACCTATTTGTGATTTGATGCGAGTGAGATCTTGTCTCTCGGTCTGTAGACGTTGAAACTACAAGTAGATTCACTCTCAATTTTTTCCGGAAGAGTGGCTATGTAGGTATTTTGTGTGCACTGAAATACCTGTAATTTCTAACTTTCAATTGTACCATAAGTGTTTTACGGATTCTGCCACACCTCCTGCTTTCGGTCTCCCTTCTGGTCAATCCTTGGCCTACGTCTAATCCAGATAACGTACACAACCCTGTTTTTAATACCGTTGGTGCTCTATATCGCTCAAATTGCAAATTGAATGACCTTTTACGTCGCCAATTTCTGTGTAATTTGTTTTTAAATACACCCGCCGAAGCCTAGATTTCATAATCTACACAACTTTCGGACAGAGCCCGCATTCGAGTTACATTTTCGATGCCAAAACCGCGGAAACACTCGGAAGGATTAACTTACACATATGCGACACAGCAGACATACCAAATCGATAATCGAACAAATTTATTTTCGTCCGCCGAACTCATCCCATGTAATAAAAGAGGAGCAGGCAGAAAATCATCACCCTCTTTTCTCGTATTCCTTCGACGGTGGGCGTCGTGCGCGGTCACCAGAGAGAAACAAAAGATCTAGTAAACTTTTTAAGTAGTCGTAATGACACATTGTTAGAACTGGAAAATTTCCAACCCCGAGAAAGATGCTTCATCATGGGTGCTTAAAGCGCTCCACATTGATTATTATCGCGGATGCGAAACCGCACAGTTGGAATGCTCGCTGGAACCTCGTTGATTAGCTGCTAATGAACACTAGTGCTGTCTGGAGGTAAACGGAAAAATTCACCTATTTCAGCGTCTTATTGGCACTGGCTGCTTTTCAAGTATGGCAGCTCAAAGGGAACTCTTGCTATATTCCTTGATAACGATCCCGTTCGAATGTCGTATCTCGTTCATCGTCAATTTATTAGCCGGAAATGCGCTTTCTGGACTACTTTCTTTCATATTTTGGAGCGATTCTGCGATAAAAAAAAATAAAATAAAATATAATAGAAAACGCGTCTAAAGTCTTCTCAGCTCGTTAAGGCCAATTGCAATCTGTTTCAGCTCATTAGAGCGGGTCATACGAGTATTTCTAATTACAGCCGATCATATTTGCAATTGCGGCAAGTGGACTGGGGCCGAGGGTAGCTCGTGAATCTGACGGGAGGGCAGCATTATCATTTTATCCTTTCCCCTGTAGCATAATTCTTGTGAAATGGAGACCCCCAGCCCCCAAATGCCAACACGATGGAAAGTAAAGGGGGACACCATCACGACCAAGGGAAAATTATAACCGGAATTAACTCGGCAAAACCTAGCCCCGGGATATACAGTAATAAATTAAAAATAGGGATGCCAGGTACCATGTAGTCAAACACGGTGGTACCGCCGCGAAATAAAATGAAATGTTCCAAGTTCATATCTCACTAAGACTACTCACATTATGTCGAACTAAAAATCAGGATACGTGTAACCTGCTGATTATAAAATCAAAACTACTAAACCAACCCCCGGGAAGGATCACGGCGAGAATTATTCTTTGATTGTTGGACTTCTGCCTTCGGTGTTTTAAAAACCGGCCTTGGCCGAACAAAAAATTAAAAATTGCAAGTAAAAAAAAAAATAATAATAATTAAGTACGTTAATATATATTACGTTAATGTGAACTAATTACGTTAAATGGTACAATCAAAATTTAATAAACTAGGCCAGAAATGTGACCACAGTGCACAACACTGTAAAGTATCTTCTCTGATCATATATTAAGATAGAAAAGGAAATGATAGCAGCCGTTAACATATAACACGATCCTCACAAAGCCATGAGGACAATGAGCACCCAGCTGTAAGCCAAAAAGCTGTCACTCTATCATCAGAGATTGAAGCGAAGGGTGGCCCAGAAAAATGTGCCCTAACCGAAAGGAAGAAAACTTAAGAACAAATCAAGGTTTAATAATTAGGAAATAGATGGATACATTAATAGGAGCCGCTCTTTGGCGGGAGAAAGAAGTCATCGGACCAAGGGTGATCAGGCCTTGCCGGAAAGTGTACCGTGGGTGCCCCTCAGGGTCTTAGCCCAAACGGCCACGAATGGGTGGGGGGTAGCGAACCGCCTCGCACCAAAAGATCGAGGAGCATACGTCGACTCGATTAAAAAAAAAAAAAAATAAAAAAAAAAAAGTTGGTTGGTTGTTCCTGTAGAAGGTTCAGACGAACGGGACGAGTGCAGACTCCGTACCTCTCCTTCTATGTTCTCCACGAAGGGTAGAACGCGAAACTAACCGAACCGAGACTTTGACACACCAGTAGGCTGATCTCTGGAAATAATTTTGAGAAGAAGAGATGGCCAGAGAAAATCACACAGTGGTGTGGTCTCGACTCATATAAGATGAGTATAAAATTTGTACACGATTCTTGTTAACTGTTGACAGTAATAACAATGAGTGTGAATACACGTTGGAACAACTTATCGAATACGAAAAATCAATTTGGAAAATTTTAACCCATAATAATCCAAAGATTTGGCATATATGAATAATTTTGAAGCCATAAACAAGG
The DNA here is from genome assembly GCA_031841125.1 of Acanthococcus lagerstroemiae. Classification (NCBI taxonomy): domain Eukaryota; kingdom Metazoa; phylum Arthropoda; class Insecta; order Hemiptera; family Eriococcidae; genus Acanthococcus; species Acanthococcus lagerstroemiae. Next base: position 60,101,265 of record CM063110.1, on the reverse strand, counting down.
TTGTAGGGACGATCGCTCCCACACCAGCGAAGTGCCAAAAAAGTATTTGGCAGCTGCCTGGTGTCAAGAATTCTAATCCAAAGGTCGTGGAAACGGTCAGTCACTCCCCACCAGGGATGCCAAAAAGTATGTAGCAAAATTTCCTGAAAGCCAGATGTCCCGCCCAAATTTCGGAATAAGAGCCCAAGAAGAAAACAAGCCTCTCCCAGGGATCTCACCTGTAGGAAACTGCCGATAGTAGATGCCGACTCAGGGGGCTAATAACTCGTAATAACGAACGTTCAGCCTACTATCACCATACTCATAGGTGTTTAACCACAGACTACCACCAAGCCCCACGGGAGTCTGGGCGAGTCCACGATGACCCCTGTCCCCAGTGTACTCCATTAATGAAATAATGCTGAAAGACCAGAGCCATCAGAATGGACGTGAGTACTTGGGAACCCACGCTTCATGTCCCTGAATGAAAAGAGGTCCACCAAAGGGAAAATTAATTTAGAAACCAGTCCAGGGATGCCACGTACCATAAATCAAACACTTTGCGTGGTGGTACGTCCACGCATTTCCGATAAAATAAACAAAAAGATAAAGTTGTTCCAAATTCACCTCACTGAAACTATGAGAATCATGTCAAACAGCACAAGAATTACGTGTATTCTAAATTGAAAATAAAATAATAAATGAGAAATAAAATTGAAAATTCATACAAGGAAATTAATAAAAATAAAATACGGTTCAATGGAGATGCTCCACGGTTTCGTAAATAAACATGGAACCAGTGGCTCTTACTTCGGGATACGTCTGTTCGTACGCGATCAAAAATTATATATATATGCTCTCCAATATGGGCTTGAAATCAATAATAAATAAATAAACATTACAAACAAACTGCATCGAGTGGTAACAATGTGAACGAAGGGTCCTCTCTCCCCTAAGATTTAGAATATATAACAAACATCAGCACAATAGCTGGAAAATTAAAACTGTCCAAAAGTATATAGACTAGGAAATGGAAGACCGAAATAGAACTCCACAGGGAGACCCCTTCTCCTAGGGAGACTTTCAAATTTAGATATATGGGCTAGAAATCTTGAATTAAGAGCCCGAGGAGTGACTGAGTTCCTCGGAACGATCGCTTCCGACGATCACGCATTTGGTGACGATTCCTTCGTCTCGATCTGACTTTGTATGGTCTCACAGGACCTTAAATTTTGAATCACCCCCCTGAACATACAGTAACAAGGATGCAGAGCCTCCACGTGAAATTCACGTAGGCTTTTCACTGAATTTTGAATTGAAAACAAAAAAGGGGGGGAAATAAACAAAACATAAAACGGATTGATTTTAGCCCCAGAATTTTGATAGCACCAAGATCGAAAGTAAAGGGAATTTCTATTCCGCGCCCTTTCTGGATCATATACGCGGGTTTGAAAGGGCGTCGGCTCCCTATGGTAAGCACGAATCTTAAGGCTAGCACTCGCGAATCGCACTACCACGGGTCGATAATGAAAAACCAAAATAAGGTACTTTACCTAGCATTTCAGCTAAAGATACCAAAAGGACTCAAATTGGAGTTACGTGCACCAATGCTGGATAAGCTGGAACGTTAAAGTGCGTATGATCTGCGAAGCGAGATGATGGATCTAGATCTGTGAAGTGGCGCCACTGCGTACAAATCTTCCAGCAACCGTTAGATGAATAATTGCAGGAACGAACTGAAAAATAACACAGCACAGTAACTTGTCCCAAAACGCCGATTTGAGGCGAATGTGAATCGCCTACAACACGTTTCTATCACATGGAAGACTCATTACCCAAGTCACTAAAAGCTGCTCACCCTACTAAAACGAAAATTCCAATAAATTTTGGGTTGGTTCCTCCTAGGAAAGATGTTCCCAGAGGAAACTCAAATTTGCCCACTTGATTCGAAAACATGATACGAAATCCAAAATCCAAAATGAGGGGAGCTAGGCTTACAATATAAACAGTAATAATTATCGAAAATTATCGGACTAAGGTACGCAAACTGACATAAAAATGAACAAATAAAACGTAATGCTTAGCCGATACTGAGTAGGCCCTGGAGCCATTGGCAGCGAATTCGATGATGATCTCGTGGCATCGGCCTCGTGATCTTGCGTCGTGGCAGCATGGTCTCGATCGAATCGCGCCATAGATCAGTCTGGACTCAGACATCCCGGAACTGGAAACACGATTTCTCGACACGGCGAACACTTTGTGGAGACCCAGATCTTAATGATTGAACCAAAAGAAACCGAAAATGTCACTGCTGGACAAGGCTTATAGCATGCCTTCTCATCTCACCATGCGGGTTGGCTCAGCGAATGGATCCAAAAAATAAGACTGTGGCGTTTCAGTTCTGTCACTTACGGCAATAAGACACTTCAAACAACCGAAAATGCCGTCGAATTTCGAATTTCGAGAACAAAATAAACAAATATAACTTCCAAAAATGCGTGATTCGTTTTCAAACTGAATAATTAATACACGATGTACGAAGCCTTTCACGTATGCGAAAATCTGTAGCGAGGTTCATAACGGTAAATTGATACTGTAGTAGCTCAAGAAACAAAATGAACCGTGCTGCAATTTTCAACTTAGTGCATCGTTTCGTTATCTGTATTACTCCGCCGACTTGTCTAGTGACTTATCATTCCATCCCTCCACCCCGCACCATCTGCAGAATAGTAACAGCCCGAGAGATGGAAAGAGGCGTCGACTTTTGATAGCATTTTATGTCGAAAAACATAGTCCCCAGCACAGCCAATTCTTTCAGGAGAAAGCCTGTCGATGGTGATTTCAAGTAAGACCGTGTGCTCGCTTTGGAGGTAGTTGCTTCCTTGTCAAAGCGAGCGTCGTACTTATCACCGGGGAAATTTTTAAGCTGGCTACCTATGCAGTGAAATGAATAGCCATTACCCGTCCAAGCTTAATTTTGAATGTAACGATTTTGATATCTCTGTAGCACTGTACGAGCGACTCGGCGATGGGCCAGTTCGTACAGGCTAGAAGTCTATCCGCAATACGCCTATGTTCTAATGTGTATCGAGAAATTGTTTTCCTTTCCGATAACGTCACCAGCATGTAGTTCGGATTCAAAATAAACGTCGAAAATGTCCGACCGCATGTACTGTGATATACGAAAACCATCGTTCCTTTAAGTCCCCAAGCTTTCCGCTCGAGACTCTTTCGCCAAAAAATTGGCCCATCGAATTATCATGCTACACCCCAGTTTATATAAAGGAAATTAGAATGAATGCTCGCTTACAAGAAGCGGTATCATGGGCTAAGTATTGGAAAAAACATCCCTTATCATTTCAGATGAACAAGAGTTTCAAGTACTTTTTAATTACATGTTCCTGATTCTTGAACAGCGCCGAGCCCCATGTGTGCGTACTGTGATTGAGGGGTGGAAGGCTATCTCTGGCACACCCTATTTGAGTGTGAGGCCTGGGAGGGAGCAGGTGAGGCATGGGACCGCAACAGCGATTGATCCCGGCGGCAACACGAGCGATAGCGACCGCAGCCGTCTCGCGCCGGACACCTTGATTCCGGAAATGTTGAAGAGTGGAAGCGGATGGAACCGGGCGTCCGCCCTTGTCTCGGCCATCATGAAGAAGAAGATGTAGACAGAGCAGTCGAGGCTGAGGGTCGACGGATAAAGTTCGGCCCACACCAGATACAATGACTCTGTACCATCCTTAGAGCTGCTTTGCTGCGGACTCCCGGCATGGCTCATCCCGCTGTCACCATCTTCCTACGTCGCCACACGTACCAGGTCGAGGAGGTGAGGGGTGAAGGACAGTTGTGCGTCCATCTGTGGTGTACTCGAATTCCAGGTTAATTCTAGGTGAGCGGTGCCTCGGTCAGTAGGGTGTCCCATAGTGGCCCTGGCAGGACAGCGTAAATCCGAAGCGAAGAGACGAAAGAGGGCTGGCCAGCCTCAATGCGTCCCTCTGGTTTCTAATGCGACACTGGAAATGGTATAGTTTCCGGGGCCAGGGGTGCGGTGTCTAGGGAGCCACTTTGGCATGTGTGCATCGCTATACGCTCGAACAAGTGAGGCCCGGCACTTTGGTGCCGGTGCCAGAGTTGCAATGTGGCTCGAAGCCTAGAGCCGCCAAATTCCTTAAAGCTAGAGTCAGATCCGCCATATTAAAAAAAAAAAATCAAAATCAAAGCCACGACTCTGAAAAAAGAAAGGTGAAGCGCGAGTTGGAGCTATTTAAAATTTTTGGAACATCGCCTCTTACACTTTCGCAGCCATCCAGCTCTCAGCCAGGCAATTTTAATTATTGATGGTGATGCAGTCACTTCTCAAGAGCCTGAATTACGAGTAGTCGCAGGATTTTTAATTTCTAGCTTTTAAAAAATTTCTTTCAACTCAATCACTTCGTTATAATTGTATCCTTTGACTCCGAGGTTTCATAAGCGGATAATTTCATTGTACGTATTAGTGCGTTAACAGATTCACATAGGATTGAAGAGATCTTGAATTTTGAGGTGCTAAAGTCTAGTTCCTTAAGGAGACAAGTTCTTCCTCCCGCCAAAAAAAGGGACCGGAAAAGGTCCATCGACATGAAAAGTTTGTATCTATGCGAATACATTTAGCAGACAATTGAAATAGAGATTTCCTGGGCCGCTGACTGCGAATGTTCCGTCGAATTTTCGGTCCAGCGTGTCGATTTGATTATCAAAACCAAAATTTTACTCTTTGAAAGGAAAAGGTTGACTTGACAAACCGAATTATCAAAGCACATAATTGAAACGTTTGTGTGAAGTAAAATACAAATATTTTGAGAAATCAGGATTTTCTCCTCTTCTCCAGCAGGTGCGAGATCAAAAAAGGAAGGGTAATGGGCAAAATCGACTCGGCTAAAAAAATTAAGGAGGTTTTTTTCTTTTTGGTAATTTCGAATATCGTATCAAATTTTCTAATCTGGTTCCAAATTGAGCCTGCAAAATTCAAATTTCATGATAAATGTAACGATTTCACGCTTTTTACATGAGCTATCTTCATCTCTCGTTTTGGTGGGAAATAGAATTACGAAATCTTTGGCGGAAAATCGAAAGTCCTTACACTGGATTGAAAAGGAATCGCAAAATGTAACTTGCAATTGCCACTTTAAACTGACTATATGAAATTTAAAAAACTACAAAAATCATCATTTTGCTTATCGTATCAATGGATATAACTCCGGTACGAGTTCCCAAAATTCAAATGTCACACAAAAAACATGGAATTTTCTTAGATTTAAACTCCTTGGATGGAGTCTGATTAAAAAGAGGAGCACAGTCTCAAAATCAGCTAAAATGGAGACACCTTATTACTTTTTTTTTTTTTTTTTCATTTTCTTACAATTGAAATTTAGATTATCTTGATTTTTTGTCATTCATTCAATGCATTTTGGGAGATTTATTTCTTTAAAGGAGCACTTTTTTTTCTGTTTCTTGCATACTTCAGTTTATTCACATCCAGGGACGCAGCGAAAAGTTTTTTCTAGGGAAGGGGACAAAAATGGTCAAGTTCCTAACTGACTCAACTCAAAATTTCCAAGTATTTAGCAGAGGCTTGGGGGCAAACTGCTCCCCATGCCTCTAGTTTTGTCCTTGTTCACATCAAGCGTTTCAACAACTTGTGTGGAGATGCTTTTTGAAGTAAAAATATCAATTTCAACTTCGATTTATTCTTCTTAAAAGAGAATAAAATAGTTCTAGTATAAAAATGAAACAATGTTAAATAGTGCACAATTTTTTCGTCGTCAAATTTGGATTTAGAAGATTCAGTCCAAGATGACATAAAAATATGATACGTTAACACTCAGAATCAATGACCAAGTGCCTTAATTTTGATTTTTTTCCGCGATTCTGGAGGTTGAGCCCATTTTGTCTACCTATCACATATTTTCTGTTGACTAACTGTGGGGGGAGGGGAGGAGGAGAAAGAGAACATGTTTCAATATTCCGCTTTTATCTTTGTATTTCTATGACCACAAGTTTTCTAACAATGAATTTGTGCAAAGAGAAGTGCTTCCATTTGAAGTTTAAAATATTGAGAAAACTCGTGAAGTGAGATTCGGATTTCAAGGTTCTGATTTGAGTTGGGCGACGAAACTTTGATGCAGTGATTGAAACTAGAGACCATAGGTGGCAATTTTTATTTTTCTCATATGGCGCTCAACTTGATTCGACTCTCTCCTGCCCTCTGAGTCTTTCGAGATACCTCTACACTTCTAGTCTACCTAAAATATTAATTTTCCCATGTGGTGCTCGAAACCTTTCATCAAGTGCTAGAGTCTATGAGTACTGCTTAACTTGCCGCGCATGTCAGTGACTAGAAACCTGAACTTAAGGTTTATTTCCTAATCTCATTTCTCTAGTCAAGTCGACTTTGCCCACTTCAAATTGTCCTTAAACGCATTGTAAGGCGACAGAGAAAGAAATTCAATCATTTTGCATTTGTATTCCATTCAACGTTGGCTTTCCGACCGATGCGTAATTTAAAAGCAAAATTTATGATAATTCTTCGTTGAAAAATTTTAATTTCAGGCCCCCATGGCTCCACGTGCAAAGTCTGAGAGGATATTTGAATGAAATTACCTGAAAGGCCCCTATTTTGACACTTCGATTCTTCACGTCAAGTCAGTTTTAGCTCCTTCCAAAAATGAAATTTCGGTTTTTGGAGCTTAAATCCGAATTTGATCGAAAATCTATGGTAATCTTTGAAATGAAACCCAAAAACATTAATTTCGTTGTTTTGTAGTAGAGCCACTGTCGCCAATTCTCTTTTTTGGACTTAAATAAATTGGGAATGAATCAAACATCGCCAACTGATAGGATGTTCAGATTCAACGAAGCAAAAAACCAGGGCCATATCTAGGCGGTTGCGAAATGGGCGCCCGCTAAGGGCGCAGCTACCGGGAGGGCTCAAAATCGGCCACGAGAAAATTTTTTTTTAGATTAGTGCATTTTGTTAAGTACAAAAAATTTCACGTTATTGAAATAAATGTTATTCCAGAACCCTGGCAGGCAAGTGCGCCGCCCTGGTTATCAGATTCTCAACAACAAACTGAAAAACAATAAATTAATTTTTTGTGTTGTACCCGTATCGGGGGGGGGGGGCCTCATACCCTGGTTGAATATCAAATGTCCTGGCACACACACGCGGTTAGCTACGGGCCTAATCTTTCCTTTAGAATTCCTTTAGAAAGAGATAAGTTGGTGGACCCCCAGTCGCTGTTTGGAACGGAACAGATTTTGGGATCCTTAGGAAACAGGATTTCAACATTTTAATATTCTGCTTGGTTCCTTTCCCAGCTGCTTACATTAAAAAAGTACAGCGTATCATTGCAGGACAGGTTATCTTGGTTGTTCTCAGATTTTGAATGTACCACTCGGTGTCTAGCTTTCACCTTCTCTTCCACCCACTTTAATTAAAAGAATTGCATTTCCAACCGAAAACAAGCAAAAGAATCAAGTCAGTAGATGTTTTAACTGTGCCCCCTTCCCCATGAGTCAGTTCTGGAGACTCGGATTATGACACGTTTGATCAGGAAATTCAGGAAAAGGTTAGCTTTCGTGTGAAATATTTTCAACAAGCCAGCAAACATGTACTTTCTCTGTCATACAAAAAGCAAAACTAAAAAATGGGGTCATCCTGGTACCTCAGCAGAGCTGTGCATAAAGTTCATTTGGTCCAGCTAGGTGTAGAACCCATACAGAAAAAAAATATTTATAATTTTTTCACAGATATTTGAGATAGAAATATTGCTAAGTAACATTTTCGATTTTGTAAGTATCAAACTGTTGGTTCTTTTATATACAATCGAAGCCTAAAGCAAAAATTTCTTCTTTTTCTTCTTCTTTTCTTTTAGCTCTATATAATTTGAGGATTCTACAACGTAGATACGGAAAAGGGTATTTAAGAAAAATCCTGCCTCCATTTCATTTAGCATTATCATGAAGTAGACATTTTCCGTGATAGATATCTATCTACCTACTTTCGTATATATTTTTCTCATCAAATATGCATAATATTTCGAACTCTGACTTTCTCATCCCTGAAATTCGTCAAATTTACATTCAAACTAATATTACAAGCTGATAATCTCGGCTTTATGTGCAATATTACGCCGATATATTACAGCAGGATTTCGGAGGAAAAAATCCTACCGAAAGGAAATAATATTTCTTTTTTATTGCCATCTTCTAATTTTTTTTTCTCTCTCCAATAATCCGGCACTTTATTTTTATTTCGCTCCCGCAGGGATATAAAATATATAATACAGCGTATAGGAAACAAAACGAACACCGAACTAATAAAAAATTTCGAAATAACTTTCGTTTTAAACTAATGTATGGAATCTATTCAAATACGAATTTCGTATAATGCCCTGGTCCAGTTCCTTTCTCTATATTTCTGTTTCTTTCATCCTTTAACCCATTTTCCCTCTCTCTTTCGCCGATCATTATTAAACGATCTGTGTCCATAAAATTAGGTCATAAAAATGAGACATTCCTGGATTGCATGGACAAGATTTACGAGTGGTTGAAACTATTTATGTTCAAACAGAAATCACGAACTCTGCTATATGAAATTATTTCTGTTTTGTAGAATATTATTTCATTTTGGTATTACCGGATGGGATCAAAATATTCATTGGCGCAGGTAGATGGGGCTTGGGGAGTTTGAGCCCCCCCCCGGAAGGTTTAGAAATTACTATGTAGTGGAAGAGGTTGAGTTATGTTACTGAAATTCACCAACGAAGAATATATTACCCCCTATACTCGTTTATGACGATATCGATAAACACTTCAGACTCTGTTCAGAAGCACTCTTATAGTCCTTCGAGTTTTGTAGACCCTCATTCAAGTCGCGCTTAGACTTTTGTTGATACCCGTTATCACTCAACCGACCCGCTTCTGTCTCCTTTGAAACGAGTCGAGAATTGGGAATCTGCTCAGATTCGTAAAGGCTTGTTAATGTACGTTTAAAAATCATCCAATTCTATTAAAACTTCGAACTGCAGTAAAAATCGTTTATTCTCACTCAGAATTTGTGTTAACACTTCGGTCATCGTCACCATGCCTATTTAGTTTCCTTGAAGTGAAGATCAGACATATTGAGTTTTTTTGAAAAAAAAAAAAAATTACTGAAACTTTGCACTCGGGTTTTATATCCATCCACTTTTAATCAGAGAAGAACCGAAGGTATTAGGGAGGAAAGAGAAACCTAATGTTTTTTTAATTGAGATACTACCAATTTCACTTGTGGAGCGAGAGAAAAAATGTGAGGTTTTGTTACTGATTTGGTTAAGAAAAAGAGACAGAAATATCTGAAAAGTTCTAAATTTTCCAACTGAGGGCTGTTGATTTTCCAGCTGATATCAGCTAGGGATGTGATCTGAGGAAAAATTCTACTACAAACGTATAAACATTTTTTTTTTTTTAATCTTTATATCATTGCTGCGTAAGTAGGGGAACTCGGGACAAGGTGCCACAATCTCCACGTTCCTTAATTTCGTCGGAATGAAACGGGTTTGAAAAAGTCTCATGATGCCATTCTATAAATCTACTATTTTTCTTTTACATATACTCGTAGGTTAAGAAATTTCGTTCACATCGATTACATACCATCAATTTAGTTTTATTTTTATTTATTCTCCATTCCATATTCTATACACAAAATCTCCTCCATTCCATTTAAAATGTTTTCCAAATCAATACTCCTTTCAGCTAATGAGACAATATCATCTGCAAACCTGAGCATCTTTACTTGCTCTCCACAGTGGGCCACTGCTTTAAATTTTCACTAATTTGTTTTTAAGGCCCACTCTATGTACAAATTAAATAATATTGAGATAAGAAACATCCCTGCTCCACACATTTTTCTATATTGGCAACCCCTTTCTCTCCTTCTTAATGTGGGTTTCTGTTCTTTATATAAGTTTAAAATAACTTGTCTGTTTTTAAATTTTATTCCTATCTTTTTTAGAATATCAAACATTTTATCCCATTTAACATTGTCAAAAGCTTTTTCGATATAAATGAATGCCATGTATTTTTGTATTATGGTGTTTATAACTTTGGTCCGACTTTTCTCACTTTATTTGATGCTTACGGTTGATGAAGCAAAATATACCCAACAGCTGTTTCCTAAATCTCTTCATATGAACTCCATAGTCTGCGGGCATGGTCATTGTAACATAGGTCAGACCTTTCTCACTTTATTCGATTCCGAGGGTTGACAGCCGAAGAGATTCTAACGATGCTGGACAGTTGCTTCCTAAATCTTCCTACATGACCTATCTATCTACAGTCTGTGGTCACGGTTTTCATAATAATTGACTTTTTTTATTCTATTCGATTCTAATGGTTGATGGAGCGAAAGATCAACCAGGCTGGGAAACATCGGTATCCAAAAGTTTCCTATATGAACTCTACATAATCAGCTGTTTATAACATTGATCTGACCCTTCCACTTCATTCGGTTTTAATGATTCACCGAAAATAAGGTATTTGCCGGATCATGGGTCAGTATTTCCGGGAAAAGCTGCGAATTTTTGAAGATTGTTTATACCGAGGAGAAAATTCAGGTTTGCTGTGTAAAAATTTCAAAAGTCGGAATATAAAAACCACCCTAACTTACAGCCTTGTCTGCTATGTATCTTAAACAGACACATGCAAAACCAATTTTAGGCAAATGTAGGGCCATAGGACAGAGACGTTCAACAGCAGAGAGGGTATAATGTTATATTGTGGATCGTAAGGATTTTCAGTCTCAATTGCACAAGTGCAGCAGCACGATGGATATGAAAAAGAAATGCAAATTCTAAACGTAGGAGAAGAGAGAATAGAGTAAATTTTGTAATTCGTAATGATTTGCAAATAGAAACCATATCGCAGAGCTATTACTGCCAACCGCAGCATTAGAAATGTGCAGTTGTATTTATTAATAACGAGCGAATAATATTACAAGAAACGTAGAAGATATTTATACTGTGTAAGTATCTGCTACAGAAACGCAGATAGATGTTTAGGGATTATCATCACTCATTTATGTTTGTTTAGATTTTGTTCGAGGTAGAAACTTCGTGTCGGCGATACAGGTTTTTCTTCCTGAAAGCCATCTCATTAAAACTCTTATCTGCGTTCTGAAACCGTTTGTTACTTATTAAGCCGCGCGTCGTTGAGGGTAAAAAGTTATTTTTTCCCTCTGACGATAGCAATCTTCATAACTCGGTCAAAATTCGCTGAAATTTCTAACCTATTATGGTCGCAAAGATCTTCTAACGGTCCCCCGAGAGCCTATACACAGATAATAAATTTTAACTGATAACCCGCGCATAAATTACGCGAGCGCGCGCCGTGTTTTCCCCTCGAAAAATCGTGTTTTAATACTAGAAATGATAAAGAGGGAATTTTGCAATCTGGAAGCCTTAGCGCAGCAAAATATCGTCGCATTTTTTACCCCAAAGTTTTCAAACGCGAATTAATAATTTCGTACCACTGGTAAATGGCAACCCGAAGTCCCGAGATTTTTTAAACTCCATTTTCTCCTAGTTCTCAAATTGTTTTTCTGTCTCTGTAACACCGACGATACGTTTGTATTGTCGAGTACCATCACCGATTGTCTGAATAAATTAATTTTAGGACTTGCCAAAAATCGTTTTTGATGAATGGCTAATTTCAACGTCTAGCTCGTCAGCTCGTGGGAATGAATGAAATGTTCGGGTTCAGATCATCGATCATGAAGCAGCAGGAAGATATCTGTCAAACGGAGAAGATGGAGTCTGCAACTGCTTTCTCGTTGCTGTGGATGTCTTTTGTAGAAAGGTCATTTTTTTTCTTCCAGATATATCTAAGGGGTAACGTGCCAGTGGTTGGAAGGATAAGGAGGTTTCAATAAATTTTCGATTATTACAGAGCAAGAAATTATCATAGAGACCTGGTATTTTAGCAAGGGTTATACTAGGCACTTGTATAAATTCCTTTTGTAGGGTGTGCCAATTCACTTTTCCTTCTTCTGTATTCCAGAGCGCTTTCGGCTGTTATGCCATCATCAATGGAGTACCCTAAATGAGACTTGTCTCTTGTGGTTCTGTAGTTATAGAGTCGAGGGTAGTACCGTATGGTGAGCCTGTTTAGTCTTGCGTTCCAACTAGAGTCAAAGAACACGAAAAATCACAGAAGCTAAATACTGACAAATCACTGTTTGGAAAACACTGCAATGACCAGGGACACAACAATGACAAATTGACAGAAAAGTACAAAATCCTACGCACAGAAAACAACACAAGAAAAAGAAAATTAAAAGAACAACTAGAAATAATAAAGGCAAAAACAAAACAAAACAACCTAATAAATACAACTAACTCCCAAAGTGAGAACTTATTCCAACTAATAACATAACACCCACGGATTGGACAGACTGCACAACCACAGACAACCAATCAAAGCACACAACCAATAACAATAACCACTGATTGGACAGACTGCATATTCACAGACAACCAATAGGAACGCAAGACTAAACAGGCTCACCATACGGTACTACCCTCGACTAAAACTACAGGACCACAAGAGACAAGTCTCATTTAGGGTACTCCACTGATGATGGCATAACAGCCGAAAGCGCTATGGAATACAGAAGAAGGAAAAGTGAATTGGCACACCCCATAAAAGGAATATTACCAAGTTCACTCACACTCCAAAATGGACACTTGTATAAATATTTCATTTTATTTTGAAACAACACTACTGTCTAGGAAAAAAATTTGCCTAATGACTGAGAACCTTAATTTTGAACTTGTCCAGTAATTGAAAATCATTTTTCCAGAGGTTGAAAATCTCTATTTTATTATTCAAGAGGTATTAATTTGAGTTATTAGTACTGTTGAAATAGATATTTCTGTATGATCTCAATTTTAGTTTGAAATGGTAATTGTGAGTAATATGTACCTTATATAAGGTGACCACCTTTTGGGTGATACCTTGCAGTGGTGAGGAGGCTTAAGCGTAAAAAATAAAAAATAAGACTCTCTATAAGGTTATGTATCGTTAAAATCGTGACCAAAAACACCTAGGAGAAGGCAAACTCAGACAGATAAACTCTGTTGAAAGCAATGAAAAACTACAATAGTACCTTTTTCCAGGAAATGTAGTTTTTCCAAATATTAATTACTGATAATGGCGTTCCAACAGGTATATAATTTTTCTAGGCGTAAAATACTCTCCATTTGGATGTCCGGGAGGGAGTTACTTGGGCGAGCATCATCACCGGAAAGTTTCAAAAGAAAGACGCAATTAAAATAGAAACTTGGAATGTAAGAAGTTTGAATGGAGTTGGAAGATTAGAAAATCTTAAGAGAGAAATGAAGAAGCTTAACCTATGAATATGTAGTTGGAATAAGTGAAGTAAGGTGGAAAGAGGGGAATGATTTTTGGCCAGGAGACTTTGGGATAATGAATACAAACGGAATGCAGGTGTCGGAATTGTTATGAATAAACAAATTGGTAATAAAGTTATATAAGTTACGCTTAATTCGCGCAATTGACGAATGCGTGCAGTAAGCAAACGTTTTGCCAAAAGCGCCCATTCTGCACCCACTCTGCTGGCTGCCCGCAATCTGCATCACAATTGCTGAATGCGCGCAATCGACTGATAGTAATTTATTGTATTTTTGACATGGATTCGACAATAATTTTCTGCCGAATGCACGCATTTAGCAAGCAACACTAAACAAATAAATGAACCGAATGGGTTTCTGTTGAAACCTGTAGAATATGGAAAAAAATTATCATAACTGAATTCATGTTTCATGCTCATATCTTCTTTCGCTTCTCGTCAGTCACACAAAGAGTGTAGTGAAGTGTGCTGGTAGTGATTCAGTTGCTATCATTATTTTCAAATTTTCAAACAGTTTATTATTTTGAGGTTTTATTTTTTACTACTACGGTGACCACCACTATCACGATGGAAATAAGTGGATGCTGGACACAGGAGAGGCAGTCTGACGTAATAAGTATCTTGAGCGGCAGTTGGATAGGTACGAAAGATCGAAAGTATTACCATACTCTTAAAAAGTTTGAACTGGTAGAATTTGGTGGCGTCTGCCGAGCACGAAGACGGAAGGGTGGAAAAGTGATGGCAACGACGGAGTCCTTTACCAGAGTTGGGCGTTATTCGAATAATAATAATGAATAACAGACCAACCGTTATTCGTTATTCATTATTCGTCAACACGTAAAATTATTCATCAATCATTATTCAGTAAAATGAAGATGTGAATAATATTCGTCAATCATCGTTATTCGTTATTCATTGCGGACGCAGTAACGAAACAAAAAATTTAACTAGGATCAGTGGCGTAGCCAGGATTTTTCCAAAGAGGGCCGGGGGCAAAATGAGATTTTCAAGAGAGAAAAAGTCGAAAATTGAAATATTTTTCTAAAAATCGCTAATATTAGAGGGCTATGTAAAAATATTGAGAGGGAGCATTTTGTGTGTGTGGGGAGGGTAAAAATATTTTTTGGGGTGGGAAAGGGGTATTTTCCTTGATAGAAAAATATTATTTTTGTGAGGGGGGTATTTTTTGGGAGGGGGTATTTTTGGGGCGGAGGAGAGCGTATTTTCGTTGATATAAAAAATTGGGGGTAGAAAATTTTTGGGGAGGGGTATTTTTTGGGGAAGGTAAAATATTTTTGTTGAGAGGGGGCAGGGGGTAAATATATATTTTTGTGATGGGGGGGGGTTAAAACATTTTTTTGTGGAAGGGATATATTTTTTCTCCTTAATCTTACTGGGGTGGTTAGAAAGTAAATAAAGTTTTTCTGATTTTCTCGGAGGGGGGAGCCTCCCCCCAGGTGTTTTGAAACAGTAAAAGTTGGAAAATTTATAATTGTTGAACGCTAAAATTGGAAAATTGAAGTTTTTTTATAAGTCAATATTTTATATTATTTGGGAAAATGAGGAACTTGATAAATTCGAATTGATGCCAAATACACTTCTTTTGTACCTAATTATTTTGTAATTTACACCATTTCTCAAATTTAAAAAAAACAAACGGAAAGTCGCAAATTTTGTCAAAAAAGTTGGAATTTCATTACAAAAAGTTGGGATTTTTTCAAATTCCCCCCCCCCCCCTGAAAAATGACTTAGTTACGCTCCTGGAGGCAAATGACTGCGCCAGGGGAGGGCAATGCCCTCCTGGCCCAGCTTTGGCTATGGGTCTGATTCCATTATTCGCGTGATTGATGTTATTGAATACGTATTACTGAATAATGAATGACTACTCGTTATTCATACTTACGACTAACAAATAAATTATTCGATATTCGTTATTGATGCGCTTATGAATAACGAATAAATTATTCATTATTCATGAATAACGAATAACGGCTGCGTTATTCATTATTCATTATTCGAATATTATTCTGCCCAACTCTGTCCTGTACAAGTATCATCAAAGATGTACACAATGCAATTTAACACAAGGGAGAGAAGAAAACTCATAAAAAGATCCAAGAAACTTACTCTGACATTCCCATAGCAGCAGTTCGGAAGGTAATAGCTGCCTGTGTTCGCTGTGCAGAGAAAGCCAAGAAAAAATGTGTTCTGAAGTAGTTGTGAGGCCTATAACAGCTGATCAATTGAATGATCGTGGGCAGGTCAATTTAATCGATTACCGTACTGAAGCAGATGGAGAATACAAGTGGATCCTTGACTACAAGGAGCACCTGACCAAATATTCCTTTGTCAGTGTGGGAACAAACAATTTATTCTACAAAAAATTAAAAGGAACATTCTTCTTCTGTCTTCGTTGTCTTCCTCCACTTCATTCGGCTGGTCTACCTAACGGCACAAGTAAAAACAAGATACCGTCAGTCATATGATGTCAAGACAATTTTATAACGCCTTGGATCAATGAGAAAGCACAACTAACACCATCGAGTCTAAGCTGTAGAAACGTGTACTATCAGGGTACTAATACGACTACCAACTCTTGGATTGACATGCAAGCATCGTCAAGTCCAAGTAATGGAAACGAGCACCACCGAGGCACTTTAAGGCGACTACCAAATACTCTAATAGCATTTTAAGTGAGCGAGGATTGTAGAATTACTGTAGAATTTGTAGGCTTTACCAAGTGCACCACCACCTGATGGTAACACCTAGCATGTAGGACAAACAAATAGGAAAATGAGACTTCTCAAACGAAACGTAAATATAACTGTAGTAAATAATAAAATCGTCTGACCTGATTAGCGGATTCCATTTGGTTGTCCATTATGGAAAATGTTGAACTCAAATACACTTAATGAAAATAATCACAGGAGGCAAAACAAATTACTAACGCAACGGTGGAAAGTAGTAAACAGTAAATTCAAACATATAGATTACTAGCGCACGTTACAAAGCACAATCAGTGTTGCTAATAGAATGCGAGGTCTTGGTGGACCGCCACCGATCCCAAATTCGAGAACTGGACTGCCCCCACTGGGTTCCGTCTTGTTTGTACGTGATCATACGTGGACCAATGGAGATAAATTCCATAGTAGTACGTGGACCAATGAGGGGCCAGCGCCCCCTCTATGGGGATGGGCCGTACAAGCTCAAACGCGTCCAAATTATCATAACGGGTGGGGGTAAGCCGACTAAGCAGAGTGTTGAAGGGTTAATCACCCGCGATTTATTAATTATGATTAATTAATCCAGGTACATCAAATTACAGGTGAATAATTAGAGTTGAATTATGTTATAGTTGAATTAAATTAATTATTATAACGATCATAAATTTCGACTATGTCGAGTCGAAAATGATGAATTTTCGACAGCAGTGTCAAGGCTAACGATGGTCTTGTGGATCGCTAATCTCCGTACATCGGAGCCGGCGTAACAAGAAGAAGAAAAGAAGAGGTAAAAGATGGAATTTTAAAAAGTTGGAAAATATTAGAGGCTGAAAAACACAGGAAATTAACAGTGCGGAGGAAGAGTGGGGTAAAATAAAGGAGGGAATATTAAAGCCAGCAGAAGAAAATCTAGGTGAAACTAAGAGAGAAGAAAAGAAACCATGGATGAAGGAGGAAATCCTCAGAAATATGGATGAATGAAAAAAAAATGAATGCAAACGATAGGGAAGGTAGATCAGCTTATCAAAAGTTAAGGAATGAAATAAAGAGAGAGTGTAAAAGCCAAAGGAGGAATGGATGAAAGAAAAAAGTAAGAAGATAGAAGAGCTTATGAATAAAGGACAAATGGACTTGGCCTGTAGAAAAGTAAACATAGAGTTTGGAGAAAGAAGGAAGAAAGTAAGTAATACAAATAGCATACTAGACTCGTATACAATGTTAGGGTTGTCCTTATTTACTCTCTGTGAAAAAATCTTGTTTTCAGTTGGCATAACCTCTAGATCGGTTCCGGATATTAACATAAATTTGCTGTCCAGCTTGAACGGAATTAATGGAGGGTACCCGGTACCTTAAGGCGGTTAAGTTCTTACGGGATTTTGAAATTTGAGTTTTAGTCGAGGGGGAGTCCCCCGTATGTGCCTGAAAATTAATTAATTTTCTAGATTGATGTTTTCAGGATCGCTGAACCCATTTTCGAGAACTTTCTCCCTCTTCCTTTCCTTCTTCTGGCTCCAAAGGGGTCTAATTTTAAATTTTTTCAATTTTATTCAGAATATCAATTAGCTGGACTAAATACTGGAATCTAAGATTTACATTTAAAACAAATGTGCCAAATAAATATGAAAGCCGGCTATTCAATGGTTGTATTCTCCCATCACTAACGTACAGGTCCCAGTCTTGGTCAGTAACAAAATCAGAGGAAAAGAAATTGATGGTAATGCAAAATGCCTTGGAGAGATCTATACTGGGTAAAAAACTAAAAGATAAAATTCCATAAAGAATAATCAAAAATAAGTAAAGAGGTGATAACGGTATCATTCATGCAATCAAGAAAATCAAGTGGAGCTTGGTGAGGGCGTATCGCTCGTTTAAAAGATAACCACTGGTTATATGAAACTATTTTCTAGCAACCTAATAGAACACGTAAACCTGGGAAACAAAAAATAAGAGGGACCGACGAAATTTGCAATTTTCCTCGCAATAAGCAATATATCATACAACTGCCCAGAATCGAGCCGAATGGGAAAGGTTGAGGGAGGCCTTTGTTCAGAACATGGGCTTTAAATTATAATGGCTTCGTAAATAAATAAATAATAAAATTTTAGGGGGATGCTCTAATCGCCCCTCACCCCTTCCCTAAGTATAAAGCCACAGGAAGAAAGAAAGACAAGTGCAACTGCCTTATAATCGACGGAAAGAAAAATTAAACTGCTTTCATTTAGATTATTAAAAAAAAAAAATCAATATGTGAAAATACAGGTACCGCCTAGTCGCGTGTTCTTCCGAACTTTCAAAGCTTAGTTACAGTCCCCTGTCCAGAGTCAATACACCGATTCTTGTAACCTGTGTGCAATAGTTTTTATTGCTCGATGCGATATCACTAAAAGGTGTCGCCTTATAAACGCGTGATCCAACTTTCTTTTGATTTTCGTCAGTACCAAAAACGAACCTTCTAGGCGTGCGCTTAATGGAGACTAAATAACGTATTACGAATTGGACCCGGATAATTTCATTTACCCGAAATTTCGCCGGGGTAATGTAGTCGGACCTAACAAACTGCGCTCCCAATTCCGCAGACAACATTTCAAAACCGAACCCAATTTACCCTTTTTATCTGCGTCTCTGTCAGATTTTCACAGCGGGCATAATTAGCGCGAAAAGTGTTTCAAAGGAAACTCGGCCGTAATGTACCCGTTTTACAGGCGCTTGGAATGATAACCTGGTTTACACATCCAATTAGCCTGATACCATATGGAAATAATGTTTCTCGATTGGGATATTCTCAGGGTTCAATCGTTATTATTAACAAAAAAGGGAGGCGAGAGGAGGAGGCCATAATTATATTTACCTTCTGTGCGTGTCGTGTCCAAATGTTCCCACATACAGTATATGTCGACTGTATATGTTTATGTTTCGCAACCAATTATCTCCAAATGAAATGGTAGCCTTTGAACACATGTTGGTGTTCGGGGCAGTGATCCTTCTTTCGTTGAAAAATTAACATGTCAACACTGTATAACATATTTGAATGCCGGCGATCAAAAAGTCTTATATAATCTGTCGGAATGTTGAGTGCGGCCATTGGTCATGCGAAGATGGTTGTATGTACTTTTCGTTCTCGAGTGTATTGATTTCTTCGAATTGACCTTTTATCGATTGACCGCCATTCCTAATATCGTCGATGTACAACAATTACATTCATAAAATATTCTTTAGGTTTTGTTTCCTCGTCTTCATTTTCCATGTGAACGCAGTCAATCTGCTCGCGAAACAAAATTTCCTTTCGCACAGTTTTTATACCTACCTATGGCGCCTGTGACTGAAATTTCTCCATGATGACAGCGTGTAATTCCATCAGCTGCTTCCAAGATCTTTAGGTGAATTTCCTCGGCACTCCCACCCACGCCGATGAACTTGAAATATATGCCATTCGTTTGGGCTGGTTTGTGCTGCCCCCCTTCCAGAGATATTTAGGAAAACTTTTGGAGGTGCTGTAGAAATGGGAGGCCCCACTTCACCTAGGGGATAGAAAATGGTGTCAATCGTTTGTGCTGGTTTGTGCTGGAAACCCCGTCGTTTGTGCTGCCCCCTTCACAAGATGTTCAGGTTTATTTTTGGGGCCGCCGAAGAAATGGTTTTTGAAAAAGGGGTTAGACAAAAGATTGAAAAGAGGAAAGTGAACGTAATCGTTTGTGCTGGTTTGTGCTGCCACCCATAATCTCCTAGCCCATTTCCCCGTCGAGAGAGGAGTCTTTGTCTTATAGCAGGATACGTATTAAATTCGCCTGAAAATGAGGAAGTAGGCAAAACATATGTAGGCAATAAGGGATATTCTAATTTTTCAATGGAGGTATTCCATTTGTAAGGAGATTATTTCTCCGATTCTATTGTTTTTGGAGATTTACAGGATTTTTTTGCAGATATACCTTCACTGTTGAGAGACAGAGTTACCGTGACCCTCTCCTCTCCAATGGATATCATTCTGCCTGGCAGCTTTCTGCGTAGCACAAGGCGAGCGTTTATCAAACGTCTTTTGTCTCCTGCATACCTGTACTTCCTGTACGTGATTTTTCTTAAACTACGTTCTTCTTCTTCTTATTCTTATTCTTATGACTCACTCTCTTTTTTCTTCGTGGATCAGTCAAGCAGGACATGCGTTGAGCGCAGTTACAGAGTTTATATGTTTTAGCTCTCGCACTAAGACTTACTTTTGATTATCAGCCGATTAGTACACGTGATTTTTCTACAAACTCTCGTTTCTGTGATTTCGTATTCCCTCACTCCGGTCCGGACTAAACACTCTTTCGCGCAAATCTCTAGAAATCCGCAACTTTTTTTTTTTGCCTGTCGACCTTCTCTACCCCCCTGAAAAAAAATCTTCCAACACCGTTGCTCCCATCGAGAATGCTCGAAAATAACAGAAATAAACTCGCAGCACGAAAAGAAAGGTTGAAAAAAAGAATATTATTTTCGGTCTAGCAGAAGTACATATAAATAGTGAAGGGATGCTCACTACTTTTGCTTATTCAACCGTACAAGAAAGTTTGAAGAAATAAATTCAACGATTTACAAACCGTGAAATCGGGTTAGTTATATTTGGAACACGATTTCGAATAATTTATTCCTAAATAAAATAACCTCGGAGGTCATGTGCGCAGATCTTTACCGCGAGTTACCTAAAACGCAACATAAAAGAATTATACAAACTGATTTTACGACGATGGCCTTCTGAAAATGTTCTCGGAAAAGAACTTTAACTACATTATCACTAAGTCCATTTTCACGGACACCTTAAACAGATGTAATCCCGAAAGCTTGACAAGAGGGTGTGGGCTAATGCGGGAATTCCCCATGACCCGGATTCCTTGCGGGACCCTGATTTCCCAAACGTGTTTATTATTTTCTCGACCCTCTTAATCTATTGGTAAATTTTTTCACAACTCATTAAAAATACGTATGTAGTTTAATTACTCGACTGATCCTACGTTAATGTAATGATATTACGTCTAATTACCAGCACAGCAGAGAGAGAAGGATAGAAACTCACGTGAGTTTTTTAAAAATACTTTTTGTAACATTTTAAATTCTACCTAGTGTCAGCTCGAGCACATATTATGGTAACGAGAATCGAAAACAAAAGGGTCAAGTGTTTTATTGTGACACATGAAAATACATTCCATCATAGTAAATATACGTAGTTACAACTGAAATAACTAATGTCAAGAAGACTCTACAATTGGCTATGATGACAACTTCTGAAACGGAGAAATTACAAAAAGAAAACAAATTTTTCTGTCACTTTACAACACCGGTGTTGGAAAGTGACACGCTAAAATATAGTTGCGAATTTGTGCCTTCTGGATATTTTTATTCGTTTAACATAGGTTTTAGAAATCTAGAGTAATGTGAGGAACATAACTCTATTTTGTCGAGAAGTGGAGTCGACATTCATTGGGTTGACCTTCTGTATAATTCTTGTTCGTTGAATCCATGCAATATTCTCTATAATGGGAAACGCAAATTCATCAATTCCAACAGTTTTCCGTAATTTCATCTTGAACGTATTTGTAGACTTATCACACTCCAAAATTTGACCGATGTAATGTTTTGTTTCATCTTGCTTTTCATCCATATGAAATTTGACCTCACGGAATTCATCTTCTGTAGGTTCCAAATTTGTGTGTCTCTCTTCAAGATTCGAAAATATTTCCAGCTCGGAGTCCGATGATGGAAGGAGTTGTGAGAGCCTAGGTCTAAATCCTCACCATCTGAGAAGGGTTCATCTGGAGAAGCTGCTCTGGGTGTAGGCCTAGATTTGATCTTACGACTTCTTTTACCAGGAACTGGTGTAGAATTAAAGTCTTGGTTCAGTGCCCTTTAAGCCTTCTTTAAAGCCTTTGCATCTTTCTCAGCTTGCTTTCTCGCGAGTTCTAATTTTTCTGAAGTAAAAGTTGCATTGCATGATTTTTTCTTCCTTGAATCATGAGCTTTTTGCTTTCTTGGTTTGGCTTTTGGCACACCCAGTATTTCTTCGGGGCTATTTTGAAACGACAACGAGGATGTTATCTGTGATTCACCAGGTGTTGGTGCTGAAGGTACAGGCATATTCAGAGTTTTTTGTGGCTCAGGACGATCTGTTACAAAGCTGCAAAGGAAGCTCTCTGGGGGGGGGGATGTCAAGGTAATAGGGGAAAATTCCAGAATTTTTAAATCCTGATAAGATGTTTAAAGTTGTAAACGAACGTATAAAAGCATCGCCAAATATTTTCGATGCGTAAATACCAACAGTTTCTCCTGGGTGAGCAAGTAACCAGGCATCCATTCCAAATTGTAGAAAGTCTTGAAGGACTTGAAGACAGTGATATCAAGGGGTTGCATTTTATGACTGCAATGAGCAGGAAGATAAGTTCCATTAAAGCAGATTGGTTCACGTCAAGTTGGTCGACTGCACGTTGGTCGACTTACCGGTTGGTCGCACCAAGTTGGTCGAATTGCATGTTGGTCGACCGACTAGTTGGTCGCATCGACAGCAAAGTTGGTCGACAACATGTTGGTCGACCAACTTTATTTTTTTGGTCAACTACTTTTTTTTTTGGTCGACTATTTTTTTTTTTTTAATAAAGGAAATTAAATTAGAATGGGGAACATTGAATCACATTTTTTTTATATTAAAAGACAATCACTACAATAACATTGTTGAAATATGTCAGATATGAATTATACGAACGAAATGCAGCAGAAGACATAAACTACTTTGTTGAAAAATACACAATATAATATAAAATGATTAATAGGCTAAATTGTGGGCTACGCCCCTAAGATAATCAGAAACGAATTCGCTCTCCTCGTAGTCCAGCACAACAGCTTGTAACCGATCACAGGCGTCCCATACGCGACGCTTCTTTGCTGGAGGAGGGCCACCCGCGAGATCAGACTCACGTGTAACTTCTGATAGACTCTGCTCTCTGCGAAAATTTTCTATGGGTTCCCAAAGAGATTCGTGATAGCGGGTCGTTAGTACATCGAAACCTCGATGCCATCCCTCAAGCGCATTTTTTGTTCGGGTAAGTCCTTCGAGGGTCGTATCATAACAGTTCCATAGAGCCGGAGGATAAGGAGGAGTTTTACGAGTGCGTCTACTTCGCAATGAACCTATCCACTGTTCTTGGAAGTATTCAACAAGCTTTTCTGCTTCGGTAGGGAAGTGGTTGGTCTCAACGAGATGCTCAAACGTCTGAACGACATCAGTTGTGGGTACGAAAGCTAAGGCAGATAGGTGGCGCAATTGCAATGCAAAATCGCTGCAGCACAGGTAAGGGTTCGTTTACTTCATCGTGAATGAGCTGCGTGTAGAAGAGTAAGTATTCGCATCATTTGTAGGCGAACACACGGAAAGTAGATATGCGACCAAATTCTTTATTTCTTGGTTGACCATTTTTTTTTGTAAGTCGACTAACATGTCGGTCGACCAACTTGTGAGTCGACCAACATGGTGCGACCAATTAGTAGTCGACCAACATGTCGGCACCCAAGCAGATTATACAGCAGACTGTAATTAGGGTGCCCCCATTCTGCAGAAACCATTTTATTCAGTTGTCGACTATCTTTTTTTGTCATGACTTTCTGTGGAGTCTGAACGGTAAGTCTAAATTATAAATCCTGGTGCCATCTGCTAAACTCGGATGCTTCGTAAACACAGTCGCCATATTTTCAAAAAAGGTATGAACATTATGTTCATTGAATGAAGTAGCTTTGGACACAGGGGCGTACCGATAGGAGGTAGGGGGCAAGTTGCCCCCCCCCCTTGTGGAAGTTTTTCACTCAGTAGTTGTGAAAATTTACCATTTTAGTGAGAAGTTGGGAAAATCCAACAAGTCCAAAAAAATTTTTTTGGCTTTAATATTTGGGAATTTTGAGTTGAGTCATCAGCTGGAAAAATCCAATAAGTCAATCAAAAGTTTTTTTTTAAAATTACTTTGACACTGGAAATTGAGTTGAAAAGTTGGGAAAATCCAACAAGTCAAAAAATTTTCTTGTTGCTTAGATATTTGGGATTTTGAGTTGAGTCATCAGTTGAAAAAATCCAATAAGTCAATCTTTTTTTTTTTTTTGTTTTGCGTTGATGTTTTGATACTTGGGAATTTTGAGTTGAGTTAGTTGGATGGAACTTTCACAATTTTTGCCCCCCCCCCTCAGGAAAAACTCTTCGGTACGT
This sequence comes from Acanthococcus lagerstroemiae, assembly GCA_031841125.1. Lineage (NCBI taxonomy): Eukaryota > Metazoa > Arthropoda > Insecta > Hemiptera > Eriococcidae > Acanthococcus > Acanthococcus lagerstroemiae. Next base: position 60,076,898 of record CM063110.1, on the reverse strand, counting down.
CCCTGTTTGGACAGGCTGCATGGTTCCGGTTTTCTTAAACTAATCTCCGGATGTCTAATCCTAAATTATAAGAACCATTCTCTTCCAGCAATCCGCTTATCATCCCATGACGTTGACACCATTAAATTGTTACTCTTGGCAGGAGCAAACGCAGCTCTCCTACTCTTTGTAGCTGTCATACCATAGCAAATTTTCACCCTGAACTTAATGTAATTAAACGAATGTTGTTCCAGTTCATTTGGCAGGATTGTAGAAACACCTCGTTTCACTACTAACTTTTCCTTTGGATAGCCAGCTTGTTGTTTCTTGATATAACTAAAAATCAGAACGTAAAAATATTAGTGACATAGTTTTTATGTCAAGAGCAGTAAAACTAAATTTTGATAAAAGGCTTAAAACTTACCAATCCAGAGTCTTATGTGGAATATCTTTCATTTTTGCTGTACTCCTCACTGAATGATTGCCAATATGAGAACAAAATCAGTAGCTTCCCTGACGTCTACTTCAAAGTAGGAACACTGATTTGTCTTTCGTTGACGACCCCTCTTCTTCATTCGATACTTTGTGGCAACATTTTCAACATTTTCGGCCATTTTATGGATCTACAAAAGGAAGACATGAAAATAGTTAAATTTTTGGCCACTTTTTTTTACCTGTGTCACTGTACAATACCGGCACTCGTCATCTGTGAACTCCAAAATTTCCACTAAAATTCAGTTTCTCATTAATACTAAAATTATATAACTGTACTTACTTTTTTAAATTCTTAATGCACAGGAGAAAAAAACTCAAAAATTTTTCAAACCTACTTTGGCATTTCAAAACACATTATGTTTAATTTTGCTGAGAACAATGAAGTATTATCGATTCCACGATTATCGATGTACATTATACATATCGATACATTATTAGTATAAGTTTCAGGTATAGGTAGCGCTACTAGTACTCGAGGTAATGCTCGAAGGGGCGGTTCCAGGGCTCGGGTGAGAGCCAAAAAAAAACCTTTGTCACTTTACAACATGTGTCAAAATACACCACTTGTCCCCACCTCCTGAGCGTAGTTGTTTCAAAAACCTGAGTATCTGTCACAGAGTAACTTTTTCTACAGTCAAGAGTATCCTCTTAAAGTATTTGCTGAGATTCTCAGCATTTATTAGCGAGCATTTGCTCGATTGCCCACTTCTTATATCATATTTACCTTAAAATTTTTGGTTGATTTTTATGTAAGTATGGTTCTCAAACACGGACACTAAATGAGAAACAAACAAGCAAAATCCAAGTAACACAAAACTGTATATGATTCGAAGTACCAATCTTAAAAGTAAAATTAAAAGATGAGGTAAACCTCCAGAAAATTTATAAAATCACTAATGCTAAAAGTCTAATTAAACCAGGGTTGGGCAGGATTTAAATCCTCAGACATTTTAAATCCAAATTTTCGAAAATCCTGATTTTGGATTTCAAATCCTTTTTCAAAAAAAGCTTCCGGATTTCGGATTCAATTTCTAATTATTAGCAAAGGATTTGCATTTTGATGATTCCAGAAATAATTAAAATCTGAATCCAAAAATAGGGTGCTCGCAGCGCTGCGCTGTGGCAAACGCCCAAAAAATCCTCATTTCATCAGTTGGACGCTGTTAAGCAAAACAGAACCAAGCGACAAAATATGTTTTTTGAGAACACGTGATTCGAAGTTCAAGAGCTATATAGAAACTATAATATGCCATAGCGTTTACTGATAAGCTCTTTTCAACGTGGGTGCACATTTTTGTATCAGAGGCCTTATTTTGAAAAATTCCACTTTTTACGCTCTTTTTCCAACGATACTAATAACTCATTTTGTCAACAAATGTCGTTGTGTTCTGTTTTGCTTAACACAGCGTCCAATTTTAACAATTTACCATTAACTTATTTATATCTTGAAAATCAAACCTTACTTAGTGATAGTTTTGCATCCCTTATGTTGTCGTATTGAACGAACGCGAAGGAAAATTTGTTTTTTGAGAAACCGTGACATTAAAAGCCAATTAATAGTGTCAGTGTATGGACATATAGCGTATACTGATAAGCTTTTTTCAACGTGGATACAGTTTTTTAGTATCTGGGGCCTAATTTAAAAAAATTCTACTTTTTATGCTCTTTCCAACGATACTAATCGCATTTTGTCAACAAATGTCGCTTGGACGGTTTTTGCTTAACAACGTCCAATTAGCATTAATTTTAGCGCTGAGCTATAGATAGGGCTGCTTAGCCAGTCGGAAGGGCTAAAAATTTGGCTAAAAGCTAATGTTTCCAAGCGATCAGCTCCGGCTAACAGGTAACAGCTAACGTGGTCTCATTAGCTAGCAAATAGTTAGCTAATTTTGGGCCAAAATCGACCGGCTAACGGCTAAAAGCTTCGGCTTAGCTAAGCAGCCCTGGCTACAGACAACAGAAGTTATATGCGAACGTTCTCAGCCAATGGCAGATTGAAAATTGCGTGGGTGCTTACTGCTGAGTTACTGAAATTTAGAAGTTAAAATTCAGATTATTGTATTTTGGATTTAAAATCCAAAGTTTTCTGAAAATTGAGAGGATTTAGGATTTTGGATTTGAAACTTTAAATTGAATCCTTTTTTACCAAGATTTTGGATTTAAATCTTAGAGTTCCCACTCATAATGTCACAAGGAAGAAAGGGAGACCTTCTGGTAGATGGGGAGACGAAATAATAAGTTATGGCAGAATACGAGTAGTATGGGGAAGGCCCAGGACCGACAGAGATGGTTCAGAGTAGGGGAGGCTTATGCCCGTAAATGGACATGTTGTTCATTACATACAACACGGAGCTGTAAATAAATAAAAAATAGTATATTACACACCAAGAGTCAAAAGCGAGTGTTTACATGGCGATGGAAAATTTGCGAACAAGCATAGCGAGTGAGCAATTCCCGAGTCATGTAAACTCACTTTTGCATGGCTCTTGTTGTGGAAGATATTTGTTATACTACCTGATCAGAAGCGGCAATATTTTCCGTTGACATGGTCTGTATTTTATTTTTTTAATCTATTTATTTATTTAAATTATAGACAGGTAATTTTTGTCTGCCTAGTTAATTCAAAAATTTAATTTGCTCAGTTAATTACTACAAGGTACAGTATCACAGTCTTGTCTTCAGTTTTTGTTCACGTGCACAAACAGCAAACACTGGTAGTGGCCAGCAAAAACGTAACGACAGTTAACAACAAAGGGTAACAGCTGTACTATGTCGTGAATATTTAAATGCGTTCTTAAGTCGCTATTTTGTAATTCGCTCCGTGACCGAGCGGTTAGAGACGATTGCTACATTTCAGTCAAATGTTTCAATGGACGCGGGTTTAATTCCCCGATACAAAATTACTGGCCAGCAATTTTTTCATGTAAGAACGCTTTACATTGAGGGACGTTTACTTTACACGCAGGTTTCGTTAGCACTCGATGCATGAATGATAGGCGCTTCTTGTCGTCTGTAAAACACCAACGTAAACATTTGCCTTTCTGATCAAGTAGTATAAAAATTAATTTGCTCGCTTGCTATCATTACTAAATAATATCTCACAATCTCACCTAGCTTAGTGCCAGGTGATGAGGTCGGTGACCTTTGGTGTCCCAGTGACCTGCTACCTGCTACTTCACGTGTGGCTCGATGCCGCCAGTGAATTCGAGGCTCGTCAGAAAAAGGAAAAATCGCGTCGACTGTGAAAATGTCGCATCCTCTTAGATAAATTTTGCTGCACATTCATCCTGCATCATGCTTTTTATACCTCAGGATAACTTTTTCTCATTCTCATTCAACTTCGGTAAATAATCACTAGGCAACACCACTGGAAATAATAAATGACCGTAGTAACACTCGTCTGAAAGCTCGTGGAACACTATCGATAGGAATCGGGGTCAACAACGAATGTCGACGATATCATCGGCTTCTGTATTGAATTTTTCCATTCCATTCAGACGGTATTACAGAGGAGAATGTATTTCTGTGCGAGAACTTCGAATCAGCCCGTGGGATTACGAGAAAAGGGGTGTACGTAATTTAAAGAATCCTGTCAAACGAAAACTTTCAATAATTGTTGTACTTCTGCACAATGGGGTCTAGAATTTGCGTAAGTATAAGAAAAAGGTGTTCGTATCGATGGGGTTTCTCCAAAATTCTTGATAATGTTTCACACTTCTCACACGCGCGCGTCAAAAGTTCTCTCGCAAAGACGAAGAAAAAAAAGGGGGCAATATAGCAGCCACACAGAAACGTGGTAAACAATTTTATTTACAAAATCAAAGTCGGCCCACGACTATCGGAGGTGAAAATAAGCTTTATGTTGTTCTGTGGGAGTCGAGTGAAATTATTTTGGAGGATGAATGCTCTGATACCCTGTAGATAATATCACTCGGGGAAGGGAATTTTCTCATTAAATCACTGACGCAGAAAGCGAAAGAATTTTTCGAATCTGGAGTCGCAACAAATCTATTTGCGATGTCTTTTCCTGCCATCGACCGAAATGAAAACTGTGAAAATTTGACAGCAAAGAATGTTCAAGTTGTAGGGAAGGTACAACGTGAATTAGTGCGTCACACGAAAGGGCAGGAAGGCAGGCTGGAATGTCTGAAGCTGATTTTTTTAAAATAAATAATGCAATTGGGTGTTGGAGGGGTGTAATTTATTATCAACTCGACCGTTTTGTGACCCTTTGGATCTACACATGGACGTTTACAGAACGAAACAATCGTAATACCTTGTGGACCTCTTCTCTTTCAATGCATCGGTGGAAACCATTGGTTGTATATTATATACTCAGTTTTCTGAGTAATTTGGGTTATCATTTGAATTTCAAATTCCAGAACGGACCGTTCGAGAAATAGGGCCAAAATGTTACGAAACCCGAATTTAGTGACCTTTAGAACCGATTATTGGATACCTATATTAAACTTTACAAAA